>CAJQTU010000008.1:0-1372500 GCA_906901685.1 Desoria tigrina
TGTTGGTCAATTTTGACACTTGTCGATACATCGACGAGTTCTGTATGGACGGACGGACGGATACATCTGTATTGTTTCAAAACTTTTTAATGAGTTTTAATGACCCTTTAGGCTAGGCATTGTACCATCCGAGATTCTGATCAAGTTCAAGTTTGACGTTGATATAATATATGCAATATTGAATATGAAAAAACTCGGCATTATTGCATTTTGCATTGCTTGCATATTGCAGTGCAATTGCAGGTCTGGAGAAAGTGAGGATAATATTGTTGAGTTTTATCAAAAATTACCGTTCCGTTCTAACCATGTTAATATTTAAAATGAAATTAGTATATAATAATTAAAATTTTCTTTATAAAAACAGATGTGTTTTCGAATTGAAGAATCTGAAATTAGTAAACGCTGGTACTGCGTATGTATAGTAATTTCCTTAAATAACTTGCTCTTTCTGCTTTCACTCAACAAAGTTGTCTTTCCTTTCTCTTTCTCATTTTACGAATAATTTATTTATTGTTTTTATGAACACACGGACACTCACACCTCCAGCCTATATAGTGTGGTAGGTTAGGAGTCGCAAGAAACCCCAACCCCAGCCCTCCTCTCGCACACTCACCTTCAGCCTATAGTGCGGTAGCTAATAGGAGTCGCAAGAAACCCCAATCCTCCTCTCGCACACTCACCTTCAGCCTATAGAGTGCGGTAGCTAATAGGAGTCGCAAGAAACCCCAATCCTCCTCTCGCACACTCAACTTCAGCCTATAGTGCGGTAGCAGGTTAGGAGTCGCGAGAAACCCCAGCTCTCCTCTCGAACACTCTACTTCAGCCTATAGTGCGGCAGCAGGAGAAACCCCAGTCCTGCTCTCGCACACTCAAAAACCCCAGCCCTCCTCTCGCACACATTCAGACTATAGTGCGGTAGGTTAGCAAGGAACCCCAGCCCTCCTCTCGCACACATGCAGCGTATAGTACGGTAGGTTAGGAGTCGCGAGTAACCCCAGCTCTCCTCTCGCATACTCTACATCAGCGTATAGTGCGGTAGCAGGTTAGGACAGGAGTCGCGAGAAACCTCAGCTCTCCTCTCGCACACTCTACATCAGCCTATAGTGCGGTAGCAGGTTAGGACAGGAGTCGCAAGAAACCCCAGCTCTCCTCTCGCACACTCTACTTCAGCCTATAGTGCGGTAGCAGGTTAGGAGTCGCAAGAAACCCCAATCCTCCTCTCGCACACTCAACTTCAGCCTATAGTGCGGTGGAGTCGCAAGAAACCCAGCCCTCAACTGTCAATCCGGTGTTTTAAAAATTGTATTTAACTGTGGTTGTTTATTCTATATGCTAAAACTGTCAAATAAGTCATTTCCCCTACTATACGACTAAATTATTTAAATTCAGGTATCGGTAATAATAATACGTTTGTTATAGTTCCAACTTCACAATAAGGTTGACTGATAACCACCACATGAGGAATTAATTGAGTATTGACATTGACAGTGTATTTGCTTGCATTGCATTATTGCACTAACTTAGTTTTAGAGTAACTCCAACAGATAAACACTGTCTCGGATTAGCACTAACTAATAAAGTTGCTCACCTATGACATTTTTAACTGATATTTCATAAAGCTAATTTAAAAAGATACTGGTTATTGTGGTTATACAATATTCAATTGAAATAAAATCGTTTAATAATATTATCATTTTCTTAGAAGAGCTGCATGATATTTTAGATGTTCTTCAATGAAGGATGCTGCGAAATAGTATGAATGTTCGTAGTCGTCGTGCAGTCTTACATTCACGGAAACGCTTTTATTTGGATTTTCTTCTGCTCTTTCCTTCAATATCGCCGGATTTAAATTCTCTAAATATATATCTTCTTTGCCCTGTTAAGGTATTCAACAATGATTACATTAATAGTCATATTAAAAAAATGAAAGTAATTAGATTAGCAATTAGCATTTAATTACCTGATCAAGGAGTATTTCCCTAAATGGTCCATCGTATTCTTTTATAACATACGATGCATCGTATGGATACCACGTATCTTTGTTATCCCCCAAATAACGTTTGTAAATTAATTCATGTCCCCAAGAAGTGGGATTACATGATGGAGCTAATACTGAAAGTGAATGAAATAACTGAGGATTCCGTAGCCCTATCACGACTGCTCCATTTCCCCCCATGCTAAAAATAAGATAAATATACAAAAAATTAATTTGATATAAAATTTGAAGGATCAGAAATCTACAAGTAGCGGATTCTGCAAAAATGAAAAACACCTAAATTAAATTACAAAATATTACAAACCTATGACCACATAGTCCCACTTTTCCAGTTATAGGAAAAACGTTTTTGATAATCTCATACAGCTCTTTGGTGACGTAAGAATACATCCGATAATTTATATTCCAGGGCTCCTCGGTAGCGTCTAAATACCAACCAGCAGATCGTCCAAACACAAATATTTCTCTATCGCCAGGATATTCAACGTTTCCTACATCAATCATGCAAAATTTATAATCAATATCTCGATGGTGAGATGATGACCAAGAACTTCTTGGCAAGAAGGGGTCAAACAATTGATCAGTGTCAATTCTTAATGAGTTCATAAGGCATAAGGCTTATCTTACGTGGACTAGTGTCCGGTCCAACAACAATAAGTTTCTGGTCACTCGCATACTTTTGAAAACCCATTTTGAAGAGAAAGTTTTGTTCGTTACACATAGCTCCAGATAAGAAAAACACGGTATCAAATTTCTCATCTGGATTTTCAGTCTCTGGTATGTATATAGAGAACTTCATCGAACACTTCGTTTCCGAGCTGTAGTGTTTGTAAATCTTCTGTCTTCCTTTAAAGCATTTTGCGTCCAATAATAATTCTAAACCTTCAGAGATAATTCCATTTTTAGATTCTGGAATTTCCAGCTTCGGAACTGTTGGGACGCTTCCAGAAATGTCACCCATGTTTCAATTTGACCTACAAAATGGATAAAAATATTAGGGGTATTTCCAAAGACAAAGTCAAGCAAGGTTGAAGTTGCATGAAGCAAAATATATTTTTAATTTTTAATTTTTATAGACAATAGACAATTTAATATGCATGCATGGGGCTATGGGACTGGAGTGGAAGTGATATCTCACCTCATCCAAGCCCCCAAAAAGCACAAAGCATGAACCAGGCAGACTCATTTATAAATTGTAAATATTGAATAAAAATATCAAATATAAAAAAAAACAAAATTAAATAACATTACCCAACCAAAGTCAAAAGTCCTAAAACCAAAACGTCCTTCCTTAGGCTTGTCTATGTGCTATAATAATTATGTATAAATGTGATTATGTGATGTAATAATGTAGCAATAATGATAAATGTGGAATGGATAAGAACAAGGTCAAATTAACGAGAACCAGACCGACTGTGTGTGGACTAGAAATGGAATGGAATTTGGACTTTTTTGACATGACGTCATGAGGCACAGACAAGATCGATTCGTATCCGGTTCACAGGGATTTCCCCATCATTTACCGCTGATTCTTCATCCTCCGCTCAATGATAATAATTTATTCATCTTACTGCATCACGTAATCGAATACTAATTAACTAATAGCCATTTATATTGATTGTGCATTCATTTTTATACTGTTCTTAGTACCTTCACCTCAAAGAATTCATTTAAAGTTAAACATATTTAAAATATAGAAATGATCGTCACATCAGAGATGAGTATCAATCAATACCATACGTATGGTATGCATACCAAGACCAAGCAGGTGGATCCATGCATATTCCATTACAGGGCAGGGGGGGGGGGGGGAAGTCCACTTTTCCTGTTTTCACCTATTCGGAGTTTTCCCAAAATATATAGGGAGTTAACATCGTTATAAGTCAAACAATAGTATTGCGCCATAACCAGCATTTCCACAAAAAACTAGCAATCCATCGATAGTTCTATAAATTAAACTTTCGTTATTGCACTTTCTCTGTTCTCTTTGAAATGAGACGCTTCAAGTCAATCGAGATTTACATCTCAAAAAATGCACTTGTCAGTCATGCAACTTCATATCATATAGTAAGAGATTATTGTCTTACAAAAAGAGAAGCAGTCGCGAGGGCGTAGGAGAAGGATCAATTTGATATTCAGCGACCACGCCAACGACGACCGTATTTTGTTGTGTTACGCAATGTTACCTTTCCTAAAAAGTCATACAAACCGTTTATTATTTAATCCTAGGACAAAGAATAATTGCTTTGATTGCTCGGTCTAAGTCATAGATATATCATATGGTTACTATAATGTCTACGTAGTACGTCTACGAATCCACGTGCAAGGTGCAATAGTTGCGAGACGCCTGCGATGTTGCGACTCCATATTGCATATGCAGTATTATGCAGTATATAGAGTGGGCATTCCCTGTTCGTTTCTTGTCTTGCTTTTTTATGTTCTTTTCTTTGTTCTTTTGTTTGTAAGTTTATTATTTATTTTTGCAGCACGGTATGTATCACATCACGGTAATTGTGAATTGACATAAAAATGTGTGATTTTTGTAAAACTACACTGAATAAATTGAATCATCAACGGGAAAACTGTTTATTAATTTCGACTATAATTGTTTTTGTCCTGTTGTACTTTGTGATATTCACATACATTATTACGCGCTGTGATTGCAAAGTTTAAACTTAATTGCTTAATTAAAAGGCAAAAGGTAAGAAGTTTGATCTTGATATTGTTATTGTTGTTTTATTTTTGTTTTCTTTGATTGAAATTGCAATTGTACGTTTCGTTGAACTGAACACTGAACGTTGTAAAATTGTAAAATTGAACTGTGGTATGGTTGTATGGTATGCATCTGCGGAAATGCGGAATGACCACTGATGACCACCGTAAGCCGGTGAGCCGTGAATGATGACTGGCTTGGTTTCAAATTAATGTGTAAATTAATGTGTAATGACAAATGATTTTTGATATGACGTTTTGTAAATCTAATTTTTTTATCTCTATCGCACTTATCTTTATCTTAGTTTCGCATGTTTCAAAAGACTTGTGGACACAGCCAACCAACAGTAGATGAGTGGAGGTGGACCTGTGACCTGCCTGGACCGGAAGAACGGCACTTGCCAATTTGCCCACTGGAGAAAGAGCTAATAATTATGGATATTGGAATTGGAAAGGAAAATGTGCCTACTACCGTATTCAATAAAAATAGTTTACCTATTAAATATTTTAAAACCCTGCTACTAATAATATGCCAAATGCCAATGTCAATGAGTTCAAAATCACTTTTGTTTTCAGTTTGAAGGTGCTAAAAATGCCGATAAGAATAATACTGAAATTGAAGGAGATGGAACTGTTGGTGATGTGGAGGGGACTGGTCAAGGTCAAGCGGTACTTGCTTCTGGCAACAAGATTGTTACTGTACGTTGTGTTATGTCGTTATAACGTTATCCTTTATCATGCATCACTCATAATATTATGGCTTGGCTTTAATGATAAACTATAAATATAACTGTCTGTTACCCCTAATACTTATCCCTAAACTAAAATACCTATATTATTTTCCTGTGGATTCAACCGACGTTGCAATCTTGCTTACAGAACGCTGCATTCGTTCAATTTGACGGGGAACTTGGTCTTGAGAAGGTCGCAGACGGCCAAAAAAATAAAGAAATACCAGAAATTATTCAGAAAACTGTGGACCAATCATGTTCCACAACCACAATGACGTCTTCTACCAACAGTTTAAATGTTCAGATTCAGACCAACCAGATAAAACGAAAGGCACCTGATGATGACCCGCATCCGTTCCATGCATTTCGACGTTTACCAGCGGAATGCAAGTCTTCAGACTTCAGGAAGAAGTTTAAAAGTACCAAGAAGGAGTTGAAACGTTTGAATGAACCAAAAAAGACTAAGAAAAGTCTGTCCAGCTTTCTCGGAGATAAAGATAAGTACAACATTGAAGAAATGGTACGAGACGTCCAACTTGGTCTTAAAAATAGCGAGAACGAAGGCAATCTGTGTTCCTTGAGATCAGTTATCGAGCGTCCAGCAATTCTTGGAAACCACTTGGTCCCCCTCCAACATGGGCAGTTGAGTGGGTTTCGTTTACATCATAGTACGCTATTACAAGTTGCTGGAACTTCAACTTACGCCAAGGACAATGACGAAGGACTTTTTAAAGTTCCTGCCGTACCACCGCTAAGGAACAAGGAAGTTGTGAAAGTCCCTGTCGTTTCGTCATCGACAAAGAAGAAGAAAGTGAAGAAATCAAAATCAAAATCACGTAGACATCGAAAACACAAATGATAACCTTTGACCCAATATATTTAAGACTTCTACACAGTGGAACAGTTAATTAAATATGATGCGCCTGCATGCCTACTGTACCGTGCGAATTTTAATTAGGTACGCCTTAAAAATTTTTAAGAATTAGTTATATTTGATAATGAATTAATGAGAACATACGAGAAATGAACTAATGACCCCTCCGTTTATTGAATTGGCTAAATTATTGTTTGAAATTTGTGTTGGATGTAAAACCAGTAAATTTTTTAAATTATCTCATTCGATTAACAATTTTATTAAAATCATCATAAAGTCCCAGTGCATTCTTTCCCACCCTTGATCATTCACCCACACATTCTCGCACAAATGCTTACAATTAGTATATATTTATATATGTAGCTCATTTATTTTGAATTAAAAAAAATATAACAATTTCTATGAATTCATAACAATAGATTGCAGTCAGTTTTTACAGGATACATCACACGTAATCGATAAAGAATAAAACGACAGGTTTAAATGTTATACGGCTAGTATACTTTGGACACAAAGTGGAAATACGTTAAAAATCCGTCGATTATTGTAGACAGAGTTAGATATATCTTGGAATCTTGAATCTGTATAGTTGACGTGACGTGTTTGTAGAAGATAATTAAATTAATCAATGTTCTAAATTAATTCTTAATAGGCTATCCATTCCGTCTTTCTGCAGTGTCTATTTTCCTAGTTTCATCAGTCGGCCAATTTATATTGCTTCGAGGTCGAGGCCCTAAATTCTTAAATACTCTTCGATTTATGGGATGAGGGAATTCTGTTGGATGGAGGCTGTTAACAAACTGTGGTTGTTGTTGAACTTGCGGTATTAACTGTGGTCTAGATCCTCCGTTGGGTCCATACGGCATGCCTTGAATTGGAGGTCTCCTCATAACGATAGGAGGTAAAGCCGGACGCATCATGTATTTACTACGATCTATATTGTGATTGTTTTGATAGTGGAACTGATGCCTTTGTTGCTGTGTTGGAGGTGGTTGTAAATGCTGTTGTGGTCGTGGTTGTTGGTGTATATGTGATGGGCCTTGTTGCTGTGGAGGGTGTGCCGGAATCTGTGGTTGAACCTGTTGCTGGGGTGGGTGTGGCCGAACCTGTGGTTGTTGAGGTTGTGACTGCGTTTGCTGCGGGTGTGACTGGGATTGATGCTGCTCGTAACTGTGAAAGTTTTCCTGTGTCGTTGGATTCTCTGGAAATCTTACTTTCGTAGGAACTACGGGCTTCATCTGTTTTTCCGCATCCCGTTCACGATCTCCCCAATTATATCGATTCAAGTCTTCGTCTTGTTGATTTTCCCCTTCTTCTTCCGGTTCTTCCTCTTCTTCGAAACTTTGATTGGAAAGTGGGACTGAAGGGTTATGCCGGTTGTTTTGTGGCACATCCGGGGAATTATTTGTCAAACTTGTCGGTTTACCGTTTTGCCTTCTCTGCCACTCCTGTTGGTCTACTTCATGGGATCGGTCCTCGGAATTTTCGCTAGTCCCAACGAGTGGACGCCAACCGTCTTTGGACTGGAAAATTACCTCTGACGATGGGGCCGAAAATGAATACTTGTTATCATGGAAGCTGACAGGGGTTGGAGCTACGAATCCTCCTGTACTCGAAGAGTTCTTATTTTCTGGTTTCTGGGGTTCCACATCCGTGGATTCGTCTGATCCGATTGGCCCTTGCGTAGTTACAGTTGAAGAGTACCCTTCCGGAAATACTTGATGGACATCCGTTTCTGCTGAGAGTGTCCCTGTTGGTGCTGCGGAAGTGTCTGCGGAATCAGGGTACAAGCCCTCGTCCAATTGGGAAACTGGTCTCCTTTCCAAAACTTCGTTGCTGTCTCCGGAGTCGGGATTGACTTTCATTTCCTCGGATCCTGTAGGAGGTGGTTGATTTTTCTGAACTTCGATCGATGATTGAGGATCGAATTTGTCAGGCTCTGACCATTTTCCAGTACCAGGTTCACGGGAACCACTTGCCTCGATTTCCTCGTATGACCCCGTCCCCATTGATTCTTCTGGGACTCCTTTTTGCAGATGTGACGGTATTTCTCGCTCATCATTAGCTTCCTCGACTTCCGATCCTTCGTTTTCGAAACTACTGGGCTGACTATTCGGTTTTTCAGAGATGGGTTTCTTTTCCCCACTGTTGTCTACCATTTCCGAGCTCACGTTAGATATTCGAGAACCGTAGGAATGTTGACCCGTTTTTTCGGTTGTCAAATTCTGTGGTGCGTTTTCAACGGTTGCAAAAACAGGGCGAATCTCACTTCCTTTCATATCCAAGTCCATGTCTTCCTCGACGTCATCTTTACTTATTGGTCGTCTGATACCACCTCCGTGGAACGGAGCAGTCACAACTTGTCGACGAGTTTCCGACCCCGCCTGGCCATATCTGGTGTACGGCTCATCGTCTCCTTCCGATATAACAATCTCGGATGACCCTTCCGAGCCAACTTGTAGTTCAATTGAATGACTTGGAGATTCTTGGACTCCGTCCATGAGTTCATCTGATAGCGTTTCGCTTTGGACCCCATGATGCTCCACAGTTCTGTCCGATTCCTGATCTTCGTCCGGATAGTAGCCATAGATGTTGGTTCCTCCATCCGAAGAACCATAATGATACCCATTGTTAGCCGGATGAATATAGTCCGTGACGACTCCGGAATCGAGAGACTGAGGTGTGGGTTTCAATCCTGGAGCAATTTCTCGAACCAAGTCCTTAAAATTTGGAGGATGCCTTAGACTATTTTCTGAATTCTGAACGACGTGGCTGGACCCTTGAGCAAGGAGTTCTCCGGCTGGCCTTTTTAATACAATACTATTGGGATTGCCAGGTTGATTATCATTTTGCAGAGGGAGTTTCTTGAAAAAGTCAAGGAATCCGCTGAAAACCGACTTCGGTCCCGTCCCTTCTTCCGGTGTCGACGTTTCGGAACTTTCTCCACTTCCATCTACTCTCTCCGTTGCATTCCTGGTGTTATTATTATTTCGGTTCCCTCCCGTATTTGCATACCAAGGAGGAAGAATGGCAGAGGTTACAATACCGTCTTCCGTCTGCTTCGTGACAAGAGACTTGTGATCTTCGCTCCCAACCAGAATGTCCAGGAAAGGACTTTCACCCTCACTGTTCTGGGATTGCTGATCAGGTCTTCGACTCAAATTCGGGCTCTGAATGGTATTTAAGATACTAATAGGCTTGTCCAGGTTTCCTCGCTTTCCACCCAGTTTAACAACTTCGAATTCCGAGGATTTAAATTGAGAGGTGGGTAACGCCGTTTCGGGAGTGATTATCACAGTGCTTCTTGTAGAACTTTCCTTAGACCGGAACTTGTCTTTGGAAGAATTCTCCTCAGACTCCTTGGATCGAGTTCTGTCCTTTTCTTTACTGGATATCGTGAAATCATACTTGTGATTTCCGGAAGACATCGTAGTGGTCTCAATCGTTCTATTTCGCCCCCATTTGGGGGCGAGATTCTTAATAATTCGAGCCAGTGGATCCCTAGAATTGTGTGTCGGCTCCCTCGAAGGGGGTAATAATGTTGTAGTTGGCAGGTTAAAGTTTGAGGATAATGTCGAAATCCTGGAGTCCTCCCGGCTCTTGGAGGTATCACTTCCAGATTTCTCGATTTCTTGGTCGCGATGCGGGGGTATTTCCTCCAGAAGCATTTTGTTCAATTGAGACTCCTCTTCCTTGTACCGATCATCTACCTCCCGTTCCTTACTTTCGTACAAGACGGTTGGTTCGGTAACGGAATCCTCTTGCTGCGTGGGGGTATGCTGGTCCTCTTCGTCTTCGTCGTGATCTTGATGAGACTCGTGTTGGTCATTTTTTACATGGGATTCATCGTCTTCGTGATCCTCATGGTCATGGTCATCATCATGATCCTCCTCTGGCAAAGAAGTAGAAGCGGTGGAGAAAGTCGTTTTTCCTGTGGGAAACCTTGTGGTTTGAAGATTTCTTCGGTAAGGAGTCGAGCTTGGCACGGGGGTATCGGGAGATGAGGTGAACAAGACGTGTTGGCTTGGAATGGTTGACATTGTGGTCGTTATTACGGTCGTCGTCCTGTCATGTTCTGATGAGCTCTCATCATTAGATTTGGATGGAGAACTCCGGTTTGGTGGTGACTCTTCGCTCAGAATTTCGTCCGATGAAGGAGGCCTGTTGAAAGATTCACGAGAAGCGGATTGGGGAAAGTCTTCTTGGTTGTATTGTGGTGGTCCACTTCCCGTCGTTTTCGGCTTATTTGATTCTTCCGAACTCTGAAATTAAAATTGAAATCCGATTTTATTTGTTTGTTTAATTCTAATCATTTTTTCATATTTAATTCTTTAGCATTTTAGGACGATTTTCGAGGTATGATATTTAGAAAAAATGTGAAATTTTGCCTAAATTTCCCTTGTTGTTTCAATTTCTTCAATATTTCATTTTTCAACAAATTGGATTTTGATTCCTTGTCATGGCATGAAATTTCATGTTTTATTTTCCCATGAAATGTCATCTGCCTACAGTGATTTTAATAAAAGTACGTGATGTATTGTATGTTTTTTATATACTGCCATTGGCCAATTAGCCTTGGCTTCAATTTCCCAATCTACATAATAATTAACGTTGCAAGAAGTTGGTAAAAAAAATGCACTTTTCTGTTTTTAACCAAAACAGATGCGATCAATAGTTTAAAGCAGCAGCAGGTTGTTTTTCCTCATTTAATTTAGCCTTCCCTTCTCTGTAACTCTGAAAGAAGCGCAAATTACTTTGTTCTATTAATTAATTGTTCCTCCAAATTAATGAAGATGCGAGCAATTCATCATTCCCAACTCCAACTATCTCAACTTATTTATTTTGTATACAATCAGCCAAGAGTGCAATTTAAAGAGAACTCGGTCACTAGAAAAGTAATCAGGTTGTGTATCACTGGGCATATGTAACGAAGAAGCAGGAGATGTGTGAGATCTGTAACGAGATAATCCCGACTGAGAGTCATTATTTTTTCACCTTCTTATTCTTACCAAACTATATATAATATTTGTTGAGATTTTTAGGATTTTAAAGCATTTAAGTTGTTTTTAGTACATTTTTCCCGACAATCCATACAGTTCTTCATTTCTTTCATTTCCCAAAGTTACACAAGAGAAGTTTTATTTCGGAAAGTAGGTTTGGGCCTTCTGATTCTATCTCGAAGTTGAACAGAGAATCTGTTTCCCTCAATCCCCAAATGGGATTTGTAAATTTGATCTAGAAAGGGTTTCAGAGTTGAATTAAGAGTGTGGCTGTTCTGGTTGATGATGCTAATTCTGTTCGATTTCATGCACATCTCTCTACTTTACTTCAAGTCCTCCTTGTCCTTACCTTTTACCTTAATTTCGAAGCATATACAGAACATTTGCATTACTAACTGGATTACGATTTTTAAAACTGACTGAAACTTTTTCTGTTTAGGTGATCAGCATGCCTGAGAATTTTGAGCTTTTTGCCTTTGCAATCTGATCATTACGTATTTATATTTGCAGGCCAAACAAATGAATCTATTTTCTCATAGGAAATTAAAATAACTTCATCTCCATCCTTTCAAGATGTCAATCTAAGAATTCTTAATTTTATACTGACTTGTGTACATTTCCTAGAATTTAAGACCTTATTGTTCCCATAATATTTTTTTACGTTTCGAGTTTTTTTAATGATGTATTCATGTTCGCTTCTCTATTCAGGCATTCTAAATGTTGTTTTTTTGTAAATTCGGAAAGATACTTTTGTTACTTTTTGGTATTAAAAGGTTTGGATTCAGTCAAAGATCTACTTCCCAGAAGCAACTCTATAAATAACTAAATTTTTACAATTGCCCATTTGTGCCCCTTGTAATCTTCCTTTCTCCTCCCGTATATTCATACATTTGTATTTATTTATTTAATTTGCTTCTAATATTTTGATCCCTCCAACACTTCCTGTCATCTCTGAGTTTCTAATAACTAAATTTCTTTAGGGTGTGCATTTCAGGATAATTATGATTCACGACTACGAGCTACCATATAATACCAGGCTCAACAATGAAGAAAAATCCTAGTCATTCTGTCGTAGTTTTTTCAATAGGGAACTCCTTCCTCTTGGAAAATATGATGACTACAATTACAGTAGGAATTCTCAAGTTAATTGCTGTTGACAAGTGAGGGATGGGAGATGATACACGGATATGCATACATACGACCGAAATTCCTGTCGATTATTTTAATTTCCCTTTTCAAACATGAATTTGAGCCAAGCCTTATTTGCTGCAATTGAAACCGAAAGAAGATTCTAGAAATTCTAAAAATAATAAACCGTTGCAAACGCACATACGCAAGAGGTGAAACCTATCCGACACACGAAACATTTACACAAACTTTAACTTTACGTTGTACACGTTAACTTGTTAACTTTCTACGCGTTAACTTGTTAACTTTCTACACGTTAACTTGTTACCTTTGTATACGTTAACTTGTAAACGTAGTAAACGTTGAATTCAATTTGTTCACGTTAAAGTCAAGTTTTATACGTTAGCTTCAAGTTGCACACGTTAGCTTTAAGTTGTAAGCGTTAACTTGAACTTAATTTAAGTTGTACATGTTATCTCGTATACGTATATAAGCTTGCACGGTACTTGGCTACAATATAACGTTGGAATCTCCATTCGCCCCCAATTGCGCCCCGGGGCACGCCCTGGGGTGAGTGGGGATGATGTCGTATACGTATATAAGCTTCCACAGTACTTGGCTACAATATAGCGTTGGAATCTCAATTCGCCCCAAATTGCGCCCCGGGGTGAGTGGGGGTGATGTCGTATACGTATATAAGCTTGCACGGTACTTGGCTACAATATAACGTTGGAATCTCAATTCGCCCCAAATTGCGCCCCGGGGCGCGCACCGGGGTGAGTAAGGGTGATCTCGTATACGTGTATAAGCTTCCCCAGTACTTGGCTACAATAAAGCGTTGGAATCTCAATTCGCCCCAAATTGCGCCCCGGGGCGTGCCCCGGGGTGAGTAGGGGTGATCTCGTATACGTATATAAGCTTCCCCAGTACTTGGCTACAATATAGCGTTGGAATCTCAAATCGCCCCAAATTACACCCCGGGGCGCTTCCCGGGGTGAGTCGGGGTGATCCCATATATGGGTACATTTGTACACGATATATGTATATTTTTATATTTTTAATGTGAAAGGAAGCATATATAGCATATAATCTATAGGTGCATTTAGTACTATGTAGTGTATACACGGTGGTGGTTTTTTAGTATTGGGGTAGATGGGCAAAACCCAGGGGGTGTGGTCGATTTCGCCCAACTTCGAACTCCCCCTGCGTATGCATACTAGGGACATATATCCGAAAGAAAAATTTGAAAAAGTTCAACCGTTCTCGAGTTATCGTCGACCGGGACGGACGGACGGACGGACGGACGGACAAAGTCTTTTGATTAAGAGGTTTCACCTCTTAATAAACGGAACACACTTAATTTTTTTACGACGAACAATTGGAAATGAACTATCCTGTGTGGTCTGGGTCTGATAATTCATAAATTCATAATTCGAAATCTATAGATCCTTGAGCAAGTAAAAGCACTCTTATATATAGTTTTACTCGTGTCTTGTTGAGTGCAATTTCATTGTCATAATTCATTATCATTACGAACGAGTACGACTCACATATATACAAAGAAATGCAATTTCCGTTCTGACGAAGAATAAAGGTAAATCACGGCTATAATATCTACTACTATTAACCTATCATCCAAGGAAAGTGTTAGCTGTCATATATGTGGCTGAACGTAGTATTAAGATATATTAAAAGTAAAAAGGCAGTTAATGTATTGTGATTTATGATGAAGGCAGTTTTTTCTAAAGATTCCTCATTCTCGCTCAAAGTAATTGCAACTGCAAGTCAGGATGAGAATGGCTTTTCGGGAAATTGACAATGATTGTTGAGAGATGAGAAGTAAACCACAGCGTCTATAATTTTCCTGTTCACCGAATTAAGAGCCCAGGAGGCGGGTTGAGTTAGCCATCCTTATGATGATCATACAATGAAAATATCATTTTTATTTTGTCAGCCCCTTGCTTTTGTGCTTATTATTATGATGAGCAAAAGTTGGGAGTTGGGATTGGGATTAGGATCTATTGTGCCTGTTTTGTGGGTCTTCTTGGTTCTTGTTTATACGAAACAATACAAGAGTTCCGTTCCTTCAGGATGACTTTCTTATAAAAAACAGGATGATACGTACGTATTTAGCAGTCAAATTCGTAAGGTGGACAGAACAAACAACGTTGAAGATGAAATTGTAACGGGATTGGTTGTAATTTTTTTTTGCTATAGGGAATGGAAAGATTTTGACTCTTAATGATCGTGGCAGGCTGACATTGACATTGATAATTGGATGGGAAAGTTATGAATGAGTTTAAGGATGGATAGGCACACTTTTAAGAGCACAAGAACCTGACAGAATTCCTTGATTCCTTATTAAACGTTTCTTGATTGATTGGTTATGAATTTCAAAATGCCCCGAGGTATGTACCAACCTCACCAATTCATCACTAGATCTTATTAATTTTATGCTTTTACTTTTTTTTAGTTTTTTTGATTAATTGCTGTTAGAAATGCATTTAAAATATCTATACCTTTTCCTTTGACATTTCAAAGGGACCCCTTCTGGATGGGGGGAACCGCGTGGAAGTCGTCGTGGCCTTTGAAGTTGTAGTCCCAAAGTCCGAGTTCTCAGTCTCATCTTCATCGTCTTCTTCAAATGAAGGCTTATTATTGTGGAAAGAAGATTCTCTAGAAGAAGAGGCAGATATTTGGAAATCTAAGCTATTGGATTCGGTGGTTGAAGGGAAATGAAAGTTGATCCCATGTTCTCCGTCGTAGAGTACGTCAAGCTCTCCATTTTTCGATATGGTACTTTTACCTGAAATTATAAAAAGCATTTGGTTACAATATGCAATTAATAATCATTTTCCCGTTAAATTTACCCAAGATGCCTCTTATTCTATAATTTCTTGTGAGTTGAATTTTTTTTAGAAATTCGTATCTATACATACACATCGTAAATCTTTTAAAATTCCATTAGACGTTAGGTAGAAATTTAAAAAAAAATTAAGCGTATAGTTTAAGTGTTTTATTTCCACTATACAGACTTCATAGTTGATTTAGCATACATTTTGACTCGAAATATGCTACATTCCAAAAATAATGACCATGAATGTGCCACTCACTCATCATTAGAGGATCGACTATCATCGTGACACTGTCACACTCTTCAGTTTTTCAGAGATCCTAAAATCCAGGCCATTTATAAACGTCCTTATTGACTTTGTCAGTCCAACCATCTCAACTAACTCTGTTGGCAATCACAGTCAGCCAACAATGAAATACACCTGACCTGAACATGAAGTCAACAATCGACAGTTGGCTATTGAAATTCACATCTTGTGACAAATCTGTTAAGTACGTTGACAGTAATGTCTCACATTCCCGTCTTCAAGTCCTCTTTCACATGCTAAAACACTGCTATTTTTTTAGCTTTACTTATAATATAGGCAAAATGAAAACAACATAATGTGATCCCCGATCTACATATTCCAATTTACAATCCAAGACGATCAACAATGGGAGAAGGACCTTAGCATTTATAATGTCAGGGCGATTAAAATGATCAATCATTCACTTTTCGTCTCTCATCCATTTAATTTATTTACACTACAGAAACTGCAGTTGAATCAATACTACTTCTTGTTTTCCTCTGTTTTATACGGCAAAAGGAACCAAGCTTTCGTCCATGCTTGGGTGCCCGTTCGTATACACGGTCCTATTGTACCATTGTCTAACTCCCCTTCAATGCTATTTCGAATCGGTCTAGTAAGTAGGAGCTATCTGAAGTTGAAATGTTGATACATTATTCGATTTTTAGTGCAAGAAGCTAGTTCTTTCTAACTCCCATAGTGTAGACATGTGTTTAATAGATTGTCAATCATTCAATCAATTCTTTATCGAAGTACACACACATCTACTCATGAAAGTACTTTTATCAAAAGGCAAATGACCTACCTTCCAAAATAATTCTTGTGGAATAACTATGCTGCACTAAATGTCCTAGCTATTTCAATTTCAATGCGGTACTGTATCCTTTATTTCTCAGCTTCTAAAAATTATTATATTTGCCAACTTTTTCCCATTTACTATGCAAATTTTAATATTCATATGTAAATATTGGTTCTACTGTACACAAATCTATAGTAGAGAAGTGAAAAGGCAAAGGTAATCCTATAGATTTAGCTCATTTTAATGATGTTGTTCATTCTGGGGAATGCAGTGGGCCAAGAACCAAGAACAACTTCATGCAAATTTGCACAACCTACAACCTACCTATTCCCGTAAACCTCGTTTAAATCTTGAATGAAACCCCGAAGACTCGAGAATTCGGAATTTAAGAGCAGTGAAGGCTACAGATTCCATCCTCATTGTCATGAATTATGAAAAGGAATCGTATTGATTCCTCTTCAACCTTGTCAACTAAACTGATGAAGAATTAATCCCGTGTTCTGACCCAGAAAATTCCCCTTCCTAAATGTCTAGTCTATAGTAGCTTTTATAGGGACTAGAATTCCAAAACAGAGAGTCTAAATCTAAGTTTAACCCAAAGCATTTCTGTCTCTGTCTGCTTGTCTGCTTGAGAATTATACAAAAGACAGAGACAAAGCCTTAATTTAAGGTTGATGGGACAGGATTTAAGATTACAAGAACTTGTTACAAAAAAGATGATACAGAAAAGAGCTCGATATTTAATAAGAAGAAGGTAAGGGAAGTGGAAATAAAAGTTCTGTTTGCCGATGGTCAGTTCACTGTGGTTATAAGAAGATTGAACCAGTCACGTCATACCTTGCTGAGCAGGTAGGTTTATGTTTATGGCCAAGCCATTCATATATATAATATTATAAGCATAATCATAATAATACACCTTTATTATAGCTACTATCTTTGCTCCTTTACAGTAATCATTAATCAAATCCTATGATTAAATACTCATCTTTATATAAGTATTTTTTAAAGATTAAAAGCTGCTTCTACGATATATGTACTACTCAAAGTGTTACGACTTGAAGATCTGACTGCAATAGATTACTTAAAAGCTACTTTAATTGCGTTGAGGTGCCTGGGGAGTCATTTTTTAGCCATTTGACAGGACTGGGGGAGTTATTTCGGGGGGTTCATACTCTTAAACAAAACAACTTTGGGGGACTTATTTCGGAGGGCTATTATACCAGAATTTACGTTCTTCTTCAGAAAATGACAAGGCCACTAAAACTTCTGAAACATAATGCAGTGACTTACTTTTAAGAATGAAGAAGACAGTAAGGACAGCAGAGGCAGCGAGTCCAATAAGAATGATGACGCTGAGGAACCAGCAAAAGACGGCTGACATTCCTCGACTTTGACAGCACTCATCTTCTTGTTCCGATCCGTACTCCTCCTCGTAAATGGCGTCATGAAAGGCTCTTTGCTGCAAGTACAATCAATCAATTAGGAAATTATTAAATGTCCGAACAACAGTACCAATCCTAGGTTCCGAAAACCCTCTTTCAGAATAATCACATCAATCTCGATCTTGATATGCACACCTCTCTAGAACTCTAGAAGAATGTTAATAACACACTCCTATCTGGTACAAAAATCTAGCTCGCCGCAGTAATTTAATTTGCTTAAAATCCTGCAGTAAAATGATACATGGGAAAGATACCAAAGCAATCTTTTACACAGGGGCTAAAACAATGGAACCGATATCGTAAACCAGGCCTTCAGAAGTGATAAAATACTAATAAATGCCAAAATAGGATATAAATAGAATTAATAAGCATGTGCAAGTAGATTAGAGGACAGTGGCAATAAATCAGGATTGATTTCTACTTTATTCATGCCCAAGGCTATGAATAAATAGTTAATGTAAATTGAAACCCGGATTTATTGATTCGAATAAGATCTTGCGATTTAAAGGCTTGTTAAAATAGATTGTCATTCCTGTACCCTTGGCAGAATGGGGGTTAGGGTCCCGAACCCCTTTTGACTCTGGTGATGGTAAGGATAGTTTTGATTTCGGTTGTTGTAACTATTGTAGTGGTTCCTTTGATAGTAATCATTCATCCTGTCTATTAGAAGACTTCTATATTTTTAGTTAACCAAACCCGCACTCAAATCGTATAAGAAGACTATTATCAACCGATCCCACAAACTCCTCATAAAAATGCATAAAGAACTTGCATTTCGTAGTTTTTCCAACAGTTTTTTAACTACAATTATTATAACTGTAGATCTTTATGGCTCACTAAACCCTCAAATTGTTTTCCCGTAGTATTCAGGATGTTCCAATTTCCATTCTTGGAGGAGAGGAAGGGATTCTCTCACTACTGAACCACTCTAGAACTTTAACTACAAATGCTCGTATTTCAAGGAGCGTTTACGAAATATCCTCTGAATTCAGTGTCAAACTAGAGATGACTTATAAAAAATCCAGACGCAGATAAAGAACAAGCCCAAATCACGTCCTTTCCTTTAAGCCTTAGCTCGAGCTCAGCCTATTGTTATTTATTTACTTATGATCACGTCAATTTGTACTTTTATTATTATTTATTTGTGGTTGGAAATAATGCAATTGGAAGTTTGGAAGAAGGAAAGAGATCCACCCTTTTGAATTATATTTACACAATTTACAAAAGAATCCAATCTCTACGACAGTCTAGGATGATAAACAAAACAGAAGATTGAAAATCGAAATGAGAACGAAAAGTCAGAATGAATTGTTCGAAGGGCTTCATCCTCTCCTCGTCTCCGGATGTAATTGAAAAACATTGAATAAAGATTGAGGCATTAACATGAACTTTCTTATGTTTGCTGCTTAAAAGCTGTACTTATAGCACATTCAATTTAAATCCTTTTAATATATCGACAATTAAATTACATAGCTATTAGCTACTATAAAAAACGTTGTCCCTTTATATAAATCAAGGGTTGCAGTTGGAAAAAAGGCTTTAAAAGAATTGATTGCATTGTGTTTGTTGAAGCCTATGAGAATAAGTTTCACTTTTAGTTTTAGCTGAAACATGTGCAGATTGTGAGGGAATTAGCGTGACTGATGTATCAGACGGGATGAGAAACGGAAGTTGGGAAGGTGCGACTTTTGCTCATCCTGTGGGAAGGAAAGTGATAGCGAGAGTGGTCCACTCCACACTGATTAAGTGACATTTCTAATGGATTTTGTAAAACGGAATACCCTCCTCTTTTGGTATCTTATTTCGCTAATCTCTTGTCAGACTTGTTAACATCATTGTCAATTATAATGTTTATAGAAATTATATGTTTGATTAAAGACTAAATCCACTAAAGGACTGCACTGTTATCGGGCAGGTAGATCTTGTAATCTTTAGTTTTACATCGGCTTTTCCAAACAGGGGAGAAGTTTTATTGATTTCCAACTGAAAAAAATCAACTTTCAAATGTAAGGATTCAAGTACAGTTGAAGAATTACGAAAAAATTGTGATTTAACAGGATGAAATTATGAGAAATTT
The DNA here is from genome assembly GCA_906901685.1 of Desoria tigrina. Taxonomy (NCBI): domain Eukaryota; kingdom Metazoa; phylum Arthropoda; class Collembola; order Entomobryomorpha; family Isotomidae; genus Desoria; species Desoria tigrina. The sequence goes on from CAJQTU010000008.1 coordinate 19,900, forward strand.
CTTTGAAAACTACACATATTCCCGTGATATATCCCACCCCGAAATACATCCCCATGATTTCGATGTCTTTGAAAGAATAATCTCTACCTCAAGGGATAAACGACGATCGATTGGATATCGATATTGCACCACCCATGGAACTCTACACAGGTTAATAATCGTAGGTAAATAATTTGGTCATTTATTTGCAAGTTATGTTTTATTCTAAATTCCTCTATGTTTTTGTATTTATGTTCCAAACCCCGACTACAAGCGCCCAATTAAGTGTCTAGCCAGAGTAAACAATATCATTCTCATTCAACATTTACCTTGTAATCTAGATAACAATTTAAGTCAGTCAACTCCTGTCAACCATTTACGAAGCTACTAATTTACTCCTCAATCCAAATGTGTTTATTTACTTGACACACAAAGTCTTATATGATGATATGTGGCACATTTCCATCAAATCTTTCAGACTAGGACTTGCACTTCATACATGTCATCGAAGCCTTTGTGGGCCAATTTAATGAGTGAAACCCTCGTAGGATCGAAACATATTCACATTGAAATGGAACGTATAAAATATTATAAGAGGATCACATAGCCTCAAGTCCTTTCCTGATGAGTGTACATAATTACTCCGTGACAAATGACTAATTGCATGCAAAGTCGTAGGTAATCGTTGGCATTGTTAGCAGGGGCTTCATCCATTCATTTTATAAGAACCATATGCCGTGTATGCAGGTTTTTTTTACACGTTTTCATCGGAATTTCGAAATCTTTGTGAATTAAAAATACCCTACTTTTTTGCACAAAAAATAATGGAAACTTACTCTAGGAAACATCTGGCCGCTTCTTCCAAACATTCCGGATTATCCTGAAATTGACAAATGTTCCAATCTCCTCAGCGAGTCCTGTATTGTCTATGTAATAAATTCAACCCCAATCTAAGATTTGAGGATGAGCAGCTAATAATAGCTCTAAAAGAATCACAGTACAATTCCGATTTAGTCACACACGACAAAGTTACAAGACGAAATTATCTCGAACAAATTTCACAACCGGTTTATCCGTTTAGTCGTGGTGGTTTTCGCACGCATTTTTATATTGTTATTTCAAACAGAGAGAAGTCAATGTCAAAATTCATGAGCAAAATCCTTCTTTTGCATATTTCTTATCAAGGTTTCAAGAAGAATCTGAATAACTAAACCTCAACTGCATGTAGGTATTCTCACGCATTAATTTCTCTTTTTTTGCTATTATTATTTTTTTAACAATAGGGATCGGAATGCATTTCGATTTGATTGGCTTTTTGAATAAGTTTTTAATCCGACTTAAACCACAAAGTTTCATTACTTTCAAGTGTTCCTTGCCACAAGATTAACGAGTAATTGAAAAGGATTATATGTAAATGTTGTTAAGAGTTTTGTGTTTGTTTAAACGGTTTATTCATGGTTCGTATAGCCCGTCCTTTACTGCCTCTGCATTGCAGATGCGGATAATTAATTACGCTATGGGACTAATTAATCTCTTTATCTGATTAACCGTTGATAGATAATAGCTCCGGAAACGTTTGTCACTTGTAGTCACAAGAGTTATGATTTATCCTATCACTTAATCTGCCATTGGCTTCTGTAATTGAATTATCTTCTTTTTAGTCCCCGTTTTAATCTCCGAGTTTCACAATTAATTTCCACTCCGAAATCTGACAAAAGAACCCGGTGGTGGGCTCATTTTCAAGGAAACAGGGCAAGGTAGCGACTCCCAGAATCACCGGCAATTTATTAATAGCTAGCGTAGTCGTGATGTTCCCAGCTTCAGAGACGAAGGCAAACTCATTGGAAAAGATAAAGAAGATTCGAATAGTTAAAAAAGGGGTTCAAATGGTTGGGAATAATGAAAATGTGGAATAGTAAGGCACGAAGTTTGTAAGTCAGGTATTTGATCATCCTCACACCTCTCCTCCTATATATCAACATTGGATCTCTCTGCCGATCTCTGTTTTCCTACAACAAGCAAATGGCATATGGATTTAAAGAGAATCTATCGTATCTTTGTAAAGTTTCAAACTTAATTTATATGTGAACAATATAAAACAGAATGCATATAAGAAGGATGCTTCTGTGATGATGATGAGTTTACAATACGTTGAGTCGTATATACCAAACCAATAGTATTTTAGACAGGTGGAACTTCCTTTGGGTTCCCCAAGACGGGCCTAAAACCCTTAAAAGTTTCTAGCTCTCCAAGTCCTGTGTAAATGAAAGGGGTTTCCTCTCTATTCACAGAATTTGCCAAAATGGGTTTGTGATTTTAAAGGTGTTTTAGCAGTTGTTGATGATGAGGGTTGTAGAGTGGTGTATATTTAGCTATTATATAGCTTCCCGTTTAAAACTTTACGAATTTAACGATCCTGCACATCTTCTTACGAGAGTAAACCTCATTTTTCTTAGTACGTGTGCATAACATAGTCCCTTGTACCCCTACTTACTCTCGTTATGCTTCCATGATTCCCTAAATTCTGCACTGTGAAATTTGACTGACTGACTTATATAAAGGGTTGCTGACTTATCTTTAGTATATGTTCTTTCTCGACGTGGTTTCATTTAACAATCAGGTTGCGTATTATAGGGATCTTATTGCTAGAAAAAAGGATGAAGAACTGATTCATCATACGTAAGATTGAGTTCAGATAGAGCGTGTGAATGAACATTCGATGCCCTAACATTTATATATAATATTCTTAATTTTTTGTGTATGTTTTAGGAAAAACATGGGTTTAAGTGAAATAGCAGTATTTTCTGTAATTGCTTATCTCAATTTTCTCGAGATTAGCATGCAGTAGAGTGCAGTTGATTTATTTGTAATTTTGATTCATTCTTGTATATTAGAAATTAAGCTTATAAATAGGTATTCTTATTGAATAAAATGCAGTTCAAAAATAAGCATGTAAAGTATTGCATATAGGTATGTTATTATTAAGAGGTGAAACCTCTTATTAAAAACGATTTGTCCGTCCGTCCGTCCGTCCGTGCGTCCGTCCGGATGTCCGACGATAACTCGCGAACGGTTGAGGTTTTTCAAATTTTTCTTTCGAATATATGTTCTTTGTTTGTATACGCAGGGGGAGTTCGAAGTTGTGGGAAATCGACCACACCCCCTGTGTTTTGCCTATCTACCCCCATACTAAAAAACCACAACCGTGTATACACTATATAGTACTAATTGAGCCTATAGATATACTTCCTGTCATATTAAAAATATAAAGATATATATATATATATACCGTATAACAATGTACGCAGATATGGAATCACCCCCACTCACCCCGGGGCGCAATTTGGGGCGAATTGAGATTACAACGCTATATTGAAGCCAAGTACCGTGGAAGCTTATATACGTATACGAAATCACCCCCACTCACCCCGGGGCGCAATTTGGGGCGAATTGAGATTCCAACGGTATATTGAAGCCAAGTACCGGGGAGGCTTATATACGTATACGAAATCACCCCCCACACACCCCGGGGCGCAATTTGGGGCGAATTGAGATTACAACGCTATATTGTAGCCAAGCACCGTGGAAGCTTATATACGTATACGAGATCACCCCCACTCACCCCGGGGCGTACCCTGGGGCACAATTTGGGGCGAATTGAGATTCCAACGCTATATTGTAGCCACGTACAGTGCAATCTTGTACGCGTATACAGCTTCAAGTTAACGTGTACAAATTGAATTTATCGTGTACAACTTGAAATTAAGTGTACCACTTGAAGTTAACGTGTACAACTTAAAACTAACGTTTTTACAACTTGAAATTAACGTGTACTACTTGAAGTTAACGTGTACAATTTGAATTTAACGTGTACAACTTAAAGTTAACGTGTACAACTTAAAGTTAACGTGTACAACTTGAAGTTAACGTGTACAAATTGAATTCAACGTGTACATCTTAAAGCTAACGTGTACAACTTGAAGTTAACGTTTACAAAAATTTGAAGTAATCGTGTACAATTTGAAGTTAACGTGTACAGCGTGTAAAGTTAACGTGTACGAAGTTCAAGTTAACGTGTACGCCTTACATTTAACGTGTAGAGCTCGAAGTTAACGTTTACAACTTGAAGTTAACGTGTTCAACGTAAAGTTAATGTTTGTGTGAATGTATCGTGTTTCGGAGAGGTTTCACCTCTTGCTTATGTGCGGTTGCAACGGTTTATTATTATTTAAGTAGAAGAAGAGGTATAATATGATCGGCTGATATCAGGAGGATTTATTGGATCAGTGATCAGATAGTTCTTGCGGTCGAGTCGAGGGCATGGCTGGCTGATTATAATTAATTGAGCATCAGCCCAATCAAGTAGAAGGGTATTCTAAGCAATTAAGTTAATGTCATGGAGGGTTGCATCCAGCCAGATTCGAGATGATCTTGCGAAATTAGATTAGTCCTATTGGTTATTTGGCTTCTTACACACTCCTAGAAAAGAGTAATAAGATATGTTTAATAATATTATATAGGGCTTCCGCCCGTAATTCCCAATTCCGCACACTCTCTGAATAAAAGGGGATTTTGTAGATTTTATTTACTTGTTTTTCTTATTTACTCCTTGTTAAAAATGCATTGTCTTTTCGAAACAAGAGGAATCAACATTTTACGTCTTAAAAACATACAAAAAGCCTTTCTTTATCTTTTGTTATCGAACTCCTTTGGTTTCTGTTTGGAATAATATTTATTCCTTAGAAAACAAAAAATACACCCGGGTTGATTTATAGTTCTAATTAAAAAATAACACGGCGGGGAGTAGGTTCGGGTTGGAATCCGAACTTTTGTATCTTTTAAATAATATTTGTCAAATCTTACCTCACCTGCTTACTCCTTATCTTTGTATGATTATGATTGTTACAGGTACTCGATCTTAATCCTAACTAATAATTGGCCCTATTTTTTATAATAGTATTTAGCATTCCCTATTAAAAATCTTTTGAATTTGCTGAAATGAAGACCCCTAGCTTTGTGCAAGGAGTTTATGTTTTTATCCAACTGAACTCAAATCCATTATTTTATCACCATTGTTCAACCAAAGGGTTTAAAAATGTCGTTTTAGAAGATATCTTCTAATCTCTTTTCCCAAAGGAGAGTATTGCTAAATCGAGAGGCATACAATTTTCATGCTCTTAAATCTAAGTATTTGTCAATCTGTCAAATCCTCTAAATTAATTGTTCTTACTCTTGGAAAACCAACAATAATTGACACTCCTCAGCTCAAACCTGATCCCAAACTGTCAGTAAAACCCGAAAATATTCATAGGAACTGCCAGTATAAATAAGAACAGATTACGAAGACGGACTGCAACATCTATTTATCATCAATTCCTCCATAATATATGTAGAAGATATCTCTCCTTCCACAAATATTACGTTAGAATGCGTAAAAAATTCGAAGCTTTTATTCCTCCTCCTCCCGTTGTGAATCCAATATCGATATGTCTGCCTTCATGCGACTCCCGGGTTGTCCACTTTACCTAGCCCTCAAGTGTCAATCCCCACTTTGACTTCCATTTATTAACTGGGTCACCGAAATGTTGAATAAATCATCTGTCCCTTGTCCCCATGTCTCCCTATTCTAAATCTAAGGTTCCCTGATGGGTATCTTCAACCTTAAGAATACGAAGACGAGGACGGAGTACATTTCCCTCCCACTTATTCAATATAACGGGAAAGTTTGGCTCCTTGTCACTTATGCATGTGCATTTCTTACTCTTAATGTTCGGCACAACCCACCACCACCACCACCACCGATTTCAGCCACATCACCGAGACTTCGATTTATGTTCTATACTTCTAAAAGGCATTCAGAATGTATGTTCTTTTCAATGTCAGCAGCAATTTGCCAAACATGTAATTTACCATGTGCCTCTTCTCCTCTCATCTCTCTCCGTCGAGACAGGTAATGTAATGTAAGGTGGACGTTTGGTTTCGGCCATTCATCATCAAAAATATCCTTTGCTTTCTCTACGGGACTTTCTCCAACTTGAAAGCTTTTAATCCTCCTTATCTAAGGGATATTTTTCAACCCGCTTGCATTATCAAGCCAAAACCAAAGTCTCTTTAACCCTATGCTAATAATGTTAGGTTTGTGTATAGGCAAGTATGATGAATTGATGAGTAGCAGGAAAAATTGGAAAATACTGAAAATAGGTCCCATATTATTACCCCTACTACTTACCAGTATCCAATTCCATAATGCCGACCCGATTGCTTATCAATGATTATCTTCAATTGGCCATAGATCAAGTTGAGATTTGGAAGGAGGCTATTATGATGATTTTTAGTGTCAGTGGGGGTTATCGAATTTATCTTGATGATTTAGGATCGGGACTGAGTGCCTTTCCCTCTCCCTGCCTGTGCATTAGTATTATTGGCTTTTGAGTTCACCTTCTTCCCATCCTAAGTACTCTTTGGGTGCCTAAAGATAGAACATATATTATATCGAAAGGAATCGATCATCCTTTTCGCTTGTCAGCCCTTATTAGCGTGCCGACATCAGATTAACATGATTTATTCCTTTAGTCACGTACAACAAATATTCCGATATAAATGCAATACCACAAAATACCTTCCGTCCCTCCACTATCTTCTGAATTAAAGTCAAGGAACTTGTAGTGGGTAGGTTATATTATTCGGAGGATTCTTATTTAGACACTTCTTTCCCGTGGGTCGTGTAATAATAATAAAACGGATTGGCGGAGACTAATGAATCAAGGAGCTTATTATGCCTCCTATAAAACATGAATCAAGAATAATGAACATCTTGCTCTTTTACAGTTCCCTTTCAGTCAGTCATGTAAATTAGCTCTGAGTAGAACATATCTGGCTGGAAGTCCAGGTGGTATCTGTCTTTTGATTTCCGCCTTCTTGCATGGATCTACTTTATTGCTTACTGACCCCGGTGAAATATGGCTCCTTTCGCCGGATTTTACATGGATTATCATACATATTCGGTTATAAATAGCCACAGCCTAAGAATGAAGGGAAAGCAAGGCTATTGAGGAATTAGGCAGAGTATTCTTCTCCTGCCTCTCTCTCTCGTGGTGAGCTTTATTGAAAGAAATGAGGATTGGGTTCCGTGTAGAGGCTTATCATGCTTTAATTCAAGGCTTTCGAAAATTGTTCCGTTTCTGGAACGGATGGGGTTCCTTCATGAGTCATGAACTTCGAACAGTAATTGCCAGACTGCAATTTTTGAATGTCGTCGGAAGTGTTGCAAATGGTTCCGGGCACGAGAGCTTCAAACTTATCCTCCCTTCACTGTTCCTGTCCGGAATCAGGAGAGAGAGAGGGATTTTAAGGGTTGTTTTTAGCAGGAGCTATTCATTGCACGAGCTATGATACGGGAAATTAGCTAATTTAACTATTAATGAAGAAACCCTATCAAATCATTAAAAATAGCCTGTAATTGCCAGGACAGCCTTCTTTCAATTACGCGTCCTCCGCAGTGGCTAATTGCAGGACTCCTTTCTGTAATTAGTTCAAGGTATTTCAAGTGCATGGAATCCCGGACGAGCTCATACAAGATTGACTAACAAAATCAATCAATCCCTCATTTATCGATCAGTTGGAATTGAAGCCAGGAACGATCGGAAATGATAATGATACAGGGTTTACATATGCACACTGCCAATACAAACAAAAACATGTAGACGGCAGCGGTTTTATGGCCGAGTCCGCGACCAAGAGCTATTTGATATTATGTTTCATCATCATAGTATGTGTACCTTTTCTATTGTTCGTATAGATATAACCTCTAATTCCAACACACACACTTGCTCCAAAGGGACGGTACGGACTGGAAAGGTAATGCTAAAGCTCATGAAACATTGAAACATGAAAGGCTCTGGAAAGGAACGTCAGTTTGTAAAGTAAAATTCATCACCACCACCATCACCTTTGTAAATTTCTGCCGGATTATTATGATTCGGGATTGGAAAGCCTGGCTTACCTGTCCTCACTCGCTCGACAATCAAAATCAACCTACATTATTGTATTATAACACTCCATCCTTGAAGGAAAGTATATTGGAAGGAGCCCATCTGTTCAATACCTTATGTTTCCCTATCGACCTTCCAGTCAAAGGAATAATTCACTCCGTCCTAATGACCCAGTTATTGGGCTTGTATACTTGTATGCAAAACCCGATCGAGTATTTATATTCGGATATGGAGTATCGGCGGATTCCTATTATCAAAAGTACATTATGACGACGGGGACGGATCGGTAAGAGGAACTGACTCCAACTTCAAGAGCCTTTGTTGGGATGGGCCTGTTTATCCTACTCTCTTTTTTATTAATGTATGGAATTTACCTACGCAGCAGAGTGTGTAATAATAAGGACATTAGGAAAGTAGAAGCTTGTCGGTTGCGGGTGTGTGTGTATGTGTGTGTGAGTGTTGATGATGTCGATACAATGTTGAATGTGCAAATTTAGGCCAAGAATAAGGAGGAAGCCCGCACCGTTTCCCTCCCCCATTCTTTGTGGTGAAAGACAGCTTTCTCCGATTATTTTAATAGCTTGAGCCGGTATCGAGGATGGGAAAGCTCTGGCTCGGAGAGAGCCAGATTCCCCCGTAAATCCATTTACACACGACGAGCCGAAAATATATTCCGACTAATAATGCTAATCTCCAGCCACATACTCGACGTCAGTAGGTATGGGTTTATATCCTATCTGGTATATGTGCCAGGTTTCAATCCGCGTCAAAATCCGTCCTAATGCGCCCTTATCACCCTCCCCTTATCTTACGCATAAAATAAAAAAGCTCCCAGAACTGATAGGCACTGCTACCATTATATAGAGACTTCTAAACCTGTCCTTCAAATTATTTATGGCCCTTTTCTTCAGAACTTCACTCAACGGGGAAATAAATGTCCAGCCAAAGGAGCTGCTACTCTAGCTACTCCCAACAAACGAAATATCAAATATGACGAGATAACCAGACCACCCGAAAAACTATATCAATCCAATCATTCACAAACATAACCCTTCCTTCTTTGTCCATTTATCACCTCTCTCTGGCAAAGTATAAGGGGCATAAAAGGCCCGAACAGCACGGCTGACTGATGACGGTACGAAAATACATTTCAAGGAATATGGAACAGGAGCAAGAGTCTTATAGCCAATAAGCATACCTCAAATCTACTAGATAAAATGAAGTTGTAGTGATAGATAGGCAGGGTCTATCTATTTCCCTCTGCCCTTACACCTTACCTGTGCCGTTCTAAAATACCTGCCACTGCCACTGCCGATATAGTTGAATTTATGAGCCGGAGTGGGAAGGTACTGATAGCAGCAGAGAGAAAGTCGGATCGAGAGGGGGAAAGACTTGGGATCCATGTGCAAGTCAGAATCATTTAATAAAGCTAATTCCTTCCCGAAACCATCAGAGACCAGACGGCAAGTGCTCGCCCTTCCTGACTGCATTTCAATATCATTTAGCCACCACCACCACCACCTCCGCCTTTATCTTTCCTAGCCAAAGTTACGAACTTCTAGTTACTTACTATTAATAGCCGTGGAGGAGGGCCACTTCCATCGCTCTCCATTGTCTGGAAGGCCACATGATGCGAGGGTCATCATCGCGTAACAGTCCGTCCGAGTCCTAGATCTCATTTTCCCCGAATTAAAGTAGGAATTATTCTGTGACATAAGGCAGGGAGATCATCCCCCCTCTGTGGCACCCCGTCACCCCTCTCAAGTACCTTAACAATAGGAGAGGTGATGAATACAGGAGGAGGAAATCAGGATTGGAATTAAGTACGAGATGCCCCAAGACGAGGAGTGAAAGGGTGTCCTCCTGCCAGGTGAAAGTGGTAAATAGCCTACTGCCTACTTCACTGCCAGAAAACTGCCTCTACTTTCACGAGCAGACCCATGCGGGTATATCCTCTCTAAAGAGGTTCTCAACAACCACCAACTCGGCTTCGAATATCAAGTCTCAGGAACTAACTCTCTGGAACAACTACAAGCTGGTAGAACATGAACTATCCGCTTCTATTGTTACTCCTTGGCCTTTGTGTCGAGTAGACCTCTGTGTACTCAAGAGCCGGGAGTAGGAGAACTTACGTGGCTTAGGTTTACATATTACATGACAGGAAAAGGTCTAGAGGATGAATCCCTCCACTTTCTCAAGGTGTGCTTTATTCATAGACACATGAGGGAGAGGTGAGGAGTGAGTAACGGTCCGTTACGGTTTACAGCAGTGTTGTTTGTGCATTCCTGGAGAAAGTTATGAAGGCTTTCCCCTCCGCTCCCACGATCCGATTTGACAGTTCTGCCCGTCTCGCTTTGCATATGTAAGGGGGAAAAGTGTATCATCGACAGAGATCGAGAGCCTGTGATTTGGGTTCCTCTCATGGTGTAGAGGGTGATGAATGTGGGATTGTGGACTAAAAGGATTGCTTGTATTATGAGAGAAAGGTGATAAGTTCGGGAGTTCTGCGGGGTGAGTAATAATGATTGACGTGTTTGGATGCATTAAGGCATTGGTGAAATTAGAAAGCATCTGCATCGACAACAACGTCTTTCGGCTTCACTACAAAGTGACCGTCATCATCCTCGTCACTTTCTCCTTGCTCGTTAATTCTAGACAATATTTCGGTAAGTTTCAGACGATTTCCCGATTCTCTGATCTTTTTTCAGGGAGCTGTTTAATGCATTTTGGACTGCTTCTTACAGGGGACCCCATCGACTGTACAAGTAGCAAGGAGATTGAGAGGGTCATTGATAATTACTGTTGGATGCATAGTTACATCACGACTGGGGAATCTGGAGATCGTAAGTTTTTGGGATTTTCTCCTATTTTTTACCTGGCAGGGAGGGTCAAGATTCATATTCATTCGTTTATTTATTATTAACTAGTAGACTTGTAGATATGGAAAGTAATGCTTTCTCCTCTGGGATTTTCTCCTTGGCCTTCGAGCTTTCTCCCAGTTGTTTTTAAAGCAATTTCCTCCCTTTTTTCAAGAGGGGTGAGGATGAATATTTAATATTTTGATTCTGATTTTGACACAGAACAAGGTCTGGAAGTACCGTTCCCAGGGGTGCGGCCCAAGTTTCCGGGTGACACGGAGAACTATCAGCGATACTACCAATGGGTGGGGTTCTACATATTCTTCCAAGCCTGTACCTTCTTCCTTCCGCGCTACGTCTGGCGCTACTGTTGGGAGGAGGGGCGGATGAAGGCCCTCGTCGCCAACCTAACCAGTCCCATCCACGTGGACTTTGAACTTGTGCGAATGAGGCAGCGGATTATAGTTGACTACTTGTACTCTAACGTTGGTGCTCATCAAGCCTATGCCTTCAAGTTCTTCATTTGTGAAGTGATGAATTTCCTTAATGTGACGATACAAATACTCTTGACCGATGCCTTCCTGGGCCATCAGTTCACAACTTATGGGATGGAAGTCCTCACTCTGATGAGGATGAGTGAGGAACCTCCAGAGAAACGCAAGGATCCCATGTCCCGGATCTTCCCCAAAGTTGCTCAATGTACTTTTAAATCCTTCGGCCATGGGGGCAGAGTGACAGAGTTCCATTCTATATGTGTTCTACCTGTTAATATTCTGAATGAGAAGATTTTCATCGTCATTTGGTAATTTAAAACAGATTTTTATTGTCATTATTTACTAGGAAAGTAAGACTCCTAATTTACATGTCCCTTACAGCCACACAGCAATCCCTAATCTTGTAAATGGAAATTAGGATCACATTTCATACCCACAACCCACCTCATTGTTTTAGTAGGATAATAGTATCGGAGTTTTTAGAGTTTACTGTTACAACTTTCCATTAAATTTAATGATCGGCCGTGTGGAGATGATCAATATTTGATATTCCAATCCGAGAGTGTAGTAGTAGAAAAGAGACGGAGCATATAATTTTCACCCTGACAATCATAAAATTCATAATACTACAGCTCCTGTTTTGTTCTATAAATGGGAAAGTTCGTGTGAATCCTCGGAATATTCCCCAAAAGTTCCTCCCTCCAATTTATTGTTTAGATCCCACAAGATTATTTCATTTGAAGATTAATGATTGAGGTTTGATAGAGAGTGCATCATCGGCGGAGTAGAGGAAACAAAGGGGATTTGATTGGCATCTGAAACCACTTTTAGTTTGCACAGAGTTTTAATTTCATTCAATCCAGGTTCCCGAAAATCAGGCACCTAGTAGCCTACTACAACAAACTCCAACTCTATCTACTTCCCGTTATGATTACGACAAAAGAATCTCCCAATCCTTTTTAAATCAGAGCCAGCCCTGATTTATGCACACCGATCATCGCCCACCGACAACAGATAATTTCCCAGAGATATTTGAAAGTAAAATGAGGGGATTATACGAGGAAATAATATCTAGATGGATCATCTCTGGTCACAGGATTAATTACTCCCGTCACCCACCCTCACCCTATCCAATTATTTCAAAGATACGAGTGTAGATAGAGAGGGCAACTGGATTTTTTGTTGGCCTTCGTGCATGAAGTATGACATCATATCATTATCATTATCACCCCATAGTTGTAGTAGTAGTAATCATAATCTCGTCAAAAAATGATAACGGAACGGTGTGGATTTTTCTCTCCTTCCCATCTCTCTAGGTTTTGGTTTTCAATCTTGGCCCTGATAACTGCCAGCGGTCTAATCTTCCGTCTGATGACAATATGCTGTCCACCGTTCCGGATGTGGTTGCTAACTCGGAAGTCCCGTGACGTGGAAACCTTCGTGTTCACAAAGTTGTCGAAGGAGCTGAGCGTCGGGGACTGGTTTATTCTCTACCAAGTCGGGAAGAACCTCGATCAGCTAGTTTTCGGTTTGTAAACGTTAAATGTCTTTGTAAACGTTAAGATGCAACGATGTGAAAACTAACAAGGGGACATTCTCAACTGTACAACCTCGATATTTTTCAAACCGGTCTCATTAAAAAAGGGCATCGACTTTAGTTTCATCATTTTTGTTTCTCTTTCGAAAGAGACCAGTTTAAAAAAATCGAGATTGTACAATTGGGAACCTTCCCTTGTAAGTCATACGGTAGTTATTAATAAGTCTATATTGTTTTTAGGTGAATTACTCAAAGGACTAGCCTATAAGTTTGGCTCTTCCAGGAAAACGAGTGTCTAACGAAAAATTGACATTAAAATCTTAAATGCTAAAGGATCGAGTATGGAAGGAAACTGCAATAGCTGATTTCCCTAAACAGTCACTATAATCTTCTTGTCCCCTGTCCCCGTCCCCGCAGTATGATATAAGACCTCCCGTTTTAAATGTTCTTTTGTGACATATAAGGACAGTTAAATTCCCATTTTTCCTCCATAATATTAGAATATTAGATTAGCTTTTACCACGGCTCCTTACTAACTAACCCAGTTACCCATATATTTTCGTACGCATGAAATACTACAAAAGGAGTAGCTTATAAATAATATAGAACATCCAGGCGACGAGTCACTCCACACACTGCACTAGTCCAGAAAACATGTTCGCAAGAGATATGATGATGAAATGAGGAAATCGGGATTGTCAACAATTACTGCAATGGCCCGAATATTAAAGGTTAGCATTTTTGAATAAATAATAAACTTGGCTACCTTCCATTCTAGGTGTAAGTAAAGTTAAGTACCAGTACCGCTGTAAAGGAATAAAAGGCCGTTGCAAAAAGGCGATAGCTTCTAATAGATGACCTAAAATACATTTAAGTACAATAATAGCCTGCTACTTTATATTATATAGAATCTTATTCTGGAAGGAGAGGGCTTAATTTCCCAGATGAATTATGCATTTGTTAATTCCGTAAAATGTCAGAACTCATCTTGTTCATAAATCCGAGTTCTGGAGCGGATTCTCTAGTCCTTATGTTATTATTATAGAAAAAGAAGACATTTTTTTCGGTCGTGTTCGCTACTCTGCTATATATTCTCTTATGTACTTTAAGTTGTTAAAATGTCAACCACCGTTGAACGTCCTATGTATTTTACCATGTTGTATTTTTGGCTTTTTTAAAATTACGAGGACGATGAAGTAGTGTTTAATTTCGAAGGTCCTTAAATTACTCATATGATTTTATATTCTGACGTCATTCTTAGGACAAAAGTAGCACAATAAAAGTAATTGGGTTAATTGATCCGTTTGCGTTGGTGTCCAATTGACTTATGAAAAATTCACAACATTTCCAAGTGCTCCAGTCTTAGTTGTAGTGTATTTTTGATAGTCTCCGACTCATTTATTGACTTTATTGGTTGAATTGTTCAGGTTCAGGTTCCCGTTATGCTTCTCTCGCTCTACTATACTACTCTATAGATACCTTATCGAATTAACTTGTTTAATCAGCGACTATACATATATAGGGAGTTGAAATTCAGACGTTTCGTGTCAATTTTTCGATTCATGTTAAGAAATATGACGGGTAAGAGGTAAAAAACAGAGCCTTTTAGACCCAAACAAGCATATTTAACAAGATATAAAGGTCAGGGGGGTCAGGGCTCGCTCGTCAGGACTACTAACCGTACGGGCTTTCACCAGCGTTGGTTCCACCTTTCTCGGGAATTTAGGTCATTGCATGCTTAGGGCTTTCCTAGCTTTTTAAAACAGAAAGTTATATTTTTTGAGTGCCTTATCCAGCCGTTGACTTTCCAGGTGGATCCCACATTGTGTTTATTGCTTGATTGAACATTAGATCCTGAAGTCTATAGGAACTAACTGAGTTAAATGACTTGAATAATCGATACAGGACAATAATGCCTTCATTTTTGGCTACATTTTTGTGAAACAAATTCAATAATAGTCCACTGCAAAGGTCCCTTATTATTAGCTCGGTTGGATTATGGGTTTCGTGAATTTAAAAATAAGCGTTCATTGATAACTCATTTGTCGGGCTTTGGAAATAGTACTTTTCCAGTTAAGCTTTGGACTTGAGTCAAGCAGAGAGGTCCAATTATTTCCCCTTCTGTCCTAAAAGGCCGTTAATTCCGCCCTTGTTGGGTATACTTTTTTAAAGCCAACTGCCATTGAAATTTAAACTTTTTATTACGAATTTAGTATTTATTAGCCGTCGGTGTGCCTATGAAGGTCAGCCGAGAAGATAATGATTGACATGGTATGGTACCCAACAATCTTAGAGGTGGGCCGGGACGGGGGCATGCAACATGCAATGATATTGATCCTTACAAGACTCCAATCAATCCTATCAGTTAGTCAAATCATACAAAGTTATTTATTTGCATACTGACTGCTACCATCCGTCGGCTTGAGGCCATGAAGTTGGAGGTAGTGCTGGTGGGTAAATTGTCTTGCCACTATCCGGCAATCAGATTAAGACATTTGCAGTTTGACTGTTGTTTTTTTTTCATCGGACCCAAATTTTGTTACGAATATTAAAGTCCAAACTAGCCAATTTATTTTTTTAAATGACAAGCCAGATGCAGCTGTCTCGCAATTTATGTCCCGACTCATTTTTATCTTGCACGCATTGATCAATTTTAGATTTCGGGTCGTTAAATATTTATAATAACTTGGAGAAAATGTTATTTTTACGGAAGGGAGTTCCGTTATTTTTCCATTCCAGTTGGCATTATTCCATTCCCAAACTTTTCCGACGCTTCCTAATGCTTTTGACTCTTGATAAGGGGACAATAATATCATTTCCTTGTTGTAAGTTTTATTTTGCTTGACTTAAAATGGAGGTAGTATAGAGTGAGGCTGTCTGGTTCGATGAAATCGAAGGTGGAATAAAAGCCGATGTTTCAATGCTCCGTCACGCTATAAAGCGAATAACACGCTAAAGTCAATCTATTTTTTTGCCCTGTCCGCCGTTCACGCATTTTTGAAAGGAGTTCATTGGATTGGACATGAAAAAAGTGGACTGATTAGTATTTTACAGAGTAGACATCGTGTTTTACGGAGTGTCATTTCTAAACCTTGAAAAACACTCCAATAGTCCTCTCTTTACTATTTGGTAAAGGTTGGGATAGAATTTCCTATGAAAAATTTACTAAAGGAAACTAGACAGTCCTTTAAAAACGAATTCAGCAGACGTACAAAAAAATACCAATTCCCAATTTGCAAAACTGATCCTTGATTGCATTTTCGCAACTCTCTGATGACAAATTAGTCCCAGATTTCCCTTGTCCTTTTGCAGAAGGTAATTCTTGCAAAATGGCTTCTAATAAAATCCAATGGCCATTCCTCAAAACGGGGATTCATAGTCTTATTATTAGGAAAAGATTGCCTTTCTTGTAGCACAATGGGACATTTTCACAAGGTTCCTATATCCCTACACTACAGGAGGCGTAAAGAAAAATAATCTCAAAAATAAAAATATTTCTATCCTTGTATCGAAAGTGTTAGGTATTTTTAGGGGAATTGCATGTTGCCCTTGCATCTGAATTCATAAATGTTTAGGGGTATGAAACCCTGGTGAATCGTAAAAGGAGCCTTGATTATCAATTCACCTATCTTTTTTTCAATTTCCAACACCGAATCTTCTCACCCCTTGTTCCCGAATCCCTCCACAAGGGAATCATTATACTATAGAATACTTTCGGGAATTTCTACGAATTCGAATTCATATACGCAAGCCGAGTATAGTTTAATAACTCTGAATGAACATTTTCTAGTAGAAATAAGGCGAATTTTTGAAGTTTATTTCATTCTATTCCGAATTCGGATGGAACAGAGCTAGACGAGCTCATTGACGCCTTTTAATGCTCAAACTTTGAAATGAAAAGCTGGTTAGAAAGTTCAAAGAAAGGATTTCAATATCCACACCATCATTTCTCTATATTACAATTCCAAATCTAATGTGTTTTAAGGATGTGTGACGCTGGGAATGTTACTATAACTGCTCTCAATTCCATCACCTTTTGAGTGACAAATTATACGGAGCTGTTGTGCGTTTTGTATCTACAAAAAACCATTTCTTCCCATTGTCCTGGTTGATTGTCGGCCGGGTTTCAATTTAATATCAGTCTTCAATTGCCACAATGAACCTATACTTATTTTTAGTGTAATAAAAAGTGATAAAAATTTCACAACAGCGTCATCACATTTTATACATTTGTATGCATTGTTTAGACTGGATTTTTGTTTAGATTCGTATACAAGTAACACTTTAAGGGAGATGAAAGGTGGATTAAACCCTCGGGTGCTACAGGGTCTTTGTGCCATTTGGGTTTTTAGGATCTAAATAAGTCCCCAACTCCTCTACAGCCGAATTAAAAGTTCCCCCAGCATAGCATTTAAAATAGAGTTGCTCATTTCTATTCAATATTCATATTTTAATTATCAATAAATATTAACGACACCAGTACGGGTTCTCATTGTCATCTTAAAATGTACTTTTAAATTCATGATTTTTTGTTTTCGTAACGCCCATTTTTCCCCACACGTAAAAATCGTATCTTTTGAAAGGGTTTGAAATTCCCCAAGGAAGAGACTTGCAGGTAAGGATTTTATAAAATGCTGGATAAGTCGGAGGGTATTAAAATCCAATTGAAATATAGAGTATATATTATAACATTACACCCAGTTCTATGAATAAGGCTGGAAATTACATCGTCATTTTTTTACATGTTGGTGTTGTCCTGTTATTATTATTATTCACGAGGGGGTTGCCCAGGTCTAAATGTATTCTATTCAGTCCAGGTTTTTTATTACAAACTTTCCTTGTGTCCTTTGAAAAAATGGTTTAATTGTGATTCTTCGTCCTAGACAATTTTATGCAGAATATCTAAGTTGTTTTTCATGGAATAGGAGAGACTTGGGTAATCTTTTATTTATTACTTTTATCTTTGAAAAATGGAACTAGTAGTTCATTAATTACATTTCCTTCTTGCCAAAAGCTTATCAAAAGTGACTTCTTAATAGGAGTACTTGTCACCAGCTACCACTAAATATCGGGGCCAGTTATTATGCCCGTGTCAATCTGAATTTCTTTAATGGATTGGAAAATAGCAAAGAAGGAGCCTAGCTTTCATTTCTAAAGCCGCATTTCCATATAACTTCTAGATTGATGGAGTTGGTAATTTCTAGAGTCCACTTCCGGAAACCGTTGTTGTCACCTTGCTGCCGTTTCGGACTAGTTTATGCCACCATTATAAATGTAGTTGCAGCAGAAGCAATGTTGTGACAAATGAACTTCGTAAAGACGACAGAACACCTTTGCTTTGTTACGTTTTTAATGACTCCTGCTTTCCTCGACCTTAGAGACAGGACAGGATATTTAATGATGAATGGCTCAAAAGGCCAATCGAACTTGTCATCGTGTACGAATTTAATTTTGCTTTCTTCCCAGCGGTCACTGACTTCCTTTCCCTTTCACTTCATCAACACTGTCGTCCCCGGTTGTTTGCATTCGTCTATTTTTAGGACATTTTCCGTCTTTGATGGTAATAATTTTGTAATATATTGTTCGTGGTAGGAGGAAGTGAACTTTCTTTTGTTTTCTCTATCGAGGAGGAAATACAAGAATAGAAGTAATTTTGAATCATGCAATCTAGTGTTTTCTCCGGTCGTCTTACTGCGGGTTCCCTGGTACTTAATGAAGACCCTTGCTGAGTGGAATGACTCCTTGGCCCAAGGAAGCAATATCGTTACACACCCACAAAGTCCACAAAGGGAGACAAAAGGTTATGCTCGGGCAATAATGATATTATTAAAGATATAATAGTGTATAGTAGTGAGACATTTGGACACAAAACTTATTATGTTTAATATACATCATTACATGCGGCTATATACAGACGAGCCATATTCATTTCGAGGAAGAAATAGGAGTTTACTTTAGATTTCTTCCTAATTCGTTGTTGATGACTAGCTCTAGGATTTTTCGGAGTTTAAAGGGACAGAAATCTGGACGAACGAAAGTTAAGCTTTAAGTCTAAATCATTGATAGCCGTTTTGTTGGTATTAGAAAGTAGAATATTCAGACAATGTGCTAGCGACCTTGGGGCAATAAGCTATGGAGATTTTAAACTTAAATGAAATTATGAATTGCAAAAAGTAAGTGTGGCTTAGTTAAATAATAACTCCGACGTACTTTATCAGGTAGTTATGTTAATAATAATGCTTGACGTAAATATTTACGACCGTTGCTTTTTAATCGTTCCCTGGTACTCGCATTTAAAACCTCACTTTTTACAGATCTAGGTACATTCTGGACATCGAATCGAAACAGGTAATGTACTGAGTGCATATAAATTACTGTACAATTCAGGTTGGAAATATGCTGAAATCAACTTACATGATACCAAATCAGTTGTGCTTTTGTAATACTACTTATCATGGATGTAAAAACAGCAAATGTTTTGGCATTTGTCAGTCTGATTAAACACGGAAGACTGGAATTAGCCCTTTAGTGGATTTTTTGGTAAACTAATTTACATTACTGATGCTATGAAATTTATCCCCATATGAATAAATACATACAAGTTTACATTTATGGATAACAACTAGGAAAAATTGTCATTAATCCGAAAACGGGTCGAAGTATCCTAACTTGATGACACATTTCCATAACTTACAAACAAACCTGTTTTCGGAATTCTGTAAAATAAGATTTAAATGTATACATATGTAAGCTTGCTAAATTGAAATTAACGCTAACGATTAAAGTTGTGGATGAGTAAAGACCCCTTACCAATAATTAGAGTCTCTCGTTAACAAACAATAGGGTTATTAATTAATAATCAGTGACTATAGTTTATCAAGTATTCATCGTATTAGATCGGATTCGACTTTGTAATTAAGACAGTAGATGCAATTATGCAATCATGTTTTCAGTTCCGATTTCACCCAGTTAACTTTCCAGCCTGAATGCTTTCGTTTTTTTTTGGTTAGTAGTGTTAGTACACATTTAAATTATGATTTAAAACGTGAGAATTTTTAGACTTAATTGTCGGCAATACTGCCATACTTAAATCCATTGTATAAGCAGTGTTTGACGCCAGTCAATACGAAATCCATTCAAACATCACTTACTCTTGATAAACCCAATCTATTTTTATGCTAAAAACTGGCTTGAACTGGAAGGAACATGAAAATTATATAAATATGCGTTTTCGTAATATAATTAGCCAACTTTCAGTTTAATATCTATTAAATTTACATAAGAGCTCTTAATGTAAATATCATATATTAATATAATCATTTTGTAGCGCAGACAGAATATATTTATCCTATTCGAATTGCTGTCTAACTCTAAACCACATTGAATCTGTTAGCCAGGGCCAATTTTCATGGCTCTTGTTAACAATTCTTTTAATTCTTTAGAAATGAGAAGAATGAATATTTAAAACTTGAAAGATCTGGATTTAAATACGCTTCCTTTGAGTTTACAATTTACATATGAAATTTTAATATTAATTCAGAAACTCGGAAACCATGAAATCCGAACATCCTCTCTCAACGTATGACGTATTGATAGATTTAAGCTTTTAATTTAAGTTGCACGTTTGTTAGAGTGCTCTACAGTCCAAATAATGACATCAACGAAACATGCTGAAACGAAAACACTCGAATGTTACGGTCTGAACTTTGCAAAATAAGCTACAACCTGACTTTATCGATAAATATATTTAGGTTAACCACTAATAAACAAATCTGTTCAATTGAATATCTCTACTTGAAGTCGAATCAGCAATGGCAATGAATAATGCAAATATGCAACCGTCATGTTATTTGAAACATGTTTTTTAACCGATTACAAAACACTAACTGAAATAATATTAGTTTATAAACTATTATACATGAGAGGGTCCAAACAAAGAATTCAGAACATTTTAGACACGGCAAAAATCTCAAATTCAAATCAATAACGATTTGTATTCCATAATTAGCTGTGGATATTAAAGCCTGAAGGTTACAACTTACAAATCGCAAATTTAGACCGACTCTAGATCTCTAATATATGGAAATGAGGAATGAATGAAGTAAAGCCAAAAGTTTCTATTTTCGTCCACTCCTAATCGACTTGTCCAAGGATTGGGACAACTTCGTAATTTCGAGTCCAGCCTCTGATACTCTGGTTTCGAATTAATTGGCAAATCGTTTCTGTCAATGACCAATTGACCAGGAACGTCTTAAGATATTACTTAAGTGAGAATGAAGACAACATTGGTGCATTCCGGAAGTTCCGCCAGTTTGGCATCTTTGTCGACGCAGCCACAATCCTATTCCGGTTTCATCGACAGGGTTTCTTCCCATCCCGATATTGGAGAGCTTGACTTCAGTCCAGCACCTAAGGAGAGTAATGAGGGCTGGCTTAAGCATAAATTTCGGTGAGATTCTTTTAAGGTTTTATTGGTCATTAAATTTCGATACTTAAGGCACTAAGGTTATTAAGGTTCATTTATTTTCAAATAGCTCAAGCAACTTAAGAAGAATCTTTCCAATATTAGTATGGGCTCCACAATACACAAGGCAAAAGGCAATTGCGGATCTGATCGCAGGAGTCACGGTCGGCTTGACGGTCCTTCCTCAGGGTTAGTCGTCAAAAAACATTAAAAAATTTAATCAATGTAATTAATTAAACAAACGGAAATTTCAGGTCTTGCATATGCTACCGTGGCAGGGTTACCACCCATAGTAAGTCAACATCTTAACATCAAGTTTTAAAAAATATTTAAAATATCTTAAAAAAAATTGAATAAATTATACAGTACGGACTTTACTCGTCTTTTGTTGGACCTTTTGTATATATCCTTTTTGGAGGTATGAAATTTAGAGCATGATATAATTATACTAAACTAAAATATATGTATGATAAATAATATATAATAATATTTTAAAGGTACGAAGGCGATCACAATCGGACCAACTGCAATCCAATCAATTTTAACAAACAAGTAAAATAATTTTTACTAATTAATTACCGGTTGTTTATAGGAAAACTTCTATTCATAGTCAGATTTCAGATTCATTTAACTACATATACATGATATAATTAAATTAATTAATAAACAAAAACTTTGAATATAACTCTACAACAGGTATACTTTCGGGAAACCTCCAGAATATGCGGTATTTCTCTGCTTTGTTACAGCAGTTGTGACACTTTTTATGGGTGTCTTTAAACTTGGTAAGAGTTTCTATATAATTCCACTTGATGTTGTAGTTGATTCATAAACAGGTCGAATTAACAAAAAAACATTGAAACTGTTTAGGATTTATCGCCAACTTTATATCCTCCCCGGTCATCAGTGGATTCACATCGGCCGTATCTTTGACTATTGCTGCCACGCAAGTGAAAGCGTTGCTCGGGATCCATTTTGAAAAGGAAGGGTTCCTACCGACTATGGAAGGCCTTATAGCCCACGCTGGAGAGACTAAAGCTGGTGTATGTATTCATAAGCTCAGATTTAAACAAGTCCCTGTACATCCCCCTGGGGAGTTCGTTTGTAAAAGTAGTTATTTCGGGGAGGGCAGTTATTCCAGGGGGAGTTGTTAATTCGTCGTTTATGAATTACTTAAGAATTCATTTTCTACCATTCCTAAATCTGAGAGTTTTTAATGCTGTAATTAATTCGGGGGGGGGGGACTTATACAGGGATTTATGGCAGGATTTAAAGTACTTTATAATCTAATAATAGACAATTTCATAGGACGCGTTTCTATCCATTGGATGTTGTGCTTTCTTAATTTTCATGAAGGTGAGAAAATAAAGGTCGTACGGTTTTGACTTAAAATCAATAAGCATTTAATTTTAATAATTTATAACATTTTTATTTCAGTTTCTCACATCAATAACAACATTGTGTGGAATAACAAATAAAAAGTGGACAAAATTCTTCTGGTTCATTTCAACTTCTCGGAGTGCCATTATCATCTTTGCTTCAACCATTTATGTCGGACTAACTTATCCCAACCAGCCATTTTCCATCGTTGGTGAGTTAAAGTAAAGCATCAAGAAATGTCATATTAATTGCTTTAAATAATTAATTATTTCAACTCATATTTGTTAAATTTATTTCGTAGGAGCGATTCCACCAGGAATTCCGGCATTTCAACTGCCACCCTTTCAAATTTATGACCCAGCCGATAATAGAACGCACAGTTTTGTCGATATTTTAAAGGAAGAGGCATCGGCGTTGATTGTTCTTCCGCTTCTTGGAGTGATGGGACACATCACAATTGCAAAGGTATGAATTCAGCATTCTATTTCTGTATCCAGACGCCAGACGAATGCCTAAAGTTCATTTTTTGATTCAATAATTCAAAAATCCTTACATTTTTTATTTCAGGCTTTTGCTGGAACGTCTAGAGTTGACGCGACACAAGAAACGTTGTGTATTGGGATTTCAAATGCCATTTCCTGCCTTTTCAGTTCCTACTCGATCGGAGGGAGCTTTTCGAGGACAACTGTAAACGCATTTAGTGGAGTTGAGAGTCCATTAGGTATGCATGGTTGATTTCGAGAATCCAATTCTGACCATTCTTAATTAAAAATCTAATCTTTAAATTGTTGACCAAGTTTAAAACGGGCTTTAATTAACTATTTTCGAAGGTGGAGCATATACTGGAATAATGGTTCTCTTAGCTCTTCAATTCCTGACCCCGTACTTCTTCTATATACCGAAAGCTTCTCTTGCCTCCGTCATTACATGCTCCGTCGTATTCATGGTCGACCCTTGGATAATCGGACCAATGTGGAGATCGAAAAGTAAGACCATTTCATTTCAATGCATAGTAAATACTAGAATAAATCCCACAGCAAATTATTTCTCGGGAAGCGGGTTACTAACATTTTATCAATTCATTAATCGATGAAATTCGTATTCTATTTTTCTGAACCGATTTTTGGCTTCATTTGTTCATTCATTGATGCGTTTTCCCTGAAATTGTCCCGATGAATACAAAATTTCAATGATGTGTTGTCTCCGTCCGTATATGACCAAATCCCGTATCTTGATTTTGTCAAGCTTACAAGGGAAGTACCTCAAGAGTCTAATACAGAATCACTTGAATTTTTTGTGTTGAACACTGAATTCAAAATCCCGTCGCCGTCCAACCAAGATAATTTGATTTTTGAATTCCTAAATTGTTTCTTAATTTTTTAGTATATCTCAATTGCTAAATCCCCTAATTTATTTTCTAAGTTTGTTGTTTGTAATTCAAATGATTCTGGATATGACACTTTGGGTAATTCTATTGTTAGTTATCTTTTTGGGGAAGGGGTTTATGCCTATTGTCATTTAATTCGATTAATTTGATTTTGCATAGAAATGGACTTGATACCTTTACTTCTCACGTTCTTTGTTACGCTGTTACTTGGCCTGGAATTTGGTATCGGAATCGGCCTCATTAGCAGTACCGTTTACCTACTGTACTACTCGGCCAGACCCAGAGTTAAAATCCTTCAAGGAGAGGTAAAGTAACTAATTATTAACAACCAAATACCTACAAATTCAATTGTTCTAAACCAACATTTCTTGATCTTGTTTTTAAATTGTTTCAGACTCAGAAAGGGAACTCGTTCTGCCTCATTGTCCTTGATCGTTCCTTAACATTCCCGTCAATAGATTATTCCACGTATGAGATATCGAAGGCCGCTACGCGATATGCCAATCGAAAGGTCCCTCTTGTAATTGACTGTCACCATATTCAATTTGCTGATTATACGGCTGCCGAGGTAAAAAAAAAGTTATTTCTAACAAAAAAAAGTGTAAAATAAACAGAGACAATTTATTTTAAAATGTATTTTGTAACAGGGCATTCGGGACATGGTACTACGATTGAATGAAAACGGTTACAAGATAATATTCTGGAAAATCAAGCCCTCAATTCTCCACATCCTTATTGGCGTCATGGTTGACACGGGTGCAAAATTCGTACACTGCGAAACCGAGGAACAGCTAGAAGTTCTTGTAGAGGGTACATACTTTTCGTATTTATTGACTTAAATTGCATTAAAAAACTTTAACCACTAATTACAAATTAAATATCGTTGGTCATTATGCAGGTGCTGGGAGTTATGAAACCTCTGCGTCAACAATGTTTACTAATAGTGACAAGGAATTGGCTTGATTTGAAGGGAAACTAAAACAGACAAAATAAGTTTAAGTGTAAATTTTTTTAAATTGAGATTTAAAATCGATATGTTTTCAACTAGAAGAAGATGTCCGGTTTATTAATATTATATTAATTATTTAATAACGATAATTGAAAACGTATTTTAAATAAACTAACTGGAGTAGATAGATTGAAACGTACATCTTGAGTTTTCATATTTGAACTTTTTAAATGATTCCCTCAGATAACCTTTAAGAAAATGTGCAAACTGCAAAGAACTGTAAGAGACATTTTATATTAAGGAAACGATCTTTACTGAAATTAAGATTACCATGCAACCAAAGGATACAATCTAGGCTTCACTTGACTCTTGGATTTAATTTCGCATCTCATTCCATAAAGTACGACTTCAACTCCAAGTATAACTGCGGCTATGAGATAACCCGTCCACAAGAGTTCGAAAACGACAGACTGGGAATCAAGGTTCAAACTGCTGTATTTAATCACATTCGTCGGATTTCCAACCCATTTCCTAACCCTAGCTGTTTTCCTGTAGTACTGATTTCTTTCAATCCATTTATGAAAGATTCCGTAAATCCCAGACTGAATCAAGCACTGCAGCCGCCTATACAGCCGGCCAGCATGGACAGGCGAGTAATTGTTAAAGTACCAACCAGAATTTGGACTAAGGAAATGATCATCGCCCTTGGCGAAAACAATTCCCGACTTTCCAACCTGAGAATTAAAATAGTCGAGAAAGTAGTTGATCCTCCAGTTTATGTCGATGAATGCGGTCCGGTTACAATTGGAAATGAAATTGTAAAACTCCGTCTGGTTCTCAATGTGCCAACCCCGGTTGCCTAAATCCAAATCCTGAAAATTTGAGAAGTTGAAGACGTGGGGATATTTGTAAGCAGTCCCCTCCTGCATGGTCTGCTGCCTTAGTAAAGCAATCGTTGAGCCGAACAGGGTTCGAAACATGGTTTTGGTTGACTGATTTTTTAGACCCCAATCCTTGGTTGGAGTGACGATTGAAAACCCCTTCAGTTCATGAATTTTTTTCCATTTAGAATCTAGTGAAGGCGGAGCAATTTCTTCGGCTGTTAGCACACCCTTGTAAATATTGTTGATTAGAAGTAAGGAGAGTAGCCAAGTGGTCAGTATCGTATACACTGGGAATACGTGTTTTATATTGCGGACTTTAAAATATTTCTGGAGGCTGAAGTCCGGCCCATTTTCGAAAAGACTCCCCAAGAGAATCGTAAAATTGAAGTAGTAAGAACTGAGGGTAGAATTGCGATTCAGATTGAGGCAGATCTTGCCAGTTAGGGTGATGACCAGGGGCAAAGTAAAGAGATTGAAGAATAAGACAATCCACACGTACTTATCGAAGGGACTAAAGAGTCCAGACAATCCCTTAATGTGTGCATGGTACTTGACCCCATCGCAAGTTATAAAATTAAAAGTCATTCGATCGACTACAATCAGGGCCCTCTGGTTGGCTCTGTTATCCAATCGTGGTATTTGGTACTGTATTTCCGGCCTTCGGTTCCTAGTCGTTGCTTCTAATATTTTAAGAGGAGGTCCAAATGACGTGTTTATCCCCTTAGAATCATTATACGACGCTTGTAAATCCAAAGCTTCAAAAAGGAATATCTTCGTAACCTTTTCCATATTAATCTCCGAGTCGTTTTCGTCCCGGTTTTTGGCAAATGGCCTTAACTTAACCGTCCCCTTCTTAAAGTAGTAGAGATAGAGGTCATACTCCAATGGATAGTTATCCAGGGATTTCGATGCGAGGTCAATGTAAACCCTGTTTCCATCACAATTTACCTGCTTTTCTAAGCTGTCAAGGCTGCTTTTGGTCAGATTAGACGTTGGAACGAGAGGGAAGCTCATAAACGTGTAATTTAAGGGTGTACAATACTTGCAAACGTATACAAATTGCTGGAACTGATGCAAACCGTGCTTTGTTTTTATAATTTGAAATAGGTAGGTTGTAGAAAGGTGATTAGCGCGGTATCCGGTGATATCGGGAATCCATCTAGTCTTTGTCGGGAGTTTCCTCGTAATGAGGAGTAAGTAATGGGCTTCTAGAAGATATTGCGGTGACGCTCCGAAGTTCCTTCGAAATTTTTTTTCGTACGTACCATTTCGGTATCGTGGTCCTGTTCGAAAGAGAATCAAAGGAATCCAGGATAATCTGCGAAAGTTTGTCTTATCTCTATTCTCGGGGAATACGACGACATTCGCAATGCAAAAGAGGAACCGTCGAGGTTTACTCGTGATGGATAACTGTGTTCCGTCGACCAGGATTACTGGCGTTTGTAGCTGAAATTCCAGGATAAGATTCTCATCCCGATTGTGAAATTGAATGATATTTGTTACACAGGGAGAAAAGCTTTCAATCAGTTTATTAAATTGTGTTGATTTTACAGGTTTTAAATCAGCACTTCGAAACGAGATTGTAAGTAATATTACGAGGCTTAAAATTGAAGTACACCCGGATGATATCGTGCTCAGATTTATACTCTTCATTTCGTTGTCCTTATGGTTTTACGACTAAGGATTTGGAATTGATCCTTTAAAATCAGGCTTCTTACGAAATGTGCAATTATACTGCTTTGAATGAAAGTAAAAACATCAAGTGCCAGGTAGATTCTTGCAAATTTATTTCGAGTTGCATGGTGTCCGAAGTCAGAAATTTTTTCTACATCATTTCGTTATGAGCTTAGATTAAATATTGACCTATTTCCTGTCTCCATAATAAACATAAATTACATTTATGTAAATAACTGAATACCAGGATTTCTCTTGTTTTATTAGGAATAAATCGTAACATTAATTATAATCTAAGTTGATATAGCCTTTCCTTCTGCATTAAATATTTATGTTGACTAACGAGAAACCTACACTATAACTACAATATAACCCTTTCAATAACTCCTTTCGTTGTTTTTAACCATTATATGGTAGTTACCGCAATAAATCCCCATTGAATATTCTTATACCTATTTCACCTGGAATTATTTCGATCAAAAACTTTCTCAGTTGGAATTGTGTGAAAGGCGTGTCTTGATTAATACTAAACCTGAAATACCTTAAAATGAAAGGCACAAAAAGCTAATATAATTCCCCCAATGAAACAAATTAGATATGGCAAGTAGCTCAAGAAGTCAATGTAGAAGAAATCGAAATATCGTAACGCAAATGATAAAAACTTATACTTCCCAGTCGTATAGGGTGGATGTCTCGGTTTGAAGGCATACAAATTTGCAAGCCAACCGAATTTCCGGTGAACCACAGCCCGCTCATGGCTAAACGTGTCGAAACTCCATTTACCATGATAGTTTCCCATACCACTTTCTCCGATTCCACCGAACGGGACTTCAAAAACTTGTTTTTTTTTTCAAAAGAACAGCAATTAATAAATAAACAGACTATGAAATTAAATCAATATTTAACACTATAAATAACAAGGTTTACCAGATAAGTGGTAAAGGCAGTCATTTACGAGTAAACCTCCGCTTTGAGTGCTTTTCTTAAACAATTCGATGACGTCTGTTTTCTTACTGTACACATACAAGGCCAGTGGCTTGTCCCTATTTATTCAGTTAAGAATTATGAGGGTTTCAGAATGCAAGAAGAATATTAGCAAATTACTTACCTGGAATTAATAAGGGATATCGCTTCTTCAGCCGAACGGACCGATAAAATTGGTAAGAGTGGTCCAAACAATTCCGTTTCCATAAGAGAATCGATAGGATCCACATTAACTAAGAATATTAATGCCAAAATATGGTTACAAGTAATTAATTACAATTTACTAATTGTAATTTTGGATTTTACCAATGACGGTAGGAGAAATATACAAGTCGTATACGTCCATGTCTCCTCCAATCACAACAGTGCCATTTGACTGCTTCAAAACTGATTTGAGCCGATTAAAATGCCTCGAATTAATAATCCTTGCCAGATCCTTGGATTCCTGCCAATTATTTCCGTAAAATTTATGCAGAACCTTCTTGAACTCGGAAACTATTCTGGTTTCCACTTCCTTAGAGCAAAGTATATAATCTGGAGCCGCACACGTTTGTCCAGCGTTCGAGAATTTACCCCACATGATTCGTTCTGCGGTCTTGTAGAAATCCGTCGTATCGTCCATGAAAACTGGGCTGCAATGCAACAAAGCAGACTAATTATACTAGACAACTTGACAGTATTGTGCCAATTTTTGCTTAGTTTTTTAAGCATGCTTTCTACCATTTTCCACCAAGCTCTAGAGTAACCGGCGTCAAATACTTATTAGCTGCGGCATGTATAATTTTCCCAATATTAAACGAGCCTGTATAGAATATGTAGTCAAATTTTTCTTTCAATAGCAGCGTCATGACCTTTGGACCACCTGAATTTACAAATACCCATCAAATTGACATTTCCAGGAATTTTTTAATCTAAAATTTACAGACCAGTAACAACTTTGTAGCAATCGTTGTCCAAGTATTTTGGGATCAGTTTGGAAATTACTGCTTCACAGTGGGAACTAACTTCTGAGGGTTTCAGAATACCGCAATTCCCTGCAGCGATCGCACCTTAACGTTTATATTTAACATTTTAAATCGAACTTTCAATCAATATTCCAATGTTCAACATTGAATGTTGCGATATTTTAGAATAAAACAGACTCACCAATAAGCGGAACAAGCACAAGTTGCATATAGTTCCATGGTGCGATTATCAACACCTAAATAATTGTCTCGTTAATAATATCGGACGAGACTTTAGAATATTTTAAAATATTTTTGATGTACCACTCCATATGGATCATGCTGTACGTAAATGGAATCGGATGGCATTGCCATATGCATTGGAACCGAAGTAGGTTTGGTCCATTTCTTCAAGTTCCATAAAGTATATCTGATATCCCGTTGTAGAAAGCCAAGTTCTGTTACCATCACTTCGTGTAACGGCTTCCTCAAATCGGCTTTCAGAGCTTCGCATAACTCGTCATGATTTTCATCGACGAGTTTTAGTAAATTTTTCAACTGATTTTTCCGAAAGTTAAAATCTCTTGTTTTTCCCGTTTTAAATACTGCACGCATATCCTGAACGAGCTGTAACATTATTCTTTGTTAATTCATTCGTTCAAAGTCTTGTAGAGTTTATTTAATTTTTGTGACACTTACCTTTCGGTAACCCTCGTCATGTCCCAATAATTCGCCACTGCCCATAGCTGTTTAAACTTTTCGTTTAAAAAAAGAATATAAATTCAATGAGTTTTAGTTGCTTTATTCAGAGACCTTGGAAGTGACTGTAAGTCTTACTTGCGATGACTTTTGAATAATTACATGCAAACTTTGAATGTTAATAAACCGTTGCAAAGTGCAAACGCACATAAGGGAAGGGTGAAACCCACACTGGACGCGAAAAGAAATATAAAGAAGACGAAAGTATAAAGAATAACCTACAAAACAGAGTTTCTAAATACGAAATCTGCTTCGTAAGGACAGACGAACAGACTAACTGTTAGGGTCTGCCTATCAAAGACTTTAAATCTCAAATAAGTTGATTTGTTGCATACGTATTTTTGTCACGACTCGTGGACTTTCTTGGCTTCTATTTTAGGACTAGTTGAATTTGTCTCCAGGCAGTCCAGACGGCCTGATTTTGTCAGCTTTGAAACTAAATATTTTAGGCTGTTTTTCCGAAGTTGTGCATGATACAATACAATAAAACGATGCCAATTGGGGTATCATAACATATATAATTGTAGTTTCATAGGCTTTAATTAAATATGTTGCATCGAAAAACAACAGCTTGCATAAGTCACAAGCCCACTCCTATGGCGTGTTAAGGAATTCCAACTCGTCCATCCAAACTTAATTATTGTCTGAAACTCTGTTTGTGTTGTCCATTCTATAGGTTGGAGTTTTAATCGTTTCATTGATTTATTCCTGTTTTAATGTTTGCTCTCATGCCATGTCCTTTATTCAATAATTAACCGCTGGTAAACCAAATGAAGATCTCTCGGTTTTGACTTCTTAATATGCTCATGCAGCTAAATAAATGGCATTTAGTGGTTTAATTTGAGACATCCGTGGGCATTCAAAACATTTTCGGACTACAGTGAGTATATTGGTTGCTTAAGGTAAATAATAATGCAGTCGTTATTTCATAGTAGTTTAATGGCTTAATAAAACATTAATACCCAAACTGACTGCGTTTTTTGAGATGTCCTAAACTAACAGAAAACAGTGTAGCGTAGCATTTATTTACAGGTTATAATATATGTATTTTTAAACATCATGACATTTATGACCTATTTGGAAATACAAGTATTATTTTATATATTAATTAAACCATTTCAAAGTGAATAATATAGTTATCCCTGTCACGGAAATTTATTGAGGAAATAGGGAACAAAGCACATGGTTTTTGTATCCTTAACACGAGCATCTGATTATAATAGAACCGTCGTGCATTAAAATGACAAACCATATTTACAAATTAGAATATACAAGTCTCATTTTCTAAATAGATGAAACGTTACTACAATACTTTGAACTAATAAATAAAATCACGCAATGTCCGACTGTCAAATATTTTCAGACATGATGAGACATGACAAAAAAATGATTACTCATAGTCGTATGGTTTTTAATAAAACTTAAAACTTGCATTTACCAGAAAGTTCATTAAAATATTTGTAGTGAAATGTTTCAAACTAACAATACGTTTCTAGTGTTTTTACTGTGTGGTTTCTTCACCACAATAATTGCAGACTCTCGTCCTACTAAAATTCTTCCTGAAATAGTTTTAGACCAAATCATAATTGACGACGACTGGCGATGGATTAATGCTTCCGACGTACTGTTTGATCCGGACAATGAATTCATTGGAAAAACCCCCAACGGGTACAGCATCTTCAGTAGTTGTAGCGGAGCGTCCTTCAAATGCCGAGCACCTTATCCAGTTTACTGGACCATTGATAAAGTCGAGGTTAACATTCAATTCATCATTACATCATATCGCTCAAAAATTACAACCACACTCAAAATGTAATTGATTGAAAAATTCTTTTGATTTTCCAGGAAATCGACAGCCTTTTTTCATACTCCGTGAATACATATACGATACGAAATGGGTTATCTATCCAACAAAACCAAAATCCGATTTACGAAGCGGTTATAAAATTTTGGGTCGATGGACAAGGATTCACAAGAAATTATACATGTCGCTCAGCCCAAGACGAGCATTTACAAACCAGTACTTTTTTATTCATTCAAGGTATGGCCAAACTTGTATTTTATTTACAACGTTTCGTACGATTTTACTAAATAAATCATTCTTTTCTAACCAGGACCCTTTCAAAACTTTCTTGTAAATGCGGGCAAAAAAATAGAACTCGGTATTGATGACCGAGATAGTCTGGTGGTTCCATGTGGCGTTTCCACCGAAGACGTTGGAGTCATTCTTTTTAAGGAGGACACTCAAATCGTAAAATACTTACAAGCATTGATTTGAACGAGTTTAAAAACTCAATCTTTTTTCTATAAAACTTTAACTTTAGGCCGTCCCGTTTAATATCACAACATGGAAAGGGATTTCTACGAACGATTCCATTAAATATGACCCCCGTCTCGGATTTACGTTGACAGTTCAGGATTTGCCAGATATCCTGGGTTTATACAAATGTGCTATCGATGAGAACGAGGAAGATGTTGTCCACATTAACATTGATTTGAGTAATTTCTTACTAACTATTTTTTGAATCCGAATGATTATAAATTTTCTAAATGTATTGTGCAGTAAGCCCAATCCCAGATCAAAACGAGGAAAACTTTAAGACGAGATCCATCATCAAAGGCTCTGCAAAAATGGAATATGATTACAGCCGCGATACAATGATCTGTTGTTCGAATAGTGACAAAAAACCTAAAATGCAAACAATGACCTGTTCCAACCCTGCGGAGTGTGAAATTTCCAAGCGCATCGCTTTAGCTGGCAATAAAGTAAATGCAGCATTATTTATAGAAGAAAATCAAGTCTAAACTGTCCGAATTTGCGTTCTTGTTTAAGTTATAAACGATCTCATGCAGAAACAAGACACTGAGGATTATTGGATGTACGGGTCAACGGAAGAACTTGCTTCTAATTGTGTCCGAAGTTACGGCTACCAACCGATATTTTGGATCCGCTGCGAAGGTGATGGAATTGATGTTCTCTCTCAATTCTACTATGCCTTCAACCTTACGAACGAGCGGTTGGATAGAATGGAAACCTCAGTGATGTACTACACACTTCCGAAAGCTTACAAAATCAGTTAATAACCCATTAAAAAATCGTCACATGGTAGTTAAGAGAGGATTTAAGTGGGCTTAAATTAATCTTATTTTCATCTGTTCGGTATAGTCCCAGTTACGGAACCATCGCCTTTGGAGAGTCTCATCATGATAACTTTTAATCGCGTGTACATACAAGGGGACATGGATCTCCAGCAAATTAACGAGGATAGCTATTACTTGTTTTATATGCGGTATGGGCCCTTGGATGACGACGGGGTAATGTATGCTGGGACCCCCCTCGCATTTCATTGTAATTTCTCTCCGTACATATTCTCTGAGGGAGCGTATCTCGAGTTTGTCTGGAAGGACGGAACGCAACGGCGGATGCAAGGTTTTGGATTTTAGATTTAATGATGGTACAATTATTTTTGTGACATGCATTTAATTTTCTGTGGTTTAAATAATTATTGAATTATGTAGGAAAGAGTGATGACTATATAAAGGGATCGACTTCCGTTGCAATTGCTTTGGATGAGCAACTTGTTTCTGTTAGATGTTCAGCAGGAGTATGGAATTCGACGGAATGGGCGAGCAAATTGCTCAATCTGACGGTTACAGGCAAGATATCCTTAATTGTGTGTAAAACGCTTGATTTATTTCAATTGATTAATTACTAAATAAACATCTATTAGTGCCTGTGGCTCCTCAGATTGAGGGACCGGAAGTGTCGGAAATATACTATGTCGTAAACGAGACGAGTAAAATCCTTGAATGTGAGGTTTCTGGGAAACCTCTTCCAGAGATAACCTGGCAAAAGGACGGGAAAGTATGCTCAATCAAAATTCTTTTTCGAATATTTTTTTCTATGATCTATATTGACATTTAGTAATTTATTTGCAGTCACTACTAGGGTTTAGTTTGATTTATACTGTGGAGAAGCAGAACAGTTCCAGCCTTTTGAAGATAAGCAGTGTCACCCACGAAACTCATGGGGAATATTCATGCAATGCGACAAATATTGGTGGAACTGCGATTAAGTCGTTTATAGTTTTTGTTCAAGGTAAACCTTCTTATTAACGTAAATCTCGAAATAATTCCCCCTTAAAGTTTAATATTTGAAGCCACAAAATGAATGAGGGCTTATTTAGGATATGGAAATGTAAACTGTATTTTTTAAAGTGGTACAGTTGTGGTTTAATAGTTGTATTTAATTTTCTTTATGTGGTCCGGTCAGTTTGAATATATAAATCTAAATTAGAAATTAAAACTGATTTATATTGAAACATGTAGAAGAAAGCGGGATAAGTGGCTGGACCATTGCAGCAATTGTCATTGCACTCTCGATAGTCATTGGATATTTAATATTCGTCTTATGGAAAACTCAAGTGCACAGAAAAATACTGCAGAATATGACATCAGCAACGTTTCAAGAACCATAGTAGATCGGAGAGCTATGAGTATGATAATGAAGTTTTCATACATTACTTTGTAAACCATCAATTTAATTTGTTCGTACTGGTTAATGTATTTATGGAAGTATTAAAAAAAAGTTCAGTGGAGCGCTAAAAAAATTAGATGAAAATCAAGTCAAAGCCAAGTTTTAATAATTGCTTGAAAAATATCACAGGAATTTGCGGTTTAAATAGATACAGATTTTATTAAAGCACATATTAATTATTTTACTTCGTTGGATAATTATTTAGATTATAGAGCTTAATTGTAACAACCTCGTTCATCACCGGCACCAGAAAGGCCGAAAGCAGCCCTGATTTTTCCGTACATTTCGAATCGATGTCTTGCCGTTTCCTGAACAATAAAAGGGGAGTTTAGTACAATAATATCATCAAATAAAATCAGCCTAAAAACACCTCATACCTGGAAAGCTCCATCACATTCAAGTCCTCCGTTAATAGCACGTGTGGACGCTCCGAACTGACCATCTTGAACTCCGGGAGCATTATGAACAGTCGTCTTCCAGAACCAGAAGGCCGTGTCCCAGGCTACCTCTTCTTCTCTTGCGACCTTAAAAAGTCAAGGTCAAAAAAAGGTCAGAAATGGTATCGACAACGAGTAACAATTAGCAACACAATAAATTTGAAATTTAGAGCAACTTACCATGTCTGGATCGTTTACAAGTCTTTGATCTCCAAACAGATCTAAAAATTAGGAACATATTGATGTTAAAATTAGTCGTTTGGCTATATGGACTATGGAACATATTGACAAAATTGAAAAAATTCCAGGATTTTGTATTGATTCCTTCTCCTTATAATTACTAACCTTGAGAAGCAGGCTGGTAGTTGTAGCACCAAGTCAGTTGAATGTAACCCCTGCCATAATAATCTTGTCCGGCAACGTCACATCCGGGTACCTATAGGTTATGGGTCAAGATTTAAAAAATCTGAACCTATGTATAACTTATATCACTACATCAGAATAGAATGACTTACCTCGTAATCTCCTGGACATCCAGTATCGGCACATCGGTACTCCCTCTTGGCACGAAGTCCATCGGACTCGTGTAAGAAATGAGTCAAAGCCATGGCAGCTTCCTGTTTGCTCGTGATAAGTCCTTTTGGCCCGGCATTGTTGACGAAAACATCATATTGTTGCTGGGTAGGGGTTGGATAACCGTGTACAGTGATGGCACTCGAGAATTGTTGATAGGTCACCAAACCTTAATAAATCAATGAAAATTAGGTTTCAATTTTTCCATAACCTTTAGTTTAATTGCCTTTTCAACATTTCATCGTGAAAAAATACGTTATATCTGAATTTTGTTTTAGAATATATCTAGAGATGCATAAACAAAACCCCTGGGTTCGAATCCCAGACCCTGACATTTTAGCTCAAAATTTGAAGATGTACTTAACATGAATCATAATTAAGTTTCTCATGCTCGATTCAAGACGCGTTTTCTTCGCTGGTTAGAATTTTTGAAATACTAACAAAGCTAAGTTTGTTAACTTACCATCTCCACCATCACCACCGCCAGGTACTCCAACGCTAACTCCAGGAGCGGAAACGATTGGACCACTCCCACTTTTAAGCCAACAGGTACCTCCTTCATAATTATTCCAGGAATAACCGCCGCACCCTCCATGCGAACTGCAAATCCCACAGCACTCCCATTCCGCGCGACCGCTATATTGAGCAAGATCGTCTAAAGCGATGTCGGAATTTGCGTGGGTGGTGCATTGTTGGCCATAACTGCAGCCAATTAATGCGAGAACAATTATGTATTTCAGACTCATTGTGAACGTGGTAGGTGATCGCTTTCCACTGTCTGTGGCGAAGTAACCCTACCCCGAGTCCATCCACTGCTTTTATTCTCGAAAGATAAGTGGTAATCAACTGTTTATTATCGTTCGGTCAACATTGTCGTACTGTCGTACATAATGCTTGAATCGCAAAAACGTTAAGTTAATAAAAAGCGATCAATCAAATGGTCGGGAATTTGACATTTACAACGAATCGTGGACAAAATGAACCACTCATGAGGTAATAAACAAAATAGAAATACACATGCATCCCTTAGTTCTTGAAACATTATGTTTATTTTTATTATATTGAATTGAAGACTGTAGAGCTTGTGTTATGAGATATCAATGAAATGTCAAGTTTCTGATTATGAGTATCAAAAAATTTAATTTGATATTGAAGCAGTCGAAAAAATGTCCAAAAGCGTAGGGACGATCCGCTTTTGCTAACCCGGTGCTTGAGTTCAAAGAATAATCAATCAATCAATCAATCAATTATCTATTCAGTTGGTAAAGTCCTGTTAATCGAAATGACATCCCAACAGAAGTGTATTTCTACCGTCCTCTACTCTATCGATCTTCCTCAAGAATGGAAGATTATTCAACAACAGGCACAGCATTTCGTTTCAAATCAAGAGCAACCTCAGTAAAACCAATTGAATTAAAGTACATGTTTTATTTAAAGCGTTTAATTGCTCTCCCGAATTCAATTGAGCTATCACATTCTTATATAAATATATAACTGTTTGACTTAATTGTAACAACCACGTTCATCACCGGCACCAGCAAGGCCAAAGGCAGCCCTGATTTTCCCGTACATATCAAATCGATGTCTTGCCGTTTCCTGAAAAATACAGAAACGTTTAGTTTAATAATGCTTACACAAAATCTTGCGATCTTCCCGATCACACTACATACCTGGAAAGCTCCGTCACATTCAAGTCCTCCATTAATAGCACGCGTAGACGCTCCGAACTGACCATCCTGAACTCCTGGTGCATAATGAACGCTAGTTTTCCAGTACCAGAAGGCAGTGTCCCAAGCAACAGTTTCTGTCATAAGATTACAATGTAAAAGAGTTAAAATCGATCAGGACTACCTTTATCTGTTTTAAGCGTAACTTTAATAGGTTTTGCATATGTACCTTCTCGAGCAACCATATCAGGGTCATTCACAAGTCGTTGATCTCCAAAGAGATCCATGGATGCAGGTTGGTAATTGTAGCACCAGGTGAGTTGAATGTAACCTCTGCCGTAGTAATCTTGTCCTAAAAAATTTTCAAAACATTAGACGTTTGATTCAAACGGTTGGAATTTGAAATTCCTTAAAACGTTCTCCTCTTAAAAATAACTAACCTCCAACGTCACATCCGGGGACCTCGTACTCCCCTGGACATCCATTGTCCGCACATCGGTACTCCCTCTTGGCTCGGAGTCCATCGGATTCGTGGAGGAAATGAGTCAAAGCCATGGCAGCTTCCTGAGTTGAGGTAATGAGACCCTTGCCAGCATTGTTGACGAAGACCTCATACTGTTGTTGGCTTGGGGCTGGATAACCGTGGACGGTGATGGCTTGGGAGAACTGCTGGAAGTTGATCCCCACTTTAAAACGAAAAAAAATTCAATTAACCGTAACTGGGGCACTTCATAAAAACTGTAAAAACAGGGGTTAAATTACCTTGTCCGTAGGTGCAGCCAATGACCGCAAGAATAACGACGGTTTGTAAATACATTTTGAAAATGCTCAGAAGCTAGTTACTCTCTGAAACTTTTCTTGGGACTGAGTGAGATGATCTTGCTTTATATACTCTGAAGTCAATATGTCAAGCCTTACCTTTTATTGCGGTTATTGGGTAGGAACTACTTGCATATATGTATTAATAGAAAAATCTCAAGTGATCCATCAAAAGTTTAGATCACATTACGTTTTACAGCTTAACAATTTCATATCGGAATCAAACAATATAGGAGTGTTTAACAAGAGCCAATC
Organism: Desoria tigrina; assembly: GCA_906901685.1. Taxonomy (NCBI): domain Eukaryota; kingdom Metazoa; phylum Arthropoda; class Collembola; order Entomobryomorpha; family Isotomidae; genus Desoria; species Desoria tigrina. The sequence goes on from CAJQTU010000008.1 coordinate 58,472, forward strand.
AGCATGAGCAATTTGATTCTTTGAAACCACTTATGACCTGGTCAGTCCTATCTCTGGGTATAATAAAATCTTCGGGATCAATTTGTTGATATACATAGAAATGGGTCACTCTTGATAAGGGATATTTATGAATATTTGCAGATGTTTTATGACAGTAATATGATAAATGAAACTGGAAATCTTTTTATATCTGAGCTCGCGAATTTTTTTTTAAACTTTTGTCGAAAAACGCCAAGAACTGTACTAGTCAACGTATAAAACCACAACGCTAAAAGATTGAATATTGTCTTTTAGCCAAATTGTCGCATGATATAATGAATGATCTGGTTTATGATCCATGGCAAGGATAATAGAACAAATGTAAGCAAATGAAAGTATAAGGAATTGGATAAAAAGCGTACTTGAAATGCATTTTTGTGTACATTTGGTTGTTAGTTTCGAAATCTTATACACAGCATAATACCCATGATTTTTGTTTTATAACTTAAAAAATCAGACCAGTCATGCATACAATTTCAGTCCAATAAAATTGGGATAACTCTGTTTTATTAGCTCAAGTATTTAATGTACGTTTAGTTAATTAATAGATAAAAGTAAAATCATATTGTTGACAAGAGATCAATCAATTGGGATCACTGTTTACACGAGATTCAAGCCTATGCTCGAATGTATGTATTTTATGAAGATCCTAGAAAGGAGGCCAATCAATTTCCCTTATTCCAGTGCTAAATTGACAACTCCACTTGATGACTTTACATTTTTATCGAACAACTAAATGTGTCAAATCTGATGAGTTCATTTGTCAGAAAATTTGCACCCAGTACCAAACTGTACTTCAAAAACTCTTTCCAAAGTCAACAATCCACTTCAAAAGCAGTGTTCCTCCAGTCATCTCCATAAAACTTGTGTATCAATTATTTTTCAAGGGGCTTATGGAAAAATTTAAACAAATACTATGCCATCAATCATTCTAAAGTATATGTTCATTGTAAAACTTGCTTAGTATTTTAATTATAAAATATTTATCACTAAAGTAAATTATTAGTATCCATCTAATTTTAATTAACCGACCGATCTTCCCCGTTTCCCAGATTAAATAAATTAAACAAGTATACGATATACATAACAAACAAACCGAGAATAAAACAAAAGAGAAACGGCAAGAATTCCGTCCGTACGTAAAACATTTCGAAATTTCCAAAAGCGAATTTGAGCAACTTGAACTTCTGGTTGGTGTACGGGGGATACCGCATTGAATAATTTAGCTTGTTCTCGACGGCACAGAAAGTTCTATGAACGACTGTCCTTGGACGACTAAATGTCTTAAAACTAAACTTGCCGTGGTATTGTCCCAGTCCCGATTCTCCTAAGCCCCCGAAGGGGACATCTAGAACTGTAAAAACAACAAGATAGAATAACCTTTGATCCACAGAAAAGCTACAGTAATGGATAGATTACAAAATCAAGTACGCTCAATTAAAAAATACCTGATGTATGGTACAAGGAGTCATTAATACAGACACCTCCAGTATTCGTCTTTTCCAAGAACATGTCAATTACTTTCTGTTTTTTGCAATATACGTATAGAGCTAGTGGGTTTGGTCTGAAAGTTGACAATCATAAAAGTTAAGGAACCGACAAAAAATCATTCTTCAACATTTATATCCTTATTGTAATTATTTGCAAACGCACCTGTTATTAATAAAGTCAATAGCATCTTTCGCATTTCTTACAGGAAAAATAGGCAGGAGGGGACCAAAGATTTCTTCAGTCATTACCGGCTCATGTTCATCCACTCCAACTAAAATTGTTCAATAACATCAAGTTAATATCCAATCATAACGTTTCACGCTTAGAAATTCATGTCACCAGTCAAAAATATGCTTGACATCGACATATCCGTTTTTTAAGATAATGGTAAAAAAATGAATATTACCAATAACAGTAGGCTCAATAAACAAATCATATTCGTCTACCGTTCCCCCTACCGCAATAGTCCCTTTCGTCTCATTTAGTAACCGCCTGACTCTTGCAAAATGATGTGCATTAATGATCCTACTGAGGTCCTTATTGTCCTGAAGATTGTCCCCGTAAAATTCGGACAAAACCTTCCTAACTTCCGCGACAAATTGGTTCTCAACTTCCTTTGTACACAAGACATAGTCCGGCGAGATGCAGGTTTGCCCTACACAAACGCACTTAGCCCACATAATCCTCTGAGCTGCCATCCTAATGTCGGCAGAACTGTCGATGTAGACCGGCCTGCATTTTTTTAAGTAAAGAATAAATCAATCATCAAGTTTCTAAATCAAATCAACCGAACTGTAACAGGATTATAATTTAATCGACATGATTCATACGATTTCCCTCCCAGTTCTAAGCAAACGGGCGTTAGAGTTTGAGCCGCTTGGGAATAGATTATCTTTCCAATCTGTGAAGATCCGGTAAAGAAAATGAAATCGTATTTTTCCTTCAGAAGCGTCTGCGTCTCATTTGCATCCCCTATTAATTGACAGGTATTAAAATTCATGAAATTCTTGTGAGATTTACCCACGATAAATCGTTTATTTGTGTATTTTTGCATGTATTAGGCAAACCTTGCACAACTTTGTAACACTCAGGGTCGAGGTACTTTGGGATTAAGGCAGACATCATATCTGCACAGTGACTGCTCATTTCCGAAGGTTTGATCAAGACACAGTTCCCAGCAGCGATAGCTCCGCCCACGGGCATAAGAGTCAGATGGAGTGGATAGTTCCATGGCCCAATTATCAACACCTTGAGTTATATTTTCAAACATTGTGTATCGTATCGTGTTAAAAATTTTGTCATTAATGTCGAAATCAGTTCCCCTGGGGAGTTATTTTAAAACCCCACAAGCTGTGTAGTTTAAGATTCAATGTTCTAGTTTTCAAGACAGTTTTTGACATTGAAAGGGGCGATGAAATGAAGCGAACTATTCCGGTGGGGACTTATTTCAGTATTACTGTAGTTATTAAATTGTCTAGAATAATGGCAATACAATTTTTCCACTTTAGAAATCCATGCTGTATGAAAATATTACTTGTCAGGAGATGTGATTGTCGCGTCAAAAAAATTGTAAAATTGGAGCGCAGCTTGCACTTCTGTAGTCAAGTTAAATGAAAAATGATGAACCTTGCCGAGAACTCATATCTCCAATATTCATACTACGGCTTGTATTGAATTACACACACGGGAGTAGTTATTTCGGGTATTCTGAAGGAGTTTGGGTGTAGTTGATCTAATGAAATGTAGTGTCTCCTAACAAAGCTACACCTATCTTTAAACGGCTTTGAATTTTACTTCAATTGTCTGGAGAAACGTGAAATGCCGGTTTAAATACGTCCATTCAATAAACGTTTCTCTTTGTGCTCTTTGTTTTTCAGTTTTTTTAAGTTGGGCTTATTTTTCGGCAGTACGATGTATAATACTTCACGAAATTAACTTGAACTATAGACTCCCAATTTAAGTAGTTAACAACAAATCTTAAAATACGCTATCGAAATGAAAAGGTACTCACCACTCCATGAGGTTGGTATGCGTAATAAACATTATCAGACAAACTGAGCAAATTCTTTGCAACCTTTCTCGGTTCGGTCCAAGAGCTAAGTTTTTTAATAGATAGCTTTAAATCCCGAATTAAGAGAAGGATCTCGTACATGTAACCTTCGAATCTGGGCTTCCGCAGATCTTTTCCTAACGCTTTTATCAAATCATCCGTATTCTCTTCATACAGCCTTAGTAAATTTTTCAGTTGGGTCAATCGGAAACTAACGTCTTTTGTTCGTCCTGTCCCATAGCTTCTTCGGAGCCCCTGGACAATCTAAAAAAATTGCAATCTCAGTAATTAATTGAGAATTTAGGATTTAAAAAATTAATTTTAAGTTTTCAGAACATTTACCTGGCTGTAGTCGCACATTGTAAGGGAGAGTGATCCCGAGTTCCGATTACAATCCAGAGTTACGTAAGAACACTACATGAACGAACCAAGTTCAATATAGGAATGCAATTTTTGTAAACAACATTAAAACTGTGTCAATGGAACGTTGTAGGTTACCTGATTAGCCTGCATCTTCCTTAAAATTCTCACTGTTTTGTATTATGAATATATTGGCTATAATATTATTGTCTTCAAGTTATAGCCTCAGACAAAGTAGAAGAAACCTGTTTTCTGTGTAAATTAGATGGACTAGGCACTAGATGTATATGCAATATTATATCATGCATTAAAACAGTTGCATAATACTGTAACCTATAATGTACTCTCGACCATCTTATTATGTATTTGGGCTTGACCTTTGAGCTAAAATGACAGTATATAGTCAACTACTGATGTAATTCTGACAATGAATATAAAACTACAAGTAATAAGCTTGTAGAATGTATTTATATCAAGATATTTGATTTTCAATACACCACAAGATTGTTCTCCAAAGATGACCTCTATAAACTGTTACGGTTATTGTCACTTAATTAGTTTAGTAGTTTATAGTCTCAATAATTTTGTAGTTTATTAATATTATTTCTAAATAGTGTATTTTTAAATTTTTTAAGAATTTGAGTATGTATTAACTTCCCATTGTTGAGGAACTAATTAAATAACCCCGCACTTGCATTTTTCCACTCTGTTACAGTTTGAGGTGTAATTATATCTGCTTTAAAACCAATTTGTATTGCTCTCATGTGAAATAAAATCGTAATCGTTCACATGCACGCATTTAAATCGAGTAAATTATATCTGCCAACAGAAAGGGATATTTTGGAAAGTGTTCATACATTAAGGGAGTGTGAATTCATGCTTAAGTTCAGGTAGCTGACCTGTCTTGCTGTATTACAATGCTCTGCAAATGTGTTATGAAAGCATTGTTTACATGCCTGAGGGGATTTTTTATAACTGTGTCATATTTTACGTGCTTGTAAATGCATTTGATATTCGATTCATCATTCATATTCCTCCTAATTCATAAGTTGATCATTGTGGTTCTAGATTTTATATATGTTCAAGTCAACTGTTCATAATCAAAGCATGAGCCACGAAGAGATATGCTTTCCTCAAAGAATTTTGACATCTTCGCTATATATTGCTTAACTAAAATGCATCTAAAAACTAAAAGTTTTCTTAGTTAGAATTAGGTTAGCCCTCGATCAATTCATAGCGTCTCGATTGTATGCTCCTAATGACGAAAACAGGTTTGATTGGCTTCTAGTTTCAGTTCATTCACTTGCATTGTGTCCGACCTTCGGAAATATAATTAAATTGATAAATTGTCAAGAAAAAGTTTCCAACAGTTGCGTTTTCTGTATAAACTATACTATAAACCAAAGGTGTTAGAGATAAGTCGGAGTAATATACCCCGGAATAATTCCCCATCCCCTGAGATATACCGGCTTCACAAAAATTGCCAAACTGAAGGAGTAAATTTATAAATATGAGTTGTATGAAACGTAACTAAAATTGAGATCGGAGGCCAAAAAATAGGGGTTGAAGTTTTAAAATGATATCTTAAAAAATATGGATTGTCAACTTGATTGCACTTGATAACTTTCCTAGGAATACACTTTGCCCCAAGGAACTTATTTCAAGAATTACAGACAAACAATAATATTTCATAACGGTTGAGCAACTCATAGGTCCCACAAGTCCCACTGGTCCCAGTCTCAAGACCAACCTGGATTGAAAGAAAAACATTCGTAGTTATCAATCTGTGTAACCGTGTCATGCGATTTTACTCTGAAGATTAGATGGGCTCGATGGGTATCAAACATTTCTCAATCTTCAATCACTTATGGGATTATGAAATCAGAGGAATGTTATGTCTGCGTCTTGGGAATACATGCCCGACATCCGAATCGAAAGGGAAAACGATTTCTGACAGTTGTGCGAATGACTAGTCTGTTATTGCCAACCTGTCCTAAGTTTCGATTATTATTGTGGTTCAGAAAATAAATAAATAAAAATCGGAAGAAGTAAATTCATACTTTTGCTATTAAACTACCATAAAATACATATAGTCCTTAAAATTCCAACCTTAAAATCGCACATTAAACGATCTAAAAATGAGATCTGGATCAATTTCCTCCAACACCCTGTCAATTGATTCAATGGGGGATCCAGACCCCGGGTTATCCATTCCAAATATAAAGATAAGCCCTCCAACTCCTATGAGTATAAGCCCCACGCGTTCGTCATACAGTTTCAAATCATCTGTAGGTGATATTAATGTCACAATTCCTCTCAATGCCAAATTAAACGGTAAGGTTCAAGCAGATCCTGTAACGCCGACCACGAAAAGTTCGAGACAAGAACGGTGTCAAGCTCTGTTTAAGAGATTGATCAGGTAATTTATACGGTTTAAAAATAATTGCAAAAAATTGGAAAGTGAAAGAATTTTAAAATCTTAAAATTTTATAGATTCCTTGTTTTTCTTCCTTATCTCAATATGAATGATTTTAAGTACTTCAGTTCAATCCGAAAAGTTCTCAAATATTGATAAAAGAAACTAAAAATCAAATTTTTACTCTTTTCAAAAGGAGGAAAAATTTGGAAATACTTTTCCCGATCATCAAATGGGCCCCCAATTATGACCTCCACAAATGTCTGTCTGACGTTATTGCTGCAATTACGGTTGCAGTTACAGTCTTACCACAAGCCTTAGCCTATGCGAGTGTAATTAAAGCTCATTTATTATATTAGTTTAATCGTATTTTATCGTTGTGAAAAATAAGTGCATGATTTTCTCGGAAATTTTATAGGTTGCAGGATTACCTCCAATTGTAAGTTAACAGTTTTACCTACTAGACCCATTTTCCGATAAGAATGTTTAGCTATTATGCTTCTTAGAATGCATTAAAAAACTACCGGTAATGCACTTGATTGTGTGAAATTGTTAAATCCTTACGTTTTAATTAAAACTAGTATGGACTTTACTCGTCTTTTGTTGGACCTTTCGTCTATATTGTATTTGGAAGCACATCTGCAGTCACAGTTGGGCCTGCTGCGATTCAGTCAATCTTAACGTAATTAACTTTAATCATCATAACGTTACAGTTTAACTAACAAAGATATTAAATTCATTCAAATGTTTATTCAAATAGGTACAAATATACGGAGGGCAAACCCCCAGAATATGCAGTATTTCTCTGCTTTGTCACCGCCGTGGTGACATTGTTTATGGGCATTTTTCGCCTTGGTATGATTTTACAAAAGTATGACAATAAATCGTTTGCCAATAAATTTTGAAGCATAATTAAAACTTTTTTCTTCAGGATTCATTGCAAATTTCATTTCTGCACCAGTGATAAGCGCCTTTACCTCAGCCGTAGCGCTTACAATTATTGTCACGCAGCTGAAACCATTACTTGGGATAACGTTCAAGGATGAGGGATTCCTGACGACGCTTTATGGGCTTGCAGATAACATTGAAGATATTAAGAAACCTGTAATCTATATAAGCATATTATAATCAAAGATAAATAGTTACAAGCAAAAAAACACAAATATTTATGTGCTCAATTTTTCGATATTTATAGGACGCTCTTTTAAGTTTGACTTGCTGCATTTTCCTAGTAGTTATGAAGGTATGTGGTACATAACTTCGAATGGATATGATAATCTATAAATACAATCTAGTAATTTTTTGACTATTTAAACAGTATCTTCAAAAGATCTTTTGCTGCTTGACAAAAAATCATCCACGGATCGACAAAGTCCTCTGGCTGTTATCGGTTGCCAAAAGTGCAATCGTAATGCTGTGCAGCACGATACTAGTTTCGCATTGGTATCCAGTTCAACCGTTTTCCATTATTGGTTCGGAATTTTAAATGAATAGAATGGGGTAACTGAATGATTTCAACTTTTAGAATGATTTTAAAAATTGTGAAGGGCACATTACACCGGGACTGCCAACATTTAAGCCACCACCGATGGAAATCTACGATCCAAGAGATAACCGAACTCATACATTTGTGGATATCCTAAGAGAGGAGGCGTCAGCCTTGTTCGTGTTACCGCTTTTGACGATAATCGGTCACTGTACAATTGCAAAAGTATTTTCCGGGAACGAACGGGTTGATGCAGCCCAAGAGATCCTCGTCATTGGAATCTCGAACACCATTTCCTGCTTCTTCAGTTCCATGCCAATCGGTGGGAGCTTCTCGAGGACGACTGTCAATGCCCAGAGTGGTGTCCAGACACCCGCAGGTAACACTGGTAACAGTTAAAATTTTTGCTAGTTTTTGACGATTATCGTAAAATAACACGATGTCTCTGATGAAGGTGGTCTTCTTACTGGAATCATCGTAATCTTAGCCCTGGAGTATCTAACCCCGTACTTCTTCTACATCCCCAAGGCTAGCTTAGCATCGGTTATCTGCGTGTCCTGCATCTTCATGGTGAACCCTTATATCATTCTGCCTCTTTGGAGGTCTAAAAGTAAGAGCTTAATGAGGCTTAACTAACAGCCGAGATGCTTTATCTAAAGACAAGCTCTTAACAAAATTTGACACCTCATTTCAGAAATGGACTTGATACCTTGGGCCGTCACGTTCCTAATGACCCTGTTCACAGGAGTGGAGTATGGGATTGCCACCGTAAGAGAGACAAATTATTCAAGTTGATTTTGCCTTTAAATATCCTTAATTGGCACATATATTGCAAATTATAATTTCCAGGGGATTTTACTCAGTGCCATGTTCCTCCTATTCTATTCTGCACGGCCGAGAGTGAAAGTGAGCACACGGCAGGTAAGTTCGGCTGTAATTGTAATTATTTATGATGTTGTCATAAAAATAGGAGAAAGTATGTCAGCCTATAGTATACAACGTATAGCTGAGTGGTTCTGTTTCAGACTCCTAAGGGAACTGAATTCATACACATATTGTTGGACCGAAGCCTAACTTTTCCATCAGTTGATTACATCACTAATCAGATCATAAAAACTGCGAGTAACTGCGGAAATACAGAAACTCCTATAGTGATTGATTGTCACCATATTCAATATGCGGATTTTACTGCTGCGGAGGTAAGGCTGTTTTCAACCAGTCTGTGTATAGTAAACTAATACATCAAGTTGCTTTTTTATGACCCAATTACACGATGGTTTTCTATGTTTTAAGGGGATTCGAGACCTTTTAGTGATCATGAACAACATGGGATACAAAGTATTCTTTTGGAAAGTCAAGGCTTCTGTATTCCGCGTGATCAGTGGGATTATGTTGCATTCGGATGTGCCGTTCCTTCGGTGTAATACAGAACAGGAGTTGGAAGCGGTTGTTGATGGTTAATCAATCATAATAATACGTGTATCAAGTATCAATTTGCGTTTTATACGTATTGTCAATGTCCCTAAATAACTCCCCTTACCAAGCTCCATTTGAAGAGTATTCACCGGAATAACTCCTTCCAGAGACCTGACTTACCGTTCCAAAAAGATCCTTTCAGGAATGATTAGGGTTCTTCGATTAAGTAAAGTAATTTACTGTTGAAAAATTATCCATGTTATTAAAATATGTTAATAATGTAGCGTTAATTTTTTACATCATGGTTAAAATACAGCGCTCGTTCGTCTGTTAAAATACGGCAAAAAATTTGGCTTTGAGGTACTTATCCCCCAGAATAACACCTCTGAAATAATATGTCAGAGGCCAATTTTGGAAACATCTCCATTTAGGGATTTTTTTATGGTTGAAATAACTAATAATTACATTCAAGGTATTCAACGAAGGCTGGCGATGTTTCATATCTTGGGCTGGACTTTGCATTTCAATAATGGAGAGTATCAAACGGATGGGCAGAGAAAGAGATCGGACTCGTCTCCCGTTGCAATAACATCCGCCGTTTCAACGGGTGTATTTATCTAATTTCTAGTCAGTTTTACAAATTTAACTACAAAAATATTTATTTAATAAAGTTGTAAGATCTCTTGTTTAATCATGGGGAAAAACTCGTTTAGTTAATATGTTAATCCGTGTGTCCATTTGTGTTCAAACAGTCGAACGATTGACATTTTGTTTCATTAAAAAATATGATGATTCAGTAGGTTTTACTTGGAGCTTGGGTCAGATGAACCACACCCCTTGTATTTTGTTAGTACAATAACAAAAACTCTGCTGAAGCACGTTCAGTTGCATATTAAATCATTTTATCACATGATGTGGATTTCATTGTTTTATTCCACAACTATATTTCATTCGAAATATAACATTCGAAAGCATATCCAACCCAAATACGTGCTTGGAAGCGAATTGTAAAATAAATTATATAGGCATGATATGCATATTTTTAGTTTCAATTCAGAATTTAACCATCGCTTACAACCAAACAGAAGATAACTAACATTAGAAAGGGTTAACCTTTCCCCGGGTGGATAATCTCAATAAACGAACCCGCAATTTTTATTCAATATAAAAGCTCCAATCTACCTCTAACATAACATGGATGGACGGTGTTGGTGGATTTATGAATGGCTCATTAGTAAGCAATATAGTTCCTTAAATTAGATATAGCTACTTACGGCTGACTGGAGGATCTAACCCTTGGACCTTAGAAACGAGGACGCTTAACCCTTTTTAGAAATTAATCCTATGCCTTGCTAGTATGATGTCTTAAAAATGAGGCTAAATCTGGTATTCTTCCTTTTTAGTTAAAAGAATAAAATATTTTAAGTTCTTGTAAGTACATCGTTATCATTCCGACAATAACGGATTTACTACCTCAAGGACCTCAAAGAACGTTGTAGTATCAATATCGTATATTATAAGGCAGTATAATTTTAATTTCAAAAGCTTCACATTCTAAGTCACTGAACCCTTAAAGGTTTGTTCAATAAAACACCTTGTATTTTGTACCATGAAAATATTGAAAAGGGTTTGATTTTTGAAAGGTAGTCCAGTACCAAAATATGTCGCATTCAGTGTGGACAGTAAAGGGTTAAAGAAACAAAATTAAAAATCTACTCTGAAGTTACTGTAACTGCTTTGTATTGTAATAAACCGTTTATTCAAGTGTGGTTACGGTTCCTGTATTGGATTTGAAAAATAAAGTCAGAAATCTTAAGAAACATCAAAGGTAATTCGTTTCTTAGTGTTTTTAATTGTAATTTATCTACTTGAAAATGTCAATTAACGTTTGATATATTTTGACGTTTAGGAAAGAGGAACGACAATTTTTCCTGATTGGCTCAACAAGGTGCCAATAGTATAGTATGCAAACGGAAATGGAGACTAATGTGGAAATGACAACCTTGAATCTTGACCACGTTCCAAAGGAGGTTAGCCTTAAAAAATATCCCCAAATTACTAAAAAATTAGAGAGTATGAAAACATAAACCTCTCATATAAAAACAAACTCGAAAGAAATCCCGAAGAATATTTACTGAATTCAAATGAACTCTTAAAAGCTTGGAAACAGATTAGTCTTAAACCAAAATGTCATCGCGTCTATTAAAGTAGCTTCGTTTCTGTAATTTTGTAACAAATGCCAAAATGGCATTTAAAATTGTTATTTTGATCCACACAGATTGCCGTTTCGAACATATTTTCTCGACTCAGTGCGAAGAAACGGCAAGAAATCCGAGCGGTTTGCAAATCATGGAAGGACATGGTCGACACTTTCTTTGGTCAAGAGCTACACATCAACAACATGAACTGGGAAGAACTTCAGCGCAGTAAAAATGCACATTGTGCCAGATTTACAAACTGGACAAGGGACCTGCATCCAGACGCATTGTCCATGATAACTGGTCTACGAGTCTTGGAAATCGAAAACCCTAATGTTATCGTCACGTTCTACAACATTCTTCCCCTCCTACAAGCCTGTACGAGCCTCAAAACCCTCGTCATAAGAAACATTGTCGCTGGTTTGGTCCCCGGACTTTTGGACATAAATCTTATCGACTGGACTGACCGATCTTCGTCCTGGCTTCCCAACCTAGAAACCTTCAAATTCGTTGACAGGTGGCCAGCTCGAATTGCCAGTATTGGGAATTATGCTCATGGATGCTGTCAGCAAAAAACAGCATTCCTCAGCTTCATCTTCGGAGTTATGAATTTTACGAAATTGTCAAACATCGAAATCCAGTTGGACAATACCTTCTGGTGGTTTCCGTTGGGAGTACTCTTTAACCTAGAAACTGGTAAATTTCAAGAAGAAGCAAAGTACAAGGACATGCTCTGTCTTCCCTTGGATTTGATCCGCAAACGATTAAATTTTTTAACAAATGTCACCCTGCACTATGGTCAAACAATTGTTCAGATTAAGTTCTATCCAAGCCAAGAAAACGCTCCATTCAGAGAAATCCAAACTTTCTCAAAGGTATATCCCTCCACTCGGAGCGAATGTCCTATTTTTGACCATCGAATCAGCAGCGAATACACTGCCCTTTGGCTCGAGATTCTGGAGAATCAGACTAAAATGCAGGAATTCCAATTCGAACTAAAAAGAAATAACGAGGAGGAGTTTAATAAGGTCTACGCCATCGTGGCCAGGAACCAGGCGACATTAGAAAAGATAAGCGTCCAGCATGATGAGGATGTTACCAGGGCCAATCAAGCCCCAGCGACTTGGAACGCAACGTTCCTCCAAAATTTCAGAAATCTGAAGGCCTTATCTTTCCAGTATCTTCGGCACACGCGGATGTGCAGCTGTGATGAAAACAATCAAGAGTTAAATAATAATAATAATAATCTTGCTGCTCCATTGCCCCGCAATGTAAACTTACCACTTGCGTTCATCTCCAACTTAGATTTTCTACCTCCCAATAATCTGACGCAACTGGTCTTGGATTGTCCAATAAGCCTGGGAGGGTTGACTCTGAAGCATTGCTTCGAAAGACTCGTAAATTTACAGCGTTTAGAACTTGTTGCAGGAAGCGCATGGTTTTTAACAGCGAATGACCCTATCTATAAAATCCGACGAGAGGAAGTCAACGTCTTGGTGGAGGCACTCCCTCAGTTGAATAGGTTGACATTTCAATGGCTTGATTGTAACCGGCAGTTGGGACTAAACTATCCTAGCATTGACCATGATTTGTTAGTAAATTTATTGAGAGGGCAAAGCCTAGATTTCTTAGTTGTAAATAATCCAAGGGATTATCATTACATTGTCCTGAACTCCAACAAGTATCGAAGATTGTTGCAAGATTCTAGTTTTAGAACCATCCTAATTAAAAACATGTTTCCAATTGAACATCGATGCCATTACACCTAAGTTGATTTGTAAAATAATAAATTCGAACAAAATGTGATTGTATTGTTTAAACCATTCAATTTTCAACCTGGATCACAATAATTGTCACATTTTTTTTCAATGCAATGTGTAACTTATTTGTTGATTTGATTAATTTAAATTTACTCAAAACTAAACCGACAAAATTATGTATCTGATCTGATGTAGTAATAAAATACTGTTTCTCAAAATGAACAAAATAATACCTTCGTTTCGGGTTGCAAATAAAAACCCTCATATTGAATAGTATAGCCCTCCACATTTGTCGAAGAAACCAAACGCAATGAATTCAAAATTAAGATATACGAAAGTAAAAAAATAAATAATTAAGATCACATTTCACAATCTCTGATTTAAAAGCCTTGTTGTCAGGCTTGCCCCATTCTCCAACGGTTAAGTTATTTAAGGAGGTTGAAACGTTGAAAGTAATGAACTGGATGTTGAGATATTCACTGCTTTCGGTTACGAACTTTCCATGTGTCTCAAGATGACGAAAGACTTTCACTAGGAAAGAGGCAATTTGAGGAAATGACGGCCATTTCCAGAGGAAAAATGCATTTTTCTTCTCCAGTTTCTTGCAAAGAAACTAACAACAGAGAATAAACTACCACCACTTAACCAGATTGCGTAACGAATGACCCTTTGAATGAGGAACATTACATTGTGTACTCAGCTACTTTCCCTGTCTCCAGCGAACTCTCTTATATGTGGCTGGTTACACCCACCCCCGGATTTGAAAGCTCAAGAACCAGACAAACATTACGTGGTATTTCGAACCCCTTGTAATTACATTGTTTTGGACAGATTTCCAATGATTCTACTCATTACTGGACCTGCAACATTCCTGCAGGAGATCAACAACCATCTTATTTAAAATCTCTGCTTGATCAACATTGGCAAAAATGGGAGTTTTTTCTCCAAAAACTTTGATTTCAAACAAAAACAGGCCTGAAACATCCTTAAAGGGCTTACTAAGACGTTTTATATTTCAAACCCTAGGGAAGAGTAAACAGAAAACATAAGCACTAATGATTCTACTCAATCTCAGTCAAAATATCTTTCTTGCAGATGACAATCCTCCATCATGTTCTTGGTTTACACATCAGACTAAAACTTTTACCTCACATATCTCATGTTTAATGTAACGATATCCGTCATGGTTTTATAGCTGGAAGCATCTACATTAAATATGTAACTCTTTCCACTTCCTTAGCTTGTTTTTTTTTTACTGGCGCAGTAAAGTTAGTGTTTTGTCATAATTGTGATAGCGAAAAATTTCTAATTTTTTGTATACTCTTCGTTGTCTATTTCAAAAACTCTTAAAAGTACTGCGTAAAAAATATTCCTTAGAAATCCTGTCTAGAATCGGCTAATCGACTGACTATCTTTTGCTTTCAGCTCTTAAGAGAAAAGCTTTCACCCGTCCAAATCTCTGCCAGAAAACACAAAAGCCTTCTTCTCCTAACTAATAGTAATAACCCCGGACTGGACTTGATCCCTCCACCTTTTTCCTCGGCTGTAGTCTATGCCAGAGAGGGGAAAGCTGCTGCTCTGTACATCTACTTAAAGTGTACATTATTGTAGTTTGGTAGCTTTGGTCTCGGAGAAATTTGGTGAAGAAATGAGACAGGTAGTTGAGGCTGAAATGACAGAGCCCTTGTGTACCGTCAGAGGGGAAAGATCCTCATTAATCACACTCTCCACTCTCTCTCCCTCAGTCTCTCGGTCTTGACAGACTACATCAGCTTCTTCGCAATTTGGCCAAAAAGTCGAGAGAAAAAATACGGAGATGTAATCTGGGCGTAGTGCGTAGTGCTGTGTCTGCAATCACTATCCGGAAACAGACCCCACATTTCGTAACTGCAATTGAACTTCCGGAAGTTTGTTTTTAATTAAAGGGACGGGGATTTTAAAATTGGGATTTTACTAGGAAATTGAATCATAAGTTGTTTAAAGTTCAATACGCTCAGGCATCGATTCTGAGTCGAAGGGATGAAGTAATTAATCAGTTCTGGTATGTCTCAGAAGAGCATATATGCTTCTGATATGCAACTCTTCCGAATCACGACATTTGCAAAGGCTATTTGCTATTGGAGTTTACTTGGGATAATTTGATTGCATTTCTTTTAAAACTTAACTAGGAATGATTTGACGTAAATTGATCTTTTAAAACCCCATCTTCTAAAAACAACTTTAGGATTAATTTTATAAATTTCTGTAGATTTTTTTTTAAGTTGGTGAAGAAAAAAAACTTACTTCACATCTTCACATCTTCGAAATCGGAAGACAAGGTTTAGAAGAAATGGAGCAGAGCAGTTTACATTTTTTCGCGTGAAACAACCAAGCCTCTAATTATCTTAAGGTTAGCTGTGCCAAACTCTATTGAGTAGCAAAAGTTAAACCCACGAGAATATTAAGATTACTCGTCTAAACTGATTAGAAAAGGGTCTGGCAGACTGAAAATTCCTCTTTTCAAGTTAGTTCATGACTTCATGAGTAAGGATATCGTGTGATGGTGAATGTTGCTAATGTAATTGATCTGGTTTTTAACGAAGTAAACCAGAAGTATCAAGTGTTGCAAATTGCAAATTCTTGGATGATTTACGATGACAAGTTTATATTTTTCTTTGAGAATAGCATACATATACATGAATACATGGGACATTAAGTACTTGAAGTCTTTTTGTTTATTTAAAGTTTATCTGGTCTGGAAATTTCCAATTATGAGGAACTAACGTCGTTTCACTCGCAATACTTCTCCCACTTGCTTTTTTAAAACTTCAGATAGTTTTTTAGGTGAGTACTTTACCACTGTTACTGGCAATGAGATATGTTATTTACAATTTAAAAAATAAGACAGTTTACTTAAATTTCGATAATAACGCAGTTTATGAGTGATTTTGAACGAGAACGAGATCTCCTTCTTGAAAATATTCAGGACTTTAATCTGATTTTTTTAATTTTCAGTAGATATTGATTAATACATTTAAATTAGTACATTGGTTTTCTGAAAACAATATATGTAATTATACGATTCATCTCCATCTTTCCTAAAATATAAATCATCTTGTTCTTAACTTCTAGGATACATAGTTTTAATTGGAACCAAATCAATCAAATGGTACAACCTAGGCCACTGTGCCGATAAATATAAAATTCGGTTAAAAGAGCTTAATAGCGTAGATAGGGATCGGGATTGATGCGATGACATGGCGGTGGTGTTGGTGCGGGTGGGAATGGTGATGTAACGCCCCAAGTGAAATAATTTCTCGGATGAAGAACCCATGATCTTTCGGCTCACTTGACTAAAGGAGAACAAATTGCACTTTTCCTCTTCAGGAAAAAATAAATCAGTGATGAGGCAGAAGATTCCAATCTCATGAACCACCACTGAAACCACTATAATATATTGATCATGAATGCAAACGGCAAACCTCCAAAACCTAACATATCCAAGGACCGTTCGGGCTATATCTTTCAAAATACAAGGGTCTTAACACTCTTGAGAGTAAACTCCTTCGGATCTTATGTCCGATTTGATTTATAGTTTGATATCACTTTGTATAATTCGTGATTTTAATTAGTAATTAAAGTTTCTGTTTAATTGATTTGCTTTATTTGTGACGATTAGTGAAGTAAGGGATAATTATTTTGAGGGGTTCGTATTTCAAGATTTACAGAAAGCGAGAATGCGTGCATATTTGACGCTGTACAAATGGGAAATGGGACTTTGGTTGTTTTGTCGCGAAATAGAATATGTTGAGTTGAATCTATCCACTTTTAAACAGTTTTAAACTGAGTAACTCATCAGTTTGGATATTAAACTTCTGAAATCTATCGGACCTGTCAAAAACCATATTTTGTATGCTTTCATTTTGGCATAAAAACTAAACCCAAATTCGTTCTACGAAAAATATGCTTAAGTCCCCCATACTCGTGTGTAGAGTAGATGGAGAGTAGCAGATCTTTTTAATAATTTCATGCGCCCTCGTTGACATTTGCGGAACTGGCGGAACTAAATCTGTGCTATATAATATGTACTCATGGCTGACGCCATGGGGTATTTTGAGACATTACTTTGTTCATGGCATGAGTTCCAAGTACAACTCACCACGTAGTTCCAGTCTTACCGTATGTCAAAGAGGGCCTCACGAAGACCCGGCTCAAAATCCAAAGTGATGCTTCTAGGTCTACTATATTATACAATTCTATGGATATTTGGGACGTTCTTCAGATACAAGCGTAAAATCGGGTTACTATTTTGATAGATTCCAATCTGTGTTCATAACTGTTGGACAATTAGACTTCATTAGGACTTTCGGTCGGATACTGAAACAATACTTAAGTGGTTGGCTTGGCTTGTATTTCATACGGATTGACTCAACAGCGCGACCGGGAAATTCTAAAATGACGCACATTGTCATTTCATACGTTTCCCTGAATTCATACCATTACAATCTGGCATAAAAAAACGCTTAATCTTTTGCGCATGTAAAATTCAATAACGTAAACGATACCAACAATATTTAAGCGTGTTTGGACTGTTTGGAGACTATGAGGACCAAAATGGAAGCTAGAGCTAGAGACCTTTACTGGTGACTGGGCCGGTTGGGTTGATATCGTGGTGCGCGTGTGGTGCGTCCGGTGTGCTAGCGAGAGATGGCTTTTCATTAGAAGTGAAAAGTGTTTCGAGCAGGTCGTGTTTCCAGACCTGTCGCAGAGGCGTACGCACCAGATTTTCACCCCTTTTCCTCTTCTGCTTCATTGTTTTCCCTTCTCCCGATTTCTGCCCGGTCTCCCACGCCTTCAATTGCCGTAAGTTGAAGATACTATTTACGCAGGTAAGGAAATTCGTTGACTAAATTAATAAGATTTTATTACCATACCGCTAAAGTAGTTAATAGTATTTTTGGTATTCACTACATAGAATTTAGAAATATGGAATGCCTGGCACGTTACAATTTGTAACAATTGTAAATCTCATACACACAATAAATAATCATTGTTTCATTTTTCACCTTATTACGTGGTGCATGCATTTCGATTCTCAGATTTCTGGACTTACCGATCACTATATTACCTGGATGAGGGCATAAAACTCGTTGGAATTGTTGGAAATAAACGTTAAAACATGAACGTTGAACGTATGGATATAGTAAAATATTAAGGGTTACTAAAGACTTGCATTTTATAACGGAAATTATGAAAAAATTTTGAAAACACTTGAAATCCCATTACAATATTCAACAGTTTGAAAACCCTTTCTCAATACCAGACTGAGCAGTATCAAAATCGATAGTTTTATTTGATTAATTATACCGCACGAATAAAACACCAAGATGGGACGATTGAATTTTAGCAAAGCTAACTCTCCCCGGAACAACGCCTTCCTTAGAGGCTTTAAACATAACATCCTGGAGGGACTTAAATTCTATTAACGTTAGCGATATGTTTTTAATAAAAAGATTCATTTATTGTGGTCTTCCGGATTTATGCCGATTCCACTCAAAAGAACGACATAGTTTATCAACAGCTCTCAACAAGACAGAAAATATGTACTCTTTAAGTTACAGTCCTGCTATTATTTCGCTAATGAATGACAGCTCCATTCATCCAATCCATTCTTCGAAATTCCATAAATATTGACTACCTTTTATACGAACCATATTCCTAATGGAGAAGCAATTTGAAACTTCTATACATAGATGTTGACTGTTGGTTGGTGTTGCTGCCGGAGCCACCCTTTGTTATTTTGCATTTATTTGTTGGTTTCCTCTGAAATCTGAAATATAGTTAGATTGGATGGAGAAAGCACTGGTAAATGGAATCCAGACGAGCCCCTTTTACCTGAGAGTTGAGTTCGTATTCTTCCTTATGGAAATGTAAATAAATAAGGAGAGAAAGTCTGTTGTAAATTTAAAATGAATCGGTGCCTCGACATTTTGGAATGAGTGAGGTTTGGAGCCTCCGAGGCACTTTGTCAAAGTCAGTTGGAATCAGAGTACACATTTTCCATTTTGTTACTTGCAACCACAGCCTCTATCCACCACCAACACGGATTTTGATAGGTAAGTCTGTATGCATGCACTTTAGTCCTCTGTGACGAAGTGAAAGTGAACTTTCTAATGAAGTACTTATTGTACTGGGTTTGCATATAGGAGACCAGAGGAGAGTGAAAAGATTTATTATTGACACGGGTAAACCATTCATTCAGCTTTAGGAAGTTCCTCGTTATTGAGTCCAAGTGTGGGATATAAATAGAAGCAATATTTAGCCATTGCAACCGGATATATGTGTCCCATTGTAATTGTGTGGGGTTGTAGCCGTAGCACACTACAGACTGCAAATAATGAACAAATCATCTAAGGAAATAAATTAAATTATTCCGAGATTGGATGGAGGGAAGGGGGATCGGAATCATGGAAGGTCGTCGATGCCCCATGCTAAGGGCATGACATTGCATTAGTCTGCCGAGATTTGTTGTGATGCAGAGGGGATTTTTATACTTAACCAGAGAGAGAGGTAAACAGGACTCGACAGTGAGCCAGGGTAATTTATTGTTGTAGCCCAAAAGGATGTAATTTGGAATTTTTCTCACTTTATGCTTTCCCTGCTCCGTTTCGTAGAAAGTTATTCTGCTCTGACTGCTTCCGCCCAGTCATGTCCTGCTTAAATGGAGTAACTTATGAAACGAGGAGAGCAGGTTTAACTAGGGGGAATTACTTGTCCCGACTGTTCGAGTAGCTTACTGTAGGACCGAGATTGTCATTGTGGTTGACTTGTTTAGAAAGTACTAATTACAGTTTCCCAACTCTCAAGGATCGTTCTAGTTTGAGATATTTTAGAAATAAACTGACTAATTCATCCTTCTCGGTGAGGTGATTGGGAATCATGTTGGGAGTTGTGATGCTCGTGTGTTGGTAATGGAAATTCGGTGTCCCTGTTTTTCTTGTATGATTCCAAGGAGAAAGTTTTGTATTTAAGTTGGTGGTTTGTTTTGAGTGTTCTCTTAGATCCTGGTTCCTCCTCTAGAAGGGGCTTGGAGGCTGTCAGTTATACTTTTGAAGAAAGTTTTTTTAAGATTAGAAATAAACGTTGACAGTTGTTTGACGCTTGAGGAAATGAGGGAAGCTGGGACGGTTAGAGAGGGGCATGGGATCATTATGATGGCATTGCACAAAGAGTCTTCATCGTCGTGGTCGTAGTAAGTGGTGATGGTGATGGTGGCTCTAGTGAAAGTTTTATTTCTCCGACATTCTGCCTTGAGGTTCCCTTTACGAGGGGAGAGGAAGAGGAAGTTCTGGAAATTGCAGAGATGGATATGGCCCAACTACCTGTGCACCGTCCTCCTTCTGATAAGCCTTGACGTTGAGAAAAATGAGATAAGACAGAGACAGGAAATCAAAATGTGTCTCACCATCTGACTACCAAAGGACTGAAGAGCCCTGGGAGATGAAAATGAGTCCTGGCGTATGTAGCGTAACAAGCCGTGAAATTATCATTTTCTCATTATTTTTCCACTATATTGCCTCTCATCGTAAAGTCTACTATATCGAGAGCTTATTGCTTTTTAAATTACGCCTTCTTGTCACTCATCCTGGGCTACTTCCCTCTAACCTCACTTTCCATCTCTGATAGAAGGCTTTTTGGTTTCCTTTCTGTCCTCACGCGTCAGAAGGTTTAATAATCGGGAACAATTATTGTATTAAAAGTATTATCCTACTTAAGAAATTCTCTTTCCACTTTCTCTTAAATGAAAAGTGACATCGGGATTATTAGAGTGAAATCCAGTTTGAGATTCCAGCGAGCGTTGATTTTATTCCTCAGATGCAATGGGAATATGAATTGTAATCCGGTGTAAATGGCTCTACTCACAAGGGAAGGTTTTTCAGGGGTATAGCAAGGGAATTTCTTGAAACTTTTGTAGCATAATCTACAAATTATAATGTGAACAACCCCAATGGAAAAATTAGCCGCTATAATTGATGTTATCCATATAAAAAAAACTAACGAAGGTTGAAAATCATGAAGATTGATTTTTTCGAAAGATGAAAGAATGAGTTTTGGCCTGAATTTCAAAATGCTTATCGAAAGCCAAATAGTTGTTCTTCAAGGAAGTTTGATGATTTTGACATGCATTTTTATTGTTCATCACTTGTAGATAATATTAGTGCAGGATTCAAGCAATTCGCGTGTTACACTATGAGAAACTTCCCTTGTCAGTTTTATCCATGGGACTTTCTTCGGGAAGCTAATTCCTTCACAAAATACTCCATAAAATATTGTATCACTAGCACCTAGCACTGCGACAGTATTTGATTTCTTCTAATCCTCATCCCCCACCCACCCCTCTCCTATCTCGAGGAATAATAATATTAATAATTCCCCGAAGTGGAAAAGAGTGTACATAATATCAATGAATAATATAATTCCATTTGTATGGAAGGAGAAGAGGAGAGAGGAAGAAATCTCTTTGGAGAAAAGACTCTTTCTATTTAGTGTGTACTCAAGTGCATAGGAGGGTCCTTAGTCTCCTTAGTCGCACTTCCCTCTTATTTGTATTCATTTTGCGGTTGAGGAAAGTTCCTTCAAACCAACTTTCCAAGTTATGTCCCCCATACATTGACGGGGTGTCTGTAGTCAATATCTGCCCTTGACGGAGCTTTCTGAAGCAAGACTATTTTTGGGGTTCGAAATTCTAAATGACTGTCATCTTTCCTCATTCCTTCATCCTCATCCCTCAGAGCCTCAAAGATATATTGATAGACTGCGAGGTACAAAAAAGATGGATCGAAAGGAGGGTGAGAATTTCACCGTCTGCGGCTATTATACCGCATGTACGGCATGGATCCATTTTCTGCAACTCGATGTTAGCCTCTACTGAGAGTGTGATCATACCGTATTATTACTCCGAACCAGGTCCTAAGAACTGGGAACTGAACCTCTTTTTACGCAACACAACCACGGAACGACAGATACGGCTCCGGACCCGGTTGCATAATATCGGAAGGGAAAGGACAGGGGAAAGGAAAAATAGTGAATCGGAGGACAGAGACAGATCCTCCATAATAGGGAGCGACAGACAGGAACATGGAATAAGACAGGGTGAAATATCCCTCTCGAATACGACGGACTGTATAAGTAATTGAAGGAGGGGAGCTGTACCACCACCACCGAACCGTTCGGCTGCAATTCAAGGCTGCCCTTCCGCTCATGATGATCATATATGATGAAGAACTTCTTCAAGGCTGCAAACCGACAATTTATAAACCAGCTTCGGAACGGAGTATGTATGGATTGCATTTTACGGAGAGTCCGGGTGCATTGGTTTCAAATTTTGAGATGTCGGATGGTTTGTCAATCCAACTCTGTCCTTTCTCCTTCGTTTTTTTTCCAGGAAGAAATGTGTTTGTGTGCCTGACCACCAATTTTGTTAGGATATGGATTTATTTGGTAGCTTTTAGGTTTGGGAAGAAGGCGGAACCCTATAAGATCCGCTTTAGAATTATCTTCAATCTTCCTTCTGTTTCCTGAGGTCTCAATCCTACAAAGGCTTTATATTTCGTACATCATGAAGAATGTCAGGTTTGACATGGGGCCGGTAAACATCTAGTTTTTGACGTTTCCCTTCTTCCGATCCCCCCTTGATTACTGTGTGTATTAGTGAAGCCATATAGCCCCTAAAATATGTTCTTTAAGATGGATTGAGCCTGTCTATCTTATCTGGGTTTCTGGGCAGGATTTGTGGGTCTGAGGCTATATTATTATTACGGAGGAAGTTGGTAGTATATAGAGATGCTGGCCTTTATAAATTTATTTCCCTCCTGCCTCCTTGCTGGACTTACCGACGGATCAAAATGACTGATTTGATCTGGAAGTCGAAAGTGGAATAAACTAGGAGAGACTTCCTCTCATCTTTCTTCAACTTTCTCTCTTCATCTAAAGCCTCTTCCCATTCCCTTTTATTTCATCTTTATCATGGGGCCTAGACCGGGAGAAACTACGGGAAGGGAAGGTAGTCTTATGTCTGTCTGTACAATTTCCTGGGCTTCATCCTTTTGGAGCCGTTTCGATCACCCTTATAGAGTCAACCCCATTTGGGATCATTGGAGGCAGTCGGAGGAATAGGAAATGGGATGTATTTATAGAGGTATTCCCTAATATGATCTACTAAAGGCTCCCTTCCCTCCCATCATCTTCCATTCACAAAGTTGGAGATAGACAGATCTTATGTTCTCATGTCAGTTTCTGTAAGTGTTATTCAACTTACTGTGATAAGCTCCTCTGCTGATGCTTTGGAAATTCGCCTCCATTCCATCTCCCGTAAATGGAGGCTGGAATGGATTGTTGTAACTGATCTCGAGAATAGATATCAACGCCAAATATGTTCACTACTATTGACTATTCCAAAGGATTATGAGCGTGGGGATCCATTGTAGAGTCTCATCTTCCTACCCTTTCCAATACGGTTAGCTGCTAATAATCGTACGGACTTTTTACAGCAGTTCAACCCCTCTTGCTTTCCTTTGTTGTTGGTTCATAATTAGGATCCGGCCTTTTGAAATCTCGACAAGTCGGTTCGGATTTAAAAATTGTCGAAAATATTAATGCTATTATAATTTTCAATGAATTTCTCTTGAGTTTGCTCGCTAGAATCTGGTGGTTCTAGGAGTACGAGGGAGATGAGGAATGTTTAATGGCAAGTCGGTCGAGTCGTTTGAGTGCGTATATATGAAGCTGTACAGTAGCTCTGAGCCGGTTCCCAGCTCGAGATGACATAAAGTGATAAGAAATCATAAATACATTCATTTTGGCCCTCTCTTACATTTTATGACATCGTCATCAACTCTCTCATAAGAACCACGAAAGATCCGAGATCCCATTTGGTTGTCGGTGAAGGATTCAACAGTGAAAGCACGGAGCGTGTCTGTAACAAGCGAGAGAATAAAGCTAACTTGCCTAAACTTACGACTTTCACTCCCTATACCAGATATCCATAGAGCGTGTAGATCCTGGAGAACAACTAAAAAAAGTTTGACTGTCTTTTTTCTATTCTCTGAACTTTATTCCACTCTCCATGTGTGTGGTGTTCAATGTCCTCTCATATGTATTATAATGATGATAATAACAGGAATACATTTCCTCATATATCTTCCCACTCTACTCTAATGGCAATCCATTCTATGTCAGTTTAAGACTCGAGAACATCGGGTTAGGCTATATATAGAATATTATCTCAAGCTTCTTATCCCGCTCCTGCTGCTGCTTTCTCGCCTTATGACTGCCCTGGGGTCGTGACCGACGTCGAGAATTACTTCCCTCTTTCCCCCCGAGTAGGTAGTTGAAGACGAAGGGGATATTCGAAACTGGAATGACGGGAACGTGTGGAGGGTATGGAAGTAAAGATCGAGGAGACACTATCGTTTTAAACAGAATGTTATGTTAAGTTCTTTGTTTTGTGTATAGAGGAATTTAAGCCTTTTCCAGGGGAGATTTTTCAGTTTTTTTAAGCCAGGCACTTTCGTTCGGCAAAGGGCAGATAGGGTTGTTGATGCAATTTTTACTTATTATTATTCTAAGTAGATTTTGGCCGAATTTTTGACACTGGTGGTTAGTTACAAAGCCGTGGAGCATATGCCTTGAGCAGCTTTGGGCTCAAGATAGAGTAAGTTGAGTCAGTTACATTTGTCACCATAATAAGTGTACCCTGTTGTGTCATACAAGGCCTGGAGACAAAGTTGTAGATAAGTAAAGAACAGGACTTCCTTGCTGAAAGGAAGCTCTCCGGGTGAGATGAAGAAGTTGGGAGATTAATGGGTTAGTGGTGGCTGGGGTGAAGTTTCCTGACAATCCTGACTGATACGGGGTTGATGCATATATGAAGTCTCTCTCTTGTGCGGGTTGACGTTGATAACATTGTGATAGTGGGGGTTTTGTGTTGTTTTCTTATTTTTATCTTAAACACACCAGTCATAAGGGAAATCAATGATAAAATAACCAGGAAATAAACCTCAAGTTTTAAGTGTCTAACATAACCCCTGCTTTCAAAACGGGAAAAATTATCATCCCAGTGCGCAGTGTTTTGCTGCTTTTGCTTAAGCTTTTGCGATCCATGGATTTAATATGTAGGCCCTGATAATACTTTGCTTGTAGTTTTAAAATTTTTATCTTTTTCCTGCAAGCCAACCAGCCTGTCGAGGTTGAAGGTTCTGGATTTGGCAGCATTTGTAGGGATTACCACTCTGACTGAGTGAATGAATAAAATATAGTGTAAATAAAGTGTCATCAGATCTTCCGGATGGGATGTCACTCACGCCTGACTCATAGATCTATTGTTCTAACGGGGAAATGGATGGGAGAGGATCTGTGTTGCTGGATTGGATATGTGTATGTGAGTGTGAGATCGGAAATGGGGCTTATCACATTATGACCTGCTCGACTGTTGCATTTGCGTTTGAATAGAATGATTTGGAATAGGGCCCTTTTCAGTTGATTCTGTTCGACTGTTTTCGGTCGGGTAAACAATGGATTTAAAGAACTTTGTCGAATTACTGGATTTGAGAATTTATGCATATGTACATAAGTTGTTGTTGAGGACATTTATTTGGTAGGTGTTTTGATGGGATACATTTCATCTCAACTTCGCAGTTGCCGAATTAATGCTGTATGTGTTTATAGAGAAGCTCAAATTAAAATCTGTATTATATTATGTTGTCAGCGATTGCTCAAAGTAATAGGATTTACTTGTAAAATAAAACAAACTCCGAGGTGGGTATTGTGCGATATTTTAATGAGGTGTATATGATACTGTGGAAATTAAATACTCTTATGATTATGACTGGTTCTGAAGTTCCATTTCCTTTCTATCCAACCACAATCTGGAGAATTTCTGTTATGACGTTTGAAACAGGCCTCATTTTGTTATTCATTCCATAATTGTCTAGAGTGAAATGATTTAAATTAAAAAATGCAAAATAAATGAGAATATGAAATCTACTTTAGAGTAGTTGGAAATCAACGGTTGCCAAAGCCGGATTATTATATTTCGCCGTAACGAATCCACACTACCTACATAAGGAGATTGCTAAAACGGTCTAAGATCATTAATTTCCCTAATTACGAAAACAGGGAAGAGGAGTCATTTGATCTCATGTGATAAAGACGTAGAAGTGGCCTAATTGAATACTTCGGGCTGAATTAATTATCATAGACGTGTAAATTACTTCTTGTGTTTAGCAGAGGAGTGCAGAAATTGGGCTCTGTTGTCCCTGTGAAATGATTTATTACTCCTAATATGCATTCTATAAATAAGATATGATGTTTGCTTTTAGCAGCAATCTTGGTGTGTTTTGGTGTTCTGCTCCTCTCTAGAATATGTGTTCAACTCATTTAATCTCACTTGGCTCCTCGGCAAACAAAGTTCTTCCCTTGTCTTGTTTTAAAGTCTCTCGCAGCAACACAGAGTAGAAGGTATGTTAGAGTGGAAAGAGTACTTGGTTAATAGTGCTCTGCTTTAGTACTACTACAGAGAGAGAGGCTCATAATCAAAAGACATTAAGATTATGAGACGGAAGGCTAAAATGTGACTTACTATTTTGCGACTTGCTAATAAATTCTGATTTTAAGGACGAGAATAAACTTCAAGAGCTGGAAACTTTGTTAATAAGTTTATTTTAAAAGATCCTCAAATAGGGTTAAAACTGACTAAGGTACCCTTCCCTCCTACTCCTTTCCTACCACTATGCTTATAAGAACTTATAAGTAAGAGCATAGGATGATGATGGGACGGAACATTTGGACGGATAAGCCTTAAAAGCATAATGTTTTACTTTGTGAAGTGGGAACTCGACTCAAGCTTCATCTGATTCCCTACCAGATCCAACATCCAACTAACTAAACAGTTTTGAAAAATAGAGACAGTTTTATCAAAGTAAAAAAATGAGCTGATGCTTGTAGGTTGGAAGTAGATGAGAAACAGACAAAGTTTGTTCCTCCAGCTACAGAGTAATACAAGACGAGGAAAGGGCCTATTGGCATTAGCATTTGAAAAATATCCAACCCCACGTTACATTTACTTCCTATTTCATCTCCTATATCTTGTAACATTAGTCGGCTTATATCAGAGAGGGATAAAATGAAATGGGAGTCCACGGACGAGGACTGGAACAACTCTTGAAATGTTCCAGGCTTCTTCCTCTTCGTCCACGTAGATGAAGATATTATTAAGCATCTGCCATTCCGTTCCTACAATGTAAGGAACCGTATAACCCTTTCATAGCCCGAAAAAAACGTCGGAAAACAAGTTCTCTGGTCGTGTCTATCAGGAAAGTGAATGTTACCAAATGTCCTTCCCTACTACCTCTCAAAAAGTTTTCGGACATTGAGGCTCATCTCATATCATTCCAGACAGAGTTGAAAAGAGAAGTATGTCTACTTTCGCAAATTCTACCTCCTACCTCCTCCTTATCCCAGAGCAAAGAAAGAAAGCCGGTGAAAGTCTAAAGACGGATATTTTTCCTCTCTCTCTTAACTGGGAACAGGACATAGCTTTGGTTACGTCTGGTGGTGGACACTAACTCCAAACATTAGCCCATCATTGGTATCTCTCGGCAATAAAGCGGAGAGAGGTAGAGAGGATGAAAGGTAGGAGAACCTTCTGTAGAAATGGATTCACTTCTTCGGGACTTTTCTTTTTGTACGGTGAAAGTTTAGGTATGGGCATTGCTCCTTGTGTATGTATTATATACTACGCTTTTACTATATTTCCAAAACTTCTCTACGGTGAGATGAATAGGGAAGCAAAGGGGCCTGCATTTCAGAATAAGAGAGGCTTCGTTCCTTCCGTTTAATAATATCACGTATATGATGCACCGTAGGACTGTGTCCTTGTGCCTTGCAGTTGGTGCCGTAGTACTTGATGTTGGACGGGCATTTCCCAGAGTTCCCTTTCCCCTATCATCAGCTATGAACTGGGTCCTAGGAATAAAAGCTACTCGAGAGGAGAGAGTCAAGCTGTATTGTGCCTGACGAAATGACGATGCCATGCTCCAGGAAGGATATAAAACCCGAAGTTGGCCTGCTGCACGGGAAAGTGAAGAGAGTTGACTTCAGTCCTCTCAGTTCGAAGCTGGTGTTTGCAGTAGGCAGACGGTACTCATTCTTTCACTCGCTTTCTCATCCCCTCCTCCTCGTGCTCGTCCTCTTTTCTCCGACTCTAATATTTCCAGATATTTTGTCTGAGGGTTGAGAGAGTCGAGGATCGGTTATTTCAAAAAGGCCAGACTATTAGCAAGAAAGGTTAACTCGGAGAGTTGGCTCTTTAATTCCAGTTCCGGAAAGGTGAAGGGAAATTGTGACGGTTTGATAAGCTCGGAGAAGTTGTTGTTTATGAAAAGGACAGGCTGACTTTTGAGTTGTTTTCTCCTCGATTTTTTTTTACGAAAAATCAGTTAGTTGCCAAACGTGTGAATCCGAAGCCGGTTGTTCTGGGGCTTGAATTGAAGGAAGTGTTAACTAGACTTGTAAAGTGACGAACGTCGGGGTAATTATTCCCTCAACCCGAAGTTGACTTCATTTAACAAGGTGGCTGACGGACTCTCCCAAACGTACGTAAGAAATTAAGCATTAAAGTCGGGTAGAGGTATAGAGGCAGGCCGGGTGAAAATACTTCAAATTGCAGGACTGACGGGATCTTGCAGACTGACAAATGCAACAGAGTATAAATAAAGTAGTTGTTTGTGCTCCTACCTTATATCTGCAGTTACGTATGAAAGCTAGAAAAAATGACATTAAGAAATTCCAAAGTGTCAGATAACATTTCTCTTCCTCCGGTCATGAATCTTCCAGGAATCTCTGTCTACATTTTTAATTTCCCAGTTCAAGTTCCTCTCTCTTGATCGTAACAACAGGGGCTAAACTGAAACTCTTAACTTAGTTAATGTTGCAGTTTCCAGAGCTGAAAATTCAAAATTAAAACCGAAAAACAAAGATAGAACCGAAAAAAGTAAAAAGCATCTCAGAAAAAAGCTCGTTTCTATCGAATTCGAGAGAAACGTCAAAAACTCAAAAGAACTGAGGGACTGATAAGTTGAGCCGGGCTTATAAAATATTATGCAATCTCAAGTTCTACAATGATTCTGTCTATCTCGATTCTAAAGAGGGTAGGGTGATTTTTGGAGTATCTTCTTGGATATGATCTTGGTTTGTTGGTAGAGAAGAGTTGACTCTTCGTCTCTCATTGTGTACGCATTCGTTCCTATTATTACTACAATATTTATGTTATGAACACATACATGGCAAGGAGATGCAGATGCTGGTTTCTTCCTTCTCGAGACTTTAAGAGAAGAATGAGAGTTTGAGTTTATTCTCTCTCATACTCTCCTTCCTTCCACAACAACTTTAAAGTTGAAGTGATCTTCCTATTTTATAGCAAAGTTGACTCTTCTTGTCCTCCTGACTTTTTAAGTCAGTCTGTCGTATATATATAGTATACAGTTCTAGTTCTGCCTGATCTAACGTATAATATTATTATTTTAAAAACTTCTGTTTCCATCTTTCTCCACACGCATTCAAGTTTACTGCATACTAATTGTGTATGCATGCATAATACGGGATCCAGCAGTGCAGTAGTTGTAGTAGGGAAAGTTGGACTTGGAACGGAACTTTCCCCCGGTTGGAGGAAAGCTGGAAATAACTTTTACTCCTCTCTAAGGAGCCTGCATTTAGGGGGAGGAATTTTGAGAAATATAAGATTTATAAAAAATATCCGAATTTCCGGAGATTGAAGTAAACTGGAGTTGAGAAAGTGGTGCGGAGGAGGGTCGTAAATCCGTCGTTAAGGTATCGACGTTTAAATATTTAAAACAATAAACATTCGGGCGTAAAAAAATAAGCCGAGTTCAAAATATGGGATTGGAAGTAGTTTCTAAAAAGTGCTTCTAAAAATTAGTTGCAACTCAAAATTCTAGTGAACTAGATGTATTTTTTTGTCGATTTTGTCAAAATTCTTCAGTCAAAACTTTCTCCAAATATGAACTGGGATTCCAATTAGGACTACAATTTCCTCAACGTCGTTTCTGGGAGGTTGTAAAGTTTGCTTACTCGGGAATTGAAGATAATGGAACGGATACAAGGTAGTTCTATATAAAGCTATATTATACGGTAAAAGGAAATTTGATAAGATCAATAATAAGGACTATTCGGCCCATATGCGACGTAGCATTGGAATGGATGTTAGTGGTTGCTGAAGGCCAATTTTTCCTCTGCATGAGCTTGTAGCTGACGTAAGAATTTAAGATAGGGCAGCAGCAGAAGTCTTTGACACATTGAATGTCTTAATAACTGATTTACTGACTCTGTGACACCGGGCTTTGTTAGTCATGAGTTGTGACAGAATCGATGAGGGGATGCTCGTTTTTCATTTTTTGAGAAGAATCGATATCCATCCCAATTTTACTCAGCTAAAAATATCGAGATCATTATCTCTATTCTCTACGGTTTGTGATTACATGCTACCTGTACATCATTATTTTCCCTTTCTATTTTGTACCGGAACGTATTAAATTCCTTTCGATTTCTAAGAATATTGACTCGCAATATTAATAACGTGACTTTTAAAGGGACTATTCTTGGCTCATTGTTTTTTAAAACCTCGGAAATGCACATACGTATGCACAGTTACTTATACCCGTAGATATCAATTTACATTTAAAATTTTAACGAGAGGTTGTTTTCTATTCTTAAGAACTTGCAACGCCACTCCTTCAAAGATATATAATACTATTCCTTACCCATGCTTTTGCACGGATAGAAAACTGTCTATTTGCTAGAATATTATATTTATAGATAGAGCCTTCAAATAGAAGGGTTTGTTCAAAGGCTCTGCTGAGTTTTTGAAGTTGTTCTTAGTGAGTGGAGCAGTGCATGTGAAGTTATATCTGTTTGCATCTCATTTGAAATTCAAATACAAATACCATAAAATTATAACGACGAGGGTTGTGGTGATGAAAAAATTTAGGCAGGTTCTGTTTACTTTTTTATGATTGACATGCAATAAGAAAGGAGTAGTGCATTCCATATCGTAAATTGGTAACCTATTACAATGCCCTTCCACTGCACCAGCATACCGTTTACGGCCCCCTCCGTTCGGGATAATTCATTCATGCAGTTGGCATTTTGAAAGTGTGATTGGGAGGCCTAATACTTGAAGCATTGCTGCTTGACTCGATGCTGTAATAATTTCTGTCATCAATAATGGTATCGATAATGAGGGGAATGAGAGTTAAACTTTGGCACATTAATATTTAATACGCAGGTTGGTAGGATGATGGCTGACTGCGTTATTAAAAAATCAGGTGTGGATCTTATAAGCTTTAGTTTAGATTTTATATAGCAGAAGCTTGGCCAGAAAGATTTGCTTGACTTTTATAATTTAGCCGTGCTATACGCTACCACATGCTAATCAGATGAATATAAATTTATAAGTATTCACAGAAGGTAGCTGTTATGATGATATTAGTTAGGAGGATGAAGATGATGGTGTTTTAATAATTCAGTACTTTAATTTGAAATGTAAATTTAATGATTATGGAACACATTTAGGAATAGATTACTATCCCTTTATCCTGCAGTCATACATTTTGAATGTATTTTAAAGGCGTACATTACCCATTAACTTAAGAAGACCGGGTCTTAAATGCGTTAATGCAAAGGGATATTATATGGCTTTGTGTTTAATTTCCATGCGGCTGTTGTAAATAATGTATTTCCTGTGCCCTTGTCTGTTCTTCAAATAATGGCAAACGTCGCTTGGTTCTACAGTTTGAACCACCAATCTGCCGTTGTCGTCTTTGTGCTTAGTAAACGCTGATAAGGAAAGGATATGTCATTGCCTCTTTAGTTTAAAAAAATTAATGTTTAAGGACAGGGTGCGATTGTCTGTAATTGGAATGAATTTGAGCTGTCGCGAAATAGGAAGGTAGAGTTGGGATTCGTAATATATTGTAGTTAATATTTACATAGCCTAGATGACGATGGCTTATGGGCTTTCGAGGCTCGGCATATCCTTGTGACGTGATAATAATACTTACTACACGAATTTGGTACATTTTGGTAAGTATTTACTATCGTTTACCTGGCTGAATGCTGGGCTCCGCTTGTTTTTTGCTGATTGGACAGATGAACACGTTTATCAGTGTTATCAGGTATGTCTTGCTGCAGATGTTTCGAAATCAAAAATCAAACAAATCTGTGTACTGTGTACATTTCACAACTGTTTGCTGAGTTGGCTTTCCTATTTTTTGCGTGTAGTAATCAATTCTTATCATTGGAACATTATTTTACCTTCATGTGACTGACGGACGACAGATTTGTGTAATAACTGCGTTTTATCTTGCGAATTGAGGATATTTTATTCGTTTTATGCCGACAAGAATATCCAAATAATAATTGAATCGATCATCGCGAATTCAATTTCAAAGTTTTCAGATTGATTATAATCTCAATCCAAAGTTAATAGAATTAGAGCTCAGGATTTCATAAATATTTTCATGAATTCGAAGACTGTAGAAAATTGAAAGAAATTGTTTCACATATTGAAGTTTAAGAACTGAAGCATATGAGAAAATGATTGTCATGTCAAAGAAAAACATGCACGGTCGGTATTTCCAGGAATCCCTTATCTTCCATCCTATTGTACGATAGAATCGAGAATTGTTCGCATATAACGATGCAGATTTCAGGATATTTCTTCGACATTTCAAAGAAAGAAAACAGATAACATTCAAGACGGAATCAATTTAAGTTGAGAAGGTATTATTAAATTGTTTTTCAAGATTTTCAGACAGTCAGTCTACTATGCTGCATGTATGTACACAATCAATAGTCTCTAGCTACCCGTTTTTCAGGTACATGACAATAACTAGCTAACAAAGCTCGAGCTTAAGGATATGTGAATTCCCAAATTTTTATAGAGATTTAAGAGGATTAGGCGAGCTTATCTAGGTGAGCGGATGGAGCAGTGGACATCATGCATGAGATGATTCAATTGATGACTGAGCCGGTCACAGAATCGGAATTTGGAATGTAAGAATGTGAGAATTGAATTGCCAGTTGAATTCTATTCGATTCCAAGTGATATCAGTTGAGACTTTGAGAGTAGATAAAGGGAAATGGTGGAATTTTGGTAAGCTTTTGAGGCTCTGTTTATGTGTGTGTGGACTGTATGACACGATATGGAATATGTGACCTTTGACTTTCCCTATTTCAATTCCCACTGAATAGCTCAAAAATAACTATCCAAGAAAACCTCCCTGATACTATAAAAAACCTCTTGGTTCTATGTACGTGGTGGAAATGAATTTATGGAAACAATAGGAGATTTCTAAATAAAACAGTATTTATTTACTAAATTCCCTAATAATTCCTAAAATATCCGTGATCCTACTTGCTGAACATTTACAATCTGTTCTCCTCCAAATCCTAAATCCGACTTGTTCTTACGAGCTACAAAAATAGTTCTCCCTGTCACGAAGCAGTCTAAATTCGTACTTACTATTTTTGTGCTTTACAATACAGGATTGCTGTGACTTTCAAAGTCACCTTAACGTACATTCTAAATTTAGTCAATAACCTTAAAGTTCATGCCTCTTAGACATCGAACCTTCTAGAAATTTTAGAACTTTCCTATACATTCATATAGCTCATAAATATTATAGGAGTTTACATATTATAGGAATTCACAATCATTCCTTTACAATCACTTAAACTATCGCTAACAATTATCCACTTGGAATCCTTACACTTGTTAACATATCATAAACATAACTGAAGTCAACCTCAAGTTCAATCTCAAGGTTGCATAAAACAAATCTAGTTTAGCTATTCAATATCATATCGCATCTTCCACAGAGCTTCTACTTATGAGTAATGTATAGAATCTCATAACATACTAATTTTCGAAACTTAAACTGAAATTCCTCCTCGCTATACGGTTCAAAAAGACTTATTTTTGCACATAATTGACAACACACTTGGCCAAAGGTAATATCGAAAAATATAAGGATTCAAACCGTATTTCGAGGAGAAATCGATTTTTAAACATTTCAGCTTTGACTTATAAAAGACTACTTTTGAGACGACTTTGTGACTACTTTTTCTAAATACAAGACTATATTGGTTAACATCGACGTCACTAACAATTAGATCGCCAATATTTTATAACCTATGATTTCACATAACTAATTAACACATTCATGACATTCACCTATGCGTTTACACGATAATTGTTAAATTAAACACGATCAATTATACCACATAAATCTGATATAAATGCCTGTCTACTTCTATGAATTCTATTTTATGCCTCATAATTTTGACATATTCAGTCTGATATAATTTCCTTAAATCATACTCTGAAAACTACATAATCTATACAAAATATTACGTGTGTTCGCGGACATACTGGCCCCCGATGAGGACGCTGCAGCGGTCTCATCCACTTCCGGACGTCGAACACTTCCTCCTTGCCTACAGGTTCTGCTTGAATCTTGTTCGTTGATTCCAATTCACTGGAGTGCAGGTCTTGATGTCTGTTTGTTGGTCCTCTCTGTAGTAGGCCCCAACTCTTCTTCTGGTTCAGGTTCTCTCTGTACTTGCCTCTTTCCGGAGTCCTTCTCCGGTTGTTTGCCCAAGTCATTTGGCAGCTGGCTCGTTCTCGACTTCGTTGATGGTGTCCTTTCCTATCGCTTGGTTCTGGCTTAAACAATTGTTTGGAGGGTTTATAGGAACTTGCTACTGGATGACCCCCGTATAGAAGTCCACTCTTCTCCTTTGACATATAGTTCCAATGCTTTTTAGTTGTTGAGCTGGAACTGATGACTTTTTCCTGGCTCTCGGACAGGAACTCTTCATCTGAGCAGATTTGACTCTGCTGGGTCACCGTTTCAGCTACCGCTTCACCATGAAGTCTTGCTATTGGTGCTGAGGTGACTTCCTGTTGCAGTGACAATTTCGTACACGCTGTCACTGGTACTGCAACTGGTTCGAGTACCTCTGGATGGTACTGAATTTGTACTTCGGCTGGGGCTTCTCCTTGAAGCCTTGACATCATTATTGGGCCGATATCCAGTTCCCTTCGAACTGATTTCAGGAACAGGATTGACTGGACCTCATTGGATGCTGGAATCGATTGGTGGACTTCCGGTCCAATTTTCTGTTGGCAGTTTCGATACTGCTGCAGTAAGTTATCAGCTATAGCTTCCCCATGAAGCTTGGACTGACTGGAACTGGCAACTTCCGGTTCCAATTGCTGGTTCACATACGGCACAAATTGTCTCTGAACCCAATTGACTGGTTCAGAGGTTTGTGGAGTCATGTACTTGAAGTCATTTTTCATAGGGTCATCAATGTCGTTTTCATTTGACTGGCTGTCAATCCAGTCGGTAACGGTCGTTCTCATGTGATTCACGTTCTCGTACTTGTTGATGACTGCTGACTTATCTACTTTCAACTTAGCTGACCTGGATTTTGTAAGGATCCAGTAGCGTTGACGTTTGATCTCTATGATCCTTTGATCTGTTAATGGCTGTAGTCGATGGTATTCCATACGCATCTGGTTCATTATATTTTGTGCTCCGTGCAGATCTTTGTTTATAGTGGGAAGTGCTTTGTCGACTTCCTCTCTTTGACTGTGGTCCAACATCCGCTGGTAATTCTTGATTGCCATTTGCAACTTGACATGTAGCGTTTTCAAGTCGGCCATCAGATAGTCCTCTTCTTCATCAAGAGGATCGGTCAGTTCTTGAGTCTGGATGTCAATGACTGACTTCATTATTGCAGCCTTCCTTGACTGCATGGCTGGTGGAACTGATGGCACTGGTTCTATCCCTTGGGGAAGTTGTTCCTCGAATTTGAAAACCTTTGTTGTCCTCTGACGGAGGTTGTTGTTGTTGGAGTTGATCTCCATCTTATGATCCGCTACTATTTGGGCGTGTCCCATAGCGTGATCCACAGATAATTTGGGCGTGACCCTGAGACGATTGTTCCGCAGGTACTAAGCCCACCCTCTCCAAGACCCTCTCTTTGACGAGTCCTTGAAGGAGTCCACGTATTTTTAGGCGTAATGCTGGGGCGATGAAAAGTCCCTCGACGCCTGGCCCAACCAATTCAGGAACCCACCCACTGATGAGTTCTCCGTCCTCTGTATTTAAGGTCCTGGTCCAAATTGTCCTTCGTGTCCTAGAGTCCCTGGTCTCTGACACCGTGACCCTGTGTCCGGTTAGAGGGGGCTAGGAAATTAAACCATAACGTCGTTTCCGACGGTTAGATACGGTATATGTAAAAGAGGTTTGGAACGCTCTGACCTGATGATGAGCCTGTTGAGATTTTGGTGTGTGGCTCAACGCACGCTTTCACAATTGCTGGTTCGTTCAGCAAGACGTTTGAGCCACGGGGAGGTGATCGCTGTTCTGGGTTCTGGAGGATTCCAGTAACTGCTTGTTGGCGAGACGAATGCACAGCCTTATTGAAGGTCGTCTAGTCCTTGTTGATCTCCACAGCTTCAAATAAGTTCCTCGGATGAGTCCTTTAGTGACCATCCACTAGTGTGATTTCGATCTCCACCCACCCAAAGTATGATGAAGTATCTCCACCCACCCAAAATGATCTCCACTGTGATCTCCAATCACCGATGAATGTTCAATGTCAGTAGGCTCCGTACCTACTTGCTATTTTTTGGGATTTGCTGGTTCTAGCGACTCTGTGGAACTGTATGGGCATCTGGATCCTTGTCACTGGCCCTTGGGAATCTGTGCCCCTTATGGCATCTGTCCCGTCCACGCCTGAAACCCACCTTCGGCTGAGTTGCGGCTTCCGGTGGAAGTCAATTATTAGATTTTCCGGTTCTGGTCCGTGTCGCTTGTGCCCTAGATACCCTTATATCCTGGCGCCGTAACAATGTCTTCGGTTAGGAGGGGCTAGGTCAAAATTCAAATGGTCGTATTCGACTATTAGATTTGAAAATTATTTACGGAGTTCAGAACGATCTAACCTGGAGTTGAGCCTTGTATTTTAGGTGCGGTGCTCCCCACACACTTGAATGGTTGCTGGTCGGTTCAGCAAGACCTTAGAGCCACGGGGATGTGATCACTTGGTCCGTGGCTGATTCCACGCTGACCCCCAGGAATTGTGACGAATGCTCCTTAATGAGATCGTCAGGTTCCTTTAGGATGGATCATCAACCTTCCGTCAAAACTCTTTGAACTGCGGAATCCGTGACAACTCAATGATGAAATAAGTTTCCAGGATATAGTTTTCTCTTTGGGTTTCTCTGATGTTCTTGTTCCGTCTCAGGTGAAGTGTCAATCTCGAATAGACAAAGTTTGTCGTATCGACTATTAGACTTATTCGGGTAATACTTAAGGAACGATTCTGACCTGAGGTAGAGCCTTAGATTTTAGGTGCGGTGCTCCCCACACACTTGAATGGTTGCTGGTCGGTTCAGCAAGACCAAATAACAACGGGCTGTTGTAGTCGATTCCACGTTGACCTCCTCGCCGGGGACTGTGATCTTACGGCTCGGGCCGTAAGAAGATCACGCGCTTGCTTTTGTCGGTACGTTCGACAAGACGTTATGAGCCACGGGGATGAAAGATTCCTTAATGGTCGAAATGCCCACCCGATTTAAGATGAGATCTCCACCCACCCCAAGTACGATCTCCACTGTGATCTCCAATCACAGATGAATTACAGGTGTTGTCGATGTCCACTTCGATCTTCAATCGACGGTCTATACCCTCTCAGTATGTCAGCTTCCTTAAAGGTAAATCTACAACGTCGATTTCGACATTAGATTTGTTGATCGGATACAAAAGGGAACGATCTGACCTGAATTGGAGCCTGTAGGCTTTAAGGTGCTTAGGCTCTCGCACGCTTAAACAGTTGCTGGTTCGTTCAGCAAGACGGTAGCGATCCACGGATCCTGGGATGAAAGGTCAGCTTATTCCTTCCGGTTCTGTGAGGATGTTAATCCGATTCACTGGTTTTAAATCCGGTTGAAAGGACCAAAATGTAGCGTGTTACTACTGGGCGACAAAATGTTTATGTGTGTGTGGACTGTATGACACGATATGGAATATGTGACCTTTGACTTTCCCTATTTCAATTCCCACTGAATAGCTCAAAAATAACTATCCAAGAAAACCTCCCTGATACTATAAAAAACCTCTTGGTTCTATGTACGTGGTGGAAATGAATTTATGGAAACAATAGGAGATTTCTAAATAAAACAGTATTTATTTACTAAATTCCCTAATAATTCCTAAAATATCCGTGATCCTACTTGCTGAACATTTACAATCTGTTCTCCTCCAAATCCTAAATCCGACTTGTTCTTACGAGCTACAAAAATAGTTCTCCCTGTCACGAAGCAGTCTAAATTCGTACTTACTATTTTTGTGCTTTACAATACAGGATTGCTGTGACTTTCAAAGTCACCTTAACGTACATTCTAAATTTAGTCAATAACCTTAAAGTTCATGCCTCTTAGACATCGAACCTTCTAGAAATTTTAGAACTTTCCTATACATTCATATAGCTCATAAATATTATAGGAGTTTACATATTATAGGAATTCACAATCATTCCTTTACAATCACTTAAACTATCGCTAACAATTATCCACTTGGAATCCTTACACTTGTTAACATATCATAAACATAACTGAAGTCAACCTCAAGTTCAATCTCAAGGTTGCATAAAACAAATCTAGTTTAGCTATTCAATATCATATCGCATCTTCCACAGAGCTTCTACTTATGAGTAATGTATAGAATCTCATAACATACTAATTTTCGAAACTTAAACTGAAATTCCTCCTCGCTATACGGTTCAAAAAGACTTATTTTTGCACATAATTGACAACACACTTGGCCAAAGGTAATATCGAAAAATATAAGGATTCAAACCGTATTTCGAGGAGAAATCGATTTTTAAACATTTCAGCTTTGACTTATAAAAGACTACTTTTGAGACGACTTTGTGACTACTTTTTCTAAATACAAGACTATATTGGTTAACATCGACGTCACTAACAATTAGATCGCCAATATTTTATAACCTATGATTTCACATAACTAATTAACACATTCATGACATTCACCTATGCGTTTACACGATAATTGTTAAATTAAACACGATCAATTATACCACATAAATCTGATATAAATGCCTGTCTACTTCTATGAATTCTATTTTATGCCTCATAATTTTGACATATTCAGTCTGATATAATTTCCTTAAATCATACTCTGAAAACTACATAATCTATACAAAATATTACGTGTGTTCGCGGACAGGCTCAGTATTTATTGGAAACGATCGACTTCCTCCTCAGCAATGCCTTGGAGTCCTGGAATAGTCAAAATCATCCTGGTGCACCGTAGCAGTGTCCTCATGTGTTGGTCGAGAATAAGACACTTCTTTTATTCTGTAGATAGAACAAACAGAATTGCTTTGTTGTTCTGCACAGAGTATTAAGAGAGAACGAAGAGGACAGGAAATAATATTTGATTTCAGTCTAACTTTTCCGGTCCTCTTCTTCTTCATATAGGAATATTGCTACACAGGAAAAGGCAAGTGCCCAAACAAATGTGGCTCATTTATTTGTACTCCTTGCACGTAGTTTAGGCATATTTTCCCATATTGTCCCACATCTTGGACACGTGCGTTCTTTGCTGTTTCTTCATTTACCCGGTCGGTCCTCATCTCATACACACGATCCGACAACTACTTTAATTTGGGCTTTTGAAAAGTCGAGGAATTCGAAATGAAAATGTGTAAAAGCTTGAGAAACGAGTAAAAACACACACTGCAGTGCCCAACAATCTGTGCTCGACAAACTTTGAAATTTGCATGCGAGGCCACTTGGGCAATGCGATTAATACAAACTCCTTGGATAATGGATGCAAAAAAATTGAGCATGTCAGCAAATTTTAATGAAATGAGATACGGGTTATCGAAGTCAGAAAGAGCACATCGTAAATGCAGCTAGAGATCAATGTTATAAATTAGACGATGCATTGGATTTAGTATTTAAAGGTGCTCTAGATATAGCTATAAATCTACTCCATAATGTGCTCATCAGTGATGAATGGTGATGAATAAATCGTAGTTTTTTTTTGAAGAAGTTACTCTGCAAATTCAACAAGTTGAAGATAAGTAACGACAGGATGGAGGGAGGCAAGGGTGATGTGATACACTAAATATAAAACGCTGTATTGAAACAAATCGATATATTCAGTCCTGTACTTAATGAGGATACTAAATTAAATGAACTGACTTCTTTCATAAGCGCATATCTATGGAAAATGAAAATGGACGTATGGATTAAATTGAGAGTATTAGTGGATGCTATTAGTGCATATGCATCGTTGGTAAGACCGTCACATTATGATGATTTGGAACTCTCATTTGCTCTTGGTCTATTACTCATTTGACAAAGTAGATATGAAAAGTATGGCTATGCAAAATGTGGTTTAGTTTATTCCAAAGCAAACACATACAGTTCAAAGGACATATAAAATACGAGGCATGAGATATCGACTGAAGGAATATTTATCCCGAACGAAAGGGTTGTGACTAACTAACATAACGTAATAAGGGTGTTTTCACAAGTAATAACCCTCGTATAACGAAACATAGTAGTTTACTGAATTTGTATATCATATCATCGAAATTGTAGGACGAGGAGGAGGAATAACATTAAAAAATGAATAGGAAAGCTGCATGTGATAATATGTATGTGTGTGTGACTATGTTGAGCGGATTGTGATTAGGTATTACTTTTTAGTTAGTTAGTTAAGAAGCGTAGTTAAATGTTAAAAAGGTATTAGATATAACAGTCAGAATAAGAGCGTTAAAGTTAAAAGCTAAAGCTCAATTGAGTTCTTCTCGTTCCTTTTGGTTTTGTACAAATGTAGGAATGATGTGTGGTTGTTTGTTGCCATCATCCTCTTCTCCAGGATAAATATTCCCCTATCAGTCCAAGTCCAGAGATATTTGTGGTCTGTCTGTCTGTTTGTTTAAGCTGGATTCAAGTGCTATAAGCTTTTCCAACCCAATGTGTGATATGTTGTAGGTTATCGTGTAGAGACATAAAATATACAATCCGGCCCAATAGACCACTACTACTATATGGGTTCTGGACTCTGGAATATTTAATTTCCATCAGCTCAACATCCTATCTATCTAACCAGTTAAAATAGGAAGAGCATTATTTCATAGAACCATAGTTCATTTCAACTGTTTCCAGGAGCAGGAAATCGTCCTTCTGCTAAATGCAAAACAACCACTAGTTCTCCTCACTTTAAAAGCTCATCCTCATTCATCAATTCATTACAAAGTTTTTTGTCCTTCCTTCCACCCTCAGAGTTTTAGTCTAGTCGTGTGGTGGTGTTATATTGAACGGGAGAAGTTATTGGAACTTGCCGAATTCGAATCCAAGGCTAGCTGGTTTATAAACTGAGCACGGCAATGACAAGCAGGCTTGATTGATTTCTTCTGTTGTTTTTGGAGTCTGAGAAAGTTAAGGGTTTGAGAGAACAAAGTATTAAAGTGTATGGAACTTGAATTTGCATACGGGTATTTTTCTATAGTGGAAGATTTACTCAAATCAAATCTATATCCGGGAGGCTGGTTGTCTCAGTTGTCTGTCAATTGTCAATGTGCTGAGTGATTGCATTGTATGGGAAATTCTTATTTAAAAAAAGTTTCGAAGTTTTAAAAGGAACATTTAACGTTGTTTCCGAGTCGCCAGTGGTTTGCTTGAGTTTTTGGTGACATACTGTCACATCCTATTTTAATTAAGGTGAGTTTTTGGCTGGATTTGAAAGTTTGGTAATGCTTAAGTAGGAAGCAAGACGAATGTTAGGAATCGATCATTATTACGGGAAATGAATGTCATGGAAGGAAGAAAGTTAAGATTTTCGTAGAAAATACAAAACGGACATAAAAGCTCCATTTATCTGCCGAGAATCCGAATTCCGAATACGTGATGAATGAATATGGAAATCGGGTTTTATATTATTATATGAGTCGGGTTTGGTTGGGTTGAGTCGAGGACTTCACTGCGACATGAAATGTTATGTAAATTTAGAGACAGGAAAGAAAACCTGGTTAAGAAGCACATTATTCAATCTATTTCAATTGTAGGACCATGAATGATTTTTTAAGCAAAACTCGGTACCTTTATTCTAAACATTCGCAAAAAAGTAGGGTTTCGTTCGAGTTTAGTCAAGTGAAGCGATTTAGTCAAAATGAAGGGATGAAAAGCAGTGATGGGAGTCACACCTGACGGTTTTCCCACAGGGGCAAATGGCAATAGTAAATAGTAACTTTCGTTTCCTTGATGGGATATGTAGACATTATTTAATGCAGATGAAATGTAACTTACTTAAACTTACCCATATTACTTCCGTTTTAGATTGTCGTTCT
This sequence comes from Desoria tigrina, assembly GCA_906901685.1. Lineage (NCBI taxonomy): Eukaryota > Metazoa > Arthropoda > Collembola > Entomobryomorpha > Isotomidae > Desoria > Desoria tigrina. The sequence goes on from CAJQTU010000008.1 coordinate 101,202, forward strand.
ATTTCAAAATGTTGATGGATTTACACATGGAATCTGAAATGCATTCCGAGATAAAGGTGTAAAATGCCATTGCAATAAAAGTCATTACGCTTGTAAATTGCGTAGAGCATTAATATCCGAAGAACAAAGATACAAGGATACAACATAATTGTAGGAAGGGATAAGATAAACTGTGTCAGAAAGAAATACGAGAAGGTGCGTGATTTTTTTCTCGTCTAGAATTGTGCAATAAGGATAAGGTTTCCCATTGCATTCTTCGTGTATAGAAAATGTTTACTAAACCCGTCTTATTTTACGAAGTTACAATAATTATTTATACTCCTCCGTTCCACTCTTTTACTAACTATAGTTGGCAATGCTCTCTAAAAGTCATTAATGTATTGGGTATCAAAAGGATTACGAAGAGGAGTTTCTCTCACGCATTATAATTTTTAGTTTAGTTACTCTACTAGTAATGACATAAGTGAGTGTTTCCAAATCAAATCCGACATACTGTTTTACGTAGATTTTAAATCTGTAAGATTGGAAGCTTTTTTTTGAGATAACCCCCAAAAATGGTGTTTTTGGCTGAATGTGTTCGTGGAATCGCTCCCATTTCCAAAGCGCTTTAAGCCCCTGCCCAATAGTTTCTGGCCCGGTTCTGAAGTTTTATTATTAAAGCCCATCAAATAGACCGTCTTAGAATCTCGGATACCGCTGCATTATATTAAATGTGACATGTTAAACTTAAAGGCACTTCCTTTTATACTATTATTATTGCATGTATCGGAAGTGGCTGAAAAAATCGAAAAAATGAATATGTGACTGACGGAGCTGGCATGGGATTCGAAGTTGATGAACAGTGTTTTGGCAACTTCCATTAGCATTTGCACCATATAAAATGTACTATCCAATATATTTTTCTTCGTGTTCCATTCCAATGAGCTGTCAGGCGAGTTTCACTGAGGTGGTAAATATATGAGTCGACAGCCGGCTTCTCAAGAGAAATCTTTCTATTGTAAGTCTTGTAAAAGTGTAGGAAGAGTTGAAACACACTTCTTTAATCTGCTGAGTCGAAGAATCTGTATCTCTCTTGTATACCGGTTGTCTTAAGAGTTGACGGAAAGTGGTGTAGAGAGCTCAATAAAAAGGTTCTGTCGGCAGGTTCAGGTTTAAAAAGATAATGGGGAATTTGTTACTTAAACAGTTGTCTTTTACGTATTTAAGGTCGGTGGCCGAAATAAGTTTTTGAAGTATTTTTTGCATATAAATGTTGATTATTGGTTTGCAGGGATCGAGGTTCAGCTATGAGCCGTGGTTACGAACGCTCGAGAAATGACCACCAGTGAAACATCCGCGTCAGTGCATTTGCATTGTCTCAAAAATTGTCTGTCGGATAAACTGTGCTCGCATTGCCCCACGGGTGAAAGTAAAGAAATCATTTCGCTTTCTTCGGATCCCGAGAGAAGCCCAAATAATAACAATAATAATAATACGACAACCTCCAACTCCAACAACCCACATCTTAATCACAACTGTACTCATAATAACACGGGTATTAGTGGATCCATCCCGGACAACCCTCCCAGTCTCGGTTTCAGTTCACTTACAGCCTCGAATGTGCATGGATCTAGTCCTGTGTCAAACTCCTGCTGTTCGTCCATTCCGGTCGGGTTCAATCCTCCAGTAACAAGTGGAGCCGTAAAATCCGTGAACTTTTCTCCTGAACGTGACTCCGGAGTGCAAGAGGAATGTTCTGGGAGTCCAAGCCTGAAAATCAGTGAGAATCATTTGTCCACTAAACTACTTCGCAGTAAAAGTTCTCCGTACCCGGTTTCTAATTTGAAGACAGTGTCCGCACACGTGAAACAGAACCAGGACAGAAATAATCACTCCCCAGTGAATCCCTTGGTCCCAAAGAACGGATGTACCAGTTTTATTGCTTTGGCTGACGAGGATCAAGTCATGTTTGACAATGCTCCGGTGAACTCAATTCAAGGAACTCATAGCAGTAACGGAGTTAGTTTGAGTTGTAACAGTAGCTCTGAGGATAACCTTAATAACCCTAATCTGATGGGTTCGACTTCTCTCTTGACTGGTGGGATTGGTGGGGTCACCTCCAACGGTGTCATCCACGCCAATAATATGATGATGAAACTGCAGGAGCCGAATGGGAACAGCATTGAGCTCACGACGCTTGACAATCAATTTCATCCTCATCACCACCATCATCATCACCATCTCCATAATTTCCAGCATCAGCAGTCCAACGGAAGTGATTGTTGTGCAAATCATAATAATCCAAATCGTTCTCCCCACAACGATGACACTGTTATGATGTGTAGTAGTGGCATCCAGCCCCATGAGAACTTTCTCGGCAATCAGCACAACAACTGTAACCAAAATCCCCAGCTTGGCCACAATGGACATTTTGTAAACTCATGTGTACATAATTGTGGCGGAATGTCTTTAGCTACCGGTAATGGTAGCATCGGGAGTATCAGTGGAAATAGCAACGGGGCCGGAAGTATGACATCCCCAGGGGGTAGCCTCGATGAACATGACTGTGATGATGACAAGTAAGCACTTAGCCAAACTCTTTATTCTCCTTTTATTATTGCATTACATTAGATTTGGAATCTCCGGAGTGTAGTAGGGAACATAATTCATGTCCTTTCTCCTCGGGGTCCGTAATTCATAGTTTGTAAATGGAATAACAGCAGGGGCTTCGTCGTTCATCTAGCTCTTCATTTGATTGTGTGAACTTACATTCATGTGGGGCAGGTAGCGATCCGAAGAATTGTTGTTCTTCCGTCTATATGTCTGATACACAGAGGATTACCCCAAAAAGTTAACTACATAGTTTAGGTCGCTCCAGAGGCATTATCCCCGTTACCTGACCTCACTCCTACGCCCAAAGAGATTTCTCTGTGGACATCATACAATGCTTTTTTTTACTTTTAGCTCCCTTTCCCCCCTCCCTCTCTCGAAGGAGCTTTACTGCTAATTTAATGAAGTAATCAGGATTTTTTATCTCAATAACTCAGCTCAATAATCCGAAAAGTTTTCTAAATGGATTGTAATAGCTGTGCTACTGAGAAGGTCGAGTTTAGGAGTTAGGACACCATGTAATGTCGATGTACTAATGTGCAATGTATTTGACAACATAGGACATACGGTACGTAATCCTATACAATGCATAGCAGGGGACTCTTTAGTTATTTGCTAGATTTACTTTCTCCGGCCTTACGGCTGTTTATTGCTTGAGGGAGAACTTCTCCTCTTCTTCTGTCTAAAAGGAACTAAAACTCTAAACGTGGCCGAGAAGAAATCTCCTGAGATTCTAGAGGTTATTTGATTCCTTTCCATTCTTATATCGTCTTTTTACTAGAGCCTCATTTCCTCCTTCTCACTGTATCTCATATATAGAGAGAGAGAGAGAAAGAAAGAAACTTGTCTTCTTGTTTACTACTTTTTACACGGAAATAAATAGGAGGGATAAAATATAGAACGAAATTGGTTTTAGCCAGTATTTGTTGGTATCACACCCAAATAGAAATGAGACAGTATAAATGACGAGAAGTTGGTAGGAAAAAAAGAATTCTCCCGGAGGAAATGTAGGAGAAAGTTGAAATCTGGTAATAATGGGATAAGAACTACAGGGAAGACATTTCTTCAGTCACTAGCTACAAAGTAATATATAATACTTCCATGGGGGAAGTAATGAATCTATGATTCCTCCGTCTCTTATAACTAAAGCTTTCCTAGGGGTCTAAAATAAAATAATATTAAGGGCCTTGTCGAGGATTCAAGCACGCCATCAGGCTGAATCCTACTGACTGACTTCCAACACACAAAGATGATTGAAGTTCACTTTCTCCAAGACGAATTAAATGACTCTGTGGGACTTTATACTTTATATATAGAGTCATAACATTATATCAAGGAAGAGGGCACAATAATATCAAACCGACTTTCTCCATTCTTTTTCTTACGAGGATATCCTAGGATGGGAGGAGGAAATCATGAGATGAGGATAACGATGATGGAACGGTCGATTTAAACCCAATAAGCGGTTCGAAGATATAAGATTCTCCCAATACTTTAACAACCAAATCTATAGATAAAAAATAAGATTCAGCAGCAGTTGGTGCAGACTAGGACTGCAATCTGAAAATGGAAAAAAGTAAGGATTAGAGAGGGCAGATATAAATTGGCTTTGCCGTGAGCGAATTTCAAGGATTGCAAATTGTTATCGTTAATCTGAACAGATTTCTCTGTCAAGCCAAGGAAATGTCTTGAAAAACTGACTTTCAATTTCAAATAAAAAATCAAACTAATGATTGAAAATCCGGCAGAGAGGGATGTTGGTATTTTTGTTTAATACTTAAGAAATATGTTCTGTTAACATAATGATTGCATTGATTAGTCGATTTACTGTAGAAATTTGAAGGATGTTGGAATTTTCTGTGAAATTAAGATATCGAATACTTGTCGGGAGGGTTCATTAAAAAATAGGATTTGTAGGATAGAGAAGACAACGGGAACCGGGACCGGTAGGTTTAGATTTTTACATAAAAGTAAGGTAGGTTGCACAGGAACGAACGCTTTTGAGACAGATTATAAATTGAAGTATTTGTAACCGGAAAACGTAATTAAGATTGCTGAATCGATTTATTATATCCTCCGAAGAATGTGACGGAGAAAGTTGAAAAATGTGCTCCGTCGATTATTCCCCGAGATGATATTTTTTATTTTTATAGCCGTTTCTCCTACATTAAAGCCACCCGGAGAGAGGAGAACCGGAGTCAAGAGAATGTATTGAATGGAAACGATTGTGTGGATGAGAACAGTTATGTATTGGAGAGTTAGTAAAGAAGTACATAAATGGCAGAAAAGGTTTATTTTGTGAAATATGGGGAAGTAATAGAAGGATGGTTTACTCTCTATGGAATTGTTATAACCTGATATACAGGGAAAGGAAGGGGTTCCCATCCATAAAGTAATTGGATCGATACTCTTGCTTGAGTTGAATGGCAGTCATGCTGAAAAATCCTATTTACTCTCCAGGCTGAGTGTTCCATTGGAAAACATGCAACATCCATTTCATCTAATGAGGATTGCATTGCACATCCACGTTTCGTTGCAACTTGCAACAGTGAATTCCATACAGTTCTCGTAGACAAGAATGTAGAACTTTTGGAGACTGGATTGAATATTTATGTGATGCAATAGAATCCTGTTCAAAAAGGCCATTGGATTTATATATTTTGGATTCAAAGCCTCAAATCGGTTGTCTTTCTTTTCTTTGTTGCTTGTAGCTTTTAGCGAGAGAGTTTTTACGATAGAGTTTAGAGTTTACAAGGTGTAGTGTTACACGATGGGATTGGAAGGAATTGAAACCTCCAGAAATACTTCCTTTAGTTCCGTCCTGATTTGTATTCTTGGCTTTTTTAGAATCTCCTGCGTTGCGATAAAGCGTACGTTTATCTTTATCTTTTGGAAGTCGTTGGTGTGTTAGGTATGATTTGATTGCATTCTGCACTATAAGTTGTTTGTAGGTGATCATGGTTCTCATTCTTGTACGAGTTTTAGGGGAAACGATCCGAAGAATGGGTTTTTGTAAAACCATTTGTCGACTACAATGCTTCCTCCATATTCCATATAGTAAAGAGTTATAGAGTGTATAAGGAATAAGTAATAAAGAAACTAAAATGTACTCCACCATTCAGCTCCGCTATTTTTTTGTGAAAGGCGTAAGGTTTTTTGCATGTATTTTGATTCCGGATCAATTGAGTAAAGAACTTGAACTTTGCGTTCTTGGTACATTTACTTACGTAACGTGTAGATAGATATTTTTTGGCTGACGCTCGGGTTGTAGACTACAGAAGCTCATATTTTATACCCAATGTGTCGTCGTGTTTGTCTTGTTTTTGTCGAATCCTCGTACCGTGTCCTCATGAATTATAGAAGACTGCATACCTGGTGGAATTGAAACCACAAGCTCAGCAGCATCTGACCCAATATATTTCTTGTGGTTACAGGCCCTGACGGCTTTTTTCTCATAGTCGGATCAAAGACATCAGAGCTCAGAGAGAGAGAGAGATGTGGGTATTTTATTTTGAGGTGTAAGGTGCAATGAAACCTGGAGTAAATTTATTGTTCCTCCTCTGTCCTATAGTTAATAGTTCTGCATGTGACTGGAATGGGACTTACTCCCGAACAGCTTTCAATATACTTTTCCTCACCAACAATAAAGATAAGCCGGAGCCTGTTTGCAATTTGCAGAATTTTGGCTACAAACGTAAGGAAGGAGGTGTGGTACTCGAGGTGAAAGAGGTCTTTGCTTTTCAGTTTGCCAACTTGACTCTCCTATCATCTGTTTGTCGATTATGCGGTGAGGAATGTTCTTTCACATTCTTCATCAGATGTCTTCATCTTAATACATTCCTTTTCGAATATAAGTCTGTCTTGTTTCTTTTCTGCAGTAGAAAAGAAGGCTTGAGAAATAAAAGATGGAAAAATAAAAGAGGAGCTGAGATCCTCCCTTGAATTTGAAACAAAATTGCCGATGATGAAGGTTCCTTCTGTCTAGTGTCTGCTTCTGCTGGTTTTGGGTGTGGTGAACATCAGCCAGGTCCAGAATGGGCTAGACCATTTTGTCTCTGCTCGAGTTACAAATCGGTGTGTCCTCAACCGCTGGAAATGAAAACGGAAATGGCTGAATTGACGAGAAAGTTTTTTTCTAAAATGAAGAGCTTGCGATTTGAATGAGATTCAATCGTCATCGTCCGATAGAATACAGCTATTTCTTCTTAGCTAATGATTCTGAATGTTTCAATAAGGCAGTTTTTAAACGGCCTAAAACCACCACAACCAATCCTGTAGCATATTCATCTCCCATGTCCCATATCCCTGACATGGGAACGGCTAAAGTTGGTGAGGTTTTGTCAGTTCCCTTCATTTTCATCTTTCACTCCCTTCCCTTCGTTTCGTTATATTTCTGTGGAATTATTATTCTCCACCGCGCCGTCTTCCACTTCATCTGGATCCTCTTTCCTAGAGTCTTTAATTCTGTGAATAGGTCACGCCATTCATCTTAGGTTCCTCTACTTTCCCTCGTTAAAATGCAAAGTCAAGTGTCCTATCTGTCTTTGTCCCGAACTTTTCTACAGTTTCTGAAGGATTGGAAAGAAGAAAGGGGAGTAGGGAGTAGTAGCATCTGTGACGGGCTTTATTGGTTCCGTTTTGTCAAATAACGAGGGAGTCAAAGCCTGGCTGTGAAAATATTAGAGAATAAGAGATGATCGGTTTTCTTGAGCCGCCGGTTATGTGCCCATTTCAAAAGAAATCTAGGAACATAATATTTGTGAGGAAAAGGTGCCTAAAAATATTACCGTGTAGGATTGCAGGGAAATAGGGAGTATTTTAAATCGCAAAAAGTAAACAAATTCCGTTCTAATGAACTAGACAATAGAAATCATAAATCTTCTGCGTGTCAAACCTTTGGCCAAATCTCAAATTTTTCCGTCTCGAAAGTATTCAAATGAAGTATTTTGAAGTGGTTAATGGAATTTTATGGAATGAACTCCGTCTGTCCTATTTCTTGCCGTACATGTAGTATAGGATTTCCTTTGAGAGTTTGATGTGTTTTTTGTGAGTTGAGCTTAGGGGAAAAGTGACGATTACGAAAGGAGACGTATCCGACGATATCTGTTACACTTGTTACTCGTTAAGACTTTTTCATGTAAAAGTGCTCATTTGTTGTTTCTGGTGGTGTTCGAGTAGGCGTTTGGAGTTGAAGCGGATTTGCCGAGAAAAAATCTTGTGCCGAAAATCCAATTTGCCTAAATACTCCTGACTGATCTATGGGTTGTGGCGAAAGTTATTTAATCTTCTTTAAGCCTTAGGGATTTTTTGGAATGGTTTTTATTGGATTAGAAAACAATGTCATTGTTCTACTGCTTACGTATCATTCAAACAGATGGTTCTAATTTGTTCCTCCATCGAAAGGAAAGGAATGAGATTTATTTTTATTGCTGTTTTCATAGAATTTTGGAACATTCGCGACTTGCGTCGCTCTGTCGTTCATAAATAAACTTGGGTTTTGAATTATCCCATGTGTCCCTAACCTTTTAAATGTAACTCATTCAAACTAGTAAGCACGCTGAAAAACTAGGTAACAGCATATCCTTGATTTAGCCAGGAAATTCGTCGCAATAAATAATGAAGCATTGCGTCCCATTTAAAAATTCAAAGAACTACAAAGCTTCCGGAGAGTGAAATGTAATGAAGAAAGGCAGGGATTTTAAATCTTCACCTGTTTGAATTTTGTACAGACTCTGACTTGTTCTCGAAGTAAATTAACTTTTCTCCGTATAGAATTGTAGAAATAGAAGAAGAGGATTTATACAGAAATGCAGCCTTGACTTCATTTGATTCCTTCCCGTGTTGCTACGGTTTAGTCTTGAAGTGGGAAAGAGGTTGGGTTGGGTTCTTCTACTCCGGTTCTTATGCATAAATTTCGTTTCCTAAGACTCTGGAGAATGGTGTGTCTCCGTAGATAACAACGTAGGAAGGAAATCCTCGGTTCTAATTGATTCTGACAACAATTCTCCACGAAAATAAATGAGACGGAACACCGGATATTTCTAGCGAGGAAGCATATCTGGAAATTTATAATGTTGGATTGAATGTTAGTGCTTTTGACTGCCGTTTTGCCTCGAGACTTGAGAAAGCTGAGTGAATTATTCCAAAGAAGTGAGTGCAGATAGATAGGAAATAGTTCATATGTTCGGCTCTGTCCTGTTGTTATGTATGATGAATCCATGTTTAAGTTTATGTAGATAAGCTCTCTCGGGCAATTCCCTTTAACGAAATTGGCTCTGGTTGCTAGTGTGCTGGATGAATTAAATTTACCGAAAGGCTTAGAGGCTGGCTAGATTTTAGACAGTTTTGGAGGACTTAGGTTTTACTGTTTTACTTGATGTAGAAGCGAGCTTGGATTTAGCTATAGTCTTTTCTACCTCGTCGTTGCGTTGTACCTGCTGCAGCCTTACAAACCCCCTGTTTGTTACCCCCTTTGAGTCTCTGTAATATTTATTTGTATCATTTTATAGATATTGGATCAATTATATTTCCTCTGTAATATGCAAAAGCACAATAGGAGCGGAGAGGAAGAAGACATTTCAGATTTCGGGAGAGCTTTCGATTGCCTGTCTACTTGTCATAAATCCTTGTATCCCATTCGGTTTTGTAACATTGCATGAAAGACATGAAGGATCAGATCCAATCACTGTAATTGGAAGAACTTATGAAACAAGGTTTAGAAACATGTACTAGAAGCAATTTGATACATAGGAACAGACAGGGTACTAATAATTCCGAATGTAGTTTTCCTTCCTCATGGGAATCGTTGTACGAATTTCGATACTTTGGGGAGTTTATAGATATGTTGAGGACTTGTGAGAGCCTACTCATCATAATATTGGAGAGGGAATGATGGGTTATGTTATTCCTTAGTCCTAATCCGATTTTATGCTCCTGTCCTTCGAAACCGAAAGGAGAGTCTTTCAATCAAGTGATGTGAAATTGGACATGGATTTGCGTGATCTCTGAACATTGTTCTATCATTCCGGACTTAAATGGCGTTAGTATATACAGGGTGTGGGGTTTTCGTTCGTATATTACATGTGGATATTATATTCTCGGGTTGATTGTGACTAACAAGAAATATGTTTCTTGATTGGCTGTTCCTGCATGCATCTAATTATCCGTAGCATTGATTGATTAAGTTATTGGATATTGTGAAATGTTGTATTGCGTCAGAATTGTTAAAAATAGGCACGCAGAGAATTCACGGAAATTGGATTTTCGATAAAATATGTCCAACCTATAGATGTCCTCTCTGAGGCCAAATGATACCCAAAACAAAAACTGATCAATATTTTACGTATCAAAGAAGTAGCGATTAATGAAGTCGAAATGATATTTTCAGGAGTTAGAATGATACTCTACTAATCATTATAAATTATGTAAAGTTTTCTGTCAATTTAAACTGACGGAGTCATCCTCATTTCCAGCAAAGTAGTTAATAGTAAAACAACAACAAGCCCCTTCGTTTCATATATTTATTGCGTGCGTGTGTTTGTTCGAAATATATTAATTAATCAGCGCGTGGATAATATATCGGAGAAGGCAGAGGCAAAGGAGTTCGATATTTGAGGTTTGTCTTCTCTCTTTTACTTACACAAAGAATATGGAATGACATCCGACATCAGATACTGACACGGAGCAGAGAGTTGATGTATTTTATATTTGTTTGTTGTATTGAGTTAGAAGTTGTTGGAATTCCCAAATGTCAGTATGTATTCCGATTTCGTGATGATTGAAACTTGAGAATTGTTACTAAAATATGTATGAGGTTTCTCCTGGTCAATCTTGATAGAATAAATTGTACTTCCTCTACAATACGCTCCTTTCCCTTCCAGTGAAAGCTCTACTGTCTACTACTACTACCACTGCTACTATATAACCCTCATCGATTATTTGATTGAGCTCAAGTATGATCCTCTTCTGGTGGGTTTGTCAAATAAATTGGTAGGTTTTGAAAGGTTTATACGTTAGGAATAGATTTACGACAATATTGGTATCCTCAATTGAGGAAAATCAATACTTTTAGTGTTTTTTTTTTCAAGTCTTCATTTCGTTTTAAGGGAACCCTTCCTTCCAGCCTTTCCTTGTTGAGTTACAATGATTTGGATTTGGAGCATGAAGTTGAGAGACAGATTTCAGCATGGACTTTCATGTACTTAAGTTCTCGAGTTTCGTCTCATGTCATCTGTCAGGATTTATGCGGTTTTTAGGTTTTTTCCCTTTTACATCTAAAGGAGAAAGTTGCTCAAATTTCCTCGTCTCTGCCACCACCAACTTGTTAGCAACCAACGTTATGTTTATCTTCGTGTAGTGTTGTAGTTTTTTTTGGAACTCAAAGGATTACACGGAGACGTCTGATTTCCTCTAGAAAAGTTAAGTTCCGTGAGAGAAGGTCGGGTGGTTGACAAATGCAATACATGCGTCCTGTGTCATGATATATTTTGAGTAAGTTTAAGCTGTATAAACAAGAAGTCTTCGAATTTGTCATATTTATTATATGCATACAGAAAAGTCTGTCTTATGTACCATACTAATGTACGTGGAGAAATTGAGAAACAGAAAAGTATTAGACGTATGTTCCGTTATAAGCACATAATATATCATTACTTGTTAGCGAGGGAATAAAAGTCGACGGAAAAGGAAATAGATAAGAGATATCTCTCCTCATTAGTGACGGCTTTACAAAATTCGAGGGGTTGGTTAGAGGGAGTGGAACATATTTTTCGGCGTATTTTGCTGACAAAATAATTGTTAATTGATTAGCTAATCATGAATGAGTAAGTGTGAGCTACTTTAATAGTTTTTGCATTTAGCGATAGCGAACTAACTTAAGTATCTTAATTAGGGTTGTTTTACGTTCCCAGATTAAATAGTATAATTTCTTTGAAACTGCAGCTCTACTTTTTTGGTAAAAAACACCGAATTTTTAATGTTACTGTTGCTGCTTACAAAGCTAACTTTCCTCGTTTTGGCATTGTACTCTCAGGTTCTTCTCTTTAACTTCCGGTGGTATGGATTTGATTCAGACAAGCATTTCATAGTACTGCCTAGTTGATGAATGGAATGCCATGGGCGAATCCTACCATGTATGGTGAGCTTAGAAATAAAACGCGAAAGCGAGATACCGTAAAATATTTCGTGTTTTCTTCTGTCAAACGTGGGAGTACTTCCGAAGATTTTTTTACTCTTGTTGTGTCTCATAACATAATGGTTTTTGTTGGACAGATGGATATTTCATATCATTTCGTGCGAAGAGATATCATGAAATATTTTCAACAATAAACTTCCGTTTGTCCGCGAGTGTAGATGAATTTCGAGATAATGCAGTATTGGTAGACAGTATTTGAGATATGATGTGACAAAAACGGGACAATTGACACGGGTTTTTGCACAAAAATAGGATAGGGTAGTGGTAGTTTGAAATTGAAAACGAAACTGCAGTAGAAGATACACTTTCGGACTGTCTCTTGGCTACTCAACCACCAAAAAATCCAATACGCTAAATAAACCAGTTTCATATTCATTCCAATACGCTGGATTGTCGGTCAGATTTCAAATTATTTGGGAACTTGTGCCTGTGCCACAGTAAATATTATAGGGAGATAAATTAATTTTATCGCATTTATGCTGTGAGATATCTGAGAGACATCCGTGACACGGCTGGACGCGTAATTGAGTAACTTTTTACAAAGTGGAACAAAGTAAGTTTTTATGTTTTTTGTGTTTTATTCGAAGTTTGAGGGTTCTTTACTTTATATCTATCTGTGAGTTTTGTCAGATGTGCGGTTAGGAAAGTTTTGTATGGAATAAACTGCTTAAGTTTGAACCTTATCATATCTCATTTGACCCAGATAAGCAGGAACACATTGTTTGTCGTCTATCATCCCACCCACCTGGCTTGTTGACAATAAAATGGTCCCTTTGTCAAGCTACGCAATTCAGTTTGTAGTCCTGTGATTAGAATCGTCATTTGCGCTTCAATAAAAAATAATAAAAAACTTATTATATTTTTCAACTTCGATTGAATACGGAATTAGAGCAAAAATTCAAATCTAAATGCGAAATGTGCTATTAAAATGGAATTGAAATATAATTGATGGACTTTAAAATTGAATTGGAACATGAACTGTCCGATATGACTGAGTTTGGAGGAATATACTCATACATAATATATAGGAATCCTCGTCCTTCAAAAGGGAGAGTTATTATCCCCTGCGTAGAAGATATTTTATTTACTAACTAAATATGAAGTTGATGGATTAAATGGGTGTCTAATCGATGGAGAAATGGAGAAAGTAGTGTCGTCGGAGTCGGAATGTAGCTAATAAAGTTTGCAGTTAATCTCGAGATCGGGGAGGAAATTGAGTTTCCAGGATCAGGACTTGATGGAGTTGGAGAGGAAATGGATAAAATAATGTAAGGAAGGATGCACACAACTTCCACGTCTCCGTATCACAAACATTACATTATTACTTTGGGTAGTTGGATGGAAGGAACAGGGAAATGGAATTACAGAGATGACGGATGATGATTGAATGAGATTGAGTTGAGATGAGGACTTAATACCCGGGAATAAGCTCATGTTATTACTTGTTAATTGACAATAGTTGAGCTTTATAACTAGAGATATCGATTCTGCTCTGTTTTTAGAAAATTGCTCATATTTTTATTTTTTGTTCCTGGGGTGAGGGTCATTGATTTAGTTTTTGCAAAACAAGACAAGCTGCGCTGAAGTGATTCTGATGCTTGATGTCCATCTAGAAATTCATGATGTATGTTGCATGTAATTTTGCTCGTCTATAAAGGTTCAAGTGGTGTATGTTTTGGTCTTTAGACCTCGATCCCGTTGATTGCGTAATTGTGTTTGACCAAGCCCTAAAAACGACAACTCGGAGAGATGAGATAAGATGTGGAAATGGATTCTTTGGTTGTTTGCTATTAACTCTAGTGATCAGCGATCAAATAAGTCTTTCTCCATCATACTTGGTCCTGGTACTTGGATGATCTGGGTTTGGTGTTGAGTTTGTGTAAGAATATTGACATAGTTTACAGTATCACATAATGTTTTTTTATATTAAGTATGTTTATATGCTCAATCGAATGTCGAATGTGCTTTACAGGAGTGCTTGCCTTGGCTAAAAGCAAGCATTTTCTATATTTCTACATCAGACTAAGTAGAAATACTCTGTGCTGCTTAATGATTGCCGTTACAATTAGGGACATGTATTGGCAATAAGCGTAATAATAGAAGAGTTGAAGGAACGGAAGTGCAAACATTGTACAATCGTTGTTTGTATAGTTGGTCTTGGACTCGTTTTGCGATGACAAGACCGCTGCTCACCAATCTTTTAGCTCTCTCTTCTTCAGCGAAAAGAGTGATTGCTTGATACTTTGGCTCAAGCACTTGGCTGAATATGAACTCTGTATTGGCAAAACTGCTGCAATTGATCAAGGATTCAAACACTATGCAATGCTCAATTTCTGGTGGATTGCGTGTTGGTGTTAGTGTGGGCAATAAATGAGAATAAACATGGTTAGGCGATAGCAATCATTTCTTTGGGTTTCATTAACAAAGTCAACTACTCGGCAGGCAGAGGAGAGGTTTAATATTATTCTTAACTTTCGGATTTCGATCCTAACGCAAATCGTATATACGTATTTAAACTCGTACCACACCGTCGGTCTACTTTAGTGTAGAATGCATGCTTTCTCCACTTTCACTTTTCCACTTGTTAGGTATATGGGGCATTGTAGTACAGATCCCCACTTAGCATATTCAATCTAGAAAAAATAAAATGCTCCATAAATGTATCCCGGAATTGGGACGGGATGTCTTGTGGGGGTAAAAGTTGAGAAAAAAAAATTAAAACAGTCTACCCAGTTTAACATTCAAATCGGGGGGAAAGGAATATTTATGAGGGAGTCGAATGAGTGGGGAAGTGGAGATACATTTGAAATGAGATAGAGTTTGAATATCAAGTCTTCTGGGAAGGAATGTGCGATCCACTCCTTCACCACTGCCTAAAATGTCCAAAACCTCTCTCCTCTCCTAGCAAGAGTCAAATACTACTATTTGCAGCTTAAACTAGGATAGCCTAGGTTATTTTCCCTGAAATAAAGATGAAGAAGTTAGGCGAGATTCTTGCGCTCCTGTCGTGGTATTTCAAAGCACATAAAAGGTATAAATATCCCAAGGTGATCGTTCACACTCCCGTATCTTCCAAACTTCCTAAAGTTTTGCATTCTGAGGAGGTGCTTGGGATGAGTTTTCCTCCATCCCATGTAATGTGTTATGAAAAGAAAGTTGATGAAAAATGTTAACTACGGCCAGGGCACCGTGACTCGGGATCCTAATGTTAGGAAGGTATTAGATATGGCAAGTATGTAGAATAATTACCGGTATCCCTCCCTCTAAACCAGAGAGAGAGTGAGATTTTTCCATCCTTTGTTCCGGAGCAAGAATGCCAATCCAATAGGGAAAATTAATTGCCTCGGGTTGTTGCATATCCTTCCCTTTGTATTAGTTTACCTTGCAAAGCGGGTCGGTGTAATTAGGTTTGCAGGGGAACCTAAACATCAATCACGGACGGAATTTCCTGTCTCCGGTTCTAAAAAGATGCGTTTTAGTTTCCATTTTGAACAAATCAATTTATTTTTACTAACAACTTGCGCTGAAAGTTATGGAAAGCCGTGTGCTGCCAGTAATTTCCCCTCCAGGACCCTGTACCCGTCTAATTTCTCGTGTGAAGGAAGCGATAACTTTTGAAGTCGGGCTCGTTAAACAGCGAACAAGAAAGTAAATATCACCTTCCAGTAGTCTACATGTGTTGCTCGTGTAATAACCGTGTAACTTGAACTCGGTGATCCAATCTGATCCATGCAATCTCCAATCGTTTTGTTCATGTCAGGTTACAAAGGTTTTTTCTCTGTACGGTTTGCATGTTTTGGTAAGTGGTTGTAGGGCTGATTCGAGAGAAAGGTACATGATATATAAATATATCATGGTGAAAGCAACCTTTGACTTGGGTTTCTGAACCCGGTTTCGGATAATTCAGACCAAATAAAAAGTGTGAAATATCACTGAAATTACAAAAATGCACATAAAAATATGAATAATGTATTGAATCGAGGGATAATTTTTTTATGGAATTTGGTGATGGAGTAAAGATAAGCTCACACCGTATGCTAGTAAATGCATATTGTGTCGATAAGAATAATATGTGCATTAGGATGATAAAGTCTGGAGAGGAGGACCCTCCCTGGCGTGCACTGTAATAAAATTAAAGTGTAGACTTGTACTTTCCCTAGCTGGGAAGAGATTAAATAGGAGACGTTGGGCGACCCCGGTTGACTGACTCTGACTTGTTGGCCTTTTGAAGGAGAGGAAGCTAAAAGGCTCTCGTAAAAGTCAGTGGAAGTAAACGGGAAGGACAAGAAGTGAATTAAACACGGGTGTTGTTGAACTTATAAAATGTAATACTCTGTTGCTGGCTTAATGGACTTTGTACATAGTGGGAAAGCATGAGAAAGCTGGGAGAGAAAGAGCCAGAGCGGAGGAGGCCGTGTCAGTTGTGGCGACCGTAAATGGGACATTTGCGTGTGAAATGGCTTAGGATTTTAACTTCCACCCAGATACGTATTATTTGTTCAAAATGGGAGATAAACATGACTAGACTAAGCCAGGGGAGCTTAGTTAAGTTAATTCCAAGTTCACCCAGAATTTTTTTTTACCCGTTAAGTGCATGTGTGGTTTCGGGTTTTGGTACTCACTATAACACTGAACCATATTGTTGGAGGGTTCAGAGTGCTTGACTTTTGAGTCCTTGATTATTAGCCTCCCGCTCATTAGCTCCTTCCATGACAGATAATTAGCGAGAAGGAAATTCGTGAATTCATTTGCATTTTTAGCACGTGACAATTGCATCGGGATCTTGATGTGGAGTAAGTAAAGAAAGAGTTAAATTTAATGAGACCCCTATAAATGGGAAGTAGACCCCTAATTCGAATGAACTGGACCCCACATGAAACAGACCCCACCAGGTTGAATCAGACCCCACCTAAGTTGAAGCGGACCCCACCTCGGTTGAATCAGACCCCACCCCAAACTATTCGCCCCTCCTTCCTGTTGCCCCTCCGATGCCACCATCAATATACATATAATAGAAGTTTAAAATGGTCATTAAAATGGTACTAGAATAAATAATCAAAATAATATGAATCCACCAGCACCAGCCCATGCTCACTACATAATTTTGAGAGATAGAGGAAATAGTATGCATATCACAATTTAACATATCAGTACATTATAATTATTAACATCTTTGTACTTTTATTAAAAGCTGTTGACTATTAGAAAAGGGCAAAAGCTAAAATGGATTTGTTAGGCAAAGAATCACAGACAATAAATCAAAGGTTTTATGGATCAAAAAGTGGGAACAGCATGAAGTAGTAGATGATTTTGTAGAATATTTCAAAAAGGAATATCTCGACAGACGAAATGGTTGGTACGAAGGTCGGGCCATGGGGTACCCAAGTACAAACAATGGACTCGAATCTATCAATTATTGGATTAAGAAAACAGCCTCAAGGGAAAAATTTCCAATAGGTCAATTTTTTAAGAGAATGCTCAATATTGTTGAAGAATGGTCCAAGCAACGTGATCCGGCAAGTGTTAACTGCAAGCACTTCAATACAGTTCCCAAATACGACTTACAGCTTAAGACAAAGTCTTACCAATGGAGTTCAATGGACATTGAAATTAAGTTAAGAACTATTGATTCAACTTCCAAATTGATGTTCTTTATACCGGCAGCAAACACAAAACCGTTGCAAGAAACCGATATTACTAAGTATATACGTATGTCAACTAATTTGACACGGAGGAACTTTAACAGCTTTCGAAGCAACATGACTCGATTGTGGGTCGTTGAATTTAACCCATCAGATTGGCAAAAATCTACTTGTACTTGTCCGGTATTTAAAAAACAGCATGTTTGCAAGCATGTGATGGGAATCGCAATAAAAAGGAAGCTGTACATTGTTACGGATGAAGTCAAAGATGTTCCCATCGGTAGAAACCGGAAGCCCGGTCGGCCCAGATTAGCTACGAAGGCGTTGGTTATTGATTAAACATAGTTAGTTAGTACAAGTTAGTAACTCCAACAGATAAACACTGTCTCGGACTGTAGATTAAACAGTGAAATTGTATTGATTTGAACGAATTTTGATTGTATGTTAAGTTGAAACTTTGAATTATATTAAATGACTGATTATTTTGATTATTTATTCTAGTACCATTTGCATTTCAATGCCCATTTAAAGCTTCTATTATATATTGATGGTGGCATCGGAGGGGCAACAGGAAGGAGGGGCCAATAGTTTGGGGTGGGGTCTGATTCAACCGAGGTGGGGTCTGCTTCAACTTAGGTGGGGTCTGCTTCAACCTAGGTGGGGTCTGTTTCATGTGGGGTCTAGTTCATTCGAATTAGGGGTCTACTTCCCATTTATAGGGGTCTCATTAATTCCAACCCGTAAAGAAACGGACTTGTTTTGTTTGCCCCCGGGTGGGTGCCTCGGTGGCTGCAGGTGGGCTTGGACCTGGACAATCGACCAAAGGGCTGTGGTTCCTACCTGTCAAGCACGTGAAAAGAAACTAGCTCCTGATGAGGATAAATGTGTTGGATGAAAATAGCGATTAAGAGTAATCTAGGAAGTTAATGACTTCTTGATGTAATTTGAAAGCGGCTTGCATGTTGAATGTTCTAGATTAGGATCTGACATGAGGAATTAATGAAACAGGGCCTGGATGGGTTATTAGTATTGTACTTTCCAATCCTTCCCTTTGTAGACGTTCGCTTTACTTTGTAAAACTGCAAACTTTGGATGTTTGACTTTCACTCTGCGTAGGGAAATCGTGGTAGTTTATAGACGGGAAGGAGGATTTAAAATGCACTTCATCCAGTCTGTATATAAATGTATGCGTTATGTTGTAAAGTTATATTATGCTAAAATTCACGGTCAATATAGACCTGTTCGGGACACGGGCCCACGGGTCCCGAAAAAGATTTTCTACTTTCGTATTCGTAACTGAATTTGTCAGGTTTAGCCTACTTTTTTCCACCTCGAGTTTTTGCATCCCACAAGTTTTTCGTATGCATGGAATGAACATATTGAAATCGTGTACAGTGTGACATACGATAATATTATGGGCTGACATCGTTCCAGGTCATACGAGGTGATTCCCTCAATGGGAATTTGTCGTAGAATATTTTAATATTTTATATAAGGAGAAAGAACAGAGATTACAAGTTACAATAGGTAGTCGAGTTATATGTATTGGATTTATACGAAAAATCTTCAATCTAAACAAAATCAAGAGATGAGCGTATCTGGTGGTGGAGAAGATGTCATTTCCAATGCGATTTGTATAATTCTATTGCTTTCCTCGTGGGATATACGTAATAATAAGGGCACGTTCTTATTCCTCGATTTTGAATACATATTATTATTATGAAAATGTCTCATATTCATGAATCAAACTAATAGCCAAGCCCCAAGCGTGACACTGGAATTCTGATGATTTTTATCTGACATCTTAATCTAGATTTCTATTGTCACCCTCATACCTCTGGTAGTTCTAGCTTCTAGCAAGGAGTACCCTGTCGTTCATTCCAGAACCTTCCATTATTTGGCTGGAGAGAAAGTTTCGCAATATTTTACTGACGATGTTATGCCTTGCTTTGTGTAGATCAGAACAATAGTTTTCTCTTGACTGAGTGGTATGATGTAGCTGTCAATTGAATTCTGACAAAAAATGGTTGGGACTGAAGCAACCGTGTTTATTGATTTCCTTTACTTCAAATTGTAGTGTGTGTGCCTATCGTTATATTTCTCGGAAATTTCTAGCTTCAAGTATCCTTGGATTCGCTGATACCTGTGGTTAGCATTTCATCATGTATAGAATTAAAACGTAAAGTGAACGTAATCAGTCAGTCATCATGAGTTTTTTTTGTAGACAATGGAAATGAGTATTCCAAGTTGTACATTATGAAGAAGCTTTCTTCAAATAATAATAAGTTCGGAGGAATTAAATAAGAAGTTTCTACCCACTTGCACAGACAGGGGAAGCAGACATGGGTTATCTACACGATCTAGTACATACTAATTGTTTCTAAAGTCTTTGTTGTTTAAGAAATGGCTTAAAAACTACCTTTTTAAGTACACATTTTTTGTTTGTTCTCATTCTATGCATTCCCCATCCTCATCACAAACCCATTCATGTTGCCTCATTGAGTTCATCATTTAAGCAAGGGATGAAGGAGGAGATTACAGAATATGATATTGAATTCTGAGACTCAGGCTCAAACCTAGCCACCAGGCAGTAAAACAGTAGATTTTTATAGGATTTTAAAAGCACCAATATATTTTATTTGTTGTGCTAGTTTATTCCTGTGGAATTAATCAGGATAAAGAAAAGTCTCTGGGCCGGGGCCGGGGCTTTTATAAATTTTTGCAATTTGGAAAGCACTGAAGCTTTGTAACCAGGCATTCAACATGTAAATGTAAATAGATTCTTTACCCGCCGAAAGGATAGAAAAACAGTTACTGATTGTGATCAAGCCTAACGAGATGGAAAAGTTGAAACAAAGGAGATAAAGAAGCCACCGTTTTTCTGTAGACATTTCATTTCATATCCATGGATGGTTTGTCATTTGTAGGAGCATGAGGACGGTTTGGTTGACGTGCTCGGTCGGCGGTGGTGGTCCTCTCAAAGTTATACAAAATTGTTACGTTTTGTGTATAATAATATATCTCTGTTTTTTTATCTCCCTCCTCCATCCATAGATTCGACGGAATATGAAATATCCCCTTTGTCCCGACTTTCTCTCCCATACATATCTAACCCTGTTTTATGCAAATGGTTTTCTAATTTGAAAACTTTACTTTCCCCCGAGCACATTTGTTTCAATACCTGCAAAAAATTTCCATTCCTAATTTATGTATCTCCTTTCGGTAAACTTTCCTTCGTTTTTTTGTTTTTCTCCGAACAGAGAACATAAGAAGAGGGTAAAATACCTTATAATATAAGTATGCATGTATCCTGTTCTTTCTCTTCCTGTCTGCCTCTGAAATTTGTATATATCACAAAGTGTGGAATGATGATAAGGCAAGGGGTTGGCTTCTCTGGTGGTGGTGGCTTGGCTTGGCGATATTTGGATGGAAGACAAGACAGGAAGGAACTTAGTGGAAAAAATAAATCGATAGCCAAGTTGGGAAATTCGATTCGATCATTTCACGTTCCGTGCAGCTTTCTCCTCTATTTCTTGAAGAGGATAGAAGGGGAAGGTCTCGTTCTGACATTATGAAGTAAAAGTACTAAAGTATTTCCCATCGTAATATGCTAATGTTACGTATTACATTATGTAGCAGTAGATTTCTTTCCCTTCCTTCTTATCACGTTCCTTCTTCCATATCCTCCTCCAAACTTTTTGCCTAATTTAGTGCCGCTCCCTCTGGATCATACTCTATTTTCGGTAGGGATAGGCTCCTGCACAGGTGTGGTATATACTGTTCTTATACCTGTTCTGCACAAGAACTAAAAGACAGGTTAATAGCTGTATATGTGTGTATGCATTAGTATTGGTTGATTGGTTGGTTTGTCTTGTGTGTGGCCGTATGTGCTATGACGTAGGAGAAAGTAGGATTGTGTTTTCAAATGTATGTGTCTGTCTGGATGAAAGGTGTGTATGTATAAGGAATAATATGCTCTGTTGACGAACCTGAATGTGGTCATTGGATTGGAGGAGGAACATAATGGAGGGGTAGGGTAGATTTGGGCTGGTCACCTTCGATTGAACACCATTAGATAATCACAAGGTGACTGGATTCAATCCAATGGGAATTTTGTCAGAGACAGCATTTCTCTATGCCTATATCGGGGGATAAGTGTTTTGCTCAGTCCCTGCTCTGCTCCTACTAGACTTGATAGTAAAGTACATAGAATTAATTTGAGTTGAATGCCGGCCTTCCCTGCCCTATAATGCAGTAATAGTTGGTATCGGTTTGCGGCTGATTCTATATTATTTGGAGCCGAAGAAAGTTTCTTTACTCTACTACTTCTCTGTTTGGTAATCGGGAGGAAAGGTGTTCATCAATTATTCAACTAATGCTCACCTTTCTCCTCCGTTCCTTTAACTCGGAAAGGGTTGAACTTCCACTACTACTTACTACTTACTGCTGGACAACTTTCAATTCTGGAGAGAAATAGAATGAACACGGGTGGGGAATGAGGACGATTCTACAGCTTTATCTAAGAAAGAGAAGTGTTACACAGAAACAGATGCCGGGGATCTATAAAAAAATTCAGGTGAACAGGAAACGGCAGGTAGCATGTCTCGTAGAGTACGTAGAATGATAGAATGTAATTGTTGAAATAGGATCGTTGGAACTGATGTAAAAAGATGTTTGGTGGACGGAGGATTGGGAAATGAGTGTTCATGGGAGTTCATGAAGCGGAGGATCATTTGAGTTTAAATTCTAAATGGGTTCCTCCTTCCCGAACTGTAGGATAGGGTTGGGATATAAGCCTAATTTTGTGAGAATCAGGAAATAGGCTCCATTATGAAGAAATTATCTCGAGAGTGTAGAGGTAATTTAGCAGGAGAAAATTCACCACAAGTCTCATTAGTTGAAGAAAGTTTTGCTGGATATTTGAAATTCCGCAGGGGAAAGTTCTCCTTGTCCCTAGCTGTCTCTGCTCTGAAGATAATTGAAATTAGTTGAGGGAAGTTTTTGACAACAGAATTTTTCTTCAGGGATTTGAGCACACTTATGAATATTATTATCAGTTTTCTTTCTCCGGCCCAGTAATGAGGCTATGAGATCCCAGAGGGGTAAAACTTTTCCCTCCTACGACTACTATTAGCCCATCAACAGGGAAGTTGTAATAAGGAGTAAGAGGTAGTGGTATTTTACTCGTATATATATCCCGATTAGATTCCCTTTCTAATTCTGTTTGGAAAAGGAGAAATTATATAATAATGCTGGGGAAAATGACTAAATAATGTCCCTTCCAGGAGCTAATGGTTGTAGATCATGTTACATGTTAACTTTTTTCCGCGAGTCACATTTCATAAAAAAGCGTCGGATCTGGAATGTCATTCTGGGAAAAATAAAAGGCTGAGAGGCACTCGTATTTTTTAGACAAAGGTGGTTCATTCGGCTTCAAAATGAATTGGACCGAATCCTTTAAAAGGAAAGTATTCACGAATTCTCTGCCTTTTTGTCAACTGCATGCCCTTTATTCTCATGTAAATTAATTATTTATATGGACTCGGGGAGAAAGCAAAACCTAGGGGATGGCGATAGAGTACTTTTCACCTACTGAGCCTCTGTTAAAAATACTGAGGATGGATTGATTTCGTCTCGAAAGTTTCCTAAATTTGTATCGACAACTTCACGGTTGTAGTTGTTACGATTGGAGGAACAGAAATGCCGAGTCAGTCAAGTTCTCTAGTTGCGTTGAATATTGTTACAAAATTCTTGAATGAATAGGAGTACATATGGCATGACATATGACATGACTTCTTGAAATTTGAATACGCTATGTCTGTAGTTCTGGAGGGGAAAGGAGATTGAGTGGACAATGGGAAATCCCTGAGTCAGTCTTGTCGATAGAACTGCATAATTAATTTATTCGACAGTTCATTGTAATCTGGTAGTTAGCGGATTGGTGGCTGCTGACGGTTTTAGGGTTACGGACGGATTTTCATGCCGGATGTGAATCTGCAGACTGTCTGAACATGTATAGCAGGTAGCCGTTTCTCTTGTAGGTAGCTTAGCTGCACAGAAATACATACATAACTAGGAGTCGGGTTTGGGAATAAGATTACTCCCCCAAGTTCCAAGTTCGAAAGCGAAATAAGGTGCAAGTGGATGGACCCCGATCCCTGTCCGATATGCAGGGCTTGAAATTAGATTAATAATTCGCCGTTTATGCTCAAACCCACGGAACTTGGTCTCTCTCTCTAGACTCTATGCTGCCAGCATTTCCTGTAAATCATGTTACAGGATTACAGGAGTTGGTCAGTTGGAATTTGTAAAGAGAATGAATTAGACTTATTTCGGTGATAAATTTCAATTTCACTTGCACTGACTCGGACTCTGAGTTGTTGGAATTTTGTATGGTTTCATCTCTGAGTTTTCCCAATTTGTACGTCGTCGACCCTGTCAGGATCCCTCTAACGCTGATCCCGTAATGCAGTTGAAGCGGAGTCAAATGGATTTTGAGTCTAGATTCCAGCCCAACATACATCGTTAATCGAGAGTGAAATGAGATGGATGGAATTTATAAAATAGAATTTTCTCTGTATTGAATTCCAATTCCGATGGGAAGGGAGGAACATTAAGTGTGTGGAATCAGGATTTGAATGAACCAGAGAATGGAACGAAATGAATGTGGTTTTCTTTCTACAGTTGGCAATGACAGAATCCAATCTATCCGAAAGACTGGGAGACTCTCAGTTTGTTTGGTTTGTAATCAAGAATCGAAATTGTACTTTTTGTACTTCCCATGCACATACATACATGTTGGGATATAGATACCTAATAGATAAGTTTGGATAGAGGAGCATGGACAAGAGAAACTAGAAACTATTGAAACATTGTGGCAGGAACAGAGTATTAGAACTACAGCTTTCCTTCATTCCCGATCCGAATCCGATATCCTGTGCAAATAGTAGCTAGAGAGATGTGAATGTAATATGGAGAAACCAATTTAAACGTGTGTTGGCTGGATGTAATGAGGAGGCTGTGGTTTAGTCAGTTCCCTTGTTACAAAAAGAATATTTAACCAAGGAAAAGTATTAGTTGGGAATCCCGTGAGATGAAGTAGGATTTGGTTCTCTTCGAATTCGAAAAGTTGATCAGATATTTGCCTATCTCGTATTCATGTGGATCTGTATGTATGTAAGCGATTTCTTTCCATGCATTTATTTGTTTGTGGTAGTAGTGGTGGTGGTTCTTAATTCGGTTTCCGGGTAAAAAAGTGTAGATTTGAATATTAGAGAAAGGGATTCGATTTTTTCTGAACATTACCCCGTATTGTGAGGACGGTGTGCTTAAAACGGGAGATTGTCAACTTCATCTCCGAGAAGGATGGTGATGTCCTCTTGACTTGACTTGGCTTGGCAGAGCGTTGAAGGAGTTTCATTTTGTCTTGGGTTCTTTCTTCTTTCATATGAATTTGTTCTGGAGAACATTACATGAGGAAGGAAATGGGATGGAAATGAAGTCGTAGAATTTTTGACAGAAAGAATATTATTATGGATACAATGTGGGGAGGCTTAGTACATTGGGGAGAATGGAAATGAAATTTTATGATGGTGTCGAGAATCCAGAATTCGTAACACTCTTCTGGTTACTGAATGGTGATAGGGCTCCTGGTCCTCCTATGGATATAGAATAGTCAGAGATGTGATAGGGAGGACTGTGTTCTTGGTGTCGCATGTCGTGTCGTCATGATGTTCTCGCCAGCTTCAGCCCTTTGTTACGGTTTTTTATGCATATGTGACACATAAATATTCGTGAACTTTTGGCTTTTTCCCTTGTTTTCTGACTATAGGGGAGCCTAATAAGATGTAGAGGTGCATAGGGATATGAATGGCCTTTTATGATGAAAGCATGTATGTGGATATGCAAGATAAGCACTTCTAACCTTCTTTATGAGTTTGAAAGAAGATATGAGTTGCGTTTGTGTTATTTTTTATTTTGATCAATTTGGTCATCCACCTTTTCCCCCTTGAAGGTTACGTAGCTGATTTGAATTTTTTAAAATAGACAATCCAAGCCAGCTTATCTCTGTTGAGAAGTTTGTCTTGCCAGGCCGA
Organism: Desoria tigrina; assembly: GCA_906901685.1. Taxonomy (NCBI): domain Eukaryota; kingdom Metazoa; phylum Arthropoda; class Collembola; order Entomobryomorpha; family Isotomidae; genus Desoria; species Desoria tigrina. The sequence continues at coordinate 126,722 of CAJQTU010000008.1, forward strand.
ATCATGATTTTTAATAGAAAGTGAATTTATTCAATTCTTAAAATTGAGATATACATAGTTCTGACTGTATCATAAATTTGGAACGCAAAAGTTAAAATTATAAAAGTCACCCTCGCCTCATTTACATAAATTATGATTCAGCAGTGTACCCCAAGCAAAAATTAACTAAAAATTCCAACGGCTTAGACTTTCAGAATTTAAGCCCGTTTGAAAATAAAAAAACGCTGTAGCTTGCGCTTGGAGTATAGCAGGAAATATTTAAAGTCCCTAAATGTGAAAGTACTTATGTGTTTCATAAATTGTTATATTTTGCCCAGAATTTAATTTGGTTAAAAGTTTATTAGAAAAGGGGGAGAAAGGATTGGAACATTCATCGAAAATGAGGAGGGTGCTTGCTTCTTGCAGCGAGAAAGAAACCATCTTGTTGAAAAAAAAAGATTACCTACTAATTTATAACTTTTCGGATGAAGTTAGTGCTGGGAAGTAGTTTTGGAAACTGGAACTTTCTCCTCCTTCCAGGGTTCTCTCTACATTATGTAGTAGAAGCGGACTATTATGTTGTGTATCCAGTTTCATGGCGTATTGTTAATTCGGTAATGATAAATGGCAGCGGGGAATGCATTATATAATTACTAATGGGTGTGGTGGAAAGTGAAATGAATTCCAAGCCTGGGATATTTATATTAGGTCCACGGAGAAAGTCAAAGGAGATTAAAGCTGTTGGTGATCTTAGCTGCCAAGTTGGTGGAATTGTTCCTAAAAGTTGAACTTCATCATTCCTTGGACTTAAATTAGGTTTAGAGTATTTATAAGCTCGGGAGGGAAAGACTGTTTGAGTACTTTTAGGATAAAAGCTGCCGATTAATCCTGCATGCGATAGTTAGAACTGGTAGAAGAGAACTTCTCTAAAAATGCGGACTTTCCATTTCCTCCCCAACATTGGGTTGTAGCGGTGAAAAAACCGTGAGGTCTTATTCCTAAGCTCCTATTTCCGTTGAATGCAATTTTTCAATCTGAATAATCCCCTTCCCGGACGATTAGATTTGAAGATTTTCAATCTCCATGTGTGTGTGTCCTGTAGAGGAGGGTATGTTATAGGATTTTATTATAGCATTGGGCTCTCTGTAGTTGTATTGACCGTATATTTCCATAATAGAGCGGATGAATTGAAAGGAAAGAAGAGCCGATTTGGGATTGGAATGAAATGAAATGAGGATGATAAGTGAGGGATCGTCAATGGTTGGGAAGTTGTAACAAATTCAATTGGAAAGGAAAATGTCGGAAATCGAAAGAGAGGAATCGATTCTCAATTTACAGGGTCTTCTTCCCTTGGATAGGAAGATGTCGGTTTTTTGGTGTTGTTACATTTGTCCTTAATAGCAGGGATTGGAGGAGATGGAAAGGGTTACTTGATTTCCCACTACTGCAAAATGCATAATAATATATGTCTGGCCATCTGACTACTTTCCCTCGTCACTTTAGCCGGGGCTTTCTCCGCTGGTGAAAGTACAGGAGATGAGTGTAATGCCAGTCGGGGAAGTCATATTCCTCCTGGTCTCTCTCGCATTGATGGTAATGCATAGTAAATCCATGAATAGTATTGTAGGCTATTTCCGTCGAAAGTGGAAAGTAAATTCAAGTACAGGCAGAAGCATACTGTGACAAAGGTTCTACTTTCGTTTTTTTTACAGATTTTGTAGTTTTGAACTGTAAAGCTTTTTGCTTTTTTGGGGTTCTCTAGTTTGATATGGGATGGGATGGGATGGGAGATTTGCGTTTGGCCTGTAGTCTGTCCTATCTGTAGTCCTCCTGGTTTCCTTCCTCCTAACTTCCGTCCTGGATTTCCTTTACAAAATGTGAAAATGGGATGCAGTGGTTGAATTCACTTTGCATTTATTAAAGTCCGTGCTTTCACTTGTTCGGGGAAAGTTGAATGATGGTGGGATATGTACATGACTCCATTTCATAGTATTGATGGCATTGATGCACATGGTCTTTCTGTTTCCTTCTGCGATTATAGTGCATTATCCATAGGTTTGGAGAAGGCTCTGTTTTTGTTATTGTTTTAATTGTTAATCTCTGGAAAGTACTGATATTATTGACTGCATTTCAGATATGAGCTTCCAAAATATTTATTGTACCGATTAAAAGAGGAAAGGAAAAGTAGGTATATTTGATTTTGTAACGGATGTTGAGTTGTAAATAGGTCGATATAGGAGGAATAGTTTATGGTTTGAATTGGCTTTTCGTTTTTGTCAACTTTGTTTTGACGAGTTGAATTGGAGGTACAAAATTTAAAACAAATGAAATGGTCAAGTCACAGCCACAGTAGGAGTGTTGTTGTTGTCCATCGAGTTTTGGTGGAACAAATGGAACAATACGTTCAGATTACAGAGAGGCGAAAACCCCCTTCGAATTTGCATTCCGCATTCATGTCGTTTGGATTCAGTCAACCTATTTCCCATCTTGGTCCCCTGTTGGACTTGAAATGTTTGATGTTCTTCTGTCCAAGCCACTGAGCTTTATAGAGTAGTTGGTAGGTCATCTGAATTTTAAATAGCCAGAGGAGAGGAACTCCATAACCTGACAAGTTTAAATTCATGCAGACCAGTAGTTGCAGAACGTAGGAGGAGGAGGGCCTTTACAGACTTGATTGAAATCTGTCTCTGTCGGTGCGACTTTATTCGAGCACTTTTTGTACTCTCCCTGGAAGCACACAGAATTTGCATAATATTATACAATCAATTTGCAAATCGTCTCCGGGAAAGCTCTGTCAACCGTTGACAGATTGCTTTGTCCACGTGAATAGTTTAATCCATAGGATGATGCTGTCGTTTTGTTCCATTTACTAACTTCCTTCTATAGATAATCTCTGGTAGAGTGGTAGAGCCTATAAATGTAGGAAAAGTTTGTAAGTAACTTTCCACCGGTTAATCCTATTTTATGAAAGAAGATGGATCCTGACAAGGTGTTTTATCCCACTTACCCAACCGCCTCGGATCAATTGAGTTTCCGAGGAATTTTGAAATTGATGAATGATGATAGGAGACAAGTATCCGCTAATGGATTATGTTTCCCAACCGGATGTTGTCGAGTAGTTTGGAAGCCTTTCTGATAGGAAGCATATTGAATACTAAATGATGTTTACTCTAGATTTTACTTCCTCTAATGGATATTCTAATATTCTTCCTACGAACTTCATACTTGATTTTCATTTAGTCACTTGGAAAAGTTATTCGCAAAATCTGCACTAAAGTCTAGGAGCAGCCAGGGGTCACCTAAACGAGTTTTTAATGCTGAGTTGAGACACAAGACTCTGAATTCCGCAAACTAGCCCAAGTAGTGGAGCTGAAGCAGAAAGGGTATTATTGCGGAAGACGGTTTAATTTCCAACTGAATATTCGGGGTAGCTGAAGGAGTGTGTCCGGATGCGGAATTAGGTTTATGGGAGTTTGTGAACTGAAATGAAGTGAAGGATATTGTAGAAGTGCTTACTTAAGATTACTGACTCCTCTTGAATTTCGAATGCCGTAGATTTGCATAGCCCCTCCGCCCTCCCTTTCTCCGTCTCCCATCCTTAGTGGAAGATCCATGATGCAAAATTTGGAGGCTTTAATAAATTAGTAATGAACTTCAGTTTGGAGAAAGGAGAGAAGAGTGTAAAGTAAACGATCGTTTCAAGTGCGTGGTGGTTGGTACTAGGAAAGGGATATAATAATGATAAGTATTAGACGGATATTATAATCATGGTATAGTATAAAATATATAACGACCACTAATAATAATATGGAAATGAAGTGGAATCTAAGAGATGATTCGACGGAGAAGATTGAAGATTTTCAAGAGGATGAGTTAATACCCGATCCTCTCTTCCCCAAGTTCCTGTGGTCTTTCCTTCGGATTCTTGAGAGTTTTTTTATGAGTTAATTTAGTCCGGAGATTGAATTCTCGGTCTACTACTAGCACTACTACTACTCCCTGTCTTGAGGGACGTGTCATGGATGGAGCAGAACATTAGCCAAATTACTATCAAAACAAACCATTCATCTCGGAAATGTATAGACAATCTGTTTTCCTGTTTTGCGGCACTATAAAACAAATCTGGTTTTGGCTTTTACATTTAGGAGGATAATAAGCTGGAAAGGGGGATCGTCAGGAGGAAGATGAACGGCTTAGGCTTGACTTGGCTTATAAATTCTTCACTTTCAGGGCTTCTATCGTCGGTGCAACCGGGTTGTTATACCGGTCCTGCGGGTGGCATATGCAATTTATGAGAACCTACTGGAACCCCCTATAGAACTCGATGGAGGAAAACACAACTTTTTAAGATTAATTTACTGGGGATAGGGACATATTGTAAATTGTAATGCGGATATGTGTTGTCACGGTTGAGGATTTCTATAGTCCGGAATTATAGGTCCTATGATATTTTGAAGGAAAGGTTTTGACATGGACTTGTATAAACAATCGGTCAACATCAGTATATCACTTAGAGTTACGGTCCTACTGTTCTGGTTGTCTGCTTGCCGTAGTTTACCTTGGAGGCTTGACAAGTTTTGAGTTTTCGGAGTCAACACTTGGTTCAACGCTTTCGTTTCACTGCATTTCTGTGAGCCAGAATCATATTCACATATGTAAGTAAAAGCAGGACTGTGAGTATGAAGTTATGAGAGTTTTTTCCAAGAAATTTGTATGCTCCTTGCTTCATCATCGATGTTAGTATTAAGATTATTACTACTACACATCCCTCCCAGAGTGCCGGTGGCACCACCCGTCTAAAATGGTTTGTCGACGAAGATCTCCTCCGCAGTTTTTAGAACCTTGAATCCCTTAAAAGGAAAGCATTTCCTCCTGGAGGGACGTCTTTCAATCTGTAACTACAGGGTTTACAAGGGGATTGCATTACTGAAAACTCGAAAGTCCAACCTTCTGGATGCCGGCCTTCGAAAGTTGGTGAGGGTTCCAAGGATTTGTATTTGGAACTGAGACGATTTCATTGAATGTGATCTCCAGCCATCTATCTTTATTTCCTCTCTCGGAGTGTCTAAGGTCTTTATAGATATATATTCATTCATAACATTTCTGTGGAGAAAAATCTCGTCATCATGGCTTTCCCCCTCTCTCTCTCCTCAGCCGACCTCCTGTTACATAACAAAAGCGTTCATTTACTTAGGAGATTGTTGAAAAGAGAAGTCTTCACCACGACGGCCACAATCATCTCCTAAGACGGCTAGACCTGTAGTAGCATGGACATTCATGTATGTAGTTTGTAGTACTTTGTGCTAAAGCTTTATATAAGAGTCCAGTAAAAGTTTGCTTTCCCTTTTTATGCGCTTTCTCTCCATTCACTTTCCATGCTCGTCTTCATGGTTTCCTATCTCCAACTCTCTCCCCTCCAAACGCTCTCTGGAGAAGTTTCCTGGAGTCAACTATAGAATAGTCTCCGAATCTATATATATCCTCTGCTCATTTGAGTCCCACGCGTGTAGAGTAAGGATCGTTTATGTCCTCTATTATTATTGCTTATTGCAGTGCTTTTTTGGGGAGGAAAAATGAAATCAAGGAAGAATTTTGATGGTCCATGGATGGGAATTTTACTTTTATATTTATGTGATATGAGGGAAACATTTGTTTTCGGAGGGTCGACTGGTGGTATTTCAGCTACTGGTTCTTCTTCTTCAGTTAGCAGAGAGTAGAGTGACCCTTTTGTTATGAGAAAAAGGGTTTGATTTTTAATATCCGATGCAATATGGTAACTCGTGTTATTAAAAGTCACGTCAGGGTGGAATAATAATATTGAAAAATGTACGGGAAAATGAGTTGCTGGGCTTGAATAGAAAATGATTATTATGAGAGACGGAGAGAGAGCCGGAGAGTAAAAGAAATCGGGGTGAACGGGGCTACCCGGTTTGTGGATGATTTTTTTGTGTTTATTATCCGTTCCTTATCAGCACAAGCCATGCAGTAGTGTTGGCATTATGTAGTTTTAAGGGCTATATAGCAGAAGAGGGTATTTCGAGGTGGTTCTTGGTGTGGTGTCTTTGTATGTGCACCATATGGGGTCGGCTAATAATATCCCATTGTTATGTATTCTCAAATATTTGTCGGGTTCTGAATCTCATCCGATCAGGCCAAAAAGCTAAAGGCTGAGGGAGATGTCTATAAGAGCGTAGTCAAATGGCCTCTGTACTGTTTCTGTCAATCCCATCCATACAGGCTTTAGTTTGAACTTATTAGTGAGGATTAGGAATAGGAAGAAGGATATTGTGCCGGGTAGACAGGGATTTCGGGGTATAAATATTATTTGGAATTCATTATGATCTGCTCGTTGTTAGGCCGTGACAGGAGTTGTGAATGTGATGCGACAGAGAGATGAGAATATTTAGGATTTGATGTGCTGTTCCGTACTCAATTAGCAGAGGATAAAGGGCCCCTGCCAGCTTGTGCCAGTCACCCTTTGGCCATGTATTCAATCTATGTAAAGAGAGAGTTTCAATAATTAATCACTATTTGATCTAACTTCAAAGCGGATTAAAGCTTAGATTGAAGATTGAATCGAATTAAATGGGGATGACTCAATTCCATTGAATAATGTATTCATGAACTGTTTGAAACGAAATCAAGAAATCAAATAAAAAGTAATCTCCTCCTGCTCGAGATCCCCGAGTTCTGACTTTGTCAATAATTAACTTATTCAGCCTGTTTTTTTTTTGCTAACTACTTCTGCTTTCGCAAGAAGATTCACATTTCCATTTCTAGCTGCCTGGATAGGAACTCTGGTGTTATTAAAGGCTATGATTCGGGTCGTTTTAGAACGGGACTAGAAGGCTGTTATAAGGATTGAGAAATTCATCCCTCCAAGTTCCTGGTAATGGTCTGTGCAGAGCAGCAATCACATTGCAAACTTGTTTTTTCTTCCTCGAACTTTTCCTGGAAATGAATGGAATGGTTGAGATTTCTCGGAGTGCAAAATAGTTTTGAGCTTTAAAGAGAAAGTTGGTTGTGTCCGAACTGGTTCTAGTTGGTGGAATGAAAGCTACATAATTTAATTAGAATCTGGATTGGCTATATATCATAGTTTACTACTTAACTCTTTCCTACTTCCTCATAATACTGCTGGTTGTTTTTTTGGGGTGGATATTTCCCCTGATTAGGATGGGAAATGTTGCCATGTTCCGACTGTATATAAGGGTACTATCAGTTAATGCGATGACTTTCCCTCGCAGCATTCCTCCTCCTCCCTGAGGAAAGTTTGGAAATGAGAACTAGGATTGAGGATCGTGGAATGGAAAAAAGTTAAAAAAGTTGATCAAAAAATTAAGGGTTTTAGGAGTTGGAAAATGGAGCTGTGAGTGGAGAAGTGTACGAGGAGATGAGATTTCAACAGAACATGGTTAATTTGTTACAGTCAGAAAGTCAGGAGTACATTTAGGGGATATAGCTGATGGGGGAAATGTTATTATAGAAGGAGGAAGGGATATGAATATACGGAGGATAAAGAATTGTTTCCTTCCCTCTGCCTATTGCCACTTGTGAACTTTGAGGCTAATGTAATTAATGAACTAATTGGATTTTCAGGGTGATAAATGGAGACACCTTTGCACCGGGAGATTTGCCGGATCCTGACGCAATCAAGATGTTCGTTGGACAAGTTCCGAAGCATCTAAATGAAACCGAATTACGTACGCTTTTCGAGGAATTTGGCCGAGTGTTCCAAATCAACGTGCTTAGGGATAAGGTGACCAAACAGAGTAAAGGTGAGTTTGTTGATTTTTTTCCTAATCGGATGCCTTTTGTTTACAGTAGCACCTTCAACCTTACTTAGTATAATGATGGGCATGACAGGATCCTTTTTAAATCCTCCTGAATTCTGAGGTTGTTTGACTGCTAGAACAGTGTTTATTCATTTACCGGCTTGGGATATCATTGGAGGAAAATGGATTATTTATTTAACCAGAGAGACGCAAGCAAATGTTTTGCCCTCGGGTGCTGTCTGGCAATCTAGTTAACAAAATAAACTAACCTTCATTTGTAAACTAGAAGCACCGGAAAATGTGACGGGCTGTTCCGAAAACATGGCTTTAAGTAAAATTGCTTTTAGGAACCAAAGGTTAGTGTGAATTGTGCAGTGGCCACGGTGAGGAGGATAGAAATAATTCTTCTCAGCATCTGCAAACCATAATTTTCCTCTTTTAACATTAAAAAGAAGGCCTGAATTTTGTTTTTAAAACGGCGCATTTCAAAGGTAAAAATAGACTTATTAACGGAGTTTGAATCTCTGATTCTGATTCACCGCTCCGATCTTTTCCCGTGAAGATCCACATATAGTGAAAATTGTGAATGTGAAGGCCAAGGTGTACTCATAAAAATCGATGACGCTTGTCGACTAATTAAATAAGCCCTTTTGTAATTTCGTAAGTCCATTTTTGCAAAAAATATCTTATCCAAGGTAAATTAACAAAAGCAAAGGCAAAAGAGACTCGGATCACTTTCCCCTTCATAAACAATTCTCAACTTCCAATCTGTCAAGAATAATTATTATAATGCTTTTATCTCTACTTTAAATGGCAGTATAGTACGCTCAACCCTTTTCTTCCAGTTTTCTAAATTTTTGGATTTTAGAAAAAAAGGATATTTATTCTTTCATTGCACACTGCATGAGGATGTAGTTGTCAGAACATCGTTTTTAGCGAGCATGTCACTCATTGCAACTCCGTTAATGGACTTGAGCAGAAAGGTAATGGGAAAAGGTGATGGTGTCTTATCCATTTAAGACTTTTAACTAAATGGAACTCAGCTGGATGGACCGACACGCTTCTTGAAGGAAGCGAGTTTCATTGTGAGTAAAATGACAAGTTACGATTAAGTTGAGGATTCCCAAGTTAATGGTCTTGGCCAGGTGGTATGTTAGCCCAAAATCCGCTCCTGCTGTCTCTTTCTATTCGTCTTCACATTTTTTTCACTCCGTAAAATAGGATCTGGAGTTTAGTCCATAATGTATCGGTATGTTCCGAACCGAAATGGATGTTTTTGTAAGGGTCTGGGAATTACATTGCCGGGTTGCTTGGAATGGAAGGTTATTCACCTTCGATGTATCGGTTAGAGATGAAATAGCCCAAACCAAATTCTTTTTCTACATTTTTCAACCTGGTTCGTATAGGAGTTGATATTTTAAGGTATTTCCTGGTCCACACAGACGAGTAATCCAGGACCTAATTAATGCTGCGAATTAATCCGACGAACTTTATATACATTCTTTGAGATTCAGTCAAGATAGGATAGTGAAGAAGTGCGAATCTATGAATTTAGCTATCAAAAAGCGAGATAGTTAGTATAATACTATGGGTAAATAATATTCTAAGTCATTGGAATTTATAAAGTTTGAGCATGAAGTATTTAGGTCTGATAAGGAAAAAGCATTTAAGATCTTATGAATGTGCAACTGAATATGGAGATGAAATTAAAGCTTTTAAATATTCATCGAGTAGGCATTTCGATTTAATTGGACAAGGCAAACGTACATAGTATATCATATAGATACCGTAAATCATGATTTAAGTTCCTCTGAAGAGTCTTAAACCCTCTGCAAGGGGATAGGTTATTTCGGGGAGGGGGTAGTTTTAATGGATCCAACAGAAATTTTCATGTTTGTAAAAATTGTCATCATAATTTATCTCATAAAAACTAAGAAATTGGACTCGAATCTAAATTACCCAGAGTAGTTCTTTATTCAAGCACAGAATTTATGGGTGTCAATTTTAATCCCCTTAACACTACCAATGTAAATGATTATTTTTAAAACCCTCTGAAAGAGGGGGAGACCTATCCAGGGGTCTTAAATCCTGATTTACGGTACTTTCTTTATTTTTTCTATTAATTATTATTTGAATATCTTCTAGGTTAGCTTTATTTAAGGGTGAAGACAACTTGAAACAAGAAACAACAGTGCTGATAAGAATCGTTAAATTGGAAATATGATCGGGAACAAGGATTGAATAAGTTCTTGTGGATCGATACTGAACATCGAATATGTTGTGTGTAGAACTGTAGAGGCATGCTTCAATCCCAGTTTCGGTTAGGTATGGGTTTTGAGCCTTTCCACGATGATGATGGAAATTATTGATGAGCATATCTCTAAAGCGTTGGTTAAATTCAGTTGCTGATTTAAATATGAGATTCTTCTCCTATTCGGATCATCTTTACATCCATTATAATTCGTGTTGGTTATGTGGGCTTGGGTCGTTTATCTTGTGTATGCAATATTCAGGATTTAATGTGGTGTCTTGAATCCTTCATGTTATACATTAGACGTTATTTGTTTTCTATGAAATATTATTCCTCGGCATGTCCAATCGGGGACCAGCAGCTCGTGGATCTTACCCTAGGACGCTTTAAACTTCCATATCGTTTCTTATTTTCGATCATTCCATGTTATTCCGTTTCAAACTCTCGAACTGTATGCTTTGTTCTTCCTTTTGCTCTCTGTTCACGTCTTAAAACTATATCATAAATAGAACCTGATTTTGAAATATTCGAGTCCGTTCCAAGTTCCAAGACTGCGTCAACTTGTTAGTGACTGACTGTGTGTGTAAAATAAAGCGTATTTATTTTAGAAATATTTTCCGGTGCTTGTACTGGATCTTGTAATTGGCATTGCCGAGGAGTCTTAACGAACCGGAAGCCCATTTGGTAATTACATCTACACGTGTGCTCGTAATAATTGTGTGAGTGACTTTGGTCGTAAAACAAGGGGGCTTCTTGGTACTCTTTCTCTTATACCGTGCTCCCATCGCATCGTACCCATCGTACAAACCTAAATAAAGTTTCTGAAAATAATTCTGCAGCATTAACTAACATTAGGTTTGGAACTTGCAGTTAAAAGTTAGGTCTGTCCATGCCGCTTTTGAGTTTTACGAAATTAGTTATGCACAGAGTATCAATTTTTTATGCGGTTTAAAGTTGTACATGATTTCATGTGTCTCGATTTGAGTAAACTGCTGTTAGAAAAACGTCTATATTTGATCAAAGTTTTCATAATTCAGCATAGTACATTCAGCCATGTTTTCCTCGTATCCGAATTTAATAATTTCTAGAAGCGTACGTGCATTTATTTTTTAGAGATTTTTGAAAAAGAGCTTGACTTGAGCTCTGGGATAAAATTGAAGTAGACAACCTCATGCTTGCATATACAGTAGAGAAGAAAGTCAAGGGAAGGGGAATAGAGAAAATAGAAAAGATAGTAGTTTCCATGTTTCATAAATGATATTCAAAATTCAAAGCTACCTGCATACGAATTTGAGATGTGACTAATGGACTATGAACATGTAGGTGGTTTAGTAGAATTTAATTATTTCTGAGAAAGATTCCAGATTTAAATCTTTCTCTCTGTTATGACTTACTTATAATCATGGAGCATTCAAAGAGTTTGGATTTACTCGTATGTATCTCTTAATATTGCACTATTTTATTACCACAAAAGGATATTATAAATTATAACTGTGCACCAACAACCAATGCAATTCGGAACAATTTTTTTTGTACCTGCTTCTCAGCCCGAATAGCATAAGAAGCCATAACAAAAAGAGGCCTTGGTCTTGGGACATTAAAATGGACCATTATATGGCAAGGTTCAATCCTCATATCGCGTCATTCAAGTAATTCTAGAAGAATGGGTTCAGATTACATTTCATGTGTTTTATGCCCTATAATGTTCAATCCATATGCAGTTGAGGATTTATAGAATTTGTATATTCAAAAACATTCCTCACGCTGTACATGCACTTGTACTGTGTACTGCTGGTGAAGTTCCATTCTAGTCTAGGGAGACGTAGTATCCATGATATAAATTGAAATCTGTAATATGGAGTTAAATTCAGAATCTTCAACTTTTCCTCCCCCCCTTTCTGTTCCGAAATTGAGTTCAACTCTTGATCTTATTCCTTATCCTTGAGCATGAATTTAAAGGAACGAAGTTAAGAACGGGATTGCGATTGAGAGAGATGCAGATGGGGGTACATATGATGAAAGCATAGTTAGTCGAAGGAAGGAAGGTATTGGATTGGTTTTATTGAGTTATGGAAAATAAACTAGGAGCTGGAGTTGGCAGAATCAGAAGGAAGTCAAGATGAAGAAACCCGGTGGGGTGGAATTAGTACTCTCTTTATAGGCATCTAAATATATAAGTCTTGGATCTCTGTCGAATTTTGAATAAGAACATTAGCTTTCCACGACTTCCTCTACTAGAAAATAGTGCCCTCCTGCCCCTTGTTAATAGTCAGACTGACGGACTAAAGTATAATGCATTTCTTCATTCAATTCAAGTCAATATAATGAAGTTACCTCTCCTCTCCGATGTAAAGCTCCAACATGCAAGAGATTTTTTGGATACAAGATTCAAGAGTGTGAGGGACGAGGGGGGTCATAAATCTGATTTTCTCTGATTTATTTATTTATTTATGCATGCTTTTGAACAAACTGAAAGGCTTTCGTAAACGCTGAGGTGGTAAGATGGCTAGCAATCTGTAAACTGTTGTATTGTGATGCTTAGAAGCTGAGATTCCGGTGGTATGGTATTCGGTAGTATGTTATGGTAGTTCGTCGTTTCCTCTCTCTGTAAATATTGTAGACGATTAAAGGGAAGAGTTACAGTTCCTCTTGTTTAGTGTCTCGAGGATCCGAAGTTTATTTGAACTGATCCTCCTGCTGAAAGTTTAAAAGGAAGTGTGAGTTAACTGTGAGATGAGTTTAAACCGTTAAACTGATTTCACAATTGAGGAAAGTTGAATAGCCGAGAAATAAAACGGTTGGGAGGAAAGGAAGAGGAGGTTTGTAACTGAAAGGCTCTTGTAAGTTGTAGAACCTGTTCTTCTCATCACGGTTTTCTTTTTTCGAGAATGCCTTGTTCACAGCCCGGTTTGAGCAATTCAAGTTTAGGGATTTCATCTGAATTGAAGAGTTAGGAGAGAGATCTTACACGGGGATTTAGATCGGTTTTAGCCCTTACTGTTCAATTTTGCTCGAGTCATAAAAGACTTTATTTTAGAGTCTGTTGGATTTGGGATTTAAAATGAAGGAGAGAATTTACCTTGAGAGCTAAAAAAGAAGAAGATTGTCTATTCAAAAGGTAATGTTGGTTTGTATAGAAAGGGAATCGTGTTTGGTTGTTGGGAAGAGGATGCCTCGTAAATTGTGTACTGAATTGAAGTGGTGGTGGTGGTCTGATAGTGTTGCTGTTGCATCTTATCCTTTTTCGGTTTTCCTGACTTGAGACATGAGAGTCATTGGTTTCCATCCTTGAGGGATTTGCTGGAGTTGACGTTCCCGTCTCCCTCTCCTTTGACTTTTTTCTCCCTTACATCTTCTTATCGTATCGGAGAAGGCCCATTCGGCTATGTGAGGATTAACTTGAATCTGAGTTTGAGCCTTGAGGTTAGGGAAGGTGAGATGGGTCGGAAGTGGAAGAAGAAGTTGACGGATAGGTTTGTCCTCCTTCAAGAAAGGGAATATTCTGCGAGAGAGAAAGGTAAGAAGTTTGGCTAGGTTATACTGACTACTGACTTTCTCCAGGCCCTTTCTCTTACAGCATAAAAGCTATCAATAAAAGTGTCTTCATCTCATCCTGAAGAGAGGAGAGAATAGAGCTATAAATGGGAGTCATTGGACGAGAGAGGGAAATAAGGTATTGGCAGCCAGGCATTGCTAGGAACTTTACTTTACTTTTAAGAGAGCCTACTGAGACTGGAATAAGGCTGAAGAGCCTTTCATAGTCAGACACAGAGAAGAGAGAGAGTTGGAGAAGTTGAGGAACAGATCAGAGATCGGAAATTGGCTTTTGGGCTTTGTTGTCTTGGCTGAATGAGATGAGAAAGTCGGGGGAACTGGGACTTTTGGTGGCTGGTGGCTGTTGGGTGCGGGTGGTTCTTGAGCTTTTGTTGTTATTGTTCCTAGAATCTTAAAAACGAAGGACCGGATGAGAAGAAAGGGGATTTTGGAGACGAAAGACGTGAGAGGAAGAAGTCCCTTGATCTTGCACACACATGACAGGAGGTGGATGAGACTCACTTGTCTTTTTCCACCAGCTTTCTTAAATGAGACTGGGATATGGGCTTAGGAAGTTAGGGCTATAGAGATGAATGACTGATGCATACATAAAGCCTTGTCGGATCTTCTCTGAAGGAGAAAGATAGGCTGGAAGAAGCTGACGTGGTGTGAAATACATACAAATAAAATCAAGTACGAGATGAGGGGCGGGCGTGATAGGAACAAAACCTTTTGTTGTTCCGTACACATCCTTGCTAGTATAATCTGTAGGATATTGCTTCCATAATCCTCCTCTGAGCTGTCTCTTGCAAGAAGGTTAATTACTTTCGAGGATTGTTGTTGTTGAAGGGAAACTAATCAGTGACTAGTTGGTTTCGGCTCTTGACGACAGGCTGGAGTAGTTTTTTACGATCTGCCCTCACTTTCCATTTTGGTAAATCCACACCTTTTTCTGACTCCCTGGGCTTGACGGAGGGATCAATATGGAGAAAGGGCAGGAGGATTGATGGATTTTGCATTTTAAATTTCAATAGGATTTCGGAAAGTGACTAGAGTGAGTTTTTGAGCATTTTCTCTCAGAGAGGAAGTGGATTGGGATGACGTTAAGAAGGGAATAAGATCTGCTGCTGCTGTCCTGCATCTGATAAGACTGTTGTCTTGTCTCATGGGCTGACATGACTCGGGGTTCAGTCAGTTGGTGAATTTCTTGACAACAAAAGGTATAACCCAGGCTGCCAAGCTTTGGTTAGCTTCCCCTCAGGACTGAACAGGACATCCTTTTCGTCTCAGCAGTGTAATTCAAACGGGGAAAAGATTTTTTCAAGCTTTCACTTCACTTCACCCTTTCTTTACCTTTAAGTTGACGTTGACATGTTCCATCTCTCTCTCTAACTGGTGGTAGTTGGTAGTGGTGCTGTTTTGGAGTTGAATCTTAAGATAGAGCCAACCCGACGAGGGATTTCTCACTATCTTTAGCCAACGGAATAAATTCTCCGGGTTTTGGCTCCGGGGTATCTCTACGGTATAGTTGAGTGAAAGGTTAAGGCTTGTTTCGTACTCGAAACTATGATGTATGAAGGATTATAAGATGAAGAGTTTTAAAAGGGTTGTTGGAGAAAGTATGCCTGGAGGCTTGAGATCTCCTGTTTAAAATAACATGCTGTTAAAATGTTTTTGCAGGAGGGAAGGTTGGGAAAGGCAGTCTTCTTTCAGATCTGGACTAAAGTCTAAAGTGACTGGAAAACAGTATGAATGCTCTCTTTACACATCTTAGGAGCTTTGTGTTTTCTTTTTTTGGTCCATGGTCTATATCGGATTTTTGGAGAGTCGTATACTACATCTAGTTGTATAGTCTATAGGTGTAAACAAGAGGTCAAATTCATGTATCGGACTGAGAAAGATCTAAAGATCTGGGTCGAAAATGCTCCTGGGTCTTGTCAACTTCTCGAATTTTGAGCGTACATCGGGTTAGGAGAAGAAGGGAAAGATAGTAAATTGTGTTTTTACGTACGTGTAGTGGAATCTGGAGTGTTTTTCTTTGTCCGTTTTTATTCTCACGTTGGAATGAATTGTGTTGGGTAGAGTCAAAGTCCTTGAGTTCTCTTACCAGCTAGTGAATTTGTTGACGGATCGAAAGATTTAATCATGACAAAAAATTCTAATTTTGGGATGTTAATTTTATTTTTTTTAAAAGGTTATAAAATTAGAAGTTGCCTAAAAATTAAAACCAAGATTTCCTAGGTACCACTTTCTCCAGTATGACTACCTGCCGAGTGCCGACTATGACATTTTCAAGGCCAAGTCTTGCGGGTACTTAAAGATCAATACGAAGGACCTCACCGTCCTTAACGATACTGCCTTTCTCCGCTTGAATATTGCTGAAACTGTAGCTCAATAGCACGGCGTGTAGTGTAGTAAAAGGCTCTAGCTGCTGCAGTTTACTTGAGTGTGCAACAGGTAACGAACCGAGAAAAGATCTCTTTATATCTGCGACGAGGTCGTAAAAAATAATTGGCAGTTTTCCAAAAACACGGGATGTATGATGATGACTTGGGCAAGTTCATAAGATTATATTATATCTCGTTTCGAGGGGTCTTTGCTGTGAGTTTTTTCATCTTATTCGTTTTCTTATTATTATTAGTATTGTAGTTTTGTGACTTGCTTGAAACACACGTGTTTTGAATTAGATGGGGTTCTACAGGCTTGTTATCTAACGGAATGGTTTATATCATGTCCTTTCGATATCTCACCATTTCCATCTCATGGTCTTACAGCTCTCTTCTAGTAGCAATACAGTAAAATAAGAGAGCTTCGGCGATAAGACTACTTATTAAAGACAAGGGTGAGATTGAGCCGTCCGTCTTGTTGATTAGCTGACAAGAACAAAACGGAAGTAGAGAGAGGAGTTTCAAAGCTCCATTCCTTGGCATAGATTTGCATGATGAGATGAAGTGCAACTAACTCTAAATTTGACATCCAGTTGGGCTTGACGATAAATTGACAATAGAAATATTTGGATCCCATTAGTAGCCAACTTTCTTCTTGTTCTTCCACCCGTTCTGCCAGTTACTTTGGTTTGATAAGATATGATTCCGTCTCGGTCTCATGTATGTACCATCATCATGATGGGTAGTAGTCAAGTAGTCATGGACATTGAACCGCCCAACCTGCCCAAGAGAGAGAGAGAGAGCAGAGATGATGATGATGATGTCGTTTAGTTACGTCTTCCATCCGCTTTCATCTCCTCCGGATCCGAAATATCCGAATTGGAGTGCAGGTTTCCTGGGTGCTCTGCTATGACGCTGATGATGACGAGAGTATGATGTGCCACACTTCAGGATGATCCGATCCAATGGTTTTTCTCCTTTGGAGGAGCCGAGTTATTACGGCCAGGGCAGGCGTTGCTCTGCCGAAGATTTCTCTCACATATTATGCACTAGTTTTCCTCTCCGAGAAAGATTTCCGTATAGATCATAGATAGGGAGATTGGTAGTGGTGGTGGTGGTGGTGGGGATTTATATAACGGATCCAACAGACGGGAGAAATTTTGACTGAATCTTTAGCTACCTCCTCGGTCCATATCATATCTTAGGAAGTAGTAGATAAATCAATAACCTGTATTGTGCTCTTCTAGTTGTCTATCCGATCGTACGTGTGGATCTAGTTCTGTCTGTGATATTGAGGGAAATAGAGGATAAATCTTGCCACTATTTTATTGAGAAAGAGATCCAATACTTACTTGCAAGCTTACATCATATAAAATATTATATCTATCCCCTTCGCTGTAAAGTGAACAAATTCTCGTGTTTTCTTGAAAGTGTTGAGGAGCGGATTCAAAGACTGAGAGAGAAAAACTGTGAACTGGTTGTAAGATTTCAAGAGGCACATGTTACACTTGTAGGAAATAAGTGCCTGCAGATCATTTATCAATCCCATCCAGCAGGCTCTTCGGCTCATATAAATCTTATGTATCCAAACCAAACGGGAATGAGGATTTCATTCCTTTTGCCTTTTGTACAAGGAGTGGGCTTTAAGTGATTGAGTTCCGATTTCACATCCATGTCAAGTGGCCCTCTGCTCCTATTGTGAAAGTTGGTAAGGTAAGGAAAAATAGATTGGGTCCGTGTGCTCTGGTCTGGTGAAAGTAATTTTATGGATTCACTAAATACTAATCAGGCAATCGGCGTGAAGGCACGTGACTAAAGTAGGATGCTCTTCTATCTATCTAATAGTAGTTCGGGGATCTCGTGCTTTTGACAGGCTGGTTTATTGGGATTTAATTCGAACGAGATCTCTGCTGGTTCGTTAATGGTTTCGTCCTATAATTTATTTTTCACTCTGGAATTCACTGACTGAATTACTTACTCCTGCATGTAAATTCAGTGTGTCTGTGGACACTATTTCCTTTTAAATAGGTTTATGGTTCAGAAAATAAAAGGTTTAGCACCGGATTACTCAAGATACTTGAGCATGGAGTGAATCTAAACGTTTAGGCAATAATATATTATAACCATGGCTCTGTTCTCTGCTCGGCAGGAGCTTTGTAAGAGCATGTAGGTAATTTAAATTTGTAAATCAACTTGTACCCCATAAAAATGTAGAGAGAATGATATATTACGGTTTAAGGATGAGAGGGAGAGGAACAAGTCAGTTTGCCTATAGTTTTTTACGGAAAGACAATCATGTTCCAGCCCATTACCTTTGCAATCTGATTTTTAAAGAGGTTCTTTTTTCGATCTATGTACTACACTTCCCTAATACTACGGATCTAGTTACAGTAAAAATGTGCCTTGTCTTTTTCCGGCAGTTTTTTATACCATTTTTTTCTAACATCCCATGGTTTTTGAATAATTGCCAAGTTGCCGTGAAGCTGTGTGTGTGTAGTAACTTGTGTGTGCGACAAGGGAGATAAAAGGCGATAGGAAAGGGATTAGACAGTAATATAGGGAATGATAGGCCCGTTAATTTGTAAATTGCTTCCTCTGAAAGGAAGGCTGAGATTTATGACAAGGGGCTTAATTTATGTGAATCATATCGGCACCTATAATAGCACAAGGATATTAAAAGGCTAAAAGGGTGTTGTAAACTTGTAATGAATAGAGTGAAAGTTCTCATGCTGTGAGGGACTCTTCTGCTCTGTCTATATAGTATGGTTATTTGTCAATTTATAGAGGAATTTGAAGATAAACGAATCATATTAAAATTATGCATCGTTATGAAGGGTTGCTGCTGGGTGGGCCAAGTTCGATTTATTTAAAGAGGGTCTTTTAGAAAGTATGGAGGGCGATTCTGTAGTCTTATTCGGTATTCCACTCCAAACGCGACAGCAATTATTTTTGGAAGCTTAAAAAGGACAAGTATCAGTATGTAAACTTTTACCTAATATTAATGGTGTTCTGGATTCTGGAGCTTGACATGATTTATACGTTTTCCACTTGTTTTTATTCCCTTGTGGTTAGGATACGTAACGTATCTCGATTGTTTTTTAAAGTTCCGGGAGGAGAGGTTAGGGTTGAGGAATAAAATATGGATATTTGTTTTGGAATCGATGGGTAAATATAATATATTGAATGTGGAATTGGATGGAATGGAGTGATATATTTATGATTGTCGCTGTAAGACTATATGACTGTGTTTACTACGGTTTTGAAAAAGGCAATATCTATGATAATAAGAATAAGAATAACATTTTTTATTATGATGGATATGTTTTTCCTATTTGTTTTCCAGTTTATTAAGGGAATATCAATCCACAATCTGTGTTTGCAGTTTAAACTGGGCTGTATATCATTCTCTGCATTTTTTGAGTGTTCCATCCAATTCGAAATTCATGGAGTTTGCTTTCTTTTATTAAAATCATGGTTTTGAAATGCAGCTATAAAGTTGCGAGACTTTAGGCTCATGCTTCACTGCTTTCTCTAAAGAGAAAGTGATTAAATAACATACATTTGTAGATGCATTCTATTATAGAATCTTTGTTTCGGCTTGTGGACGTTGGCTTTTGTATTTCATTAGTTTACACTTTGACTAAATTATAGTTGTGCCGGTATTTTGTATGAAATTGGAAGAAAAACATGAGAAATAATTAGTCTTTATGTAATATAAAAGGAAAATGTGCTGTATTATTCAATAAAAAATTCACAATTTTATTAACTTGATAAATTATTGTTTGATTTTCAGGTTGTTGTTTCGTGACATACTACGCCAGAAAGTCTGCCCTGGACGCGCAGAACATGCTCCATAACATGAAGACACTCCCCGGGGTAAGAAATAAACCCTTACATTGTTGTTAAACGAATAGGACAGAAATAATATTTCGATTCTTCTGTTTCCATTATTCCGGTTTCTTTGTTAAATTGAAAACTACAAATTAATACACTATAGAATATGGAACCCAAAGACAGATCATGATAATGCAAACAGACTCTACGAAGTATAAATCGAACATTTGTGCCAACGCAAAGCACAAAAAGATAACCAACAAAGGCCATTGTCGGTTAGAACAGATGTTATTAAGTAGACTTGTCATTTACAAATATGGTAAAAGGTATATCCTTCCAAACTTACAAGAAGAGGAGTAATTTAATACGACAGTTGGAATTAATTATCCTTTTTGTGTGGTACGGATCCCCCTGTAAAACGTATCGTTCCGTTCATCGTTAATGAGTCATTGATATGGTGGATAATTATAAGCATTGTCATTATTTTCCCTCATAGTCCAGTCGGTAGTTACATCCGTAGAATGAGCCTAACCTTCCAACTCCTATTAGTCTCATTAAATTACTTTTCATTCATTATCCACTCCTCAATTATCTTTAAATATACGCTATTATAAACCCGTCTATGATAACTTTATTTATTAGTTCTAAGTGACTCTAATAATTGTTTTTTGACTATGTTAACTAACGTACCTTCATGGACCAGTACTGGTCTTAAAAAGGATTGAATAAAATTATCTTATCTTATCTTATCTATTAGTCTCATTAGTAAAGTAGGAGAGTTTCTCTTTGAGAAAGTCCACGGGGTTACTTAGTTGCCGAGAAGGAGTTTGAGTGAATTTGACTGAGAAAGAGTGATAGTGATTTACTAGGATCATAATAATGATGTCAGGAGATCGGGAAATCTCTTTGTTTGCTTCGAGGAGTAGTCTTCAAAGTGAGGAGGATCTTAGCTCCTTCGAACTCGATCGATATGACCACCACCACCATCATCAGTTTCAGTTGTTGGAGTTGGAAGTAATTGCCTCACTTGAAATATAAAACCCGATTTATAAGCTCAAGAGAAAGGAAATAAGATTTCATCGACGTTGAGTTGGGTTTCGAGTGGCTGGTATTACAGAGATCATGAAACCAAGTCGTTTAGAGAGATCCTATGATGTTGAAATATATATAAGCTGATTGAATTTGAAAGCTTCGTCTCCGTCTCCCAGTTTACCTTTCTCTCCTTTTATGTCATCAGAGAGGGAAGGGAAAGGTATTTTATTGTGATTGGGAATTGTAATCTCCAGCAGAGAATGTTCCAAGGACCTCGATGTAAGAATGGAAATTCTATATCATTTGGAGGAATAGCTAGGATACTTTTGTAAAAGGTTGGAGTTGCCTTATAGACGAGGAGACGCAATAAGGAAGCGAAGGGTTGTATAGAATCTATTCAAAATTGAAATTGTAAACTTACAAAACTGGACTCTATCCCATTTCCAATGCTTTTATTAGGTTTATTCCGTAAAGCAAAAGCAAGAGAATTTAGCTGTTGTCATTTTTTATTAACATAACATGGATGAGTTGTAAAAGCTTTTGGTTTAGAACTTTACTTGTCAAATAGAAAGTTTGTTCATGAACTGGTCAGTTGATTGTTAATTGAGTTAATTTATTACATGCTGGGCTCTGTTCGGTTCTACGTAGGAAATTATATAAGCGCTTTAGGCAGTCTATTAATAGTTCATACTTGTCATCAACTTATCGACAAATGGAAAGTTTCAGGTGGTAAAAGTTGGGCTTGTACTTTTTACTCATCTGATAATTAAAATCATTCGAATTTCTACACTACCATACCATCGATATTTCAATACATTCTGCACAGTAGTAAAGGACTGTGGTGGTAGTTAGTGTGACTACGACTTCCATTTGTTGTGGTTACCGAAGTTGGGGGAAATGTGAAGTGTATTCTTGATTTAATTAAACCTCGCTAATTGCGTCAAGCCCAGATAATTTTGGACTGAAAAGTCGGACTTTGATGTATGTACGGGACGGGTCTGGCGGGTATTCCATCCATGTCTCAGTATTTGGGTACAATTTTAAGCATTAGCAAATAATATACGGGGAGCATTTTTCCATGTCTCTCCACTCCGTACTTCACTCTTTTGAGATGCATTTAATTAATGAATAATTAATTCCTTCTGTGAATGTAGCTTTTCTGCGGTCACATACGTTCCCATTGCATGAAACACTTGTCGGGCCATATTTTGTTTTTCGATGAATTAGTCTGGGTGGTTCTGGAGAATAGTCTCGACTGTGTTGGGTAATGCTGCTTTCGGGAAAAAAGTATTTCATTGGAATGGAATATTGCGAATAATTTATTCATTTTATTATTCCTATTTTGGAAATACGATCAATCCACAGTTTCTAACTTGATTCAAACGACATTATATTGGCTGGGTTTTTTTAAATAGCACATAATATTTCTTTTCAAATTTTATTTTATTTAAGCGAGAGAAAGCGATTTATAGTAAATCTGATTTTCTGTCGAAAGTATTAGATGCGTTCTTTTTTTTCGTTTATTTCACAAGCGTGAACAGCGTGATTAGACTTTTGATTAGTTAAAAACAGTACTTTATTTCAATAGGATTAATAAAAAATGATTATTATAATACTGGAAATTTAAAAATGGGTTCACTTTAAAAATAAATTTGATGGACATTTGACGAGTAAAATATTGCATCTGGATAATCTACATTCTACATCACAAAATACAAAATAATATTTGGTACCAATTGCACTGTCTCTAATAAAAATAATATAATAATGGTTTGGATTTTCTGAAATGATTAGATTGTTTTATTGTCCTTGGATGGGTTCCATTCGTCTATGCATAAGTACGTCAGAGAGTGTGATCGATTTTTCGATCGTCGAATTTATTTCAGACATCAGGCATTCGATACTCTGAATGTGACACTTGGCTAATTTGATTAAATATCCAGCTCTACGAAGCAAAATTCTAGATCTTTGATATTCTACACTTGTTTTTGAAAGAAAAGTAATTAAATCTTGGTTGCCTGCTATTGTCTTCTGTCTTCTGTATTATATGGCTTATTTGATAAGACTTGTCTGGATAGCAAATTTAACGCTGTCTCTACAAGTTTTGGCTTTTAGATTTCTAGCTGTCATTAACAGGCAATTAAAATCATCCAAAAAGACGGAAACTATATGAATAAGAATCTCCCGATCTTCCTTTTTTGTAGGCTTTTGTAGTTTATACACAGGAGTACGAGTAGACATTTTGGTTCCTATTATAAATTAAGCTTTTGTTTAGACAAACATGTTTTTGACCTTTGAACCCTATTGTCAATAATTGACAATTAGTTCAATATTTGTTATTGTTCTCATTCAAATAACAGCCCCGAATTCATTAGTCCGCTTCCAACTTCTTATCCAACTCGTACGTAATTCATAGCCGTGTGTGCTATTGTTATGACTCGTAGTCCTAACTCCTTGAGTGTTTGATAATCTTATACGGTTATTATCATTTGTTGCACTCGTTTAGACTAACAAAAGAAATTGTCCCTACGGTTGCGTCATTACAGAAGCCAGACGAATCTTTTTCGACAGTCGTGTTGAGAAAACCCGACTCCACTCGTCTAGGCCACCATATCCGGTAATCTCTCGTCAAGTACTGAAGGGTTTTGGACAAAAATGGAAATTTATGGAAATTGACTTAGAAGGGCCAGGAACACAAGTCAGGGGTCGGGTCTTTCATCCTCAAGTGAAGTAATTTAAAATTGAAATGCTGACCCAATCAAAGTTTTTGAGTAGATAAACGCCTCTTTAATACCGACGGGTACTCTATATCTAGGAGAGTTTTAGAGATTGGTTTTGGAGATTGAACAAGAGCCTTTTCTGAACGACCATAAATGAGCTCTGGTTTCATTTATCCCTGCAGCCTAGAGCATATTATAGAGGAATAAAAAGACTGTTCTATTTTATTTTTACAATTTTCGACATTACCCACGACGACGAGTAAGGAGTATTTTCAGCATTTAACTTTAACTTTATGCTGTAATTTAAATTTGTTCAAACTGATTAGATCTGCATAGCCGTACAGTCATGTCATATACATACGATATAGGATGCGGTTTTGGGTTTAAATGGAGCTACTAGCTCCTATCATAAGAGCCAAGAGTGAAACATGAAACTGATTTCGTAATGAACTGGGTTGAGTTGAATTTGAGGCTTTGAGGCGTTTGAGCCGTTTGAGGGTTGTTGTGAGTTTGTGAGGACGACAGGGTTTAAAAAAAATAAACCTTTCGGGTTCTCGGAAAATACAGAGGAAGAGGGAGTCAATTTTTCGTTGACACGTCAGATTGTATAATTTACTTATGAATGAGTGTCGGGGGTTAAAATGGACATATACAAGTGTGAATGGAGTATGGACCCAACGCATGGTTTTTTTAGAAACGCTGTCTACAATTTCCCTTGTTTTGAATTTCAGATGAATCATCCAATACAAATGAAGCCGGCTGACAATGAGAATCGATACGGTATGTAACAAGTTTGCCTTATCTTTATTCCAATCCGAGTATTTGTTATTTGAAGGGGGCTGTTGCGGCGGAGAGTTGTTAGATAAAATCTCGTCACTAGATTTCTAGAGAGAGAAATAGGTTGGGGTGTTAGACTGTATGTAATTTAATTGAATTGGATATCCTTGCGTCGAATATTGTGAAATTGCATCTTTGAATATGAATCTTTTCAGAGAGGAAACTGTTCGTGGGGATGCTGTCTCGTAAATGCAATGAAGCGGACGTTCGAGCCATGTTCGAGAGATATGGAGTGATTGGTAATAAGTTACACAACTTGTCTTGTTCTTTTTGTTGATGGTTATTATGCAACTATTCAAAGTGGATTTTGGAGTGTTTAGAATTCATAAGCCAGTTTCCTTAATCTGTAATCTGTTTCTATTTCCAGACGAGTGTACCGTACTCAGAGAGGCAAATGGACCGAGCAAAGGTAATCCTGTTTTTCTTTTCTAAAAAAGTACCCTATTTATTTCCACGTCCTGGAGTTCTATTAGAGTGCTTTGTTCTCCCGAGACATTTGTACCGAGCTTGGTTATCTAGCCATATTGGTTGTGAGTAATTTTTGTGGACTTACGATTAGTTGACAGTAGGACTTTCTCCTCGTTGCACGCTATTCATGTGTGTACAAGTGAAATGTGAAAGTAACTTCCATATAATTTAATATAAGTTCAATTTCCTCTCTGTTTTAAAAGGATTATCGTTAAGACGTTAAGAATGAGGCTTTACTCGGTTGGAAGTTTGGGAGTAGAGACAGAGTAGAGTGGGTCATCATAATTCAGAGTTAGGCTCTATATTTACTTCATTGAAATCCTATAAATCAATTTGAAGTGGGCCATTAGTTTTGAAAAAGGAGAGGGGAGGATGTGACACTTAATTGTCATTTGGTATGACGCAGTGGAAATTGTGTGAAAGTGAATTCATGTTCTCACATTGAGAAAAACTATCACCCAGGGATCTCCTATTCTTTCGAGGTCCGTTCTTGTGGAATCTAGAATCAAGGAAGTTATATTTCGGGTTGTGTCTATACACTGACAGAGAGAAGACAATAGAATGACAAGAAACATGTCCTTTTCCGTAGATTTCTGGGTCCTTTTCTTTCCTAGCTCTACTTCGTCTTGTCATCACCTCCTCTCAGTATCAATAATGTAAACAGTTTTATAGCTTCTGTGGTACTCGTAGTAGTAGTGTCATCCCTTCACCAAGATAATGGAGAAAGTAGAACGGGCTTTTATTAGAGTTTTGAAAAATACGTTAGAGATGATTCCAACCCATTGTTAACTAGTTTTTGGGGAGAGTTTTCGGATTTTTGAGGTTGTCATTTTGTCAGTTAGTTGACTACGAAGGTTTATGTTATGGAGCTGCCTTTTCCCTTAATAGATAGTTTGACAGGAGAAAGTTTCCATTTCACCAGAACATTGGAATTCGATCTGGCTAGGGACACTTGTGACAGTTTTATAATGCCAAGCTTTGTGTAGTTTCATGGTTTTCTCTAACCATTTTATACGTTTAGAAAGCATAGAAAGGTGCCTCTAGATCGAGATTCGAGATGTATAGTGTGTTGATCTTTTCTCATTTTTTCTTACACTCTTGCTTTAATTAATGTAATGTGTCTTCCAAATTACCAGTTACCTTTTACTTTTAGGGCCTTGGTAGCTAGGAATTCTTTGGCTTATAATTCATAAATGTGTTATGTGACTAGTTTGGCGATCTCGTGGATCATCGATCATTTTAATTTAGTATAAGAAATTGCATATAGAATGTAATTTACTGATTAGAATTTAGTCTGAATTTTCGGTTCCATTATCTACCATCTACGTCCCGTATTCAGTCTTCAGTCCTTGTAAAGTTGACTGGAAATGTCCATTTTTGTCAGTACTGTACCGTTAATTTACACCCGCACATATCCAATTGGACCAATATTTGTAGCGACTATGTAATGTGTTAAATGTTTTAATGTGGAGTTGTGGTCTTTGACTTTTATGTGCAGGATGTGCGTTCGTTACATTTGCGACGAAACAAAGTGCCCAGAATGCCATTAAAGCTGTCCATCATTCTATCACAATGGAGGTAAGCCAAATTGTTGTCCCTTACTTGTTAGACATTCACTTTCACCCAGTCACTAATTATGTTTCAATACTCAATACTTGCGTCATTCGTCGAATAACTCTTTTCATTCAGTCACTTTGCCATGAGGTTTGTTGGCAGAGAAAGTAGGATGATGATATAGATAATTTGCTTTGAAGTATTGAATTCTCCAGAATTTTATGATTTGTGCCATCACTGTGGCTTTGCTTATAAATCCAGATCATTTAGAAAAATAATGTGACAAAATGACAGTTGTTCTATTTTTGTGTTTAACGAATTCAAGCGTCCACATATTTGTGAAATAGTGAAATCAGTACTTCCAGTTACTATTTAGTTAAAAATGTATTATTGGCTTTTTTGTGTTTACTGTGTCGAAATTAGATATTAATATCCAATCCGGACCCTATAGATATTGGACAGAAATAGTAGAAAAATAGACATTATAAACCATCTTATTTTGAATCCTTTCCATTCTCTAGGGCTGTTCATCCCCGATTGTGGCAAAATTCGCCGACACCCAGAAAGATAAGGATCAAAAACGACAGCAGAACCTGCAAACCTGTTTCATTGGGAATGTTCCACAACCGAGTGTGAATCAAATTTCCCAGCCGTATATCAATGTAAGATCAGATCTACTTTTAATAATTGTTGTAATGCTTTTGTAATTCATGTATATTTTTAATGTTTCGTCAATTTTGAGATTCAAGGATTGAGTTTTTTTTATCAATTTATGTTCTTATACGACTGAAAATTTTAGCATATTTACTTTCTCTTTTTATTTGATAACCGTATTGTGGGCGGTTTTGCAATTTAGTAGTTTTGAAAGTAGAGTTTTTTTCGTTAAAAAACAAAGAGAAAAATATTCGCGAGCCTTGGCTTTCAATTCTACAGGGACTTTTGAAATTGGAACAGATACTGCAACAGTACCAGCAGCAGCAACAACAACAGCAGCAGGCAAGTTATTTCTCTCAGCTGAATCCCTTGACAGTTCAAGGGATCGGTGGATTGGGTTCTTTGGGATCAAGTGCTGGAATACATGGTCTCACTTCGGGGTCTGCAGCCTCACAAGAGTTGGCCATCCTTGCCACTCACCTTGCATCTTTGACTAATGTGACCTCAAACCAACATCACTTAGCTGTTGGTGTTCAGAATTTGGCCGCTTTGGCTGCCTTGGGCAATCAGTCTTCGCTCTCTCCCTCAGGTAACTAAATAAGTTAAGATTAATCTTTTAGGTACGTATGTCTTCAACATGTATATTTTGTATATAAGTTGTTATGCTTTCACTCGGGGTTTCACCAGTAATGCCCCGCTTAACAATGTTTGTTTTGATATGCACTGACTGACTTATTGATTCCATATCGTAAATCATGAAATAATTCCCCCCTGGAAGTTACTGTATTCAAACTCCATGGAAGTATGGTGTTATTTCGGCAAGGCGAGTTGTTGACTCTTTTTCAAGCCGTCTAAAAAAGATTGGGACGGGGGAGTTATTTAGAAGAACTTATTCTGGTCGGGGGAAGAATTTCATGATGTACACAGCACAGTATTAGTTTCAATGTTTTTGCCCTAGTTTTGTTTCCTATCGACTTTTGCAAATTTCAAATTGATACGGTAATATGAAATGAGCAGAAAAGGAATTGACTATAATTAATGTGCTTATTGAAGTGTTGTGATTTGATTTGGTTGGTTTAAAATTTGACTTTTGTTGGAATGTTTTGTATTTTATTTTCATTGTCTTTATGGATTTCGTTGGATGTGACCAGAATACAGTTATTTAGGTGCTAACGGAAATGATTATGCATCGTCCGCTTTTCCAATCAGAAGAGTTGGATATCGTTCAGGTGGGGTTATTAGAGTTGTAATAAACTTTAAGATGCATGTTTAATTGTGAAATGTTAATTTTATGGAATAGCTGAGCTTGTTTGTTGCTGTTGTATTGTCAGAATGTCAGATGTGTATTATGGATTAAAAATGAATGACTTTGATATGTCTTGTAAAAGAACGAGTCTCAAATACCATGTTTTTTATATATATTTGCAGGACTCAGTTCTTTCTCTAATGGTATGAGAAGCCAGTCGATTTCGAGCAAGCAGGTAAAAGTATGAATCCAAAATCATTATAAAATAACTTTAAATACGATTTTCTAACAAACGGACTAAGATTAATAATGGGCATTACTCTTTTCAACTTCTGACAGGACTCGGGTCCAGAAGGTGCCAACTTGTTCATTTATCATTTACCTCCTGAGTGGGGTGACACGGATCTAGCTACCATGTTTGCCCATTATGGGAATCTGATCTCCGCCAAAGTATTCGTGGACAAGAAAACCAATCTTTCCAAGTGTTTTGGTACGTTACTATTTTTTGACAAAACTCTGCCATAATCTCGAAGATCAATATTGCAAACTGTTTTTGAATTTGCCAATATTCGAAGTTTACACTGTATATAGAACAAAAAGCTCAGAAATTGTTTATTCTTTCGGAATGTGCGATAGATAAATCAGAAGGAATCCGTACAGAATGGAGCAGCAGGTGTTGAGAATAGATTATATTTGGAATTTTTTCAGGTTTCGTTTCATACGACAATCAAATGTCGGCACAGGTGGCAATTCAGGCGATGAATTGCTTCCAAGTCGGATCGAAACGTCTCAAAGTCCAATTGAAGCGGCCCAAAGACGCTGCCAAACCGTACTGACAATGAATTGTGACAAATGAAACCATGTCTTGAAGCTATTCTTTCTAGTGACAATGTAGCGAAGCCAGAGCAGAATCAGAGGACCGAAAACAAATATTTTTCAACCTATTCCTATCTATACCTAGCCAGTTAGAGGTGCCTATCCGTTTACCACAGTAAGCTACAGACACACTACTTTGTAAAACTCCAGACCAGAGCTAAATTTCTCGGATCGAGACGTCCGTGGAAAGCCAAGTCAAGTCAAGCCAATCAATCAGATCAACTCAACAGTTACAAATCTTAAGCCCAAAAAGATATCCAACCCGACCAACTAGACTGTAAGCTAATAATATATCAAACCGATTCCTCTGATTCTAGCTTTCACCTTGCTTTTATTTTAGTTCCCAGACATTTTGATAAAACATGCTTTATTAGATTTAAAAAAATTGAATGTGTTGATTATCTTCGAATATACGATTTTAGTCAGATTAGATCCGATTTGACTATGATTACCGACGGTACAAATAACAACAAAGATTTTGTAGAGACCAAACCATATAGATCGACCAAATGTTGAAAGTTCTGTTTATTTTTCAAGTATTTAATTATGTTAAGTATTAGAGCACTCTTTGTGACAAATCCAACGATTGATATTGAACAACAAAAAATCCAATATGCAATGGGGATATTTGTTATTGAATATAGCCTTCAGTTAGAGATTCTTCGGAAAAGCCATAGCTGTTTTTAAGTTATTTTACTATTTTGACGAAATAAAAGTGCCAAATTAAGTTATTGAGTTAGTTCTATAGATGTTTTCTTTTCAAGTTCCTATTATAATGACTAAAACCGTTGACATTTCCCTTGCCATATTCAGCAACACACGGTTGGTTACTCGGTTGATATTTAATTGCATTTAAACTCAAGAACTGCATTTTGATATTCTAGTCCGTCTCTTCCATGGCGTTGATGATAATATAATACATTATTGGGAAAATCTTAACCCCTTAACCTTGTAGCACAAATATTGAATACTTACTTTATATAAGGGATAGTATTTAGTATTTATTAATTGAATGGGGTAACTTAAGCCACTGTGATGAAACATGACAATTTAGAGTTGAGACGATTTTCAGGAGTATTTTCTGGACCAAATCCTAGCTCCTAATTCTAATGTAATTGGTTATTATTATATACACTAGACTAGGATTTCAGCGTTACTTTGCAAAACACTTTCAATTTTTGATGACCTAGATTGATTTAATTTTTAAAAGAAGTATTATGTGAAGCAAATTTTTGATGGAGACTGCATTACAGAAAAGTTAAAGAAGCTTGTTTGGGCTTCGAAACATCGGAGCTTTGTCTTCTACAATGAATGAATTAGGGTAGTAAAATAATGTAAGCCGTTGAGGATCATAATAGGATAGCTTTTACGAGTTAATTATATGGTTATCACGACTGAAATGAAATGGACTAATCAGGGGAATTGGTGGATTCTTGTTTTTGGATGTCGGCTTGTGAATGTTAAATTGTTGCTACATTTTTGTCTAAAATCCACGTACCAATGCTATTGGATGGCTTAGGAGCTTGTACTTTAAATTTATAGTTTCTACTTTCTAATGCTCCGAATAACGACTTTCCCAAAGGAATTTAAAATGTTCCTAACGTATTCATCTTCTATTTTACACGTTTGCCATACTACATTATGTTCTAGGTTTAAGCAAGGATTTTATAACAAAATATCTTTGACATCATCATCAGTATTTTTCATTTTCATTATAAAGCCACGGGAGTATTGTATTGAATCACAAATAAGTATTCTTTGATGTATTTTAATTATCGGACCCCAACAGTTTCCACAAATTCCTTTGCAGTTTTTACAACGATATAACATCGCTCCTCTGTGTATAATTATTTATATGAGCCTTATTTATTTCCCCGATTCATCGAATGTTTGATGGAAATGGGATAAGCTGCTTTTGTTTAATTTGCATTTATGTGGTTCTCGCTGTTATGTATGTTCATCGTGCAGTTGGAATTGCAAGCGCATATTAATGTCTGTTTTGTTTACTTGTTTGTTTCAGTGTCAGTTACATTGAGTATGAGCGTAAGTACAAGCAGATCTTCGTCCAATATTTTGATTGACTTGACATGACTGAAAAATCTAATTGAATGAGAACTGATCAATATTTTGATTAGTGAATGAAGTACCTTCTACGTTATGTCACACTCTTCTTCTACTGCAATTGCCTTGTACTCGTCTACCATCCAACCCATTCTACTACCCAGTGCAGCAATGCAATTTATTGGTTTATTTTTGTCTCCTTGTGTCTGTTCTTTGATGAAATACCGTTGACTTATCACTATAATAAATGTTATAAATATCTGATAATATGTGGAAATGGTATCGCAAGTTCCTCCTCCTTGTATTACAATCGCTCGTTCAGTTGGTATGGGTTAAGTTATGTTATGTTATTTGTCTTGTACATCCACACTATATACCATTTCCATCGTTGTTTTGTTCTTTATATGTGTTCCCATGCATATGTAAATGTCTTTAGTTTAGCTGCAGGTCTGTATAGTCTTATTTGCAATATTGCGATTTAGTGTGTTTTGGTGGGGGTGGGGTATAATTGGTCATGGCCATATGAATGAATTGAATGATAACCATTGTCGAAATGTACCGGTGTGTTTCAGTTCGAGTAATTAAATTCGAGCTCTTATACTTTGTCTTTTATCAAATGGTGAGAAACAGGGTTTACGAGATATTTTAGCCAACTTTGCATCTAATTGACTTTAAAAGCGTAGTTATAATGACTAATTAATCTGTATTTCATTAGCTATATATATACGGGATTATCTTATTTTTTCTGGCAAAACACTTTTGTCAAACATGGGCTTAAATGGGATGTTACATTCAGAATGTAGTTTCACCCCCTGATTTACACTTCCCTGAAGGAGTGAGTCAATTTTGTTACCAGCTTACTGAAATACAATTTAGATTATCAATACTTTTGAGCATTATTTGCTTCTTGCCCCTTTTGAGGTAGTTTAATTTTGGTGACACTTTATATGTATCATAATATTATGACGTAATCCGCATAAGTTCCTAAACTTTTGTTATATTTTACTATAGGATGTTTGATTGTATTTATCCTGAGCATTGCATTAAATGCTTTTACGAAACTTCGCTATGGTGCGACTATGTTGTTAAAAAGTTAGTTAGAGCGGCTATAAAGTTAAATTAAGTTTGGAGTACATAAATTTTACGTGATTAAATTATAAGTCTAGGTTTTCGGGCTTAAGTTAATGACTCATGCACTTAGAGAGCTAATTTGTGCCATAAGTGGGATCCTATGCCTGTAAACCTTCTTGCATAGGTCAGTCAATTTGATGAGTTTATCTAGTTTTTCAAAGTACAGCCAATCTAATTGCGACTGCAAGTACGGTTTTCATGATTTAGTCATCCTTTTTAATTTATTCAGTGAAATCCGTGTTAAGTTAAAATTTATAGGATATATAGAGAAAGTATAGATTATGTAGTGGGCTTAACAACTCCTTATCCAAGCTGCTGTTGGGCTAATAGTCTTACTTAATTGTCTAGAATTTATTTAGATGTTTAAATTAAATAGACGATGAGGTCAGTTAGATATGAACCTGTGTGATTTATTGTTACAACAATTTACAATCTGCATATTTTCGGTATATACAGCAGACTAAAAGCAATGTATTTCCAGTGTTATTACTCGTGCATGTAGTTAACCTCTTGTTCCTGTGTTTTCCTAATCAAATGTTAAATCTTACTTGTAGTAACTTGATGTTGTAATTTATGGTTATTATTACTGCTATCCATGAAAAGTATACAATTTGATACAAATGCATCGCATCGTGCCGTATCTTTCTGGAAAGTCATTATGTTAGTATCTATATACCTTAAGTTTTTGTGTGAAATTCGGTCGCAGTCCATATAGTCAGCTCTTACATTCTATTTAAACAGAAGGTGCAGGGGGTTCTGGGAATATATATTTTAGAATTCGATGTACAGAAAGTTCTGTGTCCATCCTATTTAATTAGGCACCGGCGCAATTCCAAATTAAAACAGAAAAGCAAGAAAAACGCCCAAATCCCAACCAAAAACCAGTGAAGAGTTAAGCTGACTTTCTGTAAGAGGGTACGGTGGTAAATATATATATTATATAAACATAAATTTTAAATAAATATATATATACTATTATACAATGTGTAAATTAGCACGAAGATGCATACAAATATCACTTGTGAACGCAAATGAACCAGTAGAATAGCCCAAAAATGTTGATACCGACTACACACGATATGATAAATTATAGTCGTTACAAATTACAAACACGATATATGTAATTAATTAAACTGATACATGATAAAATGAAGAACTTGAAGAGCTTTCTATCAACTAATAAAATAAATCAAGTAAACCTTCTGTATTGATTGATAATAAACGGAACCGAGTTCATGTTTTCTTGTCATCGTAAACTGGCATCACGTTTCCTTCCCCTTGCCCCATTTAAATAACTTTCAAAAGGGGATGACTAGGCACTAAACCGAGCCGGAGTGGAAACTGGAATAAACGGTTATTATTGGAGTGAGTAGAGATATTCCCGGACATTAAAACCAGTTATTTATTTGAACAGCTTTATAGCTCTTCTAAGATTACTTATTCTCTTGCTAACTGCCTTTGGTCCACCACTACCCAGTCGGGTAGAGGAAACCGATTTCCGTGGACAATTTTCCATGAAATTGAACTTCCACTCGGACGGAGGTTGGAGGTGGTGGGGATTCTGGATTTCTTCTCTGTAGCATCCTGGTTCTACCAGCTACCACCGCCGAAAACCGAAATCTTAGTCGACTAAATCTCCGAAATCCAGAAACCTTAGTCGTAGAAAGCATACCCCTCTATATCTCCCCTGGAACTCCAAAGTTTTGTAAATCCTCTACTTGTATTTATAACAAACAAGAGCTGTAAGGAAACTGAGATCCAGAGGTGCGTTAAATTACAAAAGCTCCACGGGGGCTTTCTTGGAGCTCAATTTCCTTGTCAGAATGGCATAATCCCCGACAATTTAGAGCCAACTACTCATTATACTTACGGTAATCAACTCCAGGCTCAGCTTAGCTCGAGGATTAATAAACCTGGATTTGCATTTTTGAAGAGCCTGCAGCATATTTCTATTTACATACGAAGAAACCTACTCTTATTTGTTCTCATCCCGGGAAACACCCTTCTTCTTGTAATTAACAAAGTAGTGCATAAATCAAAGTCTTCCTCTAACTCTAGGAAAGTAATTAATAGGACATATTACATTACAAGTCAGAGCCATAAATATCAGAACCCTCAAAAATCCTACAGTTTGTCAGTTCCCATCGGGTCGGAAGGCCTGGTTTCCGGAATTGATGAATTAACGGAGCTTAAGAGGCCGGAGAAAGTCAAGTGAAAGTGAGACATCGAAGGGAATGAATACATTGTCACCACCGACTGCTTAGACAGTTAAGGTTTACTTTCAAGTTCCCACGAGCCGTGAATAAAGTGAGTGTGAAAAGCAGTGGAGCCAGGCCCTAAGGAAATGGTGAAGAGGTTGCAGTTCATACTCTGCTCTGCTGTGGTTAGCCCAAGCTAACAATCCTCGACTCTATAGAGGCAAGGCGACGGGTTGAGAAATGCCAGAGTGAAAGCAAGTTTAACACCATTTCCTCCAGGAAACTCCCATGGAGCTCTAGATCCTCTCTCTAGATAGCTAATTCTATTTACTGCACCGTGTCCGTATAGGAACTGCACTCCCCGACTTTGGAAAGTAGAATATCAAGTAGCTATCATCATCATCATCTCCCTTCTCCATGGATAGAAACGGGGAAAGCAGATAATACCAATAATATTATTATGTATAGGTCCTGGAATATAGATATCCCCATTATAGTAGGTGAAGTCTGAATTGGAGATGGCTGAGTGGTTTGAGGTAAACGTGTTGTAAACTGAAGTTGAATAAACTAAAAGGGATTCATTTTGGAGGAGAGGAGATGATGGTGTGAGATACGGTTACTTATATTACAGTTGAGATAACCTGCCTCCGGTCCTCACCCACCTACAACCTACCAAACTGTACCATAACGGTGAGAGTGAAAGTGTTAGGAGTTTAGTGGTTGAGCCACAAAACGCTCCAGAGGGACTACTTCCTCGCCTACGTTCCCAGTATTTCCAAATTTCAGGCCGAGCTATTATGCATGTACAAAATATAGAGAAGCTACGTACAACATATCACTGACGCCAAAAACTATATTGCAAAACATCCCGAGGATGGACACTCTCAAACCAGAATTTCCTTTGAGGAAAGGGAAGTGAAAGCTCGGACTATATCAGAAAGTGAAAGCAGACCCAGGTCGGGTTGGGCAACCAGGTTGGGTATTTATTGTACCTCCTTGTAAGTCTTGGGATTGGACTCGTATATAAAGATAGGTCCTGAGATTATGTAGCTCTAGCACTAGCTGGGAAGGGCTCGTATTTCGTATGCAGGGCGTGCCTCTGACAGAATCAAAGTGATTGTGATTTGGGTCAGCTGGTAACTTGGTTCATGGTGTCAACAATCTCAAGTCTCTACAAGAACCTACCAACCTAGAGAGCCAGCAGGGTTAGTTAACAGGTCTGGAAAGTATCGGATTCGGTATGGATTTCCTGTCTCCCCTCCGTACCGTCGAAGGAATAGAAAGGCAACCACCCCTGCCACATGAGAAAGGTCAATAAACTGTATCGCAAGGCTCGCGTATTTATTTTGGATCCACCAAGATATTTCAGCACAAGAGTATTAAGAATGCATTGTAGTTGCTCAGAGCAGAGGAAAGGAAGCGGCTTAGATATTTAGATACAGCTCTGTGGAAGAAGTAATTAATTCCGCCCTGGCATATTAACAACATAAATCTAGTCCGAAGTGTCATCTTTATGTATCAAGTCTTCAAGATCTTTATTCGCCACGAGCGAGAGAGAGAGAGGCGTTATTAATGAAAATTAAGGATGAGATCCTCATTATGACTTCACATTGGCCGTTGACTTGGCTCTCAACATCATCATCTCATGTAACTTTCATACTTCCACACTTACCATCTCCACAAGAGGACTAAAACCATCATCCTCTTGATCACCCTTTCACCTAACAGTTATGGAGCCAATATCAATAGAAGTATCGCTTAAAAACAAGGACACTCTGCCTTGGCCAACTCTCGAGTCCAGAAACGACCCCTCAACCACCAATAATATGCAACATTAATAGACTTGATATTAAATAACATCATATTAGATACTTCTCCACACTATTATTTCACTCCGGGGGAGGAAGCAACAGTGTGAGAGACAAGCTTTGAGATGAGATTGGTTTTGACTTTCGACATGAAAGAGGCACATAGAGACGTCCTGGTCATGTTTCGGTTTTTGATTGTCCCTGCATGTCCCAGCAAGTGACACATTTGATCTTGGCCACCACCACCACTTCCAACGAAGTAGGAGGAGGGCCGTTGGTGGTAGCCAAAGCCCCTGGTGACATTATTAGTCGGAATGAAAGGGGAAATGGAGAAAGGTCGGAGATCAACAGAGAAAGTAAAAGCACGTTCTGCCTTGATGTTCTCAAACCAATATGTATTACTTTTGTTGTGTATCTCCTACATAATCCCCACTGACTTTTATCTCCGACTTTCTCTCTCCTGTTCCTACTAGTCTCATCATTATAACGGTTATTAGGTTCCTCCATTCCCATTATATTTCCCATTTTTATTAAGCAAACTCACTAGGCTGACGTCAGCTTATGGAGCTCTAATATATAAATAGATACCGTACCGCTAGCCTCTAATCCTTTCCGGCTATTAGAGGATCCCGATAGTTATAATGATGCTAAAGTAATGAAAATAATACCTCCTCACTGCACCGATAATGGCTTCGTTAATAATATAGTAATCGAGCCACTCAAGGCAACATTACCGATATTTTACGAACTTCTATAAGCTCTACCTGCCTCCATGTATCCGGAGGGAGAAGGGCTTGGAGAAATCTAATAGCCCGAATCGACCTAAAATTGCCTCAATTTGTTTTAATATGGTTAAGTAAACGGTTCTCTCCAATTACAACTCTGTCTTTTTTTAGGAAGTATATTGTAGCTCTATTTTTGTAGTTGGTGAAACTCTGTATTAACCTTTTTATGGGGACACAACTGAAGATAGAGTTGTAGAAGCGTGATGATAATTCTATCGATGGAAGTTTCGGGAGTTTGCTCCAGTTTGTAGTTAATAGAGGCAGGGAAAGTTGTAGCTTCTGCTTTGTTCTTTATTTCCGAGGGACTGGAGAAGTTGTGACGAATTACTGAAATTGATAAGTAAGAGTTATAGAGGGGAGTCGGATAATTGGAAAGCCGTCTACAATCTCCCTTCAGCTCTTGAGTCTTGAGTGATCGGATCTGAAGCGGATGTTATTTTCCCTCCTTACCTCCTTAGCGTTTTTTAATAAGATTGAAAAGGTACTGTACCCTTATGTAAGAAATTGGGCCGAAAGGTAAAGACAAGGCCGGGAATATAAGGGGATTGAGGAGGTTCCTGCCAAATGAATTTCCAATCCAATTTAATCCACGGAAAAAGAGAAGCCAGACGAGGTCTGGAGCTTCGAGTGGAGTTGAAACGAAATGGAAAAAAGGTGATCCAATTGATTTTTCTTCTCGACTCTACTCTTTACTTTGGAAATTGGGAACTACATCTAGAGATATCGAATGTGTTTTATATATTTCTATACCGATTTTATATAGATCTACATGTTCTCCCAATCCCGGACACATGAACACAGTCATTCTGATCTCTAGAGGAGAAAGTCAGAGAAACCCTTCTGTACTAAGGATGTTAAAGGATCCATTGGGATTGAGGCTACTATCTTATATTTAGGTGTTTGCTTGTGTCGGATTTGTATAGGTTGTAAATAGGTTATTTTGGCAAAAATGAATTTGGCAAATTTGCAACGAACCTTTTTATATAGAAAAGGAGAAGGGAGAAAATTCATGATAGATTTTCATTGTATTTTTCATCAAGAAATGTGTCATACATACCCGACAGTAAGGTCGACTTATTTTGCATCTAATGCCTTGTAATGATTTTTCCCAAAATAGCTAATTGGAAAATTCTAGATTTTGAGTTATGAATTGAATCTCCACCACACCCATAAATAACTACCCCAGTTGTCAATTTCAAAGAATATAATTATCTGTTTAGGGTTTAATTGTGGGCCAAAATCTTAAATTTTCATCGTAGTTTGTGGAAAAATGCAATACACGTCCCAAACTCGCAAGAACTGATACCCCATATAAATCTAATTTTTGCTAAATTTTTACTTTTATACAAAACCTTCCAAACGGTATTTTGCCAAAGTAAACCGTAATATTAGTGGTTTTAGTAGAACTGGGTAGTTCTGGAAGCATCATCTTGGCACAGGATAAAGAGTTAAGTATTATAAGAGAATTATAAGGAGATGACGACGATGATGATGAAATAAGGGAGGAAAGAGACCTCTTTCCTGATGATGACAGAGAGAATGGACCCAAGCTAAGTAAACGAACGTGATGTTGTCAGCAACAATTAGGTCCCGTCCTTAAACTCCGCCAACCTTATCGAGCAAGAACTTAGAAAACTTAGAACTTTCCTCCCATTCTTTTACTCAGTCCAACAA
Organism: Desoria tigrina; assembly: GCA_906901685.1. Lineage (NCBI taxonomy): Eukaryota > Metazoa > Arthropoda > Collembola > Entomobryomorpha > Isotomidae > Desoria > Desoria tigrina. The sequence continues at coordinate 165,526 of CAJQTU010000008.1, forward strand.
CCTTTGTCCTCGAATTCTAATTCTGGGACTTTAATTCAGACGAAGAAACAAGTTTGAATAGAAATTCAGAAATTAAACTTGCTAAATATATTCCTACTTTCTAAAGACATGGGTCTTAGACTATATGAAAGATATTCATCTTTTGATTCTAAAAGAGAAAGTTGAAGGTTTGGTTGATATGATCTAAAATGTTATTAATTGCCTTAGAGGAATTTAATTTTCAAATTATAGCTATTGAATAGAAGACAAACCTGTATGAATAAAAGCTAAAACTTGTAATTTGACATTGGATTTTTAATCGAATCGACACCGACGCTTTTTATTAGAGCTATTGTTCTGAAACTTAATTTTAATCTACCAATTTTACATTCTTAACCACTTCTGTTGCGTCGCCGAGAAGTATTGGGTAATCCAGGATTTGGGTTAGATTTAGATTAGACTTATTGAATCAAATGATGTTTCCGCCCTTGTATTATCAGTTGGATACTGCATCTTTGAGCTTTTAAGTGTAAAAAATATGGGTTTAAAGATGTTTCCCCATAAATGAATCTCACTTCCGCTTTGGACTGTTGGTCTGTCAAAGATAGGCTGAAGCATACGTCGATAGCGGAGCAATTAGACAATGCTTTAAGAAGGATACACTTTGGTTGTACTTAAATCGCTCCTTTCCGACTCAATCAAACGGCAGACAACTACACAAGAAATGAACTAAAAATTCTCCATAATCCCAGCTCCCTTGAAAATATTTGTTTTCTCCACCACCACCACCGGCACGGAATCAAATGCATTTTCACCGGCGGTGGTGGTGGTGGTTGCCAAGCGGTGAGACGGAAGTAAGAGAGGCAAGTGTGGAGAAAGCAAAGGAAGTCCTAATGGCATCCTGATGATGATAACTTTATCCAATTTCTAGTAGCTTACTCAACACTCGACCCCTTCACTTTCCCATCTCATTCTCGACATCCCAACTCAATTCAACAAATTTGCTACTATTTCCTAGAAATATATTTTATTATAGCATCTTACGCTTTCTCCTCTACTCCAGGCATAAAGGGAGCAGAACTACAGCATAATAATAAACGAAGCATCACAATAAGGGATATATGATAACACGGAGACGAAGTGCTATAGTCGAGAAACCTACCACTTGTAAGAGTTGTAAATGTGTCTGGGAATTGAGTACACAATTTATATTGGACTTTGAGTCTGAGTGGAAAATTTCCACTTCTATAAAGCACCTCTCTTCTCCTTTCATTCACACTTCAATGGAAATTCCCGATGAGTAAATAGGAAATTAATAAAACTTTCTGGAGCTGGACCTTTTAAAGCTTATAGTGTGTACTGTAAAGGCTCAAATAAGTCCCCATACCCCTAAATAAAGTAAAGCAGTTGAGGTTGAAAGGATACCAAGAAAATTGTTTATGATTAATTGTCCATTTTAAATGAGAAACATCATCCCGAAATAACTCCCCATATTTTGAAAGGGATTGACCTAAGGGCCTAAATTCCTTGGGGAACTTATTTCGGTAGGATTTGTTACAGTAGATCCATTTGCCAGCCTTGTTGTCTACCTTCTGCTGGTAGGGTGAAAGTGGTTGGCAAACTATGTTTAAGTCATGACATGCCACATGACATACATTTCAGATTTGAGTCAAGTCAGTCGGCTGATAACTCTATTGAGTCTCTTGATGGCCTTTCTCTGCAAATAATCCAACTTAAGCCTCTGCAAAGGAACCTATTCACATTTCTCCGAGAGAGCAAACTCAGTTTTGAGTCAGCACATTCAACACTACTCTCTCCCTCTCTTTACAAGTGGTTTGGGTGGAAATTGGTTTACTTAAATATGGAGAGATTTCGGAACTGGAGGTTGGAGTAGTAGTAACAGAAGCAGAGTGCTTGCTTTCACATTTTCAAAGAACGCTTTCAAAATTTTGAGCCAACGCTGAGATTGAATTATTGAATTACTTCTCTCTGCACAAGTAGTAGCTCAAAACCCTTTAGTGAAATAGACGTGGAATCGAGTCCATTTCACTTACAAGAAACAAATTGTAAAAAATATCCCAATCAAAGCCTCCTCCTTCCTCTTGTCTTGAGATTTAATTACAAGAGCGAGGAGGAGGCTCGTAAAAGAGATGTAGATTATAAAAGTTATTTTAATTAAGCTGAGATCCCCCCTAGAGTCATATCCAGGTTATAGTATTCATGACATAGGCCATTTGGGACTCTCCAGCCTTCAACTTTTTTATTCCTCCCATCCTAGTCTTCGACATCGACTTTTCAGAGTTCCCTTAGCAAGTCATTGGATTCATTAACCATTTCCCTACCCCGTCGACGGGATCTCGAGTTTTGAGCATTTCTCAGGCTTCGACATTTGACTCTTTCCCTTGAATCTTAAGTCCCGGCTTGACACTCTGTTAAGATAAGACTTATTATTAGGACTTCTTAGCCTAACCATCAAATAAGAAACTAACTATCAACACCGCCTCCGTGTAGCACAAAATTCGTAAAAATGATCCTCCCAACTTAAATTAATGGCTTCTCTCTCCAGTAAGACTAGAAAAAATCCCTCTTGTTCAAAGAGGTTCTTTTTCTCAGCCTCTCTAGTATAGGAGCTGAGTGAAAGGACTAAGAATGGCATTTTGCAGTCAAGGGGGAACAAGGAGGAATTACTTGAAGCTTGAGATGAATGACTTTCTCTCACTCTCTGTCTCTCCAAACTTAATACTCTCCGAGCTGTCGAATTTTAATTTGACAATAAAAAGAAAAGCCTTTAAAAGGAAGGAGAGAGGGGCTATTTAGTTCAGTTCAAGACTTACGCTTCAACAACACAAACCTTATAGAAGAATATATCCTCCGGGATGATGGAAATAGTTTGAACACTCTGCAAGGATTTGTACAAATTGAGGCTCTAAATGGGAATAGCGGAAGGAGTCCTTGGAGCCGTAGGAGCAAGATTAAGTTCGGGACTTTGAAATGCATTTCTCATCTCCGAAACTACGTCCCTTGCCCTCGTGTGCAGAAAAGTAGAATTGGCTCTCAATCTCTTCAGACATGGGAGAATGGCTCTAAATGAAATATAATGTCACCTTTAGTGGCGGAAGGCCTATTGAAAGTATTTAAAACAAACTTGATTTGACTGGGTTTGCAGGGTTGGAAAGGGCATGGGATGTGAGTTGGCCTTAATTCCTATAAATAGGCCTGCTATTACAAAGAACAGTTCAAACATCAGGCGGAGAGACCTTGGGATTGTCATTGTCGCATGTGTCCTGTTTCAATAGGGATCCTTTTACCAATTATGCTGCGTCCCTTTTGTACGTTTCTAGGCCATTTCCACTCGCCTACGATAATGGACTTCAATTTAAAGAGTGTTGGCTGGCCGAAATTTTAATTTCTTTGCATTTTCCGACCTCAAGACTCCAAAGAGAGCCGGAAACCTTGCGAAAGTCAACTGAAATTACACCAAAATCCGACAGAAAAAACGGGTGCAGTTAGGAAGGACTGCAGGCTCAGCGAATTTATCTTTATAACTACAAGTCTGCGTAATGTAATGAACTTTGGGCTACTAAAAAGTAAATCGAGAAGTTACTACTCCTTCATACGTACGAGTTTGTTCTCTGTAAGAGGAGGGTTGAGTTTGATTACAGGATTGTTTCCTCCAACTTGATTCGAGTACGGGTCCGCTAATTCATTAAAAGGACTTAGCAAAGAGTTTAGGGGACGAAGGGAAATGATTTTATATTCCAGATTCGGGCTTTCACCAGAGCCTGGGTGTATGTTGTGTCTTGTGTGTGTCTCTGTCTGGTTTGGTGTTAGTTTAGGGAAGTCTGTTCTACTTTCAGGTTTACTACCTCCTGAACTTTTAGTCATTCGTATCGGAAGAAATAGAGAGAAAGGGCAGAAGATGCAGGAGAGAGAGAGAGAGAGAGAGAGAGAGATCGAGAGAGACAGGATTTATTTAGGAATGGTTTAATCAGTCGAGAAGCTGTGTCGAGAGGAGATAGTGTGAATGGTATGGTGTAGAATGGATCCTTTGAAAAATCAGGGACATTCAGCATTTAGTCATTAAGTTAATGAAAGTCAAGGAATGCTGGGAGAAGATCAGGAAACTGTGCAGATAAACAAATCAGACTTTGTCACTGGACTACTAAGAGGCGGGTCGGCGGAAGTAGGAAAGCCACTTTTTCTTAATGAATCAAGGACTCCATCCGCCTTCGACGAGCTAAGTGACAAGTTTGGAAAATCAGTGGATGGTTTCGGGAATCGAACTACTTGCTTATTTTTTTCTTGTTTTTTTGTAATTATCTAAGAAAAATTATATCGTTTGATGTTGATTGGAAATTTTTAGAAAGTATGTATAGTGCAAAGACTTTCACTTGCTTTTATTCATTATTGGTTGCATTTAGGGAAAATAAATTTCGTTAACCATGCCATGTTAAAGATGCCCGAAATATTAACATTTTCGAGGCTTTTAAAGAAATTGGTACAAACAATCCTCCCAAAAAGTTTTCCAGCGAGGTGTGAAAATAATTTATAATTGAAAGGTTTTATTAAAAATGTACGACAATCAAATAAAAATAAACATTTCTCGGTTTAAATTCTATTGATCTTTTTTTTTCTTGTTTTGATCAATTGGAATAATCAGGACACCTCAATACAAGCTCACTTGTGTAGGGGGCTTTCCAACTTTTAATCTAGTAATCCTAAATTTCTCCATCACAAATAATTTCAAACGCAGTCATCCTCGATAATAATTAAGAACATTGCAAGTAGAAGTAGAGCCTATGATAAATGTCGACTGATGGAAGAATATTATCCAAAATTCTCATAAATGTATACGGCAAGAAATGGTCAAACATTTTCATATGAATTATCGATAAGCAAAGATTTTTTTCTACAAATTTCAACTAAAACTTAATCAAAACGATCAGGAAGTACGTATTTCTCCCCGACACAAAGTACTTCCCAATGGAACAAAGAGAAAGTCACTACCTCGACTGACCATCAATTCCTTGGAACATTCAATACAACTGTCCCCGTCCTCGTACACCTAGCGACCCTCCGAGATATATTACAAAACAAATTTTGATCCAATCACTTATCCTAATAGAAATATAATATCGATAAGATAAAAGTGTCTGGAATCAGGCGACGATCCATTTCCCCGAAATCCTCTCCCGTTACAGAGACTCCCAAAACTTCCAACCTCCTCCTCCCAATCCAACCTGAAAAAGAGATTAAATTTATTTCTAGCCTCTAAATCATCCCTGACAAAGACAACTGTCAAATGGTCCACCCTCCTCATCCAATTATTTCCTGCCCTCCTCCACCCGCCTGATATATTCCCGAACAAACTGCATCTCCGATATCGGAGTTCATGGAAAAAAGAGCCGGGATGGGAAAGATGATAAACGTTCTTCCAAAGTTATTGGTGATATCTCATTCGATCCCATTTTATTGACCTCCTCTGCGTGTGCTTCGACTTACAAATCCTAAAATTTTGCCATCCAACAGATAATTCCTTAAAGGTACTGAACGGAGAGACTAAATCCGAAAGTTTTACAAATTCCCCAAGACGAAGAGGATGCATACTTTCCAAAATAATTTCCCACTCCCTCTCCACCGACTTCAAAGTTGGTATTTATGGAGGGACGGACTGGCTATTTCATTTAACTTTCTCCTAAGACACCAACTCAATGAACTGAAAAAAGACCATAAAATTCCTCTGTCACTGGAAAACAGAGAGTCGGGAGGAATAAGTAAAATCCGAAATCCTGGACCACTCGTCCATGTGAGATTGTGATTAGTCTTTTCCGCCTTGCTTTCCACACCGGCCATTATCTCAGACCACATCTTTCGTCTTCACATCGTCTCGAGCTGGCCTTTTTTTGCAATGACCAGCCTTTTTTCCCGAGACAAAAACTAAAAAACTCAAAGGCTCGAGATTCCAAAGTGCTAAGGTGCTTTCTTAAGCTTTTCTTAAGAACTAAAACACACTTGTATTTATATATATAGCTGCAACATCAAGGAACCAAAACCATCCTCATACCACAAACTACTGTGGCCTAATACTTGGCTTAGTTACCAAACCACAGGCTCTAAGAAAAAAATCCCAGTTGGCTTTGTTACACTTTCTTTCGTCGGTGGGAAGTAAAAGCCCTGTTGAGTAGTTACTCTTTCTACATGGCCCTGGGCAAAATAAACTATAGACTATAGTCTATCTTTTTTATTATATATCAGAGCTCATACATGTTCCACATTTTCCCAGAGTTAGAAACTAAGACGAATCTCCTTCTCCTTAATAGTCCTTCTCTGTCTTTGACTAAAAGTATTAAGGGTGAGAAAAGTGTTGGAAATGAATCTTTAAGCCGAGCTCGTTAGGAGGGATTTTTTTGTGTGTGACTGACTCTTAAATCTCGATATAAGTCCCCAGGTCAAGTTTACATTCCAAAACCAAAAAGGTGGGGATTTATTTCGGGGAGGACTATTATACCTCCTTTAATACTTTCTCCACTTTCATCGTCCCCAATTTCCAGATATCTCGAGATCTGTTATTTCCCTGGAATTTAGGAGTTGTAAAAGTCTGAGATGTCCCTTTATTGGAGATTCCGTGTTTAAAAAGTGTAAAACGGGGATGTATCGAGGGGTGAAATGGGCATTTCCAGAGGAATTCAAGATCAGTAGATAGGGATATAGTTGAGTCCATTGGACTGGGAATTTGTCTGTGGAGGTGGTGGTGAATCTGTTCTAGTATGTAGTTTTGGCCGAGTTGATGATTGCAATCGCGACCAAATCACAGCTCCCCAGGGACTCCTTCACACTCGCCCTTTGTCTCTGCCCAACCTATTACTAGTTACACACACATGGATACTTCAAACAGCTCTTTGTTCCTTGTTATCCTTGTGCAGTGGAGATTGGATTTCTTCTCCGAGCTCGATCTTTGTACAAATAACTGGCAAAGTCCTTCCTCCTCCCAAGTCACGTTCCGCCAACTCGGGGACGAGATAATATTCGCCAGAAACGTGGGAAAGAGTTAATAGTTTCCTGATATTGAGTATCGAAATTTACAGATCCTTACACATATCACTCTCCCCTCTTTGTAAATGTTTGATTTGGCCAACTTGTCTTCCTGTTCCAGTTACAAGGCTTAGAGACCATTTGACCATTATGACTGATCAGGTCGGAATCGTGGACGAGCCGTGTTCCGAACAAAAACATTACTAACAATGAGAAGACTCATTCCGAGGAAATCCACGCTAAAAACGACATCATCGAGGGATATTATATAGCCAATTTTTACAGGAATAAGCGGCTGCTATTTCAATTACACTGCCGACGGATCAAGGGCAGAGTGGAGCTTTTTACGGGAATGACCTACCCCCTTGACCTCATTTTTACGAGCCTTTGAAGCAACTATCATAATATTAATATTCCAATTTCTCCGGAAAAATAGAACCCAACCCGGTTATTCCTGCCCTTTCTCTCTCATCTCAAACCCCAGCCAATTACTAATTCTATTACAATCCATAAAAGCCGGAGCCCATTAACCTGACCCCTACTTCCACCACCACCACCAGCCTCCCTCATCCAATCCTATATATAGACCTGTATATAGACCATCAATATCAACTAAGTAAAAGCCGGGAGGGGATTAAGTTTATCGGGAATTTTATTATTTGAATTGACCTCTCCTGACAACAGATCTTTAGGCCCTGAAAAATATCCAACACGTTTATGGCTTTCCTTAAACATTTCGAGGATAGGGAAACAAGGGAAAGGCCGTAATGACTCCGTGCAAGGCTCCGGATGAGAAAGTCAGAGGGAACGAACCCTAGCCGCCTGGATCATCGTATCATAATAAACCAAACCCATACCGAATATAATAAGTTCATACAGGAACCATTGCGAGAAAGCCACCGAGATAACCTAGCCCTTGTATTTACATTGACTTACATACACTATAAACTCTCTCTGCCTCCCTGTTACGAATTAATCCCTGGGGAATCATTTATTCCCTCCATCTGATACTTTCATGTGTTTTTCTGTCGGTGAAAAATAAATAGGAGGATATAAAACAGGAGCGAAGAGGTTAGGAGAGATCCCTTAGATCGGCTAGAGAGAGCTCTACCTTTTGCAAAAGGCTGGACAGTATGAAGTATAAGGAAATTTTCGGAGGATCCGGTATCTCTCCGATCCCGTAGTTGCATGGTTGTGTGTCATTTCCGCCAAGAGAGGCTCAGACAGAAGACATAAAACTGGTTTCTAGTGTGGTCTCTGAGATATATGCCCTCATAAACGTAAGACCTAATGCATTCCCCGACACTTGGCTATCACTTTGAGAAATAATGAAGAAAAAGTGCTCAATGAAATGCACCCTCTTCAAATAAAATTATCCGACTCGAGTCTCTTAAGTCAATAGCTGTTTTGCCTCTCATCCTATCCGCCGTGGTGAAGGAGGCTCCGGAGAAAGCTATTAAATGATGGGGAGGCAACCACATAGTTCTTAATAAAACTAATGAGACGATTTGTTGTGCAATTATTCCCTTGTCTTCCCTCGCTAAAGAAAACTGACTATCAACTGGAGTAAGAGTTTAAGGGATTTTCAGCTACCTGCGGCTCCAGGATTCTTCCCGTTTAATGGAGATCGTATCATAAGAGCAGAGTTTTTCTCCCGTTTCCGACCATTTCCCTGACGGTACTAAGGAGCGAGTGTAAAAATTCGGGTTGTGGTGGATGGCAGGAAGAAAGCTTTGAAGTCGTATCAATTGCAATTCATGATGATGATGTAAAAGGATAAGATCAGAAAAGAGAGAATGGGATTGGAATGGGAAGGTTTGCTGAAATGGGATCGTAAGACGGTTGGGCTATGCAAGATGTGGACTTTAGAGATCGAGATAGTATGTAGTAGGTCGGGATGATGGCTCATAAACATGAGCCTAGATGCAGTTCTGACTCAGCTCTGTCGATGAAAAATTTCGACGAATCTTGGTGGAACGAGCAATCTCAATTCGGTTTTACAATCCAAATGCACGCATCATCTCCTATCTTTCGACCCTTCTCGATGTACCTTTTTTACCTTCCTGTGCAGAAGTTGGAAGACTTGGGTTATCAACATTGAGGATCTGCATTACCATTCACCGGCGACATTACGATTTTCTAAAGCACGGATTTGTACCCGAAAGGGTTTTAGGGTAGAGTAATATCCGGATAATGCATGGATTTATAGGGATAGGTTAATTTATTTCTACTTGGGATGTCCATTATTCCTCTTTAATCTTCGATTGATTTGGTTTTTGAGGTTTTGATGATACAATGGTACGATGGCCGAATTTTTTTTTAAATGGGGAAAGAAATCGGAAATTCATTTTTAGGAATTTAGTACCGATTTTTAGAATCAGTTGGAGAATAATTTAGGACGTTATGAAAGATTTCTTTCGAATAGTGCTAATAGTTTAAAATTGTAATGAATTACTACGGTTAAAAATCGTTTAGATTGAATTAAACTCCAGGGTTGACTGTAAATTATTTCTCAAAGATTAGTTCATCCAGAAGGGCACCACCCCTGATCCCTGGTCACTCAAGCATTAATTTCCAAGGATTTTTACACGAACAAATCGAAGAAGTCAAGTTATCCCTTGCCCCATTCAATTTCTATTTGCTATGCATGAATTCATTTGAAAGGGTGTTTGGGACGGTGGAGGAGTTGGATCAAAATCCATTGCAATACTCCATCAAGCCCTTCTTTCAGGGTGAATTTGATCATGAAAGTAAAGCCCTCTTGCCATTCCTATTTCCTATTGGTATTTATAGGAGAGGAATCTACGTATAATTTATCCCAGCTAAACTTCTTCGGATCCGATACAGTCTAGTGTTGGCGATACATTTAGTAAGAAGTCAAGAGCTGCAAATTGGTTTTCCTATGAATCAGTGCCTCCTGAAGAGGTTCAAAATGCCCATTTCCTCGACTCTTATTTCTCAAGTAGCTAACAAATCCAGTTTTCCTCAGCTCTAAATTCCCATCCCTTGGAAGTTTGAATAGAAGAAGAATACAGAATAGGAGCTCCTTCAATCCCCTATTTCCTTACTCTATTATTTCATTGAATAAAAAAGGCAGTGTAATATAATAGGCAGAAGAAGAGGAAATAAAATGGATTGGTCTCGAGTCGTGGGGGTATGCAGCGTTTCCTATCCAGCGATCCTACCCGATTTTGTTACTTGTTGTTGGCTATGACGAAATGTATATTCCTCTCCTGGGGGACTGCCTCATGCTAGATTTGTGACTTCTTTCAAATTCTTGAAAATTCAGCCGAGCGTTTACAAGTCAATTTTAAATTCCAGGATCATATGAAATGGTGGAAGGAACAACGGACCGTTTTAGGGGATGTATCATGTATTTATTTATAGAGAGGAAAAATTCCGAGATGTAGGCTTGAGGAGGAATTATATGAAACTGCATTTTACTATTTTTTACTGTTTCGGAAATGTCGGGAAGTAAAATTGATGTAAAATGCAGGGAATTCCCTTGAGGAGAGAAGAGAATCCAATTCAATCCGAATGACTGGATCTACACTTAAACCGGAATATCATCTTCCTCACTTGTCACTTCACACTTTCCCTCAAACAGATTTGTCATTTTTCCTTCCGACGGGAATCAAGTCCCAAAAATAGGCGATTTTAATAGGCAAGAATGGGAAAAATATGTATTTTCGAGTCGTTTTATGGGGGAAAATACTTCTATTTTGCTATGAGAATGTGCATCTTAAATACGAATATCATGGTGAGTCATAATCAAATGCCCCAAATTGGCAATTCTAATGACAAAAAACCCATCAGAAGGACAACCCTTTTCATCATCATCACTGGATGACTTTGATGGAGATTGTTTTAGTCTATAATCCGAGTCAAAATCCTATGACGTCGGATATCCAATTATGAAAACAAGGATTTGTGCGTCAGATGAACCCCTGCGAATTCCATTTCATCTCCGGAAACCGCAATTCCAGGTTATAGTAACAGTTATCGAATGCAAATTATATCCCCTGCCTCGATTTAAGATCGTTTTCAACCTGCATAATGCGAGAAGGTGGATCCTTGATATAGGTTTAATATATGATGATGATAAGGATGAGACGATCATCTGCCCAATCCGGCTGCAGTTCTAGTGAGGGTGAACGGGGTTATGTATAGGAAGGAGAGGGACTTCTTTACGGTTATTTGAGACCATTAGACATCTCCCTTTATATTATCTTTCGTATTTGATTCGGAAATTCTGACTATCCGACTATTGGTTTGAGAATTGCAAGTAAATTCCGACCAAGATAACACCAGGAAAGGACAAGGTTGGGTCGGAGATAATGATGTAATTATGTTATTATTATGAATGTCACGTCAGGCACATAAGCATAATTGTTATGATATCCCATTGTTGGGGACAGAATTTGAATTGGTATTCCAAACCCTGTGAACCGGATTTGTCTGGATTTTCAAGGCTATTGTTACATTGTAATTTAATGTGGCCGTCGTAAATTAAATTAAAATTATGTGCTGTTTATTATGCATCCATTTAGGAATACGCCTTCATGTAGTAAGATACATTTATCTGAATATAAAATATGAATTGTGCAATTTAGCGTATTCCAATTCCAAAAATTGGGAATACAAGGCATTTTTGTGAAGTCTGGCCACTTTAGTTTGTGAAATTTGGGATTAGAGTCGAGACTGCTCGAGTGGATACACTTGTCCCTGGCCAAGACCAAACTGAATCCCCGCAGGTTTGTCCATATTAAAGTCTCCGTTTCCGAATGTGATGTTATTGCCCAATGAAGTGCTTGACGACTTGACGTCTTCAACGTATTCATAACAACTGAATCCCAACTCGGCCTGGTCAAGTCCACCCCTTTCGACCTCAATGTCCACTCGAAGACTGAGACCTGGGATTTTATTCATGACGAATAGGATTATGAATGTCACGACGAAGCTCCATGCCAGGCCAGCAAAAGTGTCCACTAGCTGGTGAACTACCTGCATCCAATGTCCATCCAACCATCCACCTTCAATCGTGTCACCAGTAAAGGACTTCTGTGCAAAAATACCAGTTAATATATTCCCGACAATTCCACCAACCCCGTGAACTGCAAACACGTCTAGGGCATCGTCATAGGGTAGAACGTGCTTGAGGCTCAAGGCCAGATTACATGCCACCGCTCCACAGACTCCGAATACGATGCTTCATTAAATATATTACAATTCATTGGTTTATATAAATCGTGAAAATTGCAAAAAATTAGCACTTGATCGGATTTTTTTAAAAACAAACCTGGACGCTGGGCTGACATATCCGCAAGCGGGGGTGATGCAGACGAGGCCTGCCACTGCTCCAGCACAAAATCCTAATGCCGAATATTTCTTCTCGTGTCGATAATCGAGAAGAACCCATGTTATACCACCAACGGATGCTGATAGATTGGTTACAAAGCAGGCCATAACGGCACGAATATTTGGCTCCAACGCTTTAATTTTAATAAAAAAATAGTTTTGTAAAAAAAAAAAACATAAGATTATTTTTTAATCAAGGGTTCAAAATTTTCTCCTACCCGACCCTCCATTAAATCCAAACCATCCAAACCAAATGAAAGCAGTTCCAAGGAACACGTTCGCCATGTTATGGGGTTTGAATTCTTCTCTCTTATGTGCCTTATCACGATGACCTACAATATACGTACAATATAATACAATGCCACACAAATACAATATTATTTGCACAATTATGGTACAATACCTAAAACGACTGCATACGCTAAAGCGGCAGCCCCACTAGATTAAATAAATAGAATTTGGATCAAATCATAAACATTTTAAGGTCGTACCGAATTAAACAAATTAAAGATACAAACCAACCTAGAAATATGTACAGGAGTTCCTCCAGCAAAATCTAGACCTAAGGATGACCGAAAATCAGACTATTTTATTGTACTAAGCCGTTTCTCATGATCTTAGAAATGAACTAAATATTGTCTCGTCATCAATCGGTTACCTCCCATCTTCAAAGACCATCCATTTGGATTCCAAGTCCAATAGCACAGGAAATCATATACTAGAGTTGTCCAAAGGAAAATAAAAATTGTCGTTGGTAAAAATCTGCCTCTTTCGGCGGCTGCCCCTATTGCTAAAACAGGAGTAATTGCCGCAAACATCCCTTGATAGATGCAAAAGGCAATGTCAGGGATTGCGGTACTTCCAACCGACGGTGCGTCATAAATTCCGTTGAGAACAGCATTATCGAAGTTTCCAATGAAGAAACTTCCCGTTCGGCTGAATGATAATGAGTAGCCGAATAGAAACCACTGTAACGGGCATTAAATGGTCAAGTTAGGTTTATTTTATCGAAAATTGTGGTTTATACAAGGATTCTAAACTGTATTTACTCACACAAACTATATTGTGAATTTTTCAAGGTGTCAGACAAGGGATAGTTATTTCAGGGAGGGGATTTATCCCAGTTGCTGTATTTCAAATATTTACGGAAAATGTTAACCGAATGTAAATTCTAATGCAGAATTACTTATAAATGCTAAAGTGACATTTCATGACAACTTTTCGTCGGTCGATAGTTGGATTTTCGTCTGTTTTTTAATAATCCAGGTTTTAAATAAGAAATTCTATTTCAGGGAGGGGAGTTATTCCGGGGAGTTGTTGTTCAAAATACCTTCGAGTTGTATACTCCTTATTGGAAGACTAGTAATTTCTAGTAAAAAAATGACATTTTAAAACAATTTTTTGTGTAAATTGCCTTAAAAATATAGACCATTATGTTTAAGTCCAATTCTTAATTATTCCAAGGGGGGACTTATTTCAGTAAATACGGTGACCACATATCTTGAGAGGCTCAATTACCTGAACGGAAACGACAGCAACTGACCAACAGCTAAGCATAATCAAGGATAAGGCACTCTTGCTTCGGGCCATTCCACTATAGAAGTATCCGACGCCAGGAATCATAAGCCAAACCAAGGATGTGGAAGCAAGGACAAATCCGATGTCACCTGGATTGTAAACGTGACCTACGGATTTCTCTGCCTCCAACAGCCCTTCGGCAATATGAGACATATTTCCTGCCATTATCCTCCGATAATATATTTATTTACTACTATTATTCTCAATAATAATTGTGGCAATTTGACTGCCTTAGTGCCCCTTTCTCTCCCCTATTCTTGGCGTATTTATTCGCAGTCTTGTCAAAATGACTGTAATTGCTCCAAGTGTGAATTAAAGATTAAGATGATGCAGCTATTATTGGCCTGCATTCAGGATCTGAAATGTAAACGTCATCATACTGCCATTAATTAATCACATAATAAAATTAAATGGGGAATCGAAATGCAATTAACACAGACAGACATAAATAATATATCCTTCGGCTGCTCCATACTCCCACCTTGCCATAATAAAAAAAGTTGAATTATGCTATAATTTATCGTTACTTTGCTATGGACAGTCTTTTTATTGCGGTTCAAGACTATCTAATTCTCGTCTCGAGTCTTGCTAGATTTTCATGGCCATTCGTATGAAAAATGTAGTTGTTACTTGTAGTTGTTACTTGTACTTGTTACTACTTTCTGGATCGTGCTAAAAAAAAAACGTCTCCAGGACTGAATCGATCTTCTCATAGTTTCAACGTATCAAGAAATAGGAAAAAAACTTGCCAGAATGAAGAGAATGCCAAGGTTGATTAATTGGTTAAATAATTAAATGCAAATTTGGGATTTCTGACCAAAGTCCAAATGTGATCGAACTTAATGCATCTGGAAATAGCCTTCTCAATTAATTAGTTCTTATTCTTAGAAGTTGCAAAAGGATATGAATTATCGATTAAGTCAGTTTCTGACAATCATCCGGCCTTTTATAAATCTAATTTTTTGTTCCATTTTTAACAATTTTTATTCGGAAATTAGATCCAGTAAAGCTATCATGGCTAGACTTTGTCTACACCAGAAAAACAACATCAATGCGTTATTTACTTCGATATGAATCACCTTATCATTCATTTGCGTAAGTCTACTAGTTAACAAGTAGTTCATAATTATTCCCTGATTTTCCTCATTATCCAAAAATTGAATAAGCTATTTTTGTTCAACTTTCTTGAAATTCAAACCATTTGATTTTCAACAAATTAGCAAAAAAATAACAAAATCTACCATACCTTCTTTCCAAGAAGCAGGATGAAAATAGAAAAATCTGCCTTATATTTGCAGACAGACGAGCAGAAACCGCAGAGCTATAGCTAGCTTTTTCCCATTTTGATGAAACCTTCCTCAAAGTAAACTCGGACAACAAAAGGTTTTGTATAATACAACAGTTTTTAACAAAAAATAGGAAAAATCGTCAAATTATTTTAGCCACAATAAGTACACTATTTTCCCATTATACTACACCTGCACTGACGACGACTCGAAGACTTTTAAACAATAAATGTAGACGCTGTTACAAACCTTCCTCAACCTACCATAAAAATTGCTTCAATTTATTGCTTTGCTACTTCTTATTACTTGTTACAGGTACATGAGTAACAACTAAATAGTATCTAAATCCAAGCTAACCAACTACTAGCGAAATACATAGTCTGTCACAGCCTATCTCTATAGTCCTTGTGCACGAAGTAAGGTAATGTCTAATTTCCCTTCAACTGTGAACTGATCAATACCTTATTTCAAGTTGCATAATTACAATATTATAATCTGCCCTCGCTTCTTATGCATATCCGATGGTAATTTATAATTTAACTTTCGTTGACGTCGATGACAAATACACAACTTTGGCATTTACCTTGATTTAATATACCCCAGCTACATGCCGTCTACTCTCTCATGTTCACTCCTCAGAGATATTTGTGGAGCTGAAGCTGTAAGAAATGATTCTAATGCCCAATACTTTGCATACTAAAGTGATGATAAACAAGTTCACATCCTAATTATCTTTTTCACAGCACTTCCAAACATACTACAAACTACAATGCATTTACAGTTATTCCATGAATTTCTAAAGCTAGATTTTACTATTTTGTGGCCGCTGTGGAAGGAATTCAGAACCTTGCGTGCCTCGAGGACAAAGAGAGACGGAGGACAATCCTTATCTTGATTTTAGCTTTCGTTCTTGTGTCCCTAATTATCCTGGACATTAAGACACTGGACAATGGCTCTATTGTTGATTCCATACTACCACGCAGGAGTTCCCTACTCTGAGTACAAATTAATTCAGGGTTATGAATAATAAGTGAAATGTAAATCATTTTGTGGATTTAAGCGTGAATTTTATGCGTATGTAACGCTGACTGATGTTCATTACATTACTGGTATTTAATTAAGTATTCCGGAATAAGACCCCCTCCCCAATTAATTTAACCGGCCTGAGAATCTCCCGTCCTCGAAACAATACCCCTCCCCATTGAGAGATTTGGAAAACATACCCATGGGGACTTATTTCAGTAAAAATAAGCTATTTTATATTAAAAACAGTTGGTATTGATAATTTCGACCATCCGGCCTAGGTCAGCGATCAATTGGTATTTGATATTTCATTCAAGAATTGGGAACATCTTGTCGACAACATGTAATTTAGATTTCAGGTGTGTCAATCACCCTTAGAATTCGAGCAGGTAGCAATTTCGCAAAAAAAAACTTGGATATCCTGTAAATTTAAAAGGATTGCGTGTATTGAAGTTACGATATTGCAGTACAATATTATTGATGCTCCGCAAACCTAACCTGCGTTTTAAGCCCTTATTATTGTGAAATTGTGACGGGATTAAATGTTAAATGGGATACCCTAGATCAATTGAGGTTTTAGTACGTGACGTTAATTAGGGGATCTGTTTTGTAGCAAGAGTCATTATCTCTTTATCCTGCTGTCAAACTTCTGAAAATTTAATTTTTGAAATGTAATTTTCTTCGCAGCAAGGGGCATTTTAAACCTTTGTTTTGTTAAAATCCTCTATTGTGATCCGTTCGTTTCTCTAAATTCCTGGTATTTTTTCAAGTAAATTCCCATTAACGAAGATGAACCCGTGTCAATAGTAATTGTTGTCATCCTTTGATCTTATCGCAAATTTTTTATGCAAAAATTCAGCTCTCTGTTCTCCAAGCAAAGTTGGCCTTCCCTTAATGGGGTACAATTTGATGAGCCGAATTTGATTTTTCTGAAAATTTTAATAAAGTTGAGAAATAAATAGAGCGTAAATACGGCAGAATTACACACTCGGCCGGTTTTCATTTGGAATGCATATCCTAAATGAATATCCTCTTGATAAAAATATTTAATTTTGGAAAACGAAAAGTTCTACCGTTTTATTATTCAAAGGAAGATTATTCATGCGTATACAAAAAAAATCTCGCGAGTTGGAAAAGTCTACAAAATCTTTGGCATAATCATATCATCTGAATGGAAAGCCGACTTTAATCTAACTCCTTTCAACCGAAGTAACGAAGCATTATTAAAATGCATCCGCTCTAAATTATGCTAATTAACGAGCAGTAATTAGTATTTGATGACCCCAAAATTGCAGTTAATACACCTGCAACGATAAACTGTATATTTATAGCTGTAATAAATTCAACCTTAAAGCGAGCATACAATTAAATACTTCTCATTTAATTAAAAGTTAATATATTCTATTTTAAAATCATTTTTACAACCGAGAAGCAATGAGTCACTGTGTATTATTGATTTGTAATGTATTCATAAAACGGTAGCGTTTATATATGAGGTGATTAGATAGCCTACATCTTTACGAAATTCTGTCAATGGGGTTTCTGACATTGCTGATGTCCTTCAATTTAACAGTTCAAAAATTAACAGTCTGTTTCCGATCTATAAAAATGGAAGTTTCAGTTTAATTGCTATTCGTAGTACGTGTACATGAATATTACACAGTAATTTCATTTTAAATGTTGTTGAATGAAAATCTCTAAAATTACCGACAATATTTTTTGGAATGACAGAAGTTGGGTAAAAATAAACGTTGGAAGCGTTAGCATCACCTTGCCTTGATTAAGATGGTTCCAACTGCCTTGAGACTTTTGGTGATTAGAAATAGAGGTTATATAGCTAATCTGTAAGTAAAAAAAAAGATGTTCATCCTGGATATTATTATAAAAGTATACACTACGAATTTGAGGTGCAAATAAATAAATGAAATTTGAAAACGCATTCTAATATTTATTACAAATTAAATCAGTATATCTTTATTTCATTTAAACGTTAAAATGTGTACCCATGTGTCCTTAAATTAAACCTTGTAAGTACATATACGTTCTATGTAATATCAAGAATTTTAGGAGATTAAATATTAAATTCATTATACGTATTTTTTAGGCACATCTTTCTTTAAAACTAAGCTTTAAAACAGTTCATATTTTATAACCTGGGATATCAAACAATCTTTTTTTAACTCAGTCCTTCCACTAATTCAAAAGCGATTTCAACTCAAATATTCTCTAAAATTTTAACGTCTCAAACTTGCTACAATCCTTTCCCTGATCATCTCAGTCAAGTCACACCCATCCTTTGTGATCAGTCGAAGTGTCTTGATTTTGCTGTTTGGATTTCCAGACGGTACGACCTCTACGGTATAACTATCCTGGCGATTCCTTAGCTGTTGGTAACCTTCTTGTACCATATTCGTGTCCCTGTACAAACTCATTTCCTCCAGAACGAACTTGACAGCCTATAAAACAATCAGATAAGGTCAGTACATTCAATTCATAAAACAAAATTAATGCCAATCATTGTTCGAGATTTTCTAAACAACATTACTAAATACTTTTGCGCTTGACTAAGACAATCTATCATCAAATGCAAAAAAAAAGTTAATTTAAATTAATTTAAAAAAAATTAAAACTACAAGAATCTCATATTGGAAATTCAAAAATACTGATTCATTTTTTTAAATTCAAGCATCATGAATAAAAAATCTATAATTTTATCCTATTTTACGCTATAAACATGTAATTAAGAATCAAAATTTTACCCGAAGAGGTTGCATTTGGGCTCCAAGATTCGCAAAGTAGATTTGTTCTTTCGGAACAATGAACTCAACCGTCTCGTCCAGGTTGAATAAACTGATCCTCTGGCTGGACAGCGTTTTGTTGATGACTTCCGCTCTGACGTAGTAACTAGCGGACGCGCGACGAACCTTCGCGACCACGAACATCCCTTCGTTGATCTCGTCGAAAGGCACCGGTACTCCATTCCTGATGTAATCCTCCCGCAACATACTCAAAAAGTTTGCATAAGAGTCCTAGAAGAAGAAAAAACATGAAAAAACGGTTAAAATAAAGCTTAAAAACCTCAAGCGTGTTAGCGTTTTCCCATTTATTACGGATTTTAATACATACCCATGATTCTTGGTCGACGACATGAATGTACCCAAAGGAATGGTCATCGAATCCCAACAAAGTTGCTTCGAACTTGGTTTCCGATAAGGGATGAGCTGGGAAGTCGACATCTTCTACAAATCGATCGTCCAATTGGCTTGGATTCAAGGGGAAAGGCAGCTCGATGTAATTTTTTCCGAAGTCCTCCATGTCTCTAAAATGATTTCAATTGAATAATACGAATTAAATAAATGAATAAGTAAATAAAAATAACCAAAATGAATAGATTCCCAACACAATTATGATAAGCAATTTGAGCCAACCGTTACCTTTTGATTGCAGACATTGCAGTAGCCTTAACACTCTCGTACCGAAACGTTGTTTAAATTTTGAAATAAATAATTTGTGGCCTAATTTTCTAAGTGCAGTTACTATTTCGTGTTTTGAAGTAGGACAGGAGCTTTGGAACAGTGTTGACAGTAAAACGCTCGGAAAGTGATTGAAGTCTTTTAAGGGACATCACGTTCTTTTATAGTTTTAGAACAAAGCAAAGGGACCTCAAAGCGTCCTCCCTTGAAAGCTTGCAAAAGTAAGACTTTGTTCCTTTTTTAAGAAGACTCGATACGCATTGTACAGAACGAGTAGTATGGAATCAAGGGTCAACTCTGATCGAATACAGAGTTCGTCAAAGTTAGCTTAAGTACTTTGAAGTTTGGACTCAGAGAAATCTTCACTCAGAAAAACTAAAATAAGTGTAACAGGTATTTACTGATTAACTACTGCAACTCTCGAAATAGATGCCCCCGTGATTATATTTTCCCGACACCATAAAGGGTGTGTTTTGGATGGGGCTCTAATTACGGGTTAAAACTGGCCAGACACTTATCACAAGCTTCAGAAATTATCCTGATCAATTATATTTACTTAGGAATTTTAATATATTGCAGGTTTCCTGATAGGGTTCTAATCTACTTGAGGGGATGAGGGGTCAATGTTTATAAAAGCTCAAATGTGTAGTTGGTAGTGTTATATTTCCGAGAGGGGTTCTATTTAGAGAATTACAGTATTTTGCCATGTTTGTCTCTATTATACATTACAAAAGAATCATGGAGTTTGTCAAACTGATCTTTAACCTTCGAACTTATTGTTAGGTTTCTTTGCTGCATTTTGGTTTGAGAATTTCCTATAGAAAATTCGTTTATACCTTACCGAACTGGAACTTCTGTAGCTTCGAACTCTACCTTTGTAGTTTGCCCTTATCAGTCTGAATCAGTCAAACACATTCCTTTCCTCATTGTTCTTCGTTTCAAAACTAAAGGACATGCCATGCAAAGTCCAGTTGTAATTTCTTAGCTTTTTGTACAACATAAACGCATCATGTATCGTACCCTGTAAACACACTCAACAAAGCAAATCTACCATATCCATTTTTATCCTCTCCATGAAACATTTCACAATTCTACAAATCCCATCATCCCCCAAGCAGGTCAACCAAACTCAAATCCCGATTTGATTCCATTATCTCCATGTCGCCCATCATCCCGTAGACATCCAGACCCGATCCTAATATATTTCTGTCTCGACGAAGATGACATAGCGCTGGAATAAAAGGAGATAACCTTTTGTCCCCAACCTAACAAACAGGGAGCGAGGGTCTAGTAAAGGAACTAAAGTTTTCGAAAACTGCCAAACTTTTTCTTTTTCTAGAACCTAGAAAAATAGTTTGTCCAAAGAGACTAGAATCACTATCTTCATCCCATAACCATCCATATACCTTTGCACATCCGATGATAACACTGTAATTCTAATACTCTCCCAACTTACACACTTTCTGTATGTGATGGATACTAACTTTTTTGTCCTTTTTTACTTTACGGACTCACTTCCAGCTCTATTTCATGGAGAAAGTTCAGGTCGACTGGTTCTGACCTTTTCTACCCTGTCTGTCTAGTGTCTGGAGTCTGGCCGAGGCTTGGAGCTCAAAGTACATTAATAGAGATGGAAAGGGAGGAGGGTCAATTTGTATGCCTGGAGTTTTAATAGCTTTGCTACAATCTAATGCCCCACTCTCTGGCTGAATTGCAGTCGAATTCACTTGTTCTTGCTTGAGAGGGGGTCTGGGGGCGTGCCCGTATCACTTATACCATTAGAAATATATATTCGACTGATCCTTGGATTCCGATTTCCGATCTATAAGGAATAGGGAATAACTGGAAAGATTTGCAAAGGACGAGGAAGTATAAAAAATCTTTTAGCAAGCCTAGCATCATAAATCACAGGGAAGTAAAAGTATTCAAAATTTGTCGGAATATGTCGTGTCTATAGATAACCTGGCGACGACGTTCCTTGTCATGTCCACCTAGGTGAAATAATACTTTCACTACTGACATGAATGCTTATGGGGATTTTTGTAGATAGAATTTCTGCTGTAGACGGAGAATAGAATGTAGCGGATCCATGCAACTTGCAGGTTTATATAGAGTTACAGACAATCAAACTGTATTATCTATTGGACCAATTGGGTCATAAAATTTATTAGGCGAACATAATATCCTTTCCCTTCCAGATCGTCGTTCTCTTGTACTTTTTATTCTGGATGGTAGAATAGCATGCATAGGGAAATCAATACACTTTAAAATATTTTGAGATCGGGTCTAGTTAGATGCTTCAATGCTTCAGGAACCTTTTATATGCAATTTATTGTGTATTTCTGCGTTTTTCTTTGACAATGCTTCAAAACAAGGATGCAAAGAACATGCAATTTATTATGCTTACAAACTACGACATTTTTTGCGATTTTGAAAATGTAAAGTATGTACGAGAAGTACGAGGAGGACATTTTACTACGTTTTTAAAACCATCTTATCGCATAATTGGCCATCATTCCCTTTGAACCTTGTTGCATCATAACCGAGGACCAATAATGCCCTGAAGTGATCTGTAAAAAATGTAAATGTCCCTATTCTCAAGGTACACGAGGTGAATCAGTCACATGTTGAGCAGTATATAAGGACTACCTGATAAGAATTTGGTTTTCATGATTGGATTTTATAACAAAGTTGCTTAGTCAATAAATCCAAGAGAAAACCTTTGAACCTTCTTTGAAAGTTTGAGCGTTTGCCGAAGTAGATACATTGTTATTCGCAGAAATAAGCAAATTTTTATGCAAATTGGATGAAGCCCTCTAGGAAGGTAGGGAATACATTTATCAAGGGGGAAAGCAATCTCTCATAACAAAGTTTTTCCTACTCAGCAAAAGCTATCTCAGTCCTCTCCTCCTAACTTCTTTACTACGGAAGAAGAAAGGCTCTAGAGAAAGCTTTATATTCCGTCATCCGAGAAATGGATGGAATCAAGTAAGTAAAAAATTCTATTTATAGACTCTTCCCCTCTTTATCAGGTGTCGAGATCAACATAACATTCCCTTTATTTCCTCGATTACAATCATCCTTTCACAAGGACAGACGTATTCAAGTTATGACATCTGATTTTGATCGTTTCGAGAAAGATATAATTATTTTTTACTTTGTAAACAGATTCTGTTGTTGATGCCTGGTTTTAATTCGAGTTGTATTTACAAATAATTTCTTTGAGACACTTTTAGTACCTCTCTAGGACTAGCTTTTATATAAAGAGAAGTGCAGGTTGAAGAGTTCTAACGTATTAGAAAAATATTGTTGTCGGAGATGTTAGAAACAGTAACCTGCCCGGCATGATTTTCATATATAGAGAAAGTAGAAATTCGGTGTGAATACTTCCAGTACTTGTTAATTGAGATTATAAAATCAATTAAATCAAGAAGCAATTAAGTAGTTGTGTAAGTTTATTCAGTGTCTAATGTTGAAGCTGGAAGAGGTTGCTAAACTCCGATGTTGTTAGTTTGCGTGACTTTAATTTCAGAACCCAAGTAGATAAATAACTACTTCGAAAGATTTCATTTACTACAATACAAAAAATAGGCTTTCTTTATGAAACAGGATTTCCAGAAATTACTCCCAATCGTTTACGAGTTTAGAGATAAATAAGTATCAAGAAAGCAATAAATCCTCTCCTAAATAACTCCCCTCCCTAAAACAACTTTCCCTTTCCCCAGATTAAAAGATCGCCCCAAGAAAATGAAATCAATCCCAGGGGAAACCCGTAACTGATTAAGAGGAAATTAGGTGGTGAAAATGTAACCAAAGAAAAGCTGATTCCGAAAGGCTGAGTAAGTATTAGGATTTCAATGTAATGAAGGAACCCAAACCAGATACTATAAAGCCCAGTCTCCAATTCCTCTCAAAATCCTTGTAAAATTTACCCAGGAAATCCCTATTCTCCAGCGGCTCAAGATTTTTTGTACAAACATTTATCTAGTCGTCAGCGAATTTTAATTAAAATTCTTCATTAATGAACCGATCTTTATGAGTTGTCATATAATTATGAGAGAGTTATTTTAAGTTGATCCTGAGCCGTAGGGGAGAAAGTCATTAGATGAAAGTGTCTCTGGATTTGTTTCCCTTCCGTCACTCCGTCCAGACTTTGACAGTTGGTTAGGTTGAGAGAATAGGCTGTTTGATTGACAAAGCCATAACTCAATGAGGCTTAATTACTTTTCGATTCATTAGCTCAGGGAATTAGTTCCCTTCAGTATTTAATTTCTCCTCCTCATTCATCATTTCTCCGATCATGATCTTTCATCAGAGGCTTTCAGTCCTCATTCCAAACCATCATATTTTACAGATATTCCCTCATCATCCATGAACATTATATTATGTTAAGCCCGCTTCATTTTAAGTAATTAAATCAGGAGAAATTAATTGATCCTGTGATTTCTAATAATTCTGCCTAAAGTCGATTCATTTAATTCCGGCTCTAATAGATAGACGCATCTGTTGCATGAATTAATGACTGTCGAATTCAGAACTGCTCAATCCCGGCTTTCCGCTACATTTTCCGTATGCATATTTAATCCCTCATGTCATAAGTAAGGCATTTTAAATTCTAATTTACAAGAATTTAACCGGATTTACAGACCCCTCTGAATTTAAATTCTGGTCCGGTCTGGGCTAACTTTTTTCGGAATGATTTACGGAGAATTCGATCCGGTAGATTTATTCTCCCTCGACGCTGATGGACACCGGAAAGGGACGCTTAGATAAGTCTGAGAAAAATTACAAAGTTTAAAACTTGAGGATTTCTTTGTAAACTACGTAAGATTCCTGCCGACGTGGCTTTCCAAACTCCGAAAGATTCGAAACAAGGGAAAAATATCCTCGCATTTCTCCCCTAAAGGAAAAGGTGAATGAGGTATGAAATAGGAAGTGAAAGTCCTTGTAAGCCAGAAGGCATGAGAAAGAGACTAGGCTCCTCATCATCATCATCATCATCGTGATATCATGATCATCAGCACGCCATCAGTGAGTAGTCATGTCTCATGTACGGTGGGATGTGGGATCCCGAGGCATATCTTCATCTCTCTCTTGGCAGGAAGTCAAATCTTTGTAAAAAATCAAGGAAAAACAGAACGGAGAGATCAAATTCAACCGTCCTGGAATAAGAGAGAGAGAGAGATCTATAAGTTTTTATATGAAACGTCCTGTCTCTCCGAATCTTTGAAACTGTGAAGGTCTGGATATCGATATCTGGAGATCGTGAAAGGAAACCTGCTCTATCCTCCGCTTTTATCCCTTCATTACTATTCCTGGGACGAGAGCGGTGACATGGGAAAGTACAAAACTTTTCGAAAACGACGACACTTTTCTCATCGATGATAGCTAAGTCCCCTGTCTTATGGCATCTCTTAAAAGTTCCTCCCTTTGCATCCTCCATCACTTTCAAGAGCTAAAAGCTTAAAAAAGTTTTCAATCCCACGTTCGACACGTGAGTATTCCTCGGCTCAGCTACTCGAGAAGAAATATCAGATATAAATATAAGGAGATTTTTCTCTACATCTTCCCTAGCCAACGCATAACTTTTTTTGAAATCCGAAAGCAAAAAAAATTGGAAATCAGTTCCGGAAAAGTGAAACAAACAAGGAAACAACCTGACTTTTGGTGGAGGTTTGAGGTTCGATAAGGACCTTGTATCCTGACACGTTATTGGCATCATTGAAGAAGAAATGGGACCACTTGGAGACTTTACCTCACAGATTTGAATCTAAATGTCATGTTGGGCTTAAAATGAGACTTTTTTCCCTTATCTTATTGTCAGGCCCTCGTTTTTCCAGATGGCCAAGGCACGTCAGGCCGGGTGCATGTCTATAGTCGAGCCATTCTCGGGCGTTGAATCACTTGAATATAGATAGAATAGAGTATGTTCAATGTTGAGGGAATCGGGATTTTAGACAGTGGGATTCTTCCGGCAAGAAGGTCCCAACTTTCAATGTCTAGTGGTTTCGAATTTCCATCTGCCATGCCATGTCACTATATATAAGGACTGGTATCAAAGGGTCCCTTAAACAATGGAGGAATACCTTTTCATGATCCGTCGGGATAGATATGAAAAATTCTAGAGATGAGCTGAACCATTATCCAGGAATTGGAGAAAGTGTGAAAGATATTTGATTAAATCAGAGATGGAGAGAAAGCTGGAGGCTTTTGAGTGTGAGGAATTTGTTCTCTGAATTCCGAATTCGGAATAAGTGACTTTCTTTTATATGTCACATGTGTGGGATCTATAGTGAGGAGGAACAGTAGCTGTTATTGTACACGATGCTATTAGAATATTAAGTTTCAGTTAATGAAATTTTTATTTCCTCTCAGGATTCCCGTCATTTCCAATCTCGCTTTAGCTATTTCAATTTCAATTGTATTTTTGACTGCTTTTCCCTTGACGAGTTTCATAATTCCGGAGCAGACTGGTTGAATTGAGAGGATGGCTATGAAAGCTGAAATGGAAAGTCATTTCTTCAGTTCATCACATTATGATTGGAACGAGAAGTTGGAGGCAATTTTCTGGACTGCGACTTTGACTCTTGGCTGATTGCTTTTTTAAGTGAGAGGCCATTTTTACTCATTTTGACACAAATTTATTATGTGAATATGACAGATAAGGTTAACCTGTGTCACAAGACGCTAGGTTCCTAATAGAGATATGATGATATATTTCAGTATTTCAAATAAGTAGTTAGATTATATTTTATTCATCTATAACTCCTTTGATGAAATGACTATGATGACTTGACAATTTACAGACAACGACACAAACATCGCCAATGTCAGGGTCGAACAAAATATTTGACACCTTCAGTCGTCACTTTCAATTCTTCAAGTTAAAACGGGCATTTACGTTTGAATTTTTTTTTAAATCCAAGAAACATGGACAAATCAACAGAATCTCGTCTTTTAGACATTGGACAATGGGCCATGCTGGGTGTCAAAATATGTGGTTATTTTCCCCTCAGAATCAGAAGAAATTACTTGATGAAATCCCTGTCTTTCAGCTTTCTAAGCTGGCAAGTAATTTACTCTATCCTCCTCCTCTCGGCCCTGATTGTCTGGGATTTCATTTTCTACTATCGTCAGAGTTCCTTCGAGAAGCATCTAAAAGCCCGTGGTCCGACGGAACTATACGCTTACAATCTGATGACAGGGATAGGGTCCCTCCTCGGCATTTACTTGACCGTTTTCGGTCTCCGAAATCCGAAAAAGTTTCTAAAATTTTGGAAAGGGACTTGTCAACTCCTGGACCGATTGAAAACCTCCTCTTTCCAAATGAATAATCAGCACCCAATGGATGCGGACCATTTCAAGGAAATTCACAAGTCCGGTCGAAATGCATTTTTCAGCTTGGTCGTCCCCGTCGTCTGTCACGTCGTCTTTGTCTACGGCTACTTGATTGTCGATTCCGTCCTCGACGAAGATGGAAGTCTGGATGATCTTCAACTCGCAATAGGCCTCGCCTTCTGGACATTTTTTGCAGTACTCGAATCCGCAATATCAATTTGGATGGCATTTTTCATCCAGGTTTACACATCTTGTTTCCGGAGCGTGGAGGAATCCTTGAAATCTCTGGCAAAGCCAAAGACTAAGGAACTGGAAGACATGGATGTCTATATCCAGGAGATATTTACAACTTCAATACTTCCTCGTTCCAACAAAGCAACTGATTATACCAGGAATAATGAGATCCGGGACTTGAGAAAGTATGAGCGAGAGGTGGACAAAAGTCTGGAAATGTTTCAGTCAATTGTGAACGAGATTGAAGATTTTAACGAGTTTTTCGGAAATGTTTTGATCTTCGAGATGGGAGCCTGTGTCGTCAATTTACTCGTTTATCTATTTTTTGCATTGATTTGGCTGGCAAGAAGTCAGTTTGGCTTGTTGTTGGAGGGAATGGTCCCGATTTACGTTTATGCAAAGGAGCTATATGACATTGGGACCTTTTCGGAGGAATTGACGTCGTCCGCAGGGCGGGTCATTAAGGCCTGTTCCGAGGATGTGTCCCTTGAAGAGTTGAGTCCGCAGATTCATTTGAAGGTAATCATTAATCATCTAACTCAATACATTTAAAAAAGTTTAAAAAAAATCATCTATGATTATGTAAATCCGTCGATTACAGATACAACTGCTAGTTACTCAGATCTCGACAAATCCACCTACAGTTTCAGCCAAACAGTTTTTTGCTATCAATCGGAGTTTTGTGACGTCTGTATGTAATTCTACACTTTCGTAATATTTTGAAATCAGATTACCTGTCCACGATTCCGCGAATGGAGTTAATATAATTTGGGTTTTGTAATTTGCAGATTTTGAGTGCATTGGCAACCTTCTTAGTCGTTCTTGTACAGTTTAGAGATGCGGATAACTAGGTTTCACTTAAATATGTCTCAAATTAATATAATTTGTATTTGATTGCCGTCTATTTCGAATCGTCACTGAATAACGCTAAGTACATTCCAATCTTCAGTAAATGAAACCCGGGGAAACTTTCACTCACTTCAATATTCCACATTGTAATATACTAAAATATCGTAATGGGCTAATGGCATATATATATGCATATGCAAAAGGCAATCTCGTAAATCGATGAAATAAAACTTTTACCGTTTCAAACCATATTTTATTATTCCAAAGCAAGTTTAACCGCATCCAACTCTAAATCCGCAACCAATTTAATATTCGCAATAACACGTACAATAAATTAAATTACTCGAACTGTGGTCACTTCTGATAAAATTACAGAATTCATGCCTTTCCATCACAATTTATTCTTAACAGATATTGTGCAAACTTTGTTGCGCTCCAGTTTATTTTTCGACGTCTCAACAAACAGTCCATACCTCTAGAGTTCACGAGATCAACTCTCAAGGCATATCAAATGGATTTGTCAATGCGGCAGAAACTAGTTAAAAACAGCAAGATCGCGATCCTCAGCGCCCAGTTAGGGGGCTACTTACCGCTCTACATAACCTCTTATAAGTCCAAGAGCCCTTATAAAACAACTATCCTCCAATTCCGATGGTGTAGCATTCCCTTAATCTGGAGCTTCGTGACCCTCGTGATCATGATTGGCTGGACATCAACTTACTATGGAGTTTTGCGGACCAAAATCCGGTTCATGAGGCTCTTTGGTCCGACGGAAACATTTTCATATGCCTTGATGGTCCTGCTAGGGACGAGCATAGGAATCTACTTACGGGTCCATGCTTTGAGGAAGAGTCAGGAATACGCAAACTTTTTCGAGAAGAATCGGGAACTGTTAGAAAGGTTTCAGAGAGCTGGGATTCCTCTCCGAACTTTCCATAAAATTGAACGATATTTAGCAATCTCCTTTGCAGCTTATTTCCTTCCTTTGATCCCTCATGTCATTTACGTACACGGGTACACTCCGGTTTCGGGCTATCTTGCCCTCAATCACACGTGGACTCCGGATATGGTCTACTCAATCGGGTCCGGAACCTGGGTTTTCGTCTCCTATCTCTTAATCTCCAATTTATGGATTATCCTGTTCCCTAAGATCTTTTCGGCCTGCTACCGGGAACTTGCTTCCGATATTCGAAACCGATACCCCAAAGGGTCCTACCTGATGGAGATTGTGAAGCAAGGTAACGGTAAAGAGGAAATTGAGACGCAGGTGAAAGAATACCTCCAGTTAATAATTTACTTGGAATCAATGGTTAACGATTTCAATCAAGTTTTCGGAGAGCGACTCATCTGCGAGACTGCTGTTTGTGTAGGCAGTTTCATCATCAATGCATTCTTCGGATGTTTTTGGTTCCAAAAGGGACAGGTCCGGATCATAATTGACGTAATGACTCCTCTCTACATTTACGGGAAGAAGTTGATCGAGTTGGGATTTACTTGCGGGGATATTTCCAAGGATGCTCGGGCGACGATGAAGGCTTTAGTGGATCATGTTCCGTTAGATAAGATCGGGGTTGGTCTTCAGAGAAAGGTGAAAAATGCTGTAGGAACATGTGACTCATTTTTTAGGAGATTTCCTAATTAATTAATTTTGGAACAGATTAAATTGCTTCAGATTACGATGGAATCCAATCCCCCTAAGGTATCAGCAAAGGAATTCTTTGTCGTGAATAAGGGATCGGTGACAACGGTGAAGATTTGCTAAATTACTTTTGAGGAAAGATTCCAAATTCCTACAAGTCTTGAGTACAATTTCGACATGTTTTTCAGGTCATGAGTGGAATGATGGCATTCTTGGTTGCCTTGATTCAGTTTCGACAGGCGGATAAATAAGGTAGTAGAAAAATATTTACAGCAAAGATTAGTTGACGTAAGCCGAGGGTGAAGTCCTTGAACAATGCAGCTGAATAATAATTATCACGGGAATTTGTCACCTGGCTATCCACCTGCTCCCACATAAGATAAGATATCGATGATAAAGCACCTGTTTATAATGATACGTTTTTATCGTAAATCAATTTGTTCATGAATCATTTACCTCTAGTTCTTATAAGTATTATCACTTTACAGTTTTTGTCATTTAACATTCCTGTAATTTAACGCAGCGTACTGCAGAAAATAAAAACGTAAAATTCGAATAAAAAACGGCATATATATCCTAGTTTCCGAAATGAAGGCTTTGATAATAATTTCGATACTCATATCCCCCATTCTGGGGTCCCTTTACTCCCCCGATGGATTCTTTACTACGTCCGACTTGACCGCAGTGACCTGGGCCAACGCCGTTAATTCTCAACAAATTCTGAACGAAACGCTATCTGACCCTCTATTCCGAATGATCGAGGCGGATGTCTGTCGTGGAAGAGAGCGGATTAATGGGACTGAATCGATATTCGACATAGCTATAATGGCTCAACCTCCAAACATTACGTCTGACCTCTCTTTTAAACGATTCATCGACATTCTTATCGACTACAATCGGGATAAACCTGTTGATGAAAGGAAAGGGATCAAGCTGGACTTTAAGGATTACTTCAGTCTTGCTTCCGCTGTTTCGACAATGAGACTACGAAATATGAACTCAAACGGAACGGCGATACAGTTCCCAGTTTGGTTAAATGCGGATGTTATGAGAGAATCGGATCAGGGTTATGCCGAGTCACCCGATAAGATCACCATTCCTCAGATTATTAAACTTCATAGAGTAAGCTTGCCAAATGCTGTACTTTCCTTGTGGTGGAATTCTACAAAGCGTAAGCAAATCAAAATGCTTATCATTATTCATGAATTTCCCATCTCAAAATGCAAGAAAATAGAAGCCCTTTCTTCAGGCGACGATTGGTCTTTCTTCATAACTTGAATAACAAAACGATGTTATTTAGGGAATCAGGATTCGGGGCGACCGACCGATCTATCTTAAAGATTGATAATAATTACTTATGGCTACAATGTTGAAGAGGAATCCAATCGGGGCATTCCGATAACCCGAAATAATTCCCCACCTTCCAGGTTTCCAACTACGGCTGCTCGATATAATTCCCTCACATGACGTTGTTTTAAAACTTCTGAAAGAGGGAAGGAGGGGGGGGGGGGAGACTTTATTTAGAGATTATTGTACTTTGTTTTGGAGATTGGTTTTGATTGTTGAAAATTTTGAATTACAGAATTATTATCGTACAGAAGACAGCACTACGTCGATATGATCTCCGATCTTGAGAAGGCAGTTGGAGATCCTGAGATTTTGAAAGATCTACCGGTAACATTTAATCTCAGAGCGGGGCCCGCGACGAGGTCATTGGGAGACATCAGATATCTCCTCAGCTCAACGTCCCTCTGGTCAACCATTACCTTAAATGGCAAAGAGGGCGATTCAGCAATTGAACAGGCTAGGTTGGACGATTTCATGAAAGTCATCGGGAAGAACAGGACCTTCGTCGATGCACCTTTTAAATTTACGATGAATTCTGCTGGAAACATTGGATTCGATTTCGTGTTTGTACTCTTTACCTGCTCATTGAGATATTTTTTGTGTTCCTTATGGGCCTAAATTCTCCAACTTTTATTAAATCTCTTACAATAATCCATGGTCTTATAATATGAAACAATCTACTAACTCCAAGTCCCTCAGTTTACCTTTTTAAATAAATAATTAAATGAAACGCACTGATACGGTTGTGGTTCGCTGCAATTGACACTTGACATTAAATTATTTTCTTTCAGCCTCGTCAGCATTTTAATGTTTGAATTTCTTAAGAAATCCATTTTAGACGGTTATAGATATTCTATCCCAAAATGAGTCTTTGGTAATTCCGGCATAAATACAAGCGACTTATTGTAGAAACTGGGAAAATATTGGGTACATGATTTATTTTCACAATGGAACTGATTTAAATATTATTAAATCTCTTGCCGTTTACACGAGTTAAAAAACTAAACAGGAATAATTTAAATGTAGTTCTTAGTTCGACAATCTTTTACTTCAATTCTGTTATTTTCACAACTTCGTGTACAAAATGTGATCCCAGACTTACATTCAATTACAACTCAGGGCGATGAGATCAACTAGAAGCTTTCCTTGTACCAGAAGTCGGTTTGTAAGGAATAGATAAGGACAAAAACTGTCACCCAAAATGGAAAGAATCCTATCACAGTGATCAGGAAGATCGACATCACTCCCACTACTCCCAGTCCCAGGAGAATACAGCCGACGAGGATTATCACTAGCGACACGTCCATGACAATACATATTATTAGCCCAACAACCGGAAAGATCACTGTCATCAGCGCGAACAAGACGGTGACGAGAGAGATGAACAGAAGTATTGTGAATATAAAACGAAGCATGATTATAAACTCTTCCTGTCCTGATCCGTGCCGGCAAAGCGATCAAATCTCTAAAACTAATTGTAGGAATTAATTAGAAATCGTTGAAAATGGCAACCATTTTATCAAAGCATATAACTTACCTATACCGTCTTATGTGTTTCACACTAATTGTAGAGTAGGATAGCTTACGTACACATGAGACCTTATTACCCGTTCTGACTGTTAAAATGAAATAATAGCCCCAAATATCCAAGGTACGTGAATTGAGATCGTACGAACTCAATTCACGTACCTTGCCAAATATCGAAGCGGAATCGTAAATTTTTCGAAATAAGGATTTGTTTTTTTCATTTCCCTTGGTTTCCAAGAATGCATCCAAAAACCCTATGAAATATATAAACCTCAAAATCCATAGACCGATCTATAGAGAAGGAAATCCGATAGAAGATTCCTGACGTCGGATTATTGTAAAAAAAATTATAATAAAATTTTTGAGCAAAAAAAACTACATTTTTTATGATCAAAGGATTCCATACACAATCAAGGATGAGTAAAAGGGAAGGGGCAAATTCTTTAGAAAAAAATTAGCTCCCTAGTTCTTCTTCTCCTTTGCTTTGGTGAAAGTCTAAAGTAGAGGGATGAATAGGAGAAAATGAACATTCGTTTGCCTTCTCTGCAGGATTAAATTAACAATAATCATAACCGTAGACTTGCGAGATGAATGAAAGAGGAAAGGGCATGAAGGAGATAATATAAAAGAAGTAATGGAAATGTGCAACTCCAAAGGGTGTTGTAGTAAGTAATAATAAGTAGCTGGAAATGGAAATGGTTCTTTCAATTCATTCTCATAATAGCTGATTAAGTTATGCTCTCCTCAGCCGCCAATTGCAGCCCGTTCTTTTCCTTGAATAGCCTGTAATATTTTTAGCCTGTGCGTTTTTATATCCTTCTAATCATAATGCTTCTTTGATGAGATGTGAAGTGGAAAATTTTATTTTTAATTTCGTATTTGAGCGATTCTTGTGAATTTGGATGTTTTATGTTATGCGTAGGGAGCTTGACATTGGAGAGCTTTAATGTCAACCCACATGGATGGCCAGTATAGAGGTGCCCTGGAGGAGTTATTTTTTTAACACCATGTAAGAGAGAAGTATTCCAGAGAGATGATTTATTCAGGGCGAATCGAATGTTAATCGTAGTTTAGTTATTGAAAAATACCTTTTTTGAAGGCATTTCACGGAATAGTTTTAAATTTAAACCTATGCAGTAAATTGTCAGAATTTTTTAAAACCATACTGAAGGTGTGGCGATTATTTTCTGGGGAGTAGTTCCAGGGTTGGTAAATATCGGGATTTATCGTAAAATTTTACTTTCTCTCGTCGTTTTTAGGTTCCAATGCTGGTGAAAGTTACTGTATATGATTTCCCAACTTGCTGTAAGATGGTAATATTTTAGCAGTATTCCAATATAGTTCAATTAGATAGAAGAAGTACATGTTACTCCTTGTACTTTGTATTTCAAAGTAATGGAAAAGTTCAAACTATGAACTACTAGTTTAATCGAAAACAAAGGTCTTCTTGCTCTTGTCGAATAAAAAACAGAGTAGAAAGTGAAAGAAACTCCTTCTACCGTTGGTAAAGTCAAAGTCTAGACTTGTATGTGACCATTCCATGCGAAATAAATTTCAGTTTTCAAATCACAAATACTGTAACATTTATTGCTGAAGCATAAAATAATGACAATACAGTGTTTAGATAAAAAACCAACAAGGATATTCGTATTTGTACATCGTAGATACGTGATGAATAACGCGTTCCGTTTTAACCTGTTTTTTGGGTAAATATCATTCTCATCCTCATGTAGCCAAATCATTTTTTTCGTGTAACAACAAATTATAACTATTTGTAGTAAAAAAAACAAATTTCGTAACTTTATGACCAAGGAAAGGAGATCTACGAACACAAATATAAATTACTATTACATAAAAGTGCAAAAGTGACAAAGAAAATATTCTTAAAAAACAAAAAAACAACATTTTCATACAAACTATAACTTTTGGTTTTGCATTGTAGTGCAAGTGAAGCGTCGGTATTATTGGCATACAGACCTGGCCTGAATTGTTCAAAGATTTTGAAACCAGATTTATTTATAATTTAAATAGACTATATTATCCATACATGATGCAATAAAATATTATTCCTTTTTGAAGACAAAGTCAATACTAGATCCATGATTGAACTGAGCTGTAAATTGTACCATATTTAGTTTATCATGATGAAGAATAGAGAGACAGAGAGAGTGAATATATCAGTACAGTACTTTCTCCACAACTTTTCTAATCATATTATTATAATTTATAACCTGAATGAATACGGATAAATAAATGTAGCCCTGCCTGCCGTTTTCTTCTCATCAAGAGGAGGAATTAATTAATTCAATTCATGGATTAGAAAGCCCTGATAATTACTTCCAATTCCTAGCTTCAATTAAAATCAGTCCAGTTACTATAATTTATAATAAGCGTTCCATATCCAATTGTTCAAACACAAATCAATTGAAATCAGCATGCCCTGCACTTTTTTTAAGATGAACAACTTCACAAGCATACTGTCCTATAGATAGACCTTAATCTTCCTGGGTTTCTGATGCTAAATTCCTTCTCGAGTTTTTAGACTAGAATTTCTGATCGTCCTGGTATTTTAAATTCCTCATTTCGTAGGCCAACTTATAAGTCAAGGAAAGCACTTAAATCTCTACAAAGGATTCTATGAAGATTGACATTGATCGCTAATTTTTCGTGATACATATAATATAGGTGAAAGTAAGTTCTATAGGGCATCATCTTTGTATTCAATGAAATATATAGAATTCAGACAGTAGTACTGAAAGTATTTGTCATCTCTCGTCACAACAGACACAATCATAATAATAGCAATAAATCGAAATATACTGACCACCACGGACACCACCACTGGACAGTTCCTTTAAGATTTCTCAGTCTGATTAATTACCACAGGTAAACATTTATACTTGAACGTTATCAATAGTAATACACGTTTCCATCTTTGAACCTTACATTTTTACTTGGTACAATATAATACTACCTTAATAGTTAGTCTGATCAACCGTAATAAATTCTAATTCAAGTCTACAACTACAAAACTACTGTTATAATGTAAACATCCTGTGATGTGGCCAGTACAACACACGTGGACGAAACACTTCTAACCGTCTACGACATGATAGTAACTAATTAGTAATTTTTTTGGACAGTTGGAATTATGAAACCTGATGTGATTAAGATCCTGCAGATTTCAACAATAGCCAACAATTTCATTATATTTCTTCAAACTCTTTCTAAGACATCACTCGAACTCACATTTATTTCCATTCCCACACCAGGCAACCCCCCTCAGCTGCAGTTCTATTAATTATCCTGAAAGCAGCCACGCTAATCCTCTCGAGAACCTATTAGCCTTGTTAGTGTGTATCAATGTATGAAAATATATACAAAACGCAAATAGCATTATTATTATCGTATCAGCCTCAGCTCGAGGGATTCATCAAGAATATCTCATGCGTTAATTCTCTGGACTTCATCAACTCCATCCTTCAAGACACATGAATCTTCTCTATCCCTTGCAGCCACTGAAGCAGATAACACTCTCCAATACAACAACTAACTACTCTGTTATATGGAGCCCTTCTTGATGTCGGAAGAAGATTTCTCTCGGAAGAAGCAATTTGGAATCCTACTGGAGATTTACCTCTAAGCTACCTTCTACTTTGAAACCGTTTTTTTACCGTAAACGGGCTGGGGCTATGATGATGATGCCCGAGATGAGGTATATCTTTTGCACCTCCCGTCTCTAAATCTGTAGCTTTTGTCAGGAGGTTCAACTCCCATCATCCGTAGTTATCCCGAAATACTACAACAATAAGACTACGGAACTCCTTGCTTTCTCCTCAAGAGACTCTGCAGTTTGGGATGAAGGTAGACTTGTCCTGTAATCATAATTAGTTGGAAACAGCCCCCCCTCCCCCTCTCTGCATATATAAAGAATACTTTTTCTCGGTATGGCTCAGCCTCATTTCGACTCAAGTCTCAAGTGTCTCTGCTGCTTTCTCTCTGTTCTGTAATTACTATTGATCCTGCATTTATTTCCTTAAATTTTCCTCAAAAATGAAACGACTGGCGCATTCTTTACTTCTATCCTCGTAAACGCATTAGAACTTTCACTTTTCCTCCCGTCCTCTTCCCTCCAACTTTCTCCGTAGTTTATTTCTGCAAGCAGAATACATTGGATCTCAAATCCGATGCAGGAAATTATCTTTTTTTCTTCTTCTCGGGAAGTCGAAGAATTTTACTTTCGTTTAAAACTCTAGTAGTAGTACACAACTTGTTTTTAAGAGACTCCTTCTCAGAGAGAATCATTAAGAAGAATTTTGTATCTTTCTCAGTCTTTTTTGTGAAATCAGAATTGCAAATTGCAATAGTCAGCTCTGAGCTTATTTGTCCCAAACCCCTTGTCTTCTCTACAGAATGCATACTTTCTCTCCCCAGGCCCTATTTACTTATTATAGCTACTTTACTATACTATTATGTACTCTCGTATAATATAATTTATAAATATGTATACTATATCTACATCTACCATTAGATTCTAAGCGGCACATTTACACTCGCATATATAATCCGTACTTAATTACACGTATTTAACACTGGTTCTGCTTATTCTAGATTAAATCCTCAGATGCTAAATAATTATAGCCTGTAAGGATTATTTTATTATGTCTACAAATTCAATCAGGAAAGACGAATAACTAAAATAAATAAGATCATGCTCCTCCAAGGTGAAACATCACCAGAAGGTTATTTGACAATTCGATACCGAGAATCTTTGGAGCAAATAATATGGAGATTATAGTAATCCAATTAAAGCCAGTATATTTCATCGGGGAGTTTCCAATTTCTAAAAGACTGGACAATATAATCCGAACGAT
This sequence comes from Desoria tigrina, assembly GCA_906901685.1. Classification (NCBI taxonomy): domain Eukaryota; kingdom Metazoa; phylum Arthropoda; class Collembola; order Entomobryomorpha; family Isotomidae; genus Desoria; species Desoria tigrina. The sequence goes on from CAJQTU010000008.1 coordinate 203,063, forward strand.
ATTCTATTTCTCTAGCCGTTCCTAATCTAATGCACATAACAACATTCATATTGCACACACACGTATTCTCAAAGAAAGGAAAAGGCCCTTCCGATAACTGACAAGCGCAAATAATTGTCATATAAATTGTAACCACCATTGGTAAATGCAAAGAATCTGTATCAAGTTTTAGATTGGAGTTGTACAATTTTTACATCGCGTAATAACCAAGTCAGATAGTAACGAACGATACTCAAAGTAGGATAACATCCCGAAGCGATCCATGAGCATATTTTTAACATCTACGATACGAAACAACCGAAAAGTCACAGACTTCTAACGAAATAGATGCGAATTGATTCCGAATTTTTCCAAACAACGATCCACGTTTAAGATGCGTTTCCGTTTTAAAATCACGATTTGATTTTACTTTTATATAGCTAATTAATAATTCTAAACTCTTGACTTCCGAATCGATAAATGCAAGAGAAACGAAATAAACTAGTTCCGGCAATGTGAAACCAGTTACACAATACAACATACTCTGTATGTTCCCTGATTTCGATTTGATACGCTCTCGAGGTATCCGTTTTCAAGACTATTAGGTTTAAGATTAAACCTTAAATTCCTTTACCACCGTCGGTGTTATATCAATCACTCAAATTCACAGATAGAGAACAATGAATTTAAAATTCTCAACACTATAATCTAATTCTAGTAGTGTAATCCTAATATTTCATCAGACTTCACACATCACGCTTTTCAAATGACTTTTAACAGACAGACATTCCGACTAACTTCGAAAAGGAAATAGATGAAAATAGTATTTGAATTAGATTCAAAATATAAGGACAATTTCAAGACAATCTTCCAAACATTTTACAACTCTCTGGGACTAAAACTGCTTTTCATACTTAACATGGACATTTTTCAGTTATATTGACAAAAATATTTCAACAATAAAACACTGAACACTCAGCGCGGTATCCTATAATAGAGCTACCAACTTCTATTATATGTTATAGTCAAACTACAGTACAAGTTATTACTTTCTAAATAAATTCGGCAACGCGACCAATGAAAACAGTTATTCTTTGGTATGTCTGGCATGAGCTGTCTTACGAACGAGCTTCATCTATTGAATACATACCTATCATTCAAGCAGACCTTAAATTAGCTCTACTACTAGTAACCATATATAATTATTTTTTTTATGAAATTGATGCATTCACAATCATTCCATTCATCAGCCTTGAGTCTAACAATATTAAGTCTTCATCGGATCCATAACTAGTTCCATTCCATTTTCTCTGATTTTCTGGCCCAAATGGTTTACACCGAAAATCCAAGCAGTAAACCATTACCTATTAACCGGTAAAGTCGTTTAATAGCTGTTGAAAGCAGGCCCTAATGCAGCTTCAGTCATGCTCAAACACAGCGATTCAAGTCTAGAAGTAATATCCATGGCCGAAGTCTGTTGACCGGTTCCTCCAGACATTTGCTGACAGTTGCCTCCGTTATTTCCGGTTGACAAGCCTCCAACCATCAAATTGGATGAGTCGTTTCCAAAATTTAAGCCAGACAGTATATCAGACGTCTGCTGTCCCAATGAGCTCAAGGGATCAAACATAGGGGGAGAGGTTGACAATGACGTGAAGAAGTTCGGTAAAGGAGCTGATTTCGTCCTTTGAACGGACAGGTGAGATCTGGCAGACTAAAACAAAAACATTTTATAATTACAATGAGAATTTATCTAAAGTCTAAAAATTTCTGAACTGAACTAACTTCCAGGAGAGAGTCTTGCAGACTCGGTCGCTTAGCCATGAACATAGCTTGAATGGAATTGCCCGCAGCGGACCACGCTGGAGGAACAGAACCTAGACCTGCATTTCCTAAATGGGTGCTTAAATTCAGGACACGAGGGCTGAAATGCCGATTTTGCTTAGAGCCATTTCCATTGGTGCTTCCAAGACTTGATGAAGTCCTGATTAAAATAATAAAAGTTCAGTTAAATAAAATTTTAAACAGCAGATGTAAAAAAGCAAATCAATGAGCATAAAATGGGAGCTGACTTACCGATGATGGTGGTTATGAAAATGCGGATGATGGCCACTTGAGTTCCTCCTTTGAGCTATTGGAGCCTGTTGCTGACGCCAAAGAGACAGAACACGTTTTTGTTTTGACGTAAAGGACTCATGAGAGAGACACTTGTCCAGTATTGATACCAAGAGACCTTCACATTCCAAGTCTGGATTCATCTCACAGGCTATTACAATTTGATTAATAAAAAAGTTATACTTTCCGAATATATAAATAGATTAAATACGATATAACAATCTCGAAAGTATTACCTTTGCCTATTACTTTAACGATGATCGCAGGAAGATCATCATCAGTCTCCCTGTTTCTCTGTTGAATAATAAGATCCCCACTATTTTCGTCTTGATGCTGGAAACGGTTGCTCCCAATCGGTCCAGGGGGGTTGTTATTCCCATTTCCTCCTGAAACAATCTCGTGACCGGTTTCCTCGTCTCTGGGCACGGGTTTAATTGGTGTGGTAAGCATCCATTTGATTTCCGTCAAAGCATTTCGAACGCTGTCTTTTTCATTCGTCATCTCGTCGTATAGCTGCTTGAGCTGATGAGGCCGTTCTTTGAGCTTTCCAATGGAAAGAATTATTTTGTGGCGAGCCCCCTTGGTCACCCCTTGCTTATCCAGAAGTTCCTCATTCAATGTCATCATCTCTTCAAATGTCAAGTGAGCGAACAGGAAGGAGTACTTGTGAAGGCGGAGGCTCTTCAGCCAACATGGAATCTCTGAAATAAATCAATGAAATTATCTTTTAAATTCAATAGACGATTTCACTATATAAATTCGTAGTATTGCCAGTTAATCATACAGTATATTTTACATTCAATAATATCTAATTTTTTTTAAATTAATTATAAGTTGCGGTTGCAGCCGAATTATTATTCTGAAACTCTGACATTGACAATTGACATCCCCAAAATTTTGGACACCTGTCTAACTGACCTCTTGAATTTTTTATTATTCCCTGAATTCGTTTTTCTAAAGTCTGATGACGACAATCTAAAGAAGCTATTAAGATTCCTAACACGGTTTATAGCTCTTTGTCGTTATCGTTGGATTTTCTAGGCATTCTTCGCTCATTAATTTCAGATAATGACCGCTCGGTATCATAGGCTTTATAGGATGTCATCTTGTTAAATTTCTGTCATGAATAGAAGCATAAACATCATTTCATCCGATTTCAAAAGTTCAGCAGAAGTATCAGCAATAATAATCGTCGTTCGACAAAAGGTCGCGACGGCAGTCATATCAATAAGTCATAACTTATTGAAACAGTTATAAGTCAATCTTGAAATATCTATGCCCAGACCAGATAGAGGTTTTTGCTGCCATTTCACCACATTTGTGTCCAACAGCCAAAAATCTAATGTAAAGGGGGCCCCAAGTTGGGGTTTTTTGGAACAAGTGTTGTCAAGGCATCTTGCAGCAAAAATACACAAATTCCTAACAAGTTCAGAATTTCATGAAAATAGTTTGAGCTAATAAATTTTTAGAGCCCCCTCTGGGAATCGTACTGGATTTCCAGATAATAATATCATCGAAAATTCGAAACTTCTGGGTTCCGTAGTAGTCCCTGACACGGTCCAGGAAGGACAAGCAGGAGGACTAGAATTTGGTTTTTCATGAATCCTTCCCCCAATCTATCTACAACAAGTTGATCAATCTCATTTCGCCCCGATTTGTAAGTTGCCGCCTTTTGCTTCCATTCAGAGACCACGCTTCACGCCAATGACTTTCAGTCAGAGACTCTTCCCTCGACTCCTTCCTTTTTCCGTCCGCTCTCGAAGAGGACGCATGTATTGCTGCCGATTTTTTGTCAACCATATACCAATTTGAAATTTATTTATAACCGCTATTAATAAACGTCAACTAGCACTAGCCTTTCACTTTGACTGTAAAAGGATCTTTAATTTAATCTCACACACAGTCACAGCTAATTGAAAATATCACATAAAAAATTATAAGTAAGCGTAAGCCCAAAAAGTCTATATTATATTGAATATTGAATATCGTAAAAAACTCCAATTCGCAATTCCAAATAAGGTATCGCATTGTCACTTTGTCACATATCGCCGCAGCGCACTGTTGACGTGTTGACTTTCCGCTGCACACAGCGCTTTTATGTTTTTCTTTATCCTCGACCATTCAGATTTTTTCACTTCTTTTGACTTTTGATTTGACCTTCCGCCCGGCTAGGCTTCCAACCTGTTTATAAATTTGAATTTCAATGAAGTTCGAAGATTCAAAAATCTAAATACAACTATAAAGTCAAAAGTATAGAATTAAAAATTGTTTTTGTTTATGTGTAGATTCTGAATTCTGATTGTAATTATCCTCTGAAGAACCCAAGATGTCTTTCGACGCTAGCTCGTTCATGAAGGACTTCGTTGCTGGCGGAGTTTCAGCAGCCGTGTCCAAAACCGCCGTAGCACCCATTGAGAGAGTGAAGTTGCTGCTTCAAGTCCAGGCTGTATCCAAGCAAATTGCTAAGGCCGACCAATACAAAGGCATGGTAGACTGCTTTGTCCGGATTCCAAAGGAGCAAGGCTTTTTGAGCTTTTGGCGAGGAAACTTGGCTAATGTTATTCGATATTTTCCAACGCAGGCCCTTAACTTTGCTTTTAAGGTGTGTAAATAATTTATCATATGCTTGATGTTCTGTTATTATTGTACATTTCGAACGTTTTAAAATACAACACCTTCTTCTCTTCATAGGATAAATTCAAAGACATCTTCCTTGCTGGCGTGGACAAGAAAAAGCAGTTCTGGCGTTATTTTGTTGGAAACTTGGCATCCGGAGGTGCTGCTGGAGCATCCTCGCTTTGTTTCGTCTATCCCTTGGATTACGCTCGGACACGTCTTGCTGCTGATATCGGGAAAAAAGGAGGATCCAAAGAACCTGGGAAAGCTCGTGAATTCAATGGGATGGGTGATTGCATCAAGAAAACCGTCAAGTCTGACGGTATTCAAGGACTTTATCGAGGATTCGGCGTCTCTGTACAAGGGATCATCATTTATCGAGCTTGTTACTTCGGATTCTACGACACTGCCAAGGGCATTCTACCAGACCCAAAGAATGCCGGATTTCTAGTCTCGTTTGCCATTGCCCAATGCGTCACAACGGTTTCCGGAATCATCTCTTATCCATTTGATACAGTAAGCTAATTTTAGTCCATAGTCTTCCTTCGCCTAATAGTAGGCTTTCTTGTAATAGACGCAGTGTTGTTCGGCAAACTCAACAACGTGTTTTTGTTTGTTTTTTAGGTTCGACGTAAGCACTCTACTCCTCTACTCGAAAAATGGAACAACATTTTAACATTTTTACATCTTCAGCAATACAATAACTGAACTTCATATTACATGTTTTTGATTTTTAGGACGAATGATGATGCAATCTGGAAGACCAATGGCCGAGCGACCTTACAAAAATACTATGGACTGCTGGCGGAAAGTAAAGTCCCAAGAAGGAACCAAAGCGTTCTTTAAAGGAGCTTTCTCCAACGTTCTACGAGGTACTGGAGGTGCCCTTGTGCTTGTCTTGTATGACGAAGTCAAAGATTTCTTCTTCGGAAAATCAGGACCAGGCGGCGGAGGAGGCGGCGGCGGATCAATCTTGCCAAGTTTGCCAACCAGCCTGCCTGCCATACCCGGAATTCCAGGATTACCAGGAACAGGCGGTAAATCCGTTGGATGCAAGTAAACTCCTCCCTTGGAAGTTGTATTACAAAACTTTTACTGGCTACACCAATCAGGGAATCATCACAAATCATATTCAATCTCAATTTTTTCATAGCGTAATTATTGGCTTACTTATGCAATGACATGTTATTTCTGAGCCATGAGGGATGGCAATAAACCAATTCATTTACTATACAAAAGACATCTAACTAATAAGACAATTGTACAACTTTCTAAATTCAATTCTTCAATACGCATAACTATTACTAAACCTTATTCTTACATCGCAATCAAGTCTTTGTTCAAAATTGCAACTAGTTCTATAAGTTCTATCCTATGCCGAGTATTGTATTATGTATATAAAATATTATTTGAATTTTCGTCTGAATTTTGAAAGCTGTTGTGAAAGCAAAAACTTGTGCTTAATGCTTACCTCTCATTCCTGGAGAAGTGAAGGTTGGTCGGGGGTCATCTAAGTGTGACTCACTGCCTGAGCCTGACGATGCCAATGAGCTCTGTGGACTTACTTCAGACGATAATGACAAGCTACGGGGCTTGGCTGTCGAACACAACTCCTCCTGCAAAGTTCAATTCAAATTTTATTGAGTATCAAGTAGAAATATTTAATTATTTTAACGAACACGACAATAAATGTCGAATTTGAGGGCAGAGAGAGACACCCAGAGACAGAGGCAAGCATTCATTTTGGATTCACTCCCCCCCCCCCCCCTTTAAATTAGGAAAAAGCTCGAATCCATGCGGTATTAAACACATTGTTTCATGTTTTGGTTAAGCACTTTAACCCGGACTTTTTTTTACTTGTATTTAATTTTCAAATAAATTAGCCCGAGATCATCGTAAAACATTATAATATGAACATTTCACTAACTGTCAATACCTGAGAGTTCCAAGCATCAGAATGAAGGACTGGAGGAGTTAAACTGTTGCTTCGACGAATGCGTTGTATGTTTGTACCACTAAAGTTTGAAATGGATAGCCCACCTAAGCCAATACAGTTTTACAATTTAAAACGGTGAAATTAAATTTTATTTACGGGGAGCATAAATATAACTTTGTCATTTACTTTGCGAGGCCGGTGAGCCAGAAAGGCTACTAGCATTGTTGCTGGAAGGAGAATTGTTCGGTTGCCAGGAAGTGCCAAAATCGTGAATGGAAGGCGGACTGCCGCTTAAGCTGGAAGAATAGTGAGCAGTTAATCCTTCATTGTTCGACGGTGCACTATTAAGTTTTTCCTCAAATTGATGAAGCCATGTAGAGAACAATCTAAACCGAGAAAAATTTATTGAATTTATTTGGGCTAACGAAATTGAGACATTTATTTAGACATATTAGAATACAAGTACCCTCTGTCTTCGAGGGTAAAGGCCGGATGAATTAGGCTGTAAGAAAGAAGTTGTCTTGCTTCCTCCATGAGAGCACAATGGTCCAAAGTGTACTTGAGCACTTTCGGAATGAGAGCTAAATACATACTCTTAACATCCGCGTTCTTCGGATTAAGAAGTGGAAGATAAGACAGCAAGTCTCTGATAAGTGTGTCTTTCGACTCCCCATTCCCCAGAGTGGCTACAAAATCTGAAAGAGTGAAAGCATGACATTTTAAAACAAGCCAGAAAGTTGAAGTATGTAGCCAAAGTATTAATCTTACTAGGGTCATTGGCTAAAATTTCAGCCCGGCGGAGTTCAGCACAATCCCCTAATTGTCGATGCAGTACAGTGGTCAAGAATCTGGCTTGTGTTGGATGAAGTCGACGCAGAAGGGCCACCATGGCCACAGTCTGTTCACAAGGAGTCCATCGGTCAAACCAAGTGGAAACAGTCGCCACTTGTTCTCGAAACATTTTCATTCCAATCGATTATTCAATCACGATCGTTCCTACAGAAAAACCAAGTTTAAAGTTAAATTTCAATTTTCCATCGATGCAGTAATACGGTTAAGCCTCAAGTCATTCTGGAGAATCATACAGGGTGGGTGGGGTTGGAGCGTGCTCGCTCCCCTTAAGCCTGGAAAGGCACGTATCATAACATTGCGGGGATCATAAATCATATAACTATCATGCAACTGATGCAACCCTGTTAATTTCGAAATCAAGCCGTCTCATTTATTTTATCTGTCCAGCGTCATATCTAACCTCTATCTATCAAATTAGAAAAAAATTCATGAAATTGAAATACAGTCAACAAATCAAGAGTTGGAAGTGGAACTTGGAAGTACTGAAAGAAACTATAGAAAGTAATTGAGATGGTCAACCGACAGCTAAGCTGCCTGATTTTTTTTGCCACAAGCGCTGCTAAAGTGCTAGCTCTAACTGGTCTAACTTACTTTGACTGAAGTAAAAGTAATGTACGTCCAAAATCCAAAATAAATCTAATCCAAGTGGCAGGGAAGGTATTACTACAGAGCACAGCTACAGACTCTGTAAGATAAAAAAAAACCTGATGGACTGCTTGAAGTTTGAAGTGTTTGAACTTGTAGAATGGCATAACAAGATTCAATTCGAAATAGTCCGAATCCAAAAGTACTAAAAAACCATGCCAAAAAGGTAGAAATTCTAAAACGACGGCTAATAGAATGCGACAAGATTACAAGATTGAAGATGTCCGGAACTTCCGGACCGGAAGCCACAAATAAAAGAAGCTTGAGTGAGACTGTTGAGACTTAAGTGAGAGGAGGTTGATTGGAATTGCAGATTGAATTCCTTTTTATTTTAACCATTAAAGTTATATAGTAGACTGTACCGTTGGACGATCGAAAAACTGTCTCAACAAGGAAAGTCAAGTCAACGGCTGGGTTGTCTCATGCAATCTCAATCAATTGATCATGATGTCATAATCAATGATCAGTCATGATTGCCAAAAACAAGATTACTTTACCCATTTAAATTAATCCAAAAACGAAAAAGTATCGGCATCTCTAACATCTCTATCTCTGCAAAATTATAAAAATCTGGGACCGATCAGATCAATAACTCGGAGTTCAATCCTTTCAGTTTCAAGAGTTTCAACCCAATACATGGAGAATTCAGCTTTATTTTTTGTCTCTGTATTCAACAAACAAACACGAAATAGTGAAACGAAAAATGTAAACCTAAATCTAATTCCTCAATACTTAAGCATTTTTTACACCAAAAAAACTCGAGAAGCCAGATAAGCATGTCCCTTAAATAGACGTAGGTATTAGGTAGGATATTTAATTACAGTAACTCTTAAGGAAACGGCAAGGAGACTTCGGTCTTTAACGAGGAAATCCTACTTTCCTTATTTATTAGAAGAATTTCGTGTGGTTCATACATCAATCTTGTACATCAAAGTAGAGATGTACAACCTCATCCGTCTCCGAGCTCATTAGAGCATCTCTCAATTGTGCAGAGCGAGCAATTCAACATTCATATTGTAATCTTTCAGCAAATGCAAGGAGCAAAAATAAATGATTGTAACATTTATAAAATTTGAAATAAAAGCACAATTTATTTAATCATTTAGCAATAAAACATATAAAAGCTTCAAGCATATCTATATATTTCTATATAGGGGGTCTATATCTTTGACTTGCATCCTTCCTATTATTTATTAACATATATAATAACTTTGTCTATGCCTATTAGAAATTTTAGAAGCTCCAGTCCCTTAACTGTCAAATTATCTCTCGATGTCTTATGTCTTCCTCCCTGAAGACAAATTAAGTTATCGACCAAAGCATTTCCAACCAATCCCATCACAAGTGCCCAATCTATTCGATTTGCATCTGATTTTGGCAGTCTTCGAATAAGTAATTGTTGAGGAAGCAAGTTGTCGGTTTTGCTACTGCTTTACTGCATATGGCATCAATAAAACAAGAATACCTTCCTCCTACCAAGACTATTCTGTGATTAGGCTTTTCCCTATTCCCTTCTCATTCTATTTTTGCTTTCACTCTAGATAATACAGTAGCAAACAAGTCTCAAACTTTACTTCCTCCACCAAAACTTGACTAGTCTCCCCTTCTTTCTTTCCAGTCCCTTCAAAACGCCACGAATTCTACACCGTGCCTAGCAACAGGATGGGATCATGCTTGAGTTCGGTACGAACAACCGTACTTCATACTTCATGCTAAAGCCCCCCGTGGTAAAACTACATACGTGTACGTGTATGTTACATGGTTTATACTTCGTTATATACCGAATCCTGGTTCTTCGAGCCTGACAACAGAATAGATAGCGACAGAAACCTCAAGAGTTGATTAGAAGTTCCAGAACCAAAACCCTCTTTGCCAAGGAAAATCCCAATTGCTGACCTGGTAAACGTGAAAGTGAAACCTTAACATTTCCGAACCATTAACTCATAAGGAGGAACATTGAAAATCCGATCTTCCTTAAATTGCCTTTAACGTTCTGCAGAACAACACATCATCATCATATATGCCATGTTAATGTTCACTCACTGCCAAAGAGTCTGAGAAATGTCTGAAAAAGGTGACTAGCTCTCTGGTTTTTAATCTTCTAAAATATACACAAATACAACCTTCTTAGGCAACTTAGGCTCTTATGTTAGGCATTCATTCCCCTTCGTCTTCCATTCTTGGCCTTGGACTTGAAATAAAACAACTCTATACGATTGTTATTATTATACATCCTCATACGCGATATAGCTAAAGGTTTAGCTTGAGGATATCCTAAAAAAGCATAAAAACATAAATAATAGCATTCACCTCCTTCCTATAATAATATACGTGTTTGTTATGATTCAAGAAACCATATCAAGTTATTTTCTTTAAAAAACAACTATGCGTGCTTGTTGATGCGTAAGATCTGTAAAATCTATCCAGGCTATCCCATTTATACTTCAACTTCTCCTATGGGGAGGTGGTATCACAAAAAACCGTTCGTTTTATAGCCAGCCCAGATTCGTAACCTGATGTTCACAAGTAAAAATAGGTATGTGGGGATTTAAACCACGAACCAGATTCTAGAAGACTTTTAAATCCTCACAGAATGTAAATCACAAACCCACACACTCCAGCATAAGATCCCAGAAGACGAAACGTGATCTCAAGAAAAGAAGTGTGAATTTGGTAACAAACAGAAAAAACTCTATTTCGAATCAAGTCTTGCATATAACTGAAATGAAAAGTGAGTACAGAAAGATATGTAGACGAGTACAACTCTGCCGGATTTAATTGAATGCATCCTTTTAAAGTCTTCACATTTCAAACGCTCTCCGACTGGTTTTAGTTACCATACACTTTATGATTCGGTCCGGATGTACGCACTTGGAAACCTTAGTTTGGGCTTACGGCTTAGCATATGTAATTAATGACCGTGTTTGCATCAAACCAAACAATTGTGGTTCCCTTTTTGTGGATATTCTAAAGGGACCCCAAGACAAGAAGGAACTTTTAAAGTCTAGGTCTATAAGAATTATCATTCGTATGTATTTAGGTCACAGTAATTCCATTGATTTGTAATTGAATAACATTAATTATCCTAGAATGGAATGGTAACACTTCTTAAGAGTATCTCTGAGGGGTCAAATGAGCCAAACAATAACTTTTTGCCCCAAGAGTAATATTTTTCTCAGCGTTTTTGTTACTCTGCTGCTACAAACAATCGTTCCTTCTACATATCGTTTATAGAGTAATGAATGACTAATGAGTAATCAGGGTCAAATCTAGACCCAGACTTTATAGATAAAATAAAAATTGTTATTCCGTTCGACCCCAAAAATCTCAAAGGTCCCTTTTATAATCAAAGCCAAATAAATGATCCTTACGATTTAGAACCCCTGAAGCGAGTCCATACTTGCAGTCCTTTCAAGCGTCTGGAAGTCCATGCAGATCAATTCTCCAGCATAATGTGTATTGAACTTTGAAGGCTATGAATTTCCCTAACAATTCCAAGATCTTAAATGTTTCTACAACCTAATAGCCTCAACGTCAACCACAAAGCTAAATCTTGTAATTTCTAAAACTAGGTCCTTTCAAGTGGTTTAAAGGAACATTAAACGAGTACAACTCGATCTTTAAAGTGCTTTAAAAAATCAGGACACCCATGTCAAAAATTAAATCAGTTGCACAAGGCAGAGGAGAAGATTATTCTTCGGAACTGATGCTCACGAAGTACTGCTTCGTCTTCGCCCTTCTTTCAGTGAAATCAAAACAATCCACTTCCTCAGTTTTAGACAAGACAGACGAAGACAAATTTCTAACAGCTCACGTTTTACCCAGCAACACGCAATGTCTCTCTAAGATGTTCCTCGATATGTGTAAAATAATGTACAAAGAACTTTAAGCACAGCTTCGGTATTAGCTATTAGGTATACCTCTCATCTCATGGAACATAAGATGAGTTTTCCAGAGCTCTTTATGTTTTTTATATGAAATCCTACATGTCTAACTTTCCAGCTTCATTTTAGCTCTAAACTAAACTACTATAGCAGTACCTTTTCTACCATGTCTTGATGTACTGAACTGAAGGGTTATTTCCCTTAGGGAATCCCTACCTCATCTCATAGTACGGACGACGGACAACAACAATTAAGGGGCTCTTTCTTCAAGAAAGAACCTCCTTGAAGACCTTGACACAGCTGCCCCACTTCTGTATAGCAACCAGAAACCACCACCACCACCAAGACAATGAATGCAAACACAGACTTACGTTTTTTATATACTTGTCTCATCATCCCAGTCACCAGTCTCAACTTAAAACTACTAAAACTAAGAACACTGAGATGAATACTGAATCAAGTGGACAAAAAATATATTGGAACAAGATTTACTGCCATACCATACCCCTGCTGGATACACTGTATAAATATCCTCTTAAATTGACTGGAGGTGGAGAGAAAGAATACAGAAACTAATGTATTTAACGTCTTCCTAGGGTCCAACTTACTAAACTCGACTAACGCCATAGATAATGTACTTATCAGGAGAAAAATTTGTAACATTGAAAGGATTTTGATACATGCCAAGGCGTTGAGTATTAAAAAAATACAAGACAAACATTACCAGATATATTATGATACCGAAATTCTGAATCTTCTAACTGGTTTCATATGTGCTACCATAATTATTGCCGAATTATGTCCTATGAACAAATCCATCCGCACCGATCGAAGAAGAAGCATTTGATTTTAACATCGAATCCCGTTCATCCATAAAAATATAATTATCAATATATATATAAATGGCTCGTCCGTTCAGTGCCTAGACTCAACTCAATGTGTCCATAAGAAGCTCGTTAAAATATAATAAGGTTTCCCGAAGCCTAAACGATGCAGCATACTCTTGTCACTTCGACAGCTTTTAGAAAAAACGAAAAGGCAATGGAGGAGCGTATTATAAAAAGACTAATAGTATTTCCACGAAGTACGAGTAAAATTAAATGCTAATTTATTTATATATTTTGAAAATATTACGATAAATTTATTATTAAACTAATACAAATTAGCGTAGTTAAGTAAGAGTACTTAAGGCCTGAAGGATCAATATCTGTAATAGACCCTAAAAAATATATTGTTTATGAAAATTCATTTCACGATATTGAATTTTGATTTTTGTTTGATTTTATTAGTTGATCATTGTTTTAATTTATGATTAGACAAGGGACCATGTGTATCCGATCCGGCAGATTAGTGTCAGTTATTCGATGACAAAAATTTAGGGTCAAAGACAGTTTATCAGAGAATTATTTGCATAAACCTTCAGTCTACAAAGAGCATGTGCCATTTCAACTTGAAAATGCTACGCTCGGTACGATTTAAAACGTACTCTTTACCTACAAAAAACAAAGCAAATATTATGAAGATTCTTAAAATCAATTAAAATGGGAGATGGGACAGTCTCAACATTTATCACAGCACAATTTTAGCCAATCATTTTGTACTTTGCACTTTCAATACTAATTATTTGAAGTAACAAATAACATGTTTATTTTAAGCTTTAGCCAATTCCCTATCGCATTAATGCATAATATGCCCATCAACCGACCGACATCCGTCTTATTTAGCAACTGGATGCGATATGCGATAAAAGAAGAAGAAAAAAAGATTCTACCAGAATAGTTATACCCCCAAGCTAAATGATCTGAAAACAATTACAAATCAAAACAAGTCGAGAATAACAAGCCCAAGTCACACTACCAGTGTCAATCTATTAATATTAATGGCCGACGAAAGTAAGGAACTTTATGAACGCCTTAACTATTTACTACTCATACAATAGTTCCATTCCAATTGGCGAGATTATTGTTACGTGATAGCCAATCGGCAATTAACTTGTCACACTTGTATATCTTATGACAATAAAACCGCAGAAAGTAATCGATTGAAAATTGCAATCATGATTTTGCCACATGGCCCTGACTCGATGACGTTAATATGAATGTAAGATGATACATGATACATGGCTATAAATATATGAAAACGACAATGAATATCTTGGTTCAAAGTGTAGTGGAAGATTATCAGAGCTCGGGACTACATGAAACTGGTTTCCATTCGGTTCTGATTATCACTTATCTCCAGCAAAGTAACATAACAAATTTTTTTTAAGCAAAGCATGTAGGTCCAATGCAATGGCCAAGCAGAGTAATAATGTCTAATCAGTTGAGTCAGTGTTTACTCAAGGCGATCGTTTTCATCTTCAACGTTCAACGGATCATTCTATGAAATGACATGCTATTTTTAGATGGCTACTAACGAATTACTTCACATTACAGACATAGCACACTTAGCATCTCAGAAGAGGGGTCAGTGTCTGTTTCGATATTTTTAGAACTTCTGAGAAATGTTTAATCATTATCTTGTCTGGATTCTGGAAAGATGATATTTTCACGATCCAGCAAACTTTCAATACGTTTTAGTCAGAGTTTCAGACGTATTATAGAGACAAGTGACTCTAAAATAACGTCTGAGATAGTCTGCTGTTTTAGATGAGAGACGGAGGAGGTGCCGGTTGTAAGGTAGAAGGCAGGAAAGGTGAACGGAGGGCCAATGAGCAAGGAGCTCCGCTCCGCCTCCCTTCCAGCAAGTTTCAGGGTCGTAAACTGGATTGTCTTCCTCGCTGGTTTCAATTACGAGGAAAAAATACATTCCCTTCGCCCATCTAAAATAAATATAAGCAAATAGCCTGCTTAACTAAAATAAGAGTCGGTGGAGCAGGTGGTAGTGGGTCGGTATGTCTAGTAGAGAGTAGCAGGTTCGAGTTCGGTCGGTGTCATTATTTTTTGCATCTTTTTTTAATACTCAAACCTGCTGCCCCCCTCACCCCGTATGGTATGCGGAGAAAAGCGCCCCGTGTAATAAGCGCCCTTGCCTCTGGAATAATCATCCCATGACTTTAACTATATTAAAAGCTGTTAAAATAGTTTAATTTCACAAGAGATATGGTGGTATGGTATATATTGTATATATTTTGACCAATCTTCAGAGCGTATGGTGATGATAGTTTTTATGATATGGATATACTTTCTGATTCGGTGACAAAATGGTTCGGATAAAATGGTCGGGACAAAATGGTCGTGGAGGAAATGGTACCATGTATAAAAAGGTCGGAGACAAAACGGTCGTGACGTAATGGTATCAGTGAATGGTCGCGGATATAATGGTCTGGACATAATGATAGTAAGAAATGGTCGCGGATAAAATGGTCTGATTTTTTAAAACATATTTCACAGTACTGATGGCCGCTGAATACAGCCATTAATCTATTTTTCTACATAAATTTTGCAATTTCCTATTGCTTATCAGTTGACAATTTTCATTTCACAGTACGCAAAACTATATACTTTGCGGTACGCGACCATTCCATCCCGACCATTACTTCCTAGACCATTTTGTCCATGACCATTTTGTCCCGACCATTCAATCCGGATACCATATTTTCTGTAGAAACATGTGCCATTATTTTTCTACCCCTTTTTGTCTAGGTTCAAAAAAAATACAAATACATACTTCCACAGAATGACCCGTACCAATGGACCGATTTTGCCCATCTTCACTCCTAACTTTACAAACAACGGTGTGAACCAAATTCGTTTCTGTCGTACGGTTTCACCTTTCTTCGATGTGCGTTTGTAACGATTTACCAACTGTTAACAGCACCTAATGCGAATAACCCGTCCGTCTGTCTGTCCGTTGGGCCAATTCCTATCTTACGGCTTGACCTACGAACGTCAAATTCTGTACACTTATTCCTTGGGTCATAACTAAGGGAAAAGTCTGGTGTCCGTCCGTCCGTCCGTCCGTCTTTCAACTGATAATTCGATAACGGCTTAACTTTTTGAAATTTTTCTTTCGGATATCTATTTAAGATTTTCAAACGGAGGTCGAGTTTTTTTGGGGGTCCTATAAGTCAAAGGTCAAGGAGGGAAAGTCAAAGGTCAGCATTTTTTCAAATAGTAACCCCCCATGTGTGATACATTGATGGATAGCTAAGGTCAAGGGCTATGCAATGATGTATATGATTTAGGAGTGGGTCACCTCCTGACCGGTGGGGAGGGATCAAGGTGGTCAGGTCAAATTACAAACATATATATGAGCTAAACCAAGTCAGATTAGCAACGAAGTCCATGTTCATATTCGGCCAAGAGGGACGTCTGCAGTTTCTTAGGTACTTTCACATATCGAAAGGACTCCTAAGGCCACACCCCCTACTAATTATCAACATTTGTAATAATGGTTTCGCCGTAACCTCGTAACTTCCTAGCGGTACAGCGAGGCTTGAATACTTATCGTTCAACTTTTGTTTGTTGGAAATAGACTTGGGGGTGTGCCTACAACATTATAAGTGTTTGTTCAGAGTCAAAACTCAAACTTTGAATTTTATGGTTCCGCGTGCTTCGGGGTGGGGGCGTGGCAATCAACTTTTGTTTATTGGAAATACACTTGGGGGTGTGCCCGCAACATTATAAGTGTTTGTTCAGAGTCAAAACTCAAACTTTGAATTTTATGGTTCCGCGTGCTTCGGGGTGGGGGCGTGGCAATCAACTTTTGTTTATTGGAAATACACTTGGGGGTGTGCCCGCAACATTATAAGTGTTTGTTCAGAGTCAAAACTCAAACTTTGAATTTTATGGTTCCGCGTGCTTCGGGGTGGGGGCGTGGCAATCAACTTTTGTTTATTGGAAATACACTTGGGGGTGTGCCCGCAACATTATAAGTGTTTGTTCAGAGTCAAAATTCAAACTTTGAATTTTATGGTTCTGCGTGCTTCGGGGTGGCGCCGTAGGGGGCGTGGCAATCAACTTTTGTTTATTGGAAATACACTTGGGGGTGTGCCCACAAAATGATATGTTTTTGTCCGGTGTAAAAATTCGAATTTATAGCTTGATAGTAATTTTGGAAATGAGTGGGCGGGGCAAGTGTTTAAAGTTTTCGAACGTGGATCAAACTATACTAAACTTTTTACAGCCTTCTAAGAGTTCAGATTTTTGTACATGTGTTATGCGTTGTGTTGCATATATATTTTCCTAAAATATATTTTTCGTTATAACTCGATGGGCAAGAATAAGGGGGGCATGTCGTTTTCGAATTGCCTTTAGCAAGCCATATCATGTGTGAATTTCGGTACTCCCCCTTATTCTTGCCCATCGGGTTATAGACGATCAAAGTTGACATTATATAATCCGAAAAATTCGAAGAAAAAAAAATTTGTACGGGAGGAACGAACCATTTTCAGTTAATCTTAAATGGACATGATTTAAGTAACCTCTTTCCGTTAAGTAACAAAAAATGTTTTGCAATTGAGTCCAAAAACTCCGGTTTCGGCTTTCTGGACCCCCCATATCCGAATTTCAAAAACACAAAGTATAATCACATCTAAAGGTGATCGAGATGAGTTTTAAATGATTCGCATGTGGAATATAACATCATTGATTTTTACGGGTTCACTCCCACATTAGTGTGTGAAACCACTGAAACCCGAAATTTTGAGGAAATTTAGGTTTATAGTTTATTTATGGTGATGTTTTTAACACTGAATTGATTGAAATTTAAATTGAATTGAAATTGTTAAAATCTTTAGAATGTTCGTCTTGGTTTCACCCGTTTGCGATATGCGTTTGCAACGGTTTATTATATTAGATAGATGACTGCATTATTAAGTGTTGAAAACACTTTATGCGAACGACAAGTCCGTCTGTCTGTCCGTCCGTCCGTCCGTCCGTCCGTCTGTCCGAGCGATAACTGGAGAACGGCTTGACCTACGGTCACCAAATTTTGTACACTTGTTCCTTGGTTCAAGAGTGAGGCTAAGTTCGAACTTGGGTCAAATCGGTCGCACCCCCTGCCCCCCATCAATTAAACCCCAAAACAAACCATTAAATCCAACAGAATAGTGATATGTAGGAGTCCAACGCCAGGATAGAGCTCTTACTCATTTTAAAACTGACGCTTAGGTAGTTTACATTACACTCTATGTCTATCATCTATACATGATAATACCCTGAACCTATATTTCAGAGTGCAAAACCTGGGATTTTTGGGGAAATTGAGATATGGGGTTTAAACGATTCCCATGAGTAATAGAACATCTTTGACGGATACGGGACCACTCCTACTGACACCAGGGTGCAAAACCCGGGCTTTTGGGGGACATTAAGATTCGGTTTAATTATGGTGACGTTTTCAACACTTGGTTACACCCGTTACATCGGTTTATTGTAAGCAATCTAATACTTCTGCGAGTTTTGTGTAGAAAAAAAGCATGAGAGAAATGAATTCACTCTATATGAATGAAAATGAGGGGTGTCGTGGCATTGTAGAATGGTCTACAACTTCCACTTTTGTGTGGGATAGGACTAATAAGGGGAATGGATTCACTCCATATGAATAAAAATGAGAGGTGTTGTGTTGCCTTCAGAAATCTCTACCACATCTCCTCTCATTTTTACTGAAATGGGTTGAATACATTCCCTTTATAAGTCCTCTCCCACACAAAAAATGGCAGTGCTAGACTACTCTACATTGCCACGACACCCCTCAATTTTATTCATATAGGGAGAATACATTTCCCTTATTCATAAAATTATGTAGTATAATATTCCTGTAATAATTTCAGAGGCAAAAGTACGGTGGCTACGGCTACTTTATATGTTGTTGTTTTGGAAGGGGAGACCACCATTTGCTTTTGACTTAATCCTCGTGGGAAAAAAGGGATTAGCTAGTCATTTTTCAGCCAGACTATCCTTAGCCAAATACGTTTCGTAATTTTTACAGTTTTAACATCGCAGTAACTTGGAGTTAGGGGTCAGGGTTCAGTTGGCAAGTTGACTTTAAATATTGTAAACGATTTCTTAGGTCCAGGAAAGATTGTGGTTTTATTGCTTAATTAAATAGTTGTCTTTTTGACCCAATGTTAATAGACCCTTCAATCCGGAAGGAGAAACGGCCTTCGAATATTTGCCATGAACCAGATTTTTCCCGTTAGGGTCCAACAAAGGGACATCGGTATCATCGGTACCCTTTCTTTTGGTTTTAACCTACAATTCCCCACAGACGCAGACCATTGAATTCAATGCCATTCGATTTCATTGAATAAGCCAGTAGTAAGTAGGTTCCCAATAATTATCATATAAAGCAAACATGTTTACGGGTTTCATTTTCATACTATCCCAACATTCCCAACCCAAAATCAGCCAAAATGGTCCTACATTTTGTGTCATTGGAGTTCTATGGTGTCAGTCGTTCACGGTTAAGGTCAAGGTTTGTGGGTTCTACTATATTGTGTGTTGTCCTGAAGCTAAACTAACGCCGATTCAGAGATTAGACTAACTCGCCTGAATGAAAAATTATATTCATAAAGATCCATAACAGTGAGAAAAGGAACATACATGAACCAGGAAAAATATCCATGAATCAGATAAAAATAAATAAATAATCACAAAAATTTCCGAATAGTCATTCACAATTAATAGGAAACCCTTTATATTTAACTAATTTCAAATGCATATTCTGTATAAACCTAGATGACCAAATGAACGGACAGAGTTCGTAAACATATTGAATCAAACTTAAAAATTTGACCGATTATTCAAATACAGTACAGTCAGCATTGCGTTATCATAAATAAATAGGGTTAACTTCAAATCGTCGAGGTCGAACGGTCATATCACTTCTTTACTTCCTATTTCCCATTACTCTGAGTAACTAACTAATTAAATAGAAAGAAGAGGGTCAATAGTTCTACGATTGTGATAAGCCACCAATTTAAATAAGTTTTAAAATGTAAATACGAACAAAACAACAGAAAACAATCAATGCAAATCATCAAAATAACCACGTCAATTTTGCAGCTGGCATTTTTGGCAGAATAATGAATATTTAATTTAGTTAAGAGTTAGAATTTTTCTGGGTGTATTTTCCATGCTTTCGTAATAGGATAAGGATATTACCAAACTACGCTACGCAGTTAGTTAGAAATTATTTATCGACCGAACGAGTCTTTGCGTTAAATGTCAGTCAACCGTTTGGATTTGCTCAACAACAATTCTTTTTTTCATGGCAAAGGTTGAATGCATAGTCATGCTTATTGGTACAATGAAAATAATGTCCAGCCCTGTCCTATCTGTTCTATTACTTCTATTACATTGTACGCATTACGCACGTAAACTTTATTTATTGAAGTTCAAGGTTCAATCAAACAAGAATACTAGTAGTGGTCACTAGTTGGGTGATTTGGTAAATGTCATTTGCTTGTTATGAAAGGATATACTATGTTTATGTTATAATGAACTGCATTCGAGTTTACTCGAGTTAACACGGGTATAGTATAGTTTACTTCATTTTAACTGGAAAACGAAAACAACCAGTATGAAAAAGTTATGCTGGACTGGGTAATACTAAAAGCTAAAAACACCATGTACAGTACGATCCTAAACTAAATAATTTTAAAAAAAAACGTAAAATCTAAGGAAGCAATCGCCTTGTAATGACCATTTTTTTAGAATCCTTGCTTATCAAGGATTGTCAAAACTTTCACTGGACCTTAAAAACAAACGCCTAAAAAGTCTCAAATAAACATAAATAAAACAACATAAGTTGAAAATATTCATTAGAAATGAACACAATTAAAGAGAAAGACTTTACTATACTAACTAGATTAAAAATTAAAATTAAAAATCCCATTAACTATGAATTTCAATGATTTTAACGAAATCTTTTTTGAGTCATCAAATTTTGCATCGCACATATACACATATTAATTTCATTGATTTTAAGGAAACGCCTTCTAGTCCAGCTTGCTTATATTATTCACATTATTTGATCGAATTTTGGTGCTCTTGAACTTGAAATATTGAACCCTCTCGCTCCGGGACTCTCTCTCTCCCTCGGTTCGGATTTCGGATAGAATACAAAATACTACGCGTAAAAAGCACCCTATATCATCATAACATGATAACAAGGCAGGGTTGAACAGAAGGCTTTCCCTAATCAATAAATCAATATACCTAGAATACCTACTTACTTGCATGTTACGAAAAATAAAAAGCAAAATCTTTTTTTATAACAAAAACATCATACCGAACAAACGAAGGCAGGCGGATCGATGATTCTTAGTCCAAATTATTTAACAAGCTCTATCGACAATAACAAACATATCTACATATCCAATTTAAGTAATGGACAATGGCAATGATATTTAAGCTGCAGACTGAACTTGAGCCAATGCAATGAGTCACTTGAGGTTGATGAGCTTATAAATAAATGTGATATTTTGACTATAATTTATTGTGTTAGGATTAGGAATGAAATGGAAGATTGACTCTTGGACTGTAGTTAATGCAAAAAATTCATGATATAAATTCATTGAAATGGACGCTTTAAAATGGTTTTAATTGTGACTTTGTTGATCATTTGACTTTCTTGCAATCAGTAAGGGCTCCTTATGATTGTAATTATTGCATATTTGGTGTAACAAACAGACACCGAGACACCCACCGCAGATTGCAGGTCGTCAAATTAAATATTGGTACTATATGAGCAATGAATGGCCCTTATCAATTTAACAGTAAAACAAAGCTTCCCAAACACTATAATTTAACACGAAAAAACAAAAACAAAACTGTAAATTGTTTTAAAGCTTGTAATTAGTTGTAATGCTTACCTCAATATTGAATAAATAGGACCCTGTGCCCTGGCACTCCGCTGACCCCTCTAACCTTAGCAAATGCAAAGCTGGGGCCTAATCACCTAATCAATGATGTATGGCTAAAAACAACGTTCGTTCATTTCGAATTTTTCAGGTCTCGAAATTCGGATCTTCTTGAATTTGCTCCAGTCACTCGTTGAAATGAATTTTTAAACAAGAAATGGTGAATGGTCCAACGTTCCTCAATTCACAAAAGTTTATTAATTAGTTAGTTTGCAGTTTGTAGTTGTTTTGAATTTATAAAGAGCCTAAGTATTAGTCGAAGAATGAAATAAGGAGTTCACAATTAAAACTGAACAAACTAAAAATTTCAAAGACTCCAAATACTTTGTTTTGTTATTGATCCTGACTAAAATTGTTAACTTTTTGATTGAGATATTGTTGATCTTGACTAGTTTACGACTAAAGGGTTCCACAAACAAACCCTTATTAGTTCCCAATTCTAAATTCCCATCTTCAAAATGTCAAATCTTTTATTATATTTTATGGTAACTTTTTGGGTTGTAAGGAAAAAATTTAACTACTCACTAAAATACCAAACGCTTTTAGTATCATGACATTTACAAAACTATACACAGAGAAGGCTCCAGAGCCTACTTTTAATAGTTTTAATGCTTCTAATTAATAAATCCCTTTCCTTATACTTAGATATAATATTTAATTTTGATAAAATATAAACTAGAGGGTTTTATTTATTCGTGGCTTGTGGTATAAACTTTGAACTTTTCGAGTCCCGAGAAATCGGAGTTTCCAAAATCACCCGGAGATTGGAAGTGAAGAGTGAAGAACAGAAGAGATGAATGAAATGTGGGCGCTGTGGATCCGATCATCTGCGTCTACTCTCCACTTTTTTATTCCCTCTAAAATACAGGCAACTTTGGGATTGGAAATTGGAATCATTTAGAACCTCTTCAACTTACTATCAATAATCAATTTCACCTCCGTAATTAGTACTTATCAATTTCCTATCCTGTTTATCTCATTTTGCTATCGATTTCACGATTTTATATGCTTTTCTAGCCTTTTTAATCAAGTTCATGAACATATAGATAGGCGAGATGCAGCATAAATGCATGATACAGTTTATAGACTAGTCTATACGTAAATGCATAAAATGTAGTCTCTCTATGCTTTATCCACACCGATTCCCATGAAATTAACATGGATAGAATAATAAGAGGAAGGGCTGAGCAGTGAGTTAATTAACATAATCGCAGTTAACTGAACTCTTGGAATCATTAAGCCAGGTACATGAAAAATATTTTTAGTCTGAAAGTTTTCAATCTGCAAGTTTTCATTTATTTCTGTACGAAGCTGGATATTGGAATGGCGTTCAATTAAAAAAAATAGTCCAAGCATAAAAAATTTCTGTAATTTCCAGAAAAATAAATTTTATACAAATTTATTTTTATCTTTCTGATTTTTAGTCTTACTGCCCAGTCAACTGCACACGTTGGTTAAATTAATCGTTCGATTAATCAACACAATCTAGGATGAGGTAATAAGATCACAATTCTAAACTCAAGCAGTTTTTAGGAGACTTTAATATTAGTAGGTCGGATCTGAGAACGTTTCAAGATCTGTACAAAATCGATCATCGTTTAATTGATAAGCTTTTTTATAGCTGTAGGTTGGTTACAATATAATCATACAACTCCAAACCAAGTCCTGCAGAGTGCAGAGAACGATTCAGAAATAAAGTTACATTTTAGCCGAACTTGTTGTTTTAAAGGACATCGACGAACGACGATAAATAGAAACATTGACCACTGGACAGCTTGGTTATTCATATAGTTTTAACAATTGAAAAATTTGTAAATCACGGGACAATTCCATGACGTTGCCAATTTCGTAGAAACCTAGAGACTGGAGACAGTCAGTCTGGAGAAAGTTTGGATAAAATCCTCTGCATGATATCACTATTTTTGGAGAGACTGTAGATGATAGGGCGTACGTGCAGATCAACATGCAAACATCAGCTTACATTGCATAAAGATCTAGATCCCAAAATATCCAACCTGGAATCCCGAGCTCTGTCCATTTCTCGGTCTTCTTACTCCAGTAGCAGATACTTTACCCGGTTTACTATATCCTTTCGTTTTTGATAAATAATTAAAGATACAATAATATTTCTCCCTTTCAGAATGTTCCTTGAACCTTTCTCCAAATGCTTTTGTGTGACGGAAAGAATTGATTTCCTTACAGGGTGCTCCAGAATAAACTATCCAGGTTTTAAGAAAAATACTAGGGTTGCTTTTGTTTCCGATCGAAATCGGGCTTAACTAAAACAGGGGGTCTGGAAATACCAAACTACATACTGAAGAAGGAATGTCGGGATTCTTTCAATTCCTTTGAAGAGTAGTTACGTCT
This sequence comes from Desoria tigrina, assembly GCA_906901685.1. Classification (NCBI taxonomy): domain Eukaryota; kingdom Metazoa; phylum Arthropoda; class Collembola; order Entomobryomorpha; family Isotomidae; genus Desoria; species Desoria tigrina. Next base: position 227,325 of record CAJQTU010000008.1, read on the forward strand.
ATTTACATCATATTTTCGGCATTTGTACGGTTAGGAAATTGTCGAATATGTTATGCCACTCTGTGCGGTACTGTACCGGGTGCAGCGTTCGTGCATCACGATGTAGGATTCTGTACATTTTTGGAAGCCCGATAGCTGCAACGGTTCACCCGTTTACCCATAATGGAATGAGCTGATCTTCCAGATGAATGAGAAAAGTTTCCTGGGCTTTTGCTGAAAACTTTCCCCCTTTGTCGTCATGAGCGTAAGTCCTTGTGCCCAACAAGGCAGTTTGGATTTAGAAGACGAGGCAAGATAAACAAGGAGTATTTTCATAGCTGTATTTCTACAAGGGGTCCAAGTAATTAGGAATGTAAGGAAGCCTCATGAATAAGACGTCTCAAAACAGGGGGAAATAAATAACCGAAAAATAAGGTAGTCCTTATAAGGTTATAGCCCTTTGGCTTATCGACTTTTATTTTTAAATCCAAATGGAAATTTCCATTAATCATCTTAACAATTACATTTGTTGGCCAGGAATGCCAATAACCCTTAAATAGCAGCATATGTTAGTAATAGGTTTTTCTTTAGTAATTAGCTGAAAAACGAACAGAAACAATCCGGATCGCTATGAAACGGAGATGACTCATCGTCCGGAATCGAAATCTGTATAAATAAGAGTGGTTCTTTCACCTAACGACTCTTAATTCCCTTCCCCTTGGAACTTGCTTCGTTTTAGATCTCGTCATATTAGCATGGGGATGTGGATTTCCAAAATTCAGTCAGAAACATCATCCTGCATTCGGTCTTGCCCTTTTCTAGACGATAGAAATATTCTAGAATCTCAAATCCTTGTTGTGAAGTCAAATCCAGACTTTGTATGTTTCTCCTCTCCCGTCTTTCGGTAGATCGGGCATTTGAATCGGTTGGGAAGTAATAGGAAATGGAATATTAGGATATTTAGGAGGATATGGGAAATGCCTTGCGATTAATTTTAGCAACTAGACGAGGGGAGAGGATTCATTTTCTTGTCATCATCATCATCCACTCCTCCCCCTCAGAGAGAGACTTTCAAGATCACTTTTTTGTTGGAAGTTCGGAGTTTGGAATTATATTCCGTATATTCCCCGTCCTTTAATACCTGGAGATCTTCCCGTTTCAACACCACCAACAAAGCCACCCTCAACATCCCTCTATATATCTCCTGCACTTGCTCAAGTATTTTAGACATATAAGATTTGGCGTAATTATAGAAGTGGTAGGTTGTATAGGTAAGGTTTGTATAGGAGTTGGGATCAGATAGAGAGACGGGAAGCCCGGAAAAGCAGTGCATCTGTGCCTGGCAACAGTCCAAACAGTTTCAAGAGCATTTCGGTCCGTCAGTTCATGAATGAGACGGGTAGTTTCCGTATAATAATGTATGGTAGTGGTGGTGGCTGGGGAGCTTGGGAAAATATGCACTCCCGTCTGACGAATATTTTGTTATTATTTTTAGGAATTCCTTAGGAGCAGAGATCCACTTCCTCTGCCCTTTTAGGAGGTTGGAGAAATGAAGAGGAACAGGAAATCCATTTCGAGGATTAGATTAGAGTATTAAAGATGTTATGGATTTGATGAGCCGTTTCATTGGGCTTAAGTTGTAATGGATTTTGCATGCTAATGGGGAACTGTAGGTATTTTCAATCCTATCTAGAAATTATGGTAATTTATAGATCTGTCGTTTCCTGGGCTGATTTTTTTTCAAGTTGAATTGCGTATCATGAAACCTGGCTATCGTATCGGGGATTTTACAGTTGGAGGATAAGATGGGATTTTCTTTCATGTATTCACAATTCTATCTATACTGAACCACTGATAGACGAATTTATTATCGTGAAATGGTTTTCATTTCCGAAATAATGCAATTTGGCCTAAAAAGCAGGAATATGAAAATTGTCAGAATGTTACTCAACTTTTAATGATCATGTTAAAATAGATTTTTAATTTACAAAAAATAAAATCTATAATTGAACAATTTCTATATTTGCTATACAGTAAAACTTACAGTTGACAGTAAATCAAGATTTAGCTAATTTAATTTTAATTTAACGGCTAATTAATATACATTTTCTCTGAAATATTAACTTGGGATCACTGGAAATCATCCTTTGACACTCTTTAAGCTCACAATCATTTCCTATATTTCGAATTCCGAAGACAGTATTGTACAAATATCGAACCAAAGTCGAAACATAGGGGTAGACAAGCCGTGAGGCTAAAGATCCACCAGTACAGCCAACAATCCCAGATATCCAGAATGAAGTATGCATGAAGCAAAGCTCCCGTTGCATGGGCCATAATCGCTAGAAAAACGAATTAAAATTTTAGCAATTGGCTTATAAACATTTTTCCACCCTTCCAGTGTCAGCGTCAACGTATCTATAAAAAAATTATGTTAGTAAAATGATACATACATTCATAACATGTTATATCTTACAATACACCGTTGAGAGACTGCTAAACATTGTTAATCCCGTTCCAAATGTAATGAATTCGATGAAGATGAAGGAAATTGTTAGAGAAAGACCAGTGATAAGCTCCATGTCTTTGTAGTAGTAGTCATCAACCGAGAAATTCCTCGGCAGGCTTGCTTTTACATTCTCATCCTTCAAAAGAAATTGTTTTAAAATGCAATTGTCTGTAAAGACTCAGAATCATGTCCCATTAAATTCCTGACTTTAATGAAAATTATTCGTTTACTTTAATGTAAGTTAAACCTACCCTTGTCATCAAACAGCTCATAGCGAGGATCAAGTGTCCCATAAGCATCAAATACCGTGTTGAAATCAATCCATTGTTTCGATTGAACACTAATCCCGGTGAATACTTCTGGCTGATCATGATTTGTACCTTCAAAACCCTATAGGATTTACAGTTTTACCAAAATCTTTTCTTTCTACGTTATAAGTTATAAGCAAAAGGTTGCAATAAAATAAAGTCTGGATCTGTCTATAAACTTTTTATTAAGGTGTTAAATCCAGTTCCCGCTAGCCCAATTCAATCCAATTGATCCCAGGTAGACTGGACTACTTTCTGGAGCCCTCAAGAACTTACCTGTCTGACTGAGGGTGGTTCGGAGCGAATGCTAACTCGGTTATATGGCTGTCATGGGAACGCTCCGACATAAACAAAGAGTAAATCGTTGTTCATCGACTACCAAGGGGGCTATTTGGATATTTTGGATGTGATGTGACATATGTGCATCCGTGTTTCATTACAAGGTGTCCGAAAAATCCATGCAACATGAAACCAATTAGAGTAGATACGGTATCATCATTCCCCTGCCAATGTATATTTAATAGGCACTTATCTAACGACTTTACTTTACAATGAAACACTCCGTATAAGATGGAAGACGAAATCGCCTGTATTTGCAATGGAAATTATTCATGAAGATTCGTGAAGAGAATGCTAAATGGATGCGAATTACACACTTTCGATTTTTATTACACTTTATATTGCCTTTATATTTTAATAGCCATATAATAGAGTCATACCCATAGTCATAAGAGGTAATAATTACGCTAATATTATTAGACTTTAATCCAGCCGTAACAAGCTCATAAAAGTACCACTGCCTATCTAAGAGGGTCATGGTTTTTAGTTTTCCTCGGAGGGGGTTGTGGTCCCAGATTCGTTATCGAATTCGTATACTTCCATTGCTTAATTAAATTATCATAGACCTTTGACTTCTTGTAGTCCAAGTCTTCTTGAGCGGATCTATGGATCCTTTCCTCTATCGAAAAGTTATTGTCAATCGGCCTTCCAGCCTTTAAAACGGGGTCATCCCCATCTCCACTGTCATCTTCAGTGTTTAGATAATCATGTCTGTGCTCGTAGGGATCCTTATACCTGGAGTAAATCTCCTGTTCTTCGTCTGTTGATAGGGAATCGGTTCCTAGGAATCGATTCCCTTGAGGTTTCTTATTCAGTTTCGATGTACGGTCCTGGGGATGAGGACGGGGGGCGTGGTGGATTGGTTCAAAAGCACATGGATCCTTCTTATTATCGAACCCGAATTGGTCATTCTTCCTCTGGTCTTGTTTACCTCGATGAGACTGTTCCCCAACGTCCAGTTCGTCCGAAAAGAGGTTACGTCCACCTCGATGAGATTCCTCGTCAGTTGTTATACAAATGTCAAGGGAATCGTCAGATGGTAAGGGGATTTCTATCCTACGTTCGCATCTTTCCGAACTTTTTCTGCTCTTGCGGGGACGGTCCTGATGTTGATGATGCTTTCGTCGCTTTTCCGGCCTATGATAATGTTCTACTTCATCCTCTTCGTCGTCCTCGTTGACGAGTTCTGTGTATGAAGTTGGGCGCAGTCCCAGTTTCCCCAGGGTTCTAGCTTTCGTTTCCTTATAAACCCTCCGAAGACTTTTGCATAATTCGGGATCGTAGAACATGTAATAGATACAGGGTAAGATGCAGCAGGTAATGACGATAAGGATTAATATGACGATCCCGGATGCTGCGAAGGTCTGTAGCTGAGGATCGGATTGATAGTCTGCATGTGGTGCGGGTGGTATCGTCGTCGAATGAAATAATTTCTGCATAAGCCGTTCAGCAAAACCGGGTGGGAATTTAAGGTGCTTGTGCGTTTCTTCGGCTACAATTTAAGATCATTATAAAAGATTCGTGTAATTTCTATATGTATGCTTACGGTGTTTATGAGACAAATCACTGGTAATTTAAACCTTGAATTAATAAATAAAATAACCCCTCAAAAATTAATGTTCCTTAAAACTTGAGCATTAGCTTAAATTATTTAGGTAGGTAGCTTTTAGGATTAAATTTTACATGTATGTCTAAAATAACTCCCCCACCTGGAATAAATTCTTTTCCCAAAAATAACCATCTCGCTTTCACCGATTTAAAGATATGGGTACTTATGGTATTAAACGTTACCTGATCCAACGGGCTGTACCGGTGCGAAGTAGTCGTCATCAGCAGAATCGGGTTGACCATCGTCATCATCTTCATAGGAATCATCTCTGCCGATCCGTGCTTCTACATTATCATTGTACAGTAATGGACTCATGATTTAAATAAGCACTTAAACCTAAACACTGTAAAACTATGACCAGGGTTACTGACTGAACGAAACATGCTGTTGCGATTTTTGAATTTACTTTATTCTCTATAATGCGCTTCAAATGCCCAAACCATGTAGAGGTTTGCATATCCAGTAATGCACACATTTTTATAATGTAATTATACACTCATTTATTAGGTTAAATGTAATTATCTCCTCCATGGAAATAATCCTCCTCCCTCACTTTCGGAAATTCCCGATCCGTGTCATGGATTTCAATGAGACCTTCGGAGATCTCGGACATTTTATGCGGCTTTTTATTCGCCTTATATTTCCTGAAATGCTTCAGCTTTGACAGCTCCTTCACCTTCCTCTTAAACACTTCTTCGATTTTGCTGTCGATTTCCGGATGAGTTACCCTATGTTGTAGGTATTTCATTTGAGTTGCATCCATCGGGTGGAACTGATGGGCGGGTGGTACGGCATTCGGGTCATCCGGCTTCGACCCATGGAACAGCTTGGGTAGCAGGAAATGGGCAGTGTCCTGGACCTTATGAACCCCGTTGTTTAGGAATTCTGCGATGAAGTTATCTGGTTGAGGATTTTTTCCGTATTTTTTCTGAAGAAGGTATTGTCGCATATGTAAGGGCCGAATCTTGCTTGGATCCCGCGTATGATTCCTAACTCCGAAATGCCAGTTATGACTTCGCTTGGGGTTCATGTTCCCTTGTAGTTTAGTGAAATGAAGAACTTTGCCGTTTTGATCCGTTATTTTTTGGACTGGTTCCACATCAAGTTGGGCTCGAAGTTTCTCTCCTTCGACAAATACTGATATGGGCTGCCGTAGATTCTCATTGACTTCGACTTCACCCACGATCTTCACCCTTCGCCCTATTGTTTCTGTGTCGAAGCCCCCGTGGCTGTCTTGGTCATTTTCGTCCAAACCATCGTCGTCATTGTCATCACCATCGCCGTCGTCACTCTCTTCCGTTGTCGTGATTTCCTCGGTTGTCGGGGCTGGTGTTGTCGTGGTAGTGGTTGTTGTAGTTGTAGTGGTGGTAGTTGCTGTGGTCGTTGGTGGATGAAACACAATTGCTTGGGGGGCGATTAGTTCATGTGTTGGAACTTTTTCGGGCGTCGGAAGTTTCACAATATCCAGCCTATCGATCTTCAGATTGTTCTTTAGGAAGTGGTTGTTAAGTTTGTTGTAGAGGTGACGAAGTTCGGAGTCGGTAAGCAGGCGGTCGGCTTCTTTTTTGGGCAAGTTGTGTTTCATTGTTTCTGAGATTTCTCGATTCTTCCGAGTCACAAGTTGTTGGTCAAAAATTTCACCGAGGCTTTTATCAAAGTTTGGATCGAGTTTTATTCTATTAGTAACCAAATCCAGTTCCCGGATTAAACGGCTTGTTTCAGAGTCTGGATCTCGTTTCAAGCGACTGGCATCCGAATCGTGTTCACGTTTTAAACGATAAGAATCCGGATTTGGGTTACGTTTCAAGGGATTGTTATCAGATGCTGGACCTCGTCTGAAGCGAACGCTTAGGGATTCCTGTTCCCGTTTCAAGCGATTGTTTTCAGATTCTTTTTCCCGTTTTGAGCGACTGCTTTCTGAGGCTGGATCTCGCTTTAAGCGACTGCTATCAGGTTTACGATATCGTTTCCCTAACAAAATTCCTGAGTCTTGCCCTTGCCCCAGTTGAGTGGGATTTTTTTCGGAATCGTGCTTGCTTTTAATGCGAGTGCTTTCTAATTCAGGTTCACTTTTCAATCCATTATTTTCATGGTCTGGTTCCCGTCTGATGCGATCTTTATCTAGACCTGAGCTTGGATTTTGCTTCACACGACTACCGTTAGAATTATGATCACGTCTGTATCGATGTTCATCGGGATTTTTGTTATGGGCCAAACCACTATTTTTCGGCTCGGAATTCCGTTTCAAACGCTTGCTCTGCAGATTAGAATCCACCTCAGCCTTTAAATTAGTTTGTTCACGCCTCAAACGGTTGCTTTCAGAATCTCGTTTAACTAGAGTTGGATCCAAAGGTTCTCCAGTCTCATGTAGAATCTGTAATAAGCTAGTGTCCCGGCGTTGACGTGAAAGCGATTTTTTATTATCGTTGCTTTTAGGCAACCGTGTTGTTTCCAGCTTTGAAGTGGTTATTTCATCATGGACTTCCAGAGATTCATTTGAAGCGTCATTGGAAATATTATCTTTACAAAATCAAACAGCATGTTTCGTTCGTGTCCAAACTAACGAGATTCTTAAATGCAATGGACTGAATCCTGTTGTAACTATGCCTCAAAGAGTTTACAGATTTATGAATAGTACAAGTTGTTAGGAATGCGAAGAGCTTAAATGCGCCAGTGTATAGTTATAACGGCCGCAGCCTAGCCCAAGGATGGATTTAAAAAATAAATATTACTTCATTATGACAAAGAGGTATCATTTCGGCCATTTAAACTATACACTGCTTTCACTGTCATTCTTATTTGGAGAAAGGTGTCGACAACCCAATTAATTTTGCAATCCGTGAACTCTCTGAGGCCGTTATAACTGCATTCATTCACTTATCGTAAATTAAAGTCAGAATAAAAATTCACGTACGAAAACTAGGCATAGCATGCATGAGTTCAGTCTGGTATTTTTCAATTGAGATCATCAGTTGGATAATTCTTGGAAATCCTTCGACACATTTGGGACTTTGAAGAAGTTGAGGAATAAGCTATGGAAAACGAAGACTTCATCAGATTACATATTAAACTTATCGCGATTTTTGACATGTTATATTGGCAAACCTTAACAGATAACCATTTGGAAATGGTTGCAGAAAAGTTAGCCCTTTCACTCTTGGTACTCAGACATTTGAGTCCTGTGGAATAATATCGGGCGATCTGATGTGTTAAATTATCGTTCTTGGTTTTCATCACAGAATCAACAGTAGGGAATCGCATATGCCTAGGAGGACTATCCATCGTTGGTAAGTATGATAAAATTCTCCCGTCTTTTACTGTCAAGGTTGTCGACAAATAGAATGATTATTGTTCTGTAACGATAAGTTCCAGAAATTGTGCATTTTTTTTATATCTTACATGTCAAAAACATCTTATCACAAGTCTGGTTATTACGAGCAGGAACCGGAACATCACTGTAAGCTCCAATTCCAGTATTGGAAACAAGGCTTAATTTCTCTCCAAGATCTTTCCCAGTGACAGATGTAAATATCGAATGAGGCTTAGAAGGAACCTTCATACTACTGGAATACTTTTTCTGGAGAATGTTGGAAAGTTTCTGTAATTCATGGATATTGGAACTATCTGAAGCTCCAACGTAGAAGGAAATGCATGAAATAGGAATCCCAAACTGCTTTAGAAACTTCACATATTCCGCATTGAAGTAGATGGACATTCCACTTCGGAGCATAGGATCTTGGCTTCTGGCTCGACCGATTTGATTCATAGCTATGGAATGATACTGTACCAGATATGGAACCAAGGTGGTACTCGTTGGGGACAGAGATATCCTCGAATCTATTGAATGAAAACCGATCGTTCGAATCATTTTTTGCACAGGAACTTACGATAAATTAATTAAAATACATTGTTTTTGCCGGTAAACGATGTTTCCTTACCCGTTTTAAACTGGATAAGATACCCATTTGGGTTAAAGACGGGGATGAGTCTCTTGAACGCGGTTTGAATCGGTAGTAATACATCGTCTGGAATACAAGGGCTGCCGTTACTACCCCTCTCATTACTTGTTAAGACACTCCTCGACGAGTGTACCAGGCCACAAATTATTAAGCATAGTAGGAGGTTATAATTAAAACCGGAACGCGAAACTGGAGTTCGAACCCGAAAACATTCCCTTGTTTTATAAGATGTCGGGTATTTTCTTGAGATTAGTAAGTGTAGTGTCATATTATTCATTAAAAGTTAGACTACGGGTTAATTATTGCTGAAATGAGATGCTAGGACTATTATTGTAGGATGACATTTGCCATATTCACTTATTTCATTATGAATGGTCGGGGAGAAATTGAGTTTACAACTTTCTCCGTGTTTGTTGTGTTGGAACTTTTGAAATCATAAAAAAAAATCCGACATAATTTTTATATTTGTTCATCTTTTACAATTTGTTACATAGTAAAAATGTGCTGCTATGCAACTCATTCATATCCGATCATCCCTGTAATGTGCTGCACTTCTCTACATTTTCGAAGCCTCACATGAGTGGGGTTCTATTTCGGGAGGGATTTTATTCCGGGGGTATTTGATGATGTAATTGATGTACTAGAATTTTTGCAACATTTTGTGGGGTTCAATTGCAAGAATCTACCAAATAAGATGAATATATATATAAGATGATCCTTTATAGACTTTTTTTATACTTTTCCTCGTGTTTTTTTAGGAGTGAAACGGCTCACATATTTTGGGTGGGGAACTATTTCGAGAATTATGATTAGAATTAAAATTGCTCCATGATATGCAAAAATATGTCTTTGTCTTCGCAAGTTGGATTTATCATTATGAAAGAAATTGGGAAGGGGCGAAGTGAGACCGTAAGATAATAGAACGCACATGGGAAGAGAAAGTCGAGCTACTTCATCATGGTCTGGCGGAAGGCAATTGCTTTCACCAGTAGACTCGAGTTTTGAGATTGAGCCAGGACCAGGACTGATTACTAATAAAAACATTCATTAACGAGGAGTTATTGCTTCGAAATTATTAAACAGCATAAGGCTCCTCGTGTAAATTAGGTATTTATTTCAAAAGGTATTATAATTTTATAATTACAAGTTGATTGAGCCAAAATTGATCAGGTAAGGAAAAAATAAATCAAGGCACAAGGACGAAGGATTATTATTATATTGGTAATACCAATACCGTATTGCAAATTGCATCATCGTCGTTCATATATTGTATATCGATGATCGATCACCACTTTCACCAGACTTACCTCAAATCTGTGACATACACATATTCAATATCGCATATTCATGATGGATGATGGATGACTTTCAATACACAATAATTATCAATTATCCGTTCGTATCGCCGTATGGGATGATCCGATTCGGATTGGTAATTTTTCATTGTTTGTAATTTTCTTTTCATCTCATTCACATTTCCAGTTCGATTCGAAGTTGGATTAGAGAAGTGCTACGGACGGAATTCGTTGGGTCTGGGATCCGGTAATACAGGACTACCGGTATCCGCAGTCCCGCTGTACACAGCATTACAGTATCGAGTGTGGAGTGACCCGAGCGACCAAATTATAAAACCTTAAAGTCTTATTGAGCTTGAATTTGTCTTCCAAAAACAATACAGACAGCCAAAGGATGTCGGTCAGTCGACTGACGGCTTTTATGGGCCGATATCCGGTACTGATTGCTTCGACACAAGCAGGTAAGACAATGACAATGAGTACACATTTAGTGCATTAAAGTTTCATAACGTTGAGGTTGAGGGCTGTTGTATATTTTATCGTTCTTCAGGAGTGCTAATGTGCACTGGGGACTTGATAAGCCAGACTGTTGTTGAAAAGAAACCAATTTCTAATATTGATCTCGCCCGAACAGCCCGTTTTGGCTTCATTGGATTTGTTCTTGTTGTGAGTTTTTGAATAGGATGTCTCTATCATCTATAAAGTTTACAATATAATATTTATACAACTGGATTGGCTAACTTGTTTGTATGATATAATGTTTGTCCAGGGCCCAATTCTTAGAAAATGGTATGGATTTCTGGATAGAAATATCGTGGTGAAATCGCCTCCCCTGTCAGCCTTAACGAAAATGCTGGTTGATCAGGGGATATTTGCTCCAGTATTTCTGGCTGGTTTTATGGGATTTACGGGAAGAGTAAATGGTCATAGTCAGCAACAAGTCATCAAAGATATTAAACGGGACTATAAGGATGTTATGCTAAGTAACTACCAGGTGGGTTGATGAATTCAGATATAAAATCATAAAATGTAGTCTTTTTACTTATTTTACGATTTAATTGCATATAAATTTTGTTCCTATGCTTGCTGAAGCTGTGGCCTGCTGCACAGATGATCAACTTTTGGGCAGTTCCTATCCAACACCGGGTATTATTTGCACAGACTGTCGCCGTTGCGTGGAACACATATCTTTCGTTTAAGACAAATCAGACGAGTCCGGCAGAGGTCAAGGTCAAGATGGGAGAACCCCAGTAACAGTTTAACGTCTTTCGTATCAGTTTTAAAATGGACAGACTATGACTTACAAACAGAATCCCTTTATATGTTATTCCGTGACGAACAATAGAAAATGACATGTGAGTAGATATTGTACTCAATCAATTACAAATCAATAAAATATATCTACCACGCATTTTATAACAAGAAAACATTTATTGATTTAGATCTTAAATGTAAATAACAAAGTTAAAACATATAATCTCAGTACAAAGCCAGCTTAATATTCTAATTTTGTGTTCAGGAAAATATCCTTAACCTAACTGACGTTGTTAGCTAGCTGTGTAAAATTAATTAAATTCATCAAACGAACGTTTTTCTACTGAGCGTCCATGAATAGAATGTCAGACAAAATTAAGAGGGTCTTAGGCAATGGGCCTGCCTGAGGGGATAGTACGGTAATTTTCCCTTTCTCCATATCCACATCCGTCACGCAGACATATCCAGCAACGTTTGTTCGAATCACCTCTTCGCTGTTTTCATCGGTTGCAAAACTCACAGCCAAGATCCTATGCAAAAGCGCGTTTGAAGAAGGTGTGACTGCAACTAGCTTTGTTCTAGTTTCTTCACCTTTCATCCCGAGAGGCATGCAGGATTGTGGTACTGCCGGAGCTCCAATTTTAAAGATTTTCGCCTTTATTAAAAATTGAACTCTAGTTAGAATCGCACATAGTCACTAGATAACTGACAAAATATGAAACGTCAAAAATACAATACCTCTGACAGCTTTACTTGGAAGGAATGAGGATGCAAGGGGAGTAAAGGGGGTTTCCCATAAAAATACTCTCTAATTCTCGTATCTCGCGCATCTTGCCTAAAAGTAGTACTTCGTTCCACAACCTAAAATAATTCATTTTTTTTTTAAATTACTCATCAATTCAATGGAAATAAATTGCAAAGGTCATGCTATTTAATTTTAATTGTTTACCCCTCCACTTTTTGGAAGAAATACAACTTTCACAAATGTGGGCATGTCTCGACTGAGTTCGTTGTACAGTCGCTCTTGATCCAATACGACAACAACATCGACCTAAAAAAATTTAACTTTTTTAGTTTTCAGATACATTCTTTTAAGCTTTCTGAAATTTGATTGGATTAGATTAATTTAGTCAATCCTAACCTCGAACGCCTGGGCGATGTGAGTAATGCATCTACAAAATATTAAAATTCAAATGATCAAACTATATAATATAATAAATGTATTGTCAATTTTCAATAATCGCTTTGCTTCCCTCAAAGTATAAACATATAATTTCAGTCTTGGCTACTATTATTAGATGTCACAAACTTACCGATAGCCTTCATTTTTAACCCAACCACAAGTGTTAATCACGACTCCTGATGCCTTAGCTATATAAGATTTAAGATTAACAATCATTTACATACAATTTTACAGAAGAAGAAAATCTAATTATAAGGGAAATTCGAAAATTCAATTAAGTACCTTTTCGATTGCTCTCCATCCTCTCATGAACTGTTTCAGCCAACTTAGAAACGAGTAAATTATATAGTGGAATATTAGATTGTGGCGATTTATGTCCAAAGAAATAAACCATTGGAGCTTGTTGAATGAACCCTCCGTCTTCGATAGACGCTGGTCGTTCTACAAGCATTGCTCCAACCGTCCCTGGAACCGATATACTTCCTTGTCCAACATCCAAATCTACATAAATTGGCCTCCTTCCCAGACGTACTGCATAGTTTATTAGAATTCGACATAAAGTTGTCTTTCCAACGTCTCCGTGTCCTACTAAAAGTACTATAGGTCCTCGTTTCCCATCAGATTCGGCGCTCCTATAGATATGTACTGTTTAAAACAACGACAATCCACCATAAATCGTATGAATAATTAAGAATTATTGAACAAACCTCCTTAAGGTCTCCAAAGCTCCGTGTGCATTGAGATACATGATCATTGGAGTCTCTTTAGCCGTGTAAGCAATTTCAGTCTTACCTGAAAGCATTGTAATTCAATTCATTTCATTAAAACAGATCGTATATCTGATGAACTTGGGTACTTAATATTGTTATTATATACAAAAAACATACCTTTTATCTGCACTGTACATCCTTGAAAAGTGAAAATAGCCATTTTAGCCCCCGGACCAAACTGGTACTCTTTCCCCTTGACCATTTCAGTTCCAAATATCTCTGCCACTCCATCGGTCATCTAAATTGAAATGTAATTAGCCTTTAAATCAACCGATTAGATTACACTAGCCTATTTTCAAATTGTACATATATGCAATATGCAAGACTCACAACAACGCTGACGATTTGACCTTTGGTCCCTTCTACTTCAAATCTAAGTTCTTCATCTGCACCCAGTTTGTACTCTTGCATCGGCTCATGTACGGGCCCTTCGTCCGTAATATTGTCGGCCATTATGAATTACGAGAGCCTGCTGCCGACTGTTATGTATTATGTCAAATTCAATTAATTTCTAACTACAAACTAAAAAATACGCGAATACTGTCAGCCGTCAGCGAAATTAAAAAATGCCTTCAGCTAGCGTCCAGCCAGCTGAAAATCGATTCACGATTGAACGCTTGGCTTTCACTTCAGTCCCCAGCTCCAGAACAGAAAATTTGCTTTTTGTTTTGTATTTACTTTTACTTGCTTTGTACTTTATTTTATTGTACTTACAACGTTACAACTTATTTATGACTTACTGTTTGCTGTTACTATTTATTTTATTTTGTATTGCAATTTATGCCAAAGCATAAAGCACAAAGTCAAAAGTCAAATATTTTATAAAAAAACCCGTCCCGTCACAATTTCAACGTCAACGATACAAAAATAATCTCAAAGCTCCGGCCACCGGCCAATTGTCTTAAAAAAGACTATTCTTTGACAGCTTTCTACGAGCTGACGAGCTCTCAAAGTCTCAAAATCAAGGAAATATGAAATAGAATAGAATGGAATTAATTCATCACGAGCATTTTTTATGCATTCATGTTGCATCAAAATCAAAAGATTCCGGCTTCCCGCGACGGGACATAAATAGTGGAATCTGTATTTTGTTTCCCCTTTGAAGAGATGAAAATAGAAGAGAATTGGAGAGGGTTTTTGTTCGGCCATATTGATAGAAGCCGTGAGAAGTGCCAGAAGCCGGTGAGGGTTGCCTAGCCAATGAGCCTCACTTCTTCCTTGGCGCTCGGAATCACAACAACACTTTTCTCTCCCAGTGAAAGCATCTTCTCAACATTTCTCCGGGATTCTCTCTCTCTCTGGATATTTCTCCTCTTGGCCTCTTCTCCGTCGAGTTCGGGCATTCCGGGTATTATTATCCCATTCCACCCACTCTCCAAGTAAGTAAAGTTTGATCAATTTTCGGGAGTTACCTCCCAATTCACAATTCCCGATCAACAACACAGATTTTTTTCTCTGAGTGCTCCCCCTCTCCATCCTGCACCATTTCTTATTCATACGACAACTTGCTGTCTCTGTGTCTCCAAGGGCTAGACTTTTTGACCTTGCACCTTGCATAAATTTCATATTTTCATAGCTTTGATTTGTTACAAAGTGTAAGTCAAAAGTTAGCACCCTGTAATTTTGAATTTTGATTAGTAATTTTATGAGAATCGTTCTGATTTTGGATTTTTTTTTGTTTACAGATATATTTAAAAGAGTCTAAGAAGGTTTATTAGTGACGCTCGTTCCTAGCTAAAAGCAAAAATGTCTGAGCGAAAGGCAGTTATCAAGAATGCGGACATGTCCGAGGAGATGCAGCAGGATGCTGTTGACTGTGCTACTCAGGCACTGGAAAAGTACAACATTGAGAAGGTAACTATTAACTAATCTAATTGTGTGTTATGTTTGACGGTTTCGATTCGTGATTGATGGGATCCAAAAAGAATATCTGACCTGCTTTGGTGCATTATGGTCCGACTCCGAAATAGTAGTTGGGTTGGAAGGTGATATAACAGTAATATAACACCCTCGAATCTCATTTTCACCTGTTGTGTGGCTTGTCAAGAGCCACAGAAAGTTCGAATAATATAGAAAAGCGGTCATGGTCATGATATAGTACTATACTCGTAAATAAATATAATGGAACTAATCGTTGGGTTTTGTTTCTGATAGGATATTGCTGCATTCATCAAGAAGGAATTTGACAAAAAGTACAACCCAACCTGGCATTGTATTGTAGGCCGGAATTTCGGGAGCTATGTAACTCATGAGACCCGGCACTTCATTTACTTCTATCTGGGACAGGTAGCCATCCTCTTGTTCAAGAGCGGTTAGGTCAGACTCATTCCTCATCATCGTCTCAACATCTTATTACTTTGTACTTCAGCCGAAAGTCAACAACAAGCATACTCCAACTTTCCGCCACCGTTTTTAGCTAAATTCTTTCGTTTTCGACTTCGCGATTCGTAAAAGGTTTTATGTGTCACAGTGTTTCGTACGGGCTGATGTGAAAACTGATACTAATAAAACAGTCGGGTAATAATTAATAAATATATTAAACCTAAACATGTACCTCATTTTTTAACTTGATTGTAGTTCTTGATGCATTCATTTATTTCAATTTGCGGATTTATATTCTAGTAAATAATACATTATTACTGGTGTATAATAGTAGTTAATAATATAGAATATCTTGACTTAATCTGGCGTAGAGAATCCGGCGATTTTAAGCTTTGACTGATATTTTTCCAAGATCTTAGGAAACATTGACATAAATAGAAATCTAGAACCCATTTCTTCGGTAATCATTTTATAACCACTTAGAAGAGTTTCCTTTTCATTCTCATCTCGGCAATTTTTCATCAGCATCTGTAGGACGAAAGAGGTTTCATAATTAGATTTGTGGATCTAATCTAATATCATACTATCAATCCTATTTTTTACTTATGCTGGAGCTTGAGAACTTATTTTGTCTCAAGGTCGGGCATTCGGCAGTGTAATTTGATACCCTTTCCAACGTTGAAAGCATTTCCAAGAACAAGAGTCTGTCTATAAACTGCAGTTTTGATAGTTACAACCTTACATACAACTACAAGTCTAAAGCGGTTGTTAAAATTACCAAGCATTATAGTAGTAGTTCATGTTCATACCACACTAAACACACAGAATATTTCTGTCCTTGAAAAACCAAATACAAATAGCAACCTTTCTACTATATAATTATTATGAAATAAAAATCGCGAATCGGGTTTCGATTGTCAAACGAATGCCAAATACCTGCAATCTGTAATCTATCCCCACTCTTTTAAGAAAGTCACGTTGAGGCACTGGTCCACATATCATGGCATTTTCATGAAAAAGTCTATTTATAAGTGAAAAGTCCACATCAGCTGTAAGGTCTGCTGTCCCTGGATCAACAAGCGGGTCATGAAGTTTATGTCGAAGGAAACCTCGAAAAGTGTCTTCTTTTGTCCCTTCATGTCCATAGTCTATAAGCATCGCAATTCCTCCGTCCCTATCCAAACGATTCGTCAGTTCTCCCAATACCCCGAGTCCCTCTAAACTGACTTCAAGGTGTTGACGTTTATCTTGTAGAACTTTATCATAATGGCTGCGTAACACTAGATATAAAAATGTGCTTGAGGAATTACATCAGTTAAATATTATATGAATATTATAGCCTATGGCCTTCATCACATCCTATTAATTATCAAAGATCAGTTTACATGTCCTCATTAAACATAAAATTAATTTACCCTTTATAGCCGGTGTCTCATTTCTTGATATGACATATCGGAAGCCTGATGCTTCTGCATTAGGCTCGGTCTGCTTAACATCTATCAAAACTTCACGCCATCCATCTCCAACCCTCTGAAAAATTTAAAAGCATAAATATAAATACGCCCTATACAGTAAATAAATCGATGTGGCTGGGCTCCAAAATAGCTTAACTACATGCAACAAGCACCCACCAAACAAGCCGAGATTGGGAGAGTGGGCTGAGAGAAAGTAGGGGAAAGCGACTGTCATAATGCCCCGCTTTTGAGAATTTCGTTTGTAAGCTGTCAACAACAGGGCTTGAAGGAAATAGGATTGGACCGTAAAATTCTTTTTAAATTCTAAAGTTTAATCTAAAACTCACCTGAAGCTTATGGACTGGCAAAGCATCAAAGAATTCGTGGGCCACATAAAAGTTAAATTCCGTAGGTATGTCTTTGATGTCTCGGTACCAATACACTGGAAAGCCAGTGTCAGTGGTGATCCCATGATGATAATGTGTTTTCCCTTCTGAATGTTCCTTAAAAGGATCAATGAAGGGTGGTTGTCCCCTTGAAGAAGCCTCCTTCGCATTCCGGAAATTACCATTGGAAGTGTTTACAGAAGAACAAAGAGTTGCACTCTGGACAGATGCCAAAAATGGGCTAATCTCAACCAAATGCAGAGAGACCTCATTTCCAGTCAAATGCTCAAACTTCTTGAAAACCTGCAATGCAGAAACCAACACAGAATTATTGCGAGCATACATTATATGTTTGTTATGGCTTATCTTATTCATCTCTATTATTGTAATTTGCAATCCTAATCCTCATAATACGACCATGCATGTATTGAATTTGAATGTTCAGTTTCCAATGTAAGATAGGCCGTTATAAAAACATAACAGCAAGCATTCCGTGCTAAACAGCAGTTTCTTCTTGAGTAATGAATCAATAAATCATCAACGGAACAAATTTATCAGAGAAACGATAAAAGTCTCAGGTTCACAAAAAAATTTACCCGCAGTATATCTTTCGATAAAGTTCCTCGACCAGGGCCCAGTTCTACAATATTGAATTTTTTCGGACCACCTATTTGCATCCATGTTTCCAGACCCCATACGCCTAATAACTAAAAGTAAAAAAAATATATAGGGATATCACCAAGTTAAGTTTTGTATTATAGTGTTAACAATTTAATTTAAAAAAAAAGCTATTAAAATTGTTTTCAGAAATATACTGTGGTATATTTCTAGATAAGTACGAGATATTTAAACTTACTAAAGTTTTTCAAAATTCGAGCAACTAAAACTTTAAAATTCATACCTCTCCAAACATTTGGCTAATTTCCGGTGATGTGATAAAGTCTCCTTGTTGTCCAAATACATCTTTTTTCATGTAATACCCACTTGGGTCGTTCCCGACACCAACTCCCTTGATATGTGGTACATGCTGATGCTGTGTTAGAGCCATTCGCATATAGTCCGCCACAGGGATTGGACCGGACATCAAAATTCTTGACTTAATTAAATTGCTTACGGTTGATTTAATTGCATTAGCAGCTGCCATTATTGTAGAGTATAATGTTGCACTGTTTAAAAATAGTTTAACGTTCTGCTTATTGTTTAGTGAAACTAACTGTTATTATTTTTACATTCCAGAGCTTTTCGTTGTAACTTGTGACATTGTATATTTAGACTAGAGTCTATGTATAGTTTAATTATAGTTGTATTTGTATGTTTGATTTTGATTCGAAATACCTATACGCATTTATAGTTGAAAATACTCTTAAAAGTCTTTGTGCTGACTTGGGATAGGCTGGTTGTATAGGTTTTCAGTTTAATTTTAATTAACTTTTTTTATATCACTAATTTAATTATATTTATCCACAAAAGTCGAAAAGTCCGTCATTAAACAATTTAATCTTGAGCACTGATGAATATGACTAGCTTCTGTTTCGACAACTTATGGAGTTCATTCGCTGATGCTCATCAGAACCATCAACACAGTCGCATATTCTGAAACATTCAATAAAATCCAGTATTAAAAAAACTTAAAATAGATAGTTTCGATGCAATCTGTAAGAAAGCACTTTCTCCATCATCAGCTAGGAGAGCAGAGACTCATTAAATGCATCACTTACCCGTCATTTACCATCGACGAGGGTATATACTCTAAAAACAATAAAAGGTTCAATTTTTATTTTAGGACAATTTAGGTTAACTGTGTGTGCTTAGTCAAGATTTCATTTTCGTTTTTAAGGACATCACCATGACTTACCGGGATAGCCTTTTTTAGCTGTGGAGCAAAAGAATCGACCATTCATGCATGCCGCAGTTGAGGGCTCGTCACTTCCGTCTGTTGGACAGTCACAGAAGTCATCATTGACTTTGTCCCAAGTGATTTTTTTCCCTGAACTAAAACAACTGAAAAAGTCTCTGTGCTTTTGTTGCTGTTTCATATAAAACTTTTGAGCTTCTGAGGCAACTCCCAGGACATGTTCCGAGAAAATAGGCTTTCCCCTACGAATAACTGACCCCTCAATGTTACCCGTGTCGCCCTTGGGGGGCACGGGTAATTCGAAGTGCCCTTTGTGATTCTTGTGCTTATCTTCTTCCAAGTGATAAGCAATGTCCTTCAGCGACCTGTAACCCCCGACGGCTTCGGGTCTCTGATTTTTACTATTAATACTCCGTAGGTTGTCGTTGGACTGATAGCTGGTAAGGCTAGTGTAGTATATTATCTGGTAAGTCAGGAAAAGGGCTGAGAATCCGAAAAGTAAGAATAGAATAAACTTTACTTTTCCTCGAATCCTAAGTATTCCTGCAAGTGTTCCAATTGAAGATTTCATGACGTGATGTCGAAAGAAATTCTACAAATTCCCAAAGCTAACGTTGTTGGGATTTGAACTACGGCTGCGGCACTCAGCATTTGAAGCAATGTGAAATGGTCCGAAATTGACTTCAAATTTGAAACTAAGTTGGCATTTCGTTAGTATTTTTTAAATCGTTTGTATAATTATATATTATTCCTATCTCTATCCAAAATGTGAAATGGTGGTACAGGTTCAGATTACATTTCCTTGTTAGTCCAGCTTCAGGCCAGGTCGGACGTCAGGCTAGCAAATTCAAAATTCACATATGAAATGAAAGTGAAGTTCAATCTTAAAAACTCTGATGTACTTTTAACCATATCTTCGATTCGATCCTTACTCTTTGTTTATGTAGTTATTATTCTGTACTTGACATGGAATTTCTGAAACCGAGATAATATTTAAAAGTTAAATTAGCGTCAACGTCAAACGTTCAAAAATTTTAACCCCAGCACATCCCACCGACGAGGCATCTCACTCAACTCCGTGAATATCCCATGCATGTTATAATAGGAAGGAAGTATACCGAGCATCCACCTACTACTCTCTCACACTCTCACCTATCCCATGCATGGTATAATAGGAAGGAAGTATACCGAGCATCCTCCTACTACTCTCTCACACTCTCGCCTATCCCATGCATGGTATAATAGGAAGGAAGTATACCGAGCATCCGCCTGCTACTCTCTCACACTCTCACCTATCCCATGCATGGTATAATAGGAAGGAAGTATACCGAGCATCCTCCTACTACTCTCTCACACTCTCGCCTATCCCATGCATGGTATAATAGGAAGGAAGTATACCGAGCATCCGCCTGCTACTCTCTCACACTCTCACCTATCCCATGCATGGTATAATAGGAAGGAAGTATACCGAGCATCCTCCTGCTACTCTCTCACACTCTCGCCTATCCCATGCATGGTATAATAGGAAGGAAGTATACCGAGCATCCGCCTGCTACTCTCTCACACACACAGCTATTCCGTCCATGTTATAGTCGGTGTTGAGTGAGATGCCTCATGCCTCGTCTATAGTCTATGAGCACATCCCATATCCCAAGTCACCCCTCCTCTCGCACGCACTACTTCAGCCTATACTGCGGTAGATATGGGGAGTCGTAACGTACCCCAGCCAGTAGGGACTCACCTATATCTAATCCGTTCCTGGGGAACGGTATTCCGTTCCCACAATACCGTTCCCCAGGAACGGATTAGATATAGGTGAGTCCCTACTGCCAGCCCTCCTCTCGCACGCACAGCTCCATCCTATCTATACTGCGGTAGATGGGGAGTCGCAAGTAACCCCAGCCCTCCTCTCGCACGCACAACTCCCATACCTAACCTAACCTACCTCGTAGTGTCGTAGTGTGTTATACAGAACTGGTAGATCATATTTGATATTATGTATTATATGGCCGTGTATAGCACTCATACCCCTAGCTACTTATCTTAAATATCTTATCTTAATTATCTGGTATCTTAAATTAAATGTGAAATGTGCAGTGTATACAATATGCAATACAAAGCAGCGAGTATTGCGAGTTGAAGTTTCGAGAAAGGACAAGGCAGGGCACACAGGGAATCGAGAATCCCTGCCAGGGCCAGGGCACAGCAGGGATGAATTTAGGTCTTTTCTTGCGATGTGCTATGGGATCGACCTTATTTTGCAATTAGATTATTTACTTAAACTATTAAACTTACCGTGTTCGTTACCGTTTTACGTGTTTCAAATTTTTAGTTGCCAATATTTTGAAATTTTTATCCACATCATTTATAAACAGTAGTTGTTATTACCGCTTCTCGGCTCAAAGTCTGAAAGCATGGAATCATTGAGTCCACCCTATGCCTATGCATAACATGAAGAATACGAATTGAAGCTACCAGCTACACGATATAATTACGATACGAATACGAGACAAAGAAGCCATCATGATATGATCATAATTATTAAAAAATTTTGAATATGATGTACGTGTGTGAAGTCTCTTCTCTCAATTTTATAAAAAAAATTAAACAGGACTATTATGAATTTATTAATAATTGATAATTAATATTCATTTACAGTTTCCAAATTCAAAATTCCAATCCTATTTTTATACAGACACCAGCACAACAGGCATTTTTTTAGAATAAAAGTTATGTATTCATGTCTTGCATTAAAAATGCATGCCAAAATGGGTGATTTTTAAATGCATATAGATTTTATATGGCCATTGTTCTAATCCAATGCATTAAGCAAAAATACAGCGGTATGTGGAATTTTGGTTTCTGTCTGGAGAATAAACTCAGAAGGTCGAATTAAACGGAATTGATGACATAGACACATTGGAATTTTTATTTTTACATGCCGTTATTTCGTATTATTTAAAACCTTTAAAGTTCACCAAACCAAGAATACCAAGATCATACGTACATTCTCTAGCAATTCTAACATTGACGACATGTATTCTGATTATGACATATAATATATCTGCAGTAATCTGAAATCATACGTATTTTCTGTGAAGTAAATGCTAAACCTTATAATGTACAGAAATATTATATCTGAAATCCACCGTTCTTGATAAGAACATTATTACAATAACAAAAGTCGCTATATGCAATATACTAATAAGAGCATCATAATTGTCATCGGGTCCGATAAGGCTTTATAATGGTCTCACGTTATTGTATTCAGAACAGGCGTTTCCTACATATTCTACTCTCCTTATCTTTTCTGTTAAAACTTAAACCCTCTTCATCCAAGTCAGGCTTTATCATCAGCTTTTGGCTTTTGGTTATTATTACAGTTTAACAAAATAAAATTATACGGCAATGCCTTAACTATAAGACTTCATTTCATGTCAGTTCAAGCGTCAATTTAATGATCTCTAATTCCCTTTTTACATATACAATGCTCACTGTGTAGTAAACTGTCAACCTTCTGTGAGAGATTGCAGACTTGCATGTACTGTATCATGTATGTAATTTAACAGAGAAGTTCGACTAAATCATGATGAGATATATTTTGCCCCTAAAATCCTTAACCATTATAAATAACATAACCATTAAGCACAATAATTATTATAACTATACAACTAAAGTGTGCATAGTTAGTGAAGAACTTAAGATAATGATTGCGTTTATGCATTTTTTAAATGTATACCAATTAAATCTAATGTTCTTGTTCACAACGAAACGTTAGGCCAGCAGGCATTTTTCCAGCTATAAGTTCTACATTCCTGCCTTTTCACTCATTTCAGGATGTATGTGAAGTGATGGGAATTGTCTTCGGATCGGATCTTTTGTTTCTTTTATTATTGGTCTTTGTTCCGGTGTTTGGAGTAAACCACTAAACTCGGTATCTTACCGTTTTGACGTATTTGACAACTGGCGATGTGTTTGAGTGATTTTAATTAAATTAATTGCGTTTAACTCTCAATGAATCGAGAAGTTTAAGCTAAATATGTAGGATTTTCCATATCCGATTTGGATTTATCCTAATTTTAAACGTGAACTAACTGAGTGGGTTTTGGGAGTCGACCTTGAGGACATTAAAGCAGGTAAAGGTTAGGATAAAGTTATTCTAAAGCTAATGATATGTCAATTTAGTAAATCGATATGACCCTCCCAAGTTAAGTCACCGATGGAGTTATTTTTTATTCAAATCTACTGCATACTGCACTATTCTGCAGAGGGGATTAGAAACTTATTTAGGGAGGACAGAGTAAGCTTTGCCTTAAGCTAATGACTGCTAATGTGTAATGTCTTAAAACGTCAAAAGTTTTGACTCAAAACTAATGTTTGTGACCTAAGTAATCATGATTTGTTATGTAAATTTAAAATAAAATAGGATACATAGGTCACTGCCTGTTATTTTTCATGATTCTTCATATTAGCGGGGGGGGGGCATTATTCCGCCGATCGATACCTCTTGCGGAAGGATAATGCATAATTAATGTCGTATTGCATTTGGCGTTGACAAAATAGATTTAGAATATTTAGATTGTACTGATTGTAGGTAGATCTAGATATACGAGACGAATTGCACTAAAGAAGCGGATCGGATCGGACGCTAAGTTTAGACGCGGGAAAAATCCCGCTAATTTTTACTGCTATAGCATATTCTTCTTTCTTCGTCTCGATCTTCATCCTGCGATCCTGCCATGCATTCATTAGACAGCGTCAGGCAGGGCAGATGTATCTTGTCGTTGTCGGTTGAGGTAGCCTCAACAACGCTTGCTTTGCAAAGTTAGTTTGAACAATTTTAATTTAGTCCAAATTTCCAACGAGCAGAGGTCTTAGAAATCCAGGTCTCCGTACTCTCAGTCTCAGTGTGTGTGTGGCGTGTGGTACAGGTTTATCAATCAAATTATAAAATAAATCCTTATAAGAAGTTCCTGAAAATTGAAAATGTAAAATAAAATCAAAATCTTATCACATAACACATAATGTCATAATCTGTAATCACATTCAACATTGCATCTTTGTTTTAATTGTCCTTTGTTGTAGGGACGTAGGGTGTAGGTATATGTAATTGTTGCATATGATTGTATATTTAAATAAAATATTTTTTTCGTTGGAAATAAATGTGAATAGCTCTACCTCGGCCTGGAAAATCGGTCAGAGTCATGTGAGCGAAGGTGGCATCCAGCATCCACGAAGTTGGCATCCAACATCCAACTTCACGAAGTTGGCATCCAACATCCAGCGTCCACGAAGTTGGCATCCAACATCCAAATTAATTTAATAGAATTTCCAGCATCCAAATTAATTTAATTTCCAGCATCCAAATCAATTTAATTTAATTTCCAGCATCCAAATTAAGTTAAATTAATTTCCAGCATCCAAACTAAGTTAAATTAATTTCCAGCATCCAAACTAAGTTAAATTAATTTCCAGCATCCAAATTAATTTCTAGCATCCAAATTAAGTTAAATTAATTTCTAGCATCCAAATTAAGTTGATTTAATTTCTAGCATCCATACCATCAGTCTCATAGCTAACTAGGTACCGACAATTAAGATATGTTTCAAAATAAGTACACAATTTTTAATAAAATTGCATTTATTTATTAAATCTACTATGATTTTAACAATAGATATGGCGATTGCAGTCATATTAATTCATAGGTCCTTCGTAATATGGTCCATTTCTCATTTCATTTTCGCTAATTTCCATACTTAATCCAGTAGTCAGACTGTAGAGTCGAACGTGGATCTCAGGAAGAATTACATAGTGTAAGAAATCTCGTTTCTAAACAACAATACAAAGAGTTGCATTATTTGGCAGTATAATCGAGGATTTATTAAAACGAGTGGGTTTTGCATAATAATTTGATAACGATTTCACCAAAATATATTACCTCATGCAACTCATCGAGTGGGATCAAATTAACGACTTCGTTCATAATGATACAAGATTGTAAACTTGTAAAAGGATGCGCTATATGTCGACCTTTTAGTTCTGCAAAATCAGCAGGATCTCCACTGTTAAAGAGTTTTGTCCTTTCGGTTTCAATTGTTCCATCAACGATGTCTTCAATTACGGATATCTTTTTCAGCGTCTTCAGGATTTTTCGCTTAGTGAGCTTCTCAATTTTCCTATAACAGAATTTGTGTTGCATAAAAAATAAAAATAAAGTTGATTTAATTACGCACTTGATGTGTTTGTTGCATCTTGATTGTTTCGCTCGGAAATCGCTAAATAGCCGGTCCATAACACCTGGTTCATTTGATAGGTTGGAAATGCTGTCTGAATACAAAACAGGTGTTAATAATACTGTTTTAACAGATTAACTGCGATTTGCAATTATACTTGCCTTCATTATTTTGGTTACCGACAGTATCGTCCATTATTCTGCTAATTTCTCTGAATTGATGCACCCCTTGAGAATCGTTTAGTTGTTCATTATTATTCAACACTGCAAAGCCACCTAGAATTGTAGCGGGGTCTTGAATTAGTTCTAAGTTGGACCTGCCTCTCATCGGGAGTTTACCGATTTTAAGAGCACCGGATTTGAGTGCATCCTGTGTGCTATGATGTTCTTTGTTCAATTCTGGAAAGCATGTAAATATGCGTTGTTGACTTGGTTAAGATGCAAAGAAAAATCATTTGAGCACCAACCTGGTGGTCCATGCTCAGAGTGGAACTTTGATGTATAGTCTTCTTTAGACCTCGGACCGTCGCTCACATCACGTTCATTTGCCACTATTAATATTTCGATAAGATAAGCAAGTATCAAAATTAATAAATTCAATGGTATTTAATAGAAATCGTACGTTTTAGCCACACAGTGCTTATTTGCGCATTCTCATTTGCGATCGCAAATGGTCTTAGGGTCTCGGGATGTAGGCCATCATATATATATCGTTTGGATCCCCATTGTATGACTGCATAAAAGTGATTGTTCACGTTCACAGTGTATGCAAACAGTTGGTATCGGACTCCACAGAAATGTTGATACATTGGGATGTTTGTTTCCGTTGTTCTTTCAATCGAATTTCCTCCAAGGCTGTACGCCAAAATTGGGGGAGCAGAGCCGCCAGGAAATTTGTACCAAAGAGCACATTTTGGCCGTGGGTTAGTACAAACGCACTGGACAGTTGTTTTCTGTGATGAATATTTTTGAATCATTTTGGTTGAGTTTTCGGCATGAAAATCTTTCAAGGGATATATGTCCAACTGCTTAGGTGCGTTGCATTTTGTATTGCTGCAGTGGGCAAATTGATGAACGATTATTAGTTCTGAAATGCTTCGCAGAAACATCTCTTCTGATTCTTCAAAGTTTCCTGATGCAAGCACTGACGGTGGACAATTCATTAAATCGCACACCGTTGTTTGCTTTGCAAGGTCGAATTCTTCTTTGCTCATGTGTTTGAATATTTTTAATAAGTTGATTGCAGTTCTGTTTCCGTTGCTCCTGTAAGCTTCAATGAATTTCTTGAAGGGTATGTGCAATTGGTAATATACACTAAGTATGTATAGACAATTATCGATTGAACAAGTGTTAAAAGCGGGAATTAATTTGGAATCAAAATAAATTTTTGCTCCCCAACTTGGCCTTGGAATCGTATGTAGAACGGTTTGTGAAGTTCCAGTTGGAGGCCTAGCGCCTTTTTTTGGTTTCCATTTTTCCACAAACTTCTCATTGCTCGTCCCCTCCTTAGCTTTAGCTCCAATTTCTTGAGACCGGTTCTTGGGGATAGATGATACAAATTTACTGACACCTGAAGTACTTTTCCTTGCAACTTGTTTTGATACCATGGGAGCGTTATTTCTTCTGATAACTTTCATTTGACGATTTTCGAGTCGCTCCAGCGACAACAAGGCATAATGAAAAGCTTGTATTCTCCCTTTAAAATTTTGAAAATACTTTATTTTTTTATTATTAATAATAAAATTATTAATTAAGATTTTTTATTGCTTGCTGTAATGGATCTTTATTAGTCATGAAATATACCCTTTAATAGTTCCTCTCCACGACGTGCTAAACGCGAAACTCTTAGCGGTAGTACAGCAGCCAGCTCGTCAACTTTAAAAATCTGAACAATAAAAAAGGGGTTAGAAAAACTAACAACTTTAAAGGGTAACTAACTAACTTGCCCCCGCCTCAGCTCTCGGTAAGTCCAGTTATAATAAAAATATAAAATAATCGTCTTAATTTGTAGAACCTTGTTCCAGCTCTCAGAACATGCGTTTGTGTCACTGGCGGTGGTGGTGTCATTATTATGCATAAGACTGTGGTCCAAAAGACAGCTAATTTTGAAGACGTGTTTGATAAGGTACTCTAAAAACCCTTCATTGAAGTGGGGATTGTCCTCATATTGTGTACTCTCATCTTCTGATTCCGAAACGTCTTCATCTATTAATAATGGAAAGGCTGATTTTCTCATAGGTTTGGATACACGAACTTTCAATCGTCTGCAGATTGTTAATGCAAGATGAGAAAATGGAGATCTAGCATAGCCCGTTGAGAGGTTTCTTATAGCATCCGGATTTATTCCGCTCCAAGGGATTGGGCCTGCGAATAAATAATTCATCAATATTACAATTATATACGGTTTCAATTTTATTAGTGAATTAGTGAAAGTCTTACCTGTTCGTTGCGTTGGTTTTTGGATGCTCTCTATTGCCAGTTGTACTTTAGGTGTTAAATACTTCATTCCACAGATAGCTACAGCTTCCTCGACCCTCCTAGACAAGCTCCACAAATCCCTACCCCCTAAAAACCCTCGCATCCACATAAACATGATATCCAATGAAGCTTTTTTTGTGCTGTAGTACTTTTTCATTTGATCACTGATGAATTTTGTACTGTGAGCTCTGCAGATATGATGTACGTAAACCAACTGCTCTTGCGTTACCAGTGATAACCAAGCATCCCTTAGATACACTTCCATCGAGCCAACACCTAGTGCCTATATAAACAAACAAAAATTATATATATGTAGCCAACAAAGCAAATAGTACGCTGAACTCCAACAGACTATTATTAAAAACTCAAATGCCCCAAAAAATCTATTTTTCATACCCATGAATAATATTATAATAACAATTAAATATAAATCAATGATAAGCGAATTTTGATTGTCAACCAAATATAAACAATTGCTGGCATAAATGTCAAATTAAAAAACACAGACCCGATACTAGATTCAGTGTTATATTGACAATAAAAGTATCTTACGTTAGATATGGCTGATATTAGCGGTGTGGAGTTATCGGTTTCAACGCGACGGATTCCAAAATTGCGGTGTTTGGTGTCTGAAAATTCCCGGAACCTTTTTTGAAAACAAACTAAACTGTATTCCTCATTTTTCGATCTTTTTGTACTGGTAAAACTCACTTAGCAAAATACGATCGCAGGACATTGCAAATTTCATCGGTGTCATTTTTATTGCTTGTCCATTCTAACAACGGTATCACTGGAGCCTCCTTTGATCCTGGAAGTTGTACAACCATGGCAAAATATAACTGACGCTTAGAGTCAAACATCTCGGGTAGCTTTTGATTAATAGATCCGGTTGAATCCAAATGCAAAACAGTATTGGAATTATAATGGAGCAGACGCTGAAGAATATCTAATTGTCTCTCCGTATACATTGCAACTGTAAGAGGATGAAGCGATATATTTTGGATATAGCCTCTAATCACTTGTCCTTGGAGATGCTCATATTTTTCCATTTCCAACTTCAGTAAACTTATGTCGATGATGACATCTTTATGTAGATCATCCATTGCAAGTGCCTAATGAAAAATGTATATATGTGAATTTGTCTATAATCTAATACGTTGTATATTTTTCCCTTTTACCTCTTGTCTTGCTTTAGACAGTACACAAAGCGTTTGCACATCGGTAACATTGCCAGCGTTTAACATTTCCGTATCTGTAGAAGGGTTCCCATACTTTTGTCGCCGATAAATCGATGGAAGTGCACTTTTCAGAGATTTCAATGCTGTTTTTCTTTTACTTCCAGCCAACTGTCGTTTCGCAAACACTGTTATATCGTGTTTTAACAGACCCAAAGGACTAAAGAGAAAATTACTTGTCAGTTCATCTC
Source organism: Desoria tigrina (assembly GCA_906901685.1). Lineage (NCBI taxonomy): Eukaryota > Metazoa > Arthropoda > Collembola > Entomobryomorpha > Isotomidae > Desoria > Desoria tigrina. Next base: position 256,683 of record CAJQTU010000008.1, read on the forward strand.
TTAACATATCATTTCTGGTTACTACTGATTAAAATTACTACTTACTCTACTCTTATTTTTACATCATCGACTGTTGGCTTATCTATAGTAAAGACATATTTCATGCTGCAGTCCTTCCTTTTACATTCAGCATTGGCTTTCAAATAGGCTGGTTCACAGTTAGGATAAACTCGATGGACAATGAACTTTAGTATGCAACCTTTCATTTGGGAAGTGGCTCCAACCATAAATGCATCGTTAAATTCATGTGTCCATGATTTTGGTTTCAGGCGCCATTGATGTCGCTTATCCTTATTTTCTTTTTTAAAAACCGGTTTAATTTGTTTCCATTTATTCTTGGTTATTATAATATAGAACGGCTGGTGCTGCTTTATTGGTCCAACGTATCCTAGATCCCACAAGAGTGTCCAAATGTTGGTTATAAGTATGGTTTATTTACGCCATGAGTACGTTATGTAAAGGGAAGTAGGACATTTGTCACTAGTGCTGTGAATTAGAGTTATGAATACCTTCAGCTAGTTGTTTATTTTGTATGGCCTCAGTCTCATCTCCGTCAGATGTTGAATGTGAATCAACAGAGACCCTGTTGTGTATTTTATCTTGATTTACCTCTTTGGGTGCAGATCTTGAGCATTCCGATTCGAATAATGAAGTCTGTCTATGTATCGTCTTTGTGCTTGATACAGAGTAGGGCTGGTTAATTGTTATTTCCTCGTCTTCATATTCTATGGGTTCTAGGTCGGAGACTGAATTCCTACTTTCATCGTCGCTTACATCGGATGTTTCCGCCACACTTCCGTTATCGTTGTCGTCACTATTACTTCTGATATTCGGGTTTCCAATTTTACTAAACGACAGAGCCCGCGGAACGTCAGCATGGGGCACTTCCGTAGCGTGGCGAGACAAAGTTATTTTCGAATTACATACCGATTTGGGAGTTGAAGTGTAGGTGGGAGTTTCTTAAATAACAAATGTAAAGCGAAATATATTTATACATTTGCAAAGGGGGCCTATTCATTAAAAGAACATGATCAAGTGATCGTTTTCAAAAATAGGAATATTTTGGCAAATTGTACCTTTAGAGGTGTAAGGCGATGAGCTGCCAATAGCAGATCCTGATCTGCGGGAGTCTTTAGCCTTTCTAAGGATATCTGGAATGTAGTTTTTGCTGTTATCGTGCTGACATGCCTTGCAGGACCATCGTTCCGCCGCCATAGCTTTTGATTTTTTACGTAATCCAACGCAAATGTTGTGATACCTGAAATTCCATCAATTAAACCAGAATTATCAATTATAACAAATTATGTTTGGTTTAACATTCATTTATAAGGTGTTTATAAGTTTTACCAGATATCACAGTCGTCACAACAAATCATCTCTGGCTCTTGTGCCCATTTGAACGGCTAATAAAAGAAATTATTATCCAAATCGTAAATCAATTTTCAATTTAGGATTTCAAGAAACACTGAATACACAAAAATGATACGTACTTTTAAACAGATACAATTTGTCATCCTTCCTCCTGAAGTATTTGAAATTGAAATATTGGAAGATTCAATGACTTGAATGTTGCCGTTAATGCAAAGTCTATTCAAACGGCTCTAAAAAAATGTCAAGAAATAAAAATAAACAAGTACGAAAACATCTAACCTTTAATTTCAATGCAAATTTACCTTAACTAACACGTTTTCATTGAATATGGTTTTGCACCAAAACCTATCCACCTCTGCCCGGAAATTGCTTCCAAGTTGCAATGCAATTTTTCCCCATATAGAGTCAGAGTCCTCGTGCCCTTCTTCTAATAATTCGCAATTGCCCTTCGTCACTACAAACAAGGCCTGGCCGATTTTGTCTATTGTAACAGTGTTCCATCTTTTAATGACCGCCTGGCTCATGATAAGTCTTTGTCAAAGAAACTTGATCAAGATAGACTGATCGGAATAATGCATATGACATTTGTATTTATAAGCCAGTTGTTTCTTTTAGTAATTCAAAAGCAGTTGGTCTCATAATCAATTCTGTACATGTATTCAATGTTAATGATATTGATAATACATTAGGTTCATATTTTCATACATTAAAAATCAGTTAGTGGCGTTAATATTCTGTTTTGATGTAATAACGAGAAACAATCAATCTTTTCCGTTTGTCTTAATGCATCCGTTGTTTTAAATTCTGTTGTTTTGGTATCAAAACGAATAATAAGTGCTCGATGAGGGAAACGTTGATGAGGATTTAACAACTTCATATTTCAATTCAAACTATTTTTATGTTGGGAATAGTTTAGTGCAAGTGCGGCTAATGTCGTTAAATAATTGTACAGGTGATTACGAAATAGCATAAATTAAAACAAAAATGCGTTGAGACTAAACAGATTTTGTGAAGAGCATTTTAATTGTGTTTGCTTAATGAGGTTGTCATTAACATATCTTTTGCTATTAAGTAACATCGGATTTCAGCAGTATAAATACCACTTACCAATTTGATGGAAACTTACTCTGTCCTAACCGTTTATCAAAAACAGACGTACTACCAGTGTTTTTACCATTTATATATCATAATCAACTCGGGGTAAATTGAACCTTCTCGATAAAATGAAGTTCTCCGTACTAATCATCGCTTACATTATTTGGTGCTTCGTTGAAGACAGCCAAGCAAATAAAAATGGTGAGAAACTGGATTTTGAATTTAAATAGGAAAAGGAACTTTTAATTTATAAAGTTAGCGTGTTATGTTGTTAGATTTTATTTAGTATCTAGATCCTGTAAAATCAATGTATCGTTAACATGCTATTTTTTGTGTCTTCAGAGTTGGATACTGACATGACAAGGCCATATGTATCCGTCGTTAAAGGGATCTACATGAGGCCTGTAGAAAGCGTCATAGCATACGAGGGCTCAATTCCAATTAGCTTCGTACTTAAACTACCCGAGATAGAAACTCCGAAGAATCTCAATTACGACTGTACGGCCGACGAGTATCTTTGTGAGCTTTTGCGGAAAAACGAAAAGTTTGCAAACCTGCTTACTAAAGAATTACAAGGCAAAACGGTAAAATTTGGATCACCTTCTCGAAGAAAGCGTGGCTTACTCGACATAGTTGGAGAAGTTGACAAATTTGTTTTTGGTAAGCGTTACTATACTTGTTAAATATTTGTAGTATTTTCTATCCAAAATATCGGTTCGTCCGTCTTTCGGTACGATAAGTGTCTCACGGCTTAACCTGCGATCAATAAATTTTACACACTTGCTTCTTGCGTCATAACGGAGGCTATGCTATATCAGAAGTTTGAACTTGGGTCAAATCTATCACACCACCGACTCTCAAAAACTAAACCCCCCAAAACACATTACTGTATATTTCTAGAAAATATTTTGCTTTTGATCCTTATTAAAAAATTAGCTATACTTTTATTCTATTTTGCATTGGAAATGAATTTCTAACTTACAATCACTATTTCTCTAGGACTGGCAACACAAGGCGATATACATTCACTAGTTGTGGCCAACAACTTTATTGCGAATCGAGAAAAGGAACTGCAGGACGCCGTTGTTGAAAATCAATCACAGTTGACTACTTTCGTTAAAAACTTAACAGCATATAGCGTGAGTCTAAAGGAGACCCTAGAGCATGATTTTGATAAAATCAACGAAAACATCGCACACATGTCGGTATCCCAGTCGAAAAATGAGGCTTCATTAGCTCAACTTTTTTCTACTAACCTAAGGACTCAGTTCCTAAACTACCTATCGTCGGTGATGGATTCAGCGTATTCCGACTGCAGGTATGGCAAAATCACTCGGTTTTAAAGGCAATCTTTATCAATTTATTATGATTTGCAGAAACCAACTTATTCCGACATCGGTTTTGTCTCCGCAAGTATTGACAGAACGCTTGGATAAGCTGGAACGAGATTTAGATGTGCATGGATATAAGCTAGCTGCTACCATCAATCAACTATTAAAATCCAAAATTAGCGACTGTTGGATATCTGAAACAGAGGTTCAGGTGACGGTCAATGTGCCGTTTGTAAAAAAGGGAAGAAACTGGATAGTATCAGAAGTACTGAATATTCCTTATCAGCACTTAGATTCACAATGTCAAGTGGGTATTCTATATTTGTAAATGATAAGGATAATTTTAAATATGCATTTAAAAGCTTGATTTCACAATACAATGGATTCTAGGTGATGGAGTACTCGTTGTATGTGGCACAAGATGCAGACCTAGTTGTTCCGATTGGGAAAAATCTTATCAACCACTGCAATCCTCAGCATGGACTTTGTTATGTGCCACAACAAACTAAAAACCCATCGTCGTTTGCCACATGTGCTGAAATGATATTACAGGGAAGTCAATCGGATATCCATGAAGTGAGTTGTGAAAAAACGATGACAAAGAAATTTCAAATGTCAGCGTATAAAACCTAACGATGCAATTAACAATTTTTTTGTTTAAATCAAGGGATGTATTTTCGAATGCTCGAAAAATAATTCTACTCGCGTGACTGAAATATCACAGGGAGAATTCGTGGTTACTAATGCCCGTATTATTGACTTTTACTGTGACGGGGCTGAGGTGAAAAGTTACAAAGTTGATGTAAATATTGGGGCTATAAAAATCCAAGTTAATTGCTCTTGTCGGGTTCTCATCAACCGTGAAAGCGGATTTCTGGAACCTGGGTTTCCCTGTGCTCGGAGCAACGGTAGAAACGAAGACATCCTCCAAATTGTACCATCACAGATGTCCAAGCTAAAGTAATCAAGTTATTTTTTAAATTTGACACAATTTCAAGCGTATTCGACATTTATTGATAAGTATATAAACTTCGTAGGGGAATCGTTTTTGAAGACTCATCTGTCAAATATACGAAGACCTCCGATGTCGTTGATCAGGAATGGTTCTATAAACTGCCGGTACTGAACGTCACTGCTCCAGCGAAGTACAAATTTTCACAAGACTACAAGAACGCGGTCCTTGTGGACGTTGTCGCCCAGTCCAGCTGGTTGACATCTGTATGGTTGTTCCTTTTGACTGCTTATATCTTTATTTTGTCGGTGTATTTTTGTCAAACTGGAAGTTGTGGCAATCGAAAATGGTCTCCGGTTTCAATGCTGATGTGCTTGAGTCCTGGTGTATGTGGTGATGAGAACGGCAGTGGTGTTCCTATCTCTGGAAAAGTGGCAGATATCATGTGGGAAGTGATGAAGAACTATGAAATTACCAATATTGTAGTGATTGGAGTTGGTTGCATAATTGGTTTTATATTGATCATCGTTATTTGGAAAATATTTCGCTTCGTTCGAGGAACTTACAGGATTTCTCAACAATTGTTAACAAGCGTAGAAATACCGGAAATGAGAAGACGCTGATTTTCAACATTTCATAAAATGGAGAATAAGATGGTTTTTATGTGTCCGCCATAATCGACATTGATCTTTTCTGTAGTAGTATTTTGTAGCCAATATTAATTTGAATGTGTAATGCAATAAAAGTATCTTGAAAAATAATTATGCCGTCATTGGCGAAACAATTTCGTGTCCTAGATTCGTTGACTCGCCCTGTGAAACTCGTTTCCTCCTCTATATCTAAGCCTTAGAGTATTATGTTAAAGCAATGAACTATATATAATATATACTCCAATACATAAAACACAAGATGAGATTTACTCGACGAACCAACTAACAGAGGGACTTTGGTTTTTAAAGCTAAATAGTGCCATACAACTTTAATTGTACTTGATGTTACTATTTCAAGTCAAGAAGACTAAAAAGTTTCTTGGTGTCCTCTCTTCATTCGAAAATGAGATAAAATACCACCGATATAGAAACTTTAATATTATTTTAAAATAATTATTAGAAATCTAGATATATATATATAAATATAAATATAATAGAAAAACTCTTTTATTGTGTTTTATTATGATCACTAATATCTTTGAATATGTTCGAATACTCCGAAAAATTCGGAGTTCTAGAGTGTAATATTAAAAAACTCGCGTGGCTCGCCACCGAGGGTATCGTACAAACAAGAAGTCCAAGCGCTGAAGAAATTCTTTTCCATTACTAATCCATTACTTCATAGACCATTTCATCCAAGACCATTTTTCATTTTATCATTTTATTTGCACTAAATTTCTACAGTGATTATAACATTAAACATTAAGTTTGCAATGGGATAAGATACCTAAAAGTATTAGGTTGCATTTAAACACAAGTAAAATAATTCCGCAGAAGAAAATTCTTATACAGATCAAGCCAAGCCAAGGAAAACTACTCAATTCTACCATTTTCGGTTTGAATAGCGGTGAAAGTCCTGACGATAAAATGTCCTGTCACACTTGAAGCACTCAACTTTCTCCGAGTGTTGTCGTACATGTCGGGCGTACGATTCTGCAGTGGCATACGGTCGCTCTTAACACAAAAAGGGAAAGTCAGTGATAATACATGGTGGCATAATTAACATCAACAAAACACAACAACGTACCACATATAATACATCTAAATCCCCTATGTGACTTCTTTCTCATGACATATCTTTCTCTCAAATTTTCCTGTTTTAAGCCATCTCTGTGTTGATGCGTTTTGACATGAACTTGATCTTCTTTTTTGATTTTTTCAAGCTCAGCAGCTTGACGCTCGGCAACGATTATCTCCTGACGTTCCTCTGTTAATGAAACCCCCCTGTGTTGTTTCCAATCAGAAGCCTGATGCTCTACTGCTTTGAGTGTCGTTCTCGTGAATTCCTCAATTCTTTTCTCTTGTGCAGCACGACGCTCTGTCGCCAACAACTCTCTCATTTTGAGCTCTTCCATCCTTTTCTCTTCTGCTACCTGACGCTTTGAGGCCACTAACTCTCTCATCTTGAGATCAAGCCTATTCTCTTCTGCTACCTGACGCTTTGAGGCCACTAACTCTCTCATTTTGAGCTCCTCAATCCTATTCTCTTCTGCTACCTGACGCTTTGATGCCACTAACTCTCTCATTTTGAGCTCCTCAATCCTTTTCTCTTCTGCTACCTGACGCTTTGAGGCCACTAACTCTCTCATTTTGAGCTCCTCAATCCTATTCTCTTCTGCTACCTGACGCTTTGAGGCCACTAACTCTCTCATCTTGAGCTCCTCAATCCTTTTCTCGTCTGCTACCTGACGCTTTGATGCCACTAACTCTCTCATCTTGAGCTCTTCAATCCTTTTCTCGTCTGCTACCTGACGCTTTGATGCCACTAACTCTCTCATCTTGAGCTCTTCAATCCTTTTCTCTTCTGCTACCTGACGCTTTGAGGCCACTAACTCTCTCATCTTGAGCTCCTCAATCCTTTTCTCGTCTGCTACCTGACGCTTTGAGGCCGATAACTCTCTCATCTTGAGCTCCTCAATCCTTTTCTCGTCTGCTACCTGACGCTTTGATGCCACTAACTCTCTCATTTTGAGCTCTTCAATCCTTTTCTCTTCAGCAGCCTGACGCTTTGAGGCCACTAACTCTCTCATCTTGAGCTCCTCAATCCTTTTCTCGTCTGCTACCTGACGCTTTGATGCCACTAACTCTCTCATCTTGAGCTCTTCAATCCTTTTCTCGTCTGCTACCTGACGCTTTGATGCCACTAACTCTCTCATCTTGAGCTCTTCAATCCTTTTCTCGTCTGCTACCTGACGCTTTGATGCCACTAACTCTCTCATCTTGAGCTCTTCAATCCTTTTCTCTTCTGCTACCTGACGCTTTGAGGCCACTAACTCTCTCATCTTGAGCTCCTCAATCCTTTTCTCGTCTGCTACCTGACGCTTTGAGGCCGATAACTCTCTCATCTTGAGCTCCTCAATCCTTTTCTCGTCTGCTACCTGACGCTTTGATGCCACTAACTCTCTCATTTTGAGCTCTTCAATCCTTTTCTCTTCAGCAGCCTGACGCTCTGCCACTACTAATTCCCTAAGCTTGAGCTCCTGAATTCTTTTATCTTGAGCAGCCTGACGCTCCGCTGCCACTGCCTCCTTCAACTTAAGCTCCTCAATCCTTCTCCGATCAGCAGCCTCACGCTCTGCTGCCTCCAATTCTCTTCTTCTAAGTTCTGCCATCTCCTCATTTCTTTTCCTTTCAGACTCCTCAGCAGCAGCCAAATCCTTGCGTTTTTTGGAACGAGCCAAATTAGCTGCGGTGCGTTTTGCCTTTCGTACATCGTCATTCATTCGTTCTTGGTCGACTGCAAATTAAATATTTGTATTTCCAATCAACAGCACTAACAGCAGATATTAGAATTAGTATAATTAATTATCTGAAAAGGGGAATTCTTATACAATGTTCTATGCATATTCTAAATACTGACCAAAGATACTTATAATAGTGCAATATTTTGCAACAAATCACTCACATCTTTGTGTCTGGAACACTGAAACAGCTTCCCAGGCATCGACAAAAGGTTTGAGTCCATTTAAATGTGAATTGAATAGATCTCGCAATTCATTATCTTTCAAAAGATTGTATGCTGCATTGACAGCTTTAAACTGGAAATGAATAATTTACGAATGTGTTTATCATAAACTGCTTTTTAAACGCAAATAACACGATGTAATCACGGTTTTAGTTCGGTACTTAACTTTGACTCCCCATTTTTGCATCTGTCAGGATGAAACTTTTTGCTCAAAGCCAAATACTGAGCTCTGACTTGTTCCTCGGAAGCATTTTCGTTCAACCCTAAGATCTCGTAAGGGTCATACTCTCTCTGTTTGGAAGGTCCTGGTTGAGAATCCATTGTAAGACCTCACCGAATAAAATTACTGTATGCAATTTATGGTCTAATGCTACCAGTGGCAAAACTATGTATATTCGACAATGAGATTTGAGTTTGACTTAAAGCTGCCTTAAAGTTAGAAGTTCCAACCTAGACTATTACTTGACTTGGAAATGAACCATTGGAGAATTTAAAACCAATTTCCTTCAAAAGAGGTTCCTACAAATAAAACATATAGGTACAAATAGAAGAATTCTTGCTCCTAATGACTTAGAGCTTATTTAGAAGAAATAGGCGATTAGCCTAATGATCTAATTGTCCTTGACTATCCAATGCTAAATTCTACCAACTGAATGACTTGACGATTGTTGCTTGTGATGAAGAGGTTAAAACAAGGTATTTTTGAATGCTTTAAAAAATATTTATTGTTCAAATCTGTTCCTAGAACTCAAGAAATATTATCCTTTGACCTTTACAAACTTTCAAGTTGGACTAACATAGCATGAATGATCGAGACTTTACAAAAATTGCTGGTGCATCATGTGGTTCTTCAACTGTCTGATACCATCCAGTACAGCCAGCTTCTTCGTACATTCTGATGCAAGAATTCGGCAAACTCCATTCTATTCGCTGGCAATTCGGAAACTTGCCAGTCCATACGGATACACAGATTCCTTGCAGGATAAAATATCTGTCATTGTGGACTTGCGTTACACAGTCTGTAAAATATAAAGTTTATTAAACTCCTGTCACTGTTATAGGTTCAATATAAAAATAATCAAGTGATTGAATGATAAATTTTTAATTACTTTCATCCGACCATCCTTTATGAATACAATTCAGGAAATATGAGTCGTATTTCAAGCTGTTTTTAGCAGCGTCGTTAAGAATATTGATCATCTTGGTGCTTGGTCGAATGAACTCGATTTCCGTTCGTAAGGTTGCCATCAGGAAATTTCGATAAAACCCGTCTTGTTGTCCATCTCGTACTTGTAACAAATAGCGTTTCAATAAATGATGGTTACGTTCCGAACCAATTGCATCTTTGAAAGCCTTAGCCCGAGGACTAGTGTCCGGTGATGGATCGATCAAATAAGGCAATTCCAACAAAGTACCAGCTATTGGTACAGGGCTTGTATCCACAGATTCCACGAATACATCCAAGCTTGCATTTACTGGCAGCGTTCCTCCTTTGGTCAGGATGAATTTGCTGCTTATAGAAGCGTTGGACGATTTCGCGTAATCTGTTATAATCTGTCCCAAACTATGCGGATTAATTTTGTCGTTTTTTTTTATTTCGGTGAGATCTAACTTGTCTCCGTATCGATGTTTTAAGACGAGAAATAATCTAGCGCCCAGGCTGGCATCCTTATAGAAGTGGCTTCCGAACATTACCAGAATGCGATGAAATTGTACTTCGTTGTTGTTGTACTCTACTGGAAGATCGAAGTATGCGGTTTTTAAATTTGAAGATGGTTCCACATTTCCATAAAGCAAAACCTTATATCGAGCAACCACGTAGGATATTATCTAAAATAGAAAAAATTGAATTTTGTGTATCAATAAAAAACATGCATAAATTATCTTTACAAATACTACACTTGTACTACCCGATCAGTTATCAACTATGCATTTATAAATAAATAAAATAATATCGACTTACAGTAGTGTTGGATTCGGTATCCTCAAGTTGCAAATGTATGGATGATTTTTGTTTTACGTACATGAACCAGAAATCCATAATATCGTCAGATGTACTGGCCATAATCTCGCCGAGATTGCTAAAGCTGGAAATGCTTTCCGTCAAAACAGCCTATTTCAAGAAAAGTTTATTAAAATTGATTTAAAAAAATAGAAAACGTTGTTTTAAAGATTACCCGTGAATATTTTTGTATTGAATGTATTTGCAGGGGGAGATTAAACTCATCATCGTTCCTTGGAAAGGTGCAATTGTAGTCAAAAAGGTTTCCAACTGCAGGAGATTGGTCCGTATCATTCATTGAAAACCAATATTTATTAATTCCGTGATTTAAATGTTGAATTCCTGGCCTGACGTTACTGCATATTATTTTACTAAAAAATATATTCGATTATTTAGTCATCAAGTAAATAACTTTTTATTGAATGTTGAATGCTAAATTCTATATTTAGATGTTTCACTTACGAAAACCCTTCGTATACGGCTTTTGATACCCATTGATCGCTCCGTTTAGCTCTAAAATATAAAAATAAAACAATTACAAATGTAATAATAACTTTTACATTTTCTAACGATAAAAATGTAATATATTTATTCACCCAGATAAATTTCCTCTCAAATTAGGAATACTTAGAAAAGCCCCGGTATTATGGCTATGCGTAAATGCCGTTTGTCGACAACCCCAAAATGCCTCAACTGGGTTGAAACTGAAAAAATGGAAATATTTTTAAAACTTTATACGTTTATTTGTCAAAGTTAATATAAAAAAGTAATTGTAACCTGGCAATGACGATGAAAATCGAAACCAAGATAATCATTTTGCTACAACTTGTAAGCTTTAAAATTTGAGTAGAAATGCCCTCTCTCTCCGAAATGTCCTAGTCTACCCTTAAATAGCAACCGACGCCCTTCTAAAATCTAAATAAATCTAAATCTACAAATAGAATAAACCGATTTAACAGGTGTAACCAAGTGTTGAAGACCAAATGTTGAAATCATTAACAAAATAATATTTCAATTTCATATTCATGTTTCTCCACCTAGTGTTAGAGTTAGACCCGAATTTGAACTCTGTTTCAACCAATGGAACAAGTAGACAAAATTCGGTCACCGTATGCCAAACCGTTGGACATTTATCGCACCGAGAGTCAGACGAACGGACGGACAGACCTGTCATTTGCATAAAGTGTTTTCACCTATTTGTCACTTGTTATCGATCACTAAATAAACATTCTGAAATCTGCTTTCTAACATTTACGAGAGACACCAAAAGGGAAAAGAAATTCAAGGTTCTAAACCCTCTATCCGCAAATAATGTTGTTTTGAACAATAATCTATTTATGTAAAAATACTGTTGAACGGTCAGTTATAGGGTTGAAGTTGTACGGTAGTGATGACCCAGATAAAGGGTTTATACTATAGAGCAAAGACAAATAGCAGTGACTATGTTGCATTTAATAACGTTTATTATTTTCTTTACCTGTGATTTGGACTAACCAGACTTAACCTAATATTGTACGTAAATGATCGCACGACACAACAAACAAAATTGCTTGTGATCGACAAAAGCCATCTTTAAATTAAAAAATTTGGACCTACGACCCATCAAACAGTCTATTGTGATCGTGAAATATAATTATTAATAAAAAAATATTATATATAATTCCGTGGCTATTTTAGGAGGTTAAGTTAAATAGATATATTTGTATATAGTCATATTATATTTAAAGCTCACTCCTGCAACTGTCATTGCGGTGTCTGTCTAGACTAGCATAATAGGGTTTTTGAATCCTTACAATTTGGAAAATATGCCAAAGATTTTGGGTTATTATTAATCGAGATCTTAGAACCTGGGCCTGTGGTGGCTTGTTCTACATATACTGAAGTCTCCTATAAAGTAACCTTTCTCAAGGGACGCCGAAAGGGAAAGATAATATCGTTTACTGTTTCCTCCATTCTCCAAAATTAGTATTGTGTAGTGCAGCAGCATTACATTATAAGATATACTAATAGAATTTGGAATGGAATTTATTTTGGGTTGGAGTTTGAGGTCAGACATGAGTTTCCAATTCTGTTGTTCTGAATAACTTTCAAGGAACGTAAGAGAAAAAGAAATTTTAACCTATGGATTATGGATAACTATTTTATGACTTATGCAGAGCCTAATTTAGGCCCCTCCGGTGCCGGTTTTCAAAACCGTTTAACCTAAAAAAACACAACATTCGTCGATAACACGGAAGGTAAGGTAAGGTAAGGCAAGGTCAGTTGAAATTGGATGACAAACCAACTCATTTACTTATGGATTTGCAATATTTCAATTCACAATAATTTGCAATTCTGAATTCATTTATTTTTTATATTTTGTATTTGATATTGAATATACATTCAGTATTCATGCAAATGTTGAATGTGGTGTCTTGTATTTATTAAGAGGTGAAACCTATAAATGTAAAGAGTAAATCCGTCTGTACGTCTGTCCGTCCGTCCGTGTCCTGTATCTCGAGAACGGTTGAAGTTTTTCAATTTTTTTCGAATATTTCTTATATGTGTCCAAACGCAGAGGAAGTTCGAAGTTGGGCGAAAACGACCACACGCCCTGGGTTTTGCCCATCTACCCCAATGCCAAAAAACCACCACCACCGTCGTACAATAGTAGTACTGCATGCTCATATATATATATATACAAAAAATTAAGTCACATACATTGAAGTTGTTTTGAGTCTTACCCTAGGCCAGTAACTTTGATAAATGCAGGACCACTCCCACGCATCCCCCCGAGGAGGGGTGCCCCAAAGGGGCCAATATGCGATTACAACGTTAAATTGACACCACATGCCGTGCAACGTTAGTAACACGTACGGGACCACCCTCACTCACGCCGGGGGTGCTCTGTAGGGTGATATGGGACAAAACGCGATTCAACGTTAATTTGTAACCACATGCCGTGGAACGTTAGTACCACCTACGTGACTATCCCTGCTCACCCCGGGGGTGCTCCATAAGGTTGTCAGTGGGGAAACGCGATTTCAACGTTAAATTGTACTCACATTAAGTTCAGCGGTAGTAACAAAAACGCAACTACTGACCCAGAATTTCGTTTGTTAGATAATGTTACAGAACGTTCTTAAGTAATGTAAAGGTTTTGTATTCTTTCGTTTGTTATCACGTTGTATTGCGTGAACATTTGAATATACCGTTTTTTTAATGTTTCGTGTATTGCAGAGGTTTCACCTCTTTCGTACGTGCGTTTGCAACGGTTTATTAAGTGGTAAAGACACTTTATGCGAATGACAATCTGTCTGTCCGAGCAATAACTGGAGAACGGCTTTACCTACGGTCACCAAATTTTGTACTTTGTTCCTTGGGTCCAAACACAGGCTGAGTTCGAACTTGGGTCAAATCGGTCACGCCCCCTGACCCCATAAATTGAACCCCCCAAACACATTATAGTACATTACACCTCACATTGCCCATTCATGAAGCAAAATTACATACGTCATTCGAAAGCACTTGATTATGGCTTTTGAATGACGTATGACACATGTTTGTAATTCAACCTCTATGACCCCTCCCTACCCGTCAGGGGGTGACCCACCCCTAAATCATATACACCATTAAAGAGCCCTTGATAATGGCTTTCCATCGATGTATCACACATGGGGTGATACTTTTTTTTGAATGTCGACCTTTGACCTACAGGGCCACCAAACCAACTCGATCTCCGTTTGAATGTCCTAAATAAACGGTTTACTGAGGGACAGACACAGAGCCATTGGTATGTATTATGTATCGTAGATAAATACAATGAGGAGTTCAGCTCGAGGTGGTGCGAGTTCTCAACCACTAGTCGGCTACCTACTCTTGTACCAAAACTGTGGGCAGGTATTCCATTCTCCATCCTTAATTATTATGCTAGAAATTAATTTAATTTAATTTGGATGCTAGAAATTAATTTAACTTAATTTGGATGTTGGAAATTAAATCAACTTAATTTGGATGCTGGAAATTAAATTAACTTAATTTGGATGCTAGAAATTAATTTAACTTAATTTGGATGCTAGAAATTAATTCAAAATTATTATTATGCTAGAAATTAATTTAACTTAATTTGGATGATAGAAATTAAATCAACTTAATTTGGATGCTGGAAATTAAATTAACTTAATTTGGATGCTAGAAATTAATTTAATTTTATTATTATGCTAGAAATTAATTCAACATTATTATTATGCTAGAAATTAATTTAACTTAATTTGGATGACAGAAATTAAATCAACTTAATTTGGATGCTGGAAATTAAATTAACTTAATTTGGATGCTAGAAATTAATTTAACTTTATTATTATGCTAGAAATTAATTTAACTTTATTATTATGCTAGAAGTTAATTTAACTTAATTTGGATGATAGAAATTAAATCAACTTATTTGGATGCTGGAAATTAAATTAACTTAATTTGGATGCTAGAAATTAATTTAACTTTATTATTAAGCTAGAAATTAATTTAACTTAATTTGGATGCTAGAAATTAATTTAACTTAATTTGGATGTTAGAAATTAATTTGGATGCTGGAAATTAATTTAACTTAGTTTGGATGCTGGAAATTAATTTAACTTAGTTTGGATGCTGGAAATTAATTTAACTTAATTTGGATGCTGGAAATTCTATTAAATTAATTTGGATGCTAGAAATTAAATTAACTTAATTTGGATGCTAGAAATTAATTTAACTTAATTTGGATGTTGAAAATTAAATTAACTTAATTTAAATGCTGGAAATTCTATTAAATTAATTTGGATGCTAGAAATTAATTTAACTTAATTTGGATGTTTGAAATTAATTTATCTTAGTTCGGATGCTGGAAATTCTATTAAATTAATTTGGATGTTGGATGCCAACTTCGTGGACGCTGGATGTTGGATGCCAACTTCGTGAAGTTGGATGTTGGATGCCAACTTCGTGGATGCTGGATGCCACCTTCGCTCACATGTCAGAGTCAAACCATGAAAAAAAAACTTTTTCCTTTTGTCTAAACATTTGGATATCACGTATATAATATCTCTCAATTTTACATTTAATCCGTTTGTTGTTCTAGTTTAAAAAAATTGGTCTCACTCAAGAGCTGAGAAAATCGAGATCGAGACCATTCAAGTTAAAAACACCATCCACGTCGACCTCTACATCAAATTGAATAACTTAAACTGAAAGCCACTGAATGAAAAAGCGTTATTTTAGAGTCACTTGTCTCTATAATACGTCTGAAACTCTGACTAGAAAAAGCGCTTGAATAAGTAAACAACGTACGGTACGGACAGACATCAATGATCCATCCATTCTTATGACAGTTAACTTATTCTTTTGTATTTGTTGTTTAATTTAATGACATTGAGTATTAATTGTAGGCAAAACATACTTGAATTTGAATATGGGATATTGCTGTTGCATATGTCGAGAGAGTATATCTCTGAGGCGGAAGAAAGGGCAAAACATAAGCAATATTGCAACAAAACCAGTGGTTACCACGAAGTGTGGCCATTTGTTTCATACAGAGTGCTTAAACAGAGCGTTCTCAAAAACGGGAAACGAAGGTATTGCATATTGCATCAAAATCAAGCAATAATAAATAATAATAATATAATATGAAATATAATAATATTATCAAATATATTATAGTTTGGACTAAGAAAGAGTGCCCAGTGTGCAAAATGGCCCTCACTGTAGGTACGGATTTAATACGAATATTTCCGACCGGTAATGCTTTTGAAGAAGAAATAGGACCATCCGTTGAGGATCTTCAACTTCAAATTGAGGACTATAAAAAAAAAATCTTAGAAATTAGTCTATACATGGAATCTTCGTTTTTATCGAAAAGAGATACAGAAAGGGTTAATAACCAACTACAGTAAGTAAACGCCTGTCAGTTTTCCTTTAAAAAGCTTTATAGTACGTAAAATACTTCATAAAAATGACAACTAATCTTGTGTACATTTTTATTAATTTTATTGTAGAAAGGAAAATGAGGCACTAATCAATACTAAGAGTCAATTAATGAAATCAAAATCAGAATATACGGCACGTTTTGAAGCACTATTGATGGAAAATACTGATTTGAGAAACACTGTTGTGTAAGAATATACTTGTAGATGTAGATTTTCCATACACTACTGATTGTGTTGTGATCATCTTTCGTGGTCCTTTTCTTATGATAAGTTTTTTTACGTATGATTACAACCTTTTGATTTTAACGTATATATAGATCGTTATCAACTAATCTGGCACACTCACAGTCACAGATGGATGGAAGTATGCAACTAAACCAAATGAATATCAACGGTCCGCCGTTCGTTCGACCTCCAGGTATTCCAGGTCCACATATGGTTCCATTTCGGCCTTATGGATATCCAAATAATTTGTTTCATCAGAGATGGCCAGCCCCACGCCCTCACCCATCCATGGGATCTATGAATATTGTTCCAAGGCCTTTATTACGAGCAAATTCAGTCGAAAACCTGCAAATGCCTCTGGAAAGGATGTCAAGAGCAGCGTCTATGAATCAATTTAACCATTTACATGCTCCAGTTCCAGTCTTCAATGGGTCAAACCCCATTGAAAACAATGGCGGACATAATTTCTTGAATGGTCTGCCAGGTCCATTTAGCATGGAAAGTAATAGTAGGAACCCTGAGGAAAAACAGTTGAATCTGCCTTCATCCAATTTAGACACAACACAGACACAAGAAACGGAAATAACGTCTTCAGTCGACGAATTTATGGATGATTTATTAAAAGAAACTAACACTAATGGAAACTTAACTACGAATAGATACAATAGCAATGTTGGACAGGAGCGAGTTGTCGTCTCAGGACCAGGAGCAGGAGGTATGCAAATGAAACGATATACCTAGTTTTATTTTTTAATATTTCAAGATGCCAACTTTCCAATATCTTTGTTGTGCCATGTCTGAAACTGCTGACTACTTTCGTATAAAGGAAGTAAACTGCCAACCAACCAGTTTGGGATCGTTGACAAACTGTTGTTATACTGTTTTATTTTGTTTAGATAATAATTATTATAATATAGGTATTACTTGAGTGTTGAGTAAAATGTAAATGATGAGATTATTTTTAGAAATGCGTCATCATGCGAATGCGGCGCAGCAATTTTATGCAAAGTTTTACTGTGAAAAATGCAAGGCTGTTTGGGGGTCTTCGCGATGTTTTGTTAACAAGTCCCAACCGTGTCGAAACTGCAACATAGAAATATTTCCATTTGCTCAGGTAACTTATAAGTTGTTTTATATTTTCCTTTTTCCTGATCGGATTGGATCTATGTGGCAAAATAATTGTCTAAAAATTGCAAATTAATATTAACCTTAAAATACTACCAATATAATTGTCTGATTCCATAGAGTCCTTTGTTGACATATACTAAGCCAACATCATCCCCGTAGCTGGATTGCCGAAGTAAATAAAACAATCGATCGGAGAATCGACGACTTCATAAATAAATATGACTAATCAAATTCAACATTCCAGAGCCAATAGTGGAATAAACTACTTTTTAACTTTAACTCATAATGAATACGCGTACATTCCCTTTCCAACAATATTGTTTGTATTTCCAACTTAAATCAGGAGAGGAGACAGAGATGAGAAAAATTTATTTTCAAAACTTTTTATGTGAGCTTATACTTATGAAATAATATATGATGTTATTTAAATGAATACGAGTTTTAATTAAGTCCAAAAAAACATGACTTTTACATTACATCGAGGAGTATAAAAACGAGGGGAAGTTCATATGGTGTTTGATTACGCTTACGTACGGCACAAGTTTACACCAAAATGTATAATGCCTATTTCACTTAGTGTTAAACAAAATGAATTTTACATTTACAACATATAATACGGAGCTTAGGCTTTAATTTAAATTTATCAACGGCAATTATTTGGAATTTTCTCGATGGATTCAAGTACATTTAACTGCAGATAAAATTGGTAAGAGCCAAATCTTGTCGATGATATAACGCCAGGGTAAGTAGAAGTGGAATTGAGCCAATTACGATTCCACGCCACAACCTAAAAATAATTAAAACGACGATTAAGAAGAAGGGTTGGTGCTTCGTTGACCAAGAATATCAAAAAACCCCCACTGCATTCAGTATTCAGTACTTGCGCCTTCACAATCAACTGAAAAATAAAAACATAGGGTGGTAGACCACTCGACCCAACAAACTTTATCCGAACTGAAGGCAACATTCAAGACAAAATGCAGTGGTGCTATGTTGGTCTTTTATTTATTCGACCTATTTCTTTGTATTAATGAAATGAGATGAAATATGAAATTACCTATACATCGAATCGTAAATTTGGTATGTGCTTCAGCACATTAAAAGTAATTAAAACTTCCCAATTATTTACGAAACAATGTACGGTTGGGTTTATTGGGCTATAGTTGTAAATTTGTTGTAATGAAAACATACTCTACAAACAGACCAATTTTATGACAATATTCATAATTCCAGAGCAAAAAAAAAAATTACCATCGGTTGAAGCCATGACCTTTGCCTGTGCCCTCACGCGTTTCTCGTACTCCAATCGATTTTGACTATACACAAATAAAGAATTGCAAATAAATGTTTATCGTGAATTGGAAAAATGGATATCATCCTAAAATTTCAAGTTACCAATAAATAGTGTACGCCTCTGCCTGAGCCGGGTCTTTGATGTTGGGCTCATTTAGAAGATCCAGAATGCCGAGTAAGATCTGTTTGATGGTAATTGCTGGTCGCCAGTCCTTCTCTTCATCTAGCAGTGACAAACAAACTGTTCCGGATGGGTATACGTTGGGATGAAACAGAGGAGGTTCGAATTTACACTTCGGTGGTGTAGCTGGATAGTCGTCTTTGAAAATCATACGTAATTTATACAATCCCCCGTCCCATGGTGTCTGAAATTAAACAAGCTGATTTTGAATGCAAAGAATTAAATTTACAAAAATTAATGATTTTGAATGCAAAGAATTAAATTTACAAAAATTAATTAATAAAAACTCAACTACAAAAAAATAACAATTAAATATAAGTAATTCATACCCCTTTCTTTCCCGGAATAGCGCACTCCCAGTTCATTAAGTTCATAGTTCCATCATCTTTCTTCGTCGGACGTGCAACAAATCCCTTGAAAATAAAACCATTCACCATTGTAAAATATAAATTAATAAATTTACCAGATTAATTGACACTTCCAAACCCAATTAATTAAATAAAGCCCTTGCTTGCTGCTTGCTGACTACCACACTACCACACACACGCCAACGTCCACCGAGCTCAGAGAGAGTCCACACTTTTGACTTTGCACTTACTTGAATTTACTATTTATATTTGTCATTTGATATTAATTTGTTATTCGCAAATTACAATTAAGACTTACAAATGGGTGATCTTTTCTCCAGGCTTTTCGTTCTTCGGCCAAGCGAGCAACTGCTATTCCACTCATGTTCAATGTTTTCTTCAATCCACAATCGTATCGTAATCAATGATCAGCTACAAAACAACAACAAAATTATAAGTCAAAACGTCAATACACAATCAACAATCATGACAATCAGTGCGTATCAATAACAAAACAAAACAAATATGTAATACTATCAACCTAACGTTGAAAGTTTCGATTCGACCTTTAAGTTTAAGCTTTGAGCTTACCTTTGACCTTACCCAGCGAACAAAGCACAAAACCAAAAACCAAACCCGAGATTTGAGATTGAATTGTGAATTGAAGGTGAAGATGTTCAACAGGTTCTGATACAAATAATTTACGATATGCCACTAAATACGTAATTCAATACTGAACTGACACTTATTACCAAACTAATACGTTTAATTGAATGAGTCGAATAGAGTTAATTAATTATTGTTTAACGTCAGTCGAATCAGTCGAATGTCGACTCTTCTGCTCAGCTCGAAGTAAAGTGAATGGGAGGGAGCGCGGGAGGACGATTTTTGTAGCCAAATTGAGAAAGCTAACTCTGAGGCCCGTTTCGTCCCTGTAGGTGGCAATCCCAACAATTCTCATCACTACTTGGTTCCCTTCTGCGTCAACCACGTCCCCCTTCTGTGATAGGGGAAATTGAGACTCTGCCAGTTCCGTCCTGCATCGCCAAGTTCTCCTTCTGCGATAGGGGAAATTGAGACTAACTTTCACTCCCGACCGGATATGAAGAATCGTATGGAAAATTTCGAAGCCTTACAATTAGACTTAGAATTTACGGAGAGCTGAGAACTTTGAATTTCGAAATCGTCTTTTTCGGTTTACGAACAACGGTTTTGATACGTTCTTAGCTTTATGTTGCTTTTGGTGTTTTAGACATCCTTCAAAATGCTCATGAATTCAGGCAGCCGGATTTGGAGGATTTTGGCCCGAAACCCAAAACTTTCCGTTGTCTCTGCAATCATGGACCTTTAAATGCTTCTAATGCAGATTGAATGCCAAATATGGACAAACATATATAATTTTTTTTCAGGACTTATAAAAGTGTCATTTCGATTTCAAACAATAAGTAAAGTTAAAAAGAAATGCATTTCTATTTATATTCTTCTGAAAATGGAGTATCGCATAATTACAATTACAATGTGACATCAATTTGATACCGGTACCATTTTATACCAATTTGTTACCAATTTGAAATTTGTTTCTGTAGTTTGTCCAGTGTTAGTCAGGCAGGGTTGTCTTGTGTTTGCAATGCGCAACGATTAGAACAATATGATAATGGTATGGTCATTTAATGTGAATCCAATTGATCGAAGGGTCAAAATGGGGCAATCATAGACCCAAATTCATGGCATCAAAAAGCATATTGCATACAATATGATTATTATAATTGATGAAAAATTGCCAAGTTTGGACAATTATTAACATCAACAGTTTGTTTATTACTCCAGAAATTAAACCTGTCCAGTAAGCAGTCTTCAAACTTTAAAGATATCGCTTTACAAAACTTAATTAGTCATTCATTTAACCCACGAGAGAAAGGATGTGGAATATGGTCGGATTAACCTCATTCATAGATAACAACTTGACAGTTCCAATTCCAATCTTTTCCCAATATGAAAACCATACGTACTTGCAATTTATCTAATCGATTAAAAACCTCTACGGTCGACGGACTATGTGTTTAAAAAAGAGCATACAAAGTTATTCTTGTTTTAAGATTTTGTAAAACCAATTAAAAATTCTTAAAAGCAAGTGTTTCAATATTCCCATACCAAAATCTAAGCGTAAAACATGGACAATAAGAAAATCTTCCGAGGTTCCCCCCTCAGGGTTTGTGACATTTTTTTCTGGACAATTGTTTGCCTTCTGTCTCTAAATGTGTCGTCTCAAAACACGGAAGTCCCAAACACAAGCACCATCCAAGCCAGCTTTAACGCAGTTGATAAGACAAAGAATAAAAATATCACAGCAATTCCACTCGTACATTTAAATCTTTGTCTTCCTGGGGACAATATCTCATCAACGTATTGCTCTTGTAGGAAAGAAGTTGTGAGCTGCGACTTATCAGCTTATCCAGCTTTAGAGGTATTAATTTATCCTGTAAATAATGCATGAGAGTATTTGGGAAGATTTATTAAAATGATCTATGATTTTTTTTAAATCAACTATGTTTTCTTCAGCACATGCAAATGGAAGTACACGGTACATCTATGGAACCGTCAATCAAGCGTCTCTGCTTATGTAACTCCCCTAGGAACATCCTTCTGAATTTAAAAAATGACCTTATTCCAAGACATTCGGATCTCAGTTTTGGAATTCATCGAGTTGACCTGACTAACATTCAGGGTCCGCTTCACTTTACTGGACCCTTCAGCCTGAACTTTTCAGGGGACTTGTACATGTCGAACATAAGCTACTTGAATAGTATTGATGCTTGGGAATTCGGTAGAGGATATGACATGGAAATCCAAGACGTATCAGGCAAGTATTCGTTGACACGATTGTTTACAGTCCAATTTTGAAAAATACTTCAAAAATAATATTTTTAAATTGCTTCGTTCGTACATGTTATAAAACGAATGTAGGCCTGGAATGCTGTTCCAAAATCAACGCTTCTAAAAATTATCGAAAACCGACCCTCTACTTGGAGAACAGCAAAATTGGAACAATAAAGAGTAACTCGATCAACGGAGTACATCTGTGGAAAACGGTGATCATGAATGGAGTCACGATTGTCCATTCAGTCCAAAGTTTTGGGATAAAATTGGCTTCTGAAAATCTCAACGTTAGCTTCAGCCTTTGCAATTTCTACAATGTTAGTGACTATGGGATCGAGATCGAAAAGTTCGAAAACCTTGTGGTTTCCAAATCTGAGTTTATTGAGTCGAGTCCATTATCCTTTTTGGCAATGTAAGTTATTTAAGTCAACCTAACCAACTTTAATAACATTAAGTCTGCACTCTGCAAAACTCCTCCCCACTTTTGGAAGATGTTTAAAAAAAATCTGTCTCTATCATTCAATACAACTATCCGTTGTTTCAATCCAAGTTCAATACTTATTCAATTTCAGATCTACTCTGCCAAACTCGACGCTTGTAATTGTCGACAATCTTTTTAATAACGTAATGACCTGGCAGCTGGATGCACACCGTGTTATGTGTTGGTATAACATGTTCGATTTCTGGTACAGTGATACGTTTGAATTTCTACATAAAACGGTCTTCCCAGGTAAACATCCGTACTTTGATTCAAAGGTTTCCTATCTCTATTACCAGATCTTTAGGAACTGTTTTAATTTATTTAATCAGATCGGGTATTTTCCATCGAATACAACACAGTCGGCCATTTCCTCATAAATGAAACCTCAAACATTCCGGCCCTTCTTCCGGGGGACTCTGTTATATTTCATGAAAATGTCCTAGGAATTTGTAACTGTTCGGAAATTTCTCACACCGTTATTCCTGACATTCTTGGAGTTAATCCTAGCAGGTATGTCTTTCATATAGTCCATCAAGCATATTTTCCTTAAAAGTAATTAAATTTTGATTGTGGTAGATTATATATGTTTTAGGCGAAAATTATATTTATTTAGATGTGCCATTCGACAAATGGAAGACACAAACAAGAAGGGAAATTGTCTCATTGACTACAAATCCGCAATGACTTCCTGTCAAAAAGACTCAACCAAAGAACCCGAATTTTCAAAGATGTGCAATGACCGTACCATTGCAATCTCAAGCTTTGATACCAAGCCATTCACAAACGGGACAATAAAAGCTGGTATCAGCATCGACTCTCCATTTATTAACGAAATGGTATCCAAATTTTAGACTTAAGATTTGTTAATATCCGAATGGGTACTTGAGGCTTATAGTAAAATGAAATTTAAACTAATTAATAACAATGACATTTTTTTTAGATAAAGGACACAAAATACCTTTTTCATATTCATCAAGTATCAAGTCATTCTGAATCGGAAGAGGAAAAAGAATTCGTCAAGTCAACATCCCCTTCATCCACAAATTCCAATCAGAACGATGAACAAAAGAGTCGATCCGGTGGACACACTACGTTATATGTATTTTTAACTATGGGCATCGTTTTTTTGGTTTTAGTAGCCGGTTGGGTATTTAAGAAACAAAGACACTCAAGACTATTACGATTTGGACAAACACTCTCAGAATCGTATGATGTTTTGACAACCTCGACATAAATTTAACTCGAGCATTGGGATTTGATAATTCTAGTAAAGATGGAATTAAATTGGAGATTTATACGAGATAGAAGTGGGGGCTGTGGGGGTAGTTATTCTAGAGGACCTGGACTGCAATTTACGGTCGGTTTGACTATGTATAATAACATTTTAAAGGGACTAAACCTATCGTGTTTATACTAAACTGAGGTCCCTACAATAACACGTTCCATTTCCAAAGTCAAAAATAGTTTATTAATTGAAATTGCACAAATGATACAGAATTGAGCTAGCTTTAGGTCTACTTCCAAAGCAAAGGTCTGGTCTACAATGATAAAATATGAATTAGTTGAAAATTAAGATTGGAATAAAACTCATTAACATAAACCAGTATCCTCAAAAAATAAGGCGAAGTTTAGTACTATATATTGCATCAACTATATATGCCTTAACCACAAAGTGTATGGTTTAAATCAACAGTTTTTGTAACATTTTCTGTAGTAAACCGTGTGACATATTATAAGATATTATAAGGTTTGTATTTGAAAGATTAAATCGGCTAGCCCAAATAACTCCAACTTTTAGGTACTAAATATCAAACAGATAAAAATATCTGACCAGTAAAGACGCTAAATATACCAAACGTTTAATGCCAAAAGCCTCCGGTTACAAGGTATTTTATATCCAACTTAATGCAATAAAAACCCTCAAACCATTCCACTGCTTGATGTTGCAACTTCAATAATACGAAGTAAATTCGAAACATAAATTGTTTCGCAATACCAGCAGCCTATAAAAGTTCTGATTTCCTTTAAAACATTTATTAAGACCCACAAGGTGTTACTTTATACACATGATTAACGATTAGTAAATCTGTTTCATTACAACCCCCTCTATATATTGTTACACGTTCCTATTCAAGATGAAAGGCGAGATTAAAATCTACAACCCAATCCCGAAAACTCATTTCTAAGTGTTCTGAATTGGTTGGAAAGGTGAAAGGGGGAATTTGCATGTTTCCTATTTTGTATTTACTTGTTCCTGGACTGATCATAAAAGACGGAGTGCAATTTTATTCGGAACAGTAAACTTAGAATTGCAATTTGCAAAGGGAGCAGTTTCAATAGCTAAGCTAGTCTGCTCTTGTTCTCTACGAATTTCCATTCTATGTTTAAAATATATTTTATTTTATATAGCTGATCTAGTGTTACAATTTAAAGAGAATTCCTTATGCAACCCTAACGTAGTGGTGGTGGTGTTGGTGGGGACAGAGGTAATAAACTGAATCCTGCTGAAGCCGACCCGACCGGCGAACTCATAAAATGTTTTTAAAGGTTTCCTTTGCAATGAGATGAGTTTCGGAAAGCGATTATTCGTCAACAGCCTATCAAATTGGAAAAAGCCCCTTATGACTCTTTCACATGACTTTCCTTCATCTCTCCTAAAAAGTAAAACTTGGAATCCATCTCACTCTCCTCGATATCCATCTAGAACCGAGGCAAGAACAACATCCGATAACCCAGATACACAAACAGTATCTAGAATCATAAAATCCATACCTTTTACCTCAGTCAGATCATTATGTATTTGGGGTGGAAGTGGAAACTTACCGCGTACTCAGTAAAAGCGAGAAGGAAGAAGAGTTAAAAGAGGGCTATTATTACACTTATCTTTTATTTCTATATTAGGTAACAATTACAAGAATACTCGCTACTTGCAAAGATTTTGAAGTTGGGTTTTTTTCACCTTAAAACGAGACTGCGCTGAGTTTTTATGATCTTACCCTGTCCGAGTTCGAATTGAAATCTCTGAAACCATTTCCGAAAATCGGGAGTAAAAGTATTTTAACACTACGGTAGATTAGATAGCAAAGTCGAATTCTTGATTGACCACTAAAAGCTTACATATGACATAAAACGCAAAAAATATCTGATTGATCTTGGAATACTTAAAAAAATATATAAATATCAGCTCTCCATTTTTTTATATCCAAAACCAAGTAGCATAATTTTTAGTAAAATCTGAAATCGCAGGATTGCTTCATCGCTGGAAATTCGAAATCGCAATGGACAGCATCTGCACCTTAAACGCCAAAACCTTAGTTTAAGTATCTCGAAAGCGGTATACGGATGATTGCGCCTAATCAATTGCGCCTAATCAATTGCGCCTAATTATTTGCGCCTAATCATTTGCGCCTATGTACACTTTGCGCCTACGTACACTTTGCGCCTAATCAATTGCGCTTATGAATATTTTCCACTTTCCGTTTCCAGCACAAAATCTGGTCATCGATTGCAGATATTAAAATACAAAATAAAGAAATAATATCAAATATAATATAGAGATTGTTTTTTATGTATTATAGTAGTTTAGTAACAATGACAGAGCACTAAATTCGGTAGCTTGACCTATTTTTTGGAGATAATATATTCATATTAGGTAAAGTAGCAGGTGCACAAATTTTTTACAGGAGTTCAAAACTTAAATATGGAAATGAATGAAATTTGGAACTTCCAAACTTATAGGATTAAAAATGTTGAAAACTGGAAAGTAAATGTGGTCCAATAAATATCCATTACTAATAAATAATCTCTTTATAATGTATAGGAATCTTTAATTAATATTTCAGTCAATTCAGTTTGCAATGGGTGATAGGGTGATCAGTGATTTTCTGCTAGAGATCTGGGCTGATTTCTGAAAGTTCGGAAAATATTCATAGGCGCAATTGATTCATAGGCGCAAATGATTAGGCGGAAAATTTATGTACAGGCGCAAATTGTACGTAGGCGCAAAGTGTACATAGGCGCAAATGATTAGGCGCAAATAATTAGGCGCAATTGATTAAGCGCAATTGATTAGGCGCAATCATCCGCAAATCCTCGAAAGCCATACAGCCTCGTACTTGACCCTATAAACCATTCATTATCATTCTAAACAACTCACACACAAATAAATACATTTAAAAATAGAGGTTGCAGAAAAAAACCTGCTGTGATTTCATTAATTATACTATCCTAATTATAACCCATGCAACAAAAGAATGCATCGTCGCTTCCTCCGACTGAGAAAGTAGTTAGCCGTTTAGACTACCTTGGCAAAACTACTATGCAATTGAGAGGAAAGGTGAAGGTAGCCGAGGCAATTAAAAGCACCTTCCACAATGTTCTACACCTTGGCCAGGCTTCGGCTTATCTTGTGGAATATGGAGAGGGATACAAATTAAAAATCGAAAACCACTTCAGCCTTGAGGTTGCAACTGTAGCAACTGCCGAACCGTGAACTCTCAAGGAAGGCCATCCCAGCTTTAACAGAACAACCAGCATCCAGCAAAAGCGTTATTTAGACTTGACCATTAAGAGATGAACGATGATGAACTACAGTATCGTCTTAATCAACTAATCTTTAAATGCATCTGGATCTGTGGGTTGTGCAACCCTTTTGCTTCCGTTCCCTTGCGTTTTCTAGCCAGCTATTGCGTGGGTGTTCGTTAGTTTTACTTTAAAATGGTACATACAGATCCATTCACAAAAGAGATGCAACATTTTTGAAACTTTTGTATTTTTTGATAAAAAGAATAAAAGGCTCTTTCTGCATTTTCATTAGGGGTAGATTATGCTAATGAGACTTGGAGATTTTTAATTAGGTAAAAAACAGCTAATTTTTATATAGTAGTGTGCACAGGAGGTTGAATGAGAGTGGGCTTGGTGTAATCTGACAAAACTATCTGTTGGAGTTTGAGTGGAAAAGAGTATGACATAAAAGCACAATTTTGAATTTAGTTGAATCGAAACCGAATTAAATGTGAGGAGGAGTTTAATGTAGTCAAGCTGTATCTTTTAATAAGCGCCCAGTATAGGAATTATTTAAGGGACTAATTTTTTAAATCTTCATAATTGTGGACGTATTTTCAGACTTTTTTTAAGTACCCGATAGGTGTGGGGTGTTATTTAAGGGGCTATTTTTTAATCCTTTAAGGGGTGCAATTTAGAATTTAGAATAGAGAAATGCCTTTTTAAGCTTCTGGCTTCTTCCACTTTCCCCGAACAATAAATTTGTGAAAAATACAAATCTATTGATTTACAGCCTGATTTATCAATAAATTCCTTAAAATCCTTTGTTTAAATTTCTTTTTAAAATCTAAACCCCTTAAAAGTTGCAACAAAATTGCATTTTTAACCAAGATCATAAACCCATGAATGCAGTATAAATTGCAGAGCATTAAAATACAAAATACAACATTTGCAAAGTAAATTCTGCGAATGCAGGACTCGGACAACTGCTCATATGGAACTGATAAAACACTAAAGAGTAGCAAGATTGGGCTGCTTGATTTGCACCGTTGACCACTTCTGGTTCGGACCTTCGGACTTTCAAAAACTGCACTCTTTCAGCTAGTTCAGTCACATCATAAAATCTTAATTAATTTATAAATAATATATAATAATATATTATTACAACTTCAACTACTGAAAATTCCAACCTGAAATTTCAATTCTCGTCACCGCAATATTAAACTCTAACTATTAAAAACCGTCCAAACTACCGCGACAGTTTTTTATACCAATAATTAAATATATGCAAAACTTTAAAAAAAAAATGAAACATGAAATACAGCCTACCCTCCTAACTTAAACAATGACGAGTACCCACCCTCTACCCTTTTACTCTATCAATAAATCACGCAAAACAACAGCTTCTCCTGAAATAAATCCCCACCCCCGATTTAACTCTTCTCCCGAAATAACTCCCTCCAGGATGGGTGGGTCTTATTGCAGTTTAGACGGTTCTTAGCACCCACAGAATCCAAACTCGATTCACCACAACCAACGCCATATTTGTTGTAGTGAAATCAATCTTAAATTTAACTAAACCTCAAACTATCTTTATTTAACTAACTAACCGATCCATGTTAATGTACCATAATGCATTAAATAAACTCACACCATTCAAATGCACATCAAATCATACGTCTCTTATGCACTCTTCCACTATTGCATCTGCTTTAAAACTCAAAAACAGTACAGAGCCGATGGTGGGGGTGGTACAGAGAAATTAGGTACATCTTCGGGGGGTTTTGCCATTCTGCTCCCAAACTACATCAACTAATACTGGATACTTTAACTGTTGAATCTGTCACATGGACAGAAGTGCAGTATGATGTAACTTGGTCGTATCGTATCATATATTGTATAATGCATATCTGGGAAATGGCAAAGGGTACGTATGGACTCCCTCCCTTGCTCTTTAATATGTTTCGTACCAATAATACGGCTCCTATTCCAACTGCATTGGGAACGATACTGTATTATCACAGTAGATGCAGAATTGGCTAACCATTTACTTTAACATGAGATGAAAGCTGGTCAAAAAGGTTTTGCCAAAATTGAGGCTCCGCACATTTGGTTTCTTCCTCAAGGAATATTCGCACATTCAAAGTCTCAACCTTAGCATGAGAGGGTGAATATGAGGATCCGGATTTGAGACGAGGTTTATTTTAACACAAGATCACGATCCTACTGATCTTAACTTGCTTCAACGAGGTCCCAACCCAGAATTCGTTATGTTAGATAGAGACTGGGAGATCTCAACCCTTTAGCAATTCCGGATCTGGAAATCCGTAGCCAGTCGCCTCTATTTGTAAACAAAGTGGAGGGCAGACCGAGTTCTACTTGGAAATTTTTTGAAATTGTTCCGAAATTCACTAAATAATTTTGTTTCGGAATTTGGAAGATCAATCGGTTTTTAAGCTGGAGAAAGTTAGTATTTTTTTTAATTTCGTTGCTCAGTCGTGACATTGATCTGTGAATTTTGCATTTAAATAATTTTTATAACTTAATCAGTACTGCTAATTATACCGATAAAACAACTCTTTCCTCTTATCCAGTTCTTTGTTCTCGAATTAATTTAAAAACACATTAAAAAATAAAGATTCTGCATGAGATTTGAATATCTGAAGATCTTGCCCAACCACGTGGAA
Source organism: Desoria tigrina (assembly GCA_906901685.1). Taxonomy (NCBI): domain Eukaryota; kingdom Metazoa; phylum Arthropoda; class Collembola; order Entomobryomorpha; family Isotomidae; genus Desoria; species Desoria tigrina. The sequence goes on from CAJQTU010000008.1 coordinate 286,767, forward strand.
TTGTCCGTATTTTGAGGAATTGTCCATTTCCTAGAGATACACATCCTTGCAAGAGGAACTGCATTTTGGGTAAGTGTTTTGCAACATTTTATAACATCAACTATGTTATTACAGGGAGGTGTATGTATGAAATAATGTTGCATGAGTGGGATTAGGGGATAATTAGAAGCGAGATTTACACGTAGCCAAACCTAGGCCAACTTTAGCAATTTAATTCAATGATCATCTCTGTTCCGTGTCCATCTACGTTAAGGGAAAAATGTAGTTTTTAAATCAGAAGATTAATTATAATTACATTTTCCTCTTAACCATTTCCACACGAATCTGATATACTTTTCCAGAGGGGAGATGATAAAAACGAGTTTATTCACACTTGACTCCTAAACTAGTTTTAATGAGTTGCACTTCTTCCAAATAGGATAATCGTTTTGCATCTGTCTCACTTGTAAAAATTGAATCATAATAAGCATAAACGGTCGTGTTCTTCATGGGCCACAAAATATCCAGCTCTGTCTCCGTCATAAATAGATTTAGGTGACGCTGACTGTACAAAATAAAAATTTTAAAATTGCAACAGGATTTTGTTTTTCATCTCTGAACGTATTTAAGTTAGTTACGAAGAGTTGACGCATTTACAGCCAATTTTTTAGCCATGAACTCTGTGCCCAACTTGTTAAATGCATTTTTATTAAAAAGTTCATTCATTGCAATAAATTGTATCAAGTCCAAATGAATAGTTGAAACATGCACGACACAGAGTTGGACACTTGAAGTTTTGAGATGCTTTTGCTGTGCAACATTTGAATTGCTTCTTTTATATGATGCAGATTGGGTTCATACAGTTTGTTGTAACCGAATTGAATATGGCTATGGTTTATCTATTTAATATCTGCTGGAAAAGCAAAACTGGACGGGATTTTTATCGCCTCCGTGCAACAAATGTGCATGATTTGGCCAAATGCTGATAATATTGACTTTTGGGATCCAAAGAGGCATACAATGTGTCGAAGCTTTTGATATCTTTGACGTATTTGCAGTTTAGTTTGCAGGAATATGCATATTAACATCTCATATGATCCCACACCTGCAACCCCCTTATCTGTATTTACTGAAGCTGGAGCAGATAGGGTTAACACGATTTTTGAAACATTGTATGTAATAATTTTTGTACTGTTTTTTCTCCTGTATCAATTCAACAAATGTAATCTGTTTTAGATATTCATACTAGATAATTCCAGGGTAAAACGAGGTTTTTATTTCCCATGTATCGTTGCGTTGATATAGGAAATAGAGTTCTTGGAGAAAGGTCTTTGAAACTAGACATATAAATTCTAAATGAAGCATGAAATAAGTCCGTCCGAAATTGATTAATGTTTTAACTGAAAAATAATTTAGTTAACATTAATTTAAAGATCTTTAATTCATCAAAACTTCAAAAAATGAACTGCAAACTTAATTTATAGTTTTGTATTGGCATTTGTTCTTTTTATCCAACTTTGTCGGCTTGATGAACACATAGTGTCTGATGTATCATCATAATACGATAAATTTCCAATTCTTTTTATTGTTCAAGACTTTTTTATTTGTAAAGGCTTATTCCGGGGGCAGAGTTCAAGCTCTGTTCAAACTTGGGACTTATTTGAAGATTTACAGTAATATAATGTTGAAAATGGTAGGAAAGTATTGAAATAGGAACGAACTGCGTTGTGAAACTACGATTAGGATAACAAGTCCTTGTTACAAATCATCCTAATTCCTAATCTTATTAAAATGTAGATGACCTGCGCTTGTAAAAATGCAAACTGCTGGTAAACAACAGTTTAATGTCCATAGAGTTCTGAATATCCAAGATTTAAATATCACTTCATAGGCACATGATAAAAAATCTTTGTTCAGCTCAAACAATGAAGGGTTTGTGCATCGTCAGGGAATATGTTGATAACATTATAATAACAACCTATGATAAGGGATTGGCACACGAACGGATGTTCGAAAGTATCGGCTTATATTATTTGACTTCAGCCAATTATACAGTATTAAATGCAACAGTACGATGTGGTCACTTTTAGTATATTATAACTTCGACTAACTGGTACCAGAACTTTGAGAGATTTGGATGGTCAAGTATAATATTTAATAGTAACGTTGTAAGATTTTGTACTCTTCTGATGTTTTCTGAATGAAAAAGGAGGATGCATTTTTCGCATGATTTTAGCTTATCAACTCGACACAAGATGATACTTGGTCCTTTACAGTTTACGAAAAAGTTGCCCATTAATTTTTTTATTTTCCCAATTAAGTACATAGTTCAAACTGATTTCTGCTACTATATTAAAATACTTTAAATTCATGTGAAAGATTTTCTTTGTACTATGATGGAAAATTGAATGGATCGAGTTTGTCAGATGACAGGGACATTAGTTCTTTTAATTTTTAAAATTTCGATGTATTTCATTCATTCAGCTTAATTTCATATTCGTTATAGTATTTAGTATGTAATCAAGTACTGGCTCGTTCCTTCACTTCTAAAAGTAAAAAATAATTTGATGTATGCCAAAGGTCCCGAGAATTTTTATTTTTTAGAATCTCTGCCATGAAATAATTTTTATTTTAGACGCGCGTTGAATGACAACTTGTATTAATAAGTATTGAAAAGGGATGGTTATCTCCCTGGAGTTGAAATCGGTGACGAAGTTGACCTCGTGAAACTACTTTGAGTCCCAATGAATGAACCCAACTCTGTAATTTTCATACAATTGCATCTACCACCTAACTGAAAAGATGTCCTTTGGGATGCGATAATGTAGGGTTTTAAACGTTAGGGTTAACATTCTTTTAAATTTTAAAGATTAACAACGAGATAATGACTGACAAATAAAAATATCTGGATATCTTGCCATGTGATGAGTAAATGCTCTTTTGAAATAAGCTCAAATGAATCACAGAAAAACTGTGATGTATTATTCCAGCTATTGATACGAATTACAATATAAGTTGTGGAAATGCCTGGATCAGCAGCCCCTTCAGAGCCGGACGGTCCCCTTGAACCCGGTTCGATTGCGGAATATGCTATGCAATCCCGTCCCTATGAAATTAATTTCAGGCAACGGAGAATATCCTCCTCTTCTGGAAGACAGGTACGGTTTCGAAAAGGCTGTAAAATGAACGAGGTTATTTTTGTTGAGACCTCATCCTAAGCTTTAGAAACTCGTTTTTAATCATTAGAAAACAATTTAAAATTCCAGTACTCCCCTCGATCAAATACGAATAAGGATCGGAGGTCTCCAAAAAACCCTATGCGTTTTTCTTCCCATATTTTTACGGGTGAAAGTCCGCATCACAGCCCTCGTCTAAGTGGATCACGGAACCGATCATCAATTTCCAGGAGCGGTTCCACGAGGACATCCATTCCCTCTCCAGCTCAGAGTCAGATGGGTGGAAATGGAAAAGTAAGATTTAATTTCTGATTTGATTTGCCTCTGCACCATTATATTTATAGGGTTTCTGATGACTTTAAAATAATTTCTGAAATGAATGAGATGGATTTGCTTGTAAGAGCGAAAATGACATTTATCTACAAGTATAACCTCGCTTTATTTATAGGGATCATCAAGAATTCCGAAATGTGCACGATGTCGGAACCACGGATATGTCGTTCCAAAGAAGGGTCATAAGCGTTACTGTGAATGGAGAGACTGTGTTTGTGTTGGATGCAATATCGTTCTAAATCGTCAGCGTGCCATGGCCATACAGGTTAGTAGCGTCGAAAACTTTTATTTTCATTTTGGTCTCGAGTCTCTTTCGTCATTTATTCGAAAACAAGGTCATTTTCCGCCATTTGCAGAACAGATATCGTATAATTTCTTATTTATCATATAACTGTAGAAGGTGGGTTTGCTTTTTCCGTTTCTCTTTCCTGAACTCTCCAATTTGCATCCTGAAAAATACAGAAACATGTTATTCAGTAATTAGTTTTGGTTTAAATCAGGTGAAAGCACTAAACATTTCCTCATAGCTGTTGCATGCAATTTTGTATCACCTTTTATGATACAGTTAAAGGAACGTTGTGAATAGAGGTTGAGGTTGACACGAGCCAGGATGATAAGAAGTAATTGTGTAACGTTGTATCACTTCATGCAAAGCCGAAAAGGGTTCCCATACTGTAACAAATTCTGCCTTTTTATTAATACTTGTTCAATGAAACGGGCAGACACGTGCAAATTGACAAGCCTTCTAAAGCTGTAGATAAACTGTAGGAAAAGAGTTATAATTTGTATTCCACCTTATTTGTTTTTACACAATATTACAAATTGCATTTTGAGCAGGAATCATTTACAATATTTTATTTATCCAAGTCTTATCAAAGTACCGGGTTATTTTAGGTTATCCTCCTTTTCCATTAGTAACCAACTGCATGCAAATAGTGTTTAAACCAGAGATAGAAACATTGACTTCACGGACAAACTAGGGCATGTGCCGAGTATAGAATGTCGAACATCAGAGATAAGACATTTAGTCAGTGTCAACAGGAGTAACGTGTTTTTTAGTCACTGACCATAAATGCATTTCCAACAGCTCATCTTTGTATCAATCTTTCAACCCTCCATTCCGATTCAGATTAGACGACAACACGGAAGGCTACCGAATAGTCTCCAGACACGTTATGTTCCTGTCTGGCTATGATAAGAGACGGGATAATTAATTACGATAGTTTAGGCTGTACAAAGTTTTAATTGAAGACCTTGACTGGAAGAGGTTAGAAATCTTATGGGCCTGACGTTGTTGCATGAATTAATTGATTCACATACCGCGATAAGCCGATCGAGGCATTATTTTTACTACATTTTGCATACATCGAGTTAAGTCTTGCATAGACCTGTTAAAGAAGCTTAACAATAAGACACTTTGTTTCCAACTCGTAGAGAGTCTATAAAATGCATTATGTTCATCCGAGACCTTGATAATGACATTTAACAATGGTTTCTGGAAAAATTGTTAGCTAGCCATATCGCATTTTCAATTCATTACAAAATACATATGGAATTACAAAGGCTGGGAATGATGTTATCGTCCTCCATGGCCTTGAAATTCTAGCATGACTTCATACTTTCTATCATTTGTATTTAAGACGCATTTAATAAGGATCCGGGCTCATACCTTCTTGTAGCAACTTACCAAGTACAATCCCTCCTTGACCTTTGACCAATTTCACCTGAGATTGAAGAAACTTACAGATGACCCAGACACGGGCTTTTTTTCAGGTCGCTGTACGAAGGGCGCAAGCTCAAGACGAATCGCGTGCCGCTGAACTAGAACGATTGAAGCTCGCTCAAACACACGAGCAGCACGTCGAATGTCCCGTGATTGAAACACACTGTAATGACCACAACCCTAACAGGCATCGCCGCTTCTCTAGCGATTCAGACGGGGCTGACTTCTCCATTTCCGTCAAACTATCTCCACCACCATCTCCAGAGATTGATCATCACAACAGCCGAAACGAACAACGAAAATCTCCAAGTCGATCGAGGGAAGACATCCGGATGGTTGGGAGCGACAATGAGAACATCGGATCTCCGCGTCTTCGTCGGGATCGAGATCAGGACAGTTCCCCTGGTGGCAGCCGGCCCTCTTCGAGGACTAAGGATCGAGAGGAAAGTGTCAAGGCCCATGACATGACGACGAGCAAAAATCATGTCCTATTACCCCTCAAACACAATAGCAACGGCCCATTTCTCAAACTGACGAATGGGACCGGAGGGACCAGCTCACACGGTCATTCGAAAACGATGGGTGCAACATCGACCGGTTTGTCAGCATCCCTCCATTCGTTGGCAGCACAGCATGCGCAACCTCCGTCAGCGTCCCTTGCAGCAGCGGCCGCTGCGGCTTGTGGAATCGACCCCGGGGGCAATCTCGGATCTCTGAAAATGTACCCAAGCTTCCGTAAGTTACAATTTTTCATATATTTTGTTCCTATCCTATCAGGATTTGTAATCTTTGCAACACACTATTCCATTACAATAGCGTTAGTTTGCAAATCTACAGTTTCATACCCGAGCATAAAGTTTTAACAAGCATAAAGCCCAGTTGGAGAAGGGAACAGGCTGGGACTCGACTGTAAAATGGTACATACTCATACAGAACAGGCATACAAATTACAAGGTGTAATAAAAGATTAATAATAAGTAGAAAGGACACCCAGGTGGGATTTGAAATAAGGTTGTAAAAATCTCGGATTTTAACAGCTAGAAAAAGGCAACTATAACTAAGCGGACTTGTATCCTTTTTGCGGAATTGTATTCCTGTCAAGATATCCTCATAATAATGTGCATATTTCTTGGCACTACTGCAATGCAACTGCAGTTTTTACAAAAATACGTATTGTAAAAGCCCTCTCGATAACATCAAAAAGTGTACATGAGTAGAGTCGATTTGAAATAAATTTTAGAGAGATTCGCCATTCGAGGCCATTGTAAATTGCAATTTGTGTGTGCAAATTCTCATTACATATTTTACACCTGCTAATCACCATAATATTTTATGTTGTAGAGGGTTACAATATTATATGAGTAGCGATGATAATATCTTATAGTAAGTATGACGAATAAGTTGGTATTAAGTAGTTGTTGAATAGTTGATGATAAAATAATGCCTCTTTTATTGCTACCCAGGCATCAGGGGGTTTAAAAGATTTAAAAATATATAATGTATTCTAGAGGAGAGGAGACTACATGGTTTTTATTTTACGTCCTCGTAACTGATTGAATATATTTAATTATTTTTAAATTCTAATGCGAATTCAGTCATTTGAGCATGTCTAGGAAAGTTAGGCTGGGCCAACACTGCATCAGCACGTAATAAAGGAGAAGGATTGACTTGGCCTCGTACTTTATTATGTTTTAGATTGTAAAATTGTAGGATTTTAAATTGTAGACCAAATTCCGATTCGAAAAAAGGTTAACGACACGAAAAAATGCAAAATCCTGCCGTTTTATGTCCTGGGCTTTGAACTTTTTTATTCATAAGTAGAAAGTCCGTTTAGGCTCGTAACGTTAGATTTTACATGCAATTAGAGGTTGGAGATTTGCAAATTGTAAATCGTAAAATGTTCTTTTTTTATACTGAGAACTGAGGATGGGAACATGGACTATTGCTTTACGGAAGATATTGCATGTTCAATGTTAGACTCCTTTGTTTTTGGAGAGGTAATTGTTTGAGGTATTTTATTTTATGATAAGTTATGAATATAAGGAAATAGGGATCAAATTTGAAGCCAAAATGCATAAAGGTCGAGAAGAATTTAAATAATTTCTTAAATAGATAGTCTGGGTTTCTAGTAAAAATATCAAACACATTGAAACTTTCACCGACTTTTCTCCACTTCTTAAGTGGAACTAACTTTATAATAATCCACCCTAAATCCCTAAAAATGTTGCCTCGAATTCTGCCCCTTTTGAAAGGTTATATTTTTACTTTATTTCACCTGTGCTAGAATTGGACGACTGTATTGAGGTTCGAGTTATATCGGTACGTGTAAAATGTTGCATTTTAGAATGATTTTAGTGAACATAAACCCCCAGTGTACCTCAACCTCAAAAAACATGCACACCCTTTAATGAACTTAAAAATATACAGGGATAATCTACATAGGAATTAGGCATTTTCAGAATTTTTGATTGTCAAACCCCCGGATAACTTTTCACACCCTTGAAAATCAATACTTTCCAATCTCAAAGTCAAACTGAAAAGACACACTATTTCATAACATTTTTAATGTCTACGATTCATCCCTCTCAAACCTGATAACTAAAAGACATTCGAAAACCATATCTCTATTTCTGACGGCTCCCGAGTTGGAGTAGGTGTGAGGAAACTAATAAAATTATAAAAAAAATATCCTTCCAGTAGACAGTCCCTTCTTCCCGATGTCACATATGGCACCGAGATTTGATGACTCTGATTATTATTATTATTATTATTGTTATGATCATTACACTATCATCCTCATATCCTCATTTCTGGTACTGAAAGGCTGCTGGGGCAATTTCATCCTTTTATTTCACTCTCTCATCTCTCACCTCGTTGTCAGCGCACTTGGGGAAATGGATTGATGAAATCGTTCCAGCCATTATAAAATAGCTTCATCCCGTGTGGAAGGGAAACATTTGTAGCCTTTTATCCCTTTCGATATAAACATAATATAAGGTTTATGTACAGGTTCAGGCATAAAGACGGGAGATTGTGGATTCTGTGTCTGGAAGCCAGATCAGTTTCAGTTTGATAGGGACATCAAATAATAGAGAATAGAACAGAGAGACGGATTGGATTGACTAAAGCCTCAAGGGCTCCCTATCTATCTCTATAGCTATTTATTTACACCACCTATTCCGAATGGCCGTCACTGAGTAGTAAATCCGAAATGGAAATTGTGATTCAAACTATTCTATTGCCTATTAAACTTACCCATATATCCTCCTCTTCAAAGTTAGTCATAAAGTCTGGTCTCAAAAGCTCTAACCCTCTCGACTTAACCTGGGCAAGGGATTTTGGGACACACATTTAGCTGTTTTGTAAAATGGGATCGGAGACAATAGTTTCTCATCGAATTTTGTTGCAAAACTGTTTTTTAAACCCCGTAATTCACTATCCCTGATTTTCTTTTGATTTCTTACGGATTTTTTAAATGCGTTTCTGTCTCTACAGGCCGGGATCTAATAAACTAGTTATTTATTTATTATGAATCTGTTTCGTAGTGGAAATGTAAATAAAGCCGTAAATAAAGGTGTGATTAACGAAGGAAGGTTTAGTGGCTAATGAAAGGGATGGGTTTATATTTTATATACAGCAAGGGACCCTGTTTAATGTCTCAACCCTCAGTTGCAATAAAGTGGGAGTTTAGTATTCAGATATTTCAGATAGCTTTCACTTGTGCTATGAACGGGTTGAATTAATTGAATATATGACACTCGTTAAACTATTTTAAAGATGAGTGAGAGACGGTCTTAAATTGCCACCTCTATAACATTTACATTTGCATCTAAGGCTCCATCGCGTCTGAGTTGATGATCGACTATAAAACAGGCTAATCTGCATTATTAATGCAATTCCACCTGTGACTTCTCCCCAGTGTACTTTTCCTTTAGAAGTGTTGGAGTTTGAGATGACGTGTCCATGAAATATATGATTAATGTCAGAGAAGTAAATTGATTCTCGTTGGTAATTGTTGAAACTTAATAATCAGTATATATTATAGATCTTGTGACCTCATCAGGATCTTTATCGATATTTTTAATTAGGTGGTAATTTTTGCCATGAGCCATGCTATAAGGAAACTCGATTTATATTCAATTAGAATCCTTGTAAATTTTGAAACTCCGTCTGTTCTAGACATTACTACAAAAATAACTCCACCCCCTTCACAGAAACAACATATTAATAACTCCTTTGTAATTGATTCACATAACGACAGGATTGAAAAGGTATTGATTTTTCCTCTCTATTGAATTTGGAATTGATATGGGGTTTGACGTGTGTGTAAATCCACATAAAATTAGCCCATAAAGGTGATTAGTTCTAAATTTTAATAGCAAGAAACTTTTACTATTTTGATATGAAATTTTGACGTCTGTGAAATGGAAGGGTTATAATATAAATCAAATGGGCTCTCTATTCTCTACTACTTACTAAACTGAACCATTAATCAGTTTCATAAATATTTCTTCATCATTTACATTGAATACAGCACAGATGCAGAGAATGTTTATTTTTTTCAATCCTAATAAACTATAAAATCCCTAACAATCTGTAAAATGTAATAAAATTTGAAAGCCAGTTGTGAGCCATTAAATTTAAATCCTCTCACCTTGTAAAGTAAATTACAAATTATTATCAAAAGATTATAAAAATTTATAACACTGCAATTTTCAATTGCAAATACGTGATGATGCTAGAACACATCAATTTACACGAGTATAGACGATAGAAACTATAAAATAAGTATGTAAGTAGTTCAGATTTTTTTCATGATTAATAATTATATTATTATTTGCTCTATCTGTAGTTTTGAAACCGTATAGATAGAACTATAACCGTTGAAAGCAAGAGATATTAGAAATGTTGGATTCATTGTAAATTGTAATGATAAGTAAACTAAATACATGGGATATTTTGATGGCTTTTTAAATAAGTAAGTTTTACGACATATTGGATCATGGGTTTGTTCATTTGTTCAATGTTCAGGATAAAATACAAAAGGAAGACTCTAATCTTCAAGATTTTTTGTTCCTATTGGACATTAGGAGAAGAAGCCTATGAGAGCCTAAATCTTTACTGTTCTGGCTTGTTGTAGTAGTATGTGATTTTGTTAGCAAAGGAGTTATTAGTCGTGAACAATTCATCGTAAAAATTATATTTTAATATCTTTCCGACTTTGCGTTTTGCTTTTCTTCTCTAATAGAAATAGAGTATTGTAATAGCCTGAGCCTGCCTGCTTCTTGCGTGACTAACTTAACTACTTTGTCAAGGTATTGGGAAACATAAAAGTTTTAAAGTTACCTAGTAAATTGCTAAAGCTTAAACAGAATGTGTTTTTTATATATTTTTAGCTTTTGTAGCCCTAGCCGTTTTATGGCAAGGTATGGATGGTTCAATGTGAATTACTGCTTCTGCATGCCAACATTTTATCATTTAAATACAATTCTATTGTTTTGGAAGTTCAAATTACAAAGCTGACTATTTCGCTTTATAACTTCTGAAAAACTTTTGGGATTTTGATAGAATTTTGGGGGTTTAAAAGGTTTTAAATCGATTTAAATTCATGAAGTGAAAGGAATGGAGAAAGAAAGCATTTTTTAACAACAGATATTCATCAACAATGTGAACAAATCTATTCGATTTCCAAAAACTCCTGCTGTAATTAAACAATAATATCCATAATTTCCTCACCTCGTTTGATTTTGTGTAGCCATCAAATGCCATAAGCCTGAGAAGGCGATTAAGTCTACTTCGTTTCGTGTGTAAATTGTAACCCGAGATTTTTCGAGGTAGACAATGATATCGATGTAGGTATAGAGTCATTTTAGGCTGCCATGAAGTAAGGAACCTCATTTGATTAATTTGTTAAAAACAGTTATCTCGATTTACATTCACAGGGAACACAATGGAGGCTTTATCAGGAAATAAATATTAATAGCTCTAATGCATGTCTGTCTCGTTATTAAATTCAACATTCTAATATACTGTAATTGTGATATGAGGGTTTTTAGCACATGGGAAAGTTGTAACTTTGACGTTTCTTGAAGTAAGGGGTTCGTTGACCGACTATAATTTGTCTGATTTGAAATCTCAGCTCCTATTACCTAATACATGTAGTATTAATTGACGTTTATTCGCGGAAGATAAATAAATCACTATCTTCATTATTACGGGCTTGTCGGAATTAGGATTTTTTTGTTTAAATTAACACCGTGAGATCTTACGATGACGAATCAGAACAGATTAAGGCCAAGCTAGAGTGTAATTACTATTTAAATATTTTGAATCGTTGACATGCTATATACGATTGGATTTTTTTTGACCAGTTGCCGTTTTTTAAAAATCTTTAGAAAATTCTAAAATTTTTGAATGAATTATGTTAATTAACGGAATAAAACTAACAAAAGTTAAATTTTAATTTAATTTTCAAAAAAAAAGAAAGTTGTCAATTGATTATAAGTTCCAAATTGTCTAACCTTTCTCCAAGTAAAAACTCAAGCTCCTTTGTAACTTCAAAATCTCATAATTTACTAGCAATTTCGATTTTTTTTGTAAAATTTTTACATGACGCTCAAAAACTTCTTATAAACTGCTCAGAGATCACTGTATTGGACAGGCTTCAAGTTTGAACCTTTGAACGGTGACTGAGCGAAATTCCAGAGAAAGACAGATATTTAATGGAAATCGAAAAACCGAATTGAGAGGCCACCAATTGTAAGAGATTCAGGTTCAGATGGACTTTGTATCATTTCTCTCGTCTACAATGTTACGGAGATTGTTGCCTGGAGTATGATCCGTTGTGTTTGCGTTGTAAGCTGTTATATAACATATTTGCTTTTGATAATATTGTAGCTGTTGATGACTTTCTATATTCTTATTTTCCATGTTTTAAGGGTCATTTATTAAATTAACGGTTCATTTAAGAGCTATCAATTGGTTAATGATTGATTAAAATGGGATGATTCAATCAATTAGACAACCTTCAAAATAAAATTATAGTACTTTTACTTTTTATGGCGATTACCAGTTTTTGTTTGACTTGTCTGCATTTTTCAATGATTTTGGATTGTAATTGCAGATTCTGTTGAAATTAGTATCTGATTGAGACATCTCGTTGGATTTTAAAATTGTAAGGATGTACAGGTTTGGCTACACTGCTTTCAAAGTAGGGTTCTAAAGGATAATGTCGGGATGCAGATGGTTGTATTTAACAAGTCGTATGCTTTTACGTTTAAATCAATTCCACTGTTTATGATTCTGTCCCCAGCAATGGAGTATTTTTTAATTAATTGAAACAATGATTAACTAAAATACAACACGGGGGGCATGGTTTCAAAGGGTGTGGTCAAAAGTCGAGGTGGCCAGCAATTAATAGATAACCACTTTTAGTTTCAAACATCCTTACGTACTTTTATTTTTCGATTTTATTTAAATCAATAAGAATTTCATAGCGTCTTCATCAAAATAGTTCAAATGTTATTCATCCAGTGTTCTACTCCGACCGCGCTGGGAACCATCCATCTGCATTTTAATACAATTTTTGAAACATTATCAAAACTCGCCCTTTAGTCAGTAAATCATGAGAGTATAAATAGTTTATGGTATTTATGACATGACTAAATACGAGAATTGCTAAAACTGTTCGCAGTTCACATTACAATTTATTCCGTCTGAAAAAAATCCCGTTTCGTCAAGTCCTATAACATTTAACTAGAGAAGGTGAGACGTCTGGAACCTGAACACAGTTCCATGGTCCCATCGCTTCGAGAGGGTTTAGATTCGTAAAAAATCCCTGACTTTTGACCAGGCATCCCGATCTGAAATATAACTCACCCTTCGTCATCGTCATATTAAAAGCTCTAAATCCTGAAACTTGATGCAAATAATAATATACAACATTTCTTATCCCTCTGTCTAGAATTCAAGTGCTAATGTTGCAAAATTTAATGTCGGGATTTATTACTTCTCAGTCATCTCTACTTGCTCACTACAAATGAATACAAATACAAATACAAATTTAACTTTGTACGTTACAAAATTACGATGAGATTTTTTTCTCCCTCCTTTAAGTCTCGAACTGATAAGGATTTTGTTCAATAACATTTGCCACTGCCTCTGGTTACAGAGTTACAGTTAAACATTAATTTTATCCTCTAAATTGTTTACTCTACAACTGGCTTGTAATGTTGCAAAAAAGAGGGATTAGATTTCCTTCTTCATAACAATATAATTCAAATGTGACTCTTATTTTTAGTCAATCAGCTCAGGAGACTTGATTTACTCTCATGACATTCTATTATATTACTACATCTTCGATTACACTGAAAGTATCGATCGAGTACTCAAGTATCCCTTGGAAATTCCTAAGCTTTGCATTTTTATAATATTATTATTTAGTGGGGTGTCTAAACAAGTAAAATCATTAGTCATATTTATAATTACAGCTTAACCACTTAGTCCTTACAAACACGTAGTAATTTAAGCTGGAAATATTTAGCAAAGAAGGGTGTAAACTGTAAAGAGAAATGACTGTCTGGTTCTTCAAATATATAAAGTAGTTAGCTCGTTTAAATTGCAGTAGGAATTAGCGATAACTTTTCAGACGAAAAAATTCGCATTGACTTCTTTCACCTAAAATGATCAGTTAATGTGGTCTAAGGCCTAAATTAGTTAGTACACGATGTATGTCACAGTAGCAGCATTGTCAGCTCATGGGTGAGGATATTTGCGGAGTTTCAATGTAAATTATGTAAATGCAGACATGGATTATGCCATGAATTGATGAATACGATTTGAGCAAACAAGTTGCAACTTTGTTCAAGTGATAATGACTATTCATACCGACGACATTATATATGGTATCGGATCCTTAATCACTAATCACTTTTCTGGTTCAACTGCGTTTTTTCCGAGACTTGGACAAACTGTCTGACTCTGATAAAAATGTTATTTTTCCCCATTGCATTTCTTTCCATTTGCATTGGACTGGAATTGGGGTTTGGACTCGGAAAGTAAATGAGTGAAATTCGAGCCAGCGAGAGGCTGGCAAAAATTTTTTTAAAACATGAGCCCATCTCGGTAATAAATGTGTCTGGACTTCGGTTATTGATCTCTTAACCCTGTCTTAGAAAAAGGCATATAAACCCATGCATTTCTTCTAATGTGTGAACTAAATCTGGTCTCTAACTACAAGTTAAGGACTACATTTTGTTCTAGATAAAAATGTATGATTTCAAGCCGCTTTCTCGTCTGAAAATCCAAATATTATCCCTCTATTCAAAGTGTTGATGTATCTTTTTCCACAGCTTTCAACGGGGCCGAATCCGTGATTGATGGGATGAAAGAATCTGTCAAAGCCCTCATGGACTTGTTCCGTCTTCCGGTTGAAATCGACTTTGTTATTTATCTGATTTTGAAGGTCTACAGGGGGGATTTGAAGCTAGCTTCTACACAGATGCTCGAAGGTAAAATATCAGAAATTGTTGCTTTTTAGAAGCTTTTATACATCATTGGCTAGAGATCCGTTTTTAGAACTAAAATGTAGCACCTTTCCTAAGACAAATTATTTTTTCTGCTATCAGCTCAAACGGAATATCGATCTTGGGAGTTGGTACGAGAGGCAGCCCGAGCCCAGGCAGCCAACCCTTATTACTACCCTCCTTACTACTACCCCTTAAGACCACATCCAGCCACTGCCGAGATTTACCATGCATTTGCACAGGCCAATCGGGAGAATCCACCTGTCTAGAGGACTTATCATTCATGTACCCATCTACTATGTTTTTAAGGGCTTATTTCTAGGTTCATTTTTAAATTATTTGGAAATCGTGTTCACGAAAACACTTTAAATAAGAGTTTGTGTTGATGTTGTGTCATAATTGTAAGGATCAAGTATTTTTAATCAGATTCTGTTTTTGTTCTTGGAGAAAGGTCGTTGAGACTTGGCTTTCAGAGGCAGGGGGTAACTGCTTCCCTTTGCCGTTTTAGGTTGTAATTGTTGTAAAATATGATGTCTCATCACAAACAGTTGTGTATAAGGTTAATTCTGATGGTACTTAACTAAGGAATTAAGGATCTTTCGATTCGAAGTGATCGAGTAGGATTGTACATATAATATATAAAAATATTCATTAGTTTTTGGGGGAATGTAAGAAAGTTTTTACGAATTCATGAAACTAGACCCTAGAAAGCTCTTATAAGAATCAATCATGCATGCCAATGCCAAAATAACTTACTGATAAGCTGGTTAATTACTATTAAAAGAGTAGTTTAAGCAAGTAATTTACTTAAATTATAACTCCGAATTCATCAGAATCTCATCGTCAGTTGTAAATTTGAGGAATTATGTACTGAATCTTTTTCAATGTATTATCATTTTATTTTATATATGAAATAGTTCTGCTAAACTCTAAGCACCGATATCCAAGAACTGTAATGGTTCGAGATATAGCACGGGATGCACCCACCCAAACCTTAACTGCACTATGCAATCAATGCTAGGTTGTTTTATAAATGGTTGAAATAATTTATACTTCAGTCTTGCAGGAATCGCATAAGAAATGTTACCGTTTACAGTTATAAAGGAAAGTTATGGTTATAGTTAATTTAATCAATATTTTAGATAGCGTGTGGTATAGAAATGTATATGTAAGTAGCAAATGCCCGGCTACAATAAGTACCTTTTAGAGATTTAGAGACTATAAACACCACCCGAACTGATGCAAACAATGTCCCGAATTCACTATTTTAAAACTTAATTAATTTACTCCAACAATTATCCGCATTTTAAGTAACTGCTTCAACTTCTACCATGTATTATAAACAAAAGGACTGCCAACTTTGGAGAATGTCATCTTCCTGAGTAACTTTACAAAGTTTCACATCCTCCGTGTACAGTCAACAACCTATGCTCTTAGCTAAGTGTTATTAAAATAATTGTTTGGATTCTTAAAATGGGCAATTGTATTGCTGTTGTAAAGTCCTTTACGTAGTGTACATGTTTAGAAATGTGTTAAATAAAGACTTCAATGTTAGTCAAATGTCCTGCTTTCTTGTCGCGTGTCCGCAGCCCAAGTTGAAAGGAGCAGGTGAAGGTGTGATTTACCTTTTCTTAACATCTTAACCCCATGGCCGTCCTTAATCCAAAAAGGTGACAAATGCATAGTAAATTGCCCTCTGTCCGACACAACAAAGTTTAAGAGGCTTCATAAACTTATTCTTCGTCCGAAAAGTTGTAAAATGATTGCCTCATCCATTGAATATTTGGGGGATTGAGTAACATCTTTTAAGGTGGTTTAGCAACTGTTGCATAATTATTTTTGTCCTCCCCTGCGAACTAATCATTTAATAGGAAATGAGGGATGGGGTTGAAATCGGATTTGGATTCTAAAATACATTTTTCAATAGCTAGCATGAGAAAATGTATAATTGCGACGAATTCACCCTTCGAAACATTCGCAAAATACTCTGTAACTTTCAAAAGGTTTCAATTTTATTGTTTATTTTATAGCTTTCCCTTGGTTTCCAGCAGCCAGGGACAGGGACCGTATTTCCGTCTTCCTCATATGAGAGTTTAAATGCCCTTGTCCAAGTCCAACTTAAAAAAATTCAACTGATACACCCTGCAAACTACAGAGAACTATAGATGAAACACATTAAAAGTAGAGTCGAGCTTAAAATTAATACAAAAACATAGAAATGCTGGAGACAGGGACGCTATTAAGGTTTCAATTTCATTTTATGTTTCATCAGCAGTACAATTTTGGCAAAGGAAATTGCAAAAGGATTTTATGAGCTCAAGTTAGTTGGCTACGTTTTGTACTAAAAGGACTAACGCAACATGTAATTAGCGGACGCGGACATAAAATTTTAAAACTTTTTCTCGTCCTTTTCATTTTTTTTTGCAGACACATATTAACTACAGCCAGTATTATTAGCATTATTTTATATACATTTTCTGCAAGTTATATTACATTCCCCTAACCTTGTACCATGAGGATTTGCCATATCAACTTACGTTATAAATTAAATATGCTTAGGTTCTAAAATGTACTTCTAATACCAGATACAACATTGACGACGAGGGCTTCAAACTTAATTTTTTTCCGTCGGCAGGATGAGTTCTGAACATTTTACAACATGTCCAATAGATGATTTACAACAGGTAAGCTATAAAAGGAAGATGGACTGGGATGATAACATGTACGAGTTGAAACTAATGACGGTTTAAATACCTTAAAGTTACAATGGAGCCAGTTTCATAGAATGTATTATAGTATCTTTTCTGTATTTTGGACTGAATACGGTATTAAATGAGCAGAGTTTAGTTCACGGCTGTGTATATCTCACCATATTAATTGGTTCATTGTGGTGTGATTTTTTCAGCACAATGCAATATTATAAGAATTTAATTACTTCTAAACTACTGTTAAAAAACCTGAATTCGTTCAGGCGTTGGGTTCATAGAGAGAAATTCTCAATCAAAAACTAATTATTTACTTAAATTAATCATTACGAATTTGAAGTATAAAAAAACAATCACAATCCAATTTTCGTTGAGATGGACAAAGATTGCAATAAAAAATCATGTCGTATCAAAAATGTCTTAAAATCAAAGGTTTATTAAATGAAATCCAAATCCAAGTAAACAAATATCGGCTTAACATTCGTTACAAAAGGCCATCAAACACTTTAGTTAAATGGATTATCAACTAACCCAACCGTCGAGTAATCTCATCAAAAATCCTAACAATAGAACCTTTTGATCCTCACATAATCTGCTCGTAAAGGGGTCCGTCTAAATTGAAATTAACTTTCTATCCCCGACTCTATAACTAAAAGGATGTCGAAATGTCAGGGAGTCATTTGAGGTTTTAATAACTCCGATAAACTTCATTGATAAGGATGGGGTCATATTAATCCCATCAGGATCTACAGTTTCTCTGACCCTTCCCAACAACATAAAACCGAGCCTGAACTTTCCCTCGGATGAAAGCCACCCTGAGTCATAATAATTTTCCTATTTCGCAAAGTTTAATAAACACTTGGACTCCGAGAACTTGAGCCCGAATTTATATATAAGATTACAACATAAAATTTAGTAACCTGACTTTCCCATTATTACTACCCCCACGCCTAGCTCCATTGTAGTTGACAAGGGGTAGGAGGTAGGAGGTAGGCTTTGTGGTAGGTTCATTTAATCCCTTATACTTCCAGTGCAGAATAATAATATCATTTAATTCCAGTTTTAGCATCATCATTCCACGAGGAAGAAGCTGGACGGGCTGAGCCGGCTATAAAACTGAAAGTATGTGCCAAACCAATAGTAAAGAAAGTAATGGGAATTTGCGAAATTGGAGGGATGGAAGTTTGCGAAAAACTACTAACCTTTCTCCTACCATCCGCTATTGTCCAAGTTACAACTACGTATATAATTTCCCCGCACATATGGCTCCCAAATAATATTCCTTATTTTTCCTAAAATCCTACCCGAACTTCCTTTTAACTGCCCCATCGAATGGGTTCTTGTAAATGGGTAACTATGAAACTTTTTTTGGCCATTAATTCCATCTCCCTTCCAGCGGTCCGGGTTCTTTTCAGGCTCTTAACACATTTAACTCCTCTTGCTACTACTACAGCTCGATACTGCGGGTGGCAGTTTAGTTCACTAAAGGTAACTCCGATTTTGTTGTCGGTAAAAATGTCGGCAGAGAGTCGTATTAGTTTCACCCTATTTACTTGGACAGGTCTGATCGATTTGGACGAGAAGCGAATCTAATGGGCTAATAAGTGGACCTTTTCATGGTTGGAAATTCCGTTCCAGAATCGACATAGTTAGCGAGAGGGAGGTATCGGTATTTTTGGGTATGGGATCAGTTACACTGTTCATAATCCCACTATATTTGTGATCTTGTTAAAAATCCCGAGGTTGTGGAAAAAAGTAGACTCCAACAGATGAATAGTTCCAACTTTTTGAACAGTTGAATCCATAAACTTTTTCATAGTTTTTCAAAGAATGTCTGAAGAGACATGTGTGCTTTAAAGAGAATTAGACCTGACCCTCGGAATGAATGATTTCGGCGGACCTCATTAAGCGTTTTTAAGATAAAAAGCAGAGCGTAAAAACCGTACTTAGAACCTACTGGATGAACTACCGAAAAAGCTCGGTGCTCAATCCTCTCTTAAAACTTGAGAAAAGGTAGAGAGGAGAGCTCATAAAACTTTTGTGCAAAAATACATTGAAGGATCCAAACCCACATCGTTATTTCATTCTTTTTACGACTTTGTCTATCCCCATTCGAAATTTTAACTACCTTTTCCCATCTCATTTCAAAGACACTTGTATTTGTATCTCTCCAAGTGTCTAAGTATCTAGAACTGTAGAGAGAGAGGACCCTATACGTTCCAACTTTCAACAGCATAAAACATATCAATCCTCATCTCTATATCTGAATTGTATAATTTGGAACTTGTATTTACGGTTCTAGGATAAACCTTTCCCTAGTTTTGTCATTGCAAACTCGCAATTTGAAGCAGATTTAAAATTTGCAGCCCTTCAGTTCGAGTTAGAGATGGAAACATAAAACAACTTCTGGTTTGGCACATAAAATTGATTCTATGTAAGTAGTTCATACTTCTCTTGACGCTTAAATGTGAATATAAACGTTGTTCTTCATGGTAGAAGTATAGACTTCCCAACCTACACAACCTAACTTATCCTTAAAAGAATCCCTACAAGGGTAAGGTGTAGAGGGACTTTTTCTTAATAGTTCATAAATCTCTTTTGAATATATTCCTGCCTGCCTGAGAAATATACATTTTAAAACTTGGACTGTGGAGGGGCCAACAAATATTCGCTAAACCTAATCCTACCGATCAATCCCTCCCGTAGGGAGACACTTACCAACAACTATTTAAACTTTTTTTTATGACCATCGTCCCAAAATACACCACTTTCACTCGTAACAATTTGTGTAGCCCTACCATATCCCTACCTCATTGGAAAGTGTATGTGCTAAAAAAAATCCGAGAATTACGATTAGCAACATGGCAAAAAAAACTGCACAAAGTCCCATGGGTATCATATTGACAAGGGGTGGAACTGACTGAAGAAGTTCCGAAAAGAGACCCTTCTTGACTAGGCCACCCTAAAGCTAAGGGTTTCAAAGTTGCAAACTCACCGCATGAAAGAAAGACGAACATTTCTGAAGTCTGTCAAGAGAAGAATGTTTAATTGTATTGGTTACAATGGATCCTACATGTTGTCTTTCTACCTTTTCCCTTGACTTCAATGGACGCTTCAGGTCTTTGAATTTATCCGTGTTTACGCTTCTTTGTGTTTACGAATAAAATATACTTAGGCAGTCATTGCTTACAGAAGAATTTATTGGATTTTTCGCCGGTACGGATCTGTATAACTTTGTTCGGCAAAAATATAGATAATCAATTTGAGCAAAATACGGTCAGACATGATGAAATAAAGGGTTTCAATATTTAGAAGGGATTCTTGATAAAGTTTGAACTAATCTCTAAAAATTTCTGATTCTAAGACGCTGAAAAAACTTAATCGTATGACTTAATGGTCGAAGGAAGGTGAAATTGTCATTTTCCGCTCCTCGCCAGAATTCTATAGGTAAAAGAGAAGTAGGTTTAATGCTTGAAGAAGGTCGAAAAACGTATGTTATGGCAAGTTCGGTAGCTTTTCGGAAAAACGCTTGATCATAATCAAAAACCATCATTTGATCATTTCACGATCTTTTCATCTTTTTAATTTTTAAACATGGACTTAACATTTTAATGGCTGTAAAGATTAAACCGGAATCCGATCCAGATGCACTCATTTGTACCAAACACTGACCTTTATATTTTAACGATGTATTGCCAACCTCAATCCGATATGACAAGCACTACAAACCGAGCCAAGAAAAACCCACGTGGATAAACAATTAAAATACTTAAAATGCAACTCATGGCTCGCCAAAAAGCAACTGTGCATGACTTCCAAAAAGAATCTTATGTTTTATCAAATTATCAAACTGTAAATCTGTAAATGCAGTCCCGTCCGTAATCCAACTTCTCGGATGTTGCATAATTTGTGTTTTTGCATTTTTTTTTATTCATGTAGGTAGTCGGGCTGAAAATTATTACTTCGGTACAATGCACAGGAAGAATTAAGATCTTATTTAGCAAAAGTTGCAGAGAGCCGAAGGCTCCAAAATATTAACGAACTTGAGAATTGCACTGCAAGGTCTTTGATGCGGGGATTACAGGGGTCATTAGATGAACTTTCAGTAATTTGTATCATGGGAAAGGTACTAGAAATCATGCACTCAATTGGTTCTATCTGCAATCTCTATAAACTGAACCTTGCATTTTTCATATTTTAATCCCATCCATCATCGTACAGAAACATAACCTTTAATTAACTCGTCCCATCTTCAATTATTTTGTAATTATTACGTACTTGACTGCCCGACATGCAGAGTCCAACTGATAATTGTTCCAGAGATCTTGGATAAAGACCCTCAAACAAGAAATGCTAAGCTTAATGATTACATCTGATTAGTGGTTCAACACTGTCTTAGTACCGTCAGACAGTTATTTATTAGTATTTTTAGTTGTAATAAAATATTATTACATAGATTAGGATCGTTTATCAGCTATCTTGCGAGTGAATATAATATAGCAAAAATACTGCTACTTTTGAGGGCATTTTAGAATTAGGGATTAAGGAATTTAAAATTAGGCATTCGACTTCAAAGTCCTTAAATAGATAATCCGCAATAGATTCCACTCTCGAAAAGCTTGGTAGAAATAGATTCTTAAATTATAATGTCGAAATAACGCACACTTCCTAGATCTTTCTTACAGGTGCTATTAAAATATTAGAATACATAATTAATTGCACTTAATTTCAGCCGAAAAATGCTGGCCTTTTTATTGTTGAAAATATTTTTTTCAGTATTTTCCTTATTTTTTCTGATTGGTATTTGGTATATTAAAACATAAATGAAAAGCGTTAAAAAATTGGAAAACATTTATATCCTAAAAGTATTTAAAAAAGAAAGACAATACACCTACAACAACTATACACTTATTTGTCTTGTAGCGTGTAGGTTCTAAATGGCCGTAAGTTGAATCATTACAGGAATAAACTACTAATAGTTGTCACTCATGTTCATATTACAAGTGACGATAGATTGACATTTAGACATAAATAACCAGAGCCAGACAATTTTCCAGACGAGACGATAAACGAGAGCTGAGGAGTTTAAAAAACTCTCTATGCAATCCCACGTATAATACATCATTTTGATACCAAAGGCAGTTAGAGAACACGCTAACAATAGTTTGTTACGTCTTATACGTTCTTTGAGTAAAGTTGTAAAATCTTAATGTCTCATAATTTAGATACTATTAAGATGACAATCTATCTAACAGATATGTACAACAGACAACAACTAAGCTTCTTTTATATCATTACTGCGTCTGATGTGATTGACGCGGATTTTTACACAAAGTCATAATCATTTCGGGTCGCTAGACGAGACAGGACAAACTTTTAATACCGTGATAATCATATATGTAGACACACAAAATCAGTTCCAGTTTCCTCCTGCTATGTTATCTGGATAATGGGCGAATAAAAATGCTGTTATGACACTTTAGACAAAGTGATAAACTCTGATCTTGGAACAAATTCGACTCAACTTAATGATCCTCTTATATCTAACTATATCTACCATTACAGTTAAATATATTCTTATTTTTGTAATATTTAATGTCGATCGTCAGTTCATGCTCTAATAATTTTGTTATTTGGTCGGTATAATATTCATGAATTTTAATGGCTTATCATACCATTTTTTTACCTGACAAGGAAGCGACTTAAAGCTTTGATAGATCTTCAAAAACTCTCAGTAAAAACGGTTTTGGAATCTGCAATTTCTTGTATATCATAAATTCGACAAGATTTGGCAGTTTATAAACGACTATATTTAAAGATACAAGACTACGAGTCTTTAACGAATGCGATTAAAAAGGCCTTGCTTTTGATTGGCAATTTTGGCATCATATGCATTTCCTTAACTTTTACGTTTTATCCACAAACAGTCAGTGTAGAGAATACAATAAAAATAACAAATGTCGATTTTTATTATTTGTTGTAGCATGCAAAGTTGCTTTAAATGCCGAATCAATTAAAAATTGGATGACCTAAACTAAGCCCACAGAGCGTTGAAATGTAAATTCGTATTCTTGTCTCAATGAGCCCCTAACAGAAGTTGAAACGCGGGAGATTTTGACATTTCTTTTATTTACAAATTCATATTGCAATTGAAACGAGAATGAGTCATTTTACTTTACGTTTTCTGACATTCTGATTTTTATTAATTACAAATTACAAATTACAATTACAAAGTTATTTCATTCTCAAGTCAAGTTGAAGTTGCAAAGTTGCAATCGAAGAGAAGGTAAGCAAAGTCTGTCTTTCTGTAATCGCTTTCTGTGACTTTGGACTTGTTTCAATTCACAATTCCATTTTTTCCGTAGCCAATATTTTATATTTGATTTTGTACATTGTATTTATTTTAATTCGAATTAATGAATTTCAAATTTAATATTCAATATTGCAGGGTTCCCCGTTGAAAACAAATACAAATTATGGCTCACGTCCCAGATGGAGAGATGTCTGCAGCCCTGGGTACGCTTCAAAACTTGAGTGACGATGAGCTGAAACGGTTAATCGAAGACGATGACTACTTTGATAACTATGTTGAGAATTTAGCACAGGTATAGACATGCAGTAGTAAAGTACGATTGCAAAGCAGCTAAAGTCAATAATCTAATTATTCCCATTTATTAACTTCAAACTTTTAAGATTTAAATGCTTTGCACAGGTAAAACAATGGGACGCAGACAAGGAAATGATGATGGCGAGTAACAAGTCATTGGCGGAGTTTAATTTGAGCTATGAACCAAAACTTAAAGAAGGAAAGGGTGCTTTGATGGAACTCTATGAAAAAGCCAGATCCTTAACTGATGAGTTGGAAACGAAACGAGCTCAATTAGGTAACCAATAAAACCCAAACAATTTTTCTGGTGACTTTCTTTCAGTGTGAGAGAATTTTTATATTTTATTAGTATTCAGTATGCTTTGTGCGATTCGTAGTAGGTGTTTAATTTGAAATGTATGGTTTTGCAGAATCCCTAAGTTCTCGAACATCATTGGATACCACGTATGCATTGATGCAAGCTGCATCGGCAGAAGCTGAAGAAACAAGTGATGCAATGTCAGAAAAATATGTAGAAGGGCAAATGGACACCGAGAGTTTTATAAATCAGTTCATTCCTCTTCGAACAACGGCTCACCTTCGACGTCTTCGAGCTGAAAAGATGGGAGAAATCGTTGCTTCTCAAAGAAATCGAGCGTCATTTAATAGTGCTCCTTACCCTACAAATGCAGCTTCGATGCCAATGCCAGGAATGATGCAATGAATGTTACTAAGATGTATTCCGTCAGCCAATATATCAATTCAAAGCCCCCATACTCTTGTTAATATATGCATTATTCGTAAATCGTATTTATAAAGCGGTATATGTATTCATTCATACTCATAGTTAAGTAGTTGGTAACATTTGTCGTGATTACTGATTGTCCTGCTTGGCTTGGTCCTTCAATCTTATAGTTTCAATTTTTAGAATGTTAAACTTCCTGTTAAAATTAGAGTCTTTGGAGCTTCTTACCACACTTGCAATGTTAATGGTGATGAAATGTGTGTGAATTCCCATATCAATGAAACTTTCAAATTTTCCTTACTATAAATTGTATTTTTAGGTAGGACACGAGCTAATATAATGTATGATATATTTAAACTTACTTACTATTTTTATTAGTTATTCAAGTTTCAAAATAGCTTTTGAGAAAAGTTGTTTTTAGTGCATGCATACTTTTAAGATTAGTAATTGTCTCGATAAAAAAATCTGCATATAATATAATGTAAAAATTCTCTCTTAAAGAGTTTTTTAAACCGTTTAATAAAACTCAATGAAGCTTATAATGTGAAAACTTTAAACCAGTGTGAATGAGATCCGTCATTCATCAGTAAAAAACAGATATTCAGATGAATTCAGTCGGACAACAAATGTAAATATAGGCTTAAAATAAAGTATAAGAATCACATTTACATATACATTAGTTTCAGACGTGTATTGATTCCTCTTAGGAAAATACATATTATTCCTAGTCATGGGATCAAAAGATAAGGAACTCAAATGCATGAATAGCATTTATAGTATGGTTTAAGAACAAAACAAATTGAGGGCAAAGTTCGTTTTCCATATGTTTTCGTTGTGCCATTAAAATAGTTAACTCCAACTGTGTCTACTACACTTCCATAACAAAGTTATTACCAAAAGCCTCAACATCTTGATCTACACTAATTTTTTAATTTGAAATTTAATGGCATTTAGGGGGAAAAGTAATTTCTTCAGGAAATTCATTGGATTCCAAAAATATTTTTGCTATCGAAGGAACTTTTCCAAAACCGAATATCGATACCATCCCATTTCTTTCTCTGAACTGAACGGAATAGATGAAACCCTCAAGGTGATTTAAATATGACAGGAAAAGTTAGATAATTTCTTGATTGTTCTTGAATAAATTATTTTATCGAGTTTGTCCACACCACAGGTTGGCTTTTCAAACGGGGAAGTTCATGAATACCCATGGTTGTTTCTCCAAGACAATTGCACCTGCTCAAAGTGCTTTCACCCTTCATCCCAATCAAGGACCCGATTAATGACAGATTTGAACTCGAAAAATGAAATATCGAAAGTTGAATTTAATGGGGACGGTGTCAAGTGCATTTGGAAGGATGGACATGAAGGGCTCTTTAATGAAACGTGGCTGAAGAGCCGGAGATTTACTGAAGGGAACTTCCAGTTCCGGAAAACAGGATTAAGGGATAAGCCTGAACTCGTTGGTTCGGATTATGTAATGCACAGGGAAGACTTTGATGTAAAAAATTTAATTTGTTTAACATACTTTGAGGAATTACTTAAAAAATGATGATACTAATTTAAGCAATATTTTGAAGGAGGTTCTGACAGACGTAAAAAGTCTGTACAAGGCATTGAAAATGCTATGTACAACTGGGGCATGTCTTATCGAAGACGCTCCCAAAGAGGTGGGGCAGTTAAGAAAACTAGCAGATAAAATTGGATTCATCCGGTTGACACATTATGGGTATTAATATGAGAATAAAGCTTAAAAAAATAGTGTCTAAAAATACCCAATCTTCAATTTCAATATCCATGCCGTAGGAATGAATTTACAGTTAAGTCCGAAAAAAACGCTGTCAATTTGGCCTATACTTCGACGAAATTGGGAGTCCATACTGACCTTCCTTACTACGTCTATCCTCCAGGAGTTCAACTCTTACATTGTATCAAGCAGTTTGAAGGAGTTAATGGGGGTCAATCTCATCTCGTCGATGGATTTCTCGTCGCCGAACAGATGAGGATGAATTATCCTAACGAGTTTAAAACGCTTTACCAGGTCCCTGTCGAATTCTATGACATTGGAGAGGACTATACAACATTTCATAAGGTTCATCACTCTCCGACATTTGTGTAAGGTGGTTGTAATCGTAACATTTAAAATTTTAAAGCTGTATAAAAATGTTTCTCGAAATATGGCTAATTTTAAGATTGTGACAATGCCTTCTTAAGATTAAACCCAGAAACGAGCCAACTCACGCGTATTGTCTACAGCAACCAGCAGATGAGTTCGTATCAGCCCGTTCCACTTCGAAAAGTGAAGCCCTTATACGAAGCTCTGAAGATATTTACAAGCCTATGTTATGAGCCTACAAACATAATGAAGTTCAAGTTGAGGGAAGGTAACTCCACAGATAAATTAATAATCGAGCTTAGGAGGATATAAGTTCGGGAAGGACAGGGTTATCAAACTGCTTATTTATTCATATACGAATTTGAATAGGAGATATATTGATCTTCGACAACTGGAGATATCTTCATGGCCGTGAAGGTTTCGACCCCGCCGTCGGTGATCGTCATCTAGAAGGTTGTTATATTGATTGGGACGAAGTCTTCTCACGAATTCGTGTTCTGGAATCTCTAAACGGGACCGAGTCTGGAATTTAAAGAGGGGTCTAATCTTATCCGTGTTTTGAGACTCCAATTTCTGCTACTCTTGGATAAATATCATAAATATATATGCGAATTCTAAATGTTTATGAGACATTGCATTGGTTTAATTTGCTTGTCCTTATTCAGGGAATGGATAATTAAATTCCGTCGAAAAATGTAAGGTCAACACTTCTGCTGTAGTTTTATTCTGTTTTACTTGAAACAACGTGTGTAATGTATGCATGTCAATAGCAGATCACATTTTAACGTTATTTATGAACAGTGAGAATAATTAATGGTCTGATTGGATAAATTTTTAATTTAAAAAAAACATCTAATCATTGGATTATCCGATTTCATCCATTCTTTTTTTTACATAAATTCGCTCATATTTATAGGGTTCGTTCCCACCTAGTATAGATAGAAATAGAACGATTGAAACATTTGAAACTGATTTATAACATGCCTAAGCGGCTAAATAGATATGTTAAATCATCCATTGCTTTTTAAGAGATAAGGCCTAAAGCCCCTGATTTAGTTCAGCATGACTGACACTTTCTTCTGGTTGGATCATCCACTGCCCATGTGAAAAATAAAATACGAGTATATTCCGGCTTTTTACTGAAAAAGCTATTTTTTATTTGATATTGTGGCTAGTTAAATTATTCTGATAAATGCTCTTAAAAGGTACTAGCGCCCATGAAAATTTGCTTGCAAATTCTACAGTACAGTGAAGCTATCAACATTCTGTATTAAATATTCAACCTTGGCTTTTTGCAATGATTTGGAATTTGGATTATCTAATAACTTTGACTGCTTTGTCTGCGTCAATATATTATGTGCTTCAAAAACATATTCTTTTTCAGTCAGTATGAGCATATATCAACATTATCAACTGCAATAGTTTATTTATGAAGATTTTCTCGCTTGTATATACATGTATATATATATGTATTACGTATCGGGCTCAAGATGTGAATTTAAACATCCAATTCCCTATAATTAATTTTTTCTGTAATTACAATTTGACCATATAGAATTACAGTGTATCTAACAAAGAAGAGACTGGATTTTATGCAAGCAGATGCATAGACAGAGGGTAATGGTGTTGACTTGTTGCTAGGACTGATCCATAGATATGGATAGGGAATAGGGACTGATCTTAAATTACATTCTTAAGGGGGGGTTTAAAAAACAATGGAAATTTTGATTTCCCTATCTAAACCAATGTTAAAAACCGTTTTACGGGGGCAACACTTCAGCCCTAACGGGTCAACTAATCGAATCGAACTTTTTTTATAAATATTCCTCGATAAATATCTAATTTAGTATGATCATTAGTTTTTCGATTTTATTCCACCCTTCTTGCAAAATAAAAAAATAACAGGTTGTCAACCTCGGAGGGGCTAGATTTCTTTACTCATTTGACTTTTCTAAGGTGTTCGAAAAGCGAATTAAAAAATTAATGATCATACTGAATTAGAAATTTATCGAGGAATATTTATAAAAAAAATTCGATTCGATTAGTTGACCAGAGGGGGCTGAAGTGTTGCCCCCGTAAAACGGTTTGGGTCACTTTTTCATCATTTTCATGGCATTGTGAAAGTACGTCGAAATCACCGTTGCTATGGGGATTTAAGACGATTACTATGGTATCAAGCCACATAATTCTTGCGTTGCCAAGCAATTTGCATATTTTTAGACTTTCGATGAATGTCAGCATCTAACTTTTTGTTGTTATGTGTATCTATGAGTGGTCATTTTAAGACATGAAATCTTTTTTAAACCCCCCCTTAACTGCAAATGAAAACCCAAGCCATTACCCTTCATAATACTATCGGTTTTACCGAAATAAGCTCCTCCGTGTAGTTAATATTAAAAAACCCTGAGGCTTTATTTCGGGGACATTTGTTGAATTCATGAATGAAGCATTCGTTAGGAATGCACCGAAAACGGAATTGATTCTATTTCATTCAATAATTCATAACATTTCTTTACAATCCTACGGAGTTTCAGAGCCCCTTTCAAATTAGTCTAATTATTCCGGGGTTTCCGCCCGGCCGGAGGGCTTATTTGGGTTAAAACGGTATAAATATAAGCAAATATAAACAACTCAAAGTCAAAGCTAAATATTTCTGTAGTCTCATTTCTCATAATTGAGATCGACACTAAAACATAAAGAGGGTTGGAAAAATATTCTTTGTGACTATGACTCACTGTGGGTTTAATTGAGATTGTGGCAACCGAGAGTCCGAGCGAGACAAGACGAGTGGAAGATTTGTTTATTGTCAAAAACACATAGCAAAGCAAAGACAGTATTATTTGCAAAATTTTATTACTAAAATATTGTAGCTCGCTGCAAAGCAAAATCTCGAGTTAAAAAATAATTATCTTTTTTATTTAAACTTGTATCCGTCATCCGTTCATCCATCCTTACCCGTATATATATAGATAGATGAGAGAGAATAGAGATAAAACAAAACAAGTAAGTCATGGCATAATTTGTAATTTTATGTAGTCCATTCCTATTTATTATCAAATGAGTAAGTGTATTAAGGTTTAATTAATTTAGCAACTATAGCGTGGCGTGAGTAATTGAAGTGGCATTTTATACATATTTAGTAAAGATAGTAAATCCATTCACATTGTGCATTGCCATGTACTACTCCACTTCACACTTACGATACGATAACGATACGTGTGTATAAGATCAAGATAACAATCAAATTTTCAAATACAATATCATTAATATTAATATGTTTTGAAGCTGATAGTTTGTAGTTGATTCTCAAGATAAATCACTATGTATAATTAATTACGAATAGAAAAATAAGAAGTTGTGAAATTAACATAACAGAAGCAACAGGTGTAGTAGCCTAGGCAGGCTGTGGGCTGGCTGAAAGAAAGCAAGCTTTCATTGAATTTAATTTAGCTGAACCATGTTGTTTACACCTAATTCAAATTTAAAAATTTAAAATCCCCGATTCTAGGAAGTCGATTAATCCTAGATTGAATTGACCAATTCATCTGATTCTGAATTTCTGATAGCTCTTGATTTGATGAGCGTTTAAGCAAAGACGATTAACCACAACTACCACAAGGCGGCCAAGACAGTGTGGATTAGTGGATTGAATTGAACACTGAAGAGTAATGGACTCTGATGATTTTTCATGTGCATTTTGTCTGGATATTCAGTCAGGTAAATAAATGGCAATTAAATTATGTTTAAATTTGTTATCGTTATAATTTTGTTATTGGCTGTAACTGCTGTCTTTGTTGCAGATAACGGAGACGAGGACTACTTTGTTTCGACGGAGTGTGGTCATATCTTTCATTTCCTGTGCCTGAAACCAGCTTATGAGAGCGGATATAAAGAGTATATTATTAACAGCTAATTGAATTAATAATATTTAATAAAAATAGCTTCAATTGATGGTAATTGGGTTTAATAATTTAATGGTTGATTTTATTCAATTTTTTAGTTGTCCAATTTGCCGAAGTCCATTGAATCTTGAGGACTTGCGGAAATTATACGGTCTAGAAGCAAAAGCTAAAAGCCCTGCCCAATCGTGCCTTAATGCTTACCAAGGATCTGCAAATGTTACTGATTTTCAAAAGGAATAGTAAGAAGCCTTGTCATTGTGTCATATATAGGCTTATTGCTATCGAGATTCGAGATGGTCCACACTTCCTTGAGGATATGGTCACAGTCTCAATCATTAGTGTAGCGCAATGGTAATTGTGTGATCACACAGTACCATGATGACGGTCGATTCGTTTTCAAACTAAACTATATGGCATACATTTTACCTTTTATAAATGCAAGCCAGTCAGAAATATAGTTGTTGTAAAGTGGTACAATTTTTCAGAAAGTTTAATTAGCTATGCTAACTTAAAATGTTTTATTCTCTGTAGCGATTATAAGTTCAAAATCATATTGGTTGGAGATGCCGGTGTTGGGAAGTCCTGTTTACTTCAACGTTATGCCGTAAATCACATAAATATAGATTTTAATTGCACATAATTTTGAATTGGTAATTAATTAGGAAATTATTTATTTTCTATTTAGGATGGCACTTATAATTCCAAATTATTTTCGACAATTGGGTGTGACTGGGTAAGTTTTACAAGATATTTCGTACAAGAACGAAAGAGAAAAGTAATAGGATAAAGATGAACATAATTAGTTTCCGCAATTGTTTTGTAATGTTTCAGCGTTCAAAAACATTGACTGTCGGTGGAAAAACAATAAATTTGAGCATGGTAAAATAATATAAAGCGTTGACTTAAAATTTGATTTTTTAAAATCATCTTATCCTTCATGTAATCATAGTTTCAAGATTCAGATGTTTGTTGTAGTGGGACACAGTGGGACAAGAGCGTCACCGATCTCTGGTGACAAATTATGTTCGCGACGCCCATGGTGCTCTCATAGTTTATGACATAACTAGTGAGGATTCATTTAGTGATATTGAATACTGGATAGACTTTGTAAAAAATAATGGACTTCAAGACTGTGTCAAAGTTCTCATTGGAAATAAGACTGATTTGGAGCAACATCGAGAAGTTCCTAAGACCAAGGGAAAGGTATAAATATAAATCTATAGATTAGTTTGCTTTGTACTTTCCTTGTCTCACTTGTAATTATTTTTGCATCGCTCGCTTTTGGCATGGTATTATTGTGTGGGCAGAAAGTCAAGTCAGTCAGTCGTTATCCGAATAAATAGTGTACTATATTGGGTCCAAATTATTCCATTTGAATAACCTTGATTTTGATTTGCGCAAAAAATATAAACGAAGTCAGTACCGAATCAATTCTTGTTTTGGAAACCGATCTATATTTCAGAGAAAAATTATGTATGCTTCAACACGAACACAATTGTTTGTATCTTTCTTTCATGTGCTTTTCCGTAAATGTTTGTTTTCTCAAGGTTTGCTACCTTTTTAATAATATATGACGACTTTATTCAGCATGCTTCCCAAACAATAAGCAAATGGGATTAGTAGGATATACCGAGTATATGCCTTTCCTTGCATGGTTAACGGAAACAGTTAGTGCCATTATTAGGGGAGGGGTTTATTTCTCAAAAGTGTTAGAACATAAACTAACTTAAATCAAAACTGGGTTTCAGATTTAAAGTGACACTTACTAATTTTTCGTCCATTTCACAGGCATTAGCTCAGAAACTTGGGATCACTTTCTTCGAGACTTCCGCTAAAGATGCATACAACGTGGAAGCAGGTTTCCGTACTTTGGCAGCGAAAATTCTTGAAACGGACGCATTAGTGAAGGAAGTTGTAGAACGTAAGGAACGAGGAGGAACGCTTCGACTGTCCAAGGAACAATACACTCCCATGAATCCGATTGTATTTGCTTGTTCTATGGGCTGGCAGTGGACGAAGGTCGGTGTCGTCGGAGCAGCTAGGGGTATCAAGTCTGGATGGAATTCAATTTCATCAAGACGTAGTTCTAATGATAACGATCATTAAAATAAACTAGTAGTTGGAAATGTCAGACTGTCTGACTGGGGCATCATGGGGGTGTGAAGATGATTCCGGATTTTTACTCTTTAAGTCCATTTTCCACGTAAACAGAACCTTCCAGTTTGTTTAATATTTATAACGAGAACATTTTACTGCCCAGGTATTCCTCGGAAAGTGCAACGTGCTTTTCCTTCTTGTTAAATATACTTTATTATTGTTTTTCGGTCTCATTTTAGACAGATTGAAACTTTAAAGTTACCAAAAGTAGTGCTTCTTTGCGTTTGAGAAGTATACTGTTATTTTAAAATTAACTCTGCTGTTTGGAATTTTTTTTAAATGTTATAAACTAAGAATATTACAATCATGCAATGATATTTATCAATATGATTATATACCATGTAGTGTGTAGCATTTGATACTCAATTTTTTTTAACCCTATTCTTATTCTGCAGAGAAAATAAAAATGTTTTCACATTTGGATTGGGAAAACGATGAATTGAGGTTGAACACCTTTGACGAACCGTTTAAAATGTGTAAGACTAACAACTGGATTTTATTCTGGAAAATACAATGCCAATGCACTATAATATTTAACTGTTTTTCTGTGTCAATTCTAATATTCTAAATATCGCTTTATTAATAAATTTTACAAGCCCAAAATTGAAGCAGAATTGCTTTTTAAAACAGGAAGGAAGGTTTGCGAGATTTGTACAAACCAAAGATATACTTTGGTTCTTTCAAGATGTACGTGAAAGTAAAACCGGTTTTGGACGAATATTTTTCTGGCGCCAAACGTCATTAAAGTTAGCAGACAGCGCCCATGAATATGGCGCCGCGGTCTCCGTCAACTTAAAAAATATGGATTTTATAAACATCGAAGTTAGTTATCTAAGTCTCTAAGTTAGCGCTCTACGGCTCTTTAGCGATTCTACACTACCTGTAGACTAGGTCTTAAGGTCTTTGGTAATTAATTATTAGATAATGGCACCATCATCACCGCTAATTAGAATGTAGACCTAGAGTACAAGTACTGTAGAGTCGGCCATGACCTACAGTATGCTTGGGGCAAGTCAAGAATTTTTTTAATCAGGTCTTAACATGGTGCCAGAAAGTGGATGGTCCTTCGAAACTCTGGACTTTGGTAATTAATTATAAGATAATGGCACCATCATTACCGCTAATTAGAATGTAGACCTAGAGTACAAGTACTGTAGAGTCAGCCATGACCTACAGTATGCTTGGGGCAAGTCAAGAATTTTTTTAATCAGGTCTTAACATGGTGCCAGAAAGTGGATGGTCCTTCAAAACTCCGGACTTTGGTAATTAATTATAAGATAATGGCACCATCATCACCGCTAATTAGAATGAAGACCTAAAGTACAAATACTGTAGAGTCGGCTATGACCTACAGTATGCTTGGGGCAGGTCAAGAAATTTTTTTAATCAGGTCTTAACATGGTGCCAGAAAGTGGATGGTCCTTCAAAACTCCGGACTTTGGCAATTAATTATAAGATAATGACACCATCATCACCGCTAATTAGAATGAAGACCTAGAGTACAAGTACTGTAGAGTCGGCTATGACCTACAGTATGCTTGGGGCAGGTCAAGAAATTTTTTTAATCAGGTCTTAACATGGTGCCAGAAAGTGGATGGTCCTTCAAAACTCCGGACTTTGGCAATTAATTATAAGATAATGACACCATCATCACCGCTAATTAGAATGAAGACCTAGAGTACAAGTACTGTAGAGTTGGCCATGACCTACAGTATGCTTGGGGCAGGTCAAGAAATTTTTTTAATCAGGTCTTAACATGGTGCCAGAAAGTGGATGGTCCTTCAAAACTCCGGACTTTGGTAATTAATTATAAGATAATGGCACCATCATCACCGCTAATTAGAATGAAGACCTAGAGTACAAGTACTGTAGAGTCGGCCATGACCTACAGTATGCTTGTGGCAGGTCAAGAAATTTTTTTAATCAGGTCTTAATATGGTGCCAGAAAGTGGATGGCCCTTCAAAACTCCGGACTTTGGTAATTAATTATAGGATTTTGGCTCCATAATCATGGTAATTAATGAAATAAATTAATAAAGTAATGCGAGTGTGAATAGGTGGAAGCAATATTTAATGTTTATAATAATTTAATTTAGGAATATAAATTATGAAACGTTTGTTTTTATTTATTAGTATTTTCCACTGGATCAGTTGTTGAACAGATGGGACCATCATACCGTGGACCGTACAGAAGCTCTAACTCTGCAAGTTTGCTCGGTAATTCGTTAATCTTGGTGTATATTTCGTTAAGTGCTTCTGGCAGCAGAACCTCCGACACGAGCCGATTATACTAAATGCAAAATACAACAATATAAGCTAGTGTGTCTAGTAAATTGATTATAGCTATGATGAATATGATAATGTAATACCTTCATTTGGTTTTGTAATATTGGGCAAATTGTGTCCAGTATTCTAGTATGAATTGCCATTATGTCGTGTTCTCGAAATGGTACAGTTATTTGAAGACCCTTTAATTTTTTGCGATCTTCCTTGTCAGAACTTAAAAATAGCTGAAAGCAAATCAGTGGTTAAAACAAGTTTTGATAAAATGTTGTTGCAAATTTCGTAAACTGTTAGCTCACTTCCATACGGGTGCAAGTAGTACCACCTTCAAAAATATCCAGGATATGTTTAATGCTTTCTTCGTAAGATTGCATTATAGCTTTGGAAGTTGTTGTTGCCATTGTTCTAAAAAAATTGAAATCTTCAAGCATGGCGTTTATTCCTGGTATTATAAATTTACTTACAGGCAGTGTTTGTTATATGCTTGTTGCTTTAGTTGATAATCTTCAAATATTGAACTCATAAATTGTCCAGCTTCAAAAGAAAACTCTTCGTCTTGAAATATAACAATTGTTTCATTATTGATATATATATATAATATGCAAATACCCAATGTAAATAAATTTACGAATATAACCTTCATCATTTATCCTGTTAGTGAGAACCGAAAACTGTGCAGCTTGTGAAGATTCCACCACACTCTTTCCAGAATCAGAGGAAACCACTTGGTCAATTCCGAATTCCAATTGATTTAGACCTCTATTAAAGGATTTCATTGCCACGTTAATAGTATTCGGATTTGCAATAAATTTAGCGAACGATTGTCCAGTCATATTTTGCCCAATTTCGGCTAATTTTTTAGATGGTTTGTTGGATTTTCTAATTTCATAGTTGCTAGAACACTCAATTGCTTCTTGAGCTTCAGGTTGTTCATTAGCTTGTGATTCTAACGATTTTGCTATTCCTGATGGTACTTTCAGATGATTAGGAACCGTGTCTGCACTGCTGTTTCCACCGTTCTCAAGATTAAGATTTTCAGTAAAACCCATGGCGATTTCTGTAGAATAAGCGAAAATCATTTTAGCAATAAATCATGTTTAAATATTTCGTAATTTTAAATTTGAGTTACCATTGTCAGTTACAATATTTTCTCGAATACAGAAAGCGATACTACTGAGTTCATTATCAAACATTGACATCAGTGATCTGCCACGTCTTGTTGTCGACAAGAGTCTGTCAGCTATTTCTAACCTATAGCTGTTCATATCAATTTCCAGTAGATTAGAAGAAGAACCAGGTTCTAAAATTTCTGCTTCGAGATTTCTAATCACATGTGGTCCACAGTCATTGGATATTTGACGCCTACATATTGATTTTTCTATTTTCCATCTGACAGAATTTGTTTGGAGGTACCTGTCAAAGTTGTTGATGATTTTCTGACTGTGCAGTGTCCAATCAGATTTTGCAATATAACCAGGATTTGAATCAAAACTTGTTAGTTTTCTTGCTGGAACATCCACTTTAGTCAAATAATAGTGGTCACGATGAAGTGTTGGAAGCCAAAAAATTCCACATTCACGGGCTTCTATAGACAAATTAGCTAGGGGTTCTGTCTGTTCTTGCCATTCATTTTGATTTGTTAGTGGGCATGCTGCAAACATTGTGAACCACACAGGTAACATGAAGTGGTATTTTTGTCCAGCTCGATTGATGACATCTTGCATTACTGCGTGCATCACGTCATCAGTGTAATATCCATGCTCTTCAAGTCCTATGAATGATTGTAGGCTTCCTCGAACTCCTCCAAGTTCAAAAATATGTTCGCCCAATGAAATCATTTTATTGGAATCGTTATTATTGGTTTGATTTGATGCAATTTGAATGTCAGCATGGAGTTTGTTCTCTCTTGAATTACGGTTATTGAAACAAACCTTGTCTGTAAAGTAGCGGCTTTTCCTCGACGCTTTAAGATTTCTCTTAGACCAGTTTTCTTTAGCCATATGGGCTTCCTTCTGCAATTCCACATTTATAGTGTTTCTTGTTTGGGATGAATTTCGTTTTAATGTTTCTTGCTTCTTGGATTCTTTTATTTGCTCTGACCGTGTGATGGCGTCCTTTGTCTTGGCTATAGTGAAATTGAACTCTGCTCTTAAAAAATCCCCAATATGAATATTTCGATCTGGATGAAGTAGCTGTTTTTTTTCTTTGAACTCATTTTCGACCGCTGCATTTGTTGCTCTGAGAAACGTAGGGTCTTTGGCTTCTCTAACTAAAGCGGCACTCCAGAGAGGATAATAGGGAATGTAATCGTTTTTCAGGACCGCCAACACTACAGGGCAAAAGTACGGATTAATAGGGGCGTCT
Source organism: Desoria tigrina (assembly GCA_906901685.1). Classification (NCBI taxonomy): domain Eukaryota; kingdom Metazoa; phylum Arthropoda; class Collembola; order Entomobryomorpha; family Isotomidae; genus Desoria; species Desoria tigrina. Next base: position 324,360 of record CAJQTU010000008.1, read on the forward strand.
TCAACTAAATCGGTGGCAGAGTTTGACTGAGGTTGTATACCCGCTTGGGTGGCATTACTCTCAAGCTCCGAGTTAATAACACTAATAAAATTGTGATAGAATGGAGATTTTTCTCTCAACAATTTTTTTTTCTTAATGTCAAGTCCTTCAAAGTCTACATTTGTGGATTCGCTGATTGTATCGTTTGGCACTTCCATATCCGTTCCTGATTCTAGAGATTTGACGAATGATTCTAATTTGCTTGAATCAATATTGTGTTGACCAAAAACATTGACTATTACTCTTGACATTTCTTCGAGTTCTTTCAAATTAACAGTTTCTTGAATTCGGGCTAAAGCATTCATTGACAATTTTTGAATCTGTTTGATTTGGGACGTCCTTGAATTCCCCAACTTAGAATTAACATTCCGTTGAAATGCAGCCGCGAGATGACTAGTGCAGATAAAATGACAGCTCTTGTCGTGAGGAAATTTCTCTTGTTTGTCCAGAACAGAAAACGACAATTTCAAATAGTCTGGTAATGACTGGGTGTTAACTGCTCTCAGTACTCCATGAATGAATGCAAAGCTATAGTCAGTAACGATTATATCTGCTACAGCTCGGCTTGGATACGTACGGAGAGCTTTAGTTTTATCCACAATGCGCCCTAGAAAATTTGAAATATCTAGGCTCTGATGCTTTTGCGATAACATCTGCCCAGCGACAAATGAAACTCCATCAAAGTTTTTTGCAATGGCTGTATACAGTAGTGTTTTGGGTTTACTAGACTTTACAAATCCACCGCTGGCGTCATAATATATAGTAAGCAAACCTTTTTGTTTGGAATCAGAGAGTAATCGAATTGCGTCTTGATCGTACAAATGAATGCAGAGCTGCCCTTCAGTAGTATTACATTCCTGAATGTACCCGGATACAATTTTAGATTCACGATAATGCTCCGAATTCAATTTTTTTTGCAGTGCTCTAATGTCGTTCTCGACAGACGTTTTGTCCTCCCGCTGACATGTTTTGGCGTCGGATTTAATTTTTCTTAGACTCATTGCCGATTTTTGAAGATTATTATTGTGGAGAAGTTTCGTACCTGGCGAATGCTGAATATTTTCCAAATAAACCTGGCGGGGCTTAACATGTTGCAGTCTTTTAGCCATCTCAATTCTCTCAATTCCCATAAGTGGTCGGCCGGTTGGAGTGGTTTGAACAAGTTTAAAATTTCCTAAAGTAGTTACTTCGATTTTTGTATCTTTACCTGCTGCTGGGGCTTTGGGAAAGACCACCGTAAATTTCATTCCACATCCACATTTTCCAACGCATTTGGCAAAATTGATTTTTCTAGACTTATACACAACTGGTGCTTTAGTTGCTTTAAAACAACAAACGATTTTGGCACGATCGAATGATTTGTTGATAGCTATAGCCCATTTGTTATCCACGAATGTATTCGTATTATAATTGAATGCCGGATCTAGGTCTATAGATAAGATATTAATTTCAAATTCTTTCAAGGGTTTATGCTCCAGTTCGTCTTTTGTAATGTTTAAAATGCTGCAAACGGTAGTAGTTGTCCCATCTAAATCCGAGTCGGACGAAGCTTCTATGTTCGTTGCAGTTTCATTGATTCCGCTTTCTGAATTCGAAAGACTCTCGTGTCTCAATTCTGAGTTGCCGCTATCAGAATCGGAACTCAAACGCCGCGTCTGTTTGCCGGGCGCATCCAAATCACTAACATTGCTCAAAATCCTTTGTCGTCTGAATTTAGTTGTTTGGCCTTTAGGTAGTTGCCTTTCTGAACTTATAACTGTTTCTGAGCCAACCGACGTAACTGATTTAACCGTATACTCATCTTCCACAATTATACCTTCCTCATTGTCAAACACTGTCTCTTCTGTGGCTTTACGTTTTGCTTTAAGGTTTCCCACCGAAAGAGATGTCTGTCCTCTTTTTTCCTCATTTTGGCTTTTAGATCCGTTTACAGAACCAGTAATTTCCCTGTATTTGTCCTCCAAAGTTTCACGGTTTGACATTGACTTTGTTGGAGTATCAAACTCCATTGGCTCATCCGTGTCACTATTAGTCATACCAGTCATTAAAGGTGGCTGGCCACAAGTGTCTTGCAGCGATAGTCGTCGCTGATTAGGATTAATTTTCATGGCCTGAGCTTCAAAAAAATCATGAGCACACCTTCGATATATTTCAATGCTTTGATTTGAATATCCTGCTGTGCAAAGTCCTCTTGCTATTATGTCGCGAACATCTGGCCGAGTTTGTAGATTTCTCAACCTATGTGCGTTAGCTGTTATTTGCTTCGATGTACGTATGATTTTGTGGGTTTTACAGACCATATGACCCAAAGTTGTCCACGTCGAGTATTTAATTAAGCTTTTTACGTCTTCAACTGATTTGCAAAGGTTTGCTTCGGAGTTGTGTTTATTTTTTATATTTGGCAGCTCGCGGACATATCGAAAAAATGCAATAAAGTCATCATCAGAAATATTCTTTTTCTGAGACGGTGGATGTTTGAGCTTCCGAATTGGAACTTCCATGTTTACCTCATCCTTAAAAATGGATGTTTTAGAAATTAATTTTTAGTGGTTTAAAACTATTTAAATCTTTAACAATAGATTTCATACCTGGTGAACTGAAGATTTTGTGCTGTTTTCTTGATCGTTTATTCCATGGTTGGCACTTAGATGATGCATTAATATGGTTCGAGTGGCGAAAGAACTTATAGGATCACAAATCCCGCACGGAAACATTGGTTCTGATGGGTTTTCTTGGGTGGTTGATGCGTTCTATTGATTAAAAAATAATACAAATAGTTTATTTCTATGTTTGAGGCCCTTAGCTGTTTGTTAAAATGCTTTGCTGCTGTTTAAATATAAAAACGGTTCAAACCTGTATAGTTATTGCATTTGTTGAACTAAATGTTTTAGCGGGTGCCTTTTTGCGGCTTGCCGCAGCGACTTCAATGTCTTTCGCAAGTGACGTCAGGCCAATCATTCGGAAAAACCTCGACGATTTGAGTGGTGGATTAATTTTTTTATCGTAAGTCCCTCCAAACATTTCTTGAAACGTTCCAGGCCTAAATTGTGGGTGGGAGTCCGGTGGCCTTTCATCGGGGTCTGAGTCAAGGTCAAAGTGTTCGGCTGTTTGCTTTGCCTGAATTTTGCCATTTGTTTTGCGTGCTTCATAATTTATTGGAATTCCAACCTCCAGAAACGATTGAAAATCAATATTGGGCATACCGCTTCTGCTTTCATTGTGGTGTTCCACGCGATTATCCGTTAGACGTCGGTTTTTCGAAATATCGTTCAAACCTCTGTTGTACATGCCCGTGTTTTGACGATCATTGATCATAGAATGGCTTGCAGTTGACAACATACTACATGCCTCTTCTTGTACAATAAATGGTATTTTGCAAGTATCGTGATTGCTAACATCGTTCCGTATACTAAAATTTTGCTTGGAATCCGTGTAATAAGATTCTCTTTTCAGTTTTTGCTGTAGTTCATGTTCTTCCCTGGCCCGTATCTGCACCTCGGTCAGCCGATTTTGAATTTTTTTTTGTTTTGGATCCGATTTAAAAAACTTTAAAGTTAAATTTGCTAACTTCTGAGTAATTGAGAGTCTGGGATTAATCTCTGGTTTTGTCTCGGATGGATTTATTTTTGATGTTGTTACGCTTTGAGCAGTTATGTTTTCTTGGATACCGACAACTTCTATGCGGTCCAATGAAGGGTTTGATAAAATGGAAGGAAACCCGGCACGATAGCATCTTTTTGGCACTGGATCTGACGCGCAAGCGTTGTCAGAAATTGCAGAATGAACGTCAACGGTTGTTGAAACAGTTTGCGTTATGGGTTCGCTGAATGCTGTGGTTTCTGGTATGCTTGATAGTGTAACATTTGTTTTAGGGAGCTGCTTAGTGAAATGTGAATTGATTTTTGTTTTGATTAAAATTTGATTATCAGATAAAACTGAATCTTTTAAAGATAAGATTTCTTCGTCTTTGAAGTATTGAGTCCCCATTTAAGTTCTTGAGTGTATGAGAAAATGTATGGCTTCGACTTGGCTTATTGTAGTAAAGGTGTAACTTTGATTGTTCTAAAATGTTTGATTGGTATCCAAAAATCTCTTTTCCCACATTTTATCCTTGGTGCAAACTGCCACCTGCATTTATGAGTTTGATATTAGTGTCAAATAATTGAAGCTCAGATTATAGGATGGAAATATTATTATAGACCCTGTACTATAAATATATAATCATAGTGCTATATATCACAATGCTTGCATTTTAACTCATCGTCTTTATACCAGAGTTTTTATGAAATTAATCAATCTAAATAAAACTATCTTCTTTGACCCGTGCTAATCCACTCGATTTAATGTTTTGAAATTAAGTCATAACATATATTATTACATATTTGATGTTTTATTAAACTGATTATAATTTCTACTCAAATACCAATTTCAATTAAATATCTGTAATCAAAGTGTTTCATTCTGTTTGTATTTGTTAAACCGGAAAACCTAATTGCAAACTTATTATTACAAATGTACAGTACAGTACAGTAAATTAGTACTTAAAGGTAGGCATCCCGCAACAAGTAGCCGTACGGCTAAAGCAGGAAGTCTTGCAGCATTTAAAACATCCATATCTATTATTTTCGTTGCGACTTGGACAAGCTTCAAATACTGACATACAGCAGATTAAACATTTTATATGTAATCTATTTTTGTCTGTTTCATCTCGTCTGCGTATTATGAAATTTCGTTTAACCTGAACAAGCTTCCTAAAAAACTTGTTAAATTTTTCGTCATCCAAGTTCGAACGAACAAAGCTCAACAATAGCCAGTCCCCGAAACTGATTTCAGAGTAAGCATATCTCCGCGGTATACCACACACTGATTTGCAAAGTTTGCGCATTTCATTTTGCCTATAACAGTTACACAGCCAGGCAAGGAGCAAACAAATAAATGAAACCACAAATAATATTGAACCGATAGCTACTAGAAGCCAAATAATCGCGTACATGTATCTAAGGTAGTCATTGTTGGGAAGATGACATGTCGGGTACTTCGTCTCCAAGGACCCTCCGTGACCGAAATTCCCTATTTGGCATTTTGCGAACCTAGGGAAAATCCAGTCAGCCGGTGTGACATACATAGCTGGATCCCACAATTCCATCTTAAAATATAAAAACATTAAATAATAAAAAATACGAGTATAGATTAGGTTACATTACCAGGAATAAAACAACATACCACTAAGTCCCATCCGTAGGTCAAAAATCTACGACCCAAAACGTGGACGAGAATGACTGCGGTCAGAAGATAAAATATTATACTCAAAAGACTACAAAATACGTAAGTCATGGCATATGATCCATTTGAAGGTATTGTCTCCATGAATTTATCAACTCTCTCGCGGGGGCTCAACTCCTTATCAACGTCACTTAAAAAACGCACCTTCTGGCTTCCCGACCGCTATAAAGCAAAAACGTTCATCGGTTTTATTCACCTGCAGCAGTGAATAATCTAAAAACCAAAATTATAACGAATGCTCACTACTAAAATCACGGCAGGGATCATATTGATGATTGCCAGCGCATTCATGATGCTTGTTGTGATGGTATAAAAGATTTGAAGTACTTTGACGTCCGTTCCAATTAAATATTGTCCAACACCAGGAAATGCAGCATCTTCCATTAATGAGGAATTCATCCATCTGGTCACTTAAATTATATATAGATTATATATAGAGATATAGTTTATATACTTGTAAATGAGTATAGCAGATACATACGTTTATCATATTACTTCTATTTACCTAGAAATGTCCTTCCATAACAGAATGAGTCTATATCTGGATTGAGCGTTTTCTGATTATCCTTATCAGTGTAGCAGTGAATGTCATCGTTTATGTCAGTGTTAAACAAAAAATGGTTTGTGTCGACACCAGTAAAAGAAGCAAACCCGACAAGAATAAAGGGCAGAAACACCGAAGAAAACCAGAATTGACGCCCAAAAGCGGTATACTGTAGAGTTATTAGGCTAAATAGCAATTTACCAACCACGTTATTATCGCAGCACATTTTTAAGCAGATTTTGATAAACTAATTAGGTTTTTAAGTATAAGTTGGAAACGTAGCCTACGTTAAAGTGAACGTAGAGTTAATTACATTAAATTATTCGTTGGTTGCAATAGATTTCGGAATGGATTGTGACTTGGCTTTTCTCGCTGATTTATTTTTTCTGTGTTGTCGCCTGGCCTTTGCTTTTCTTCCTGCTGCTCGTCTAGTAGAATTCGCTGTCGTAATTCTCGATTGTACAGCCTCAGAACTAAGAAAAGACCTCCTTATTTTGGAAACTCCTTCTTTATTCAGAGCTTTTAATCTTGCTTCTTCAGATTCTATGTAAACCTGTTAGAGTCGAACAAAAATTACACTCAAATATTGCGTATTAACACTAAAGATTACAAATTAATTAATTAAAATAATTAACGATGTTCAGATTATTAAAACTCACTTTTGGACGGATAACGGCTTGCTCGGATTGAGAAACTGCGTTAGGTCGTCTTTGCTTTTTTCTGCGTTTATCGACCTAAGGTATAAATCAGCAAGTGTATAATAAATATTCAATAAGTCATTTCTGAATTCATCGCTGCTTTTATCATAACATCAATATCATCAATTACTTATCATCAATCATAAAGAAAAAGATGTAGTTATTATTAAAAAGTGAACGAAAAATGAGGTAAATTCGATGAGAATTTTTACATGAGGGTTTTTTCGAGTTTTTACTATTATAAGATGCATTACGCTTCAATACATAGAAAATATAGATGGGGGTAGCATACCGAGCTATGCGAGATAGGAAGAGGTTATCTGATTCTATCGTTGCTTGGCCTGCCGAAAAACCAAATGGCCCCTGCCCAACTTTTCGTAGCCTGCCCACCAGTCTTCTTAAGTACATGAATAGCTATAGACAGGATCGAACTGATCTACTAATAAAATTGTGATAGAATGGAGATTTTTCTCTCAACAATTTTTTTTTCTTAATGTCAAGTCCTTCAAAGTCTACATTTGTGGATTCGCTGATTGTATCGTTTGGCACTTCCATATCCGTTCCTGATTCTAGAGATTTGACGAATGATTCTAATTTGCTTGAATCAATATTGTGTTGACCAAAAACATTGACTATTACTCTTGACATTTCTTCGAGTTCTTTCAAATTAACAGTTTCTTGAATTCGGGCTAAAGCATTCATTGACAATTTTTGAATCTGTTTGATTTGGGACGTCCTTGAATTCCCCAACTTAGAATTAACATTCCGTTGAAATGCAGCCGCGAGATGACTAGTGCAGATAAAATGACAGCTCTTGTCGTGAGGAAATTTCTCTTGTTTGTCCAGAACAGAAAACGACAATTTCAAATAGTCTGGTAATGACTGGGTGTTAACTGCTCTCAGTACTCCATGAATGAATGCAAAGCTATAGTCAGTAACGATTATATCTGCTACAGCTCGGCTTGGATACGTACGGAGAGCTTTAGTTTTATCCACAATGCGCCCTAGAAAATTTGAAATATCTAGGCTCTGATGCTTTTGCGATAACATCTGCCCAGCGACAAATGAAACTCCATCAAAGTTTTTTGCAATGGCTGTATACAGTAGTGTTTTGGGTTTACTAGACTTTACAAATCCACCGCTGGCGTCATAATATATAGTAAGCAAACCTTTTTGTTTGGAATCAGAGAGTAATCGAATTGCGTCTTGATCGTACAAATGAATGCAGAGCTGCCCTTCAGTAGTATTACATTCCTGAATGTACCCGGATACAATTTTAGATTCACGATAATGCTCCGAATTCAATTTTTTTTGCAGTGCTCTAATGTCGTTCTCGACAGACGTTTTGTCCTCCCGCTGACATGTTTTGGCGTCGGATTTAATTTTTCTTAGACTCATTGCCGATTTTTGAAGATTATTATTGTGGAGAAGTTTCGTACCTGGCGAATGCTGAATATTTTCCAAATAAACCTGGCGGGGCTTAACATGTTGCAGTCTTTTAGCCATCTCAATTCTCTCAATTCCCATAAGTGGTCGGCCGGTTGGAGTGGTTTGAACAAGTTTAAAATTTCCTAAAGTAGTTACTTCGATTTTTGTATCTTTACCTGCTGCTGGGGCTTTGGGAAAGACCACCGTAAATTTCATTCCACATCCACATTTTCCAACGCATTTGGCAAAATTGATTTTTCTAGACTTATACACAACTGGTGCTTTAGTTGCTTTAAAACAACAAACGATTTTGGCACGATCGAATGATTTGTTGATAGCTATAGCCCATTTGTTATCCACGAATGTATTCGTATTATAATTGAATGCCGGATCTAGGTCTATAGATAAGATATTAATTTCAAATTCTTTCAAGGGTTTATGCTCCAGTTCGTCTTTTGTAATGTTTAAAATGCTGCAAACGGTAGTAGTTGTCCCATCTAAATCCGAGTCGGACGAAGCTTCTATGTTCGTTGCAGTTTCATTGATTCCGCTTTCTGAATTCGAAAGACTCTCGTGTCTCAATTCTGAGTTGCCGCTATCAGAATCGGAACTCAAACGCCGCGTCTGTTTGCCGGGCGCATCCAAATCACTAACATTGCTCAAAATCCTTTGTCGTCTGAATTTAGTTGTTTGGCCTTTAGGTAGTTGCCTTTCTGAACTTATAACTGTTTCTGAGCCAACCGACGTAACTGATTTAACCGTATACTCATCTTCCACAATTATACCTTCCTCATTGTCAAACACTGTCTCTTCTGTGGCTTTACGTTTTGCTTTAAGGTTTCCCACCGAAAGAGATGTCTGTCCTCTTTTTTCCTCATTTTGGCTTTTAGATCCGTTTACAGAACCAGTAATTTCCCTGTATTTGTCCTCCAAAGTTTCACGGTTTGACATTGACTTTGTTGGAGTATCAAACTCCATTGGCTCATCCGTGTCACTATTAGTCATACCAGTCATTAAAGGTGGCTGGCCACAAGTGTCTTGCAGCGATAGTCGTCGCTGATTAGGATTAATTTTCATGGCCTGAGCTTCAAAAAAATCATGAGCACACCTTCGATATATTTCAATGCTTTGATTTGAATATCCTGCTGTGCAAAGTCCTCTTGCTATTATGTCGCGAACATCTGGCCGAGTTTGTAGATTTCTCAACCTATGTGCGTTAGCTGTTATTTGCTTCGATGTACGTATGATTTTGTGGGTTTTACAGACCATATGACCCAAAGTTGTCCACGTCGAGTATTTAATTAAGCTTTTTACGTCTTCAACTGATTTGCAAAGGTTTGCTTCGGAGTTGTGTTTATTTTTTATATTTGGCAGCTCGCGGACATATCGAAAAAATGCAATAAAGTCATCATCAGAAATATTCTTTTTCTGAGACGGTGGATGTTTGAGCTTCCGAATTGGAACTTCCATGTTTACCTCATCCTTAAAAATGGATGTTTTAGAAATTAATTTTTAGTGGTTTAAAACTATTTAAATCTTTAACAATAGATTTCATACCTGGTGAACTGAAGATTTTGTGCTGTTTTCTTGATCGTTTATTCCATGGTTGGCACTTAGATGATGCATTAATATGGTTCGAGTGGCGAAAGAACTTATAGGATCACAAATCCCGCACGGAAACATTGGTTCTGATGGGTTTTCTTGGGTGGTTGATGCGTTCTATTGATTAAAAAATAATACAAATAGTTTATTTCTATGTTTGAGGCCCTTAGCTGTTTGTTAAAATGCTTTGCTGCTGTTTAAATATAAAAACGGTTCAAACCTGTATAGTTATTGCATTTGTTGAACTAAATGTTTTAGCGGGTGCCTTTTTGCGGCTTGCCGCAGCGACTTCAATGTCTTTCGCAAGTGACGTCAGGCCAATCATTCGGAAAAACCTCGACGATTTGAGTGGTGGATTAATTTTTTTATCGTAAGTCCCTCCAAACATTTCTTGAAACGTTCCAGGCCTAAATTGTGGGTGGGAGTCCGGTGGCCTTTCATCGGGGTCTGAGTCAAGGTCAAAGTGTTCGGCTGTTTGCTTTGCCTGAATTTTGCCATTTGTTTTGCGTGCTTCATAATTTATTGGAATTCCAACCTCCAGAAACGATTGAAAATCAATATTGGGCATACCGCTTCTGCTTTCATTGTGGTGTTCCACGCGATTATCCGTTAGACGTCGGTTTTTCGAAATATCGTTCAAACCTCTGTTGTACATGCCCGTGTTTTGACGATCATTGATCATAGAATGGCTTGCAGTTGACAACATACTACATGCCTCTTCTTGTACAATAAATGGTATTTTGCAAGTATCGTGATTGCTAACATCGTTCCGTATACTAAAATTTTGCTTGGAATCCGTGTAATAAGATTCTCTTTTCAGTTTTTGCTGTAGTTCATGTTCTTCCCTGGCCCGTATCTGCACCTCGGTCAGCCGATTTTGAATTTTTTTTTGTTTTGGATCCGATTTAAAAAACTTTAAAGTTAAATTTGCTAACTTCTGAGTAATTGAGAGTCTGGGATTAATCTCTGGTTTTGTCTCGGATGGATTTATTTTTGATGTTGTTACGCTTTGAGCAGTTATGTTTTCTTGGATACCGACAACTTCTATGCGGTCCAATGAAGGGTTTGATAAAATGGAAGGAAACCCGGCACGATAGCATCTTTTTGGCACTGGATCTGACGCGCAAGCGTTGTCAGAAATTGCAGAATGAACGTCAACGGTTGTTGAAACAGTTTGCGTTATGGGTTCGCTGAATGCTGTGGTTTCTGGTATGCTTGATAGTGTAACATTTGTTTTAGGGAGCTGCTTAGTGAAATGTGAATTGATTTTTGTTTTGATTAAAATTTGATTATCAGATAAAACTGAATCTTTTAAAGATAAGATTTCTTCGTCTTTGAAGTATTGAGTCCCCATTTAAGTTCTTGAGTGTATGAGAAAATGTATGGCTTCGACTTGGCTTATTGTAGTAAAGGTGTAACTTTGATTGTTCTAAAATGTTTGATTGGTATCCAAAAATCTCTTTTCCCACATTTTATCCTTGGTGCAAACTGCCACCTGCATTTATGAGTTTGATATTAGTGTCAAATAATTGAAGCTCAGATTATAGGATGGAAATATTATTATAGACCCTGTACTATAAATATATAATCATAGTGCTATATATCACAATGCTTGCATTTTAACTCATCGTCTTTATACCAGAGTTTTTATGAAATTAATCAATCTAAATAAAACTATCTTCTTTGACCCGTGCTAATCCACTCGATTTAATGTTTTGAAATTAAGTCATAACATATATTATTACATATTTGATGTTTTATTAAACTGATTATAATTTCTACTCAAATACCAATTTCAATTAAATATCTGTAATCAAAGTGTTTCATTCTGTTTGTATTTGTTAAACCGGAAAACCTAATTGCAAACTTATTATTACAAATGTACAGTACAGTACAGTAAATTAGTACTTAAAGGTAGGCATCCCGCAACAAGTAGCCGTACGGCTAAAGCAGGAAGTCTTGCAGCATTTAAAACATCCATATCTATTATTTTCGTTGCGACTTGGACAAGCTTCAAATACTGACATACAGCAGATTAAACATTTTATATGTAATCTATTTTTGTCTGTTTCATCTCGTCTGCGTATTATGAAATTTCGTTTAACCTGAACAAGCTTCCTAAAAAACTTGTTAAATTTTTCGTCATCCAAGTTCGAACGAACAAAGCTCAACAATAGCCAGTCCCCGAAACTGATTTCAGAGTAAGCATATCTCCGCGGTATACCACACACTGATTTGCAAAGTTTGCGCATTTCATTTTGCCTATAACAGTTACACAGCCAGGCAAGGAGCAAACAAATAAATGAAACCACAAATAATATTGAACCGATAGCTACTAGAAGCCAAATAATCGCGTACATGTATCTAAGGTAGTCATTGTTGGGAAGATGACATGTCGGGTACTTCGTCTCCAAGGACCCTCCGTGACCGAAATTCCCTATTTGGCATTTTGCGAACCTAGGGAAAATCCAGTCAGCCGGTGTGACATACATAGCTGGATCCCACAATTCCATCTTAAAATATAAAAACATTAAATAATAAAAAATACGAGTATAGATTAGGTTACATTACCAGGAATAAAACAACATACCACTAAGTCCCATCCGTAGGTCAAAAATCTACGACCCAAAACGTGGACGAGAATGACTGCGGTCAGAAGATAAAATATTATACTCAAAAGACTACAAAATACGTAAGTCATGGCATATGATCCATTTGAAGGTATTGTCTCCATGAATTTATCAACTCTCTCGCGGGGGCTCAACTCCTTATCAACGTCACTTAAAAAACGCACCTTCTGGCTTCCCGACCGCTATAAAGCAAAAACGTTCATCGGTTTTATTCACCTGCAGCAGTGAATAATCTAAAAACCAAAATTATAACGAATGCTCACTACTAAAATCACGGCAGGGATCATATTGATGATTGCCAGCGCATTCATGATGCTTGTTGTGATGGTATAAAAGATTTGAAGTACTTTGACGTCCGTTCCAATTAAATATTGTCCAACACCAGGAAATGCAGCATCTTCCATTAATGAGGAATTCATCCATCTGGTCACTTAAATTATATATAGATTATATATAGAGATATAGTTTATATACTTGTAAATGAGTATAGCAGATACATACGTTTATCATATTACTTCTATTTACCTAGAAATGTCCTTCCATAACAGAATGAGTCTATATCTGGATTGAGCGTTTTCTGATTATCCTTATCAGTGTAGCAGTGAATGTCATCGTTTATGTCAGTGTTAAACAAAAAATGGTTTGTGTCGACACCAGTAAAAGAAGCAAACCCGACAAGAATAAAGGGCAGAAACACCGAAGAAAACCAGAATTGACGCCCAAAAGCGGTATACTGTAGAGTTATTAGGCTAAATAGCAATTTACCAACCACGTTATTATCGCAGCACATTTTTAAGCAGATTTTGATAAACTAATTAGGTTTTTAAGTATAAGTTGGAAACGTAGCCTACGTTAAAGTGAACGTAGAGTTAATTACATTAAATTATTCGTTGGTTGCAATAGATTTCGGAATGGATTGTGACTTGGCTTTTCTCGCTGATTTATTTTTTCTGTGTTGTCGCCTGGCCTTTGCTTTTCTTCCTGCTGCTCGTCTAGTAGAATTCGCTGTCGTAATTCTCGATTGTACAGCCTCAGAACTAAGAAAAGACCTCCTTATTTTGGAAACTCCTTCTTTATTCAGAGCTTTTAATCTTGCTTCTTCAGATTCTATGTAAACCTGTTAGAGTCGAACAAAAATTACACTCAAATATTGCGTATTAACACTAAAGATTACAAATTAATTAATTAAAATAATTAACGATGTTCAGATTATTAAAACTCACTTTTGGACGGATAACGGCTTGCTCGGATTGAGAAACTGCGTTAGGTCGTCTTTGCTTTTTTCTGCGTTTATCGACCTAAGGTATAAATCAGCAAGTGTATAATAAATATTCAATAAGTCATTTCTGAATTCATCGCTGCTTTTATCATAACATCAATATCATCAATTACTTATCATCAATCATAAAGAAAAAGATGTAGTTATTATTAAAAAGTGAACGAAAAATGAGGTAAATTCGATGAGAATTTTTACATGAGGGTTTTTTCGAGTTTTTACTATTATAAGATGCATTACGCTTCAATACATAGAAAATATAGATGGGGGTAGCATACCGAGCTATGCGAGATAGGAAGAGGTTATCTGATTCTATCGTTGCTTGGCCTGCCGAAAAACCAAATGGCCCCTGCCCAACTTTTCGTAGCCTGCCCACCAGTCTTCTTAAGTACATGAATAGCTATAGACAGGATCGAACTGATCTACTGCATGATCACATTTCATGGAAGATTATTCGTAACACTAAATTTAAAACGTAATATCATAAATGGGAATCATTGAATGCAAAATTGTACGAGTTTGTATTGTGGATAGATTATGCGATAAACTCTTTACTACATGAAATATGAAATATTATCATCCGAGACTTCATATTTTATAACGGTTGACGAGAATAGAGATAAACTGATATTGGTACAAGGAAGAAATTAGTAGGTGGATTGCTAACTGTATAGACGGAAAATGGTTTCTAGTTTAGGAGTCCGGACTTTGACAACCAAAAACTCACAACTTAAATAAACCATAGAGGTACTTAGGTTTTGAAAAGGTATTTGAAGAGCTGTACAGTCATTGTAGGTAGCGATTTTGAAAGCATCTTTTAATTTGAATCGCATCTTTTCCTCGGGAGGTTGTGACCCAATTTCGATTCAGAAATTCCATTTTGGTTTACGGGAAAACAAACCCTTTTACTTTCTACGAAGATTTTGAGCCAAAAATGTCGAGCTTTCCGAAAAATTCATTACTTTAATTGGCTTGCCTAATCATTAATCATGTTTCATGAAATTCCTGCATTCAATAAATTGCAAGGATATTCTATGCACTATTTTAAATTTGATTTATTTAGGTTAGAAGAATAATCCTTATAATAGTAGTAGTAGTATAATAATAGTAATAATCCTTATAATTAAATGATTGCATGAGCTATTTCGGGAAATATTGTATCTAAATTAGCTACGTGCTAATTGCACTTTGATTCATGAAGATAAACGTTTCGTGTCTTTGCTGATTTTTATATTCCGCCTAGAGACTTCTCTCTTCTTCGAGAATTCTTCATCATCACTTCTTCACATTCTGACTGTGCCTTTATGATATATGAATTATTGGTAGTTGAGAGTGGTGGATATAAAATATAATATTTCATGTACTCAACAAGAGTTCATCGCAACATCACCCCTCCATTATACACATTCGTTAATGTTGTCATGAAATGATTCTCAATTCTATTCCTTACGTATTTAAATAATGTGTTTTAATTAACTTAATTTAATTCAAATATATGATTGTAGTATTGTAGCAATTTCTATTGATGGCTATGAATTTGGACTCTGTGACAGAATATTCCTACAATATATATAACCGTATATTATACCACTTTTGAATTTGAAATTTATATCCAAAATGAGAAATTGATTAGAGATTTCAAATTGCCATTATACAATTTAATATCGTAACGAGATTGAAAAGGCTATAGGCAATTGGCTTAGGGATTACATTACGGGGCTTTGCTTGATATAAACCAGGCATTCTGCCTGTACAAGACACATTTCAATTCGCAACTTCCTCTAATAATCATCAATTTGTTAATAACAACACCTTATTTAATACACAAATAATAGAATTGAGAATCATTTCATGAAATTAAGAATGAATGAGTATAGTGGAGAGATGGAAGATGTAAAAAACCTCTTAAGACAATGGATTACTCGGTATTAAATTGTGTAAACTGACTGTAGTTTAAAAATTATCTCTAAGCAGCCAATAAAGCCCAGTCAATAAAAAGTAAAGCTTCGACTTTTCCAGCAAGGCAAGGTTAAATAATCTATATTGTTTGAGTATGATGACAGGTTGATCAATATGACCTATTAAATGCGTTGGTGATGTGTAATTGGAATCCGAGTGTGAAAACTATATTTTTATGGAGGGTGAAAATCTCAAAAATTGTTCAATTGTCTTGTAAATTCAATCAAAAAAAGGCAATTACCGAATTCCTTCCTGAGAACATTCCGTTGTTAGTCAACTGATCAGTCTCTTAGAGTTCTGTTTTATTTTATTGTTTCTTATATTAACGCTTGTATGTCTCATTTTGAAGATGAATTAAACGTTCAAAAGTATTTTGTGCACTATGGTCTGATTCTCAAACCTAACAGGGTATCCCTTAAAAAATATTTAGCTAAATAGCTCCCTAACTAACTTTAAGAATTTAGTATTTTTATTAAAACTTTAAAAAAGTTATAGTATATGCAATTAAAAAAGGCTTCTTTAACCGGTGGTTTAATTCGGGATTCCTAAACTGGAAACAGTCTCCCGAACATACATTCATAAATCCACTGAATCTATTTTTCATACAATATCAGTTAAACTCTCTATCCTCGTTACTTCTTCACATAAAGAGAGCTGATGTTATGAAATATGTAAGTCGTTCAAGTCTTGGAGGATAAAAAGTATCCTATGACAAGCACTCGGGAGCTCCTTGCACCATAACTTTCCCACGATATACAGTAGGACATTCATGCATGAAATGATTCTCAATTTTATTTGTACGTTTCAAATAATGTGTTTTAATTTACTGATTAATGATTTTAGTAATTTCAAATGATGAATTAAGTCGAACCGTCTCATAAAGGAACGGGACAAGCAGATGGGGTTTAAAAGCTATAGCGAATATAATTCTTTATCCTTCTTTTCTGACTAAACATGCTATTTATTTATTTATTTAATTTTGATGTCGGTAAAAAGCATCTGAGTGATGTCCTGTTCACTTTAACTGTTAAGGAAAGCGAAGACAAAAATATTAAAATTTATAAGTGAATCCACTCAGTCAAAAATAAATTCAGCTCTTGATCCGCAGGGGGCCGGGGGAGGAACAACGTAATCCGGTTTTTTAAAATAGCGAATTAAAAATTCACAACCCTTGAATCTATAGGGCATATTAGATCTTAACGGCTAACGTTGATCAGATTACCGTTTACATATTTCTTGTAATAATGTAATCATGTTTCGAGATTGTTGTTCTTCTCTTTAGTACAAAGGATCTAGCATCAACAATAGGCCTTGATACTCCTATCTCCTGTGCAGTTAGTATTGCCTAATATAGTACAAGCCCTTGAGGGATGTTGGTTTCTAACTGTATTTTAAATAACCTCTTGAACTACACTTTCGTAAATGCCCGAAGTTTGTTTTAATATAATCAATTTTTAAACTATTAAAACTAGATCTGATAGGCGTTGTTCTTGATGTATAGTAAATAGACCATTTGGGAGATATCTCAACACCAAACAAGATCTGACCGAAATTCCAAACAAAGTTCAGAAAAGGCCAGTCTGACCCAGACTCCGAACAAAAGTTCAGAGATAGTCCGATTGAATGTATTATTGAAAGATAATTTTATGCAACAATAATCTGCGGAATATTTACGAATAGAAAAAAGACAAAAGTTAGTATTGGGTACCTTAGTTTTGTCCTTTGTCATTGCTCATTCGATGAAATTCAGTAGGTATAGTGGTGAATGGGCTGCTCAGATGTAAATGGGGTTCTTAACTCGGATGTGTTAGGGGCCACTTACCATGGCGTCTTGAATCGGAGAAGTCTAGGATTTTATCTCCGATTAAATTGCATTGGCAGATGCAGATTTATTTCTATGTAAGTCTTAGCGCTTACATGAATCCATGATTTCATTTTGGAATTGTTCAATGAGCGAGTTATATGCATATAAAAAGTAATTACTGACGATTACTCAACCACTATATACAATCCACAATACACAAACATCATCGATGACACGCATTATCACTCCTTGTTCTTGGTTTCATGGTTCAGATTAAAGTTCAATTTCATTATGCAACCGTGGTCAAAATAGTTCTTGAAACAATTAAAACCTCGAGATCATCTAAAGGAAGTAAAACCAAACAGCATTCCCCAAACACGTAAATCACTTCCTTTACTATTAATTTATCTAGGGTTCTGATTTTCAAAATAATAAGTCAACTAATTTTAATTTTTTCATAATTATATTTTCATGGAATTGTCACTATACTTCGTCTCATCCTATTCATAAGAAAGCTTATACCTGATTAAATCCCTTTTTGGTTTGCCACGGCTGAACTCGGTTTGGTCTTAACGACACTACTAAAAAATAGACTAGTTGCAATGTAAACAATTCCTTGAGTCGTTAATTAAAACGCAAATCGTAAATTGTCACTGATTATGAACCGGATTCGGTGTTGAGATTTCACCCAAACAGTTCATACTATTTTTTCATGGAATTTTCACTATTCCCTGTCTCATCCTATTCAGAGAGAAAGCTAATATCTAATAACTCCTATTTCGTGAGTCACGCCTGAAGTCGGGTTTGTCTGAAGGACGCTTTTAACAGCGATTTTAATCTTTTATCGTAAACCATTACTGTCTTATTTTTTAGTCGATCAGTTGCTCATCTCCATAAACCTTCAAAAACATGATTCGGAAATACATCAAAATGAAACGGAATGTAAAGTTGTCGAATGCGATTTCAATATTAGTAGGTTGCGTCATCGGCAATGGACTTATTTTATTGAACACTGTAAGTAAAAACGAGACCCAATTCAACCATTCCAAAATCTATTTATTATCAATAAATTATAATTTCTGATTAGAAAATGTACGAAAATGCCCAAGGTCCATATGCAGCCGTTGCTGTCTGGGGTGTATGTGGACTATATACTCTAATTGGTGCTATATGCCTTGCTGAGTTGGGTATGTGACGGACTAATTATTTATTTTGATGGATTCTTATTTATACCTTGGTAATAAAGTTCCATATAACAGGATCATGCATAGTCGGCCCCGGAGGAGAATTTACGTATATTCAGCGTAAGCAATTACATTATTATTTTCCTCAAAACCTGCATATTCTCAAGTAATCATCTAAATTGCATCTCATAATAATAAAGGCGCATTTGGTCCGCTTCCTGGATTCTTAAGCCTCTGGGTCTCAGTGTTGGTGATAAGACCAATTACGTTGTCCGTTATTGCCTTTGAACTTGCTAAGTAAGCTCATAAAACGAAAGTAACCTTTTATTTTTTCTTTGTACTTATCAAAGTTATCAACAAGAATTATTATTTCAGAATTTTATTTCAACCGTTTCAATGCTGTGCTGTATGTCGAGGTCCAGACTATGCAACAGAATTGCTGGCTTCAGTTATTTTATGTTGGTCTTGAATATTAAGTGAGTGCATTAATTTTTATCTGGAATTGATAAGGATATTTTATTTTCAGGTCTCATGACGGCATTAAATTCGGTGTCTGTGAGGTTCGTCTTAAAAATTCAAAACGTAAGACATGTAGACTTTATTAATGTGTAAATTCTATAGTAGTAATTGCAACTTTGTCAACTCGAATTTGTAGATCTTGACTCTTGTCAATGTTATGATGATGATTTTTATCATTTCTCATGGATTGGTTTATTTCGTTGAAGGATTATTGGGTATGTCTTTTTTACAATAGCTTGTTTGCCATGATTTTAGCATTACAAAGGTGGGTTAGGTAAGATTTGTTAAATTCCTTTTAATATTATATATAATATTCATTATATTTTAGGGTACCACTTTCAGCTGAATACAAATGCATTTAATACGTCTTTTGATTTCAAAGGTATTCTTATTCGTCAATTTATCAATTTACAAACGATATCCACGTCTGTTTAAAATAGTAAATTTGATTATTATTTGCTTCATAGACAAGCCGTATGACCTGAAAAAGCTCTGGATCTCAGTTAATGCGGCATTATTTTCATTTACTGGATGGAATTTTTTCATTGTGGTAACTCAGGAGATGCGTCATTCATTCAAGTAAACGAGCTAAACTAGTTTCCATAATAGTTTAAGATGTTAACATTAAAAATAAATATGACAGAACGTTTCCTCGAGCAGTTTGGATCGGTCTACCACTTCTGATGCTCGTTTACATTTTCACCAATGTTGTTTTCTTTATTACAACTAGTCCCAATGGAATCATTGATTCTAAGCCTTTAGACGTGGTTAGTTTATGATTACATGTACCAAGGTAAAATAATTAGTGAATCCATTTTAAAATAATTATTGTTTGCATCTTTAGTTTTTTGAAAATCGCACTCTAAGGGAATTCAAATTTGAGTGGTTGACTCCTATTTTCCTGGCGATGTTAATGCTGGGAGGAATCAACGGAAACTTATTCACCTCTGCTAGAATGTTAACAAGTGGTGCCGTTTTTGGACCTATTCCTCACATATTTTCTTGTATACATCAACACTACTTAACTCCTACTCCGGGACTCTTTTTCCAGGTAAGGGTGCAAAAGTTAATGTAAATTAAGTAAGAATTTATCCTAAACAAAATTACATATGTAACTTGTAATTATATGTAATTGTATTAATTAATTAATTGTAATGCATTTATATTGAATTTTAGTGTAGCATTGCAGTTGTATACGTCTTTACCGGCTTCAATTTTGACTTTACCGAGTTCAGTTTTTCCTTGATTAAATACATCAGTTTTTTTAACTGTTTGTCTACTGGAACAGCTGTTGCTGCCTTGATTGTTGTCCGCCGAACAGATCCTGACATTCCAAGACCGATAAGAGTGTCGCTGATTTTCCCTTATCTGTATATTGGAGTGACTATTTTGATAATTACTTGCTTTCTAGTCGTCGACACAAAGAGGACAGGTTGAATATAAAGTTACATATTAAAATTAAAATCATTTTGCCATCCAAGAAATCCCTACTAATGCAATTCAATTGTTTTTTCGGGCAGGTCACGCGGTAATAATACTTGCCACAGGAATTCCAGCATTTTTTTGCATGGGATGGATCAGCGCGCGGTTCCGTACATCAAGATTTTATTGCAATTGTTTTTTACGGAAATTGTTCAACGTTGCTCCTGAGTACGCTAAAGACAACGAATAATGAGCACTGTATTAACGAATTCTAAAGGCGTTTTGTACACTGGTTGAGTTGTCATTAAATCAACCACTGATTATCTTTTAATTAACCCAATCCTTGACCTCGCCAACTTCATTACACAGAATTACCATGTTAAGACCTGATTAAAAAATTTTCTTGACTTGCCCCAAGCATACTGTAGGTCATGGCCGACTCTATACTACTTTTACTCTAGGTCTACATTCTAATTAGCGGTGATGATGGTGCCATTATCTTATAGTTAATTACCAAAGTCCAGAGTTTCGAAGGACCATCCACTTTCTGGCACCATGTTAAGACCTGATTAAAAAAATTCTTGACTTGCCCCAAGCATACTGTAGGTCATGGCCGACTCTACAGTACTTGTACTCTAGGTCTACATTCTAATTAGCGGTGATGATGGTGCCATTATCTTATAGTTAATTACCAAAGTCGAGAGTTTTGAAGGACCATCCACTTTCTGGCACCATGTTAAGATCTAATTAAAAAATTTTCTTGACTTGCCCCAAGCATACTGTAGGTCATGGCCGACTCTACAGCACTTGTACTCTAGGTCTACATTCTAATTAGCGGTGATGATGGTGCCATTATCTCATAATTAATTAGCAAAGTCGAGAGTTTTGAAGGACCATCCACTTTCTGGCACCATGTTAAGATCTAATTAAAAAATTTTCTTGACTTGCCCCAAGCATACTGTAGGTCATGGCCGACTCTACAGTACTTGTACTCTAGGTCTACATTCTAATTAGCGGTGATGATGGTGCTATTATCTTATAGTTAATTACCAAAGTCCGGAGTTTTGAAGGACCATCCACTTTCTGGCACCATGTTAAGATCTAATTAAAAAAAATTCTTGACCTGCCCCTAGCATACTGTAGGTTATGGCCGACTCTACAGTACTTGTACTCTAGGTCTACATTCTAATTAGCGGTGATGATGGTGCCATTATCTCATAATTAATTAGCAAAGTCGGGAGTTTTGAAGGACCATCCACTTTCTGGCACCATGTTAAGACCTGATTAAAAAAATTTCTTGACCTGCCCAAAGCATACTGTAGGTCATGGCCGACTCTACAGTACTTGTACTCTAGGTCTACATTCTAATTAGCGGTGATGATGGTGCCATTATCTTATAGTTAATTACCAAAGTCCGGAGTTTTGAAGGACCATCCACTTTCTGGCACCATGTTAAGATCTGATTAAAAAATTTTCTTGACTTGCCCCAAGCATACTGTAGGTCATGGCCGACTCTACAGTACTTGTACTCTAGGTCTACATTCTAATTAGCGGTGATGATGGTGCCATTATCTTATAGTTAATTACCAAAGTCGAGAGTTTTGAAGGACCATCCACTTTCTGGCACCATGTTAAGATCTAATTAAAAAATTTTCTTGACTTGCCCCAAGCATACTGTAGGTCATGGCCGACTCTACAGTACTTGTACTCTAGGTCTACATTCTAATTAGCGGTGATGATGGTGCCATTATCTTATAGTTAATTACCAAAGTCGAGAGTTTTGAAGGACCATCCACTTTCTGGCACCATGTTAAGATCTAATTAAAAAATTTTCTTGACTTGCCCCAAGCATACTGTAGGTCATGGCCGACTCTACAGCACTTGTACTCTAGGTCTACATTCTAATTAGCGGTGATGATGGTGCCATTATCTCATAATTAATTAGCAAAGTCGAGAGTTTTGAAGGACCATCCACTTTCTGGCACCATGTTAAGATCTAATTAAAAAAAATTCTTGACCTGCCCCTAGCATACTGTAGGTTATGGCCGACTCTACAGTACTTGTACTCTAGGTCTACATTCTAATTAGCGGTGATGATGGTGCTATTATCTTATAGTTAATTACCAAAGTCCGGAGTTTTGAAGGACCATCCACTTTCTGGCACCATGTTAAGATCTGATTAAAAAATTTTCTTGACTTGCCCCAAGCATACTGTAGGTTTTGGCCGACTCTACAGTACTTGTACTCTAGGTCTACATTCTAATTAGCGGTGATGATGGTGCCATTATCTTATAGTTAATTACCAAAGTCCGGAGTTTTGAAGGACCATCCACTTTCTGGCACCATGTTAAGATCTGATTAAAAAATTTTCTTGACTTGCCCCAAGCATACTGTAGGTCATGGCCAACTCTACAGTACTTGTACTCTAGGTCTACATTCTAATTAGCGGTGATGATGGTGCCATTATCTTATAGTTAATTACCAAAGTCGAGAGTTTTGAAGGACCATCCACTTTCTGGCACCATGTTAAGATCTAATTAAAAAATTTTCTTGACTTGCCCCAAGCATACTGTAGGTCATGGCCGACTCTACAGTACTTGTACTCTAGGTCTACATTCTAATTAGCGGTGATGATGGTGCCATTATCTTATAGTTAATTACCAAAGTCGAGAGTTTTGAAGGACCATCCACTTTCTGGCACCATGTTAAGATCTAATTAAAAAATTTTCTTGACTTGCCCCAAGCATACTGTAGGTCATGGCCGACTCTACAGCACTTGTACTCTAGGTCTACATTCTAATTAGCGGTGATGATGGTGCCATTATCTCATAATTAATTAGCAAAGTCGAGAGTTTTGAAGGACCATCCACTTTCTGGCACCATGTTAAGATCTAATTAAAAAATTTTCTTGACTTGCCCCAAGCATACTGTAGGTCATGGCCGACTCTACAGTACTTGTACTCTAGGTCTACATTCTAATTAGCGGTGATGATGGTGCTATTATCTTATAGTTAATTACCAAAGTCCGGAGTTTTGAAGGACCATCCACTTTCTGGCACCATGTTAAGATCTAATTAAAAAAAATTCTTGACCTGCCCCTAGCATACTGTAGGTTATGGCCGACTCTACAGTACTTGTACTCTAGGTCTACATTCTAATTAGCGGTGATGATGGTGCCATTATCTCATAATTAATTAGCAAAGTCGGGAGTTTTGAAGGACCATCCACTTTCTGGCACCATGTTAAGACCTGATTAAAAAAATTTCTTGACCTGCCCAAAGCATACTGTAGGTCATGGCCGACTCTACAGTACTTGTACTCTAGGTCTACATTCTAATTAGCGGTGATGATGGTGCCATTATCTTATAGTTAATTACCAAAGTCCGGAGTTTTGAAGGACCATCCACTTTCTGGCACCATGTTAAGATCTGATTAAAAAATTTTCTTGACTTGCCCCAAGCATACTGTAGGTCATGGCCGACTCTACAGTACTTGTACTCTAGGTCTACATTCTAATTAGCGGTGATGATGGTGCCATTATCTTATAGTTAATTACCAAAGTCCGGAGTTTTGAAGGACCATCCACTTTCTGGCACCATGTTAAGATCTAATTAAAAAATTTTCTTGACTTGCCCCAAGCATACTGTAGGTCATGGCCGACTCTACAGTACTTGTACTCTAGGTCTACATTCTAATTAGCGGTGATGATGGTGCTATTATCTTATAGTTAATTACCAAAGTCCGGAGTTTTGAAGGACCATCCACTTTCTGGCACCATGTTAAGATCTGATTAAAAAATTTTCTTGACTTGCCCCAAGCATACTGTAGGTTTTGGCCGACTCTACAGTACTTGTACTCTAGGTCTACATTCTAATTAGCGGTGATGATGGTGCCATTATCTCATAATTAATTAGCAAAGTCCGGAGTTTTGAAGGACCATCCACTTTCTGGCACCATGTTAAGATCTGATTAAAAAATTTTCTTGACTTGCCCCAAGCATACTGTAGGTTATGGCCGACTCTACAGTACTTGTACTCTAGGTCTACATTCTAATTAGCGGTGATGATGGTGCCATTATCTCATAATTAATTAGCAAAGTCCGGAGTTTTGAAGGACCATCCACTTTCTGGCACCATGTTAAGATCTGATTAAAAAATTTTCTTGACTTGCCCCAAGCATACTGTAGGTCATGGCCGACTCTACAGTACTTGTACTCTAGGTCTACATTCTAATTAGCGGTGATGATGGTGCCATTATCTCATAATTAATTAGCAAAGTCGAGAGTTTTGAAGGACCATCCACTTTCTGGCACCATGTTAAGATCTAATTAAAAAATTTTCTTGACTTGCCCCAAGCATACTGTAGGTCATGGCCGACTCTACAGTACTTGTACTCTAGGTCTACATTCTAATTAGCGGTGATGATGGTGCCATTATCTTATAGTTAATTACCAAAGTCCGGAGTTTTGAAGGACCATCCACTTTCTGGCACCATGTTAAGATCTAATTAAAAAATTTTCTTGATTTGCCCCAAGCATACTGTAGGTCATGGCCAACTCTACAGTACTTGTACTCTAGGTCTTCATTCTAATTAGCGGTGATGATGGTGCCATTATCTTATAGTCAATTACCAAAGTCCAGAGTTTTGAAGGACCATCCACTTTCTGGCACCATGTTAAGATCTAATTAAAAAATTTTCTTGACTTGCCCCAAGCATACTGTAGGTCATGGCCGACTCTACAGTACTTGTACTCTAGGTCTACATTCTAATTAGCGGTGATGATGGTGCTATTATCTTATAGTTAATTACCAAAGTCCGGAGTTTTGAAGGACCATCCACTTTCTGGCACCATGTTAAGATCTAATTAAAAAAAATTCTTGACCTGCCCCTAGCATACTGTAGGTTATGGCCGACTCTACAGTACTTGTACTCTAGGTCTACATTCTAATTAGCGGTGATGATGGTGCCATTATCTCATAATTAATTAGCAAAGTCGGGAGTTTTGAAGGACCATCCACTTTCTGGCACCATGTTAAGACCTGATTAAAAAAATTTCTTGACCTGCCCAAAGCATACTGTAGGTCATGGCCGACTCTACAGTACTTGTACTCTAGGTCTACATTCTAATTAGCGGTGATGATGGTGCCATTATCTTATAGTTAATTACCAAAGTCCGGAGTTTTGAAGGACCATCCACTTTCTGGCACCATGTTAAGATCTGATTAAAAAATTTTCTTGACTTGCCCCAAGCATACTGTAGGTCATGGCCGACTCTACAGTACTTGTACTCTAGGTCTACATTCTAATTAGCGGTGATGATGGTGCCATTATCTTATAGTTAATTACCAAAGTCGAGAGTTTTGAAGGACCATCCACTTTCTGGCACCATGTTAAGATCTAATTAAAAAATTTTCTTGACTTGCCCCAAGCATACTGTAGGTCATGGCCGACTCTACAGTACTTGTACTCTAGGTCTACATTCTAATTAGCGGTGATGATGGTGCCATTATCTTATAGTTAATTACCAAAGTCCGGAGTTTTGAAGGACCATCCACTTTCTGGCACCATGTTAAGATCTAATTAAAAAATTTTCTTGACTTGCCCCAAGCATACTGTAGGTCATGGCCGACTCTACAGTACTTGTACTCTAGGTCTACATTCTAATTAGCGGTGATGATGGTGCTATTATCTTATAGTTAATTACCAAAGTCCGGAGTTTTGAAGGACCATCCACTTTCTGGCACCATGTTAAGATCTGATTAAAAAATTTTCTTGACTTGCCCCAAGCATACTGTAGGTTATGGCCGACTCTACAGTACTTGTACTCTAGGTCTACATTCTAATTAGCGGTGATGATGGTGCCATTATCTCATAATTAATTAGCAAAGTCCGGAGTTTTGAAGGACCATCCACTTTCTGGCACCATGTTAAGATCTGATTAAAAAATTTTCTTGACTTGCCCCAAGCATACTGTAGGTCATGGCCGACTCTACAGTACTTGTACTCTAGGTCTACATTCTAATTAGCGGTGATGATGGTGCCATTATCTCATAATTAATTAGCAAAGTCGAGAGTTTTGAAGGACCATCCACTTTCTGGCACCATGTTAAGATCTAATTAAAAAATTTTCTTGACTTGCCCCAAGCATACTGTAGGTCATGGCCGACTCTACAGTACTTGTACTCTAGGTCTACATTCTAATTAGCGGTGATGATGGTGCCATTATCTTATAGTTAATTACCAAAGTCCGGAGTTTTGAAGGACCATCCACTTTCTGGCACCATGTTAAGACCTGATTAAAAAAATTTCTTGACCTGCCCAAAGCATACTGTAGGTCATGGCCGACTCTACAGTACTTGTACTCTAGGTCTACATTCTAATTAGCGGTGATGATGGTGCCATTATCTTATAGTTAATTACCAAAGTCCGGAGTTTTGAAGGACCATCCACTTTCTGGCACCATGTTAAGATCTGATTAAAAAATTTTCTTGACTTGCCCCAAGCATACTGTAGGTCATGGCCGACTCTACAGTACTTGTACTCTAGGTCTACATTCTAATTAGCGGTGATGATGGTGCCATTATCTTATAGTTAATTACCAAAGTCGAGAGTTTTGAAGGACCATCCACTTTCTGGCACCATGTTAAGATCTAATTAAAAAATTTTCTTGACTTGCCCCAAGCATACTGTAGGTCATGGCCGACTCTACAGTACTTGTACTCTAGGTCTACATTCTAATTAGCGGTGATGATGGTGCCATTATCTTATAGTTAATTACCAAAGTCCGGAGTTTTGAAGGACCATCCACTTTCTGGCACCATGTTAAGATCTAATTAAAAAATTTTCTTGACTTGCCCCAAGCATACTGTAGGTCATGGCCGACTCTACAGTACTTGTACTCTAGGTCTACATTCTAATTAGCGGTGATGATGGTGCTATTATCTTATAGTTAATTACCAAAGTCCGGAGTTTTGAAGGACCATCCACTTTCTGGCACCATGTTAAGATCTGATTAAAAAATTTTCTTGACTTGCCCCAAGCATACTGTAGGTTATGGCCGACTCTACAGTACTTGTACTCTAGGTCTACATTCTAATTAGCGGTGATGATGGTGCCATTATCTCATAATTAATTAGCAAAGTCCGGAGTTTTGAAGGACCATCCACTTTCTGGCACCATGTTAAGATCTGATTAAAAAATTTTCTTGACTTGCCCCAAGCATACTGTAGGTCATGGCCGACTCTACAGTACTTGTACTCTAGGTCTACATTCTAATTAGCGGTGATGATGGTGCCATTATCTCATAATTAATTAGCAAAGTCGAGAGTTTTGAAGGACCATCCACTTTCTGGCACCATGTTAAGATCTAATTAAAAAATTTTCTTGACTTGCCCCAAGCATACTGTAGGTCATGGCCGACTCTACAGTACTTGTACTCTAGGTCTACATTCTAATTAGCGGTGATGATGGTGCTATTATCTTATAGTTAATTACCAAAGTCCGGAGTTTTGAAGGACCATCCACTTTCTGGCACCATGTTAAGATCTGATTAAAAAATTTTCTTGACTTGCCCCAAGCATACTGTAGGTTATGGCCGACTCTACAGTACTTGTACTCTAGGTCTACATTCTAATTAGCGGTGATGATGGTGCCATTATCTCATAATTAATTAGCAAAGTCCGGAGTTTTGAAGGACCATCCACTTTCTGGCACCATGTTAAGATCTGATTAAAAAATTTTCTTGACTTGCCCCAAGCATACTGTAGGTTATGGCCGACTCTACAGTACTTGTACTCTAGGTCTACATTCTAATTAGCGGTGATGATGGTGCCATTATCTCATAATTAATTAGCAAAGTCCGGAGTTTTGAAGGACCATCCACTTTCTGGCACCATGTTAAGACCTGGTTAAAAAAATTTCTTGACCTGCCCCAAGCATACTGTAGGTCATGACCGACTCTACAGTACTTGTTCTCTAGGGTCTACATTCTAATTAGCGGTGATAATGGTGCCATTATCTTATAGTTAATTACCAAAGTCGAGAGTTTTGAAGGACCATCCACTTTCTGGCACCATGTTAAGATCTAATTAAAAAAAATTCTTGACCTGCCCCTAGCATACTGTAGGTTATGGCCGACTCTACAGTACTTGTACTCTAGGTCTACATTCTAATTAGCGGTGATGATGGTGCCATTATCTCATAATTAATTAGCAAAGTCGGGAGTTTTGAAGGACCATCCACTTTCTGGCACCATGTTAAGACCTGATTAAAAAAATTTCTTGACCTGCCCAAAGCATACTGTAGGTCATGGCCGACTCTACAGTACTTGTACTCTAGGTCTACATTCTAATTAGCGGTGATGATGGTGCCATTATCTTATAGTTAATTACCAAAGTCCGGAGTTTTGAAGGACCATCCACTTTCTGGCACCATGTTAAGATCTGATTAAAAAATTTTCTTGACTTGCCCCAAGCATACTGTAGGTCATGGCCGACTCTACAGTACTTGTACTCTAGGTCTACATTCTAATTAGCGGTGATGATGGTGCCATTATCTTATAGTTAATTACCAAAGTCGAGAGTTTTGAAGGACCATCCACTTTCTGGCACCATGTTAAGATCTGATTAAAAAATTTTCTTGACTTGCCCCAAGCATACTGTAGGTTATGGCCGACTCTACAGTACTTGTACTCTAGGTCTACATTCTAATTAGCGGTGATGATGGTGCCATTATCTCATAATTAATTAGCAAAGTCCGGAGTTTTGAAGGACCATCCACTTTCTGGCACCATGTTAAGATCTGATTAAAAAATTTTCTTGACTTGCCCCAAGCATACTGTAGGTTATGGCCGACTCTACAGTACTTGTACTCTAGGTCTACATTCTAATTAGCGGTGATGATGGTGCCATTATCTCATAATTAATTAGCAAAGTCCGGAGTTTTGAAGGACCATCCACTTTCTGGCACCATGTTAAGACCTGGTTAAAAAAATTTCTTGACCTGCCCCAAGCATACTGTAGGTCATGGCCGACTCTACACTACTTTTAATCTAGGTCTACATTCTAATTAGCGGTGATGATGGTGCCATTATCTTATAGTTAATTACCAAAGTCCGGAGTTTTGAAGGACCATCCACTTTCTGGCACCATGTTAAGATCTGATTAAAAAATTTTCTTGACTTGCCCCAAGCATACTGTAGGTCATGGCCGACTCTACAGTACTTGTACTCTAGGTCTACATTCTAATTAGCGGTGATGATGGTGCCATTATCTTATAGTTAATTACCAAAGTCGAGAGTTTTGAAGGACCATCCACTTTCTGGCACCATGTTAAGATCTAATTAAAAAATTTTCTTGACTTGCCCCAAGCATACTGTAGGTCATGGCCGACTCTACAGTACTTGTACTCTAGGTCTACATTCTAATTAGCGGTGATGATGGTGCTATTATCTTATAGTTAATTACCAAAGTCCGGAGTTTTGAAGGACCATCCACTTTCTGGCACCATGTTAAGATCTGATTAAAAAATTTTCTTGACTTGCCCCAAGCATACTGTA
Organism: Desoria tigrina; assembly: GCA_906901685.1. Lineage (NCBI taxonomy): Eukaryota > Metazoa > Arthropoda > Collembola > Entomobryomorpha > Isotomidae > Desoria > Desoria tigrina. The sequence goes on from CAJQTU010000008.1 coordinate 354,304, forward strand.
GGTCATGGCCGACTCTACAGTACTTGTACTCTAGGTCTACATTCTAATTAGCGGTGATGATGGTGCCATTATTTTATAATTAATTACCAAAGCCGAGAGTTTTGAAGGACCATCCACTTTCTGGCACCATGTTAAGATCTGATTAAAAAATTTTCTTGACTTGCCCCAAGCATACTGTAGGTCATGGCCGACTCTACAGTACTTGTACTCTAGGTCTACATTCTAATTAGCGGTGATGATGGTGCCATTATCTCATAATTAATTACCAAAGTCGAGAGTTTTGAAGGACCATCCACTTTCTGGCACCATGTTAAGATCTGATTAAAAAAATTTCTTGACCTGCCCCAAGCATACTGTAGGTCATGGCCGACTCTACAGTACTTGTACTCTGGGTCTACATTCTAATTAGCAATGATGATGGTGCCATTATCTTATAATTAATTACCAAAGTCCCGAGTTTTGAAGGACATTCTAATATAAGGGACTGGAGGCAAAGATTACATCTCCAGCTGTCTTTACTAATACTAATCTGATCCCAATTTAGAAATATTTAAATGTCGCAACGTTTAATTTTAATGTAAGTATTTAAGTATCTTTATGCCTCTAGACCTAGTCTACAGGTAGTGTAGAATCGCTAAAGAGCCGTAGAGCGCTAACTTAATTAATTGGCTGACTTAATTAGATAACTAACTTGTTTACGTAACGTGTAACTAACGTGATGTTTATAAATTCCATATTTTTTAAATTGACGGAGACCGCGGCGCCATATTCGTGGGCGCTGTCTGCTAACTTTAATGACGTTTGGCGCCAGAAAAATATTCGTCCAAAACCGGTTTTACTTTCACGTACATTCTTTCAAGGCCCTTTAAATCTCAATAGCGACGAAATACTTCACGAGGCTGGGTCACTCACTTGCCTTTACCATTTCCTCCTCAATTTTTTGGGGACTGGAGATTTCTTACACATAACCATGCATGGATGCATGAATCACGTCTGCCTCTCTATACTTGCAATGTTAAAGTCTGGGAGATGAGTGTGAGAGAGAGGAGCAGACGGAATTCCCTATACTTGCAATGTTAAAGTCTGGGAGATGAGTGTGAGAGAGAGGAGCAGACGGAATTCCCTATACTTGCAATGTTAAAGTCTGTGAGATGGTGTGTGAGAGAGAGTAGCAGACGGGATTCATGCATCCATGGTTATGTGTAAGAAATCTCCAATAGTGAATAGGGCCTTGGGTTCTTTGAAAGAAGTGAAAGAACCCATGGATTTTTAATCAAGATTTCCAGATTTTTCTGATTTTGTTATCCAAAAACCAACTACTCAATAGTGAATAGTGATCTCTAAACCATTATAATATTACCCACTTCTTTATACAGTCTCTAATGCCAAGACAATGCAATGTATCTTGTCCGTCTAGAGAGTAGTTAATATTCTGAAGGGAACGTCTGATCAATATACGGGGACCTTTATATTAATTTCAAATGTTAGTCCATAGACTAACATGTTTTTATTATATAATGAACCATGAAATATATTAGAAATTGAGACACACAAATGTCCTAACAAAGTTTCAAATCTCTCCTCCGCGTCAGATTGGTATTAACAAATCCAATACACCATAAACTAATGATATTAAAACAAAATAATGATCACAATCCTTAGAAGTAAAGTGATGACCTTTAAATATTTCTCAACAGTCGCATCTCATCTGGCATTTAAGCTCAAATGAATACCCACACACGGCACGGCTAAAAGACCGATACATGTGGATCTGGATCTTTTAATAATCCTATTAAAAACATACAGCAGCAAGAATTCTGTATAACTTGACTTAATGATTGAAGAAACATCTGCAAAAGCATTGAATTAAAGATGTAGGAAATGGAGATATGTTTTGAACTTTGCTCTAACTGGCTATAGCATTGCAAATTCCAATTACATTCACAAATGATAAATAAATGCCATAATAATACAATACTTAAAATAGTCCTAATGTTTTTTACATCTAGACAGGTAAGCATTTGATCATTTAGCATTTGAATCCAACCCGACTCCTGTCGCTGTCAATAGTGTCAATTGATATCTGCGGGGTGGAAACATAAATGCGATAATTGTTTCTTACTACTTGTCGTAAATAATATGTCGGAAACTCCGCCGAATGCTCTAGTCTCTATCTGGTAGAATCGTCCAGATTCGCAGACTTAGGAATTGTTATTCTGTTTATGTGACAAATTGTGTAATAAGACCCTTTTGAAACCGACGGATAAAAAAAGTTTCCTGTGAGTCTGACACTGACATATATCTGTAAGTATCTCTATAGTTTAGTATAGGGTTCAATTGAAATAAACAAAAGATCCTTAGCTCCTTCACGTAATTCTTCGGCGAGAAACGGATGCCTTGAGCGTTGAGGCTAGAGTTTCACTTGTTTCATAAAATTGGATAAAAAAATAGAACAAAGTTTTAGGAAACATTAAAGTGTTTATAATGGACGACCCACTAGTGTGTCCCTTATGCCTCTACTTTGAACCAGGTTGGATTTTAATACCTTATGGTTTTTGAAATAAAAATGCCACCTTTTGTGATTTAAATTGCCATAATAATAAAATATTTATTATTATGAAGTTAACTCGTGCTGATTTTTATACTTTCAGAAACTTTTGGAGACTATTTCGTCATCGCAAAATGCGGACATATGTAATTGAAAGACTTATTAATAGAATAAAAAATTTATCCCCAGGAATTCCCTTCAAATAATGTTCCTCTGAAACTCTAACTCTTTTAATAGAGTTCGAAAGACTACAAAATTAGAAAGTACTATGAAGGTTCCAAACCGGCTTTTCTTCCGTATTTTGAAAAGGAAAATCATATAATATTAAAATTTGCATTTTGTCAAGAAAAAGTTAGATCAAGAATTCTTCAGACATTGCAATTTTTGTAGACCAACAAATAAACTCCTCCGGAATAGCTTTACCTTCCTGAATTCCCGAACTAATTCTCCTTTTGAAAATGTTTAAAAACTTCCGATTTATTAGAATTAGAACTTATGACAATAATTAGAGTGTATCATTTATAATTAATCTTTAATTTCAAAAGCATTTCTCAAAACTGCTCGTTTTCATAGGTTCCACAATGAATGCATCATGAAGATTTTGGAACGAAAAATTTACCAGTAAGTAAATCATTTCAGTCATTTCAAAAGTTACGTTTTTAGACTCCAAAAGATAAGTCTCGTCTGATCTTAAGGTGTCCTCTGAGCTGCAAGTTCCTAATCGAACCGGAAAATCTCCAGCGAGTGTACGGAGTCAACCCGAGTTCCTTACCAGGTTCCCGAAAACCATCCGCTGTCGATCTCTCTGATTCCGTCTTCACGAATCCCAACGGTATCCCAGACGTGTAAGCAATTCCTTAATTAACACTTAATTGGATTAGTAGGTTAATTACTTTATTAATTGAGTTGGGTGCTAATCTTGTTGGTTCCTTCAATAAATTCTCTTTCATATATCCAGAGACCACACGTTCAAAATAGCATTACTGGGAGACCCGGGTGTCGGGAAGACCTGCCTCATCCGCCGATTTTCGGTAGCATATTTAATTCACAAATAAGAATCTGTAAATAAGTTTTCTTATCTTGACCTGCTTTCTAACAAATGTAATGTCGGTAAAGGACAACTTTTACAACGACAATGTAAATGTCACACCTGGTGTGGATTTGGTCCGAAAGCTGGTTAACATCGGTGGTTCTGTGACACAGCTTATCGTGGTATGAATGCATATGAAATGTCTTAATATTTTCTCGGAATTGGAAAAAATCTTGATCCACATGCTTTTATTTAATTACATTTCAATAAAACAAATGTTCTATATATACTTTAGTGGGACACTGCGGGCCAGGAGACGTTCCGTTCCATAATACCAGCTTGTGTACGTGGGGTTCAAGGTTTTCTATTCATCTACGATATTACAAACATGGATAGTTTCGAATCGGTTTCCAATTGGATTGACTTTGCAAATGAGAACGGGCCCCCCAATGCTATCAAAGTTCTCGTCGGAAATAAATGCGACCAACAAAAGCACCGTATTGTGGACACGAGATGTGGCAAGGTACGGTATTAAAATCTGGATAATTTGGAATAAGCTAATTTTCTATTCTAGTGAATGAAGTCAATTAAATCGGTTTATCTTTAGTACATGCTATAAATAGCCTTGGCATTCTTACGCAATACGAATGCCTTATTCCTCGTCGCCCTAAAGGAACATACATGTATATGTTAGTTTTCGAATTTTTGTAGGTGATGTCAGACGTTATGAAGATGCCGTTTTTTGAAACATCAGCCAAGGATGCATCGAATGTAGAAGCCGTCTTTCGAACTATTACGGCAAAGATTCTGGAAGGGGAATGGATGTTTCCGAGCGATAATGCGTGGCAACAGAATTCCATTTGCTTGCATGATTATCCGGATGGAGGTTTGGAATTTGGAGGAATGGATCGGAAATCGAGGGGCTCCATTGCTAGAAACAAAAATGCCTGTTTCGCTTCCGGAAATGCTTGTAATGTTTGAATAATATATATTATTTCTAAAGAAATCAGTGTAATAAATTCCTTCAAGTTTGGAAATTCCATATTCAGTCATTAATTCATATAAGCCAGTATAATTATGTTTTTGTTATAAAAACAAGAATAAAACGATAGTATTGTTGTTCTTGTACTTGTTTTGTGATATACATATGCATGCTTCACAATTTGCCACAATTGTCAGTTAGACTGACCATTATGCACTATCTTCAATTAGAAAATAAATCCGCTCTGAAGTATTCATGAATGGTTGGTGTTGGTACCATATAAACCATACGTCAGATTGTGTCAGAATCTGGAATCCCAATGAAAGAAATGTGTAAATTGACACTTGATACCTTGTTCATTGTTACTAAAAAAGTCAAGAGAAATCATAAAAAATGCCTGCAGTATATCATAACAAAACGTCGTGACGTGTATGACACCGGATCCACATTACGGACGATACACGGATTCACGGACAACGGATACACCTGTCTTATCATACTGCTTGTAGTTGTCCTAGGTAATAAGTTAAGTATGAAGTACTAAAAAAAATTGCCAGTTAAAAATAAACTGGGTCATCCTGGTTGCTGGTGTGGTGAATTTGGAAAGTTTAATATGCAATATATATTGGTTGAAATCGTTATAATTATATCAATTGAGCAACATTTTAGTATTGATAAAAACCTGTCTCTATCATCGTCAAAATAGATACAGGGACTGAGAGAGTTTTAGATCAGTCGTATTCTGCATGAATGACAACTATGACAAATTGACAAGTGTATAATATGACAGAACGAACTGAACGTGTACGGGTACATACGGGGTATGGAGTACGGGACAGAAACAGAAGATGAAGAAATAATATATATTTTTATATTTTTGATCATCCAATGAGGCAAGTTGAGAATTGAGATTGAAGGATTGAAGGGAGAAAGCATAACTTGGGATTTTGTTTTTGACGAGCAGAGAAAGGAACATACTTTCACCACTTTCACCCTTTCTTAGAATTAGATGCAACACTTGACTGATGGTTTAACAACACCGATCTCTCAGTACCCCAATTATTTGTATAGTCTGGTCTGGGTCTATCTAGATTTTAGTATGTGCAGAACGAATTGGCTCTGCTTCTGCTGGGTGGGCTCTGGGCTCATTGAGATTAGGTGATTAGGCCGGCTTTTTTTTCTTTGTCTTTGCGATATTGAGTTTGAGAATTCCGAAAAAGCGACCTACAGAAGTGACTTTTTGCCTGTCTTTGTATGTTGTGTGAGTGTCTTTGTGGTACCGCATGCCATGCCGATGCCGGCCGTGCCTAGCCGTTGCAAGTCTCACTCTCAGTGTCTCTCTCGGACTCTCTTTCTCTCTTTGCTCTTGCCGTTGTTTTCGCACTCTTACTCTTCTACTCAATCAGTGCGTGCGGTCCAATCTGGCATCCCGCTGAAGAGGAAGACAATACAATTAAATAGATGATCGACCAATCCAAGTAATCCAAATATCCAACCACAAACCAAGACCTTTTCTAATTATATTATTATCCACTTGAAAGTTTCAATTCCAAACAACACTTAAGTCAAAACTAATTAAGAATCTTAATATTTTAGATCAATCGAGCAATAAATAATCTTTTCCAAAGACGGCACAGAAACAGCAAGTGAACAGAACAGAAATTGAATTAGAATTTAGATTAGAACCAGAACCAAGAAATAACATCAAATATGCATTCAAACGTAAGAGGTTTGGGACTGATGAAGCCCCAATGCTTCATTTGCTTCTCGTCGGAAACGGGTAAGTTTGACTTTTGACCTGCACCTGCACGCACGCCTCCAGTCCAACTTAAATATATTTATCTGAAAGGCTGGGGTCGCGCCGTCGCGCGTAGTCTCTCGTGGAGTGTGGAGTTTACATTTTGCTTTTGTTTATCGAAATGCTCAATTAGCTACAAATGTTGATTGTTGATGAATCTCAAACATATTTTTTTTATTTTTAGGCAAACGATGGGAAGATCACTTCGTAACGACTAAAAATGGACATCCTTTCCATTACTGCTGCATCCAGTTCATGATGGTGGACGGTATAACCACGTAAATGCAAACATCAAATACTTTACTTTTAAAATATGTCTTAATCATATCAACCTGACCAGAGCCTCCAGAGGCTGATCTAATTTCGAAACATAATTTAATTTAATGCATAGGTGCCCAGCATGTGACGAAGATCTTCGATACCAGGAACTAACTCCGATCAATCCAACAGTCGCTCCAGTTCCGATGTCGAAAGCAACTTCATGTCCTCCAAGTGGCGATCTTCTTGGCTCGTCGCCAAATACTGATGGAAACCGTTCAAAAAGTTCATCGTCATTGGTCAAAAATGTTGCAGAGCTGTTGCGCGATTGTGGAAAAAGTTTAACTAAACCATCACGTCTATCATTGGATAGTTGTAACTCAAATGTAATCAAATATATTAAAACCCATTTTTTTAGACCTGTGCACAGGCCACAGGTCGATCCACTCTCTTACATTTTTCAATTTTGATAAATTTGTAATTTGGAAAGGAGGAAATGTGAAATTCCTTTTGTCATCAATAATTTTAATCTCATTGTCAGTTCCACGAGTTCTGAAACTTTGTCTAAAATCTAGGGAAGTCAAGGGGCAGTCACCTCGACAGTCTTGGCGATTCCGGTTGTATATTCCGTCGGTTATGGTGGTCAACGATCAACTGGTTCTGGACCTGAAAGAGAAGTTAGATCGACATCAAGAGGATCTCAAATACAGATGCAAGGTAAATTGTGAAACTTCACAATTACAAATATTACAATGGAAACGCTTTGCTATTGGAGGAGGATGTTTTTGAAATTCGTTCTGGAATAAGACAAAATGCATGGTAATTCATTTTGATTTTATGAATTTAAGAACAAGAACCAACTGCACCTCAGCAAAATAGCTTCGCAGCTTCTGATTTCCAGTGTTTGTCACCTGCTATGAATATGAATATTCGCGAGCCCGTTAATAGTCAGGTTTCGACTCCAACCGTTCCTCCTAGGTAAGTAAAATGTAACGAAGGTGGTCAAGTGAAGGAAATTTCTTGCTAATTTCTTTCTTATATTGTCAAAAACTGAGCTAAAGTTTTGGAAATTCTTTCTGAAGGACTGATTTTTCCACTGCGAAAAGGGTCAGAGGTTCTTCCAACTCCGAGGGACTTGGCAATCATCGCGATATCAATGTCATGGATGACAACACGATTGATCAGGGTACACTTTGTCCGTAAGTTATGATCAAATGTGTCTGCATTTTCGCAAATAAATATTTTATGAAATATCAATATATCAATATGTCTTCCAAGTTAAGTTGCTTTTATGGTTTATCAATGTAGCGATTATACCTTTAAAATCGTTTTTCTTGGAGACGCGTCAGTCGGAAAGTCATCTATTCTCAGATGTTTCACGGTACATATTTATATTACGTTCGTATTTGAAGTAAATGGCTTTTTTAGTAAAATATAATTAAATTACTAATATTGCAATTCTTTAGGATGAGCCATTCAACCCCGATATTCGGACAACAATTGGATGTGATCTGGTAAAGCAGCGTCTGATTCAATTAATAAGTATTGTTTTTACTGAAACAAGTTGGCTTTCTTTGTTAAATGCATGTTTTGTGTGTACTTATTAACAGTTTATATATTTTTTTAATTACCTACATACACTAATCAATATTAGGTGTAATCAGATTAATTCTTGATGTTTGACAATATTTTCAGAGAGTCAAGATTATTGAAGTTGCCAACAAAACCGTCCGCTTAAATCTGGTAGGATTACAAAATAATGCTTATATCCGAACCCACAACGTTGTGGATTTTTTTTTTTTTTTTTTTTACTATATTCTGTTTTTTTTTAACTTCTTAGTGGGATACTGCAGGACAAGAGCGGTACCGTCAATCATTAGTTGGAAGCTATCTCAGAAACGCAGATGGAATAATCATGTGTTACAGCATCACCGAAATCGCTACCTTAGTTTCCATTCAAGATTGGAACGAATTCGCTATGCAGTATGCTCCCATCGATGCTGTTAAGATTCTTGTCGGTAACAAGGTCGATTTGCGTAGTTCTCGGGCTCTGGACAAACATCATGCTTCGGTAAAATTATTGTACATCAATTTACTATCAATGAAACGGCGTTGCTCGGAATTGTATTTAATAAAATATTAATTAATCCGCCGATTCTAAAAATATTAGGAAGTGGCAAGTCTACTAAATAGTCCGTATCTCTTCTGCTCTGCCAAGGACTCGTGTAATGTCGAAGCTGTTTTCAGAACTTTGACGTCTCAGATTCTTGAAAGAAGGTTGACTGGTATTGGAAAGCCACTTTCAATGCAAGGGATTCTTAGACTCGGGGAAAAATCGAAGAATAAGAAGAAGGAACAGTGTTGCTGATGCAATTTGGATTGATGATAATGATACGAAGAATATATGTGCTCATTATAATTACAAGGTTCTTCACTAATATAGACTTTTCTAACTTTGAGTAACCCTTACCTGACGATTATAGTGACTAAGTGACTATAATCAAATTGTAGTTTTTGTTCATTATATTAGTACCTTTTACTTTGAAGTCTGAGGCACGAGACAACGACATGACAATGTATGAATTTTTGAAGTTTGAATTTATAATTAAGAAGGAGATTGACTTATAAGAAATAATGGATTTATTCTTAATAAACACCCAAGGAATTTAAACAAAGTTCAATCCTCAATTCCAAATGATGTCATTTTCCAACTGATAATTAAAGGTTCCTTGACACGACAGGATGTGCACAATTGCTCTTAAGTTTAGAACATCGTAAATGTAATTAACTAAAAGTATATAAATAATCCAATCCTCTTACTTTAATTAGCATCCATCGAGAAACTAACCTTACTGTTGAAGATGTAAATTCCGATCAATTAATTTCTGCATACGCTACTCCAATGTAATTTACGAGATCGATTGGTAGGAAGTATATTTTTTAATGTATTACGTATTACAAACAATAGAGAACGTACCAGCAATTTAGAAAAGGTCAATTGCTTAATTACTCGTGAATAAGCTCAATTACAATTACTTTCCCCATCGAAGTCTCATAATGTTGGGCCTGGTAAAGCGGCCCCCGGGACCTTCATTTGTCCTTCTTCTTGACGATGAGAAGCTTAGACTGGGTTTCCTGGGTGCACTGCCTTGACTGTACTGCAATATGGGATAAAACCTTGACAAGTAGCTCAATGCTTTTTTCTCTTTGGATTTAGACAGATCGGAAGCAAGCTGAAAGCGAATTAAAACATCACTCGATACAGACACTTCGTACACCATATTAATTATGAGTAAATGCTAAAACACATAGCGAAATTGATGCAAACATTTAAACTTTATGCAAGATGTCATAAATCACTATTTAAGCCCCTACCCGAGCTCGGTATTATACATTTATTCCAGAATAAACCCTTAAATAATTCACCCTATGAAAATAGACTCCACAGAGTACATATCCCTTCATATTAAAACTGACACCCCCAAAATAAAGCCACCCCGAATAATTCCCAAGATATTCAACAAGAATGGCAAGAGACAGTCCGGCCCGGAATAGGTTTTGACTTAAATCCTGATTTACGACAGTTCAAATTTTGCATCCTGATGTTACCTATAATAAATAAGCTTATGCGATTGTTATAAATACCTTGACACTTCGGAGCCTCAGAAGCGGACCGAAATGAAGCCGTTCCAAGGCCCGAGAGATATAATTGTATTTAAGGTCTGAGTTGAGATTAGAAAGGACGTTCCTAAGACTTCTATGATTGGATGCAGCTACCACGGGACTCGTTGAGAACATAATTGATCCGGACAGGAAGAGTAGAATTAGGAACGAGAATTGGGTGACGGTAGAAGATCCCACTCCACCGCTGCAAAAGGACAGGATACTCACGCCTCGACCCGAGTTGTGGTTATCACCGACTGGCATTCTGCTTTCACTTTCACCCTGCAAAAATTAAAGTAGAAATAAATGTAATGTCTAGAAAATTTAGACTACAGACAGAGCAAACTGTAATTGGAGTAATCAGGCTTTTTTCAGACTAGACTTTTATTGTTTACAATTCACACCCACTGACACACCCACATGCCGTATTTATAAGATTTAAACTTAAATTATAGAATCTTCCACTACCTGTAAAAGTGTAGGCAGTAGGCATGGACTTCATTTCGTTACGTACGTCAGATTAAGTTCATGGATAATTTATGTTACATTAGTTACATTACTAAAGACGAAAATAAAGCACCGCTATTCTCTATATAGATTTCCCCGTGATTTTACTTTTAACCCTCCAATTGAATAGTGTTCAATTTAGTGGGGGGGATTTATTTTTTTAAATTATTCAAAACGGCATCTTATCAAAAACTTTAAATTTTGGATAATTCTATGGAGCTTATTTTAAACCCTTCAAATTAGGTGATGTGGTCAGGATTATGTTGTGGGGTTTTATTTTGGGGATCAATGTTGCAAAAATGGTAAAAATATAAAATAGGTCATAATCTGAAGGCATGCTTTTAAATTCTAACTGTTAGGACTTACTTAGAGGCTTACACCAAAATTAATTGTTTTGTAATGTAATGTATTGAATGCTTTTCGAACCCATTTTGGACGCATAAATAATTTTTTTAAGACGAGTGGGCTTATTGTTTGTTTGGTTTCGTCCGAGGCTTTAAAAAACCCGAAAGTGGGCAGTAATTTATTCGAGTTCTGTCACAGGGCTCATTAGCTAATACATATTTCATCTCCTAAAATAATACACATAATAACATAGTTTACTACCAAATTACAACTACTCTATTTCCAACTTTTCGAAATTATTCTGGATTTTGTCTATCAATATAATCAAAGCAGATTAATTGAAACCACCCACCGATTGCGGCCCACCTTTACCATCTATATGTAACTCGATATCAATAACTAAAAACATATCCTATACACTATGTAATGTGTATACAATTCGGCTATAGGATTCAACGATGGTGTGATTCAAAACGGGAACAAGCAGTCTGATCTGAACATATAACAATACATATTCATATTTTTAAAAGGACTAGGGTTTTCTATTCAAAAGGGCTAAAAAAAATATTTTTCGAAACGATTGAAACGAACTTCATTTCGAATGTAAAAATCTCAAAGTAGGAGTTTAGAAATTGTTTTGATCAGTCGATGGGCGATGGAGTGGGCTAAAATACACTATTATTTGTTATTATGAATTTAAATCATGTGTAAATGGATGAACATTTATTATTCTGACTGAAGGATAATCGAGGCGAGAAAAACAGTGATAAATAGTTGTAGGCGAAAGCGGAATAAACTCCCAGTTACTTCCTCCTAATGAACCTATTGAGCGGAGCCTTTTCTTTTGTCGTTGATCTTGAGTTTCTTGAGTTCATTGATATTGCTACATCACACTGTCACCTAACCTTAAATCTCGATATAAGTCCCCCCCATAATAACTTCTCCCCTCCGTATCCTTGTAACGTTAAACTACGTAGATTTCGAGGTTTGAAAAATTAACTCCCCGAGGGATTTATACTGGGAGTTACGGTAAGCACGCTCCTTATTACATCTATAGACATTCCTATAAATACAAATCCTATGTGATGACATTTCTCGCTCTAACCGGATTAAAGTGATCCATGTTTCATGAGATTTAGTTAACTATTCCACTGGGACTGGATCAACGCGTGTAACGGCATCATTTCCTACTTTCTCCTTGTTATAATATTTTATGCGACGTTCTTTCACTCTCAGTATTACTAGAAATGAATGCCCTATTTTGCCTAATAAATAATATCCACTTCCTACACGCGGAGGGTCAACATTTTGGTGTGGGATTGAATTGAATGACGTTTTCAAAATAAGTAGCAATATCACGTTTTGTTTGGGACGATGACGATATGCCAATGTAGTTAAGCACGGAATATGTTTATGTGCTAGTTAAGCCCATTTTGACGAGGAGTGTATTTTTTTAATAAAAGGGAATATTATCTCCTGTATTTCGAAAAGGTTCAAGATGTTTTAGCAACATATAGCGTCAGTCAATTTAATTTTTAAATGTCAATATGAAAAAATTAAGAAAATGCTTTTTCTGGAATAAGCTTCTCTTCTCCCAGGCACACATGGGCATCGAGGAATCGTACGATTCTTTGGTATCGTAAAAGTTAAAAAACAGCGATTCCGCTACCGATTCCGATACCACACTAATCGGTATCGGAATCGGTATCGTATGTTAGTCAAGTATCGGTATTTGGAATCGGTATCGGAATCGTAAAACTTGGGAATCGGTATCGGAATCGGTATCGTATGTTTTCCAAGTATCGGGTTTTAGAATCGGTATCGTAAAAATAGCCAACAACTATTCCGATTGGGAGACTAAAGCCAGACAGCTGCCACGAACTGGTTGGCGTTTCTGTTCTCTTTATATATGATACAATGCAATAACTTACTCTACCCCCGAGTTTCAATGATTTTGTATTATATATAAGTATATTATACAATGATCGCATGTTGGAATCGGTATCGGTATCGGAATCGTATGTTTTCCAAGTATCGGTTATTGGAATCGGTATCGGTATCGTATAATATGGGAATCGGTATCGGGATCGGTATCGTATGTTACCCAAGTATCGGTTATTGGTATCGGTATCGGAATCGTAAAACTTGGGAATCGGTATCGGAGTCGGTATCGTTGAAACTTAGCAAGTATCGGTATCGGTAAAAAGAATCGTACGATTCCTCGATGCCCATGTGTGCTCCCAGGGGAATTATTTTTTATAAGCCAACCAGACGACAGAAGACGAAATTAATTTGAACTACTTTCAAATCCAAAGCAAATTTACGCTTACAATATTACATTTGCTGTGTTCTATCAGGACGACCGCTAATTTAGTCATATTTTATTTAGGGATGGGGAATTATTTAGGGATTTTAACTCGAAATGGAATGTTCTTGTTTTCACGAAGATTCTGTCTTTTGATTGCTTTTACTTTCTAGAAGGGAATAATTCATGTGAAGGAAGTCAAGTTAGTAAATTCAGTAAAAGAGCCCTTAAGTTCGTAAATCAGACTTTTGAAACAAAACAAAATGCAACTTTTAACGGGTAGAATTGTTTTCGAAATCGTCGCTTTAGACGTTTGTCTTTTATAGTGATTTATGGTTGATTAGTTTTGTAACGAGAACTTTTCAAGTTTCCTGATTGAAGACTGAACTGAAGTTTTAAAAGTCTTTTAAATCAAGTCGACCGGAGATAACACTATTACGTGTTCAAATGCCAAGTTTTTTATACTTGGAAGCTTTTGAAGGATATATTTCCTTATTTCCCTCCCCCAAAATAAATCCCCACCCTAAATAAACATCATTTCTGAACTTCTAATCTTCAAAACGGTAAAAGCAGATAAGTTTTTAAAAAGTCATTTTGAAGCTAATTGAAAAAAATTTGACTCAAAAATTCATTCATTTTTATAATTTGTACTCATCTTCAGAAGATCCCCATCCTTTGGATGGAAGGTTCAAAGCAACAAGGGGAATATTTCAAGAAACACGGTATACATCTTGAATAATTCTCAATTGAAAGTTGAGAAAACTCATTTATGCAAATTATCCTGACACTACAAACCCACTACTTTTCTCTACAACCCCGTCTCGATTCTCAAGTCATTGCAACAGGTGGGTTTTCTATTCTTTTTAAGAGTTAAAATACAAATGTACCCGAGTATTCTATAACGTTCTCGAATTCCGAGCTTCTAGAAGAGTATAATAATAGTAAACTGTTCTAGAAGCATGGAATACAGAGGTTTTATATTTAAACAAACATAGCTGGTTTTGGAGAACCCATTTATGACGTGTTCTAGAAGGCTGACAGACTGACTGATCTCCAAAGTTCTAATATACCAATACAATTTACACTGCCAGATACTTCCTGAACGTTCCTTTTCAAAACAAAAGCCAAACTTTTTCGACCAAAAACAATGTATAATAACATTCAAAAGTTAAATAGAAGTTTAAAATGTTAGAAGAATATGACTCCTTAATTATTATGAAGTATTTACTATAAATGTCCAAAAACTGCATCGTAAATGCTTGCAAACCTCAAATAAATGTGTAAAAATGAAACGCAAAGCATTACTTTCTCCCTGTCATCTCATAATATCTGTCGACCTTCAGTTCATTAAGGCATTGTAGTTATAACTCCAGAAATATTTCACATTCTAAACAGCTAGGGGCCTTTCGGCGTCCGAATATTTAACTGAAATATTCGGTGTCTATGAGAGATCGTGACACGAAATTTTCTAAGTTGTTTCTAAAATTTGATGACGAGTTGATGAGACTTGAATTGTGAATAGTCGGGTGTTCATGGGTATTCAACTGCAAAGAAAAATGCCTCGGGTCGTCCATCCCAGCTTCCAGACTAAATTACAGCAGAGATGTTGGAATTTGGAATGCATGGTCGTTGAAAGTTGAAACATAACCCATGTTCTGAAGTCACTGGGAAATTAAATTTGTTTCCCACATGCCTATTAAAACAATTAGTGCTGCTGCTGAGAAACTGAAACAGCTTTCCAGATTCTGATGAAAGTCGTGCGACTGAGATGAGTCAAGAGTTGACTGACTCATTTACTTTAAATATAGTCAGTCAGTATTCCTTACCAGGATTATTAGCTTCTTGTTCCTCACCGATTTGTGAATGCATGCTAAATCAGTCCTAATTACTCAGTGGCCAGAATTGAATCTGCATGCAACTGGATTAGCAAGAGAGGCTAATTATTTCAAGGAATATTCATCTGCCTCGCCATAAACTGGTTTCATAGATTGGAATTTGAAAGCTAGCATTTATTTTATAGAAACCGACAGTTCGGACTGATTTTGATGAACTAATGCCGTCATGGGTTTACAGATTTTAGATATGCATAGTTCAAAAGAAATTGTCTTATTCTGAGGGAATAAGGCTCCTGAAAATTGAACAATGAAAATAATTGGGATAGATTCACAAGTTGTAAATCGGATTTACCTTATAAGTTTTAGATGCGAACAACTTCTTAGAACTTTTGTAACCAATTTCAGAAGTTTTTCTAACCTAAAGAT
Organism: Desoria tigrina; assembly: GCA_906901685.1. Lineage (NCBI taxonomy): Eukaryota > Metazoa > Arthropoda > Collembola > Entomobryomorpha > Isotomidae > Desoria > Desoria tigrina. Next base: position 370,001 of record CAJQTU010000008.1, read on the forward strand.
TTCTCTGCCAGGAAAAACTAGGGATTTGTGTTGCTATCTATGAGAACAGACAAAAATAGTAATGAGACCAGTTGAAAAGGATCTAAAAGTGTTTATGTTGATCTCATGTTTACAAGAGGTAGAAAGCAATGAATTTAGTATTATTATGCCATTTGTTAAACGTATTCAATTTGAATGTATTCACAAAATATAATGCATATAAGCGTGGAATAATATGGAAATCATGTTATTTTTGCAAGTTTTGTACACTTTTAGTTTACCCATTCCTAACTTCGATCCTACCACCCACATCAGCACTCTATATGAAATATGAAATCAAACTGGCGTGTGTATGATTTGATATGAATTTTAAATCATAAATTGAAATTATGTTGGTTTTAGTTACTCTCTGAATAAATTCCCGTTTCATTGAATCAAATAATGAACATTAAGTAAACTATCACTATCAGTAATTGAAATAATTTAAGACTAATGACTAATAATTAGGCTTAAACAAATGAATTACCTTTTCAAATTATATTACGATTCCGCTAAGACTCACGGCACTTCAGAAACAGCAATAAACTTGGCCTATCGCTTAAAAAATTTAAATATAAAATACGTATACAACAGGCTTAGAAAGAGAAAGCTTTTTCTTCAGGGACCTTTCTTGTAGCGTTTATCCTGGAAAAATAGTTTACACTACCCGGATTTCAATAGGGTAAACGGGTTTTATAGATTTGACTACTGCTACGACGATGCGCAACATGAAGTGACAAAACAGACTACATCAATCAAAATCAGGTTGTTCGTCTGAAGTTGGAACTACATCGGTGGTCGAAGGGGAAACCTTCATATCCATAAACTAAAACATCAAACGGGTCAATTCAATAACAATTGAGGGCTATGGGGCTCATACCAGAATCAACCTAAAAAAAATAAGCTCTAAAAATTCGATGAGTGCACATTGATTTATATCAAGCACAAGCATAGCTTAAAATGACAATGAATAACTATTCAATTCTTGAGATATAATAAATTATACTTTATTTAGATTTTACGAGGTATTTAACAACTGTCACAGAATAAAATAATTGGCTGAATTTTTTTCAAGTTTTATCGAAAACAATACGTATAAACATAGTATTTCTGCAAGTTAATGTACAACCCTAATTTACTAAAAAAAATTATACATTATACGACTAAAACGTCGTAAGTTGTCAATTTTAGAAAGATCTCGACAACTGAAATCATTTGCAATGTCCATAATTCGTCCTCACACTCCAATTTCAACTTTTATACAATGTGTTTAGTGTTCCAGCTTCCCGATTCAATGAAAGATATGCGTGTTCAACAAGTCCATAGAGAACAGCATAATAGGATTGATTCAAAGCCCATAAGGCTGATGTTCGGAACTTCACTCTGTTACGATTACAATTACCACCGTCTGGAAAAATCTTTAACACAATCTCCTTCATTAACTTGCAAAATTGCAAAAATGACTTGCAGTTAGAAATCTTCCGGGGTTTTCCAATTTTTCGACGGAAGTTTCCAATTCTTTTAAAGACCCTTTTAGAATCTTTTATCAATTTCCGTCCTCCATTCATTGTACCCTTTTTTGTAGTTTCAGAAGACAGACTCTGCACATCATCATAATCCTGAATTTTTAATTTTGTAACACTGTGGCTGTCATTTCTAGACTGTAAAAATGCTGTATTTTCGATTGAGGTGTGAAGTAAGCTAATTGGTATTCTTGGAGACCTAGTCAATTCTAGTAGCATATCTTCGCTTTCGACAGATCCATCCGAATCATTTTCCATGTTCCATTCGCGGACATTGGTCGTTGATTTATACATATTTCTGCTTGTACTCTCATCCGCTTGGAGTAAGTCTAAATTGGTAGGGCATTTATTGGCCACGAGACTCTCCGAAGATACGAAATGATACAATTCTTTGAAGTTATTAGTTTGAGTATCTTCTGTTGAATTAGCCAATGTCAAATTTGGGTTCGTAAACGTCAATGGACCATTCTGAAGTTCGTTACGACGAAAATAGTGACAAATATCTGCCTCTGTTTCTCCTTCATGAAATGATGTAAGATGACAACTAGAGGCTGACGCCAAATTAGGTTGACTGAATTTTTCTAAACCCTTTCCTTGGTTATCCGGCGAACTATTTTCATATGCCGTATAATTTGTCTCTGTATATTCGTCCGAATCCGATTCCATTATAATGTCTTCAGTATCTGCAGAGTTAAGGACAACAATGTTAATTTTAGCTTTTCATGACCAACTACAAAACTTGATTGAAATTTAATGATCGGTGTTTAAAATATAATATATAAAAATTATAAATTACCTGCGATGTCATAATCCATTTCATCATGATGATCGATCAAATTGTCATTTCTTTTCCTTTTCAATTTCGAAAGTTTTCTAAAAATATTCATCAAAAATAAATCTTCCTCAAGATCTGTCCCTGAAATTAATTATGCAAGTAGCGATTAATGATTTTTCTGTTGCTCTAATTTCAACTAAAGCAACGGAACAAATAATACATATAGCCTAATTTTACCTTTATTAATCGTATCGTCTGGATACTGACTTCTTATCAATTCTTCTGTAGATTTCTGGCTCAACCTATCCAATATTGCATCAATGGTTTCCTTCGCCTCTGAATCTGGATCTGAATTACCTCCATTTTTATCAATTCGTCCGTTTAGACTCCCTGAAGATTCTACTGTAGATGTGGGGCTCATTGTATCGAACCATTCCAACATCGCATTAACGGTTTCCACTATATCTGAATCTGGGTATTCAGGGTCTGCAATATTATATAATATTTATAATAGTAATATTAGTATATTATTATATTATTAATATTATATAAGATGCATGATAATATGATTATTGATTATCATGCATCTTAAATCATGTAATGACGGAAAAGAGATTTTTACCGATTACTTCCTTGACTTGTAATACCGTGGTGCTTTCTCCGGTGTTTAAAATGTTGAAATCCTTGAAATATTCGGCGATTGAGCCGTCCTCGTCCATCGTGAATTCAGAATTCATTTGAAAATGTAATTGAACTCGATATTGAAACAATGCAATCTGTACAATAATAGTGAATAGTACAACTGAACTGAACAACGTCGGGGTTAGCTTAGCGTTGGGGTTATAGGGGTATAAGTTTAGATATGTACAAAGTCCATAGCCATACGATTTCTCTCACGGTCTAATCTTAAGTAGAAGGTCCAGTGCAGTGTGTAACGTTGGTCAAAGACCTTTGACCTCTTTCTTCCAGGACAGCAATGACCCTGTCCTGTGCCCTGATTCCTACTATTCTTGTGAGTCCATTTTTATAAATTAAAAAGTACCCTCCTATGCCCTAACATCCTAAAAACCTAACCTTTTGTGACTTATCCCTTTCCCTGTCCCTACCCTAAAACGAAATGTTTACAAATATTGTTTGTTGCAAATGTTGCAATACAAAATTGCAATTTACCGTATTTCAGCAATACGATACGGCATACATGGAAATCAAAACCTGAGGCCTGAGACCGGGAAAGGATGTGGATTTATAAAAAATGATGGACATCTGACCTTGAGAAGACTATTTCAAACCCCTATTCATATTTAGTTAGAACGGTAACCCTATTTTAAACTAAAAAAAATAGACTGTAGGGTCATCAGAAAAATTGCTATGATAAGTTTCAGGTCCTATTTATGCAATGTGGATGTGACGGGTTTAATTTTCTTCCTTGGGGTAATATGAATCAAGTGGTTTTATTTTTATCCCTATACTTTAAACCCTTATTTCTAATTAATTAGTATCATAACCTTAACAAAAACTTCTGAAATAGAATCTAGGATTATCAGAAGAAACGCTTAGATAAGTTTCAGGATTTATTTTAGCTTATCAAGCTCAAACAATTCATTTGTTCTCTTGGGGCACTGTGATATTGATCGATTGATCTCATCAATTGATCTTCCACGTTGGGTTGGATCTTGTTCTTAATTAGTAGTTAAAAAACGATTTTAATCCTAATTTAATTTAAAATTGGCATCTTGGACTTTTTACGGTGCTTCCCAAATCCCTGAAAACGTACCATGAATGAACCCATCGATATGCCATACCCAATTCCAAAGTTTGTTTTAAAATAAAATTTAAAGGAATCCGTTGATTGAATAAGCTCGTATCGTTTGATTTCTTGACAGCAATGCTGCCTTATTGTATCGTGGAGATGTGTTGGTAATTGTTAATAATTAACGCAATATCTTATAAAGGTACACAATACAGGCCAAACATTACAAAACTATAACTGGATTTGCGATTACGTTCTTGCGTGTTTTTCATTGGCATTGATGATGTGATCATAATGCGTTTATTTTCCATCTCGGTAGTTTTTATCATGCATCAATTGTATAACACTGCTAATATTCACAATCAGTACAAGTTACAATAAGTTGCATATGCTCTTGTACACATTCAACTTTTTCACCATAAATTATAACTCTTAGTCTCATAGCTGTATCATTTAAAGAATAGAGTCTGTGTTCCTTTTAGTATTTACATGACATTTGTACAATTTCATTACGTCTAAAGTCATACTATAGGTAGGTCTGCATATTTACATAAATAAATCTTCCCAAAATTGAGCTTTCATCAACATTCAACAACCCCAGGACTCATGCAATATTCATTAACACTGTCAATGGTAATAAGTATAAAAATCTTTAAAGGTTACTCAACCGATAACCCAAATAAAACAACTTCTTTATAGGATAATTGTAAAAATGATTAGATTTTGTTGTCTTCGATCTCTTCTGAATGGGCTTGCTGCTCCCAGTAATCCAATATGAATTCGGAGGCAACAGATCCCATCATCTGACATGTACATTGGTTCACCGATACTTCACTTTCCTGAAGTACGGAACCATCGATAACTCGAAGACCTTTGGTACCGAACACCCTGTACATTTAATTAAAACAAATTTTATGTCAGGCTCATTAAATCCGAAACTGTCAAATGTGAAGGATAAAATACCTGAGGAAGGAGTCGACTACAGCGGCAGGGTCGTTGGTGTCCTTTCCAGCTGGGGCTGTGGCGCAATACTTGTAGGCAGTGGCGGTTGTGTGTCTTCCGACACATTCCCAATAAGCGTCGCTCTTGAAGGGGATCTTCTCACATCCTGGGAAGGCGATTGGTAACATTTTCCCGTTGATTTCCTTGAAACTGGCAGTTTCTTCGACTAATTTGACGGCGAATTTTATTCCTAATTGTCAAGAAAGTTCTTTAAATATCCGTGTTCCTAGTAAAAATCACAATAAGCGCAATAAATATTTACCTTCAACGAGAGTATCAACATCCCGTTGATCCTGGAGATACTTAGGATCCAGAAGAGGAATGCTATTCGGGTCCGCATCCTTGAGCCTCAAAGTCCCATGTCCATAAGGTTTGGGAAGGGTAACAAGCTGGAAGAAGTTATCCTGTCCTTGCCACATCTTGTAGTAACTTCGGAGGATGTCGGTTCGGGTATTGATGGACAGGCCCATGTCTCTTTCGAATCCGGAGTCGGTTGAATGGGCCAGGATATATGTGAAGACGTCGGGGTGCTTGTAACCTTCTTTATGGGCCAGGGAGCTTCTAAACGTATAAGTCCCTTCCAGTCGAGTTGAAGCAAATGGACCGGTCCCTAAAGTAAAGTACTGAATCATACTTGCAGCAGTCAAGTCCCGCGGCATGAGGAAGGACTTCCCTTCGTCGACGAAGAAGGGCCCGATCAGAGCTCCGTACTTGTCTTGAAGGTGTTCTCCGACGGGAAGGTCAAGAACGGATTTTAACTGTAATTAAAAGAAGTTAGTCTTATAATTAGATATGAAGTTCAGAGGTGTTGGGTAAGATTTAAAGCGACATTGTTTAAGGTGGCAAAAAATTAGAATATCTCTAGAGTTCATCTGTTGCATGTAACATGACATGAAGGTTAACCTAAGTTGCTTATCTTGCAAAGATTTAAACTGGCCTGCAGAGTGCAACCTTCAAGTTCGAAGTTGTTTGTGTTACAGTCGGTAGATCATTACGCAATTAATAAACTTTTATGCTTGAGGATTAAAATATGGCTATCCCAGTTGTAACGGAGAGTGGACAGAGTTAATGACTCGAGATCCTTACTCTTTTCATCACATGCGTAAGTATTATTAAAACAAGTGTATTTAAGTCCTAATATCGCTGAACGTGATCTCTAATCTTAAGTTATGATTAATGGCTTTTCAATAAGACTTCCAATAAATATAATTAAATTTAAAAATCGGCTTTTGTTTGTTATTTTGCATAAAGAATAATTACCCCAACTTCTTCCAAATGCTTTTTAGGTCCGATTCCAGAGTGCATCAGGATTCTGGGAGACTGGATAGACCCAGCACTGAGGATAACTTCTTTCTTAGCTTTAGCCGTGTAGATTTTTCCATGCCGTTCGTATTCAACTCCATAGGCACGGTTTTCTTCTCCAGCCAAAAGAACCTTTTTTTTAAATTGAATTTAGACATTTTTATACGGCTTAAAATTAACTATTTTTATTTTTAAGACCAAAAACCACACCTTCTTAACGTAAGAATATTTTCGAACAGTCAGCGTCGGTCGACCCTTGATTGGCTCAATGTATCCACTGTACGAGTCCCATCTGGCTCCCCCCTTTTGATGGAAATCCATTTTCGCAAACCCTGTGAATTTAAGAATTAGCAAATGTATATTATTTAATTATTTCAGGACTAATTAGATTTTTAGTCAAAATCATTGCAAAATAAATACCTTCCGTCATTGGTCCATCGACATTGGGATCCCTGACCTTGTATCCCATTTCTTGTCCGGCTCGGAGGACATTTTCGACGACGGGGGATATGTCCCCTTTCTCAATCGACATCCCTCCACCCTTACCATGTTTACCTTATCGTGGAAACAAGTAAATTGAATTGTAATGCTAAAAACGTTAAACATTGACCGAGACACGATTTTAATTGCAGAGTGCAGCAATACGAATTTAAAACATTAGTAAAAGTGTTAAGAGGCAAGTTTTCAAGAAACAAAGCCGCAACGGTTTAGATTATTAAAATTACTTCAAAATGTGAAATGTCATAATTACACGATATGTTGAACCTATTTGCTACGAATCAGCAAGGACAAATTACAAATCATGAAAAGGAAGCCAGACCGTGAATAAGTGTCAGCAATTAGTTAGTAATTAGATTCGATTACATTAATCTTGGAGCCAGAACGATATCATTTAGGATGTATGAAGACATCATTGTTGTAAATTCCTCTGGTCTGGTAAGTGGTGAATATTAAAAAATTACCAACAATTAATCACGACAAAGAATTAGGCTATCAAAAAAACGACAAAAAAAGTTACCTAATTTTTTCACGGCTTTTGCTTTGACTCGTTACATCTTTAAAGTGAATACAATAAAAAAAACAAAGAATGCTAATTCTTATCACAAAAAATGTGCATTTAACTGGCTTTAGAAATTATGCAAGACCTTCCCCTTCCTTTGGTGTTAGACTACAGGTAAAAGTGAATTATCGCTTCATTTTTTGTGTTTGTTTAATATATTTATGTGGAAAAAGGACAAGCCAAATGATGCAGTTTGGGGTGAGTTCCGTAAATCTCTATATAAGTCCCCACTCGAAATAACTGCCCCAACAATTTACGGTAACATAAAAAAGCTAAAGCAAAAAAATAGAAGATTCGTTAGTAAAAATTCGAATTCGCGATTACTGTCATCATAGTGTCCATTGTAGTCCTCAAGTTCTTTGTAATGTTTCTGAACGTTCCTCATGCTCCAAACAGGATTTCCCGTCCGTTCGGCCATAGTATCGAAACCTTGAACACTGCCACGGATGTAGATCATTCCATTTATCAAGCTTGAGCCTCCGAGACCCTTTCCGGCAGGCCAAAATGTAACCTGTAAGGTCAAAAAACCATAAAATATGTTTCAAAAATCATCTCGACTAGATTTTCGTTTTTGACATCAAATTAAAGGCGAAGCAAATCTTCTAAGAAACTTATGCAATCCGATCTAGAATTTTTTGGATAGCATAATTGTAAATATTTTGGTGCTTTTCAACAAGGAAACTGGGATGTTCAATCGTATCTAATAATATAGGGAGATGCCTGACACAAATTTTGACAAAGTTTTGAGTGTTAAGGTTGCGAAATTAAGGATCAGTTGAATCTCATTGGTGTGTGTGTAAAATAACTGAAAGTTGTTGGTTTGGTTGCCGGTGCATGTACAGATTCCCTTTTACAAAGTTGCACAAAGACAAAAGCATGGCAAGTCGCTAAAAATCACGTTATGATACTTTTGGTTGTGGATTGCACTTGGATGGCTGACTTGAATAAAAATTAACCTCAGAAACCTGCCAATCCAATCCATCAATAAAGGGAACTCCGTATTTAATTTTGGAAGATCAAGTTGATTAGAGGCAAGGGAGCATTATTTGGATTTTTGGAGGTAGTCTCGCAGTAGTGCATGTTATTATTATTATTGCTTCAAAACTGTATTTCTTAAGTGGGGCAAGTAATGAAAATGAATGTATTCCTGTGCATAGGTACGGCTCCTGAATCATTATAAATTCTGGCTAACCTATTTGGATTTGGCTTTGACCACAACAATCATGAATACACGATCTCAATAGTAGTAATAGCAATGTAGCTTTTGCATGTAATCTCATGCTATTTTTGAGGTATACAAACTGCAATTAATTTGGATCCTCAGATTTCTTATTATTTCTCAACTATTTCTAATTTGTAATCAGAGGTCGTAAAAAGAACTGCAATAACAGCAAATAAATTCAAACTCCTCACAAGCCTTTTCATAAAAAAAACGATGAAATGAAAAGTGGAAAAAATATTATTATAGAATTTCTTTACATTTCCAGTCGATCCAAAGGATGAATTCTGTTGCGGCACAGTCCGATACCTCCAGTCATGAGGGAATCGGTTCTGATTGTTAAAAAATACAACTGGGATACTTAATAGAGGGTTATGGAAGTTTCCCCCGGCTTCCAAAAGCAAAACATTGTGTTTTTCCGATAGCCGATTCGCAAGGACACAACCTGTACTTCCAGCTCCAACTATTTTCATGAAAATGCATGAATATTCATTAGTATTGAATTAAATTCCCACACTAGCCTTTTTCCTGTAAGTATTACTCTTATTACCAATTATAAAATCGAAGCTTTCACTCGTAGACTCAAAGGGCATTTGTAACTTATCCATCCGCACGTCCATGTAGTAATTCATTAGAAACAGCGTGGATAAGTTATTTAATAAAAATTCTAAGACCCCGACCCACGTCCCCACACGGGCTCCCGGATTGAGATTCATTTTGACTTAAGTCTTAAACACTGCACGCACAGGCACACACACACACTTGTATTTATTTTCGGTTTTTAAAGCACTTGATTTACTACAGCTTCCGAACTTTATAGGTATGAATTAATCTCATATTGTTTTAATCGGGATTGCTGGTATTTTAAATAGCACTAACGTTCCGAAGACCTATTGAGAACTTTAATGACCTTGGAAGGTTACAAAGCAAGCAGTTTCAGACGATGTGACTTAGCCAGACGATGCCGATCCTCTGTGTACCATGTCAGACTGAATTGTCAAATAAAGAAGTGCAGAAAAGGGATCTGGAGTTTTAATACATTTATTAAGGGGCTGAGGGAAAAATCAAAACAAATTAACAGACTTTGCATAATCTTTGGGTGAGATTACGAGATCCTAAGCAAAAAATTTCGATCACGTAGCGTAGGCCAGCTCATGTAGGCTTGAATCACAGGTATCTATCTATATGTGCGAATCAATGGATCCCTTCAAGTCTTCAAGACATCGAATAGCTTGAAGAGTTGGGGCTTCATTACTGCAGATTCTGATGCCATATTTATGGCATTAGATCTTGATTCCTATATGTATATCATGACCATTTCATTTATATGGGACACGTATGCCGCCTTCAACAAATAGGACTAAGGGAATGGGATGATCGTTTGATCATATTTAGCATTTAACATTATTTCATTGTAGTGCAAAAACACTCACACTTTTTACCCCCAAAAATTGCATGAATGAGCCTCAACATGTTGCACGACAACAAATTATATTTTCTTGGGATATAAGGTGAAGTTATTCCATATCGTACCGCAGGCGTTTACATTGTTTTTATGATCTTATGAATTTTGGGGATATATCTTATTTGTATAAAGTATGCATTGAAAGTGAATGGGCTTCAAAACAAGGTTAATGGTTACGCTAACTTGCTCGTCGAGTTCTCTTATAAATATAGCGTATCATAATATTGCGCTTCTGGTCTACCTGTACGCTTATTACATAAGCGAAATAAGCATGTACATTCACATCATTGTCTTATAGAGACTCATCATTTGTTATTTACATTATCGTAAGATGTTCTTAATAATAATATCATGATGATGAGCGAAAATAGATCATTCATGTTGCAGTGATCGTAATTAAAAAAATCAAGTGAGAATAATTAGCCTTTGAGTGTGATTTAAATGGCTATTTTTGGAACAAGTACAAATTCCATCGTTATTTGTAAATTAATTTTGTTTTAGTAAATGCTATAATTAAACCAAAATTTGTTTAAAAAGTCGATTTGAATATAAAAAATAGTAATAAACCACTGAGAGTAGTTACACAAGTATGGAAAGTAAAAAAAGTAAAGGATGTTGTAGAAGGCGAGCATGCATGGTGTCATTTTAATTGACTTCCGATTTCCATCTCCTAATGCCGGAAGAAGGTCGCACATTTCCAGGACATAAATAGAGTTTTTTTTTGTAATCGTTCCTTTTTATGATGATGATGATCATGTATCAAAAATAACTTGTATCCTGTAGCCAGTTCCTTCAACAAATTCAAGGTTTTCAGGATCATCTCAGCGCAGCGTTATGATGACTGTTATGATAGATAGACTTTGCATTAGTTTGTGCACGGGGTTATTATTATTATTAATTTTACAATTCAAGAATCAATCGTGTTGTTTGAGATAAATACTTGAAAAATGTCAATCTTTGCAAAATAATGTAGATGAACTTGAATTACTTCCCAGACTGGTTTCCCGTACTATAAGTTCGCAATTAAAAAAATGATTTTAAGATTTAAAATCCGGAAGAATTCCTTGCATTATGTCCAGAAACCAGTTTGACAGCGTCCGGTCAAAATATTACTTGTTATCACTTATCATTTCAAGGCATTTTTGATTAATTATTAATAATAGTGCTAAAATTATGAATACTTTCATCCGGAACATCAAGCAAACGTTTAAAACTAATTATGACTAAAGAAAAATTAACCTCCAAAATTGCCAAAATTTACCAATATCTTATCTCATGGTGAAATCAGATTTTGGAAGGGCTTACTAAAGACTTAATACTCACTTAAAGCAAAACCAGATGAACAAATACTTTACGTCCATTGAGAGTGAGGATTGTGCATAAAATGCATTAACTGATAAAACAGATAATAACTCATTTCATGGTTTATGATTATTACAGGTTGGGATGCAATATGCAGCATTTGCAGTTTCTTAATTTTTCTACATTGACAAATTTTCTAAAAAAAAACATTTTCAACAAAATCGAAGGAAAAAATGGCAGGTACCTATCTCATCACTTTTAAAATGTTTAAAATTCCACTTACACCATCCGAGGAAGTTATAATCTACGGCTCAATCATTACTAAACCTTCTAGGCGAGACTTTGATTGATCAAAACCTTCTTATGCCATTCATTGAAATTAAAATTACCCATTTAGTCTACTGATAATAAACCGTAGACACTGTTTTAAATTGAGGAACGTACGTTTTAAAGCCCAAATCCTCACATGTAGCATTAGGAATTGTGCAATTCGAGTTTAATTAATAACTGAGACAGAGGATCAAAAACCCTGACTCAAATTATTTTTATTTTTGTGAGCCAAGTCTTTTTTTTGCTCAAACATGAAACTTTATGTACAAGCTAAATGTGTTTTAGTCATCTTTTTATGGACGGTCATGATTCATGGCCCATAGACGGAGAGACAGGTTGACTGCGCGGCTGAAGGGTACCTCATTAGTCATTACCCTTAACAAATTCACTCTTAGAAAAAACGTCGAAAAGTTAAATAATAATTAAGGGATTATGCAATCTCGTGGGGATAGGGACAGGGACCTCCTTTCGTCTGTAACCTGATGGCTCATTTGTAACAATAGTGTGTCACACACTTTATGAAAAATGTGAATCTGCTCACGACTCCTAATTTTTTGCACCGATGCATTTTGTCCAAGTATTGATCATCTATTGAACGACCTTTGCAAAGTAGGCAATGATGCGCAATTAAAATAATAAGATGAGGTCGCAGCACTCTATATTGTCCTAGAAGGTTCATCGTCTTTTACCACACGCATCTCGACTGAACTTTTTTGTTGAAAAATGGGAATTGGGCATTTATCAAATAATTACTAGGTACCTATTGATTACAATGGCCGCAGATATGAAAGGTGTTAACGCAAAGTATTTGAACTCATCTCTAAGTATGTAACTGGTACGCGTAACGTAAAATAGGAGCATGTTCTACATATGTAAAATGATTGTTAAAGTGTACTTTTACCCTAGTATCAATTGATTCTGTTGAGTTTTTTTTGTCGAAATAATTGAATCGTAGCGTCTACTAGATAACCTTGAATGAAGTTTGAAGTTTGAACTGTCTGACACTAATTCTGACAGCTAGCAGTGCTAGCACTATGAATAATTATGGCAATTTTAATTGGGTGAAATCACATACCTAATCGGTTACCTTTAATTTCGTCTATTAGCAAAATAATTATTTATTATGATCTATATTTTCTACAACCAAAGATGACAAATTTTTAGAAAGGAATTTAAGCAAATAATTCGTTTTCGATTGGAAATTGCAAGCACGTACGAATGCAGCATATTATTTTTATTTTTTATATATTAAACATTTCGACGAAAGTAATTCGTCTGGTCAGCCAGCCATAAATGATAAAATAACAAATAAATACTCCCTGAAAATTGTGCAGAAAAACACCCGGAATAAGTTTTATTTGTCCTAGTTCCTCTCATACTAATTATTATCGAAATGCATCTTGCAGACAATAACAACTTTGCAAACAACCGTTTAAATTTGTATGGCATAATAACACAGTACTTTTAAACTTGACTAATTCCGGTTAATAAGGATTATGCAACCAGATAATAACCAGTTAGTAAAATATATTCGCATAAAAAATCTTGCAGAAAAAAATGGAGTTATAAAAAGACTACAAAACGACACATATCGCATGTTATCAGGCAAAAAAAAACAAGAAAAACTACATCAACCAATGGTCTATGGTCTATTCATTATCACTTTGTGGACTTGACTATAGATTAATCTTTCAAAATTTTAGATATTAAGTGATTTAAATTAATAACAAATAACGAAATAAAATAATCATAGATGATCTGATTTTTTCAAATCTAAATAATAGCTCAAGTGTAATAATTCGTCCTCAAAATTCTAGAAGTCTAAAGTTTCGATAACAGAATAATAATAGTAGGAAGTGCTTTTTGGGATTTCGTTCTAGTCGTCTTGTATTGCAATAAAATTAATAAAAAAAACTGCACGTTTTTTCTCAAGTTTTGAATCTGTTTGTTTCTGGTTTGTTCAGTTGATGATGGCCTTTGGCACAGAGAGGAATATTTATATATAGTCAATAGCGTTGATATTACTTTTGATAGATCATTTTAACCATATATAAAAAACATCATTAGGGATCTACTTCTAAATTGATGTTACTCAATCAGCCGTTTCTTCATTTACATTTCGTTGTGGTGCAATCTGCTGTTGTTCTCCGTACTTTTATATACAGGCATGCCCTTGCTTCTAACCTTTTTGTTTAGGATCTGTCTAGCGTTTTGAATACTAATGAGACGAGGATTTTAAATCTATGATCTAGTAAACAGCAACATTTGTTTATCTTCCGTGTATTGCCGGTATTTTAGAGCAGTACTGGTTCTGATAAATATTTTCATAGACAAATTATATCGGGATTGCAATAGATTAAGTAATTTTATCGGAAGAAGTACATTATAAGTTGATAACATGACGTCTTGAGCTGTTGTCAATATTTTAAGAATGTTTTGTCGTTAGGAATCGATGCGAGTTCTCGAATTTCTTCTATGATTAAATTACCAAGTAATTTTTTTAAAGTCAGATATCGTTTTTTTTGTAAACAATTAATCTAATTGGTTGTTTCTGGGATGTAATGTATATGATCGATAAATAAATAATTACAAATTGAGGCAATTAATATTTCTATAGATCATCGCAAATGAGCAAAACATTGCAGTGGTTTCAGGAACTTCCTAATTCGTATTTAATTATTTAGTAAAGTTAATTTTTATCTACTATAGCTAATGCTGAATTTAAATTTCAAACTGTATCAAATGCGTTGCAAGCAAAAAAAATTGTTTCTTGAAACCGTTATGTATTAACAAAAAATGCTATCGTGGTACTCGAGAATCTCAAAGTAGAGCACTGATTTATTTCAATATATTTTATAAACTTCTTAATGTTTCAGATCGGTAGGGATTATTTTATCGCAAACACGCCTCATAGAATCCCCTTATGGCAAGGAACCCACTTTAGATGGACAGGAAGAAGTCGCCGACTTCTTTCGACTGTTAAGCCAAGGTGGTAACGTACACGTAGACGTCTTCAAAGCTTGACCAATCCAGTCTCCCTTTTGACTGGGTGCAAGGGCATCCTTAATTAGGGAATCGGGTGTTGCAAGCTCCTCCAATGGTGACAATGTCCGTCCTGCCCCCACCGAATTTCTCGGAGGAAGTTTTCGAGCCATCGGTCGGCGCATTGGAGCGCTTTTACGGGAACCCAGAGGGCTTAACGACGGTGATGACCTCAAGGAATCATCCGGTTCAAGTGGAGAGAGAGGCCGTGACTCTTTCATTGCAGTCGGATCCCAGTATGAACCTTCCTGATTTTTTCCATGACTCTGACTGTCTATTATACTCGTTCCAACTTCTTCCGCCGAAGGAGAGAGGTTTGATAAGCGGAAAATGATTTTAGCCATTTCGGACATCCGTTCTGGATCATTCTCCACCTCTAACTCATTTGTGGATCGAGAATGGTAGGATTTTTCAATTTCCAATCGTGAAGGGACCTTTGAGAAGGCTTGAGGTTGTAAACGCTGACCCTGGATCTCTTGAGGCATTGATGTAAAGGGGTACATGCTGCTCAGTTGTTGTTGTTGGTCCGGGATTGGGGATGCGGAAATCGGAGTTGAAAATTGGAAACGAGGTGGAACATTCACATTCGAATTGAAATGCCGGTTTTGACTTGGGAA
Organism: Desoria tigrina; assembly: GCA_906901685.1. Classification (NCBI taxonomy): domain Eukaryota; kingdom Metazoa; phylum Arthropoda; class Collembola; order Entomobryomorpha; family Isotomidae; genus Desoria; species Desoria tigrina. The sequence continues at coordinate 385,406 of CAJQTU010000008.1, forward strand.
AGTTTGGACCGAAGGATAAAAGTTGGATGTTGGGGATTGATTTATGTTTGTTCGGGATTGAGACCCCATGTTCATCGGGAAGTCGGGTCGCCTCATCCTCATTGCCTTGACGGAACAGAGCCTTTGGAGAAAGCATTTTGTGGTCGCGTTGATGTCCTTGGTGTCTAGCATCTCTGTGATAACAATGCAAATTAGTCTCTAATTATTTCACCCAACTAAAGGTATGAAATTCCGTAATAACATACCAATATTTTGCAAATGACCAACGAGTCGCTCCTTGTACTTGGGATCCTTCGTAATCGGACTGTGACGTAAATCAACAACTCGTAAAAGTCTCAGTACAGACAATTTGCTCGTAACGTGGTTCAGGTTCCGGAAATTGTTCCTTGACGCATAGAGCGTGTCTAAAACTCCCATGCAAATCAATTCATCGATAGATTCCAACTGATTTCCACTGATGCTGAGAACCTTTAGTTTATTCTACGGTATTAAAAATAAATTGTTAACACTGTTAGATACAAATTTAGAGATGTTATGGTCAAAATTAATTACGCAAATCGTATCCATTGAATTGGGACAAAATGCCAAAGCTTGCTCCGGTGGAAGTCGCTGATCTTCAACGTGGAGTTCCAAAAGCATCGACAAGCTCCCTAGCCCTTCGATAACTTCAATTTCGTTTTGACCCAAGTATCTAAATTATGAAACAAAATCATCAAAATCCCCTCAATTTATTCTTCTTAATATTTCATTGAAATTATTGCCTTACAGCCTTCTTAAATTGGTACAATTCTCCAAATTCTCAATCCGACGAATCCTATTTTCATACAAATGCAAGGATTCCAATTGTGGAAGGGCTTCAAGCCCTTGGATTTTACATATCTTATTTCCATACAGGTATAAGTGAGCGAGTGAATAAAATGATTCCAGGACATCAGGGACCTTGGAATTTCAACAAAATATTGTCATAATTGCTCTAAACTATAATATTTTAAACGATAATCATGAATAATTAAATCATTTTTAAGACTAAAAACCACACTAATGGGTTCTTTACCAAAATTTGGATTCCCCTCTTTTGCAAATGAAGGGAAACGACCTTCCCCAAGTGCCTATCTGCCTTCTGAAGCTGTTTCCGGTTCAAAGAGACTTTCGAAATCCCTTTAATTGCTAACGCTTTGGATAGCTCAAGTCCCTATGAAAAATATGAAAATCATCAAACATCATTGGATAAAAATTAACATAGAACTATGGTCCCTTTCCGCCTTATTTTTCAAACTCATTCATAATTTTAACGGTAGGGGTGTTTATTTAGGGTTAGTTTAAGTTATTCCGGGGTGACACATTTGACTACATACGGTGGAGGAAATGAGTGAAGAATGAATGAAGAGATGTTCTACACTTCTTGAATCAAGAAGCCCCAACACCAAATTGGCAAGCGGTAATCTCATCACTGAATCGCTTATTGCTTGTAAATTGGGGAGTTGAGGATAATTTTTTTTACGAATCCGAATTCCGAATAAACATTTAGGTTTCCATAAAGTACAAAATAATTGTAAATTTACCTGCGGTTTTTTAGGCTTTTCTATATCCTCCCTTTCTTCAGTAGTATATTTTGGCAAGACTGGCGGTGGTCGGTCGTCTTCGTCCAAGTCGGTATCGGTTAGGAAACTTATGTCATCATCCTCCATTCCAGTTCCTGCTGTGGTAACTTCCATTTTCAATCAGAATTAACCTTTGACCTCCGTCACACTATAATTAGAGTATATAAGACTTCAAGGGGTTCTGGATTTAACTTTCGACAGTCGTCTTAGACTGTTTATCTGGCTAAATTAGAGCATATAGAGGTATTTTTATCGTATTTCTCGTCGGAATAAGTTGAGAAATTCTAATAATACAATATCGATCTAACTTTTGAACATGCATCATTTCAGGTTGGAGGTTGCCAAGTGACAAGGAACTATTGAGGCAGGGTCGCAGTCCCAGGTCATAGGGGACACGGGGGGTTTGCTAAAAATGGGAGATGATCAGATGAAAGAAGAACTTGCGTCGTCAATGATCGTTCCTACATTGGTTGACCATAATCTTGACACTGCTGCTACAAAATGTTCGTTAGCAGGTGGAAATGACCCCAGCTTCGACAATAATGTACCCAATGCAATAGCGGGAAATGTACCCCAAACTCTCTCTAAGAATAAGTTCCGGAAGTTACGAAAGCATGAAAAATTACTGCAAAACCGAACTTTGAAAAGACAGAAGGAAAGGGAGCTTAGAAAACAAAAGAAACTAAAGAGGTCAATAGGGAATGAGGAGAAATTGATATTAGCTGAAAAACTTAGAAACGCTATGAATTCGGCTCCGAAAGTAGTTATAGACTGTCAATATGACGATGAAATGACTGATAAGGAAAAAAATAGATTTGCCCAACAATTGAGACGAGCATATTCTTCGAATAAGTCCGCCTCCGATCCCCTTCACTTAATTTTTGCTAACTTATCGAAGAGTAGTGACTTCTTTGGAACATGTTGTAAGCAGAATGATGGTTTTGCCAAGTACATTGTCGATATTCAGGAAGAAAGCGTTGTCGATGTTTTCCCTGTAGATAAGATCGTTTACCTGAGTCCAGATTCATCGAATGTTTTATCGGAATTTGAGCCAGACAAGGTTTATGTGATTGGAGGTCTTGTAGATGAAACTACGAATAAGGATATTTCGTTAAAGTTCTCGGAGAATCATAAAATTTATTCTGCTAGACTTCCCATCGACGAATACTTTGTTCCTGTGAAGGAGAAGGGCACTCTAAAGAAGGTATTGACTGTTAACCAAGTTTTCGATATCGTTTTGGAGTGGTTTCGGACCAAAGACTGGGTCAAGGCTATTTCAGTTGGGCTACCTGAAAGAACTGGGTTTTTTCCAAAGAATCAAGACAAGCAACACAGTGAAGAAACAAGAAATCCAGAATCTGCCATTTAAAAAAAAGCTCCATAAAATACACTATAATATAAGTATATAGTTATAAAACTTCTTCAGCAAAATGTCCAAATTATGTCACGCGTTCGGGAATATCAAATACATTAAGGTTTTAAGTGGCCGTCCCTTATTAGCTAGCCAACCAATTCTGTTTTCCATTAGTAAAAGCTACGGTACTTCAACAAAAACGGTATCAAACATGAATATCAACCTGGATGAGATTCGAAAGGAATTTTCTAAATTTGAAGGGGGTAAAATAACTTTAACCAAAGATGAGGGATCTGGAATTGCTTACATTTGTCTGGATCACGTCGAGAAGAAAAATGGACTAAGTGGTGGGTTCCTGATTCTGTCATTTAATTGAAATCGGTTAAAAATTGCTAATACATTTCCATTAAATTAACCATGTTATTTGGATTATAGGAAAAATGATGGTTGATCTCAATGAAGCAGTTTCAGTCCTTGAAAACTGGACATCCGGAAAAGGTTTAATACTTCATGCTAAAGGAGACACGTTTTGCTCTGGAGGATATTTGGAGACTGTCAAGCAGATTTGTACGACTGAAGGTGGATTTAAAATGTCATCCCTCATGCAGGATTCGGTCCTTCGACTTGCCCGACTTCCTCTTGTGTCAGTATCGCTTGTTCATGGAAAGGTATTGATTGAAATACTTACTTAATTAGTTTGGAAACTTGATGTATTTGATTTTTATTTTATTTAACAATATCAACTTATAAAATATTTTTCAGGCACTTGGCGGAGGAGCGGAACTGAGTCTGTCTACCGATTTCAGACTTTTTACTCCCTCATCTGATGTCCGATTCGTAGAAGCAAATATGGGTGTTGGAACCGGATGGGGAGGTGGAACATCTTTAAAACATCTGGTTGGTCATTCCTTGGCATTGGATCTTCTCCTCACGTGTCGGAAAATATTACCTGAAGAAGCCACTAGAATTGGCCTAGCAAACGAAATAATTACAGGAGATGATCCATTACAAGAATCGGTCGATTGGTTAAAGAAACGAATCGAGAAGCATGAACCTGTCGTTGTTAATACTATGAAACAAATTGTGGCGTCAGATAACTATGAGGATGAGATGAGTGCGTTTGCAAATTCTTGGGGTGGTCCGGCTCATCTCAACGCGATCAATAGGAATATTAAACATAAATGAATTAAAACGCTGTTTTAATTATTCGTGTGGGATCTGTTAGTAAAAGCCATAAAATCGAATTTAACGTATATTTCTTGCCTTAAGTTAGAATGATTCATTTTCGAATATCATTATATTTTTATTAATAGTTATTTACAATGCGGGAAATAAACAATAGTTCCATTATAATGCCAAAAATAAAATCATATTTGAAAATAACAAAAGTATATTTGCCAATCTATTTAATATGTTAGCAAGTGCATAATACTGAAGACTGAAGGGACAACGAACGGAGGAGGGGAGTATTGTGTATATCCTTATCTGGTCAATCCGGTTACCCGATTCCAAGGTACGTGAATTGAGATCGTAAAGAGGTAGCGTCACTGAGCAACATTTTGAAAATTAATTAAAAAATTATCCTTGGAGGACAGTCCTCCAAGGAAAAATCTCCCAATCTTATCCATAGCAATTATCATACAAAATTGTAAAATCATTCACATCAAATCTGCAGCCGGAATTGTTAAAGTACTTATTTGCCTTGATTTCCAATAATATTTGAAACTATTTCATACATATCATCAGATTATTTGTCGCACAAATAATCAGGTCACGATATCGCATCGGCCGCATATCGACATGGAGTATCGAGTACTTGACGGTTGTCCCGATTGCTGAAAATGTACGATTTCGTAACTGGATTTTATGAGCTAGATCACCTGTAAAATGATGCAGTAGCTGAAGCAAAGGTTGCCATGACTTTTAATTCTTCACTTTTGAAAAAGTGACAGTTTTTTCGAAATGTTGCCCAGTGACGCTACCTCTTTACGAATTCAATTCACGTACCTTGACCCGATTCCGGGTAGCTTTATTTCATTCATACGTACTATATAGCGCATTCCCATGTAATTGACTGTGATATTTGGGAATGAGGGAGTTTCTATGGAAACCAACTTCATAAACTTGTCAACAAACACTCGTGTTTCATTTAATTTAAAAATAGTATTATTTCCCAACTTTCCAATAAAGACAGAAATTGCACCTATTCTTAGCTTATTTAGCACTAATGGCCAAAATTACCATTGGGCCGATGAAGATCAATGGCTGAATTACATGTGATTGGTCAACTTGTCTGTGGAAAATCTACGGAGACAACTGAAAGGGGATTGTTTTGCAAGTGGTCTATTGAAGCAGGTTAATGGAACTAAAATGCATTTATCTTTACTTATAGCAAATAATGTTGTATCCAAAATTAGTTAATCATTATGTCATGTCATAGGGAGTGCATGGAAGAAAGTCTCAGGGCTCAAAGAGGGCCAGACACAGGTTGATACCCCTTTGTATTCCGATACAGCATACTGGGCACACCCAATAGATGTTCATTTCGTGACGAAGGGACTACAAGGTATTTTTATAGGTTTCAAAATAGGCCTCAATAATAACTTCTTCAAGTTGCATTCGTTAAATACATACAAGATCTGATCGAGGAATTTTAACATAATCTAAAAATAAAATAAATGAAATTATTTTTAAGGCTGGCCAAAATTAAGTTTAGAGGTCTGTCGACAAGACCGGTTCGGTCGAAGTGATTTAGCTGGCTACGGTATTTGCCATATCCCTTCAACCCCCGGAACTCATATCCTCGAAATCCCTATTTGGCGACCAAGTGGTAAGCTTCCTATCTACAATCTGCGTATCATGCGAATTATTTTTCAAGAAACGGCAGTAAAGCTAATGGTTAAATTACTTTGATTTATTCAGGAAGTACAGGAGAAGAGGTTGTCCGTCACTTTCTCGGAGGTTCCCTAGAATTAAGTGAGGTGGATCTTGTGAGCAACCCCGCTGAACGTTATCGGCTGAAAACCATCCCTTCCGGATCTTTACAAGTGGAATTGGGTGTCATTTTACGAAACTTTGACAATTTCGGGGTTGAAACATGAAGAAACTCCTTAATTCAAATGCTGTAGCACTGCTACATTTTTTTCTCCTTTATATCCTATGCGACTTTCACTCGGCGAAAGCATTTCATGAAGGAGATGGGGAAGATCATTCCGTTTATGCACACGACAACATAAAATACATTAACCTTCATGATGTAGAGTCGGATGAGGTACAATACCAAGGTATCGATCAATTAAATCCTGATGGTCAGGTCATTATTGAAAAGGATGGTTCCGCTCCGTCGAAAAGTGGAATTGTGTCGACTCTAAAGTACGTTGAAGTCGAAGATTCCACAACTGAATCCCCAACTACTTCAACTAGAAAAACAACGAAGGCCCCCACCGTTAAGCCGAAAAATAAGCCACTCCCTAAGATCCCAAGTACAGGAACTGAGAAGCAATTTTCTCGGCAACAAAAAGTAACTGAAACAACGAAAAAATCCTCGGCTACGAAGAAACCAACACCGGTTCCAAAAAATTCTGTTAAAAAAGCAACAAATACTCCATCAACAACAACTTCCACGGGAGTTCCATCAACGTCGACTGAGAATGTTACTGAACCAGACGAAACTACTACAGCCGTTTCAAAGACCTCAACGGAAGTCATACCCACTGCAAAGCCCAAGACTCCGCTGAACAATCTATATTGTCTTTGCGACCTTCACGTGAGACTATAATTACTGGAATTATTGTTTTGTTACGAATAAATCATTTTATGTTTATTTTATGGTTAACATAATTAGATACACTCGTGTGACATGAACTGTTGCTGCGACATTGATTGCTCAGACGAAGAAAGGTCCATGTTCACCGGATGTGAGGAAGGTGCAGGCCTTCATGACCAAAGAAGCGCAGCTCGACGACAACGGAGTTGTTACCAGTCCTTTGTCTTCTTCAAGCATTTTGAGACTCAGACTTTAGAACGAACGGAAAAGGGAATGCTATGCATTGTACGAGACAATAATCGAGAGGACAATGAATTGTCATCTGCAAATATTAACCAGGTATTGATCATGTATCCTTTAAATGGATAGAACGTTCTAATAGTAGTTTTCAGTACGTAGTTTTTTTTTAAGAATTGTATGCATTATTTTAGATAAGAAACAATATCATAAATGGAAAGATTAACATCCGAAAAAAGTACGAATGGAGAAGAGGAAATGAAATAGATTATGAGCTTAACCCCTACCAGTTTGGAAGTCCGATATTAGCGGTGATAAATTCGGATGTTTCTAAAGACTTGGGAAAAGCATCGGTTGCATTTGGTAAGCTATTTTGAATGACCACCCCCACCTGACATGTGCTCCGGAATTATTTCTTCAAACCCCGAAGTATCAAAAAATCATTAGTTATTTCAGGGAGGGGAATTATTCCGATTGGTCCTTGACACCCAACTAGCTACAATTTCTTTGAATTCCTTGATAAGCAATAAAGCAAGTGTTTGTTTAACATAGGAGTTATTTCGGTGAACTGACTTACTCCGATTCTTACTGTGTACAAGTTTACCTATTGCTGTATCATTTAATTTATTTTCGTTACCAAGATTCATGGTCGACATTCCATCTTACAAAATCGACATCTTTTTCAACCTAAGTGAAGTACATTTTTCAGTCGTTGCTGTGAATTTAATAGTAATTCCGGAATACAAAATAACTTAGTCGATTCCAACTAATCGAACTGATTCGATTATTTTAAGAATGTCGATTAAGACTGAGAATTAGCTATTAACATGAAATTGAAATTGATTCTGCTCAGGACTACCCGCATCATATCATGAAAGTTCATGTACAATCCGCGAACCGGTGAGATTCCTTGAAAATGTCCAATCCCATTGCAAGATAAGGTTGGAAAACGCAACAAGAGACTGTACGAAGCTGAATATCCTCGACAGCAACTCTTTTATAAAAAACCTGAAAATAATCGGGAATCCAGACCATGAAGATCTCCGTCTTGTAGAGATTACACGGAACCAACAATGCAAAGGAGAATCATGCACTTCCGAGGACGCCGATACGGAAACATTGGAATTCAATAAGCCGGCATTACAAACAAGGAAGCGGATCTGCCAAGATGTTCTGAAGCGGTTAGAATTGACGGTATTTTACGAGGGAGTCGACGGAATATTTGAGGTCACAGCCAATGCCGAACTTCAAGATGTTCTTCTCAACAGTTCTCATGTTTTCCAAGAATACACTGTAAAATTCATCTGGTCTCGAGATGACAATATCTCAAGCTCTGCCAAAGATCACGGAGACTGGCCACGAAGCGGAAATCCTGGCTATATTGTTGGGAAGCCAGTGATATTCGGAGAAAAGGTAAAGGTAATTGACTCCGGCAAGAACGAAACAGTAGTTGATAAGGAGGGACACGAACCCAAAGAAGAGGATAGGATTCTTGTGTGGAATGACCCTGCCAAGTGGATGACAATTCTGGGCCCTGGAATCTGTTCAGCCAATCCAATAGAAAATCCGAGGAAGTCCGTCGTATTTGACTACGGTCAAAGTAGCAGCTGCTCATTAAACTTAACGAGGTTCAAATATTGCGAAGATGTACAAATTGAAGTTGCCAAGATCCTGCTTGGGTCTGAGGATCCTGCCAACTTTGAGAAGAGAGATTGGTACAAAACTATCTTTGAAAATTAAATTTTAAATTTTTTAACTATTTTAAAATCTAACGATTTTAAATATCTTATTCTCAGGCATGTAGCAGCATATGGAAATTCGGACCCTCAAGAACATAGCGAATGGGTACCACTGAATTACAGGAATTTCCCAATCATCTCCACCCCCAAAGGGTCCTCGAAAAGCTTAATTTCCAAGGGTTGTGAAGGGATTGTCTCGGCACTGCATATCAGCATTGCATACGCGTTTGTGGGGTCAATCGACTTTCCCCAGGCACGTATCACCGGAGTTTTGTACGAATTAGGAGACTCAATTCCAGTCCCTGCCGTACAAAGTGCCGAATGTATTCAGAATAATTGTCAAAGTCAGAATGACCATATCAGTGTCACAACTTCCGTGACTTTCAAGGATGTGACGATGCCACCGGTGACGAGGGTTGCGAAGTGGCCAGTCGTGTCAATTCGACTCCCTGCCGATTTCTTTTATCCTTTCTCGTCCCCATCTTCTGCTTCTCATGAAATTAAATTCTTCTCGTCTTTGATGGTTGTGATTATGATTTTTGCGAATACAATGTTTTCAATAGGGGTATGAATTACAAAGGAGATTGTATGGGTGTGAATGTTCTTGTACATTTTATTGTTTTGTTGATCGATATTGTTTGTGAATAAATAATTAGAAAATTGTATTTCTTGATTTCCGACGGTACAAAAAATTTCTGGTGCATACGTAGACGCTGCAACGCTTATAGGGTACATCAGCATCATATTTAATATCTATCGTGGGCATATGTATTTCGACATCTGAACCCTGAGACATCCTTCTCGTATATATCTGTGTCTGAAACTGTCTGATCTGTCGCGTCGTATTTAATTAGAATTTGCTCCAAATGAAGGCGAGTTTCTATTCATGAATGTAATGTTTAACTCAGCTAATTAATTAAATATCTAGTGATTATAACGGTAGACAAACTATATTAATACAATTATGTTAATTCTTTAATACAACAAGACTTTGATAGTCTCATTAAATCCAGTAATTAATTATCTGAGTTAAATATTACATGTATAAATAATAGTACATGAACTATCTCTTTCTCTTATGAGCGAATTTCCATACAATGTGAATCCCGTTTTAATGAAATTCTGACGCAAAAGTGACCCACAGTGGAATCCTTTCAGACAAGGAACGTCTCGATCTAGGCTCTTTCTCACCCAAATCAAATCTAAATCCTCATTTTTTAGTATATTTTTTATTAAAAAATATGAAATTACATATAGCATCTTTCATTTTCACTCTATTGGCTCTTCTTGTGTGTAAGGTATTGTAAATTCATTGTAACGGATATAACTGTCAAAATCACAATTAGAAACTAACAAACGTAAGTTACATTTCTAGGTCTCCTCTGAAAACAAAGTTGCCAATTTGGATGGACTCAATACCCTGAATACTGATAAAGTCGAGGAGCTTAAAGATGAAGTTTTAGAACGTGTCCTTACCCCTGAAGACAATACTTTACAAATTCAAGTAAAAAAGAAGATAGTTGATGTACGTAAACCAAATTAAAAAAGGCAAATGTTCCAAGTCACAGATCATTACTCGCGTTTTCGACAAGGCTCAATATTTATTTGTCCTGTGAATGAAATGATTTCTCAAAAATATGTATATTGTAGTACCTTGTGGACACAACGATCGAAAAATACGAAAACCAATCCCCGAGGCAGGAAGAAGAGTCTGAAGACCCTAATAACGAAGCCGTTGTTAACGGAGTGAGACGAATCCTGCAGAATTTATTTCGAGGGAATATAGTAGCTGTTATCCAGGAATCTGTTGCAATCCGAGCCCCTGGCCCGGTTCAAAAAATCTTTGCCGACATCATGGGGGCAATTTTCGGATCAAAAGCTGTTCAGGGGGTTGGTACCATTGGATTACCGCAACAGCAGCCTCAAAATGCAACGCTTAATGGAACGGATATTACTGCTAATAATGCCTTATTGGCCCCAACGGCAACACTTCGCCCTACTGCTGCTACGATTACAGAGGGTGATTATGATGTGGATGAAAATAATAATAATAATTACTTTAAAGTGTAAATTAACAGAAAGTTATAATGCGAAATAAATACGTTTTCGAACTTTTTAAGCTTTTTGTCATATCGATTTTATTACATCATAAAATTAATTTTGTGGTGGGACTTTTTCGAGAAGCGCAATTATTTATTTCTGGACGTGGGGATTTATTTAGAGATGATTTATTCCAGGGTGAAGAAAGTGCGATATATGGCAAGTATTGTGTCCTTGTAATTGCCGTGGCTATGACATTTAAAACAATTAAATCAACTTCCTGGCTGCATTTCCATAGATTTATATCGACACTTCCGGTTTCGTACTTCGATGCCTGTACAACTCCAACTATTCGTTATGGATCGGCATCAAGGCAACTAAAAGACTAGTTTCCCTAACAGGTAGCCTGACTTGGAGAGATTTTGAAAAAAATATTCATATTTTCAATTTTGAATTCATCGCCTCCCTTCCGTCCCTGGCAACGAATTTCATGCTTTACTTTTACTACTGGAGGACAAGTGTCCTCCAGTTTTGAAAAAAGATGTTTATTTTTTGAAAATCCTTCAAGTCAGGCTACCTGTTAGGGAAACTAGTCTTTTAGTTGCCTTGGATCGGCATAGGCTAGAAAACTAGCACTAGAATCCCTCATTTACTTAAGGTATGGAAAAGCCTGCTTCAAAAATACCAACCAAGGCACACCCAAGCAACATTCCTCTGCCTTCTAAGAGTCGGGAGAATCAAAGAGCGAGGTCAAAATCCGTGGATAAATCCAAAATGAATGGTCACAATGATCACGATCGCTATCAGCCGGGGCAGAACACCCGATATGGATTCGATCCTTCCGTGAATCATCCGACCGACCATGTCCAGAAGCAACATCGAAAAACTTCACTTACCAGGGACAGTTACACGGCCTTGCGCGATAACCAACAAGCGGGCTCCGAATTTTCTAGGGTCTTCCAACGAGATCAGCGACAGCTCCCACAATTTGAAAAAGACTTCGGTCCGTTTGGGGCAACGGTTCTACGTGAAGTTGAAGACGGGATTCCGGAGGATGATATTTCCACCATGTTCCACCGTTCTGACACCAATGCACATGGGAACCGACCCCCGACGGCCTTAGAAAATTCTTGGCTCCGAAATGAGCAAACTGCTTTGGGATATAATAACAATAGCGGACCTCAGCAGCAGTGCCGAGTTCCTTCAGCAACAAAGCGCGGCCCCGGTTACAGTTATACTGCACAGGACTTGGACGATATTCTCGCTAAATACAAACCCAAACCGACTACGACGGCCGAAGATGAATACGCTACTTATCAAATGACTTCTACCAAATATGATAACGTCGACCCTGATTTCAGTAGCGGGTATCCATTCCCTAAAAACAATTTTTGTAAAAGCGACAAGACACCCGGATCCTTTTCCAACAAAATCGGATATCCGTGCAATCAATCAAATAACCCGAATCCCAGAACGGAACGGTTGGGGAGCTACGGAAAGGCCTTTGGTCATCAACACGAGGAGCGGATCAAATCTCACGATGATGATTTGATAGGTTACAAGAACGGGAACCATGCGTTTCCATTTAAGGAAACGGCGGATGGGAAGCTGATAATCCTCCCAGAGCAGGTTTCTATCCGTTTTTGATGCCAGTAAAAAAATACATATGCCCAGAAATAGACTCTCACCCCCAAATACATCCCCATGCCGTTGATGGCTCTAAACAATCTTAAGTTTCACTTTTTAAAATTTAACAGGTAGCGTTTGAAAGCAAAAAGATCAGCGTTTTGGTTGCAAACCCTGCAAATATCAAAAGCATCAGAGTTGAAAAGGATCTGGGTCCACGGGAACAAGAGAGGGTGATTAGAGAAGTTGAAGAAATTCTCGAGAAAAGTTTGAGCCACGTTTATGGAAATGACACAAAGGATCTAAAATTAAATGGTTCTAATTATGAGAGCTATGGAAAGGCTTCTTCACATTCGAATCATTCAAAGTCGGGAATCGAGACGTAAGACCAGATAAGCGGTCTAAACATATCTAGAATTGATTGAGATATGATACAAAAATGATGCATATGACTAATTTAAGGGATCCTTATATGGAGAAGGAAGTTGTAAGTGTGAAATATTCTGACGCTACTCAAGGGACCGGAAAGCTCATGGTTGACTTACATCAACGTATCAAAACCGGAACGTAAGATTTATTTACATTCTGAAATTCAGAAGCTTCGGGATATGAAACTTAGATTTTTCGGTATTGCAGTAATGCGGATACTCATATCGCGATCGGAGATAAAGTATTTCCATGTCATTCGTTGGCTTTGGAAGTATATTCCACGTTTGTTGACCAGCTTTCTCGGCCAAGAGAATCCGTTCGAAAAATTGAACTACCCGAGGTAGATTTATACCACTGATTTTTTAACCTGTTCGAGACAAGTCTATAATTTTAAACCTTGGAATTTTAGAGTGAAGTATCCCCCGACACATTCCCAACTGTCATGAACTGGATCATGCAAAATGATCAGGGGAGAGATGCAGTAATTACCAAAACGAATGTGGTTTCTCTTTTCTCTTCCGCACAATACCTGGATATTTCCGGTATTAAGCCAATAAACTCAATGTTAAATTTTGCCTCAAAACTAAAATCTCGTATCTTATTGTTAGTCAATTCATGATCTCAATCGTCCTAAATTTCAGAACTGAAATCTCAATGCATTCACTTCCTCCACGAAAAAGTGGAGACCAATGATCGGCATTTGATGCAATTATGGGATGAGGTTAAAAAACGACGGAACTGTCAGGACCTGATGACGGTAATAGCATCCAAGGCCGCTTCGTCCTTCCGGCAGATTTACGAGTCTCGGCAATTCCTGAAACTGGACATTGACGAAATCGTCATGCTTTTAAGTTCCGATGACATCGTAATCGAAAGGTTTGGTTTTCAAATCCCATCCCCTTTAAATTAAGTAGTAATTAATTAAAAAACTAAACAATGTTCCGATCAGTGAACTGGATGCCTATGACACGGCTGTCCGTTGGCTCCTCCATCAGTGGACGGACAGAAGCATCTTCACAAATCAGATCATGTCAACAATTCGGTTCGGTCTCCTTTCTCCCCTACAACTGACACAAATTGCACATTGTCCCGACTTTGCAAAGGGGAACAATGCCCAGGAGTATGCTCAGGTTTTGGCTTATGGAGCTGTAAAGTCTATGATTGATGACGGCTTAGCGTAAGTCTGTAATTGAGCAAGTCTGTTTCTATATAATTAAAAGTTGACGTGGGTTGAGATTTACATGGCATTGGCATTTCAATACACAGTTACTCCATTGTGGAGGAATCGTATAAGAATCAACCGGATGAATTGGCACATTGGATTGAATCTACTGGGATCCGTGGACCACGACCCCGTACATATCTCAACCTTGCTAGCAGAGTATGCAGAAATGCACTATATGATTAATTACAGTAGTTTTATTTTCATTAAAAATCTTGTCATGCTTTTTGTTACTAAATATCGATATAAGTACCCCCGGGGACTTATACCGAGATTTGCGGTACTTAATTTTTTATTTACAACTTATTTTTCAGAGCAAATCCTTTTCCTACCACAAGGAATCCTCCCAACGAGAAGACCTTTACGTTTCAAGGACAGGGTCAAAGCCAATTGAAACGGACCGAACTCCTTCTTACACCGTTCTTCGTGCAGTTCAGCCCGACGCTTCGTCCAAGTCCATTCTAACCAATAACATTATGTCATCTCAGACAAATTCTGGTAGACGATCCGTCGCCGACAATTTCCACGACGGAATAAGTCACGAATCTGGTCTACCAAGTGTAAATGGGAGATCAAGAAGCAGGTCACAATCCCAGCCTCGGAGCCAGAGTTCTAACTCACAGCAAAAAAATGCATCTGAAACGGGACAGGCTTCTAATTTCTCACAGTCGACTCATGAAGGGATTATGAAATATTCCAACTTGTCAACAAATGTCAAGTCATCTAATTTAGAACAGGCTGCCTCCATGCTGGGCCAACCCATTAAGCAAGAGGATATCGCACATCTTACAGGACCGAGTAACAGTACTACTGAATCCAAGTCCACTAAGGATTTGAAGCACACCCCGACTAATCAAACTTGGCGTTAGATGCGAATTGTGAATATTTAATTAACAGGGCTGGTCTTAAGAAGCCCATTATTGTCTGCCTGAATCTAAATTCCCCTTGTTCCTGAAACGAATTGGAAGATGAAAAAGCATATAATTTGACTCTGTCAACGTTGTTTACACCTTGTCGGATAATAAATAACTTTTTGTATTTTACTTGTCTCTAATTGAAGGGAAATATTATTACAAGTAATATTAATTAGTAATTAATAATTTAAATACAGCTACCTATTGTAATCTACTTTAAAACAGTCTTAATCACCCCATCGTATTCCCCTCGTACACTCTAGTTATGGATCATTGCAAAAGTACATGAATAAATCTATCTTTTAATGTTAATATGGCTACAATTCGAGCATTTACGTATTATCACCCTGAGTTTTTACCGTTTCCGAACTCTCTTCTAACCTCTTGTCATTAACTCTCCTGACCCGATCGGAATATTTCCTGCTTAAATTACAAGAGATTTTATCAATGCATTCTTCACTCTTCAGCACTCGTTCTGTAACGAGGTCAATATCGTCAAAAAATAGAGAGCTGGTTCGCTGCAGGAGCTTTCCAAATGGTTTTTTCGGTTTCACTTGCTTTTTTAGTATCTTGAGTAGCAAAACGATGATTAGGATCAGAGGGAGCAGTTTCGTTATGGTGGATAGGAGAATGATTGGAAACAGTAATGGGATGGCTATCGGTGATAGGAGAACTCCCAATTTGAAGGCTATGATAAATACGGCTATTAATTTTAGCGTTTTGAAGAACTTGCTGATTTTTAATTCTGTCAGGGATTTTAGCCCTAGGATCCCGGCTAAGAGAGAGACGTCTTTCGTTAGCCCGTGTCCAATAATGTGATGGTCAATTTCTGGTGCTTCGTCTGAAATTTTAAGGGTTTGGATTTCAATATAATCAGAAAGATGAATTTGAAATTTTAAAAGAAATTTTGCAAGATGTCTGACAACGAAATCTGAGTAAATTATTTAATTAAATTAATGCTAGATTACTTTGCATGGCTGATATATTTAGTGTCTGTGATGCAGATTATTTCAACCCTAATTTTTTGTGATTATGTATATTACATTGCCGGTTAAATCGTGTTGATAATAATTCTGACTGTAGTCGTGTAATCGTCTTGTCCATCCATATATCGAACTAAATGTGAAACCCGTCCTACCCTACGAATTTACGTTTTTCAATCCAATTGCTCCAGAAAAATTTACGGTATATTCTATTTTCTCTACCCAGCCATTCGACAAGAAATGCTATTACGGAAAAACTAGCATTATGATATAAAAAAATCAGTAATTTTTCTCACCCCAGACTGGATAAGTTGGATGGTATTGCGGAGCAGGAACCGGGTGAGGGTTGTATTTCCACCCTAAATGAGACTCAGGCGTCCCAAAGGGATGATAATATTTTAAAATCTCTGAATACTGATTAAAAGTATCCATTGGATCCGAGTCTGCATAATCTCCTCTCGAAAAGGCCCCTGGGGCAACCGTTCCTTGCTGATTTTCTGCTGAGTTGGCATTTCCAAAGCCTGTCGATTTCGTATTTGCAACCCCATTATTGTTAGAAACCAATCCCCCGTAGTTCCAAGAACTGAGCAAGTCAGGAAATGCAGAGATCAATTCCTGTTGTCTTTCGGTCCCGAAATTCTTGTAATTATTCACAATATTATAACTCTCCGTAGTAGATTCAACTTCGAGCTGCGACAGGGCTTTCTGATACAAGTACTCCTTCAGTTCCGGGTAGAGGTCTAAAATCGTTATATTCGAAACTGAATTTCCACTGCCACTACTATAACCACCACCACCACCATTAATTTCACTACTTTCAGCGAGAGTACTCGGTAGGATGGCAGATGCTGTGAGAAAGCACGTTGACACGATTAGTGCTAACGATGACACAAATTTGCCCAAAGCCCAAATTCGGACTTTGAAAGACATCCTTTACTGTCGACGAGTAAGTAAATGAATTCCATTTACATGGCTTTTACAATGGGAAGGGAATGAGATCGAGAGCAGAAGCCCATTTTATTTTCGTTTACCAAAGCTTCTTAAATCTGTAGGATTTTAAATGGCAAATAGGATTTTAACAGCACTTCTTGCTCCTCTTTAAGTAAATAATAACCCGAGAATGACGGATTCAGAATTCAGGTGGATCGGCACTTTGCTTGTAGTCAGTTAGTTAGTATAGGGCTTGCCGATCCTGATTGAATAAAATGTCAGTTAAATGGCCTACTGTCTACCCTCGGTGTGCGAATCTTGAGCAATACTGACCAAGTGAGGCGAAGATTACATACCTATTTATATAAATAAATACGTTGAGTGCTATTTTTACTTATTCATCTTCCCCCTCCGGGCTCAATAATGATAACAAAAGATAGGAGGTCTGTGAAGGCAAAGGGTGATTCTGAATATGCAATTTCATATAGGGAAAAAAATCGTACATCATGTCATCAGTACTTCTTCGTCTATATAAATCAGCAAGACCGTTTCATTTCAAGACAAGCCTTTTCGTAGCTCAAAAACCAAGGGTTTGGTAATAATGATTGGATTCTTCGGTCTACAATGCGGATGAATCAATGACGAGCCACCCGTATTGACAACCGATCTCTTTGCATCGATGTTGAAGAATAGAAACCACTTATGGAGATTGGAGGTGTTCATTAACTTTTCATTCTGTGAGATTTGACGAGACATTCAGAGACTTACCAATATATAGGGTGTTTATTAAAATTTTATTCTGTTTTTGAACTTGAGATTGAATAATGACTTGTGGTAATGTACTATTTTGGGGAATCAAATGGACCGTTCATAACATATGCAAAATTTAAGTGGCTGATTTTTTCGAGCTGGCTTAAATTATATTTTTAAATTAATGGAATAGAACTGTCAACTGTAGAACAAGAGACTGCCTATTTCATTCGTAGTTTTAAAAGTGTACAATAAATACCATGGGTTTAATTAAGAGTAAGACACTGGACACGAAAAGACATGACAAGTGTATTATTTGTTGTCGAAAGCAGATTGGTGTGGTCTAATTTTTTGATGAATTCATCTGCACAAGCAAGGCCTGCAAAAACGAACTGTTTTATAAATGTAAACTCTTTGCCGAAATAACCCCAACTACTCTCCGAAATTATTTAGTCAAAAAATGAACTTGTAATTTATGGGCATTCTATAGGAGGAGGGCTCTCAATAGAATTAGTCAATAACAGGATTCATTTGAATTTCTGCCGACGTTTCACGAAGACTAAGTTTTGATTGACAGATGCATTTACGATTATAAATAGCCAAAGTAAGATGTTGTGAGAAATTGGGCGTAATTAATTTAACACGAGCCTTCAATGACAAAATACACCCTAGCAGATTTAATGTGGGGTCTATATGATTTTTGACATCTCAAATCTATAACAAAAGCTTGCACCTACGATGGATAGCAATTACATTATGTAGCGGTCTGTAATTAAATTGCACATAATCTTGTGGTTAATTTCATCTTAATTTTGAATAAAAAGTTAAAATTAACCCTTCAACTAAAGGTTTTTGAATAGGGAATTGAAAATGCACTGACACCCAGAATATTTTTCGATCCACTAGAGAAACGAAATTCCAATTGCTCTCAAAGTTATGAATAGAAGAAACGAGATCATTACTACGAATAAATGAAATATGATTTATTTTTCACATCACTATCTATAGATCAAGGAATCTGCAATCGACAATGCCCATACCGTTCAGATGCTTCGATTTATCTGAAAGTTGAATTTTCTCTAGAACTATACCACCTAAGATGATTTACATTTAAATCAGTGCTCCAGTTAGTGTCAATGAAGATAAATTGTGGCTTTTCGATTTGCTATTCAGGGCATGTAATTTGATTAGAAATTTACGAGGAAGAAAGGAACCCGCACGAGTACAAGGCGAGAATTTAAATTAATTTTCCTCAAATTTAAAGGACTGAATAATGAGCTGTAATAATAGATCGACTTCGGTGATCGTTTTCATTTCAGGTTCATGACCATGACAGAGCGAACGGAACGGATTGCTTGGGATTGGAATTCAATCATTTTTTAACTTCATTTGAATTGCAATTTTATATTTTAGACCATTGCAGTAATGTATTAAAATTGATTTTCTAACCGCTACTATACGGCTGCTAAAATTACTAAAATTTTATTATTAAAATGTATTTTAACAAACTGTTAATTGCAGGCTGTTTTAATTAAAAAATAAAACGCAAAACTTCCTCTTGTCGCGTAGCCAAAAGCTCTGTATTTGCAAAAGATAGTGTGTACAATAAAGTGTATATGAATATGAATCATGAATCTTAAGTCAAATGACCAGAGTTTTTTTATTTCCAAGTTGAAAAATTCGTGCTTATTTGGTTGTGCTCAAGTATTAAAATTTGTTTGACATTTTAATATCAGACTATTCAATCCGAACAAAGCTGTCAACTTCTAACTTGTAGGCTGTGACTTGTGACTGTATCACATTAGTTCATAACAGGTTCATTCATCTATTTTCCTACGCAATATTCAAGTCGAATAAAGTATGGAGTATTTAATTAATATCCTTAAAGTATTAAAATACTTGAAAACACATCTTTCGTTTGGCAAAAAACTCCAAATATAACAACCCCAAAACCCCCAAAATATTTATCAAAAGCTATTAATATCGATGTGATTAAAGTAATGGTACGGTCGTTCGCTTCGCAGTAACCCATCCTACATACACGCGTAAGTTCTAATTTTATGTTGATTTAACACTAAATTTAAACAACCTTCAACCTAAAATCACTTTTATCACAAATGTCTTTGTTAGTATAAACATGACGGGTAAACAATTCAATTTTTCATTCCTGAAAAATTATATACGATTTTCTCGATAATTTTATATTTTTATTTTTTATGCTGATTTCAAATCTGTAAATCTAATCTGTAAAAATGAGTAAAATTCGTCTTTCGGGTGCTTTTGATGGATAAAAAATAACTTATTTGTTTAAATTAAATTCAGAACAAAATGGTTTCAACCATGTTCTGAATTTAATGATTATTACAAAGCGGAAACCTAAAACTCTGATCTGTTTTTGAGAAATGACCAAAAAATGGGACGTTTTGGTTTTATAGTATTCAGGTGGATGATTATGTTTTAGCATTATATATGGTGCATTACCAAAATAGCCCGAACGAGAAGTATTGCGAGGTTTTCAACACTAATAGAACCAATAGCTATTAGTATTCAAGAAAAACACAAATTTAATAAAAATTTTGAATGTATACCTGAGCATCTACACCAATTTATGGTATCCATACATCGGAAATAGATAAAATAAAATAGTTTGGGATTTTTAACGGAGTATCTTGGTTGAATCGCCTGTTATAGCAAAACGCATGAAAAAGCATAAGAACTACAAACAAAGAAGAGGTGTGACTAGATACAACGTAAATATTAACAAAATACGAGAAGAATGTAATTTTTTTACGATTCAAGAAAGGAGGGATTTTTTCTTAGCAAAGTATATGTACAAAAATTACTGTATCAAAAAGCTAGATAAATATTTGTTAAATTCTGATAGACCAATGCCAATGTTCTCTCAGATTCCTCATAAAACAAAATCTTTTGAGGACGGGCTTCTGTTTCGAGGTATAAAACTGTGGAATAAATTGCCGAGAACAATCCCAATAAAAGAACTGGGTATTAAACAATTTGGAGATATAGTAAAAGAAGAACTAAAAAAGAATAGGAACAGTGACTTTTATTTTTATTAGATTTAGTTTAATTTAACCTAAGTTAAGTATAATTTATAAGTGAAACCTCTGAAACAATGTTAACTAGTTTCAGAGTGATATGTCACCATTTGTAAACCAAGAACGTTAGAAATAATGTATTGATAATGGAAAGACAATAAAGATACAATTCAATTCAATTCGAATCCCCAAAGCGTTATGAGCCCCTGGCCAATAATTCATGACCCCCATTTAGAAGTCTTGCTGATATAACCATAATTATACCTACTCAATCCAGAACAGGATAGAGTACACATGGAATGGAATACTAAAAATGATGTCATTCTGGTGACTGATCATATTTGCATGCTATTAATACTGCGTGGGTATAAGATGGAGAGATGTAAACAAATCTGCAAAGCAAGGGATAGTTCATATCGACACTTAATGTGTTGGTGATAAGGATTATATATTCCTCACAGAATCAACACTTTAATGAACTTCGCTGGTGCTACCTTCCCCAAGATGAGGTTCAAGAGGACAGAGTTGCCTCATTTTATTTACATGGAAAGTGCAATGGCTATTTTTTCACCACCTCCTTCACCTTTAATCTTATTGTCCATCATGGAAATTGTAGAAAAGACCTTGACTAAAATCACAAGATCATTACAAAAAATGCATGGAGCAAGTTACAAGAACCAACCACAACATTCCAGTCTTTTGACAATATTCATTTCTAAAGTTGAATCCTCAAGAAAAGGGTTTAAATTGTAATCGCCTTAAAAGTTGCAATTCTATAATAATGGCATACTTATTTATAGTTTAAAATATATTCTATTCAAGAAGACATCCATTCATATACTGTCCCCAACCTGTTCTATTTTATTTTAGTTTCGTATTGTTTTGTAAACTAAAAATATAATACTGTTTTGATAATTTGATCCATACACGTGGATGTGTTTGGCGAAAATGCAAGTGAATGCATGAAGAGTAGTCTCAACTGGAGGTTATAGTTTATACTACCGGTTATATATATTAAACTGTGAATTCTTGACTGTACTTGTCATTTGATTAAAAAACGCTGGATTTTATGGTCCGGATAAAGTGTTTTTTTTTTAAATATTTCTGATAATAAAACTTAGCGTGAATTCATTCATACTGATATTTGCTCCAGTCAAACAGATTTAATAAGACCAATTAAATCAATATAGAGTCTGACTGTAATGTATTTCCTTATCTGTTTATTGTTGACATAACTCTAACTACCCTGATTAAGATTAGTCAATAATTGACGATCTCCGAATGAAAGTCAAAGCTGTTTGGGGCCGGTAACTCGGTGTATGAAATTATACTTTACTGGATACTTCCCATTTGAAAAGGCAAGCCAAAGTCATTTTGTCATCAAAGTCAAGTTTGAAATCATGAGCAGCGGAGGAATCAAGTGTGGAATTTGTTTAGTATTCCATTCCGGCTCAGGTTGGTTACAATTATATTAGATGAAGTATATTTATTTATATTAATAAAAAACACTCTTTATAACTCTGCTACAAAAATTAGTAGTTGTTAAATTGTTAAAACGCAATTTTTACTAAGACTGTTCGGTTAATCTGATTGATTTTTTTTTTGTGAACGCATTGTATTTCCGGTATTTCCATAATGTGTTGATAGCGGAAGACGATTGCTTTGTAAATACACAATGTGGTCATATCTATCACAATAACTGTATCAAGGAATGGATTCGAGCGGAGAAGGTTCCCACGTTAGTGTTTTAAACATTTAATGAAATAGTGAATATTTATTGGTAAAAACTTAGTCTATTGCAAAACCTTCCGTTTAGATGTCCAATCTGTCGAAACCACATCTGTCAAAAAAGCCTCGTGAAGTTGCATGGGATTTCTCCAATCGAATACGGAACTGGATCGTATGTATTGCAGATAGAGTTTTGACTAAAATATTTATTGAATTATTATCTCTTAACCTTTACCGATTGACCTTGTTAAGATTTAAAAGATCATTCCATAAAGGCACACAACTGCGAAACATTTGGATACATTTTAAATGGCTATAAATGCATATATTTTAGGAGATATCAAGTCAAAATGGTCCTGCTTGGAGATAGTGGAACTGGAAAAAGTTCATTTCTGCATTCCTTTGCTGTAAGCATTGATTCAAACTTTTGAAATAATTTTGTATTAAAAATTAAGTAATTAAATCAAATGATTACATCTCTAATCGAATTTTTAGAAAGGGAAGTTCCCGGAAGCGAATGCTACCGTTGGGGTTGACTTGGTAAGATGAGTCATATTTAGCTACAAATTATTCGTACATTCATTCATTTATTGATAAGAGATTTATCTTGATTTCAGTGTTTTAAAACTTTGGAAGTAGCTGGGAAATCGATCAAATTAAGTGTGGTATGTTTGTATTTATACATTCAAAATTGAAGCTTTTAATTCCACATTTAAACACGATGAGTAATTACTAATCACATTAAAATCGTTATTTAATCTCATTTAAGTGGGACTGTGGAGGTCAGGACAAATTCCTAGCCATCACTCCAAACTACCTCCGCAATGTCAACGGGGTTTGCATCGTCTACGACATAACAAATCCAGAAAGTCTGAATAATTTGAACAAATGGCTACAAATAGTTTATGACAATGCTCCAACCGATGTTTCCATAATGCTGATTGGGAATAAAACGGATTTACAGGCATCGAGAACAATAACTTTAAAACAAGGACAGGTAAGTACATATATAGCGGAAACACTGAACCAAAACTGTTCTGTTCCTCATTCCCAAACGTTTAAAATCCGATTTTGAAACCTTAGGACATTGCAAGTGAATTAGGATTCGAATTTCTGGAAACGTCGGCCAAGGACCTGTCAAACGTGGAGGTAGCTTTCCGAACTTTGGTTGCTACTGTTCTCGAACAACTTTGGAAAGAAGGGCAAATTGATTCGATTGAAGTTACTCGATCTTTTGATTCTAGTTCAAGAAATTCTTCCAATTGCAGCTGTTAAAATAAATATTCTACTTGTTAGACATATGGTCATCTAAAATTAAAACTATATTAAAAAAAATTCTTACATCATTCCATTTCGGGCTTTACATACGTTAATATTTACAAATTACAAATACAAATATTTTATTAGCATACAATGCATAACAATTCATCCGAGTTTCATCGAGCATTAGAAAAAAATAATTCAAACATTTTAAATCGCTATAAAATTTTGCTGATTTTTCACGAAATTCGATAACGGTTACTAAAAGGAAAAGCCTTTCACCTCATAACAAAGACATTTAGAGGGACAACGAAGAGGGCAGCTAATACGGAGCTAATTACAGTAATTAAAATGTAAGGAGGCTGAATTAAGGAACTTCGGTTGCAGAAATCGGTACTGCAGAAACAGTGAGACGTTTCAGTGGTTAAAAGAGAAGGGTTTTGATGCGGAAAACAGCCTTCGTTATAGAGATCAAGTCGAAGTAGATGAGCCCAGTCCCAGTCCCCGTTTGCGTCCTGGACCATGGTCCTGTGACTTTGATCGGCGCAACGGTGAATTGTGACCTCGATGTGACCTTTTTAGAATGTAAATTCACCATAATTTAGCAACTTTACTTTACTCATGTTTCCTAGCTTTAAACTCACTTTCATTTGGGAATAAACGTGATGATGATGACAGTAACTTACTTCCATTATGAAGTTGATAGAGTGAAGTCCGCTTCATACAGAAGGAGGAATGTGTGCATTCCTTGTGAAACTTTTCCGATCCGTCAAAAAATGCACATGAAAGGTGCTTCTCTGTCGATTTAGGCCTCTCTAAGCAGTGGTAGCATTTTAATGTTGAGCCTGAAGAACGCAATAAAAAAGGAAAATCTTAAGAACCTTACAATAAGATTTAGTAGAGTATTTAGCATTTTTCTTCAAAAGCGATATAAGTTTTCACACTTTCTTCTTTAGAACACACGACCATCATTACGAATTATACGATCCTGAATCATGAAGTGGCTATTGAAATTTCATAGAATGCCTTGAATAATTGAAGGGATTAATAACATGTTTTCTAATCATATTATTAGGATTATGGTTCCGTTGAAATTTTTACGACCATGTTTTTTACGACATTCGCATAGCCACAGGAGATGATTAAGCCGGCTTGGATGGTTTACGTTCTGCCTGAAGGAAGGAAATGGTGTCAGTGTGTCCCACATTTTGATTTGTGAGATTCATGACTTATCAAGCGTGGATTTCTAACTCCTTCCCACCATTCAGTTCATATCTTCCCAATTTTGTGTTTGATTTGGCTTGAGTAATTTTAATTGCCTATAAAAGTATGCAAGAGTTGAGAGAAATCGGTAATTACGACAGCTTTGGAGGCACGACATTAAAGGGATTGTTTTACATACAACGCCTCGCTTTTTCTTTGTTAAAAAAATAAAGGCGATATACAGATTTACGAAAATAGCAAGGTCTGTCTTAAAATTTCGCGTTTGGCAATATTATTATTTTTATTAACATCTGACATATAAGTCTAATGAACCTTATGAAGATCCCACACTCTGTTCTAGATTGTGATTGTACAAAAATGGCAAAAGGCTAAGGCTACAATTACATCTCATTTTAGAGGTTTAGTTTCACGTTCCCTCAATCTTGCAATTTATCCTTCAGCTCAAGTTTTGAGCCCAGATTGTTAAAGGGACAATAATTGGGTCGCATGCACGCTGTAGAAGTTAATAAAGTAAACTTTAAGAAGCCTTTTCCACTACAATTTGAGGCAATACGTCAAACTCAGAGCAATAATAACAAAATAATGTGCCTAAAAAGTTTAACCTCAATAGAGGCAAACAGTAGAACAAGGTAGAGGTGGATAGAGCCATTTCAAGATCTAAAATGATTCACAGGTATCACGCTTTGGCCCAAAAAACCTGAGACCAGTTTCAAGAAGTTTGTTTGTTGTTGGCACAATGCACTTTTTCGCACATGACACCAAATTTTTTCTATCATCCCACCGTTTGAGAAGGAGTTTTTTCCCCTTTAATTTGTCACAATTAAGGATCTTTGAAATTTTAAGGTCAAATTCACACAATTAAAGTAAATAAGGTACATCCTTGATGATCTTGAGGCTCAATTTAACGTTTTTAACTGCGAAAATCAATCGATGGAAACCTATGTAATTGCTCTGATTTCATAAAATGATTGCGCTGGTTAACTACAATTAGTGATGATCTTAAATACATATCCTATGCCTCTAAAATGTTTACACACGCTTTTTCTAATATAATATCTAGATCATTTATGTGCTATAATTTCCTCGGTAATTTAAAGACTGCACAGCTATAACGTGCATTAAATACCTGAGTAAACCAAGCAGAAGAAAACGAAGACACTAATTGTCACTTTGGATGAACTCAGGATCGCCGGGATGAACAAAGACTTCCTGAAGTTAGTGGCCATCCTTCCTGCTGGAGCCAATTAATTGCCGAGCAGGTTGCGGCCATGGACTTTGGCAATTAATTTATGAACCGATTAATTCCTCACAAAAATTACTGCTAATTACATTTAAATTTAAAACCTCTTCAGGATACCAGAACCTAGCTTTGCCGAAGACATCTCGAATGAAACTGAGAACAGTTTTCTAAACTTTTCGCATGCATGAGGTAGACGTAGAGAGAAGTTAAATGTTAGAAACCGACATAGCGTCTATATCGAAAGGTTGCATTCGCGTTGCTAATTCTTACAGTGCTTGAACACACAGTTGGTGCATTGTTGGCTTGCTGTATTGTTGGATGCATTGAGATAGGAGCTGAATGCCTCCTCGAACCATTGTTGTGTTTCCAATCCTTCAGAATATAGAAGCAAAGTAAGGCGGAAAACAACCCCAGAGGAGATGGATATGAAATACAACGATTCGCAACATTGATATACTTCTCGACAAACTACCTATTGAAATTGAAACAGAGCTTAGATTTGTTGCACTACGGCACATTATCATTAACAAGAACAAGCTGCAAGCAATTTACAATATAGAATCAAGTTTAAAAAAAGCATTGACAATTATTCTACATTCTAGACCATTTTAAGCAAAGTGGGTGAGATTTGGCATGTGTTCTCACCATAAAATACTTTTGCAAACTTTGGGGAGACGATAGGAGTTGAATAACGTTAGAATTCTTTTTGTAGCCTAACTAACAAAGAAGAAGCGATCGAGATCTTTAACCTACCTCAAGTTTAACATTTTTAACTCCTCAATCCAATGAAGCTGCTAAAAGAGTGACAACTGTTTAAACTGACATTTGTCAACTACAGCTAGAAAAAAACACAGATTCCTTATGGTCCTTGAACTTGCTGGATTTATGCCTTTAAAAGGATTGAATAAACCCTGAGATCTAAAATCCAACCTGGAAGAACAACGGCTGTATAGCCAAAACCTTTGAATCACTTCAGCAATGATGATAAAGCACATATTTTCATACTCTTTTTTTTATAAATTCTCAAGTCCATAAAAGTCCACGCTAATGATTCATGCTCAGTTTGAGATTCCGAAAACATATTTACAATTCAGCCCGTTGCAATCCGCTCATTAGTTTATTAACTTCCATCTAAAGACAAAGGGAATTATGCATAAGTAACTCACTAAACTTAAACTTGTTCGGGACGGATTGTACATCAAAGAAGAGTAACTTCTTCCAATATGATGTTTTGTGGTATACTTACTAGCAAGATTCAACTTCAAGTTAAACACTACAAATGCATAGCTAGTAGGTTTACTAAGGTCCTAGTTAAGTTAAACCAGATAGGAATCAGGACGCTGAACCAACGGGCTACTTTATTTATTGTTATTTACTCATCTCTTAAAGCTCTGATCACTCAACCGTCCGTCGCCGTTACAGCAATTTCCTCAACCTGTCCAAGATCCATTCTTTGTTCCTCATGTCCCCCAGAGTATTTACTATTTCCTCCCAACAATAACAATCCAAGAAATTCGTCTAAAGCTAAAGGCGATTGGTCTTGGATCATCAATCCTTACAAAAGGATCGGAGCTCTTCTTTATCAAGAAGTCATTTATTTTGTCGTAAAATAGCCTCCTCCTGGTCACACGTATCAAAGAGCTAGACGTTATGATTGTTGATGATGTGGTGTTGGTGTTGAGGAATCTGGATATCTATATTATTCCCTAGCTCTAATCTTAAGCAATAAAATCCATGATCCATTCACCGAGACCAAAGGGATGAAACACCGTATATTTATTTATTTGAAAGAATAGGTGTGACGGGAATACGTGATGAGTCAAGTACCTTTGGCACTTTAGCTTGGGCTTAGATTTAGAAGAAATGGGAGGATGCCTCGGAGATAGACTTATATGGACATTATTGACCAAAATGTACAGTACTTACTCGAAGGCGTTTTTTGCAATAAAAGTAGTATTATTTGAATGTGGGTGATTAAACTCTAATTATTTTTGCGTTACGTGGCCTTTGGTAGTTTCCTCGTAGCGTAGGTCTGGTTGTAAATAGAAATTCTTCTAGGGATTGTTAAATTAGGATCATGACTAATTCCTCAGTTATTATTTTTCGGCTGCAGGGTTTTAGTTCTTGTTTTGGAAAACAACTTTCTGGGACATTTTCCGGGTTGCATCGTTTATCCTTTGGAATGATTATGGGAATTGGTATATCATTTAAATTCGAAGTTTGTGTCTTGGGATCACTTCCGTAACAAGGAACAAAGTAAAATTGGAGAAACGTATGAGATACAGAATAAGGGGGAATAATTTACGGTTACATATTCTGAAAACTCGACCTTTGTTTCATTCATGATTTCGATTTGCGATGCGGTTCGTATTATTTTCTCATTAAAAATATAGTCCTCCTTATGCCGTGGTTGGATGAATTTTGTCAGTTGCAATATTGACTATTTTAAGTAAATTTCCGAGTACAGTATGAAAACAGATACATTTTTCCCACTTCCCAAACATAATAATTTCGCTTTAACCATTAACTACTGAAACGGTACCATATAGGTTGGGTCAGGGTTAAACTAAACGATGAACGACCTACCAAACGCAAATCTACGTACACCACTAGAGGGACGCTCTCAGTGTCTCGGTCAGGGTGACCAAAATGGGAAATAACAATTTCTGGTGAGGCTATTCAAAACTGGTTAAAGTTACAATTAATCTTACAACTTCGTTTAATACTAAAAGTAAATTAAATATTAAACTTGATGTGTCCAGTGGTCGGACAGAGAAAAACAGATCATAAATTTTTAACATTATTATATGTAAACGGCAGTTTTGGTTGGGTTAGGTCAGGTTAGGTTGGGTTACAATACAACATTTTTGTAGCTTCTATCCAAACTATCCAAAGTAAATACTTGAAATATACTCATTCACACCTAGAGCTCAAAAAATCCAGGATCATCACACCCCAAAGCCAAAGTCCCGCTCCAATTCCACCACCACCAAAAATCCCAACTACGAGATCAACTTGCCCGACTATCAAAATTTTGATGAATCCTTATCCTTTTCATTAATTACTCAAAAACTAAAGTTGATTTCGAAAATATAAATGCACAACTCGAATGCCGTTAGAAATATCTTCAAAATGGAATAAATTCGGTCATATTATTAATCACTTTCTCCACGTACTTTCCGTGTATAAATCGAAGTAGCGTCCATCAAGACGACCCCGATTGGTTAGGTTTGAGTGAAATCGGATGTTTGAGTATCGCTTCTCGGCCTTTTGGCTAAGATCAAAGTGTAGTATCTGTTCTTATCAGCTTAATATCTGATACGATTCCCATTGGGAGTCCAGAATATTAAACTGATTTTTGGAACGAGGACGGGGTCGTGAAGCTTGCTTCCGCCCGTCCACGGGTTGACCGGGCATTGCAGTACAGCCTGGATCGGCCCACCTAAATCTAATCAAAAATTAATTACCTCCTCTCCTTCTTTGACTTCGAAAGAAGTTGCAGATCCTGACTTTTGGTTGGGTTAGGTGGAAATTGACATAATCTAACCTAACCTAACCTAACCTAACCAGAATCTGACCCAACCAAACTGTTCACTCTGGATTTGAGTTAGCAAATCCTTAGCTTCTTTAAACAGATTAGAAGGACTTTTTCTCTCTAACCCAACCAGAGGATAGGTAACCCAACCAAAACTCAGCTTCAGCTCGGGCAAAGTGACATTGAGAACGTCCCTCTGGTGGTAGGTTGATTGGTATACAGTACAGCCTTTTGCCTTGCAGTTACTGCAAACTGGAAACGGAAAGACATTTATTTCTTCGACATTTGAACCAACCTTGAATCTAACATAACCAAAACCACTATCCTGATTGATGCCAATTGATGCAATGAATTCTTAGAACTTATAATTCCTAAAATAGTATTGCATTTGCCTTCACCGGCCAATATTTCATGAGTTGCATAGACCACACTGCACTGGTCCCTGTCGACGTTATCATAGTTATTTTATATTGATATTGCTAACGTGTGATTTTTGTAAAAAACTGTATATTGAAATTGAAAGGACTGATTGACCCAGAACAGGAGTAAATGAGTCGAAGAGAGTTTTGTCCCTGTTTTTAATTCTTCATTTCCGAAGTCCATTCCTACAATACGATTATCTAGCAATGCTAACTATAGTAGATATGGCCTAATCAACAATAATAGTCGGTAATTATTACAAAGACGTTCCACTCGATTTCAGCAACATTTAGAAACTGTATTTCAACTCTAAGCTCAAGACTTGTAAAAAAAATCAAGTTCACAACTTCCGTATCCGTCAATTTACAATTCCTCTCTTCATTTAAAAGAAAGTGCTTCCCTTCATTCTCCTATTCACCACCATCAAGCATCCCAAATAAAAATAGCAAAGAAAAATGAAAATTAATTTTTTTCCATTTCTTTGTAGGTTATGTTATGGTTCATGAGTAAATATCTGCCGCTATTCACACAAGGGATTTCCTTCTCAGACAGCATTATTGTATCTTAATAATTTTTAAGTACTGTTTTCATACAATTTAAAAGTACAGCACTCGTCGTTTTTTACAACTAACCACCACCATCACCAGACCAGTCATCACATCACCAACCCTTTACATAAGAATAGAGTCTGAGAGTCTCAGACTCACAGAAAACGGTTAATCCTTTTAAAATCTGAAATGCCAGGCAGGACTTGATCATTCAAACCGCTTAAACTTCACGGGATATTTAAAGATTGAATATAAAAGCGTTTGTAATAAGTCTTTTACACTTTTACAAGTGCAAATGGAAGGTAAAGTTCCTTGGATGAAAGGGAGTTGGAAATGTTGGGATTTAATTTGCAACGGCGGAATCGAATACGAGAAAAATAGGAGTATATTTCTCTATTTTGTATTTGTTGGATATGGTTGCATGAATTGATAACTGCAACCCTTTCAATCTCACTCTCGATCTTTTCATTACTTGCAAACTCGAGTGCAAGGAATTACCAAGCTGGGCTATTACAAGAAAAGATTAGTGATGACGGTACTCTGCTTAATAATTAATACGAGTCTGCTAACAATAAGAGGTGGTTGAGCATTTAGTTAAGTGTGATAGTAATTTACTAATTTATGTACTGAAGATGAGTACCGTTTCATTTCGACGTTAAATGTATAACTGTATTTACTGAAATAAACCCCCCGGAATAAGGCAATAAGGATAAATCCTTTTATTGTTGAGCTGCTGGTTAGTCTTATTTCGGTATAATAATAGTATTTTTAATTGTTATCGTTGTGAACAAAATGTCAGGTTAAAAGATAAGAGCTATATGGAATTAAGTAAATGTGAAGGGAAAAATTTTACCTAGTTTTAATTTATAATATCAAAAATAAATTAAAAAACAAATAAGATAAGAACGATAATCAGTATAAAGACTATTTTCTGTAAGTTTCAGCAAGATTAGATACAACCATACAACTCGCAATCCTATCAGTTTCAACCTTTAAAGATTATGAATTATTTTTAGTAACTCATTCTCACGTTTTTATCATTTTCATTGCGAATCACGACTACAATTTGGTCCAATACACAACAGAAAAAGGACAATGAAATAGATATTTCATGTGCTAAATCAAACTGCAGCTACAACATTGCAAATAATATAATTTTTTCATTTTGAATGTGGCTTTAATAGATAGATGATATCAAATATTATACTATCCATATCTATGTATCAAAT
The DNA here is from genome assembly GCA_906901685.1 of Desoria tigrina. NCBI lineage: Eukaryota > Metazoa > Arthropoda > Collembola > Entomobryomorpha > Isotomidae > Desoria > Desoria tigrina. The sequence continues at coordinate 417,237 of CAJQTU010000008.1, forward strand.
ACAACTAATTTAAGGCATGGAATAAAAATGAGTTTTTATAGCATTTTATGGTTGATTGTTTATTTCAGCACATCAAGATATTGGTATATATTCAATTTCAGTCTTTTGAGATTATTGTCCTTATTTCAAAGCGTGAATTGTCTATTATCTAATTTCAGCATCATTCATTGAAATTAAATTATATTTATAGACAGATATTTTACGAATAATGAAGAGTCAATTTAAAAAGTTACATCAATGGGATTTAACAACTTTTAAAAAGAAGTGTGTATAGATATAGAGATAAATTAAAAGTTCAACTTCAAGAGAGTGCAAATTATATTAAGGAACCGAATTTTAGAATTCACATTTTTGTAAAATTTTGAAAAAAGATATTTTGAGCTGTTAAGTTAAAGTTGACTTAGTTTTTGACAGTTTGAAGCTCAGCAAGTCCCCTCTTCCTCACCGATAAACCCCTTAACACTCGAGCTAAAAATTTACAATCATTTAAAATTTTAAATGCAATTCTAGCCGATATAAATGTAACGAGTAATTTTAAGTAATCCGCAAGATATTGAAAACAGGTATAAATATCGGACTTAAATAAACTTGAACAATTAACAAACCTTTTCTTCATGTTTCATGGTACAGTAGAGGTATTGAGCACTGAGTTTGCACTGGTTCGCTTCGGTTACCTTTCCACCATCCTTTTTGATAGCTTCGTCTGTGCGTTAAATTTTTTAAATTACTCAAGGAATTCATCATTTTTAGATTAATAAATGAAAATATAATTTGAAGTATCGACCACTTTGATTAAAACTAAAGATAATTGGAATTCTTACCAATTTCTTCAATGCATTTGACAGTGTAGTCTAGGATTTTCTTCTGCAGAGCTTCGTCAATAACATGCTCTTTGATATCGGTTTTAATCGCATCGCTGTCGAATTTCAGGTCTTTCAACTAAAATATGTCATTCAGTGTCATAAAAATCGTTAGTCTAAATTTTTTTAATAACTCCGATATGACAACTCTAATGCTTTGATTTTTACTTACGAATCCCATTCCGGTCAAGAAGCATTTCCCGAAACACTAAAGAAAATATTCATAAGATTAATTAACTCGTTTACTGTAATCGACAAAAAAATCGGACTTGACATTGAGATTGTAAACGCAAACTCATACCTTGTCGTCAAATGTCTTGACAAACTCCTCCTCAGATTTTGGCATATCTTCGGGTTTGGCATCAATTGACTTGACACATTCCTCGGAAACTTTAGCGTGTTTGTCGTCCACCTTGAACTTGGAAGCACAGTCAGCGGGAGCTTCAGGATTTGCGGTTGCAGTTGCAACAATGGTGGCGAAAAGTAGGCAATACAGAGTTACGGAGTTCATTTTCGTAGTTTGTAGTTTCAAATTAAATTAGTAAAATGTTTGGTATGGATTTGGACTAGAAAATTCGATGTTTAGAAGATGACTGCAAGTTGAATACTGAAATCTCCAGAATCAGTTTGCCTATTTATATGCAATAGTTTATATGTCCAGCAAATTTTCCTAACCAAAATTAGGGATTATAGTCACTGTTGACTATTAATAGTGCTAATTAGGCATCTTAAAATCTAATTAGTAGGGCCAAGGTTGACTCATCGGAGCTTTTCATTATGAATTAGTCACTTCAAGTGTTGTTGTGCCCACAACTATAACGTACCCCAAATGAAATAAGTTGGTTATAATTTATTATTTTAGCAGGATACATCTCTTTGAATATTTAAATGCAATTTTAATTGCCTTATTACTTAACTTCTGACACATACAATACAAATACTATTGTATTGAAGCAAATGTAAGATTGTCTTCCTTGGGGCTATGAAGGGATGGAAATGGAGATATAATTTAGCAAAGCATAATTGAACAGTTCTAAGGAATTCTTATTAAAATCCGTATTGTCATCACAAGTATGCAGTTATTACCTAGCTAATGTCACAGTTACTTGAAAACCTTGAAAATTTTACAATTTTCTGAGAACTACCTTTCGAGAAACCCTAAATTCTTCACGATCCAGTAACTCAAAGTTTCTTAAATATCTTCTCTAACTTCTCTTCAAAATCTTGTTTCAATCTGCAATAAATATCATTAATTTATGGATTCTGAAGTTTCTATAAAATTGATCGTAAAAAATTAAACCGTTTCTTGACTTGGACAAAGAACATTTCTACTTCAAGTCCACGGTTTTAAAGTATGGTTTAGTTGTTCAGCAATGCTTCTGACAATCGAAACAGAGACAAAAAAAATAAAAATAAAATTGACCAATTTTGCTGGTGACAAAAAAAAAAGAAATGTTAAAATATGGGAGTTTCATAGAATTTTACCACATTTCTAATCCTTCCAAATTTTTTATTTTTGGCTTATGTATAAATGTCAGAAACATTAAGAAATAAAACAATACAGAATTTGATTCAGAATTCACGTATGCGTTTATTTCATAGTTCATCATGTTTTATTTTAAGTAAATTTCTTTATCATTATTATTATTCATATTTAAATTAAACATCATTCAAAATGCCCCTGTCCACAAAAGAACATTGCAAGCACAAAAAATGTTACAGTCACGGAGAGAAACGACTTGTTAATGACATGCAATCAGCTTGAATAGCATGACACCACATGAGCCGGCTCCATCCATGAGCTGATCTCTATTTGAGTTCCTGATTTTTTAGGGATTAAAAACTGGCAAAATCTTTGACAACTTGTGATTTGCAATTTAAGGTTGTTCTTAGTCCTTAGCCATTTAAAGTAAAGAAAAAAAAATAGCTTGTGCATGGAAATTGGAAACATTTTCAATAAAATACTTCCAGACTAACTAGACCAGACATTGGATATTGTTCACTTTCACTTCACATGTTCGCATTTTCACGGACTGAACCCCAATTTTGTAAAAAAAAATTAATTTGCTTTAAAATATAAATAGTTGAATGGCCCTATAAAAATTCCTGCTGTCCTAATCCAAGCTGCAGCAAAAAGGTTTACAAGCTAAATTTGTTGTTTTTGTGACTTCAGTCCTTGACATTTGATTTTACAGTATATTTTTTTTAAATAAAAATTTGTAGATTGGTTTAGTTTCAATCCAAATACACTTTAACAATGGAAGAAGATTGCGAAAATTTTTCTGCCATGAAACAATACTCATTCGTCAAAGGTAACGTCCCCAGATTCGACTTCAATGACCCCAAAGGCCTTGAATACATTAAGAACCAGGTATGTCACTCTTCGGAGTTCGAAATGTAAAACAAAGTACCGTAAAACACGGTATAAGTCCTCCCCGAAATAACTCCCCACACTCCTGCCTGTCAACGTTAAACTGGAGTGGGGAGTGCCGAGTGCTTTTTTAGATTTGGAACTTACAATAACCCTATGGGGTACTTATACCTGAATTTACTGTGTTTTTAAATCCAAATAGACAATAATGGAACACGTCCTGTAAACTGTAATAAATAACCTATATAAATAGATTCCAGTAATCCTGACAGGCTCAAATTTAGTAGCCCCGGCGATGAAATGGGATATCGCTTATCTGGGGCAACACTTGGGCCCAGGACCCTTTGGTGTATTTTGCCACAGCGATGAAACGCATGGAAAAACCGTACAACAGGCGTCTTTTTCGAAGTCACATCCTCAGCCTGCGTCTTCAACGACACAACCAGAACCGTCTACGTCAAGTTTGACAGACGAAACCGACAGCAGCGTATCTTCGAAAAAGGCAAAGCAATCTAGCAAAAGACTTAACATTTTCAAGTACTTCGACAACAAAAAGTTGGAAGCCCTCCAAGATAAGTCCAGCTTTCGGCAAGATATCGTGAGGATGGAGATCAGTTTCGAGGAGTTTTTAAAAAAGTACAATGGTGATCGGTAAGTTTTTGAACCATGAGAATAAAGCCTTGTATATGTATTTATTCATGAGTCATTTTTAAATTTATATTTTTATTCAGATCAAAGGAACGAGTATATTTTCAACAGCCATTAAATAATACCGTAGGCAAACAAATCGCTGCTGATTTCGTGAGTTTTAATTGGGTTTGGGCAATCGAACGACAGAAAGAATGGGAATGGGGCACTTTAACTTCTAATCTTTTGCTAATTGGACAAAAGGTCATAGGAATTATTAAAAAGAATTTCATTATTTTTTTATTTTAAAATAAAGTGTCGTTTTTTTAATTAAAAATTGAATGGTTTTAGGGAAACGTCACTCCAGTCCATTACGACGAGCAGCAGAACTTATTTTGCCAGTTGAAGGGCAGCAAGCGTTTCATACTGTTTCCTCCTGAAAGTTTTCCTTGCCTGTATCCATATCCAATCCACCACCCAAATGATAGACAATCACAGGTTGAACCATTAACTTAAAATCGTTAACTGGTGCATACTAATATGTTCTATAATTAGCGTCTTCTTAATAATGATATTATGAACCAAGGTGGATCTGGATGAACCAGATTTGGAGCGTTTCCCGAAATTCCGAGGTCTGCAAGGAATTGAGGCAATAGTCAGTCCCGGCGAGATTTTATATATCCCAATGTATTGGTGGCATCACGTAATTAATATCGAAGATACAATCGCTATTAATTTCTGGCATAAAGTAAGTACTTATAGCTTCTTATTGTTTACTATTTTTTGCTAAGGATTTTAAAGAATTTCAATGATTTTATATAGGCTTCACCAAATACATCACCTGCTCCCCTTATAATGTATCCCTTGAAAGTTCGGCAGAAAATTGCAATCATCAGAAACGTGGAAAAAATGCTCCTGGAAGCTCTCCAAGATCAAGATGACCTCAAAACCATTATGCATTGGATAGTCGATGGTCGATTTTAATTTATATATACCATGTCCTCAAATCTTCAGCCCATCGGATTTTTAACGTTGATCCGTTACAAAAATCATATATTTATGAGCACCATATTATGAGCCTGATTGTACATAATTTCATATCTAATTTCTTCACTTTCCTATATTATAACAAATAATTTATTAATTACAAAGCTACGAACCTAATTTAATTCCTTTCTCTGCGTTCTTGCTCCATGCCATAATGTTTGTTCGTTCGCAAGTGATATTCAAATTCAATCGGAGATTAACAAGAAAACGTATTTCACGGACACAATAATAAATTCCCAAGAATTGTATGTATCAGAAGTCAAAGACAATAAATTGGGAGTTGCACCGGACACGATGATAAACCTATTGACTTTTTATTTTTAGTGTAATTAACAATCTAATATTCTCTAATAATGTACATACATAATCATTATCAAATTATTCATGGCTACATACTGAACTCCTTCACCCTGTTTAGAGTTCGATACTAAAAGCGGACCCCTTTGACCGGATCGAGGATGATGAGAAGCCGGATCGATAAAATGTCTATACTTTGACGAGGGATTGTATAGCCTTCGTCACATCTCCTGCTGGCTTATTCAACAAAACGACGCTGTTCTCCTTCCCATTTCCTGAATAAAAAGTAATACGTACCTGAAACCTTATTTTATCTTGTTATCAGAGGTGAGGTAGGTCATATAGGTTCGTCGTATTTTTAATCGAGTTGTATAAATACATAATAGGCATTAAATGTGATGACTTTTTTCGTCATTGTAACTGCGCTTTGATTTTATTTACGTACCATATCGAGCATAAACTTTAGGTGTGACATTAGAGCACTCTCGGATCAAAATGGGTAGAGTTGGGTTAGCCTTCTTGAGAGAAACGTAGTTTTTTTCAATCCATTCTCTACAAAAATCAGAATTTTGACTTACATACTATGTACATAGTAGTCCAACTAATTCCACAAACAAATTACAATAATTTGTAATTACAGATAAAATTGGAATGAATTACGAATTTGGAATTACCTAACACCCTTGGAAGCAGGAGATTTCTGACACAAGTGAATCCTCAGCTCTCGAACAACCGTCCCTAATCCTGCAGCGTGAGCCATTTCTAAACCGGAACTTCGACAGAATGTTCGACAATTGAAATGTGATTTTTTGGACAAAAAGACGATAGAGATAAAGATCAAAGATTATTTTTTAAGTTCTCGACTTGTTCAAAATAATTCCGGGGTTTCCTGATTAATCTTCACAGCAAGTCAGATGCTGTTTACATTTCTTAAGGGGGGAATTTAAAGTTATTAGGGAGAGCGAGTAATAGTAAGTAGTGCAACAAAACATGACAAAAACAGAGGTGACCTAATTTTTTAGAAAATAGATCAGGCATTAATTATTCATCGATTAACGATCCAAATTCCAAATTCTAAATCTTCGGCGACTTGGATAAGTTTTGTAGTTGAGGAGTAGACGCGTCTATGTTATAGACATGTTTTCACAGTCTTTCATATTTTAACCCGTTCACCCTTTTCTAAGAAATTTGAAGTCATCATCATTTGTTGCTGATAATCTGAACTCTGTGCTCTGACGTTTTTGTTGTTGTTTTTAAGCTAACTACGACAAAACCATATAAGCAATGGATTCGTCACTACTCTCTTTTGTTGTCATTTGTACTCTTCCATTTACCGTCTAGATGCTAGATAGCGAGAATGGAGAAAGATTCTTCAAAACCACAAGTCGTGCTTCCAGAACATATTATGCAATTAGGATTTCTTGCATATCATCATGCATATGAATCAATAATATGATAAGTAAAAGTACTCAATAATGGAACATAGTCACAGCACACAGAACAGATCTAGAAAAGAAATGCAATATTTGATATTAAATATATGCATTGTCTGAAATCCAAAATCAGCAGCAGTTGTCAGTCAAAGAATTCAGGAAACGTTAAACGTTCGTCCTTTGTCCTTAAATTAAAAGATAAGAGTGAGTCACAGAAATAATTGGAAATAGCAAGTACATTGGTATTTTAATTGTTATAATTTCATGAAATAAAATACACAGACAGACAGACATAAGACAAAGGATTTTCGGACCATCTTTGCGTATTGTTCTTTTTGCCCGTCATTTGGTGTTCTGCAGTTATTTAGTTAAAGGACTATAGTGAAAGCTATGGCAAAATACGTCGAATATACTCCAGAGGTACTGGCCATCCAGGATGGAGGTGGGGTCCATGTCTGGTGGTTCCCGTCTTCTTTTTCTCAGTCTCAACTGGGAGACCGTGTCATTGGTATTTGACTATTAATTGTCATCAAATTCAAAATTATCCATGATAATGACAAGCTTTCATATTTAATAATCGTTCTGTAATTTATTTTCGTTGAAGGGTCCAATGCCTGCACCTTGATTGCAGTCCTTGTGGCAGGAAGAGTTCATGAGTTTGAGATTCCAATTTGGGGCTACTTCGACCAGCCTTTGAGCCGAATGCTTGTCACATCCATTGCAGAGGCAATTGTGGAAGGGAATGAAATCCATGGAAGCTTAATGATGAGAGGAGAGTTGTATGATATGGATCTGACCGTGCCTGAAGCACTAACTGCCGTTCAGTTCAAGTTCCCAGGCCTCACTGAATGGATTGATGTATGGGGTCTTCTTTTGTCATCACTATAAATATGAGTTATTAATAAATGTGGGTATGACGGGAATTTATCGTTTTGATTCATTTTAGAAAACGACTATAGAGTTTGAACCGATGTCAGAATCTCTAGCTAAGCACATGCGAACATGCATAACTGCCTACGAATACAGTCCACCTCCTATGAAAAAGGAATCCAGTGATCTCTACATGGTCCTTGTTAACGGAGGCCGTTCTGTTTTATTTTGTTACCAGCCTAAGACATCGAAAGTACGTATTTTATTTTCAAATATGTTATAACTGATAATAATATATAATTTATAAAAAATCTGATTTTGTCTTATTTAAATTTGTAGGTCACATTAGTGGATTCTCATGCTCACCTGCAATGTCAGGCTGGAGCTGTTGTTGCACAGGCCAGGATTAGTGAGCTGGATAGCCTTTGTAATTGGTTCATTGCTATGTGTACACAAGCTTTCGAAAACGGAACAGGATCAGGTCCATACGAACTGGCATGTCTATATGTCCGAGAATAAAACATAAAAGTCTCAAGTCTCTCAAGTACTATTAAGCTTTACTCATACTATTGTGACACTAGATTTGAATGGTGACAGGGTGACACCGGTAACACGGGAGCATAAATTTTCGTTTGTGTCTGACGTGCCCGTTATTTTGTCTTTAACTTTGAAAGATCTTACCAACTATAATCTCAATTTTTTTCAGTATTTATGTAACTCAGATTGCTTTAATGTTCATTATAGTCCACATATCTAATATAGAAGGTAACGATTTAATGAATTGCACTTCTAGCTTAAAACCGAGAAACAAACCATGGCTAGCAAGTTGGCCTAAATTGAGAAAATAATCACAATGAATTAAATTAAATGTCAGCTAAATTGTTAAATCAAACATCGGGAAAAATTACTCAATATTGTAAATATTTATTGTAATAATGTCATTCTAAGATCCTTATTTTTTCGTTATAATGATTTCACGATATATTGCATTAGCATTAATGAGAGAGCAAGTAATTAGTTATTATATTTAATCTCTGTAGTATATTTAGCCAATAATTTAATTATCATTTGTCGTACAATTCGTAACGTTTTAAAATGTTCTAGTCACTTGTCTCTTCTTTTCTTGTCGATATCAAAATTATCTTATTGTTTTGATTTTGGATCGTGTAACTAGTATTACAAACTTTTAGAAAACTAGACGTGTCTATGTTTTTTCTACTCATTGATGAGGCATACATATTACGATTTACAATAATTCAGAAACTTGTATTAATTCGTCTTGATCTGATTCAAAATAAACAATTTCAAGTCAATGACATATATATATATATATACATCATATCCTGTTCGATTATTTACTCTAATCAATTTCGGTATTTAATCCCCTGAAGTAATGCAGACACACAAACAATAACAATACATAAGCCAGTGAAGTTTAAATAATAATAATTACTATTCGACCTTACAATTAGTAATACTACTTTCTATTCAGCCCGAGAAACGCGATACACTTTCTCCCTCCTCTGTACTATTTCAGGACAGAGCTGATTTGCATGCAATTGCATTGAATAGTAATGAGATTACTTCACATTACGTGGAAAAGCACTAAACTCCTCATCATTCTATCAACATCCAGATTAAGAAACACAATGAAGAGATCAAGACACTCTCTTCTCATCCGAGCCCTAATGCAATCTTATTCTTCTACTCCAGTTCCTTGATTTAATTTTGAATAAAGTTGAGCAAATAAAGGAAAGGAAAAGCCACAAGGAACAAAAGGCAGATTGGAATCATGGTCCAGAATCTGAATTCCTAAGAAATATTGTTCCTACATAAAATACCATCGGCTTGTTGGCTAGAATTCCTTATCCTGTCAAATAGTAGAATCGAGTCAAATCGGAATAGAATCAAAAGAAAGCATTGTCATCCCAATCCACTTCAAAGGCATTTCCATATTCTGATTCCTCCTGGTTGACAAAAATTTGAAGTAGGGCTCTCTTATAGTCGCTACTACTTTATATTATAGTTTTCCCCGAGGAAATTTTTTGATGGCATATTTTATTATTATATTATATTACTCAATGTTACATCATATAAGTATGCTAAGAGATGAGAGATTGTAATTTTAATCCCTGTTCCGCTGCCCCCGTTTTACAAGTTACTAGTTTTAATATAAAATCCAGGGCTAGGATCTGCATCTCCAAGCAATTTGTGGACGGGGATTTTTCCAATTTATCAAGAAAATGAAGCAAGAGCAAATTTATTCATGAGGGAAAGTTGTTGACTTGGAAGAGGGACTTTTTTGGTCCGAGTCCTGCTACTCATTATCATTTCTGAAACACATCAAAGCTGTTTATGGCCTGAAATCATGAACTCGGATTGGACGGAGGTAGATAGGTTCTAATGAGTAGATATTGGAGGTAATAAGGTTGCGGCTTACTAAAAGTGGCTTGATAAACTCACCGTGTGGTTTCGACTCACAAGGGAACATTGTCAGATGTTCAACCCCGTATTTTTTCAAACTTGTTTCATTTGAAAGAGGATCTAAAATAATGAAACTTTAACATAGGAACTATCGGTGACTAAAATCGTTTTGACGTAGTGAAGTAGGTGGGAAGATCCAGAAGCGGTCGCGATTTCAGGGTTTCCTATGTTAAGTCCCCGCTTAGATTTTGGAAAAAGGGTGGTTCAGTGCAATACTAATTTAGGGGTTCCTCCAATGTTAACATCCTATCTCGGTCGCGACTTTTCAGGGAAAAGAGGTGAAAAGGGGAAAAGTCGACTTTCTCCTCTTTCTCCCCTTCTCGCACATGCTAGTTTTTCACTTAAAACTCGCAGTGTTTGACCTTCCCACTGACTTAACTACGTCAAAACGATTTTAGTCACCGATAGTTCCAATGTTAAAGTTTCATTATTTTAGATCCTCTTTCAAATGAAACAAGTTTGAAAAAATACGGGGTTGAACATCTGACAAGGTTTCCTTGTCAGATGAATCACTGCAGAGTGCAGGGCGTCATATCATTTAAAAGCGGATGACGTTCGAAAATGTTCGAGATTGTCCTGTCAGAAATGTGAGAAAATCATCTTCTTAACATCCGTATCAGTCCATGATTACTTGATTAGCGGGATTCGTATTAAACGCTATTCCGGATGAAGGGCGTTTCGGATGAAATTCTGAAACTGTTTTCCATGAGTGATTATTCAAAGCTGTCATTAATGTTGAATGTTTGCTTGGATCCGGTTGAGAATATCTTATGATATTAATGACAGCTTTGAATGATCATCAAAAGCAGGAACTTGATCTGCAATTCCTCATCCAGAATTTTAAAAGCAAGGACAGGGATTAGGATTTCATAAGTGCTCTATTGAGAACTTAAAACACTAAAATTACACAGATTCCACGACGACACGGGTTACCTAATCATACGATTCTATCCAGTTGAATAATTTATGTTTTGATTTGTAGAACGGTTCAGGTTCTAAAGCTTTGAAGTCGTAGTTGCTATTTAGAATGTCGTTTTACTATTATTAATACTAAGGAGTTATTTTGTAGAGATGGGATATATTCTGGAGAGTATTGCTTGCTAGTTTGATCTTTCAATGGAATAACATATTGCAAAATTAGCAATTTTGACTACCGATTTGGGAATTTTTGTGAAAGGGACATCAACGACAGGGGGTTTGGGGAATGTACCTTATTGTCCCTTGTCCCGTCTCAAGTGAAAGTATTTTTAGTCTGAATCAATGAAAGCAGTCATTCGAATTAACTGTTTGAAGGGAATCCAGCCTTTTTGGATAAATGGATTTTGTTTCTCATGGAACAAACAACTTGCTATTGTTGTGCCAAGATTTTAATATCAAAATGTTAATATCAGGAAGTTAAAGCATGTTAATCGCATACCACATATCGTACAGGTCTCCGAAAGCCCGAAGGAATATTTTTGAATTGAATCATTGTTTAACTTTATGTAGTTGGCATTTTATCTTGTTCAGCCATGATAAAACGGATTTTTTTTATTCAGGATTCAGGAGATATGTGTGAAATTTTTACAATTTTCAACGGATTTCGTTCTGATATACACTTCTACTTCAATTTACAATATACAAATAATTTTTTTAATTCCAATATATTTATTTATTTAATTTTCTCGTACTTTACTTAGATTTCAAAATCTACAGTGAAATACCCCGGGAGCTAGAAGCGGTTTTGAGATAACCCCCGAAAATCGGGTAAAATTCGTGAGTCGGGTATTTAAATATATTTAATTTGTTTAGAGGCACACACATAATATTAAATTAATAAAAAAAATTGTAACTCAATTCGGTATTTTCTAAATCGTTTGTGGGATAAACCCTTAAACTGACAAGTCTGACAAGGGAGTTAAAAGGAAAGGCAACACTCCGATTGACTTAAATTAAACAGCTAGATGATGATGAGGTTTGCTTATCAAAATCATATTATCAGAATGGATGATTCATCCCTTTAGTAGTTACACCGTTACTACCCACGTAAGGCCTATATACCGAATTACCGACGCCCAAGACACAACTGACTCTGTAGGTGTTACAAAAAAAACATTTTTCATAGATATCAATGAAAAGATACAAAAACGTGTATGGAATCTGCACCACATTGAAAGTGTATTCATATTTCATTTTTGATTACTCCGTATCTGCAAAATTAATAATAATTTCTACATACAAGACCGCAGCTAACGGAGAAGCAAAAAAGATGATGAAAAGTAAGACAATTTAGCCAGTCTTACTGTCAAACAAAACCGTCCTCAACACACAGCAGTCCTTACCTTGAAAAATTCTAACGCACGAATCTAATACAATGAAGGTTTCCAACATCTTTACATGATGCAATCAAATGGATGGACAGAATTAAATTTCGAAAAATCATCATATCATTCCAATTTCTGAGAAACAGAATAAAACATCAAGGAGACGCGCTAAGAGCCAGCCCACACCAATCCAAACCCCCTGCTTTCTCACCCGATATCCTCCTAAATCATGATAATCAGTGCCATGGAATATGGTAACTCTGGTAAATGGCAGGGAGAAAAGTCAACCCGTCGTCACCCGTCCATCCATTATAAAAACGGTGGATTCTCTGAGGATTCGTCTCCAGTCTAATCCTTCCGACAGCCCCGGCTCCACAACCCTTCTTTCCACAGAACTATTACCGTTCTAACTCTGGAACTACTTCTTTGGGGAAAGTGAGACTGTCTGGAGAAAGCAGGGATACCGACAACTTTCTCCATTTCCATTCCACCCGAACTGCAAATTTGACATCCTCCACAGTTCCTGTTACTTTCATTTCTCACGAACTAACCAAAAAAAGGACAGGGATACATAGAGGAACCTGTAATTCTGCTTGACAGAGCGGATATAAGTTGTTAGACTAAATCCAAGAGTCAACTACTTGATTTTTGTGTTTATTTCGAGGAAAAAATACTTAATTTCACGTCCCTCTGCGCTCGTGTCTCATCTCAATCAGATCCTACTTTCTTCAACTTCCTACTCTTGGGGCAGGAAGAATCTGGGTCAAATATTTTTGAATCTTCATCCTCTAGCATTTGTTAAGGAGCTTGATAACAAAATCAGAACGTAGGCTGAGAAGGAACAGTGGCCCAAAACTACTTAATTTAAGGAACTTAATTTATAAAAACTCAATAGCAGTGGTAGCAAGATGTGGAAACTTCAGTCGGATTTTCTACTTTCACTCCTACCACTTCTCGTAATTTGTATTTCATTATCAACAGAGTGCCATGGCCGAAGCACGCAATTCGGCCCTCAAACAGGCACGAAGAACTCTCTGAGTGTCCACCAGTTGCATTCTTTGGTACGGGAGGCTCTGAAATATCTCGACAGGGAGAATCAACCCGAGAGAGCTGAGCCGAAAATCAGGTGAGAAATGAGATTCGGTTTAAGGAAAGTAAATTAGAGGTTTGAGTGTTGAAATGTGTATTTGAGGATTTCCTTTGACAGCTTTGCTGGAAATGCGTACAAATTTGCATGGCTAATTTGATTTTTGTTCATTGTCTAATATGCATCACTCCGAAATACGGATCAAAATCATCCCTTTTGCATTTAATTGTCAATATTCTTGGTTACAATATTTTTATCATCTTGCCATGCATACTTAAGCGAATATGATTGCTTAATTGTCTGGGGTTCAAACTCTAAACGGCAAAAATAGATCGTTTGTGACTGTTAAGTTGAGGTAAAAATAGAATTTCCGCCGGATTATCCTCATTAACAGGCCCTAGTTCAATTAATTCCTAATCCCACGTATCGTCTCATTCCACGTGAACTCGAAGAAATTCCACACAACCTTGAGGTGTTTGAATTAATAACTAACCAATCAGTTAGCATTTTATATGAAGGAGGTTCGAATGCAATTCTATATTTATACCATGTACCATCTAAATTTTAATATTCCAACCACAGTCATTCATAAAACCATTCATTCAGGGACACAAACGTCATCAAAATATATTTTTAAGAAATGCCAGTCCTCCCAATTTCGAAGGTCTAAAATCCGTATCGATTCAAATAAATGCCAAATGGGAAATTAAATCAGTTTAACGCAGGTTTCATAGGTTTAAACGAATTTTAAATATTCATACCAATTAGTGCATCGATAGCAGAGTCTTTTTGGAACGTATAACAACGGTCACTGACCACAACGTCAAAACATTTCAATTTATGATAGGAAGCACTCAGATACACAAAGCTGACAAAATACCAATTCCCAGAAATTAATACAATCATGCATTATTTTGGGTCAGTACGAACAAAAGGACTAATAAATTGGCTGATGGAAAAGCGGAATTGAAATGAAATGAATATGACGCATAAAAAAATATGCTTCGTACTTGTGACCTGTCTGTCAGCAGAAAATACTTTAGTTTTTAGGATGGGCACTACAAGTCCGAAATATCGAATGTCATCATAACAGTGGCATTTGTTTTCCCTATTCAATTTGACCACAACTGTCCATTTGCTTAAAAGTCTTTCAACTGATCTTCGGGACATGTAACATGCAATCCCGAGAAATCCCTGCCTCCGATACTGATCTCTAAACACTAAAAGTCACTCTCATCATCCCGATTATTGACTCTCCCTTTCCATTCACAATCAGATTTGTCCCGATCTCACGAACCCGTGTGGGTGTTGTTGGCGACTCGGTGAAAGTTTTGGGATGAAAAAACAATTAGCCCTGGAATTATTATTGCCATTGCCCAGTTCTAGGTTTTGTTTGCCTCGATTTCGAGTTACACAATCGGATTTGTGTATGTGCTCTTCATACTAATTCAATGAGCCTCAAAGATTGAATTATTGAGTACGTATTTATCGAGGTTCAAAATCTAGTAGTTGATTTAGCTTCTGACTTTCTAATCGGGTTAAGCAGATGCAGGAGTGGTATCAATTAAAGTACGAGTTAATGGAAGCTGGGGAATATAAACGCCCACTTATTTTCGGAGTGGGTCATATTTCAAATAGAATATGCCTGTGTTGACAATTTCTGGGATCAAAATAGGATAACATGACTTTCCTTGTTGTTTTTCGGACTGAACTCGATTTTGAAAATAGCTCTGATTTGCTTGTAAAATTTCTGAACCGGAGGCATTGGAAATTCGTAGGTTATGTTGGAATATAATCTTTTAAATCCCATGGGAAGGCACTTTTTGAAGGCAGTAGTTTGGGACTTATTTTGAAGAAGGGAGTTATTTCCAGATGGGTTAATTTGTCAAGATATCGAAGATTTAGCATACATTTCTTAAACTCTTTTAAAAATTGGTAAAAATACAACTGCTTTTTATTGTAATTACTTTGCATAACCTACATTTACCCCGTTTGCTTTCAATTTTTAATACCAAGCTCAACAATCTCTCATACATCCGAAGGATTAAGCTTATCTAAGAAAGTACAGCATTTCTCAAGTTTCCCTTTTCATAAGTGAAAGTTGATGCAACTTTTGTTATCCATTGTCTAATTTAAAACCTAATTTTAAGTTCAACGTAGGCGAGCTGGGTTTCGGTGTGTGCTTTTTCATATAGGGCTATTAGAAACCTTCGCAACTTCCTGTATAGAAATATTAGAGGAAATTGAAATTTTGAATCGATCAAGATTTGCATTTAATTTACTCCTGGGGGCACGGAGGAAAACCTCCTTGTCAGAATTGTACAGCTAATGAAAATCTCATTCATAAATATCACAGTAAGAAGCAAACCAATGCAATGTGCAATTTTAAATGAATGAAAGAAGGTTTCAACGAATTCTAAAAATGTCTAGAAAAGGAAGTAACTCTGAAAAATGCGTAAAGTTCCATTAAGAATGAGTTTTTAAATCCTTTGAAAGGTTGTTTTCTTCAGAAAAAGCTCTCAAATACAGGATTAACTTCGGTTATGATCTCAAATGCGAAATAAATCATGAGGCAAGAGGCAACCAGTTTTAATGGCTGATTTTAATTAAGAACGATTTATCGGGGATATTCACCCGTGCTTTGGAACTTATCCTACTCTCAATCCTTCATGCCGAAATCAACGTACCTCGGAGCAGCACTTGGGCCCATTTATTATGCGTAGGTGTAGAAATTGATATATAATATACCCGTAGGTATAGGAAATACACAGGTATTCAGAAATCGAGAAACGACAGACACTGGATTTATTCCCAAGAGTCGAGGCTACTACTTCAATAGAGTACGGAATGTGCCTTTTTCTGTGTCATGTCATGCCAACTAATCTTAAAAAGGATTTAGTGCCAGTAGTATCTTTTAGAAGTCGAGGGCTATAATGTAAGTAGCAGATGAGCAAACAAAGCCTTATCTTGACTGGAAATGATACATTCGATATATTAACGTTGTAGGCTCAAAACCAGATCTTTGATGGATTATATAAGATGTGTGTTTGGAAAGCCAGGAGAATGGGGAGTTGGATCAGAGTTGTAGGCGTTTGTGAGTAACAAGTACGTACGAATTCCTAAGACATCCAGAAATTCTCGGGAGATCTCTTTATCATTTCAATTTGAAGATGTCCGTAACCACGTTGTCGTAAAAAGTATGTGTTTCATCACCCAGGGTTTACATAAGTCACAGTAATACGGGTTAAGGAACGTTGGGAAGGATTTAGGTCTCTTTTAAGCTCGGACTGAGAATTTATGACATGAATCTGAAGCAATACGTAATGTTTTATGGCATTGTGCAAAAATTGGTAATTGTCGATAGGTGTGATTTTTATGGACAATTTTAAGAAGCATATAGGATGTGAGTATGTCGGATGAGAGTTGCACTTGAGATTCCAAATTGTTAATTGAATCAGCTCTGAATCTTTAGAATAATTATCGCTATAAACTAGCCACTATAGATGTAATGTTTACGTAATTAACTACTATACAATTCTATGGGACTGCTGTAAATAAATACTGATTTTTTACGTCTTGGTTCGTTTATAAGGGATCTTATTAAAGTAAAATCTTTAATAGCGTTAGATTTAAATTGTTCATAATCCTCGGTACAAGATACAAAACTATAAATAATTATATATCACAATTAATTTTTAGAAATTAAGCATTTAACAGGTCCTATGTAATTCAGTCATAAGCTTCTACTCTATTTTACTATTATTACCCCCATCAAAATAAACTGGACTATCAAGGAAATTAGTTAATAGATAAGGGACGGTTGTTATTGATTAACCCCGGCAGATCTTGTAGTCTTCATCATTTCTTTTGAAACTTCAAGGGCCTCATTCCATATTTTGAGATCCGCAGGCATTTCCGGCTTAATGAAATTGGGATCTAATTCCTTGATTACCAATTCCGGATTAATTTTACGGCATGCTATTTTTGCATATCCAGCCGCACGAACAATCCCGTCTTTTAGGGTTACCAACCGCTGGTCGAGATAAAGGAATTGGGAATCCCAATAAACCACTTGGGTAACCACCTGTAATAAAAACAAAAATTATTAGCATGGAAAGTACATACACATTATGTTCATACGCGCCATACTAAACCGGCCATAACATGGAAACTGTGGACAAGGATTATCCGATGATTGTAAAGACTATCTGCCTTTAAGAACAAAAAATTTGCTTTAACAAACCTTATATACGGAGAAGAGCATTGCTGGAAGTCGAAATCTCATGTAAAAAGCACTGATTGGGAATCCTTCACCCTTTTTAAAGAAGTAGTTGACCAAACCTGAGGATACATTTCAAATGTTAAAGTATATTTTTTAAGGATGCCAGTCAATGACAGAAATTATGTTTGATTACATTAGAAATCCCAACCCTTCAATAAACCATATCAATGGATATAGGAAAGTATCGGAGATGAATCACAAAAATATTATCCAGAAATGTGAAATCAATTATGAAAATATGTGATGATCTTGCCGCTGCGATAGTGTTCATATACCATTGAAATTAGAATGTGACCTTGAGAGTCATTGAATATGACCCCTGGGGGAAGTTGGAGTGGTCACACACATGTCAATCTAATTGACGTTGCGATAGTGTTCATATACCATTGAAATTAGAATGTGACCTTGAGAGTCATTGAATATGACCAATGGGGGAAGTTGGAGTGGTCACACACATGTCAATCTAATTGACGTTGCGATAGTGTTCATATACCATCGAAATTAGAATGTGACCTTGAGAGTCATTGAATATGACCCCTGGGGGAAGTTGGAGTGGTCACACACATGTCAATCTAATTGACGTTGCGATAGTGCTCATATACCATCGAAATTAGAATGTGACCTTGATAGTCATTGAATATGACCCTTGAGGGAAGTTGGAGTGGTCACACACATGTCAATGTGAGAGCCTATCCGATAGCTACAAGATAGCGTTGGAATCTCAATTTGCCCCAAACTGCGCCCCGGGGCGCGCCCCGGGGTGAGTGGGCGTCGTCCCGTATGTGTCTACAACATCGTACGTTATGTGGCTACAACATAGCGTTGGAATCTCAATTTGCCCCAAAATGCGCCCCGGGGCGCGCCCCGGGGTGAGTGGGCGTCGTCCCATATGTGTCTACAACATCGTACGTTATGTGGCTACAACATAGCGTTGGAATCTCAATTCGCCCCAAAATGCGCCCCGGGGCGCGCCCCGGGGTGAGTGGGCGTCGTCTCGTATATGTGTACAGCGTTAGACGGTGACGATATATATATATATATATATTCATGAATATGGTATGAAGGTATTGTCTATAGGGGCATGTAATACCACAATATAGTAGTGCATGTAAGGTGGTGGTGGTTTTTTAACATTGGGGTAGATGGGCAAACCCCAGGGGGTGTGGTCGATTTCGCCCATCTTCGAACTTAACCTGTGTTACGATCCATTGGACCAACATCCGAAAAAAAAATTTGAAAAAGTTGAAGCGTTCGAAAGTTAGAGCGCCAACAATGAAAATCGGACGGACGGACGGACGGACGGACGGACGGACGGACGGACGGACGGACGGACGGACGGACGGACGGACGGACCACCAAACGTTCGCATAAAGTATCTCCGATACTTAACAAAGAGAGCGAGGACAAAAATATTATTATTATTACCGAACCCACTTAACTATAATTATAATTACTTTCTCACCAGTTCTTGTGGCAAGATCAATTCTGCCAAAATCATATTCCCGGAAGTAGCGAGCATTATTTAAATGGTCCATAACCAAGTCTGCATCAGATGGTACCACGATCCCTGTGCAAATTTTAATATCTTATAATAAAGTAGTGCTTACCCAACAAATAAAAAACAATATTTTTCAAAAGCGGTTGCTTTACCGTAGATCTCAGATGGTTCCGCAATGCTTATCTTCCGTCTACAGAACTTGGCCACCAAAATGACGATGAACGTCTTTAGAAAGTAATTGACTTCGAAGAAAATGTAGAGAAACACAATGGCCAGGAGAACGAGCGTTAGAACCATCTTGAATGAGAAATATACTAGGAGAAGAAATGACTAGATTTCCGTAATTTGGTACAGAAAGTTTTACAGGACAAGGATTCCTACAGTTTCCATCCAAAGAAGTCTAGCTTATTTCTGACAGAATTTCCACAGAACTATCAAACCAGGAAGAGAAAATATAAACCTCAGCAAACGATAATCTCATTACAATTGAGCCTTTTAATAGCTAATTTTAATGGAAGAGAGAGGCGTATTTTACTGACATTAAGACTAGAGTTTTTAAATTTAAATTAAATGTTATTCTTTGCATTAATCCTGCCAAGTTTATCGCTTTTGTCTATTCTTTCTATAGCACATACACTATAGAGCTTGCATTTGCATATCACTCTCCTAAAACATGTTGTAGTCCTGTCCTACCCTCAGTGTAGACGAACTATTGAAAGCATCTTAATTGAAGTGACTGGTTATCAAATGCAGTTTGCATTTTTTATCTTTGTTGGGTCAGATCATGTCTACATTTTTACGCCCCTTGCACTAGCCATAAACTCACCCAGAAAAATGAGGTTGAATTTAACCAAGATAAAAAACGATGAGCATTAAACATCCTAAACCCACATCCTAATAATATTCCAAAACACTAAAAGTTATAATCCTATTCGCCAAGTTGTTATACCTGGCTCATTATAATTTTTATAGCCCGTTTTTATACCATTTATTTCTGCTAATTTTAGCAATCGAATACACTTTCGGTTCGTAGTTTCTTACACAAATGATAGCCTTTTGACGTTTATTTACGGTGATACATATTCAACCTTTGTTTGTATTTGTATTATCGTAGGCGTGAAATTGAATTTCGTCATTTGTGCACTACCGTTTCGTATTCGATCCCACAACTTTTAATCAAAGGTTTCTTGGAACAAACATCAGGCACTATTAACGGCTTGAGGGAATGTGATTAGATGTTGATTTGATATGATTCTCAAAATCCTGACTCAGGAAAGGAAACCACCATAAGCTTCAAAGGATGTATCGAAACAATAGTTAACCTCTTGTTGATAGTCAGCATTGCCGTAACTCAAAGTTTCAAGAACAGGACTATGTGAATAAACAAACTTATGGCTTCAGGAGGTTAAATGATACAGCTCCATATTTACAGTATGTACAAATAGAGTACTTCGTGCTTACTCAGTATTAGAGACGGCGTTTTTTTAGAAATTAACATATCAAGATCAATTCACAGGTCAGAAACACAGATAGGTATTTTGGGTATTAATGTTCATTCATTAATATGTTATCCTTCCGTCAGTTTAATACAGAATTTATATCCTGTCAGACAAGGAATGTATACGGACTGCAACACATTGGTAATAATTGAGTAATGACAATAACGAGTTTCAATTTCGCTTTTATCTGCCATGGTTTTATTGTACACCAAAATACCCGGTTTTGTAACTTTGGGAGGAAGTGAACATGCCACAAGGATTATTTGTTCATCTAAAATTTGTTGACATAGTAGAATAGGTATGTATTGATGCTTTGGTATCCCAGTATAACATATCTGATCCTCCTACTCTGGTTTCAATCGTTTTATGATATGTAAAACACACTTCCGTCATACTCTGACTCTGCCAATATTGAGCTTTCAAAGTTTTAGGAAATCGGATGATGATACGGAGATGATTTAAAGTTTAAACAGAGGGAAGGAGGTCCTTTCACAACTTTATCCTCTAAAGGGTTGTTGGTTTATAGTATATAAACTCTTTATCTTCGAATGCATTCTATGTACACATTCGCAGGTTCGGGATTTTTTGAAGAACTATTAAACTGTTGAGCCAAAAAAAATACATCGCAACAGGATATGGATATTGATCGAATATATGAACGGTTTATATTCACCAATATTCAATAGCATTTTCAGTTAAAAAGTTTGGTTTGATTGCTGCGATAATTTCTCATAGTGTGGACTGGATACAATATACATACAATATCTTAAGATCTCGATACTGAATTATCTTGAAAACTGAGCTTATTCAAGTTTTTGGTTTCACTGTAATATGATCTTTAATATTCAAAAAGAAGATACTCCAATGAGCAATAAATAGTGTTGAGCTGAAATGCAATCGTAAACTGCATATGAACATGAACAGTTTAGACTGTCACGTTTTCAGAAAGTTCTCAGCCAGTGTGGGTACATTCTGAGGATCATAAGCTAATGAGTTTGCCCTGACCTGTCCCACTTTATCTATTAAAAGGATAAGCTTCCAGACATATCCGTAGAACAACCGGTCATTCACACAAGTATTCCATGCATATGCATCCCACAATAGTACAGCCTATAGTTTCTTGGAATTCACCTTTAAAATCTTATTTTGTAAAAAGCTAGTATTTGATTTACTAATTAAACTTGCATTTGCATGACAAATTGTGAATGCAAAATTCCCGAGGTTCCAATACAACCAGGAAATCAGTTGGGACAAAAGAATGTAAAAAAAATGTAAAACATCCAGATGCACATGACTGACTAGACGACAATGAGAATTGATTACAAACTTCGTCAATTAGCTAATTGAAATCCAGAATCTACTCCCTTTCCCTCCTACCTCATTAACTCTCCGGATATTTTGTTGCATTATCCTTCTGACGTGTGTATCATTATTTAGTGATGTTCGCCTCTGCAGACAAAAATGCAAATTGAGTTGTTCTGTATCAACTGCCTCGCTTTCAAAGCCAAATCATTGGAGAGAGGAATGCAATAATAATCTATCCAGTGAAAGCATTCCCACTTCCGTTTCTAACGATTTGTTTCTACTTTTTGTTCTCTGTCCTAATAAATGTCCTACTTTCCAAGGGGAAATAAAGTTTGCATAATAGTTTTTGTCCTCTGTCCCCATGATACGGATACGGAAAGAAGTTAATCATACCATTTTCTATGTATATGGCTAAATAAATTGTTACGGCTCAATTTGAATGTGCTTCATTTTGCTTTGGTTTCGAATGCCTTTGTGTGAGTCTGTGGGAATTCGTGAACTGTTAAGGAATATATGTGACAATTTACAACAGGTATTTCGTTGAACCACATTACAGTGGGTTGGTAAAGGCAAGGGCGAGCCGAAGCAGCATGGGCGACTTTCTCCGTCTGTACGAGTTGCAGGAACTTGAGAACAAGTACGGGAACAAGGCAAGGCCAAGGTGAGATTAATGACACTTTTGACATTATTGAATTGATTAATTTTATGCCAGAACTATCTATTCCAAATTCAATTACCTCTACCTTCTTTTTACGGTTTGTTTATTATTTTACGAGGGACGAGATAAAATACTTTGCCATTTCTGGGAGAGCTAAAAAAACGGCTATAAGTCCTAGTAATCGATTTTTTCGAATTGACCCTTGAGTATTTTATGGCCTTTTCCTAGCACTCAATTTATTTTATGAAAAGTATTTTGTTTCCATTATGAACCATACTATTAGAATATTATGGATCACTTGGTATTTTGAAGGGTTAGAGGAGAAATAAAAATGCTATTTCATTTACAGCACACCCACCTGTTAAGCAAACCATCCCATTTAGAAATTCAATCTTACAGGAAAAATAAACACCCTTTTCGAAGGAAATGGTAACAAAAAAAAATGAGTCATTACGTCCTTTTACCGCATCTTCTATGCACTTTCCTGTCGTGAAATTATCTACTTTTCTCGGAAGCAAAGTTTCCCGAAACGATAGTTGCATTTAAATAGACCCAAGTTAATCCTGGAAACAGACAATAATATCCGTGTACTGAAATTGGAATTGCAAATTGGCCTCAGGGATCGTAAAGCTTATAGACACTTGAACCCATGAAATAAGCTCTTAAAATCTCATTAACCCCATCGAAACACCCTATATTGTGAATATCTCCTAATAGTTTCCAATTACTTCAAGAACTGTAGAGTAAAATGAGAGGAATGATAAATGGGATGAGCAATTATTTGGACAAATAAAGTGCAACAAGTAAGGAATTGAGATGATCTTTCCGTTTAATTCCAGGAACACATACTTGTCTGTTTTACTCATCCTCTGTTCTCATTACTTTGTTCGGCTCTAGCCAGAAATCAGGGTTGGATTAATGGACGAAGCGAGGGTTAGAATTGCTAGGAGTCATTGGGTTTTACGTGGGTTTCGATGAATTGTTAGCATTTAACATCATGGTTTACTCAAGGATGTGCATGGATATAGATAGATAGATAATGGGAATAGATCGGGTGAAAATTAGAATCCCTAATGTATATTTAGGCTTCAAAGAGCTTGAGTTACGAGACGACGACAGAGTGAAAGTTGAACTGGGGAAAGCTAAACTCTGAAAGGCAATTTCATAATCTAATCCCATCCACTTCCCTCACACATATCCCACGAGCTAACAACAAGACTAGGCACGTGGCCTGGCTGTAATTTATTGCCATGTAATAAAATATATACTATCCTACATACTCCCTCCTCGTCTGAAGTCTATGTAGTAAAGATCCCTAAATAAGTGTCCCCATAGAGTAACCTGGGGAGTTATTTCAATGGAAATGCTGCTTTTCAATTTTACAGAACATAAGAACTTACAGCGTCAAATATATAGTTCGTTCTTTTTCTTGAAATTCAGTCAGATGTGAATCAGGCAAACATTCCCTGTTAAGAATAAGGTAAAAAACAGAGTCGACACTTCAAAGCTCTATTTGTACAAAGCTCAGTAATCAAATCGGGATATTGAGAGGTGTGTTGGATGTTGACTTCAAATGGATATTTTAAATGTTGTCAAGCTCAAATGTCAAATGCCAACTAGCTCTCAAATTGGAAGAGGAAACATTCTCGAAATGCCTTTGTAGGAGTACTGGAGCGTGAGTATAGCTGACTGAGAAAGTTAATTAAATAACCTCCGGAACAACAGTTGACGGTTATTATGAGGCTAAAAAATATAAACCTTCTTCTGTTGGTTGCCGCATATTATTGTGTTACGAATTAGAAGGTCCTGGCAGAAAATGAGCACGTTCGCACTATTTTCGTGAGTATTTTGATGACCCAACTGAGAGGAGTAGAACTTACAAAGAACCGGAAGTAGAGAAGATATATATTACTTCCTATAGTCCCTACCCAGCCAGATACGTGATCAGTGATCATGGAAGCTGAAGATCACCTAATAATGCGGATTTTCAATTAAAGCCGCAATGTAATCAAGCCATCCAATATCTAAAATCGTAGTTTGTCACATCACGTTATTTTGTCACATCCTTATTACAACAAGGCTAGCATATTTACTGAAATAATCCCCCTCCTAAATAACTCGGTTTCCTTTGGTAGGGTTTCGAAAAATAAATCTAAAAAAACCGAAAAACAGTAAATATAATTGTAAGAATCTACAATACGAAACCATTCCGTGTTTCTTTAGACCATTTGCAAGGCAAAGTTACAAGGTTACAAACCTATACATCTAATTTTGTAATGAAGATAGAATAATAAACGTAGCAATAAATGATTCATCAAAGTCAGCTAAAAACTCATCTCTCCTCGGAATAACTCCCCTCCCCGAAATAGCACTCCCCTCTTTGAGATGGATAAAAAATAGCTCGCATCAAGGGGTATAGACAGATTCCAAGCGGTTATCTTCTGACCCATCCTCATCATTATCATCATGTTGATTCATTC
Source organism: Desoria tigrina (assembly GCA_906901685.1). Lineage (NCBI taxonomy): Eukaryota > Metazoa > Arthropoda > Collembola > Entomobryomorpha > Isotomidae > Desoria > Desoria tigrina. The sequence continues at coordinate 442,338 of CAJQTU010000008.1, forward strand.
CTAACTAAACGTATAAAAAGGCTATAACTTTTTATCTCTGCCATTGACGGTATATCCGTCAATCGGCAATCTTCTCCCAAACTACGGTCCATCTAACAACACGTCTAGGTGCACAATAATCCAACGGAGCCATGCCATAAGCCTCCAGTTGTGGCATTTGTGGTATATAGATGAGGTTCGTGGGTTGACAACATAATTTGCTTTCTCAACTCATTCCTTCCAGCGTTTGTGTAATCAAGTGTTTTTACAAAGGATAATGCAATAAATACGGTTGGGCAAAAACGCGTGGGGAAAATTTGAGGATAAAACTACGTCTATGTTATAGAGTCGGGGGTGTACTCCCTTCCAGGGCTAGCCTTATGCAGCCCTTTCTTAACATCTCGATAATTACATTGTAACTGTTCTGAAGGCTATTCCTTTTCCATGTTTCAAAATCTAGATTCGGGAAACGAGGAGAGGTGTTACAGGCCAACTTTCTCCCTCCGTACGGTTACCAACCCGGCGATGACGATGAATCGAATGATGCCAAAGTACGTTTTTTCGTTCATTTAAAAGTCACTATATCGTTTGATTGTATGGAATTCAGATAGGATCAAGAACAGAACAGACCCCTTCAGATCATTATTACATATTGACCAACTTTTGAAGCCAATCTTCCATTCCATATCACGATAGCAAGGGAACGAAAGCAAGCTCTCAAAACATCCTAGCTTAGGGTTGAAATTCAAAACGCTGAACCTTCAGATCAGCGTTCTAGTCCTTTCGTTTCAGTTCAATGCGTCAAGTATTTGCGATTTTTTCATGGCGCATCACTTGAGTCAAGATAACATAACAAGCTTAACCGTATTCAACTTGACTCAGTTCTTTCAAAAGCCGTCTTGCCTTTCTCATGTAAAATTACAGAAACAGGGCCACCTTAAGTTTACATATGCATGCATTGCGGGTAATGATATTACAGGCATGCATGCATAGTAATTGTTTTTTAACTCTTCTTTGAAACAAAAATCCTTTGTATTATAGCGTTCCCTCTTACAGGACGAGGTTGTGGACGGAGATCGAGATCAAGAGCAGAGACGAAGGCGAAGGTAAAATATTTAAATTGCTGACACAGATGAATAACCCTTAACCTCTGTGACGACGAAGAAAGTCCATACAATGGGGACATGAACCTAACTAGTCAACCTCTAATAACATCTATAATATATATTTAAGCATCATCTACACTCCCCTGTAACCTCTTGAAAACGGTTACATAACATTTAAAATAAGCAATTTAGCAATTTAAAATACAAAATACAACGGAATGCGAAGCTATCCTAAGAAAAAAATTCTGTACTATCCAACCTGTTAAAAACTGCTTCAACAATCTGTAAGCAACTGAAAGCGCTTTGGAATAATGTCAACTTTCTTCGCTTTCGCTCCTTCTAAAAGCAACCCATCCCATGTTAGTGTCACATCCCTATGCCCTCTGCAAACTGTCCTTCGACGTGTGTAAACAGAAATTGTAATGTCACCCTGTGTTAAGTGTAGCAGAGTAGATTAGAAAAATTACATTATGATAAACAAAGACTTTCTCAATAATATTTTTTAGCTTTTAAGGTCATATAGTTGTTATAGGACTTGGAGTCGTGAGTGAAAGTCGACCTGTTTTGCAGAATGTTTGCCTTCTACTTCTTTGTTTCAATTTGTAACTCGGTGAAAGTTGGAGCTAATCTAGGAGAAGCTGTAAATAGGTGTAGGTGTGTGTGATTCTGAAATGTATGTTCTATTTCACTTGTATGTTGTAACCTAATTCTTTGAAGGGATTCTGGTGTTTTATGACAGGTCTGAAATTGTAAAATAACATTATAAAGAAACCATGTATCCTCCAGTTCTTCAAGGAAATTCCTCTCTCAGAGTACAATTTCTTGAAAGGATACTGTTTGAAATGTAAACTCAGAGTCCCTTTGAAATTGAAACTGCACACCCTTTTAGATGGAGACGGAATAGAGTTTGGATAACATGACCTATTTATGTATTATGCGATGTCCATGGGTCAACCCTTTCGAACAAGTTTCTAAGACCCTATTTCACCTCAGCATTGGAAAAATTATGAAACCTCTTCCGGGCTCTGTGTCCTTTCATGTCTATTTTAGATCGATCTAAAGGGATTTCTTAGATTTTTAATAGTAATACATGGATTTGGATTTAGCATTTACTGGCCATTGAACTTCAACAAATATTCGGCTTTCGAAATGACAAATGACATTGCTTGCTTCTCTTGTGAAGAAGTGCAGATTAAATGGATAATGTTATGCTAAAGCGAGATTAAAGCCAACAAATCAATCCGGCTCCCCACACCAACGATATGCTAATGAATAGTAAACAATACCTTACATTTTAATTTTTAAATAGAGTCGGGTTGTAATTGTGTAAAAACTCTAAAGAAATAAGATGTGTAAATAAATACCTTGGCTTTGTAGATCAATCAGCACTTTAGGTTTTGAGTAGGTGTAATTTTTAAGCTTGGCAAGAAGCATTTTATTATTAACCTTTACTTCGCCTATATTTATTAGACCGAATGGATAAGGTTGTCTCCAATGAAGTATAGCTACACACATTTGTAAAATAAAGTGGACAGTTATTTTGAAAACATATTCCATCTTGTCATATTGACTATTGACCCATAATATCTAGATTCCAGAAACATACATTTATTTAATCACAACTGTTTACTTGATTACGAAGGAGATACAACAGGAAAACAAAACATCAAAAGTGCACAATTTCAATTATAATACATTATAAAAAGCTACACATCTCTGTACTAAACTTGATTGGTTTTGTTCATAACTTTCGTTTATACTTTCGGTGATTGTTCTTGATTGATAGAAATTCTTAAAAAAAGATACAATAAGTTACAAGAATATGATATTATGATATATACTTTTTATATACTTTGGGATTTGTCACCACTAAATCGCTCTATCTATTAAAGTTAGCTTTTTCGGCATTCATCGCCTCGTGTTGTAGTTCTTATAAATTACGATATTTGGTTTGACTGAGGAAAGCTACACTTTAATCAAGCTTCCGCTCAATAAATGAAATATATCTGATTGCATTATCACTAAATTATGTAGTTTGATAGTTTTAAAGCATCACAATATAATATGGTACGCTGGTACTGGTAAGGTAATACACAGAATGGATTGTTCGAGATATTCATACAGATATGTTGTCTCACAGATATGGAAATGACAACGAACTCAAAAGCGTCATAATAAGCAAATATAAAGAACACTCAGACATAGATATACTTGGGAATTACAAGTATTGGAATTATGGAAGATTAATTTCATGGAACATAAAGTCTTTGTCATAGTCATAGACAACGGGTAGACTGACACTTACAATAAAACAACAAGCAGCCTTGATTGCAATCACATAATGAAATCCACGGTCATAAAAACATCTAGAAAATAAATCTAAAAAACAATAATTAAAACGGCATGGGGACAGGCCTGACTGAGTAGTGCACTAGGAGAGAGCTTAACTCCATTTCTTCGCCGTAACCATTTTGTAAGGGAATACTTCGAAAACCTTCCCGAAGACATTTCAAAGGGTAGGAGGCTTGACCGATGAAATTGGGATCACCAAACATATCTTCATCCTGTACTACAAATCGAATCATAACCAAATCAGGCCAAGGGATTTCGAATTCAAAAGTCTCGTTCCAATAAGGATTCAATCCATTATCGGGAATCGTTTTGGTTTTCTTAGTTTCTGAAGTGTTTCCAATTATTTCGATTTCCACGAAAGGACTTACTATACCCCGTCCGGATTTAGAAAGATGACGAGCCCCAAGGACCACTACGGATACGGACATCTTGTCTACCGGTGTTAGCATTAGGCTCTCTTCATCAGGCTGGAACATGAATTCTGGTCTTAAAACATATCCACACTTTCCATTTTGACGGAATTTTCCCTGATTCAGCTGCATAGCCTTGTCTGGTGTTTGGAAATTAAGAGCCACCATTTGGCAGCCTGCATTCCAAAGTGGCACCGGATTGTAATTGGAGGAATCCAGTCGTTGTCCTTTTGGATATACCCGACTAAACTGGACTTGATGATACCTAAATAGATTAAACTCGTTTATAAATTACTATTATAACTCTCATAATCTTGTACAGCCTCAAGGATTTAAGGATTGGACATACCAGACGAAAAAGGCGTGCTCGGTTGCACACATCAATTTCTCCGCAGCTGTCTCGGGGAATGAGTACATCTCATAAAATACCCGTCCTTTGCTTCGGACACGTTCCAAATTAAATTTATTGACACTACAGCAGTACACAATCAAACTTGACAACTCTTTAGCTATTCGGTTTATCCTTTCTATCCTCTTGTTCTTATTTTCTCGGTCACTTGCACTCTGAGCAGTCTCTCTTATAGCTTCAACCCAATCTTTGGCATCTGACTCCGATTTCACTCCAAGGATAATACTTGGAGTAGAACTGTTTCCAGCACCTGTTGATCCCCCAGTGAATATCTTTATCATGTAATTAAGTGAAGAATCATTAGGGACATTTCTAAGAAGTTCGACATAGGCCCCCATGATCATTTCGACGGAGCCTTTTTGTAAAAATCCCAAGGGAGTTTGTTCCTCCTCTTCTTCTGATTCCAGCTCTTCGACATAATTTGCAGGGAACCAACCGGACTGGGACTGTCCATTAATTAGACCATCGGGAGACATTAACACTCCACGCCACCATCCTTCGTGCTCCTATTTCACAAAGTAAACATTTGAAGTTAAACCAACCATGCTTTATTATAAGCCACGCCACAAGCGTTAATACCATATATCCGAATACGATTAAAGAACAAAAAAACCAACCTTCACAACGTTAGTTATAGTTTCATCCCTTCTAAAAGTCAATTCATCTTCCCTTCGAGCATTATAATCGTAAATAGTTTTAACACGTAGATTAGTATTTTCGGAGCAGATAACATTCGTATCCAAATAGTCTGTATGCGTATACACATCGTCATCCGTAATATTTCCTAGCGTTTTTACAAATTCCTCATTAACAGCCTGGGTTAGCTTAACCTTCTGATAAAACGGGTATTTCGAATAATGTGAAATTAGGTCCGCAAGCGTTTCGAATTTATTCACTCCAACCGTGAAGAGTCTGCCTTCTTCTTTGATCACACAATGTTTGATTTTCTTCTGAACGCGAAAGGAAATAGCAAATCTAGCATCATTGTGTGAAATTGGTCGCACTAAAAATGCACCATCAACAGGGACGCGTCGTAGCAATTCTTCGGCACCGTTTCTATCCGTATTTGGATGAAACCAAGGCTTTCCTTCATGACTTTGAGGCTGTGGTACTGGTTCTGTGAGTTTTACGTGGAACTCTAGCCCCCGAATTGGGTTCGAACGATAGTGTGTTATTAAACTATACAAGCTGTCAAAAGTCAAAGAATCTACTAGGTAGTACTTTACTTGACCCCACTCGTATTTTGAATGAATGTGGCAATGATGGACCTTGCCACACCTCCAAAAGGAAATGGTGTAATCGCCAACGAAATTCTCACTTTCTCGAACAAGGAATGTTCCATCGCCGGAATGGGATGCATACTTTTCTACGAGTTCATTAGCCGCATTTCTTCCGCCCCGAAGTCTACCGTGGAACCATTTCTCGCTAAAATGCAGTTCCTCTTCACTTTTTTTACTCTTTTTACTTCCTGTGACTGAATCTTGATCACTCAATTCTTCAATACTAGCTGTATCGTCGTTGATATCTTCATCGGTTGTCATTTCCGTGTACGATAGCTTGCTACCAGTTAGAACAAAGAAGTGTGGGATCCAATCGAGACCTATATCGTCCTTCAAGTACATAACACCATTCTTTATCGTATTACTTAGGTCGATATCTTTTGAAAACTCCTCTGGTGGTTTCGTTGTTATTTCTTCCATTACACCGTTTTCAGGAAGTTTCTTATGTTTTAGAATAATTCTTTTTTTCAGTTGTTCAGGTGAGGGAAGCTGAGCCTCACTTTTATCTAACAACTGAGTCACAAGCATATCACCAAAAACGTCTTGAAACTTCTGAGCCATTTTCCTCTAGAAAAATTATCAAACAAATTATCTTCACATAGGATAATTTACAATATAGGCAAAGCTTTTATGTTATTCACTTATAGGAATTTATAATCGAATGGCTACCTGTTGTGGAAGAGTACAATGGTCTTCAATACTCAGAATCACAGGGTAATCAGATGTTAAAAAGGCGTGGTCCTTTATAGCTTTTAAGACCTCTACAAACTTGATTTTGGTGGTAAGGGTATGTCCATGGAAAATTATAGGCATGGAATCTGGACCGTCCCAACAGTCTAATTCTACACATCGACAGCCTTGAAGTAAACACCGGACGTAAGCCTCCACAGATGATTCGGAGCTGAATTGGTCACCCGTCAAATATCTACATTAAGAAATGTCAATTTACCAAATCGTTGTGGTTCATTAAAATAATAACTGACAAAAAATACCACTAACATTATCAATAATACACTGTAAACGTACGTGTTATGTGAAGAAGATATCCAGTAATGTGATAAAGGCCTCGTCATGTCCTGATAAATGACTGTGTATTTACTATCCCAAATTTCATTCTGCTTAGAGTAAAGGTAGTCTACGAACTGAAAGGCCAAAATACGATTAGTCAAAACTTGCCCTGTTTGTCCTAATTTCATAAAACTGTGAAAAACGTACCTCCGGCACGGTAAGGTGAGGCTGCTTGACATCCCTCAAAGCATCCTGGAGATAGTCTTTGATAACCGATCGTACATCCACATTTGCTTCCTTCTGCTCCACTTCTAAAAACTCGTAGAATTCATCCAAAGAGAGAATCTCCTTATTTCCAGAATATTTACCCAAGTAGTCATCAAAGGGTGATCGGTCGTACACCAGAAGGTCGTGAAACAATGTGGAATAGTCATCAAACCCGATTTCGCCAGATTTTCTTGTATCGACCTTCTGAAATATTTCCCTTAACTTTGTTGTGCTCATCTTGCAGTTGACTTTCGGAAGAAATGTTTTCAACTCTTTCAGAGTCATATTACCCTTATTGTTCTCCATCCCATAGAATTCTTTCCTAAGCCACATATTTAGCTGCAAAGGATACGGAGTCTTGGCAGTATCGACAATTAAGAAGTTGAGACCTCGAATCCACAGTTCCGCTTCCTTTTCCGACAAAGCCACAATGGAAAGGGTTCGGAGACGGAATTCAGGACCGTAGAATATGACGAAGCAGAGGGCTGGACCGTAACGTTTAGCGTCGTCTGGCCACTTGTCAAAGTCCTTGCTCATCTTCCCCTGTCGAATGAGTTTGATCTCCCGGATGTCAACCGTCCCTTCACAGAGTGTTCGGAGACTGTTCGACCCGACACCCGCAGCACCAGTCCCTCCATTGCTGTTAGCCCGTTGCCAGATGATTTGACGGGTTTCGCGTCGAACGGCAAGGGTCCTCTTCTCAGCTCGTTTCCGGAAGAAGAACTTCGTCACGACTGTCCCTCTCTCCAGTTGACTGATCACCAGCTCTTGATCGGGAATGAAGCTCATCTTGTATCCCCGTGGTTCATCCCTCTATCTTTCTCTAAGAATTAAAAAAATACACTGGCTAGATTCTTTATTCTTATACATTATAAATAATAAATAATTTAAAAGCTGAAAGCGAAAAAAAGGAAAATTAAATTACAAAATTACCTTTGATTTCTTTGAGGTTTAATATCTGATATTCAATTCAAATATTTCAAATCCAAAGGCACTGCACACTGGCAAGATGTTTTAAATAATCAAGCTTACCACTCAGCACTTGTTAATTGGAACAACTGTTGACTGTACTTGATTTCGAAAGTTGAAGGGATTTCATAGTTGGCCCTGGCCGCAGAATAAAAATAACCTTGGGTGACAATTAGTGACATAACGACATAAAAATAATCACATCCACTTCAGTTTGGATTGGAGATCCAGTCAAAATTACCACACAAAGGGAGCAGCATATAGGATTGAAATATTTACCTGCTTTTGGGGCTGCGGCTGATTCGGCTTATCTCTAATTTTTGGAAATTTTGTCGTTACCGAGTCACTCTTTCTTGTCAATCTGTCAATTTATAGTCTGTTGAGTCAAGTCAAAGAGGAGCTGTCAACAAAATAGTCAAAAATTAAAAATCGAAATATGGTAAGACACAAATCACAAATAATATACAATTCACAATATTGAATATATTGAGTTTATAATTTAAATATTTAAAATGAAATAATTAAATACAAAACGTTTTTTGGATTCAAAAATTTAATAAAAATTTCAGGCGTACCATTCCTCAATCCTGAACTGTTCTCAGATGGTAGGGAACATGGCGATCCTGCCCCTCAGAACTCAAATTCGAGGTCCGGCCGCAAAGGAAGCTGGGGAGCAAGATATTGTGGACGAGGCTCTCTACTATTTCAAAGCCAATGTCTTCTTTCGAACTTACGAAATTAAGGTTGATATCAATCAAAGCCTTCACGCATATAATATTTATGCAATTGAATAAACAATACATGGCGCTCGAAATTTGTAATTAAAATAATTGACAATGATTGTTTAGAGCGAAATCGACCGACTGCTTATATACGTGACGCTTTACATCAGCGAATGCCTTAAGAAGCTGGCTAAATGCACGAACAAAAATCAAGGGATGCAGGAAATGTACACTTTGGCCATTAGTAAATTCGATATCCCAGGGGACCCTGGTTTCGTACTTAATTCGGTATATGCCAAGCCGGGTTCACCACAAGATGCTGGTAATCATTCTATATCACAATAATTTAAATATTACAATATACAAAATATGTAACAAATTGTAAATTCTAATTTTACAGAACTGCTCAGACAGTATTTGACTCAAGTGAGACAAGAAACTGGCCAAAGAGTGTGTGAAAAGGTATTCAGTACTGATGATGGCAAACCATCTAAATGGTGGTTATCCTTCTCCAAGAAGAAGTTTATGGAGAAGTCATTGTCGGGACCAGGCCAATGATGCCCTTCTTGCACCCAATGATCCCATATACCATTAATTAATTTCCATACTATATTAATTTCACTTTCATACGAAAAAAAATCAAACATCGTACTTCAATTAGAAATTATCTTGCATTTGTATATAACAATATAACTTTTATAAACAACGTGTTCCAACTTCCAATTTTCAACAAAAACCACTTTTGATTGGTCTTTGTAACATTTGTAAGTAAGCTAGTTTTGATTATTTAAAACTGATACCAAATCCTGTATTTAAGAAAAATTGTAATCTAGAAAAAATAAACTAACGACAAATAAGGTTTTAAAATCAGATATAAAGAAAAAGAAAGTGATCAAAATATCTCAAATTCTTATTTCTGATCGATTTCCCTTTCTAATTAATATATTTGTAATGCGAATAATAATAATATGAGCATTTTATTGATATTAAATACAAAACTGAATATAGTGAAGAAGCACTCGTCCAATAACAATTAATATTTGCATGTAAAAAGCCATATGTTCTACAGATAATACAGTTCAACTGTATGGACGAATAAACCGTTGCAAACTCACATCGCAAAAGGGTGAAACCACACGAAACAAGACGTCTAATAACATTTCACGTGGGGTGATTTTATACGATTATCTCACACTTCCCCAACCATAGAGTAAGATACTATACGTCGTTGAAGAGCACTTGGCCCAAGGCAACTAAAGAAAAAAATCATTTCTGGGAGGAGAAGAAGAGAAGTTAAAGTCTGGGAGATGCGTCTGAGAGAGAGGAGCAGATGGGATTCCCTATACTTGCAATGTTAAAGTCTGGGAGATGAGTGTGAGAGAGAGGAGCAGACGGGATTCCCTATACTTGCAATGTTAAAGTCTGGGAGATGCGTGTGAGAGAGAGGAGCAGACGGGATTCCCTATACTTGCAATGTTAAAGTCTGGGAGATGAGTGTGAGAGAGAGGAGCTGATGGGATTCCCTATACTTGCAATGTTAAAGTCTGGGAGATGAGTGTGAGTTGTGTGAGAGAGAGGAGCAGATGGGATTCCCTATACTTGCAATGTTAAAGTCTGGGAGATGAGTATGAGAGAGAGGAGCAGATGGGATTCCCTATACTTGCAATGTTAAAGTCTGGGAGATGAGTGTGAGAGAGCGGAGCAGATGGGATTCCCTTTACTTGCAATGTTAAAGTCTGGGAGATGAGTGTGAGAGAGAGGAGCAGACGGGATTCCCTATACTTGCAATGTTAAAGTCTGGGAGATGCGTGTGAGAGAGAGGAGCAGATGGGATTCCCTATACTTGCAATGTTAAAGTCTGGGAGATGCGTGTGAGAGAGAGGAGCAGATGGGATTCCCTATACTTGCAATGTTAAAGTCTGGGAGATGAGTGTGAGAGAGAGGAGCTGATGGGATTCCCTATACTTGCAATGTTAAAGTCTGGGAGATGGAGTGTGAGAGAGAGGAGCAGACGGGATTCCCTATACTTGCTATGTTAAAGTCTGGGAGATGAGTGTGAGAGAGAGGAGCAGACGGGATTCCCTATACTTGCAATGTTAAAGTCTGGGAGATGCGTGTGAGAGAGAGGAGCAGATGGGATTCCCTATACTTGCAATGTTAAAGTCTGGGAGATGCGTGTGAGAGAGAGGAGCAGATGGGATTCCCTATACTTGCAATGTTAAAGTCTGGGAGATGAGTGTGAGAGAGAGGAGCTGATGGGATTCCCTATACTTGCAATGTTAAAGTCTGGGAGATGTATGTGAGAGAGAGGGGCAGAGGGGATTCATGCATCCATGGTTATGTGTACACTACAATCACCTTAAAATAGGCGTTTTTAATGCATTTCGAAATCTCTAGTCCCCAATAAATTTAGGAGAAAACGGTAAAGGCAAGTGATCCAACCTCGTGAAGTATTTCGTCGGTAGGGTTTCACCATTTAATAATGAACATTATTGTCAATGACCGATTTCAGGAGTTATTCATGACAATCATATTAAAAATCATTTATTTCGGCATTTCTGTCGAATGCTATTGATGTTGATTAACGTCTTGTTGTTTAATAGAGTTGAAAATGTTGTAAAGGGTATGCAATGCATAACAGCAAATAATAACGATTTGTTCTTTGGCTATAAAATGAGGTGGTAATAAGTTTTTGTTTCTTTTTGATCATATGGAATATATTAGATTGGAATCATGACGTCGACGTAAGTTGCCAGTAGTTGTCACAGGTGTGAAGATTAATTTACTAATTATTGACTCACTCATTTCAAATGATATTCTTCAGGGGCTAACTTTACAATCTGTGCGCTTCGATCCCAAAGTTTCTTTGCCAATTCAGCGTCCTCTCCAAGCTTGGACGTTTTATCAACCTATATAAGACAAAAATTTTATTATGAGTTTTCCTGGGGGAGAGGGCAGTTTATTTGTTTAATTGACCATAATATATAAAAAGATAAAATGTACCTTGCAATCTGTCCAGTAAAGGCCGCTATGCCCTTCAACTTCTTCAGAAACGCAAAGATGAACTATCGGTTGTGCACCTTCGGCTGGAGTCTGAATTAATTTGATTTAAAAATTTTGGAATTGTGTTTACATTTCTTTGAAAAAAATATTACGTATTTTACCTTGAAGAAAAATTGCGACACCATGATCATGTATTTAAAGGCCTTTCTTGCATGACGGAAAATAGCAGTTTTAACTCCACCGGGATTGACAGAATTGGCTAAAATACCACTCATTCCAGCCTCGTTCAATCGGCGGGCAAGCTCCTTCATAAAGAGAACATTTGCCAGCTTTGTCCGAGCGTACAAAAGCTTTGGGTCCCACTTTTTCTCGGAATTCAGATTATCGAGATCCAAGTCCTTGGTCCATTTATGAGCAAGAGAAGAAACGCTCAAAATTCGTCCTTGCCTGCTTTTCTTCAACAATCCTTAAACAGTTGAATAAACTTATTTAAATGAACGAAACCCCATTTGTTGGCTTAGATCATTAGTACACGCTACCACTCTGAGTGTCGGACAACGACGGTATATTTTAAGTCTTGTTAGATTTACCAAGGAGTATATTAGTCATCAAAAACGGTCCGAAGTGATTTGTGGTGAAATGAATTTCCATTCCGTCTTCGTCAACAGCTTTTCGCAACCCTGCAACTCCAGCATTGTTAACAATGATGTCCAGTCGTGTTTCTTCAGCAATTATTTCTTTACAGAATTCTCGAACTGATTTTAAAGAGCTAAGGTCTAATTTTCTTGCACACACATTCTTGTTTCCTGTCTGTTGTTTGATTTTGTCTAAAAAATAAAATATCATAAAAATTGCAATTGTAGTTATATTGTGGTTAAAAACTAACGATCTAATCATAAATACCAAGCACTAAAGTTAAAGTACCTGCGGCTTTCTCTGCTGTAGACATAGTCCGACAGGCTAATATCACTTTAGCTCCTCGACGAGCGAGTTCTTTGGCAGTTTCATAACCGATTCCTAGATAATTTTGAAACATGCAACAGAAATTACTTAAAAATAGTATAAAAACCACAAAAAGAAGCGAATCTAAGTTCATTAAAAACGTACCACTGTTAGCTCCTGTCACAATCGCAACTTGGCCATCAATTCGTCGCTTGCTTTTACAAACACCAGCTACCATTTTAAAATAAAATTTAACTAATCCGACCCCAGCAAGAATAACTGCGATGATATATCCCAGTATAAGTAAGAAACCCATCTTAAAATTTCAATTATTCCAGTGCCTGTAAATTCCAAAAATAGTTCGGTTTAAATGAAATTCCAGTACACTATACTATGACCCAAAACAGCGAGACCTAGTTGCGCTGTGATATTTATTCGCAGCTAGTTTCTAGATTGAAACACCAGAAGTAACAATACAATATATTATGTGGATTTTCTAAACTTAATGGACGATGGATGATTAATTTTGTTATTTAAGGAAATGGTCTGAAAGTAGGGAGATGTTATTCAGGTATTCAGTTCAGTAAAGTACATATACCTAAGTTATTTAAAGCGTGAGAATATCAATATACATAAGCTGCCATGTATGTACATATTTAGTATACTGCATCCATGCATTGTTTCAATTGTTTGCAATTTATTTATGTTTTTAATATCAGATTTGCACAAAATATTCGTACGTAATTGAAAAAATAAATAATATTTTCAGTCCGTCCAGTTATCGAGAATTTCTGAGCTTCAACTAATTTAAAACCTTTATAACTATTTATAATGAATGGGAATGTAGCACATTTAAATGAAGGTCAGGTTCATGGGAAGTTGTTGGAAAGCCCAGATAATGGATATGAATGACGACGGACGACCTCATCGCGTCATCGTACTATGGACTGTTGGTTTATCTCTATTTTACATCGATTGCAACATAGATACACCACTACCCGACTACCTTGTCCTCATCGTGAGATGGAGATTGGATTGGGGCAGATTTATGGAATAACTTTCTTGATTATGAAGTGTTTGACTAAATTAGGACAGACATAATTAAAAAACAACCCATTTAAAGCAATGAAAAACGAAAACCAAACGTTCCTTTGAAATATAATATCCAACTTTTCGAATTATCCAAACTCATCCATATTGTGTAATGATTTTCCATTTCATAGATTCATCGATTATCGAAAATCAATTGTTTTTCCTGCTGGTATTCCCACAGCCTTTCCCACATTCACGTTTCACGAAATTTTAAAGTACTGAATTTAATATTGAATTTACATCCCTATTCTAAATATATTGCCCTATTACCATAAATTCCAATTTAAATTTTAAATTCCCTTAATTCCCCTTTATCTGAATACATCGTTTCGTACATTGGTGCAGCATCTTTTTTCTGATCCCCATAAATATATCATGGGTACTCAAACTCAATAGTGAATAGACTACACAATAAGCTTTACTAGCTGCATAGTGTAATAATTTGTAATTGCAAATTCAAAATTGTAAGATTAACCTTAACAGTAAACGATCTTAATGCATCAATCATCAATGAATGCATGCATAATGACTTAATGAATGTGAAATGACAACAAATGACAAAAGTAATGATGTGCGATGAATGAAATTAAAATACAAAATATGTAAAGTCCAAAAGTTACCTACGTCTCCAGAGTCAAGACAGTCTTGAGTCTAGTTGTAGTCTAACGATTCGAAAATTCGAAACACGGACCGCACAGGACAGGAAATTGTTTTGGGACTATATTTCTGGCTTTCCACTGGATGTTTGATGATGATGACCGGGATATTGGATATCGGGTTCGGGATGGGGATGACGTGTGTTTTTGACAACCTTTCCTTGTTTGTGTCTGCTGAAGTCTGCTCCAATACACAATCATTTGTAATTTTGAATTTAAGTTCGGTTCGGTATAGGTCTAATCCTCTGTCTTACCTTACGGGATTCACTTCAGGCTTTGCTTGGCTTACGGCTTACGGTGTACGGCTAACCTACAAAATCTGCAAGAATCCCAAAAAGGTGAAAAACAAAAAACAATGAAAGACTTGTTACATATTATGTATTATTGCAAATTGAAGAAGAGCCAGGAATGAAGAACCAGCCAGAGATTACTATACTAACTAACTATAAACTATAAACTACTATACTACTATACAAATTCATCAATTTTGCAATTCTATCATTCTATACGACCAGACAGACCGACAAACAAAAAATGACGAGAGTGGATTAAGTGGATAGGAAGTGAAACCGGTTTTAGTTTCCATACACCATATAATAAAATAACTAATACGCGAACGCGGTTCAAAGTTTCAACGTAAACTTAATAAACTACAAACTATGAATACGAAAGTACTTACAAATTAAATATGAATATCTATCTATCTTGATCTATCGATGGTCCTCAAGTCCTCATTCAAATGATTTATACTTTCGGAATTTCAGCTGCACTGTCCTACGCTCCGGCCTCCGCAAACTCTGACAACTGACTGTATTGGAATTACATTGGAATTGGAATATGAAGAAACCTAAAAGAGACACAAGTATGCTGATCCTTTAAACGTCCAACCGCGCGTCTTTCTTTCTTTCTTACATTCACCTTTTTCCATTTATTTTATCTACCTTGTTTAGTCACAGTCTTCTTCACGTCTTCACTGCTTCAAAAATAAACAAAGAACAAAAACTGCATTTCACATTTTGCATTTATTTTGATTCTTGACTCACTACACTCTCTTCATGAGTCTGGACTAGATAGTCTATATAGTTCACTCGTAACTCTGCACATCAAAAGCCAAGAACAAAGAATACAGAATAAAAAATATCCAGTTCACGATTCGGCTGTCACGTCACTGCTGACTGTGGACTGCACTTCGAACTCGAAGTTTGACACTTTGACGACTGTGGGTGTGGCGTGTATCTGCATTCTGCACTGTCCTGTTGCATGTTGGTGGGGGCAGTGGAAAAGTTACAAGCATTCACCATTCATTGACCATCGGGCTGAATCACTGACTAAGTACAAACTACAAAGTAAGACATAATATATAACAAGGAATTACAAATTTGAAATTAAGTTTATAAAATATTGACAATGACAAATCTCATGGATCAGTCCATGATTAATCATAATCCTATATTATTGAAATTGAACGACCGTATTGAATGACTGGAGTGATTTTTAACTTTAGGTTGTAGGTGATGATTTGTGTCGGCGACAAGATGCAAGAATAAAGGAGAATAAGGAGCGGATTTGGGATTGCTGATAAATATTTTACAGTAAGTCATAAGTTTAAATTGAATTACAAATTAAATATTCATTAGACCTAGGCCACGTAGTAGTCGTAGTCCTATCTGAATTATGAAACTCAAACTTACGAACCGTAATGTTGAATGTCAAAATTTCATTGTCAACCTAGATTGAACAACAAATAACAAATAAACAAGACGTCGTGCTGACAAGAAGATAATGTCTGGTCCATCTTCCTCTACACAATCAAGTCAAATACCACGATCTCGTCTGCTTATGCTTACACCTTCCCCTTCTTCGACAGCCATTCTTACAACTAAAGTTCAATCCGTTTCCGTTTCTAGTAACTTGGACGAAAAGGTTTCCTCCAGGTATTCAAATACTCTATTGGCCGAAGCATATAAACGGAAGAGTCAAGTGGCTGATCATATGAAAAGACTTGCTGAACTACGAAAAGAAGCCGAGCATCTCGAACACACTGACTGGATGTACGAGCCCGTTGAAAAATTGTTGGGAAAGTAAAGTTGACATATCTGACACTATTTATCGACGTATCTACTTTTAGAATTTTATTTATTGAACCATACGTTTGCACCTTTGTGGATAATCGTTGTTATTCGTACTAACTGCACCGTTCTGAAATAATTTGTTACAATTTGTAATAATACGATACCAAAATGAGTGTATATTTTTTCGGGCTTGACCAGTATAGCTGTCTTATCGACAGCAGTTCTGATGAAGCTTTGCAATGTATTCGGATTCCCACGAGGTTGAAAGGATATTCTCGAGTTGAAATGCGACTCCACTTATCCGTGTTTAAGAAAGTGGGGATTGAGGATGAGTGGTTTATTAAAGGACTAGGTCTGCCCAGTGCAGCTCAATTATTTTCTGCGGACCTTGGAATCTCGGAAGTTTGCATGGGATCCAAAGGGATTATAGGATTAAATAAGGAGAAAAATACCTTGTATAAGGTCGATATAGAAATAAATTTGACCAATCAGTCATTAACCTGGACGACAAAAAAGGTTATCCAGCCTGACCCAGCTATACTAATCATTCAGATAGTTTCAAATGACGAGAACATCTACGGATTAGATGACAGAAGTGGCGTGTATGAAATCAACGAAAATATAGTTCTTAAATGGCGACTGGAGGGAGTACAATTTGTAAAAATAGCATGTGGATTTGGTCATTTCGTTGCAATAAGTGACAGTGGTGCATTGTACTCCTGGGGGAGTGGTGGACGTGGAGAATTGGGGCATGCTAATGAAGAGCATTTAACGCTAAATTGTGAAGTCCCCAAAAGAATAGATTTTTTCGATGACTTACCTTCCGTAGTATCTAACATAGCTGCAGGGGGTTGGCACACTCTGGCCCTAACTTCAGACGGAGATATTTACTCCTGGGGCTGGAATGAGTCGCATCAGTTAGGACATTCGGGCGGAAGGTTATCGGCCGTATTTGGGCAACCTTATCCCGTCGATTTAGGTACCGCCGAAGATCCGATTGTAGACATCTCAGCCGGAGCCAGGCATTCTGTAGCGCTTTTAAAAAGTGGAAAGGTATTTTCTTGGGGATTAAACAAGCATGGTCAGTTAGGGGTCGGAGATTTGATAAACCGACAAGTACCCACAGAAGTTAAGAACGTAATTTTGAAACCATTAAAAGTATCATGTAGTCGTTGGTCCACTTTTATTTATACTCTTTGATGTATTTTAACTAATTAATGATAATGAAGTATGAGTGTGTTTTTCAGATTGACATATTGAAATAAATTTAAATCTTTCAAGTGAAAGTCCTCCTGTAAATACATGTGCATTTTATTCAGTTTTCATTTTTGAACTAGATCATTCACTCAAATTCAAGGCAGGCAGAAATACATGGTTTTATTTAACAAGATGTCGCCTAATTAACAGAGTTACCTAATTAAGAAGACAACCAGTACAAATAGTCACTCCTACAAAACTATCAACAGTTACAAGATTTACAATTAGAGAGAGATGTCTACATCTACAACGTCATGATCAAGGCATCGATTACAAACTATCCAACGTCTACATTGTCAGTTCCACTTCCAACGTCCAATGACCACCGGCGGATCCTAATTAGTAAGTAGCACCTTTCAGTAGTGCGGGACTTGCTTTGGCGAAATGCCCAAGAAGTCGGTATTTACAATTTGATTGTTCCTGCAACTCGAGCGGAAATGGAGTCTAGCCATTTTTCCAACCCAACGCCTCCCTTTCTATCCATAGTTCCTATTTAAAACTCTTCTACATTCCATTAGTATAATTAAAATTAAGAATTAATTAATTAACAAGTTTTAAGTATTTATTCTACTCTATTCTAACTATGCTAAATTAGTTACTATTTGACTACTTTCTATATCTAAATTCTAACGATTATTCACAATCTTTCCTTTACTAACATCACAGCTATTGATGACTAGAGTTGTTAAGCCTTCTGGAGACCCACAAATACAAGAACAATGAGAAATTAACTAGAAAACGAAACGAATCTGTTGTTGTAACTGTCTATAATGTTAATTGGTGAATTATATTACTCTAAATCCTACAATATAAATGATCATTGTTATCCTACATTTTATAAATATATCGTTGCAATGATATTTTAATACACAAAATGGCAAAGACAAAAATTGAGACTTTGAGACTTATAGAAAATCAAAATCTTGAACAAAATACTTATCTCAAGTGCATGCATAATTATAGCAGCTTGAAAAATTAGAGTAATTAAGTGACAAAATAATTGAGGCCCTCATTTCGCTGTGAATAGTGTCAATAGACTAGATATCATGGAGAAGATTATTTATTCTAACCATTTCATAAGTTAAGATAAGAACAAGAAGTTCTATTTAGATAAATTGTAACTTTTAAGAGTGGAGATTCGGTTGATACGAGAGGTCTTTAGATTCAATAAGGACTTTGATGTAAAAATAGGTGTTGTTACCATGTTGTTACATCTAGAAACTATAGAATAACGCAGTATTGCATGCAAATACGTAACAACCCATCAAGTGAGTCCATGTTTCTAAACTATTCTATATTTTATATTCTTAAATAAGATTAATTGGTAATTAACATTAAATAATTCTATTATAAGTTTTCTTGCTTAATTATTTATTCGACCGATAGATATTTTAAGTCTTAATTAATTAAATACAGATCATGAAATGTTCGAAAGGCTCTCACCTATTCGGAATTGATTCATCTGTCTTAACCTAATTTTGGACGGAATGCAACTGGACGGGCATGGTTACCTTTGGTTGACTTTCCTATTTATTTACAATATATTTATCTATTACCGTAAATCTCGAAATAAATCCCCCCGATTTTTGATCCCGTGACCAAAAATCTACATTAAAATATATTAAATAAATGCATTCCAAATTCCAACCAACCTGGATTGGAGAATCAAAACTCAAGGAAACATCGCTATATTGAACAATATAGAACGAAAAATCAGAAAAACTTTGCGTGACAAATAATCTTTTTTTAATTCAAGTTTTTTTTTTTTGGATTTCTTACAAAAAATATAACCCCTGGAATTCACCTCACCTTTAGAACGATCCCAACCTCTAAATAAATAATACATTCCCAGGAAACCTAACTCCAGATTTGCGATGGTTAAGCTGGCTAATGTATCGATTTAATATTTGACTAAATCCTTATGATAAAAACTGACAAGCCAAAAATATGCAAATCATTAAAAGGAATTATATACAGAAAAATAATAATTCCACGCTATTTCTAAACAGATATGCATCCATTCTATTGTAAATTGTAATCAGTGCATGGCAGATATAACAACGTACTATGCACATGCTTATTTATGCTTAATTACGCTTGGTGCTAATGATCTAAATGAATTCAGTCCGATCTTCTACAGAAATCCGGGCTTGAGATAGAGTAACGAATATCTCAAGTTCAGTTATTTACATTGTGCAAAGTGTGCTATAAATTCCAATTATCAAAGCTAGGTTCTGTTGTGTAGTTATACACATAGACTGTTCCAACTCCCAAGACATTTATAGAAAACGATTAGCAAAAACGGTTCATCTTCATTCTTTAAAGCTAAGGATATAGAAAATCCCTATCATTGTTCGTCCTCACTCCCAGCACTTTCCTGTACTTCTTGATAATCCAATTCCAAAGCGGCTAAGTCTTCCCGTGCTTCTGAAAATTCACCTGCAATAATGTTTTTCTAGATTTAGAATTGGCTTCTAGAATACGGTTTCGGGATTCCAGTATAAGTTGATTTTACTGAAATAAGCGCCCCCCCCTCCCGAAATAATTCCTCTCTCAAGGGGATAAATGATACAATAAATGCAACCCAATTTAACGAGAGTGTGAATTAACAGACAGAGCTAGTTATTTTTGGGGCATGGTAAAAGTCACCCCCAAGGGGGTTGCATTCAGAGAAATACAGTATTCTAAAATTTTCAAACCGACAACCGACAATTAAAAAAATGGCACACATTACCTTCTTCCATTCCCTCGCCCACGTACCAATGGACAAACGCTCGTTTTGCATACATCAAATCGAACTTGTGATCTAATCTTGCCCAAGCATCCATAATCGAAGTTGTATTGGACAGAGCACAAACGGCTCGAGGAACTTTCGCCAAGTCACCCCCTGGTACTACTGTCGGCGGTTGGTAGTTGATTCCAACCTGTGGAGACAAAGCTTATAATTCTTCCTCTGAATTTAACAAAACCTATGGTTATGGTGTCAAAAGATGTATTATAGACAAATATTATTCGTTACAACTATTGCTTCTACATTGATTTTCTTTTCCAAGAAGACAAATTGCATTGTGCAAAAAAGTCAGAGAAAGAAAGTGTCAGGAAGAGCTAGTTGACAAAGAAAAACTACCTTGAAACCAGTGGGACACCAGTCGACAAACTGGACAGCCCTATTGGCCTTTATCCCTGCAATTGCAGCATTGACATCTTTGGGAACGACGTCACCTCGATAAAGCAAGCACACGGCCATGAACTTGCCCCTTCTGGGGTCACATAGTACCATTTGATTTGCAGGATCAAAGCAGGCTTTGGTTATTTCATCGACACTGATTTGTTCGTGGTATGCTTTCTCCGCGGAGATAACTGGAGCATAAGTTGCCTGAAAACAGGTTTTAAGTTTCGTTTTCAATTCGGATTTAATAGTCTGAAATCGGTTTTAAACACCAACCTTACCAATGGAAAATGAATCCTTGGATAAGGGACCAGATTTGTTTGAAACTCATTCAAATCCACGTTCAAGGCTCCATCGAACCGCAGTGAAGCCGTAATTGACGACACAATCTGTCCAATAAGCCTATTCAGATTCGTATATGTTGGTCGCTCGATCCCCAGACTTCGGAAGCAGAGTTCGTAAATGGCCTAATGAATTTAAATTCAACAGCATAATTAGATTAGATTAAATAAGAGTGAAAGTGGTGAAAGTCTGTACGATTAAAAAAACTATGTTACCATCATCGGTCAAAATAACTCAATTTACTTATCATACTTCTAAATTAGCTACAAGCAGACTTCATTAAATTCCGACGAAAATTAAGCAAAATTTACCTCGTTGTCAACCATGAAGGCACAATCACAATGCTCCAGAGTCGTATGCGTGTACAACACAGCATTATACGGCTAGAATAATCGTAATAAACGTAAAAATAACCGGCTAATTTATTCATCCATTTTTTTGCTCAATAAATAATAATCTTCTTCAGAGAAGATAT
Source organism: Desoria tigrina (assembly GCA_906901685.1). NCBI lineage: Eukaryota > Metazoa > Arthropoda > Collembola > Entomobryomorpha > Isotomidae > Desoria > Desoria tigrina. The sequence goes on from CAJQTU010000008.1 coordinate 463,848, forward strand.
CGATTAATACCTCTACAACCGCCGTAGACACCTGCAATTAGGGAATCAAAAGGAGAAAGCGTTCAATAAGTTGTTGGGTCAATATTACAATCAATCTTAATTGCAATATGATATCAAATTTTTGTACTTTTGGAGCTGGGTAGATAGAAAAGCAGAGTTTCGATTTCTTTCCAAAATCTACAGACAATCGTTCCATCAATAACGAGCCGAATCCTGATCCCGTTCCGCCTCCAAATGAATGGAAAATCAGGAATCCCTGTAAACCATGACATTGCTCCGCCATTTTCCGTATCCTCTCCAAAGAGACATCAATGATTTCCTTCCCGATTGTATAATGACCCCGAGCATAGTTATTAGCCGCGTCTTCTTTCCAAGTCAGGAGTTGTTCGGGATGGAACAATTGCCGATATGTCCCTGTCCTGATTTCGTCTGCAAAGCAAATTAGCTCAAGAAAATCAAAGGTACTCGATAGTGACGATTTGTCAGAGAACCCAGCAAGTGGGAGAGTGGGACACGGACAGGTATTACATTATGTCACCGCATAGGTAATAATGCATCTGGGTTAAGCATCCTTTTCCCTAAGTTTTGACACTTGGGACAAAAGGCATATTATTATCCGTAAAATTGGTCCGAGGAGTGAATAGTCCATTGCACATTGATGGAATTGCTGAAATGTCCCTATATTATCGACTTGTTAGCATATCTATAGCATATTGATTTCCAGAACAACTCATTGTAACTTTGGTGGGGATAATAGCATTGTAAAGACCTCTATTAGTAACTAGCAATCTGTCAGAAAATAGGTTGAACACGACAAGAAAAATTTTCTCCGGATAAACCGTAGTTTTAGGACAAAAAATAGCTTGTACTCCACTCCAAGTGTTTTTATGTTTTTTCTCTTGCTTTTAATTCATCGTGCATAAAACTTTTATACAAATTTTGGTCTGAACGGTGATGGTCTCGAGGTCTAGAAGTTGTAGTAAGAGACATGGACTTAAAAATATATTTTGTCAACTTTGTCACGCTATGTCAGGCTTAGGATTAGAGAGTTTAGCGAAACCGAACGGAAATACGAGATAATGGACTTTTCCCTAGTAAAGGGACTGGTTTTATTTGCCCGGTGTTCTATGTGTTTATACTATTGTACGAAGTTTTAAAACTACCTGCTGCTGGCTTTCTAAGCTTTTGTCGTTATGTTGTTTTAGGTACGGATACATACAACCATGAAATCATTTTTGGAAATTTGGGTCAGAGACTCTTGAGCCCTTTACTCGTTTGTTGGTTTCATACTTTCATCGATTTCTCTTTTGGATATAATATATTTCCGTTCTTATAGAAAGACCATTAGTTGACAATGGTAGTTGGGGTCTGTTTTGGATTTTTTGAAATATTTCCAGAATTTTATTTAAAAACGGGTTTTTATAGATTTGCGAATCCCAAGGAAAATATTTAAGAATATATATTATCACGAGAACCAGAAAGTTTCTGGCAAGTTTTTCTGTAATTAAAATGAATTGCTTATAAAACTGTAGCTATGCTTATATGTCTGATGAACGGGTTTGTTATAAATTCGGAGGCAGGTGGGGTTGGAAAGTTATTAAAAACAATAATATCCAAGTTTTATTATCAGAGACATTTTGTTTGTTACTTTTACTTTTATTGGTACATATCTCGGCTCAATTAGCCAGAATTATCTGGAGAAACACGGAATGTCGGTCTAATCTTCAGACCATTAATATCACAAAGGTACTAAATACGGTAATTTTAATTTAATTTTGAAAGGTTGTTTTCAATCTCTATCATACTAGGGAAGGGGACTTATTTAGGGTGGAATTAAAAATACGTTTATTTCTTTTAATATGTGCTTCATCTTGATACCCCATTCTGAACGGTTAGGTAGACAATTTTACCGTCTAGGTGTCTAGGTAGGATACAGTGTGTCAAGCAAGAATGGTCAAAATGTAGAAAAAATATCCCTTACCTATAACAGTTGGTTCCAAATCCACAAAAATAGCCCGAGGGACATGTTTTCCGGCATTCGTCTCCGAAAAGAAAGTATTAAAGGAATCATCTTCACCTCCAATCGTATCGTCCGAAGGCATCATCCCATCCGGTTGAATTCCATGCTCTAAACAGTACAACTCCCAACAAGCGTTTCCAATCTGACATCCTGCTTGACCGATGTGGATTGAAATGCACTCTCTCTAATTCCCAGAAAACATACCGATATCATAGTTCCGAATTTTTCGTACACCTTTGTCAAGTCTCTACTAATCTTTAGTTTTCGTATTTTAAATTTTTTCAGAATTGATTGATTTGATGTTAGTTTTCATAAGCCGAGTTTTTGAACGTTTAATGTTTCAAAGAATATTTAATAAAGTTAAATCAACAAGCACCATGCATAATTTACTTACTTTTTTGGACTACAAAGCGAATGTTAAGGAAATCATGAGTTTTTATTCTTCACATTCACAGCTTCGAGCATTCAATGTTGATGTTATGTATTGTTCGTCAGCCCGAGTTTACATATAAAAATATATCAGTTAATAATCAGCACTATTTTAGCCAAGTCTAGAGACATTTGGGACAATTTGCTCATTGTTTTTTGTGATTGTTTGCTGGACATGTACAATTAATTACTAACGAATACTGACAAATCGAGTAACTCGCAAAAAGTATGGAATGTGCTAGATATCCTATAATATCAATGCTTTTAAACTACAGACTAAAAACACAAGCATTTTTTCAGTTAAAGTGAAAGCAGTGAAAGTCGAAATAAGGAGTACGCTTTTGCAAATAAATTAGACTAAAATGGTTTGCTATTTTTAGGTTATTATTCATTTCAAGTCATAAACTATACTTTTGCATTGTACTAAATAAAAACATTTAATGCTAATAATTAAGTAATTTTGTGATAAAATTCGTACTATAGTTTCAGAAATACCAACATTATCTATTAAAACTCTTGCAATAATTTTATAATTCCATGCAACTTCGTTTCCCATAAAATCCCTTTGACTTTAATTAGTGAATGCACTCCAATATCATAAAAGCATAACCTTTCCCCATGCAAATGCATTTCAAAAAAGCACTTTACGTACACATAAAAACATGCAACGGTGCATTCTAAAGCTAAGTAAGAGACTATGTAGGCTTAATGACAAATGATTACTTAAAATGTTTGTTAAAAATTCTTGGCTCGATAAAGCAGAGTAATAAACCGGATTTTAAATGCCAAGTTGACCCTCAGTTTGGACCCTCTTACAATTTATAAAATAGTAAACCTTGCAACTTGCAAGTCTGTCCATAAAATAAGAAAGCCCTTTGAGAATTATCTTCCCAACTGGCTTTCCAAATACATTAATTTTCCTTTGGATTTATCGATTGGAACAATAATTTATTTTTACCCTATCCTATCTCATCCTAAGTGTGTCTGTGTATTTGTGAATTGTGAAAGAAAATGAAAATGTACGACAGTATACACTCTTAGCTTTCATATTTTGAAGAAATTGAGGTCGACAGAAGTAGAAGAAGTGGACAAGCTCTCCAACTCAATAATTCCAGAGGGGCTCACTTTAGGTTCAGAGTCTCACCTCGAATTTCCACCTCAATCACCCTTTCCAACCTTGATGGATTTGGGTTGGGAAATTTCCCATCAAAACCACAAATCCTTAAAAGTATTGAGTTAATCAATTTATTAGTTAACTTTTACATGAAATACGGCACACAATTCCACACTTTAAGACTTCAAAACATTTAGATTAGTAGGTAATGAATTTTAGTTTAGAAAACTCAAGTAATGAATACATAACTACATTGGAGAAAGCAGAGAAAGTTATTCAAATGCGAAATATGAAAAATACGTTTACGAAAAGATTACAAAACTTCTAATTTTTAAGAGAGTATTTTATTTTTAGATCAAAATTATACTCGATATTGGTTGATCCTAGTATTCGGTTTCACCATTCAGACGACAGCCCAGACAAGTCAGAGTGCTTTTAGTATTTCTATATGAAAAATACTTTAACAAATCCGGAGAGAAAGTTTATTAGAGCCAACAGAGAGAAGAGGTTAACTCTCGATGCAATATTTATTTACAAAAGTAACTTATAATACTACGGGCCGTAGGTTGTAGATTTGCAGTTCTGCAACAACAACCCCTCCAACTCCGGAGCACAACAAACCTCTTATTCGCAATTGGAAAACCGTACTAAATGAAGGACAAGCTAACCATATTCTTTTAAAACTCTACCCGTCCGAACGAGTTTGTAGCAACAGCCCGATGGATTTTTCTTGGCTCCGTAGCCCGGAGAAGGCTAAGAAATTCACCAAGTCCCCGATTCCCGGTTGGTCACAATTTCAGGTAGACGGGTAGAGAAATCCTAATCTTACCGTGCTTATTTGGCAAAGGGGCATATAGGGGCTTTACGTAATGAGAGAAGGGTTACGAGGAAGAGGGTGCTCTTCATTTAATATTTCTGTTTTAGATAAGGTGGATGAAGGCTGGTATTGGAAATTAATAGCTTCGAGTTCAGTTCTGCATGCTACTGTCTTCGATACTCTTCTCAGGTTTTGTGGGAATTGGCAAAAGGTTAGTTGGGCTAAAGTAGTATGGAAATGACAACTCCAGTTTGGAAATGGAACCCCGTAGGGAGACTGTGTAGGTGTAAATAAAGTATGAGCCTTCGAGTCCGCTTCATTCCCTTTATATTAAGTCTGTCCTCGATGAAAGCGTGTATATGGACTGCTATTATAATTTGGGACAGTATGGATTTATATCATCAATTATATTCGACATTGGGAGTATCGTTATTGATACCTTTTCAGTCCACGTCGTCGTCTTCTCTCCTATCGATAATTTGGGTTTGGGTGTCCGGCACTCGAATATATCTCGTCGGACTTTCCCTCGTCGCTTTTACCTTCCCTTGTTAGAAGGGAAAGGTACCTAGGTTGTAAATATTTCTTTATATTCCTTATACAGAAAATACTTTCCATATTCCTAACATTCTGCATAAGCATTTGCACATCGATGTAAAAAAATTAATATCCAAACCCCAAACGATCCGAGAAATAATGCACCGAATCGGATGTCTCCGAATAAGCTTTGTGGCTTTAGGAAAGGAATTTGACGTTATTAAAAGCTATGCATAAGAATTTTGATGGTTTTGGTGGTGAAAGCAAAAGGGTATTGATACAACTTTGGCCGGGTTGGTTTAGTAAGTTTAGTTAGTGAGGTAGTGATGGAATTCTTATACTTTGTTAGTTTCCTTTGCCGTGCTTATACACGTGTGTTTTGATTGGGAACGGAAGGAGTATTGATAAGTCATAGTTATACTACTACGGGATGGATGGAAATCGGGTTTCAAATCAATCATTCTGACGAACTTGATACTATGATTTAGGGGACTATTATTTGTTTTGTATAATAGGGTTCGGATATTGTCGAAAGGAACATATACTTTACTATTATAGCTACGGCACTTTCTGTTTTTATTTGATACCCTCGTCGTTTCCGTGCAACGGAAATGATACAATGAGGTGGATGAAATCAGTTTTTGGGTCGGGTTTGCTTTCTCTTTTGACGAGCTGCTCAGTTCGGTAGAGAAATGGTTTTTATGTGCTTTTTCATTTGCTTTATTTCTGGTATACGATTAAAATATCAGTTGATGTGTATTTAACAAGTTCCATTTTAAGGAATTAATTTAAGGGCTGAAACTAAAACCTGTATAATTAATACTTTTCATTATAACTGTAGTATATTTTACCAGAAAATCTAACTTCGGAAAGCATCACGATGTTTTTCTACAGTATTTTCCACACTACTAGCAATCAAGGAAGCACTTAAATCAGATAAAAATCTCAACAATCCATCATCTAATACAACCCATGAAAAGCATATGCATGTTCCAATTTCCAATCAAACCACGTTATTCACTTATTTAGTACAAAAATTAGTTCTTTATTGTTGAAATATCACAGGCATATTATTGTATGTTTGTGACAAACAATATGGTTTTAGTTTTCAAATTAGATTTTAGGAGATATGTAATGTAATTTCAAAATATAGAGATCGGCTGTGGTTGTTTATCACTATCAAAACTTTTAGTTGTAGAAGTGGCTGTGGCGGACGTTGATGCTCTTTTTGTTATCAGTTTTCCACGATATTTCGTTGGTTTGAATCCTTTTGGAGGTCCTGGTGTCTTAACTTTAAGGTCAGGTTCACCACAAAGCATATTTAAAATAGATTCTCTACAAAATGCTTTCTCCGGTTTAGGCTTCTTTGGCACTGGATTTTCATGGATGATCTTAATATGGCTTTCTAATTTTTGCTGAAAAAATCCACACGCATAATATAAAGTTCACTAGTTGTAAAATCATTAATTATAGCATGCTTAAGTTATATGTAGATAAAGAATATAATTTTACTTACTCGACTACTTAATGATTTTTTACAAATTTTGCATTCAAAATTATGCCCTTCGTGTGCATAGCGGACATGATGAGTCAGATTTCGAATATGGTAGTAAAATCTGCAATTAAATTAAAATTAAAAAATTAAAATTAAAAATACACATACCTAATTTTCTAAACAGTAGCATGATTTAAATCATACTCTTTTCAGTAACTATTTAATGGTTTTATTACCGTGCACATCCCTCATGTGGACAACAAAATGCGTCCCTGCTATCATCATGAACAGGTTGATGACGACGTAAATTCGCCTTAGAAAACATTTTTCCGCACACCGGACATGGTACTTTGGGTGCTGTTTTTAAATACAAGTGAGAATTAGAAATGAAATTTTAATAAAAGTAACAAACGGGTTCATAAAATAGGTAAAATCTTCAGAGACGTGCCAGCTAAATGTGTTTTTCTATGCTCCAAGAACAACGACCACTTATCAAAAAGAGCATCACAATCGCAACATTTATGACGTTTCTCGTCAGCTTCTTTTTTGTGAATCCTTTGATGAGCTTTAAGACTTGTATGGGTTGGAAAAGTCTCTTTACAGTCATTTAGAAGACATCTAAATAGTTACAATTATACCATATTTATTTTAGCTAATGTGGACGTGGAGAATTGATTGAATCTGTAAGCAAACAATGCGTACTAGACTTACGTAAAACCATCTACCCCCGTATGTGTTCCTTCATGTTCCTTCAGTACAAACTTTTTACTAAACATTTCTTTGCAAAATGAACATTTAAATTTCCTAGCTCCATGCTTCTTTTTTTCATGAAAGTATCGACTTGATGAGGTTTCAAATGAGGCCGTACAACCCTCAAATTCACATCTGCAAGTACAAAGTAAAAACAGCAAAAACATCAATTAAACAGAATTCCACTTAAATTAAAATATGTTCTTTTACTATTCTCTGAACTTACTTAAATTCTCCACCGCTTTTAGAGTGCCGTGTTCCTTCATGACGCTTCAAATGACTGGTTTGTGAATATGCAGCGTCGCAGCCTTCAAATGAACACTTGAATGGTTTCTAGTAGTAGTATTAATAACATCAAACATAAGAACAAATGAATAAATGGACATAAGTATCATCAGTACACAAAACGGACAAAACCTTTTAATTATAATTTATGATCAATTAAAAATCAACTTACCTCAGCAAGATGAGTATTTTGATGCATCCGTAACCTCGAAAGTTTAACAAAAAGTTTACCACAATTTTCGAAATCGCACTTGTGTTTATAGTCCTTGGGAGGAGGTTCAGGCCATTTCATGTCATCGTCAGACAGATACTCTATAGAATTAGCCATTATCAAAACACCTTTTAAAGGTGAATGGTGAATGGGAAATAAACCTTAAAAATACAGTTTCGGAAACTTTAATTACAAACTAAAAAACAATCCATCCATAGGCCTTCTTTCTATAAAAAAACCATGTGTACAATTTGAGGCACTATGATATTTCCCGCATGTTGTCTACCTTATTGTAGAACTTCCTTACTTTCTGAGTTGGGAGATGCCGCTTGGTCCTTGTAATCAATTTATTCGCCTTGCCTCCTTTGTTCATCAATGTTCGATGAGTTCTTTCCATTTCTGTCGAAAAACTTATCGAAATAGAGATTGTGTTATGATGAATTGATGACTAACGAAGCAGATTATGTTCCGCGGATTACGATTATTTTTTTAAACTCTCAAAATAACTGTATATGTATGGGTAGAATATTTTTGAGATCTTGAAGTTTTCTTTTACACCTCATATATTGGCTTGGCACAGGTTGCTTTCGTTATCGGTCCCTTTCCTTGTTTTTAATTTTGATTAATTATATAATAATTCTGTTTTTTATCTAGTCAATAACTTTAACTATTTCTGAAATGTACCCTATTTTTTATGCAATCCTGTAAACCATTAAAAGATGTATATGCTATTTACTCTGCCCGACGCAACCATTATTTTATGGTAGTACCATATAAAATTCATTTGTAAAAAAAATATCCACCTCCATAATAATATTGTAGCATCCTCTCCATCCCAGATGGAAATATAAAGTCATCAACTTTGCTTGTTTTTGATATCTCAAATGATAAAATAGCACACATCACATCACACATACTTGCAACAAGCTAGAGAGCAATCATCATCATCCACAAAGGAAATGGAACGTCAAAGGATTAAAGGAAAAGATGTACCTTGGTAACTACCAAGGTACAAGTTACAAATGCATGAAAAAAATGGCATTGACAAAATAAAATGGAAATAAATTCGCACAAATACTACTTCCACTCAAGATGACCTTGACAACGCTTGGTTGTCAAGCAATCTTGACTTCCACTAATTTACCTAATCTCAAAATTCGACTAAATATATACAAAATATGACCTTTTAAAACGACCAAACCCTTCATCACCTTCAAATATCGAATAATATAAGCATTTTCATAAAACCCCAAATCAGGATGTCGCAGCAGAATCAATCCAGAAATCGAATCATGTCTCAATCCAAACAAGCGCTAGAACGGAAACGGCTCACAACAATCGAGGCCAAGTACCTGGACTGGAACAGCAACATCAAAGACCGCTTGACTAATCTAACAGAACAATATGACTTGAATACTACAGCTGGACCAGGAGGTCAGGGTCAAGGTCAAGAAGGTCCAGGAATGATGGATCAAATTATGACAGAAATCAAAAGCGTATTCGCTCTCCAGCCCCCGCAGAAGGTCTACCCGAATTCAAACCAAGAGAAGTTTAGGTTCAATTACTTCCGGCCGGCGACCGTGGCCACGAGTACTGGCTCATCTAACACAAACACACCCCCCTCGTCAAAACCGAAGGGGCCTAAAATAACCCCGCTGGACAGTTCGGTATCTTTCCTCATGAAACCGAAACCTCCGTCGAAGGGCTCAGCATATCAATACCCAACCAGGCCAAACAACATTGCAGCCCTAAAAGTCATAGATCAGAACCCAAACGTGCTTTCTAAAGAAGATTCGAGCAAACCAGAGTTACTGGAAACTCCGAAATCGTTGACAAGTTGTTTAAAGAACAAGTCGAAAAGATTAAAGACAGCGACCCCGCGGAAGGCCCCCGTCTCTGCTACTGCTTCGAAAGTACCGAATGTTTCATTCGCTCCGGATACTGTGGTCTACCAGAGAGAAAATAAACCTACCAAGGTTGGTATTATTATATTTCTGTAGTTTTATGAGCTTTATCGATGAATTGAAAATAATATGCATGCGATTTTTTCAGGGAAGAACTCCCAAACAGAACCGGAAGCCAAGATTTGCACATCCATGCTGCGGCCACTTTCTCCCTCCGAGTGAGGAAGTGATGCAATGGGTCGGGCCAAGTGGATTACTCGATAAGAATAATCTGTACACCGGCTTCACTGCGGTTTGGGTTCATCCATCCGATCGGACTTCGAAGGAAACGGAGTTAAAATGGATGGTCCGTCAAAAACGGTTTTATTCACTGCTAACCGATCTTTCCGACGTTCATCGCCGCTATAACGCGCTACCCGATTCTCAAAAGGGGAGGTGTATGCTGAGGGAAGTCCTCCCGAGGTACATCATGGCCCTTGACATGGCTTTGATGGATGGTAATAATGATTACAGTTATTTTTTAATTACTAATTAACTTAAAAGTCAATTAAATACGGATTTAATAAAAAGGGGACATGCTCCACGCGGATCGCTTGGTCAAGACAATAGGAACGACGCTTCGGGTCCTTCTCGTCAGCCTGCATGATGATTTCTTCCTCCCGGACGGAGAATCCATCCCGGTCCCAGTTTTCCCCACAGAAGTCTCGGGATCCGGAATCGGATATCTAGCCGATCTAGGCCCAATAATCTTTGCCCTTAACCGAATATCGGGAGACCGACCTCGGCAAGATTGTAGTTTCCTATCAATCGAAACACTTCTTATCAAGCTCCAACTGGAGATGTTTAGCCTCGTGATCTGTCCAGTCAAGTCCGTAATGTTCCGCTGCATTATGACAATCGTCCACGACACCGCCGTCCGGGCGAATGAGCTTATGACCGAGATTGTGAAAAAGGGAAATCCGGCTTACTACATCAAGTGGATCAATAATTCGGTTATTCACCGGGATTACATGCGGATCCTCAAGGAGTTTAAAATAGCCGATGAAAACGGGTGCAAGGCTGACATTCCACACATTGTCATCCCAAGCAACATTCACGACAGCCGATTATTCCGTCCCCTCACCGCACCTCCGGTTATGTCACAGATCAAATAGATATTGGATATTCTGTAAGTGTATGTACCAAAATTTTAGTCAATCCTACTTCAAAATTAAAATGTAACTGTACCTCCAAAATTATGAGTAAAACACACCTCCAGCCCATTTAGAACTTCTATTTAAGCATTTATTTTTGGATTCTGTGTTAGTTTTCAAAACTTTTGATAATTTTAGCAGAGTATTATTTTTGTTTTATTTTACTTAGTATTTAATTTTTTGATATTGCATTTACGAATTTTAATTTTTTAACCATTGTTTATAGCCGTTATAGTACGGATATTTAAAGCGATCGGTCTACACAGAATAAAAACCTTCTCATGTTACAAAGTTATAAAATAACGATAGTCTCCAGGAAGAAATCTACCTTAATATTTCCTCCTCAAACCAACTCGGCTTTTTCATACTGTTTGCCTACAAATCCCATCAAAAAGTAATTACATGCATATTTCCTCTCCTTTTTTTACCGTCTCCAGTCCTTCATGTTGAAAATGTTGATAGTTCTTTACAACTTCCTTCTTCATTACATTTACCCGAAAGAAAAGACATTAGCATCACAATAGACACATCTTTAGGAATCAAAAAAAAAGTTTTGGTATTCTCCGACTTTTTAGTCCCTACTCCGAGAATTCTGAATAGTCACTATATACGAAGTCAAGGGATAATGAGATAAAACACGGAATGGAATTAGTCCTTCAATCTTCCTCAGAATAAAACAATCAACTGCTACCTGCTTCCATGTTCCCTTTGTGCTTCAAGTCCCAGAGAAAGAAGTGATTAATTTCTCCAAAAAATAAAAATTCATTTAGTTTCTCCTTAATTATTTCACGGATGACTGGAGATGATTTCAAAGTTAAAACCAAGGCGTGCCTGGACTACGATTTTGGAAAACATTTTCAGATAAAGAACAAGACGCTGGAGGTAGGAGGGTAGCTTGATTTGATTTGTCTTGACGGGACTAATTAATTTCTTGACTTCATTAAGGGAAATGGGGACTTAAAATGGTATGGGTGGCTTTTTTCTGGAGTTTTTTTTTCTAGTGATTTCAATTTCAAATCCCTTCATTAGTTTCCGACTCCGGATTTAACAGTGAACCGAAGAAAGTGAATATGGAGTAATAATTTGTAATAAAGATTTCGAGGTAATAATGGACAATTTGAGGAGGATGGACCATAACGGAGTAAATGATAGGTATCAAATGAAGTAATTTCTTGGATGAAATGAGCCACGAGAAGAAGGACGAACACCGCTGCTTTTCCTCGAGATTGAGATTACGGGACCCTTGATTTAAAAAATAATAATTTTAGGCCGTGTACTGCCTAATTGCTTTTAGGATTGGGGTCAAGAGGTCGTAGCAGAAGCGTATCTGCGGTTTTAAAACATAATTTACAGGCTTTTATCGTATAAAGTTACGTGCTTTTATAACTCAGCAAAACCAAGTTCGATTATCAAGTAATTGTAAGAGGAACTGTAGAAATTTCCAAAAAAATCGAAAAATAAAACCCGAACACGGCCCTTACAAATATTGACCCCCTCAAATGGGTTTCACGTGTTCTAATGAACAGTAGTGATCCTCTAAATAGATTTATTATCTCGAAGTGCATATAATACGACCATTATTCCAAGTCCCTATCTCATCTCCTTCCGAAACACATTTAAGGCTATTATATCATTAGAACAAGGGACTATAAACTCTTCAACTAAATTAAATATTTTTTCCTCTCGCCTTTCTTTATAATAGATTATGCACCCCTCAAAGATAACTCCGACAATCTTAAGACATTTACAGTCCATCTCCCTGTGTTATATGCTTTCGTTAAGGTTCTCTTTACTCTCTACAAGTCACATTAAAAAAGCCGGTTCTCTGGAAAGAGTTAAAAAAAATTAATCGAAATGAGAGACGGAGTCGGTATTGTTCTTAGGGTTCCTTTCTTTTATCTCTCTCCCGTTTGTCTCATCACATTACTATTATCATGATCATTATTACAGGCAGGCACACACACTTTTTAGCCCGTGGGAACAACCATATCTAACAAATGATAAGTAATGTCTCTAATGGAAATGAAATTTAAAGAAAAAAACTGGAGTTTAATTACATTCCCTAGCTATCCTCTCTTGAATCCGTGTAATCGACCAAGTGTCCGGAGAGCTGGACAATCGGGATTTGCCGGTTTGACTCTCCAGGCTCCTCCAACAAAGTTACAATTAGCATGAAAGCTGCAATTACATTTGAATTTACACCCCGACAGAGAGTGAGTACAGGTGTTGAGAGGCAGGTTGAGTTTCTAATATTCTAATAAGTATTTTCTCAGTTCCCTTTGACAGGTTATTCCGGAGGTTTGAGATTCTAAACGGATAACATCCTATGAATTTAATGGAATTTACACAGAAAAACAAATACATCTGCTGTACTCTAAAAGTACTAAAAACAGAATGGCCTAATCCATGGACATGGACCAGCATTAATTGTCATCAACGTGGGCGGCTTGGATCTTGATAAAGACTCTCCGAATTTCTAATCTAAATTCCATACCAAAAGTGGACACGCTTTCATTTCTCCAATTCATCAGCCCTCGGGAACAAGGGGATCAGTTTACCAGATTCTATAAATTTTATTTTGAAGCAGAGCGATAATTGAAAAAAAAACTTAATAACCAACCCATGCTCTTTTCTCACCTGACAAAGCCGATCTGCAGGATTTGTTTGACTGACTGCAGTCTAAAAACCATTATAGACATTATAGGAGCAGAACTTGTTGGGAGGAACTGTAAATGTTATGTTACGTGCCGTTATGGTGGATTTAATATCCCATGGACCGTCAGGAAGTTACATTATGATGATCATGAATTCATGAGCCTTCTCTTCGGTACAATAGATCCAATATTATGTTTCAAGTTTCAAATCATTATGCAATGGGCTATGATAAATTAGACTGAATACGGTTGGGTATATGATACAATTTAAATAAGAACGGGATGAATAGCTACCATATCACTCTGCAGCGTCAGTTAAGCTCGACCATTGAAGTTCTGATTTGTAATGCGATGTGATCAAGTAGATTACTTTTCAAGTCTGAAGAATAGACTCCACCGTAGTCCAATTCGTAAGAGGCAACAATGGCTTTGGAAGTTACCATTTCCCAAGTTGCATTATGCTAAAGCTTGAAATCCTCTAGAGTTGTGGAGGAAAATTTTTGCCAAGTCATATTGAACCGATTATCGATTGGGAATTCTTGAGACTTGCCTTTCTTTCGGTGATTTTTTTTTTGTTTCCAGAGAGAGGAGGCTTGGCAAGGGCCATTGTTGGTTGTGTGAGAATTCAATTCAAGATATTTCAATAAAGAGAGGAAGAAAGAAGAATGTTTTTCTTCTGAATTGAGGTTTTGGAGGAACAATATGTATTATGTTATTATGTACCACTCTGCATTTTTTATAGTTTAAGGTTTGGGCCAAAAGCGTTTATAAATTGTTTATCCGTACCGCTTACATGATATGCAATCATCTAAATGCCCAAAGAGTTTAGTGTAGTGGAAAAAAATTAGAGGAAATTAAATCAGGGTGTGTAAAATATCGGGTAGGTCACAGATTGAATCTCATTAGTGATGAGGCAGATCTTAAATTCAAATAGAAGTCCAATGACACGACTTTTTATCCAACAATAGGTTGTGGGGTGTTTTTATCAAGTTTTTAATTGAATTGGTTCATTAGCTATTTGGATTTTGCATTGGTTTTGCATGTAAACCCGTTGTATTGTAGAGTTTTCAAATTCTCGACGGCAAATAATGAAATACGTTAGAAAAAATAAATAGGAATTTAGATGCAAGATACTACATAGTCTAGCCTTGCAGAAAATAAGATGAATAAACAATGAGTATCACTATTGACCCAGTTGAAGTCTTTGCAAATATATTTCTAAACATTTTTATGGAGTTGTAAAGTTTGATATTATGTAGTTAAATGTTACTTAAAACTGTTTAAAAGGTATTTTGCTCGTAAATTGTCCTTTAAAGCTATATGCTAAACTATGCAAAGTAACTATAAACCCACTATGGCTTTTAAGAAACCTTTACTAAACTTACTTTTGATTTAAAAAATGCAATAAAATAAGAAATATAATCCTCGCATTTTCAAAAATCCAAACCCTGCAATAACCGTTGGATGTTTGAGATCTGAGATCGTTAACAAAAGCCTTTAAACAGTTTGTACAATTATCTACTCCACATTTCAAAAGATTTTCACCAAGTCACGCCCAAATTAAGACCTCACATAATTAAACCACTTCAAGTTGAGAGGTGCTCGTTGTTGGCGATGAGCAATTAGACCTTGCGGCTTCCATTCACTCTGTTCTTTTATTCGAGATTTTAAGAAGTCAAAATGAGGGCCTTTTCTTACTACTTCTTTACTTCGTTTCATGTTTTGTTGGAAATTATAGCATAGCCTATTCTGACGCTTTTACGTATAAAAATAGAGTGTTTCTGCATGGGTGGCTATGATTATGTTATTAGTGGATGTAATCATCATTAAGTTACACACAGTGTCAGGATTTTAATTAGCAAATGATAAAGTCATTTAGGTGGTACAAATCTCACCTACCCACATGCTCAGTTTCTTAATTAATTCTATTTATCATCCCTTCTAAATGGTTGTAAACAGATTGCTAAAAAATGTATTTAGTGAACAGTTTTTTTATGAATCCAATCAATTTTTGTTTTTTGAAACAAGTGATATGCGAAAACAACTACGGAACAGTTTTTCAAAATAAATTATGACCTTAAATCAAGGAAATTTCAAAAGATAATAGGCTACAAGAGTTATTGAAGGACAGGCAGGGGTTCAAGGAGTTCAAATGAAAGTTTATTAGTCTGCAAAGCTGAGCGGATTGCAGCGGTTTGTCAAAATAAAAAATACAAATCTATAACTACAAGCTACGACTAAGGGATAGAAGTTGTAACTTTTGATTTTAAAACATGAACTCCTCGTTGTTAGTGGTCAAGTGGATCAAACCAAAGTTAGTAAATTACAAATAATTGATTTTATTGGGCACGAAACGCGGTGAAAATTATAACACTTTGCCCGAGGAGAGATTTCCTTTGGTTCTGAGACCATCATTTCCAATTGTAATGGATATCCATTGTGCATATTTTGTGATTGATGCTTAGAGCCAGGTCAGAGATGAATGCAAATAATCTTCAATCCCCATCTCATGTTTTGCTCATTGATTATGAGTTATGAGGACTACACGATTTCAAAGATAGAAAAAAATCACTATCATCTACAATCTAAACACATCTACTTTTTACACACCGCAAATTACATGGCACGACACTATATAGTCAGCCTCGTCTGAATTAATTACATAGAGCAATGAACTAATCGGATATTTATTAATTAGTCGTCACTATTTCTTGCTTAACAAGTCGACTTCACTTATTTAGTAGACTTTTCGTTCAAAAACTACATCTAAACTTGTAAAAATTTTAATTAAAAAGCTGGCGAACCGATAATCGAAATCTAGATAAATCTATTCTGAATATTAAAGGGGTCAGTTCGGTCGACTAGTCAATTAAACCTTTTATTAAAGCCATTTTCTCATCCTCACAATGTATTAGATAATTATCGATTGTCTTAATTATCAATTATTAGTCATATTTAGGGAACACTATGGGGTTCGTTAATATGTATGTTTAGCGTATTTATCAAGGTTAACTATATAAATCATTCGGATAAAAACTGCATGCTTTGACAACTAGGGTTATACAAAATTTAAAAACAAGCTACAAATAAGACAACTGCAATAAATAGAGTCTCTCGTAACATCTAACAGACAATTAATTTCTCATCGATTTACACAACTTGTAAAACATTATGACGGCATCCAACAATCCTCTCGATCGAGTGTCAAGAGACTAATTTCATAACTTCTGTTGCACCAAAAAACTGATGATAAGTGCATTATACTGCTTTCTTGCAATCCGGACGGATATGCATACTTTTGGCTGTAATAATAGGGAGTAGCAGAGTGTTCAGTGTTAGCGCGTATGATTACATACTAAAACTTATATATGTGTTTTTTATCCTAATTCATAGTTACTTTAGTTTCGGAAGAACGTGTGGATTCCGAATCTGATGTTCAGTTACTGTGTTATTAGTCACCACTTAGATTAGACAGAGAAGTCAGTGACTTTGTTATTATAGGGAAGCCTATGTGTATTATGGCTCGGTTGCATAATTTTGAGCTTTTGAAGCCCCTCTGGTGACTATTATAAAGTTGTCACCAGTACACACCTCATCATTTCCGTTAATGAGGGGTTTGTGCTTCCAAGTAATAACTACTTTGCCTTTCTTATAGACACCTTTATTCGTAGTTAGTGATTATTTTTTGTTGTTGCGCTACACTTTTTTATTTTTTTATTTATTTCTTCTGCAAGCACATTCTTATTTTATAGCCCTTTACAGAGATGATATAAGAATAATTTACAAATTGCTAATTTGTAAGATGCGTTTTATATAGCTGGGTTGTACATTTGGAACCTGCAGAAGGGTTTGGTTTTGTTCAGATGCATAATAATTAAAAGACTACAAGAGCCCAATTAAGGGATAATTATAAAGTACATAATAATAACTGTGACTGTAGAAGGTGAATGTTTGAATACAACATCAGAAAGTATTAGAACAAATTTCGATTTAATTAGAGTCACTGTATCTCTATCAAATCATAAAAACACTACAGTCCAGAATTTCAAAAAAAATCGTCACAGTCCAAAATATTTTGATCGCAAACTTTTAATCAGAGTCGATCTCATTGAAAGTCTGGATTCTTATCTACAAAAATCCTCTACATTAGGACCGGTTTTAAAATTTTTAATCTACGATCAAATCTTTAAGTGTAAAATTAATGCGTGTATTTAAAATATTTGTTATTTTAGAACTGACATTAATGTAAAGAAAGTCTCAAATAGTTTGACAGCTAACGAAGAATAAATATGTTTAAAAATCGCTACAAAAATCAACTTCCACCCATGTTACATTACAGGAAACCTCGTAAAACCTTATCAAAATCAAGCATGGAATGAGGCTATGATAATTTCGGAGGAAATGTCTTAAGATCATTTAGTAAGATAAACGGCGGTGGATGTAATGAAAGCCCATAAGCCTAAATTATGAGATCAGATTGCCTAAAACGAAGCTGGTTTTACACGAGGATTCGTCAAAGATACAGATAGTTTCAACTTTTATGACTTCATACCCTTCGCCGTAATTACGATCATCATCAACATCCAAGTCGGCAAATTTCAGGATATTTGAATGAAAAATTACCTCCGATATTATTTTATGCTCGAGGGGTGGATTTTTAGGAAAGATAACCAAATTGTCCTCTATCTTTGATACTCTGTGCGAGTCTTTATTATGTAGAACATCCACAATATCCATAAGAACATAAGGTGTTTGTCAGTTGAGATCATCAGCATATATTTTTTATTATTATTACACCCATGATGATGAACATTAGCTGTCCGTAATTTCTGTTTTATCTTATCAATATCAATTATCAACTTCTATAGGTTTTCGTATCAGGGCTAGGTGAATATTTGGCTTTATTACAGGCTATTATTATGACGGTTACAAACGGCAAAGTCTGTATCTGGGTTGTTCTAGGCCGTGGGTGTTTATAATAGTCTCTTATTTTTTCGAAGATGCAATCACATATTCAAAGCATCAAAGTTGGCTTGAGATGCTGAGGCAAGTTGCATAAATAATAATAATTTCTTGATTACATATTATTATTTTATAAACGTGTTGCGATAAGAAGGGATTTCTCTGCCCTCCAGAGATTATGTTCGACTAATGACTTTCATATTATTCCTTCACTGATCAGTAACAAAATAACCGCCCTATATTTGTTACCAATTTCATATTCAGATAACAGACAATTTCCAATCGTAGATCGGATCACAAAAATCTGTTATTATTATTGTAGACTGCAAACTTATTTTCTGTTCCTAGAGTTGTTAAATAAGATTTATTCAAGTTTTTCAAATGTGTCAAATCTCTGAAAATGAACCATAAAAGCGTGATAACAATACTTTGGCTGTAAAGAAGATTTAGGGATCTCTTTAAAATGTTTCGGCACGTATGGGGTATTTTAGCTATAAAGTTTGCAGTTTAAAACATTTTAATGTATTTTACTGTCGGCCATCCCAGAGGGATTTTATTGCTTCTTTGGAAATTAATGGCAAGATTTATTCAGGGAAGATTTGGGTGGGTTGGCGAAATTATATTTGGGATTTATTAAGAGTTGTTAGGAAGGAATTGATGGGACTGAGTAACCAAATAACGTAATTACTGAACATCACGGACCAGTTTCCTCCATAAATATTGCCTTTGTGCCTGACAGTAAAGTTTAATATTTATGCAAACTGCCCTTGTTTACGAGACGTTTTTGTTAAAAGGATATTTTGATGAGACTTGGAGGTGTAAATATGGAAGAGGAGTCGATGATACTGCTTTTTAAAAAAACATTTAGTGGAACTGTCCGTAGTCTGTAGCTATTTAGATTTGGACAGAGGGTGGGTCGGCAAATCGTTTTTAAACGATTTTCTGAGGTAGAGAGAGTATTATAAAAGTTTCTTTAGAGGAAGGTGTGGGCGATAGCTACTTTTTTAATCAGGAGCTGAATTACTTGTTACCAATTTCGGATGATAATCCAGTAAATAAAACTATAAACGTTTCGGATTCTTAATTATTGACAATATTTTAGGAGCAGGTTTAGGCTAAACATTCCACGGAGATCAAATACGTGTTATTAATCCCCGGATAAATATTAAATTTTTTGAATATTAATGACAGACGCTCGGCTAGTCCCAGCTCCAGCGTTTCAAAGGCTTATTCTGAAGCAGATTTATATCCAAAAATTAATTTACACGTGGAGATAATGTGCTACAAGAACCAAGTACAAGGAACACACTTGGGCTTGTACCGATTTACAATGTTCCAAGCTAAAAAGCTACATGATAATATACGAATTCGGATGTCTCGTAAAATGCGTTTTTTCTAACTCTCCTTACAAATCCTCATTCCTGTAATATGGCTGTAGAATACAGAAGCACGATCTGAAAATTTCAAAGCGGAAGGTATCTCATTAAGGAGGAATAACTGCCATTTATCTTTTCGGCTAAATGACTTTCCTTCTCTCCTACACATGTTTATATCATTTGTTTAAAATCTTCGAAAAAGCTGGTAAAAAAGAGTCTGTGCTTTGATATTTTTTTACGGGATGTTGTTGGTAGTATTTTGCATCGTGGTTTGCAATTGAAGAAGCTTACAGTTTGAAATTGATGGAGAATAAGGAATGCCATGCTGATAAGGTTTTTTCCTCGTCTTTCACGTTTCTCTGTCTTCAAAGTAGAAGTCAAGCCTTCTTCATGTCACTTTGGAATTAGAGAGCTTTAGACAATATTTGTTAGACGATTCTGATGAACATTCCTAATCTTCTTTTTATGCTCCTACTTAAAAATCATTATAAGTTTAAGCAAGACTTTGCAAAAGACTAGAGACATGCCACTTTTTACAGGTAACAACTCAAACTGACGAACACGAAGACATCAACCGGTCATTGTCATCCCTTTTCAACTGACTAGACTACATACATATCTATACGTTCAAGATCCGTATGTAAATGTATACATAAGATGTGGTTTTGTTTGTGGTAAGTTTGTAAGTGACATCAGCACTTTCATCCCCTCTTGGAACCTTGAACAAGGAATGTCATTAAAAAGCATTTTGGAGACAAAGGAAATAAGAGATTTGAGATTAACTTTTTGGAGGATGCAAAAATACTTATAGACTTGAAGTAAAATATTTTTCAGCTTCTGAATTATATTTTTTAATTTAGTTTTCAAGGATTTGGATGAAAAATAGCAGAAAGTTGAAAAAATGTATAAACTTCTTTGTTATCTTTGCTCAACTTCTAAAAAAATATCAATAGTTGAAAGGATATTGGGTTTTGTAAATCCAAATATTACAATTTTACAAAAGTATTTCCTCTGAATAAAATAATTACATTGGAAACAAGACCGAAATTAAAATGTTATGGATTTTAAAACTACTTTTTTTGTATAAAAGCAGTGACTTAAGATGGTTGCAATAGTCGGATCCGGATCTCATAAAGTCGCATCCCTTCCCCAAAGACTAAGATCCTCTAGCTCCGATTTGTTTGTTTAAGAAAGAGGTAGATCTCCCTCGTTCAAGATGAGGATTGGCCCGGTGGTCGTCCCAAACTTTTTTTTCTGTGGATAATTCCATTGGGTCCTTGTTTGTTCAGTGTTAAACCAATAGTGAGAGTACTGGGCTGACTAAAACCAACAAGCCCCCTCCTTCTCAAATAGTAATGTTATTATCTCCAGCAGGAACGGGTCTGTAAAAATACGAGTTTCTAGGGTGCACCACCCCAACACTTATCTCTTTTGTTTCTAAATCATACTTTGTTTGTATACCGAGAGTCGAGATGTCGAGGAAGAGGTGTTATTTTTCTAGACAATGGGAAATGAACGCGAAAGGGTTGGAAAAGTTACTTGAATTGTAACCCTCCTATACTTCTTGTATTTGACGGATAGAAAAGCTACATGTCCTTATTACATCACTTCCAATGCATCCCATCTTATTGTATTTTGGTTTTTTTTTGTAAAAAATAAATAAAAACACAGTAAATTAGGTTGATTAAAATTATTAAAATTGTCGTTATCGGTAATTGTCCATTGTAGCTTGAAATGCCATATGCATAGGAGGATATGGCACCTTTAAAAGTATTAAAACGCTTAAACTGTACCAATCTTCAGTCAAGTTTTTCAATTCATGATCTATTCAACAGGAAAATACATTGATCAGTTACGACTAGCTACGATGATCTTGTTTGTGCTAATTAAACGGTTACTAATTCAGTGTTAATTAATATGCATCCATTATGTCTCTCATTCAAGATTGATCGCAATGGCTATTGCATCTTTACTTCGTTAAGTTTTATTTGACTTATGCATAAATCTAAATATTGAGCATTAAGACTTATAATTGCTAAAATGGTGCTCCAAAAACTGTATCCGGTACTGATAGAACTGGACAAACTTGGAATAGGAATCCAGTTTCTGAATCTCTTTGGGAGCCGTTGGGTCATTTCCGAAAAGTAAGAAATAAGTTAAAGCTACAGTTTGTAACGTGTCTTTTTTAAACATCTCTTTGGTTTTGGAACAAGTATCATTGGCTCCGGTTCCGGTGCAAATTTTTGGAGTTTTCGTTGCGTGGGCTGAGAAAGCCATCCTACTATGAAGTCCTAACATCAAATGATTTTTAATGTTGGAAATCAGTCGCCTTGTAAGCTTGATTTCGTGGCGGCTGAAAAAGTTTCGAATCTGGTCCGAAATCCGAAGTGCCATTAGAACAATCATTCTTGTGTTTCGATGAATTGGGAACCCGAGGGGTGAAGCGGCGTCTCGTGTAACGTTCTTCTCCTTTTCCTCTAGGATCCGCTTGTTAACTACGGGGTAAAGGTATGAGTAGCTGGAGATGTGCATTGCAATTTCCAATTGTTCCAGCTCGTCATCCGAAATGCTGGCCTTTTTCCTGAAATTTAGATATAAAATTGACATAAACCATTCACTCTAAAATTAGTTGTAATTATTTTTTGGCTGGTTCTTAAAGGAAAGGGCAACTATTCCGGGTGGGGAGTTATTTTAATGTCAATGCGTTGCAAAAGGCCTTAAACAATTTTCGATTTTTTTTGGCAAAATTCGGACAAAGCAACAGTTACGTCCAAACTTTGTTGGGAACAATTATTGTTCATCTATATTCGGAGAAAGATAACCAATATTTTAAACTGTTAACACCAAATCATCATCCCGGAAAGGTATTCAGAGGCCGTAGAATGTGGATTATTTATCCATAATTTTTGTACTTACTTTAAAGGATGATTCTGGTTTATAATGAAATGCTCCAGTTTCTCATCCCATACGATCAGCTTAGAAGTGAGGACATTTTGGACATCGCTTATCTCATTTTTCATACACTGAGCCCTTAAGCTCTTGAAGTAAAAGTCCAGAACCTTCTTATGATCCTTCTCCTTCTCTGCCATCAAGTTTTTAAAGTCTTCCTTCTTTACTTCATAAGGACAGTCCCCATACCCACTGAATGGGAAGTCATCCTGATCTTCGTAATACGTAGCCACGGCCGTTTTGTTTCCCTGATATTTACGGATTCGAGCATTCGTCTCAACTGCTTCCTCGGGGGTGTCGACAATGTCCCAGAAGAACGGACCGAAGGCAAGGACGCTCCCCTTCGGGATTTCGTTACCCGTGTCCTTCGTTTTTTCCGCATCGTTGTCCTTCTTCGGGGGTATTTTTGGCATGGCCCGTGCTTCCGGTTTCTTGTCCGTCTTATCCTGCTTCTTGTCTTTCTTGTCCTTATGTTTCTTGTCTGCGCCACGTCGACGACGGGCTTTGGCACCGGAATCATCTGACGACAGTTCATAAGTATTGGCAAGGAGCTTGCAGTAGTCCCAAGTCTCACAAGGATGGTAGAACTTGTCAACCATTGTACAAGGGCATTCGGTGACAGGATAAGCTCCTCTTGGCCTCCATTTGTCCCATTCGAAAACATATTGACCGGGGCCAATTTCCCTGTGAATTTAAACTCTAGAATTAAATTCCTTTGGTATATACCGTATTTACTGTTTTAAGCCCTCCCCTAAGGAATAATTTCCCCTAAATAACTCCCTAGAAGGATTTAAATCAGTAAATATGCATAATCGGTAGTGCATGCTCACCTAAAGTGAACCAAAAGAATGTAATAAATCTTAGGACTCTTAAGATTTTGCTTTAACAGGACTATGGTTTGGGTTTCCCATTTGTAGAGGTGGTCCCGATCTTTCGGGATATAAATCCATGGCTTGCCCCCATCGTCCCGTTTCCGGGAGAATGCGGCTACGCTCTTAGGATCCGGTTCCTCATTTCCCTGAACGAGGAAGTAGTTGGTCAAGTTCTTGCCGTTTTCAGTTGTTACTACTTGTCGGCATTGTAGCGTTTCTGTAGGTAACTCCGTTTTCGGATCGAAGGACTTAGCAGCTGCCTCGAAGATTTTAGAAACCTCGGTAGCACTGAACTTCTTCCCTTCGGCTACGGATAAGAAATTAATCAGGAGAAGAATGAATGCGGCTGAGGACATCACTATATCGGAGAAAGATGAGATGTCTTTCTTTTAGATGGGATCCCGAATATATTTTTTGAATAAAAAATTTACATGGAACAGTAATAAGTAAAATTACCCATTGCAAAGCAGCTTAATTACAGGGTCTATATGCAGTGGGATATTAATTGGGCCATTTGCCAAGCATAACAAAATGTCAAAGGATATTTATATGCAGGAAATGTGTTTGTTTACAAATTAAAATGTTTAGTTTTAATTTGACGCTTCTCATGGTTCTCCTTTGTATAATTTTAATGCAAGCGAAGTATCAGATCCGATGTCAGACATTTCGATCGTTTAGAGTGCATTTTTGACACACGAAAACACGGTTTTAAAGTAATTAAATATGGAGTAGACGTTAAATGCTAATCATGCTAGTTGAAACAGAATGAAAGTGATTAAAAATAAACGGTGAAAAAAAATACATATGACATACAACGAATTTCTCATTCCACAAAACGTATTTATTTTTAGAATATCCTGTCCTACACAGCTACATTTCTTCTCTAAAATATTTTGCATTTAGCAAACAAATGCGTTGATATATGTCACCCAGATTCATTAAGAGGACAGCATGCCCCTGCAATTCTGCCGATGGGGAATTCGTTGGTGTGCATTTGTGGGGATTGTTGCTGGAGAAATAGTGGGAATCGCAACAGGTGTGAAAAGTCGGCATTCGGTCTCCCTTTAATCAACACCTAGGGCAACCAACAAACAACATTCCAAAAGGAACCTCAAACCAGCGGGTGCAAATCTTCACAAAAAATAAGATTTATGGATTTAGAAAACAGAATCGACTCTGCCCATTACACATACACAACACAACATGCACTTCCAATGGAAACAAGTCTCTACCTTCCGAAATCCCCCTATAATCATGAGCATATATACACTTATCTCCCCACAATTGACTTCAAAACCTTAAGTTGATATACCTACGGCATGAAATGTTTCCCTTCAGTTTAGGTGTCCATCAGTTGCCCCTTTTCAACGGAATTATATAGCAGAAGAACGCTTACGTTGTCCATTGGCAGTTGACTTTTAAGGCATGCAAGTCAAAGGTAAACTCCCAAGTTCAGTAGTTCAGTGGGCCTTAGCCTGTTTCTCGGAATAATCGCTTATGATTTTACTCTCTTAAAGCTACAAGTTGCAATAATTAGGATTAAATTAGAGTTCAAAGTCTAAATAAGAGTAAATGATAAGACACCCCGAAATAATTCCCCCTGGGGACTTAAATCTGTATTTGCGGTATCTTCTCTTTATCGATAAATTTTGTTCTATGATTGCTCTGCATGGTAAAATTGGGCGACGATATTCTCACCAAAATACACTAATAGATGGATACCTAAATATATACGTATGACCCTGATGGAGATGATCATAAAAGTGTTTAAAAAATCTCCGAAAATTGATCCCAGAAAATCCAATATTGGTTCAAATGGGATTTGGTTTCGTATCCGAGGTCTTGGCCTGGGTTCTTAGTAATCATCCACTTTGGGTCATCAAACAAAGTTGGCTTATGGCTTTTTACCTCTTGAACTATAATGGGATACGTAATATTATCATGTCCTCTTGGCGGCGTCTCTTATGTCGGATTAACCTCTCTTTAAAAAATTACCTTTCTGCCTTCTTGCCCTTTCATTTGGTATTTGGTTCCGATTATATGACGCTTTGTAATCATCTCTTTTTGATGCACTTGAGAAGAAAACTGATTCCGAACCTAGAACCAATATTGTACCTTCTTGGGCCTTAGAAATCGGTGTAATGTTGTCTAAGGTCTATCATTTCCTTACAATTCCGAACTGCCCGTCCCTCCGTAGGGCATTTGAATGGACCTTCTTGAGCGTTAAATTCCTTCAAGTTCTCTGAACTTGATACTTTTGTGGGTTTCGTAAGTTGTGTATCTGGGATATTTAACACTGGAAATTGACTAATGATCTCTGCCCTCTTTTACAAATTGATCTCTTTTGACAAGACTTAAATAGCTATCAGGGATCTCTAAAATCCTGATTTGTTTCTGGGGATATCATTTATCTCCGTTTCATCCCGACCGCACAATATACACTTGTGTAAAAGCAAAAACCGGCCGTAATAATATTAGAACATGATCAGACTTTTATTACGAAAAAATCTCACACCTAATTGGAAAACGGCTCCCACTTATTCCCAACTCTGTTTTGAATAAACGGCTCACAAATCAAATACTTGCAAACTCGTAATGACAACTTGACATATAAATCGATAAGTTTTTGCATCTGAAGGAGCTAGGCTTTGATTTATTGCTGTTTGAGTGGCAAATATAATAATGTTTTTGGTGAGGAGGGTCTTTAGAGATAAACATGCCGAACCCAAAGGGTTAAACCGGACAAGCATATACATTTTTGCATTTATTCGACCTTCTGCTCAAAATGCCATTAAAAGTTATACCGTCGTCTGGGAACTTTCCTTTAGCTTAGGGACAAAGCCGTTTTGGTTTGGGTGTTGATTACTTACTCTCGTGTTATTAGGTAATTGCAGAAAGGGTCAATGCAAAGGCATATAAATTTGCGGTTCTGTTTATGGAAAAACTGGTAGCGGTTTTCTGTTATGGGTCTTACAAAAATACATTCCGAGATAACTAACTTCATTGTTCATTTACGGCTTTTAGATTTGATATCTTTGGGCCGACAAACAATTCGAACAACAGGTAAGTTGAATGGGATAAGGAATTACCAAATGTGAATTCGTAAGAATGTGAGAAGCTGTTTGTGTTTTATTTTTGCCAATAAAAGTTCGGGCTAATTTTTGCAAGATTCATTTGTTTGAGATTCGTTTCCATTTCCAAAATTTTTGGGCCTCTATATTTTGTTATCATTGTCATAGGTGTACTGTTTCCTTATTCATACCTAAACTAACATTGTTTTGATTTATCAAAAATCAGACTAATTTTACCATATGCACTTTCTTAACCCAACTCAACAATGCTTTTAACACTACGAATTTTAAAAAATCCGTTCGGAAAAAGTTTTTTTTGTTGGAAAAATAATCAATCACGATTCGGAAAACACTATCAAAATATTTTGATTCAAGTTATCAAATTTCCTAATTCCTCAATCATCACTATCCCATTGACTTTCTCTGTAAGTACGTAGGCTTTAATAAGCTCGCGAGTTATGCTCCATCATTCATTCAATGAAATCAACAAGGGATCCCCATCACCAACAATAAAACTCAAATGTGTTAAACGTTTAATCAGAGGATCAGAAATGCACGAGTCACGACTGATTGAACAACTCCTTAAATGGCACGACCCTACTGAGGTTAAGGATAAATAACCACCTCGTAATTGACTTAGCATCAATTTCCTTAAAATATCACCTCGTATTTCATCATCCAGTTCAGGACTGTCACAACTGACAGTCCTTACAAATGATAATAATAATCGAACTAATTTTATATTTCTCTCAAGACATAGACGAAAACGATTCGGTGACAAAATGGTCCGGATAAAATGGCCGGGACATAATGGTCGCGGATAAAATGGTCGTGGATGAAATGGTCCCAGGGATAAAATGGTCGGAGACAAAATGGTCGGGACGTAATGGTATCAGTGAATGGTCGCGGATATAATGGTCTGGACATAATGGTAGTAAGGAATGGTCGCGGATAAAATGGTCTGATTTTTTTTTAATTTTGATTTGATTTTGAATCACATTTCACTGTACTGATGGCCGCTGAATACAACCATTAATCTATTTATCTACATAAATGTTGTCATATCCAATTGCTTATCTGTTGACCGTTTTTATCTCGCTGCATGCCGTACTATATACTTTACGGTTCTACACTAATATTATTATTTATAGTAGAATTGTATTGCTGTATAGTCTAATAGATAGCTGAATATAGATAACTGGGACTATAATCTTTTAATTAAATCTACCTACTCAAATATTTTGGGTTTACTTTTGTCATGTCTTGCTTTTTGTTCATGGTTAATCCTTCACAAAAGTCAAAAGACTACAGTACCTACTTATAATTTGTAACATTTTAAAAGCCATATTCCAGCTTGGTCTACCCTTCAGATAAAATGGGTCTACTTTTATCTTATTTTTCCATTCGTTGTTCGTTCCTTTAAAAAAAATCTGTATTACTTCCTAGTTTCATTATTCTTCGTTGTTGCGGATTTTGATTTTTTGTATTTGTTTCTAATTCGGCGTTTAATAAAATGGCAGAAATACAAGAGATTGAAACGGTTACTGAAGGACTGAACGTTTGATTGATATGAAAAATTTGAAAAATTGACTTATTAATCTATTATATATTGAGCTGCCGTGGTATGTTAATCTGCTGTTAAATAAAGCTGTTAAAAAAATTAATTTTATTTTTTTCCTCACCAGACCATTATGTCCACGACCATTTTTAGCTACCATTATATCCCGACCATTATATCCGCGACCATTTCACCCGACCATTCTATCCCGACCATTACTTCCCTGACCATTTCATCCTGGACCATTTTGTCTGTCGACCATTTTGTCCGGACCATTTTGTCCCTGACCATTTTGTCCCGACCATTCTATCCGGATACCGACGAAAACAACCAGAGACTTTATCAGAGTCAAATGGCCAATCACTAAAGATATTTTTGATACTTAAGTAACACCATGCATTTGCAATGTAATCCTGATATTTCTTAGATCAACAGAATTTATAAGCAAATTAATGCAGTTATGAATTTACATAAAGCCCTACCCAGAACGTTTTGATACCTTCTCATAAACATATAAAACCCACACCAACTTCTTCACAACAAAACCTTTAAAACTGCTATAAATCTCTATTCCATTAATTCATATCTCATAAAATCCAAAGCCTCAATAATTACAGCCTCAACTCACAGAATCCTGCCAATTAAATGCGAATCTTCGGCTTCCAATAAGTACATTAAAAGCCAAGTGTTTACAGGTTTATATCTCATTTGAGTAATATTCCAGAACTTATAGCACTAACAACTCATCAGTATTTAAAACTCTAAAAAATCATCTAAAATCTTAAGACACCAAATTGCAAATGCCCGGTGAAGGTGAAACCAGTCGCCCAACCCTAAAAATATGTGTATACTAATTTCTCAAACGCAAGAACACCAAATGATTATTTTTATTTATGCCTTTCCGTGTCCAATACATCTCTCCCCGTTTCATCATTAGTGAAGGACACATGATCAAACTTTTTTTTTACCTTGGAGTCAACCTGTCTCTCTAAAACTAACAAGCTCAAATCTCAGGGAATCATTCCTACACCTAAAGCAAGCTCATTTTAACAAAAAACCCGGTGAAATAATAAGGGCTGGAAACGTTAAAAACTTTTACCAAAACCAAGCAACTATTACGCATTAAATCTATATTGATATTTCCTAACCATTAACTCTGCCCCAACCTCTATAAATATTACAGCCTTATATGATCCTGTTCAAATAGGAACAAAGGCTGGAAAAAACAAAGTGTTTAAAAGTACCTATTGTAAAGTACATAAAATCTACACCTCTTCAATTTCACCAAGTCCCTGCCCTCCTGAAACAATGAGGGAAGTTTATTTGTTTCTCTCGCCTCCATATACTTTTTTAACGGGGTTCGGAAAGTCAAGTGTAATCGCTGAATGTATAACAATCAAGAATAACGACAACGATAATAATTTAAGACGGGGATGAGGAACCGACCGAGTAGTTACTACACCCTCTCCCATTGTGTTATCCCCGTTTGATGCGAGTGTGAGGAATTTACAAGGAAAGTAAATAGAAACTTGAGAAGCCCCGTAAGATAACATGTATTAATATACATCTGTAGTGTAACCGAGAGCAATAATAATAATAATAATAATAATATTACATAACGTAGGAGATGGTAATGTATTAGCATATTAATAGGAGACGGACTAGTCAGGTAGGCCCTGTTCAGGACGAAGAAGCGCCGAAGAGTCTCAGGTGTTTTCCTTACGGGCACAGATCCAGAAAATACCTTCAAAAGCCACCACCACCACCGACAAGCCAGCTCCATCAAGTCTACCAGTCCTGGACAAATAATGCAGTTCCTAGAGATATAATGCGTTTCCTATATCTTTTGGGTTATGATGAATGTTATGATTCAAACGAGATCTTTGAACTAGAAATAGGTATCTGTTATACAAGAAGGTGGATGGATTGTAAAGTTTGAAGTTGAGGTCGGTGGATGAGGAAAGGAAAATAAGAACCCAAAAAATCTTGAAAACCTCATTTTTAAGAACGAGATTCTTTTTAGGAACATAAACCCAATTGAATTTCCTTAACCTGTGACTCTTCAATCCAATTATTTCTCTGGCAGATCGTGATTATGTCGTGGTTGGGTTGTTTTTGTCGGTCTTACGAGTTTTAATCACTGCATTGGAATGCGAGTTTTCGTTAAGAAAATTCAATAGTTTTATCCAGCGTTTTCTCGTTTTTAAGTCAAAATTTTTGAGTTAATGAAAAATTAGAGCAAATGCTAAAAAGAAACCTGATGCAAAAACAAGTTCGAGACTTCAAATTGTCTTATCAATGTTCTTTTTACTTTTTTTACAGCGGTAACGTCATGGAATTAGTAATAACCGATACGGGAGCATATAACATCCATGGGTGGAAAACCTTCCGTACCGCGGCACCGTAGGTGGGGGGACGAAAAGCATTTGGGGGGATGAGCGGAGGCCGAAGGCCGAAGCGAAATTTTTTATCTTTACAAAATTTGGGGGGACGAGCGGCGGCCGCAGGCCGACGCTTGGTTCACTTTAATTTCTCTCCTCTCGAAAATTATTATTATTACTATGTACTATACAATTACGATTGTATCTCCTCAATACGATATCCCCTCAATAATAGTATAGTGCATCATGTGATCTGGCCAAAGGCCGATGAGCCTATGAGCCTCAGAGACTCCGTTCTGTATTTAAAAAAAGGTTGACGCTTGGTCATATTTTGCCCTCGTTAAAAAATGGGGGGATCGGCAGTTGTCGTAACGGCGAAAACACATGCAAGTCTATGCTTGTTTTGTCTTTTCTTGCTCTGGAAAAACTGGGGGGATAAGTGGCAGCTGTTTGTATACAGAATTTACTTTGAAAGGTATTGACAAATCGGGGTAATTAATAAAGTCTAAATTTTAGACCTAATTAGTACTGTTCCTAATTAAATTTACAACCAATGACCAAGGAAATTAAAGAGTGCACTCTCCGAACAATGTCTGATTTTTTTAAGGATAAAAACCACAAGTACATTACTAACTACAAAAAAGTTTGCTGATGAAAAACTTTTTCTTCCCGGTAATCAGAACAAAATTCCCGATTTCAAAAACCCAATTTTTACAGTAGTTAAGAATGGGGAAAATTTAACAATTTTTCAGGAAAGCGGAAACCTCCATAAAAAGAGTCCCCATTTCTCTGATTTCCTGAAAAATTTCCTTGCAATTTAGTTGCCGAGATTTTTCCACCAGCGCTGACAAGGGACATAACCCAAAGGTCAGCCCCCAAATCGTCTGATTTTTTTACGGTCGAACACACAACAAATATGAACCAAAAAACTGCAAGAAATATCTGCGGTAGTTCATCCTGTTTATTTTTAAAAAATCATGAAATAAAAAAATCACGAAAATTGACTTTTTCAAAAATTAATAAAACATCGATGTGTGGTGTGTGTGGAATTTTTGTAAAAAATCGAAAAAAAAAACTTTTTTCTTTAACGTTCTTGGGGTTCAATTTTTTTCAAAAATTAAAAAAAAATTGAAATATTTTTTAAAATTCAAATCCTTCGATTTCCATAAAGTTCAACTCTTTAGCACTGCAAAACTCGAAAGATTTCGAAAATCGGACCACACATTGATGTTTTATTAATTTTTGAAAAAGTCAATTTTCATGATTTTTTAAAAATGACCAGGATGAACTACCGCAGATATTTCTTGCAGTTTTTTGGGTCATATTTGTTGTGTGTTCGACCGTAAAAAAATCAGACGATTTGGGGGCTGACCTTTGGGTTATGTCCCTTGTGAGCGGTTCACACTCTTCAGTCTTCATTATGACTTGTAGAATAATCGCCAAGACTAAAAAATCATCAAAATGGTCATTCGCCAATGGTCGTGGGTAAAACAGTGAATTTTTGCCCGATTTTCAAAATTGTTGAGGCTTTCCAATCATAGAAAGTTGTTTTGAAGGAAATACAAAGATTTTATTAATTTTATTTTCTCCCAGTTTTGTTTAGATTGATAGCTCCAATGAAAATATCTGATTTTTTTCAAGATTTAAAAATCTCAGGATTTTTACCGTTTCTTTAAATACAACTTACACAACCTTTTATGATGGTAAAACAAAAAATTTCGACAATCCGACTTGAACTCATTGTTTTCTGTTTTCCAACATTTTGAAAATTATTTTTTGATGATTTTTTTGACATTCTATAAAAAACCTCAATATGATTATATGATATTGAAAAGCCCATTTTTTTTACTCTCTAATACCTTTCTAGTTAAATTCCTTGTGCATGTACGTGTAATTTGATAAATTCGATTAACTTTTTTATAACAAATAAAACCTCTCATCCCATTATTTGTGTCTGTCCGAAAAAGTCCTGATTTTTGTATTTGCCCAAAATTAAAATATGTATTAAAATCAACCTAAACATGTTCCTTGGCACGGATTTTCATAAAAATCAATAGTGAAATATGGGAAATCAATATGAGATTTTGGGCTCAAAATCTCTACGAAGACGAGGCTCAAGATTATATAAAACCAATTTCCATTTACAAAAAATAGAGGTTTCAAATCTGACATTAGGGGTCTGCACGCCACTGGCCGAAGGCCAGTGGCAATAACTGCCGCTGTAACTGGCCGCAGGCCAGTTGCAGCGGCTTAGGTTGGGGGGATGGACGCTAGCGGTGGGGGGACGGTTGGAAGGTTTTCCACCCATGATAACATCCTTTACAAAGAATTCAATTTAATTTCCTTAAAAAGATCTGTAAACTACGACAAAGTTAACTACAACTCCTCATCTTCTACTCGGAGTTGACGTGAAGATGAGGAAAGTTGAGAATGAAGCCCCTAAAGTTGATAATAATCGTAAAGTATGGAAGTATGATGGAAAGAACAACAATGGGCAATAGATTTTGTTCGAGTTGACTTGTTGTTGTTGTAAGTGTTGAGGCTCTTGTAACCAAGCACCCTTTCCTCCAGTGAATTGAATTGGATTTTCGCATTTAAACCTGGCCTTTGAACAAATAACTGGACAATGGGCTGAAAGAACGCCGACTGGATTCATCACAATTCCACTTCTCAGCTTGCATTCTCACTTACAAATAAAACAAGTCAAATAATAAGCCCATAGGATTGAGGGACTTCGGAGAACTCACTAATAGTTAGAGCTAAGAATGCTCTATCTTGTAGGATGATTCGAATTTGAAACACCTACCGAGAAGAGAACATTATATCAAGGAATATGACCAGTTTATGGTATATATTAAAGAGGGTATGTTAAACTGCTGTGGTCCGAAATCCATACACAAGTACAAACACAATGTTACAGAGGGAAAGTGAGAAAGATGTATTACTTGCTTGACTTTGGATTCTTATTATCAAAATGGCTCATTGTTGTTGTACACTCTTTGGCTGTTAGTTTGTAGTTTGTATCATTGTTGTGTCGATTGTAGTTCCCTTTGTTAACTCCTTTGAGGAATGAAGCTAGAGAGGATTATTCATTTTTATGGGTGTTAACTGACTTACTTTAAGGTAGGATTGCCGATCCCGATTCTTATAATAAGCCCTCTTTCATGAAGTTTACTTTAACTAACACCGAACGGGTTTATGCCTTTGTGGGGTTTGGCTTTGGAGAATTGGGCTTTCTTAGTTGCATATGTCGTAGCATTTGTAGGCTGGAGTTTATGAATGGGACTTGTATAGCTTAACATTTTTAGCTACACAATTAAATCTAATTTTCATAAGCAAAAGGGGCTGAATATAGGTTAAAATGGGCCTGTGACCCATAAAATGGCTACAATATGGAATAAGATTTTGCCAATTCAAGCCATTTCAATGGGTCCAGATTGTTATTGCATAGAATTTTTTTTTAAATGACATCATGTTGAAATGATCAACACCTTGCAAGCATTTTTAAATCTGTTATTTCTAAATAGTAATTTGGAACAACAGCAATTTCATTTAGAGTAAGTGCAATATCGCAATTCGAATTAAATTCTCCAGAAATCACACTCATTAAAAGCGTAAGCAATACTTCACTGACAACTTTTTGGTACAACCTGATGTAAAATATCCATAATAAATCCTCCAAACTAACAATAAGTTTCTTAAACATAATAGGAAACTTCCAAAACTTCTGAAATTGTGATTTCACGCATATCTGAGCATCATCAGAAATATATTTCAATTTCCCCATTTTCCAAACCTAGGGAGAAACGAGCGAAGAACAACATCGAAAGAAGCGTTAGTTCTTCAACTACTGGACAGATAAATAAAACGATTCCGCTTTACGTGTTAAAAATAAATGCATATTCCTCAGAACCGTATCCCAACCAACTTACTCTGTAATTTAAGGAGATTGAAAGTTTGAAACGATTCTTCCTCCTAACACAGTGCTTAAGGGCTGAATCGGATAATAAAATAAAATATGTATTTTAGGGAAATATCGGATCTCGAATAAGAGTACCTCTTTATGGAAAAGCATCATCATCACTCATTTATTTAACTCGCTCCATTCTTCTGTTCCGCTTCCTTGAAGTAGTTTAAATTACATCATGAGATGGAATAATAATAGGAAGGAGGCTTCTTTCCACGGATTGAATCCAATCTCATGGATATTATTTAGCATCATGCATCTCTCTAACCTGACTAATTAATCTGACAGAATGGGTTGGGCCAACCCACTTCAATCTTTTGATTCGGAGCTTCGTGGAGAAAATGCAATTATTTGAGGAAACTCAGTCACCAGGGCCGTAAAACCACTCTCCAAACTGACCTAAGATTATAATCCTCGTAGTAAGTCCCCAACTAAATAATAATGCCAGATTTTTTTATCGGTATCAAATCTCAATTCAAGGTGACACGGGACCAGACCAACGGATCGATATATTTTTTACTTTAACCCTTTTGTACAACAAAAAATCCGAAAAATTTTGAATTTTAAAAAATACGGAGAGAACTCCTTACTCTATAGAAAGGGAGTTTAAATGGTAATCGGTTGAAGGAATATGTATTCAGTTTAAAAGGAAGAATAGAATAAAAATGGGATCGGAGGGCGGGGACGGAATACTAATCAAATCAGACAGTTGTGATATAGCAGGGAATAATGGAACAGAAGGAAAAGGCCAAGATTTTTGGTATATTTATTAGGGAATTTATTTATTATCATTATAGAATGGTGAATGATATTATGAAACTGAATATAATATTAGAACATGAGAAAAAGGGGAGCATCCCTAGGGAATTTTGATCAACGAGCCCAACTGCCTCTACTCTCTTATGGAATAATAATGCCCGAGAAATCAGGATGATCTATTGTAGTTCTTGGATTCTTGGATTTGAAACCTGGAAATGGAATGGATGGAGAGGAATAAGAGAAAGAACTGCTGATATTACATAATAGGATTTTTGCGTGAAATGCAGACTACCGTCCCATGACATTTCCTAATCGAATCCATAAATTTCCTGTGATAATATTAGTTAAGTTGTCCTTCAGTAAAGTTTCTGCTTTCTCTCCATCAACTCTTTCCTTTAGTCGAAGGAAATCTCGAATCTATATTTCTTCTTGCGTCACATCGCATGCCGAAATTATAGATTTTCCTGTTTTATAGATCTTTTCTATCCCGACTGAGTTATGAGGGAATCGAACTTTAGTTCTGAATTCAGCATTCTGGATCCAGGATTTATTGGAATGGTTTTACTGATGGTGTTTAACTTCAAAGGGGGTCAAATACTATAAAAGGGGGAATTATTTCGGGGGGAGTTATTCCGGGTGATTCTTTTAATCAATGGAACATTTTGTTAAAAAATGGTTTTATGGAAACAATTTGGCATGGTTTTTTAATTTCGGTTTAGTATTTCTGTTAATCCGGGGTGCTTATTTCAGCAAATGTGTTAAATCAGACCAAACACTAATATCCGATTGCTAATTGGTCCCGAGGAAACAATAGAAATACAATTTCTAACGTGTCAATTCGAACGAAACATTTAAATAACTCTGCAATGGGAACACGAGTCGGTTCCGATGAAATGGTTTTGTCGGTTTTTTGTCCATAAATCATTCCATGTAGTACCCTTTGACATATGCTTCCGCTATCAATAGGCACAGGTTTCCGAGTTTAGTTGTAAAACGTCAAAAATAAGGACTGCATATTTAGTCAAGAACTAAGCCGATTTCCACTTAACGAAATCATGTATGTGTTATTAGTGAATGGTATGGTGAACATGGGCAGGGATTACAAATACCTTGTCCTTTGTTTCCTTTATAGATCAACACGAAATGTATAGCAATATAATCTAAAATCTTTAGAATAACCGGTAGTTCAAACAAGGGAACAAAAGCAAACAAATTGGTCGGG
Source organism: Desoria tigrina (assembly GCA_906901685.1). NCBI lineage: Eukaryota > Metazoa > Arthropoda > Collembola > Entomobryomorpha > Isotomidae > Desoria > Desoria tigrina. The sequence continues at coordinate 500,371 of CAJQTU010000008.1, forward strand.
AGGAAAAATGGTTTCATTTTTGGTTTGAATTTTAAGTAAATTGGACACAACTGCCGACATCCTAGCAAAGTGGATAAATTCTTTGCAGTCGAAGGTTCTTGGTTTGACCTTTGCACTCTTTTTATGACTTGACTTATGCTTATGGACAACTTAATTTATAACGTTCAATTTCTTCCCATTCGTTATGGTCACGGTAGTCATAAATTGCAAGTAGAGTTTATGGAACAGTCCTCTCTAAGCCTACGAATAATATAGCATAGCTGCTGTTTCCTCGGTTGTGATTCGAAAAATATTCGAATTAAAACTGGTTCTGTCTTGGTCCTCTTGCCTTTTAGCACGGTTGTCAATCTCCAGAGATCGAATGGGAATTAAAAATTTAATGGTTCTTGTACAAATTAATTTATTTCAGTACTTTAAATATTTGAGGAAGGTTCGTTATGATGACTTGTATACGGACTCGTAAAATAATTTGGAAGTAAAGATTATTTTATTTTGATGAATAATGTCGAAATCAATGAAAAATAAATTTGAGGTAGAAAATTTGTATTAGACAAACTCAGATCATTGCCTGGAAGTAATAAATTTACAAGACCACAATCGTTAATATTATATGTGAACGGATTCTACGGCAAATCCTTGATGAACTATATAACTTTCACAGCAGCCTACATTTCGTCATTGTCGCTAAAAGGAGATGATATTTATTACAACTACAATGACCAGCATTTCAACAAGTTTAAGCACTCAAAGTCAAAGAACGATCCCTAACAAAAGATCCACCATATAATACACAAATAGACCTTCGGACAATTAGCTCCATGTTCCTCTTCTTCTTCTCGTTCTTTTGATATTGGATGTGAAACGATGACTTTAGAAGGCTTTGACTTGAGCCGAAAGTCAGGAAAGAATAAATGGTTTTGGAAAGACGGAACAAAGTGACAGAACCACTGTATCCACTATCACTAACTACTGTATTTAAGGTTCTAGAGAAAGAGGGTTTTTAGAGACGAAGTGTAGTTTTGTTGAATAAGCTCTTCAGTTTCATTGTTCACCTCTTGTAAAAGTCACCGATGCGAGGGAGCTAATTATACCCTAGTGGGCTCTTCTCAGGAGGACACCTTCCTCTCATTCATTCATTTGTCATCTCAACAATTAGTCACACTTTGTTTCCTTCACACTTTTCTATGAACCAACGAAACTCGGAGAGATCTGTAATGAATTTTTCCCAAAAATCTTTCAGAAACTCAGAAGATAATGCATCAATCCCCCAACGCAACGGGTACAAAGCTACAAACCATAGAACTGTACACATAATTATGGGGATCGGTTTCTGTTGTGTTGGAACCGTTTGCGTTTAATCCTTCTTGTAATTATATCTGCAACAATACCGAGTTTGAACTTTGACTCTTATATTCCGGTTCAAGTAAAAACTCATGCAATTTAGACCTGATTGTGAGCTGCTTTAGTAAGTATATGAATGCAGATCTGTGATTCATGCAATGATCTACAGGAAAGATGAAATCCATACGGATTTACTTATGTAAATATGGATCCGTCACAAGGATATGTTTAGCTTTATCGCTGTGTCATCTTAACCAAAGAACTCCTTTGTGGCTCATAATAGTAATGTCAAGCTCAAGGGGGCAAGTGTCAAGTGTCATTCCTCATGTTTGTTGTAGAATGATCGGATGTTATGTACGGGAGTCCCCTGAGGAGATTGATCTCACAGAATAAGTAAATTATATCGTCATCATGATCGAGTAGAAAACACCCTCCTGGCTTCCACAAAGCTATATTGACAATGCAATGCAGATGTATCATATATCGCTTTCTACTTGTCATAAAAATATTTTGGAACCCACCGGGTGGGTTTTTGCTCTCAGTTTTTCAGCTTTTTTAATACTTTACTTCAGATTCCGATTACAAATCTTCCTGTTTCTTCTATTATTACTGAAAATTTTAAAAAGCTTTTAAAGTGTTAAAAACCACTGAAACAGTTTAAATTCGTGGTTTTTTGGGGGAAAACACAGGAATAAGGACCACAAATACAGTCCATTTTCATTTTTAGGATCTGGCATGAAAGGACTGTCGAGAGGCAGTAAGAGGCTTGAGTGGCTTGGATTTAAAATTTGAATTCAATCTCTTCGGTCACAGAGAGAACCCACTTCACAAAAGAAGTAGCAACAACAAAGGCCTCGTCAATTGATTTAGATTATCATCATAGACGGAATCCGTCGTTGTAATAAGATTACATAGCCGCCTCTATTCTTAGCTTCCTAAATATTGAACAGGATTCTTGAACTGAAATGCTAATAAACACACGGCCCTGAATAAAGCTTAAAGTAAAAAAACACGAACAAAGAGCTACTAAGATATATTTTATGCCCACAGAGGCAAGGATCAGAACAAGTTGCTCTTTGAGATTGGTAAGGTATTAAGTAGTGATGTAATTTATTTTAAGGTCTCTCCAATTCATGAATTCATCATCCCCTCTATTCGACTATTGAATTGACTGTGAGATAATTCCGAAGGAAAAGCTAAGCCCTTCTCGGTGGTGCGGTAAGGTTGGCTTTGGTTATGCAAATTGGTCATGGAAAAGTGATTTGTGTAATTTCTGTTTTCCCAACGACATCAACAAATCTATTGTCGTCTTGTGGTATTGAGGAATCAAGATTAATTTCTGAACGGTTCAGAATACATTAAATCCCCGTAGCTCGAATGACCGTTGTCGATTTCGTAACCGTCCTTTTCCAAGAGATCAGTTTAATCCAAGGCATAAATCCCAGCTCGATTTTAAATTAAAAAGTGTTTAAAGGGTAACTCGATAATCGATAATTTAATTATTTTTTACAGCAAAAAACTACCGTTTAGGCTAGGCACAATAAAGTACATGATTTCTCATGATGGTTAGCGATTTTATTTCGCAATTTTTGCAAAATATTCCACAACCGCAAATCGTAGAGACAGAAGCCATTACAGAGTTTGAATAAAGTTGGTCGTGAGAAGACTGGGGGATTTTTTCCTGATTCTTGAGCAAAGATTTGCATGGAAAGAATCATAAAGTCAATCTTTAACTTTTGACATGGCTCATTCCTCTACGTAAGCCGTGGTTTGGTTCATGGTCCATTATCCACCTTCGTGTATGCACTTATCTTTGACTTTTGAGTCATTGAAATTTGAAACTCTAAGCTGTTTCGATTTGCTTATTTTTATCCCGTTTCCAACCACACTCCCTTTACTTTAACCCACTCAGCTTGCCAAACAAAGGCTCTTTGCTCTCCTCGGAACAAAATAGAATCAACTCACGTCAACCCTGATGCATAATAATAATCATTTCTTCCTACCATTTTGATCCATAATGGATAATAATAGTATAATAGGAGATGGAAAACATAACACAGTTTCGTCATCAGATCGGAGTGCCTCTGTTTTGTATGGAAATCAAGCTCAGGCTGTGCATACCAAATTCATACTGACACTTTCGTGGTTTATCCCATCCTAGTCTATTTAATTCCTACAGATTTATCTCCCTTTCCCTAGCATTGCAAATCGTACGGAGTGCGGATGAGGTGCTGTCTGACATCATAATGACAAGAGAGGAGCAAGAGATTGTAAAATTAAAGCCTAATTTATAATCCACAAAAATTCTGCAACTGCGACGGCGAGAAACAGTACAGACACAACGATGTGTAAATCATATCATCTCTGTTGGACCTAAAGCTATCGCAAAACAAAAACAAAAAAAAAAAAAAAAAACGGTAACTTCAGGACTCTGTTACCTCATGGTCGAGTTTTAAATTGTTATTGTTGTTGAGTTACACTTTCAACAAAAACGAATGCTATTATTTCGGTTTCGCAATTTGCAATGCATAGCTCACCTTTTAAATATTAGCATTGCTCATACCTCATCCGTTTTAATGGCCATGTCTCTGCATATAAATTTATTATCCTGATACCTTCAAAGCCTCCGTCAGAGGTGGGATTTTATACAATGATACGGCTCAAATTGATCTGATTTACTTCGGTTTGTGGCGTGGCCCTGTTCAAAGAGCACCGGAAATATGGCTGATTTCGTACAAACATTTTAAACTGTTTGCAGACAGATTAATCTCACATTAGGGGCTAAAGCTGAGACCGTTTAATCCGCCGTTTTTTACACGTTTGGCAAGGATACTCGACCTTTTTGCAGAGCAAATACTTGAAAATGTTACTTAAAAGCAACCACAGTGGTAACTTTGCTTTGATTGCATGTAATATTAGCTGTAAAAAATATTATTTACAATTACAAAGCTAATGGACTTGTTCACACTGATTACGAGTCCCCGTTGTCAAAGTCAGCTTGAAAAAAAATGTCCCCACTTTTGTGAACATTGATCTATCACCCCATTTGCTTCATCATCGTCATCATTTGGATCCGGTCTATTCAAGTCCTAATCAAAAAGGGATAACACATAAATATTTATATTTTCAACTGAACTCTCACTCCTTCCGTCCCTGAAGGGGCAACTGAATTAAAATCCCATTTTTCAATGTTAAACATTGATTATTTCATTCCAACCGAATAAAACCGTCCAAGGCTGTAGGGACAGAACCCTTTCTCTTGTGTGTGGCATTTGTTAAAAAATTATTGTCGCAAGATACAATGGGCAATGAGTGAGATGGAACAATCGACTAAATACTTGGCTACTGAATTTGAAAAACACAAATCCGATTCCCTCGAGTCAAGTCCCGAAGGGGGTTAATTTCATACTTGACTATGAAGAGGCATTGGCCTGTGACCTGACTGACAGATGGATTTTCATAATTGTGGTCTAATAGACCGAAAGGGCACCGAGTTGAGGTTACTTATGACATGACAACGACGACCAAAGTCAACCCCTTCCTCGATCGTCTCTATTTTGCAGTTCCCGAGGGATCTTCTGTCCGATCCAATAAAAGCAATAAGTTTGAGCAACTATTCGTGTTTTTACAGTTTAACGGGAATATGGAAGAAAACACAGATATCAGTTTTAATTTTAAATTAGTTTTTAGGTTTTTTTCGAAGACATCATTAATGATATTGTACATATTTAATAACTTCTACTTGTAAACAGATTCTTAATTTGTGTCCAATTAGATCCAGACACGAAAATAATACGGCAGAGTTACTGTTATTTTTTTTGTTTTTTTCTTGTACTAATAACGTAATAATTGAGTCATACAATTCACCCCCGCCCAAAAATGTCTGTCGATTAAAAAGCCAAAATTAAGGCCCCCGTGTCCCACCGCCAATAAAACTGAAATCAGATCTCCGAGCCCCATTTTACATCCTGTGGACAAAGACTAGGAATCCACAGAACAATAATATTTTTTTATGAGCTACTCTCCAAAGAGTTAAGTCAATTGGGCGGAAACCTTTATTGGCTTTTGTCGTCTAAAACTTTCCTCTCTCAAAAGGAGCAAGGCTATAATAAAAAAGCCTACATATTTCATCCGGGAATTAGACACTTAAGGGTACATAAATATGTTCTCAATTCTAGAAATAAATTGACAATGGCTTCTACGTGGCTAGGGTTTTTAAGATATTTAAACCTCCGTTAAACTATGGCAGCTTCAAAACCTAAATCCAAGTTCTAAATATAGGGCAAATCATGGAATAAACCCCGGGGCTAAACTAGACTCCAAACTATTCAAAAGGAGGACTTATTCCGGGGGGCCTTAATGTTTTTAGTGAGATATGCACTTATTCATTCAAAAGTTGTGTTTGGCAATTATTGCGGGGTGGGGGGCTTATTAAATCACTTACAATATTCCTATATCCTTCACTTGTACACGGTTATTTTCTTCAAACAAGCTTCCTTGCAATCCCCACCTTTCGTCATGTGAAATACCGATATTTCTTTACCATTTGCCATTGGGTAGGATGTAAAACATAAAACGCTAGTGCAAGTGGTGATTTTGAAACTGTAGAAAGAAGACAAAGGGAAGCCGTTAGAGGAAATGATGCAAAATTGGTTCGGGAAATAAAAGGGAGAGTGAAGAAATGCCATATTTTAAATGTCCAACCGGGTTAGTGGAATTACACGAAGTAATAGAATAAAGTGGGCTTGGTGATTTATACTAATGCCCGTACAAAATCAGCTCCGCTTTGAGCTGATCGCTAAAGGAGGCTTTTATAATAATAAAAATAATAGTAATATCTTAGGACGATAAACGAGGACTTGAGTGCCTACTTCCCTGTATAGTAGAGAGGCGAACATTGAAAAAATAGCTATATTACTTATCCGCAAGACTCCTCATATAAATATACTCTCTTATTTTGACGGTGGATAGAATAATGTAGTTATGTAGTGTAATCGTAATGGCGTAATTTATCTAATAGTTTTAGCCATTTGTATTTTTCAAAAGGCAAGGGATAATAGGATCCCTGTCGTTGTTATGTTAGGTTGTGTACTATGTGTTCTTTACTCTTAGGTCGGCTGAAGCCTAAAAAATGGGAAGAGGACAATGTGGTAATGTGGTTATGAGAGTTGACGGTTTTTTTTGGGATGATTATGATTATGGGATTTAATGGACTGCACGCGAACGGTTTATTATTTCAGAGTCTCTGTGCTTTGGATGCAAGGAATTGTATAGGAATAGGTTGGATATGTTTTTATATGCCGACATTTTTTACGACTTTTATGAATGAATATTACAAAAAGTTTGAGAATTTATCACTCGCCTTTTACATATTTTGAGAATGAAATCATCTTGAAAGTAAAGAGTAAAGTAAAGTTTATGTCACCAACTTTTGAGTAATTGTAAGTGTAGTTTGGTCGTTGTAAAAGAGCTTTAATATATGTAGGGATGTAAGCTACTTTTGTGAAATACATCTTTTTGTCATGTTTTAACAGTTTTGAGCATAGATATCATGCCATTGACTAAGCCCTTTTAAATTAGCTCGTTTTTAGTAGTGTTTAGATGTAAAATTTATTTTATAAAATTGTTCTCCAACATTCAGCTTCATAAGGCAAATCAAATGTAAAGTTTTAGTTGTTTAAAGTTTTGTCTATTTTACAAGAAGTAAACACAAAAAATGTACTTGCAGTTGTCTCGGTGTAAGGAGCCGCAAATGTAGTTTATTAATTAACTTTATATTTTTGACAAATAATCATCTTCCGCCTGCATTTTAATCAGAATATTCATTGCTCGCCGATAAGAATACGTAGTATTGAAGTAAAGAAGTTTAATCATTGAAGCCGTGAAGCATGTGATGTAATAAATTAATTGCGCTCCGTAAGCAACTTGCATAACGCATTGAATAGGATCTTGCGACGAATAACAGGACGAAAAATGCTCCGTTTCTGACCCCGTCTGTTCATACTGACAAAATTGATCGAAGTCGATATATTTCAATAATTTCAAATCAAAATCTTGAACTAGAAAATATCCAAGTCCTGCTGTCAGCCTTCCCTCTGTCATTCCAACGGAAATCACGTCTTGAATGGAATTAATCAAGCTAGCTAAGTAGTAGCCGATCGTGAATGTGTTGACGATGTCTCTTATCTGTGAAAATGCAGCATTATGAATTAAATATTCAATATTTTCCGAAGCAATAGATTTTAATCATGCTATTACAACCTGGAGAATGAAAAGAAAGTGTTGCTCCATGCAGAAGAAACGTGTCCAGAATTTCTGCTCCAAGCCCGTGTAGAACATTATGTAAAGAAGGAGAGAAACGCCGGAAATCAAAAAAATGATTTCATGTCCATGGTCAAGATAGATAGAATCTCCAGTGGCTGCAGTGAAACACAAGACAAAAATGGGGACAATCCAGCCGTATATTAAAAGGTCTATTGCCTAAAAGTTACAAGAAATAAAGACATAACCGTAAAGCATATAGAAAAAATAAAACTAAAGGTGACAATTTAACATTTAATTCTCACTAAAAGTCCAAGTGTGTAGACAACGGGGAAGATGACATCATGGGTATTGATTTCTGAAGGTTCTGACATCGACATTTTAAATGTTTAAAAATGCCTATGGTAAATTGCAGTTTGAAATGAAACGGTCGAGTTGAGTTTCAAAATTTTTCAAAATTTTTCCATACCGCAAGGGAGTGATAGCTGTAACCATAACATTTTCAGCCTTTCTTCTATTGGTTTTATAGCATAGGAATTCCCACCTGAACAGCCCATGCCTTCGAATATTTCCAATCCATCCCAAGGATTGTTTTGTCGGTATTTATTTTAATTCGAAAAGGATCTCCCACAGTCACAAATGTAAATGTGTAATCATTATGATGGGAGCCTGGTGTTATGAACAGAATCGACATTTTATGCATAATGTGTTTCTTGACAGAGGAACAAATAATGATGATTTTCAGGGGCGTTCATTCTCTTATCATTCTACACCTGCCTTCACTCAATACTTCTTCTTCGATGAATCGCCACATCTTGAAATAGCCAGAGCGGAGAGAGATGAAGCCCATCGATTGTTGATTGTTGTTGTACAAGTGTAAAGACTTGATTTGATTGAATTGAGAAATGATTTCCTTGGATGGGAGTTGTTTTATTTCATTATTTCATTTTGGCTCGGACTATTTGTAGAGCCTGGCCTTTGCTTCTATAGCCATCAGCTAAGGATTTCCGAACGCTTGAAGTATTATGAATAATAATCTACAGCCTTGAGTTTTGAATGAAATGGAGATCAATGTCTGCTGGAACTTTGAATGTCTGATGGAATTCCAATCTTAAAAAAAATGAATGAAATTCAGATGTCTATCAGTCAGGTGGTGGTGGTGGAATAAGTGGGATGGCTTGTGGAGTTTAAGTCTGATTGTCCATCCAAATGGATAACTGAATGAAAATGAAGCCCAATTCAACAAACTATAAATTGCTCCTAAAGTTCCTAAATTCCGATTGTTTATTTTTCTACATTCAGTTAGTTAGGTTGATGGATCTGGAGAGAAGTCCATTCATAATCCGTAGAATTCAGCACAAGCTCCTATTTCTAAAGGGGTTGATTGGACCTTTGGAAGTTGTCGAAGTTGATTCGGATCTCCATTCTTCAGACTAGACCCTATCGATGTCCTCTCGTTCCAAATTACAATTCCATCCCTTATTTTAAGGAGACCATAAACCGGAATGCATCAACTGTGAAATAACCAGCTCAGTTCGTCAATTCTATGAAAAATGTTCAAAGTACGTCGGGATATACTTGTTTCTAAATAATATACCGGAAAAATCTTAAATAATCCCCCCCCCCCGTAATACATACCATTTTTTTATGTTGGTTTCTTTCTTTGAAAATCTTAAATATGGCAAATTCGTTACAAAATCAAATAAAATGACTTGGTCTAATTCATTGATTTCAAGCTCCAACTCCAAAAGAATTTTACTGCTGTAACAATTTTTTAGAGACACCTTTAGATCTGCGCTTTCATGAATCAATCTCTCTACATGGGGACTTATTTAGGGAATTACGCTACATCTACTGAAGAGTAAACACTCAAATAGTATACATATGTACTAGATGACATGGTTTTCTGTTACATACAACACAACCGGGGCTCAACAATAGGAGAGCGTGTCTCTGGCCCAGCAGGTATTCAAGTAAAAAATGTCAAGATTTTGAATAGTCTAATTGAGTGAGAAGAACCCCCCAACACACACATTCACACCTGTGTGACATCAAGAATGACCTTTTAATCACACGCTCAATAATAATATCTCTATACAATCTCTTCCTCTCCATTTCTCATGAACTGTAGTTTAAATAACAACCATCCTCCTACAATCTACAATTCAGCCTTATTACGTGTGTGTTTTCAAAGTTTCAAAAAGCAACTCAACTCTTCATTTCCCAATCATCAATCCCCTTTTCCTTGACAGCCTCAGCTTCAAAATTTTTAGATGCAACAAACAGGCAAAAGAATCCTAGATCGAATGAATACTGACACTTCCATATATTCCTACACATCCATATAACATACAGGAGGTATAAGGGCAATGATGCAAGAGAAATGATTGTTATTGTTACTGTTGTTATTGTTATTATCACCTGAGGAGGATTGGATATAACGTATAAATGGACGTAGTTATTTGTACGAGTCAAGTCAGGACTTCATATTTCACCCTTTGGAATTCACCCTTTTCCATCGGAGTGACAGAATCGATTGAATTGTATTTTTGGTTTGGGAGATGAGGACAAGTTTGAGGGCTTGAAGCCGAGTTCACTTCACGTGTCAGTCTCGTTATTATTATTTTATTCCAGGTGAAGTTAGCCTTAAATATAGAACCAGTTGGGGATGTTATTTTAGTTATATTGTTGCAGTATATGTGATCATTGTGGTTGATGTTGGCATTAGGAAATTTCTCCGTTTCATGCTTCCTCCCTGCCCTTTGACATTGTCAGTAATTCTGACTATTTGTATTCTCATCGGGATTGACATGATCTCCGCAAGTCTGTAGAACAGAATAACAACCGTGGATTATCTAGCGGAGCCATGCTGTCTGCCGTGCTCTTTATATATGGGCTTCGCCTGTCAAGTTTCGGGATGTTCCTTATGTTAGTTTGAATCCTGATTTCTTGAAGGCAATTTAGTCAATGTTTAAGGTTTCAACCGAGTTGTATGGAGATATAAATTAGGAAACATACTTCAGATTTTAACTGTAATTTTGCTTTGCACTGAGCAATTAAATGAAAATTTCATCAATTCTCTTATTCCCTAAACCCTTCAATTATATAGAGACTTTCCGAAATGGATAATCAAGCTTTAAAAATGGAGTGTTTGAAAGAATATATTAATTCGAATGCATAAAAGACAGTGTCCGCCACTTAAAATCTAACAATAAGATAATTAACTGTAAAACGAATAGAAATCTAATTTAAAACAATTTCCAATTTAAAAAATAAGAATATGTATATGAATGGTTTGAGGACTTCATGACGAAAATTTTTCACAGGTTAGACGTACGAAGCAAAATTATTACCTTTCTCGTTCCTTGAAAAATATACATTCCCATAATAGACCCCAACCCATTTGCTGGCACTATAAATCCTATCCCAGGGAATCTATTAGAAATTTACGGTAATATCCTAAATTCCCTTGGCTTTTCAAAAAACTCAAACAAAACCTGTAAAAGTACACGACAGGAGGATTTATCCTGCTTGCATAATCCAAATTCCAACCTCAGTCACTTTTATAATTTGATTACATCATCTTGTCCAGAATAAGGTGGGTTGAATTCGTATCATGCCTCTGTCTATACATCCTAACTCACTCTGTAATTCCATTTAAACTGTAACCGACAAAGTCAACGGGCTATTCAGTATGTACAGAGGGGATTGCAGGTTGGATGAGTACCCAATAATTATTGAAAGCCGAGTAATAGCAGATAATAAAGGGATTCTTGAGTTGCAATAAAACTCCGTCCTATTCTACATGCCAGTGCATATGTGAGTTGATGGTCTATTGATAAATTCTTTGGAGTTTGGAATCCTCAAGTGTCTATATAGTCTGATGAGGGAAAAGGTAAACCAAATTGAAAAGACTTCTTTTCACCAAATTATAGGGATTAGTTATGTTTATGTTTGGAAAATGACTTTGAAATTCATGTTAAGTCCAGCCTCTAATAAGATTATGAGTTCCTTTTCGGCAAAGCTCTTTCCAGCTTCTCAACCCCAACAGCCTTTTTACAAATAGTATTTATTTGGGGGTGAATTGGTCTCTATTCTTTATTATATTTGTCCCGACAAATTCCTTACATTCCATACTGAAGTCGGGCCTGAATGAGGGCAGTATGCAGAAGTGTATTTAAATGCCATTAAAATTTAACACCGAAAAGTGGATGACTTTCCCCAATATGTACGGGAATGTACTGTTTACAATCTCAGATATTCATCTCTGGAAATTCACACGATCGGGCAGTAAAGAGATTTTTAATTCCTAAATTATAAATCCGAACAGAAAGGAAGAGTCTCTCCTCGTTATCGTAAGAAATGCTCAAGGAAACCGGAGTTGATGAGGTAGATAAGACATGGACGCGGTTAAAAAACCTATAAAAATCAAGACAAGGCGGTGAGTTTACTTACAGAGGAATTTATGTATAACTGGGCGGATTTAAGAAATGGATCATTTAAGAAAAGATGACAGGGAGGTTGGGCCCTAATATCGCTAGGCTAATAGATACGGTCTCTTGAGGAATGGACTCTTGCTCTTGAGGCAGTCTGTCATTTCTCAAATATTTGACCTGTACAGGGTCCGCTTGGAAACTGTGCTTTTAAGGCAGTATTTAAAGTTTCAAAAGCTCGACTAATAAGACCTCCCGAACATACTATTCCCTATTAGATGAGTCCGAAAACCAACTTGCAAACTGAACTCTAGCATTACGATGGACCGTTTTGAGAAGCCGGTAAAAGAAGTGGAAGGAGGCAGTCTGAAAGGCCATTCCTTCAAGACGGATTACAAATATAAGGTGTAATGTGTACAACTTTAATAAGCATCTTCTCAGCTCTCAAAGTACACAGCTCATCTACTGATCCGAGGGTTCCAATCCGAACCTCAGTGCATATCGGTACCTGAGGTCAGCTCTGCTACACAGCTATTTACCAACCCTATCATGTGGCCTGTGGAGTTGGATCCTTGGGTAAGCAGGGTTCTTGAGCTTGTATGTGGCCGTGGAATATTATTATTTGAAAGAGAGAGATAGATGATAGGAGTAGGGTGCCATAAAATTAAGGAAAAGTCAAAGAGTGCCGACCAACACCTCTGGATTTCATGGATTGGATATTTAGTTAGAAGAACACCTGAGCATCTGCACAAAATTCTTGAAAGAACAATTACCCACTCCTACCTGCAGTCCTACCTCTCTCTCCTCTACTACTAACACTAACTGACTTGCTATTACTACTGCCATTAAAACGATATACTGACTTTTACTACTAACTCTGTGGTATTATTACTACCTTGCTTTAAAAAACCGCAAGACATCTCTCCTGTCCGATGCAATTTAATTCTGTAGTGGCTGAGATGGTAGTGGTGGTGCTGGAAATTGGTTAAGGCCGTTTCGGGTGGGTCATTGGTACATTCCTTCGGTTTCGGGTATAGTATTACGGTGCGGTGGTACGAATGGTTAGACATCCTCGAAGAATCTTAATGAATTTTTTACTTGTATTTGTAGGATGTAATTATGGAAAGAGACTGGGCTAATTTGGATGACTAGTTTTCCACAGTTTTGAATAAAAATTCTGGTATGGGGCCTGATATTTAGTGCTAGGACTTTTTACATTCTCTGACTATGTTGTAGGAATTAGGAGTTTAGGAGTGATGTGGGATGTAATTTTTCGTTGTTTTGTTTTTAGGGAAATTTAGGCTAACTTTATAAATTCGGAGTCTTTAAAGCATTTTTAACATATGAAATTTTTCAATAAATTTTAGATATAAATTTGGTCTGACTGGTTCTGGCTATAAAGTAGTCGAATTTACAAGCATTCAAAAAAATTATCATCATTAATTCAGTAAACTTTTAATTTTTAATTACCATTCAATTTTAGGAAAACAAGTTGAGAAATCCCATGATGTCAATACAAAAATACAATTGTCAATAATCCCCACTGACACGAAACTACAGATCAACAGCTTCGTAAATCTCTTAGAATTGTCCGAACTCCAATCATCATCTCCATTCTACCTACAACAGCCTATTGTTTTATTGTTTCGGAAAGATTTAAATATTTATTAACAATTGCAATAAGTACTGGCAAAATTACAATTGAAATTATAGTTACTGCAAAGTTGACAGGCCCTAGAGTAGTAGTAGTAAGGAGGCACTGAAGTGTATAACTAACTAACCACAAGGTACGTAATTTAGAGGTACTAAAGCCCCGGTAAAGAGTGATTAGAAAGACATATATGAAGATGAGTTTACAACACCAAACTCTTTGCATATTAATGGCTGAATTATAAATTAAATTACAAGGGACAAATCGCAAATTTCCTCTTCTCTAAATGAAAATCAACACCTGTATTATCCCACGTTGTTCAAAACACAATAAAAATTTTAATTACTGTAATTTACTCTCCGCTAAGCTAATCCTCACTGGTAATGTAACGTGTAATGGATATCCTTGTAAACATCCAGGCCATTGTCGATCCTCCACAATCGTTGTTCCCTTTGATTCCGATTGTATAGGCATTTTGAACGGCTCGTCTATTTTTTTAAATTATAAACTGATCTTTATACAATTCGAGGTCATCCTCCTTTACGGTATTCAAAAGCCTATCGAGTACATTTACACAAGTCAGAAATTGCTCATCAATCCAAAGCAAATCCGCATTCCATTTCAAAGTGTCGAGAAGTATATGTAACACATGAATTTCGAATCCCTCTAGTCTCCTGTCTACCTTGAGACAGGTTTATACCACAGAGGGCAAAGTGCAGTACAGAATGATGTCAGAAAATAGCGACAAAAGGAACGGACATTTGTTTTACGAGGAAAGTGCCAACAGGGTCAAGCTCTCCACCATGATTTTTAGCTAATCTTACGGATTTCTCTAAAAACAATAGGATTTCGAATTCTACCCATCCTCCTATTTCCAAGCCCGTACTAATGAGAATGGCTCATAAAAATTACTTGATATCCCTAACCACCTCCGTCACGGACATCAAACTTGGGAATCCCTGTCTCGATAAGTTAATAAGTTGTAACTCTCAAGTAGTAAAGTAGTCAAATGAAGTCAAAGATGTAAAAAACAACTCATCACCTCCAACCTCGACCATCCTTTAAAAACTGTTTAGAAATCCTCACCTCCAAATACGTACTCATATAGTTATAGTTAGTAGACGGGACTAAAAATAAAATACAAACCATGCCATAAAATGGTAAAAAGTAAGCCAATAAGAAACCAACTAACTTTGTTTAACCAAATTCATTTATAGCTTTTTACTCGGATTCGTCCACTCCAGTTGGCCATACTTTACATCTCATCCCTTTTAAGCCGAAGATAAGCTCTTCTTAAGCCACAGGTTATGGCAATAATCGTAAAAATTTTAGTGAAACAAAAACAGTGTAATTCCAGCCCAAATCCTTACAAACTCTTAAAAAACATTTATGCTTTACTAACAAGGGAGACTATACTTGTCCAATCCGTTTGTGGAAATGGACGAGGAAAGTAAGGGCTTTCCTTATACGGAAGTCGCAAGGCTCTTAAAACCCCGTCTTTTACAAGGAACAGAATCGTGAGTTCTTTTGACTTTGGATTGGATCGATATAAAGGGGATGGGCTATTATTCCCTTCGTCCTAATAACCTTCTCCTTACAACCTACAACGGACATGGAGATTTTAACTGATTCGACGTGTACTAGAGACTAGACTTATTCGCGTAGCTTTTGTTTGTAGAATTTCTTATAAATGAATGTAATAAAATAATATATAGTTTTAATTTTGGATATCATGGGATTAAATCAAAAACGGTCGGTCTATTACTTATATATTTAGAATATGTAACTAATACATAATACATAAATTCCACACACCCCCTCAGGCTCCCCTCTCTTCTATGGCAAAATATGCAAATATTTTTATTACAGCAATTGGCTCATTAACCCGGACCCATGGGATGGCTGACATTCTGACATGGCGTGGTTGGACTTGCCTTCTCTGACATGCCATGATCACAATAATCCTATTCACATCAAGGAAATACATAAGAAAAGCAGGGATAAAAAATATGTAAAAAGTGATAAGAAAGTAAATGTTTGATCACGTCTTTCCACCACTCTCTCCTTTTGAAGCCTGGACTTTGAAGTATTAATAATGCATAATGGTGTGAAGGACGGAACATAAATATTAGCCTTTGGAATTATACAAACCCAACATCAGATTTCCCACTATTCGTTACAGTAATAATATCCCAATCGCTAGATAAGCCTTCCCGATTGTCCAAGAGTCAAAGCCGTGGCAAAACGGCATTGAAATTGAAGCCGGCCCACTCACGAACGAGCCCTGTCTAATGTTCTGTCCGGATTTCGTGCAATTTTTTACTATTAAACGCGTAGCGAGGTGACCCTTTGTTTTTCTCGTAACACAAGACTGGATACTGATTACAAGGAGGTAGGGAAGAAATTGAATTAAAAATCCCGATAAATATACCTGTATTTGTTATCATTACGATGTAAAACTCATGTTCATCATGCAATGTCTCGCCTCTTTAGCGTTAAGTATCCGACGAGCCTTTGACTTTATAATAGGAATTGATAGGTTGATAATGAAATTTCCAGATTCCTATGCTTTAGAGACAGGGATCAGATAGGGCCCTATTAAGGGATGGGTTTCGTAGTTGATGTGCCCTTTAATTAATTCCGCTTTAACCCTTCTCCCTCGTAATAATAGTTCCATCCTCTAATGCATCCTGACATCGGAACCTTTTGCGGTTCTTCCGGCTTATCTTGCCTCGTTTTTTTGGATTCCGATGGTGATAACCGTATGTCTGCCTCTCTATTAGATTATTTCTAATTCTTCCGAAAAAAGAGTAAAAAAGCGGCTTCTTTTACTCCGCCTATTATTGGAGAAGAGATGGAAGGTTAATGATATTTGATTGACTGATGAATTATTATTACACCTGATACATGGCTATGATAGGAGATTGATAGTGGATTAAGAGGGACTTAGAATGTAACGAGGGTCTAATTTGGCTTGAAGTTTTATGCTGGTTGCTTGCATTTTTAGGGTACCTTTTTAGGTACTTTGAAATTGGGTAATCTGACTCTTGAAATATTTTTAATGAAGCTCGGTATCGAATTTGATTGCTAATTTCCCTTGGAGAATGAATGTATGAATATGAAGTTTTACCGACTTGGACTTGACTGACTTAGATACTTATATTATACTTTACCTATGGAGTTGACGGCTTTGTTTTACGCGTAATCATTCTAGATTGTCATTGCTTATTCTACTGCACGTAATTGTTCGGATGGATCATGATACAATGCACCTCCCTGGAAGGTCTGTAAATATATCTCTTCCAAATCCTGAAATACCGTTGTTTGAAGCGTTCTACTATAATAGTTTTCGGTGCATAGCAGAGGCTTAATCAGAAGACAGTAAATTGAGTGAGCCGTCTCTCCCAGAAATGAATCAGAATGATTGAAAGGAAATAATGAAACTGTCATCATTATAATTCGATTAAGCTGTGAAATAATGACTTCCTTCGAGGAGCAAAAATCTACGCATTATCCCAATATAATGATAAATGATATAGCTAAAGTATGACTAAAGTTAACTGGAGTTAATTTATATGGATATACTATAGCCTTGTTTGATGGTGTATTAAAATCCGTCTTAAAATGCTTCAAAGCCCATCATGCTATATATGTATCATGGCCCATTATATTATAGAGTACAGTGCATACTAATGTAAATGTCGTCTAAAATCTAGAATATCTAGCCAGATACAATGAGATTGGATGGTGAGCGATATGGTTTACTGGCTCCGAGTTGGAGGCACAGAGGCCCAGGTAAGGTGTGAAATCATAATAATGAACTTGACACTCTGATAATTGATTGCCTCTCATTGTCCAATTCATCACGTCATCCAGCCAACACCAACTTTTGATACATGATAGGTGTCAAAATCCTAATTAATTAAAGCTTATTCTTGATTTCTTTCTTCATCGTCACACCATTATGGCATTTCCCTGCATAATTCCCTCTCCATAGATAGACACGGTAAAACTCATGTAACTAATTCTAACTAGCTGCTTTATTATGCATAATGTAATTAATCTCGAATGACTGCACGACGACTCCTCGCTCTGTGTACAGGATGCATAATCAACTTCAGAATTTCGAAAACCTGATAAACGAACTCCTCTACACTACACACCCATATTTTAAGGATCGTTAGAAGTTGGAACATATGAAGATATGAACGGGCTTCTAATAACGTACATTAATTTTAAGATACTACTAGTGTTTAAGCACAAGCTTAGGCACTGGATGCAACATACAAACACATAAAAGCAATTAATAAAATACTGTGAGCTGAGACTGTTATTCGTTTTTTGCAGCATTTTTGTTGTTTTGTATTTTTTTTTAAATTATTACAGACAAATTGAGGCAAACATATAATTATCGTCTTTCTCTCGTCACAATTGTAACTTATTTATATTTAGCAAAATATAGTATAAAAACATTCCCCGAAGGTTCGGGTTATTGACATTACAAAACTTACAGCGTCCATACCATTTACTTTTCCAGTTTTCCGTGCCTGTATGTATTAGTAGGTAGTATTAGTCGAACTAATTTTTAAAGGACTCCTCATAACTAGACTTCATATTACTCTAACAAAATAAAATTAAGTAGTTTGTAAGTAAGGGAACCATTGTAGAAACAGTCTAACATTTTCTCATGCATGAACAAACGAACAGTCAAGTCAAAATTAATTAAGGACGTGAATGGTAAATAGTTGAACTGGCCAGGTAAGTTTAAGTAATTAAAAGTAATGGATAGCCAAACGGTTTTGGATGATGGAAAAGGTCCCCTACTGTGACGAAGCTGTCAGACTTAAACATGTCAAAAGTTTTGTTCTTCACCTGTCACTAACAATGTGTAATAAAGCGAAGCGTGAATTAAGGCTAGGTGGTTTTTTATGTGATGCAAAGTATACATAACTGACATTTGCGTACATTTGAGTTAAAATTCTGTAACAACGAAAAAAACACCAGGTTAGCTAAGCGGTACTGTGCTTATAAGTTTCTACATTCCTCTACACTTGTCAATATTGATAAAATTACAATACACACACTTTTAAAGACAATAAGACAAATACAATCAATGCAAGACAATAAGACAAATACAAACAACTCAAGTTACTAATTAATCCTAATTCTGAATTTTGAAACACCGCGTGGTCGCGTTTCGCGTTATTATTTACATAATTTACAAAAGAAAGAAAAGGACTATTTTATGCCGTGTGATGTTCCGAAATGGTTTTTGAGGCCCAAAGAGGTTTTGAAGTTTCTATCACACATTTGGCAGGCAAAGAGTTTCTCCAACAAATGTGTCATATAGTGAGCAGCCAGTCCAGATTTTGAGCAAATTGATCTTTGACAAACTTCACATACAGGTTTCTGGACAGGAGAGTTAGCCAAGTGGGTCGTTAAGTAATGATGCATGAGACTTGAGTCGCAGAAAAACAGTGTCGTACACAGGTGACACTGCAACTTATTCTTGAGTGACTTATGGACAAGGAATGTCTTGTAATCAGAGAAGTTTTTTCGACAATGCTTGCACGAGTGCTTGCATTGTCTGCTCAGGAACCCGTCATTTTTATTATTTGGATGGACTATGTGGACTTTGATGAGATGCTGTTGTAGGTCTAACGAGGTTGGGAAACTCTTGTTGCAAATGTTACATCGCTGGGACCATAAGTTTACTTCGTCGGCAACTAGTGGCTCTTCAGTTTTTGGGGATGTGGATGGTTGAGTGGAATCCGGAACGTTATGGTCTTCCATAGGGGCTTCTGGCAACCGTTGCAGTTGTTCACCTGCATATGTCCCAGGTTCGATTTTGATAAAACGAGGCCTCTTACCATGAAAGTGAGTTAGAGTTGTTAGAGCAGAGGGTGCCGCTGGGGTTCCATTATGGTTGCCTGCAAAAGGTCCCTGGAATGGCAACAGTCTGAGGTGATCTTCAGCATGCCCCTGCTCGACCTTGATATTACGCGGCTTCCCCTGAACATTTGTAGAAGTAGGATGTCCCGAGGTTACGCCATGGCTCCCCATACGAATATCTTGCATTCGAAGAAGTCTGAGATGTTCTTCGGTATTCATCTCCGTTTTGATCAAACGAGGCCTCCCATTGACGTTAGTGAAAGTAGGACTAACAGTAGGAGCATGTGCTTGGCCAACACTAGGACTAACTATAAGGGGTTCTTGCGATAATCGTAATCGTTTGAGGTGCTCGTCTGTGTTCACCGCAGTCCTAATAGCATGTGGCTTTGGCTTTCCATGAAAGCCAATTTTAAAAGTATCAGGTGCTGATGAGGAAGCGCCATGGTTCTTCACAAAAGAGGGATCTTGCGTTCGTAACCGTTTGTGGGGTACGTTCGTATTCACCGCGGCCCTTGTGGATGAAGCTTGCGGTGTTCCATGATTTCCCATTCTATGAACGTTCATGTTCATGAAAGTAGCTGGCGGGGAGGGAGTATACTGACCACTGGCGAACATCGCTCTCTTCAAACTCGCTGCTGTTGTCCCGTCTGCATTCCTACTGTTCGGCAACGGCAATGAATCGCGCCGTAGGAGACTGTTTGGTTGTCCGCTTTGATTTTCCAAATACCCTTGTGGTGGGTACCTCATAGCCCCAACTGTGCTGGGGTTGTCATGATTGTGGGTTATACCATGAATATTTTTGGTCGCTTCTACCATGTTTTTGCTGTTACGTATGAAACCATTTGGCACTGGTTTCTTATGGAGGGTTGGATCTACGTTACTACTGTTAGCAGACATGGCCATGGCAGATTGTGGTACGACCAGTGATTGTGATACATGAGGGTTATTAGTCCTGGCTCCCGCACAACCCGCACAAGGGCAAGGGCTACTTCCAGTTCCAGCTTTTACCGCGCTTCTATGATTACTGAGAGTGCTGAGGATTATATCCGCATCCTCGTTTCTGTATACAAGTTTGTGTCATAGAATAGATAGGATTCGCTATCGCTGTTACGTAATAACATTTGTATGGCTAATTAATGCCAAGGTTTAGCAACTTACGACAAAGGCATTCGAGTTTCATCGATGAAGTCCCGAATTTCGAGGCCAGTTTTATAATTGAGTAGAAAATCAAAGAGATTGAACCCTGGAGCAGCAGGGTTCTGTTCAATTCTTTCATCGGGAATCCTCTTGTTCTTGTTAGGATGTACCACCGCGCTGGATCCACGGTAGATCCTTTTGTGAACCATGTTTCCTTTCTAAGAAAGATTTAGAGCATAATGAGTGATTCATGATTTAAATAAAAATTGCTTTTAAAATTATCTTTTTACCTCTAATACAATGTCATTTAATTAAATCGCTGGGTTTAATTAATGGGCTGGTTCATAGTTCAAATTCAATATGTATTAATAATTGCAATTAAATCAAATATTGAATATACAATATTATGTGAAAAACAACCCACAAAACAAATACAAATACAACATGAAATAAATTAAATTCAAAGCCTTCAAATCAGCAGTGTCATTTCGTTCTTCACCTTGCAGCTTGGGTGTCGCGTGCGTACTGCGTGTCAGTCCATTAAAAAACATGGCTGATTACGAAATCAGCTAAAGCTTTTCCCACTATTATTACCTGTATGTAGTTTGTTGAATGTAATTTTTGTGGTTGCGGGGTTCGATGAGATTTGCTGTTAAATACTGAAATAAGTCCCCAACCCTAAAATTACACCCCATATCTCCTTTATAGGGGCTACAACATGTTTAACTATGCCTTACTACGCAATAGAATTCTGATTTCTGATGATGATTCGCTATATAAGAGCTTTAGCATTGTCATTCGTTTTACAATTTAGCTAAATTATTGTGGTTACATTCTCTACAACATCGCAAGCTTTTAAAACCTTTTCACAAGCTACATTTCAAATTATGAGGTTCTGTTGGAAAGGAAAGTGGGATGATCGGTTGTGTAATGGCTATAGAACCATTTTGTAATCGTTTCTGAAAATATCTGAGAAATGTACAAAAGGTATTTTTTATTTTAGCTTTTAGTAGTCTTATTCTTCCACTTGATGGGCCACACAAAGTGTGAAATCTGTAACACACGAGACACACACTTGTTCGTTTCCATCCAAGTTCATCATCATCATAATCATCCCTATCCATTAGTTATTTTTCCGAGATTCGAACTTTGGATATCCCGAACGAATTGGACAGGGCCCTTAATTTTGTTTTTTTACACGCAATTCCAAATTCCATTGCAGTAAAAGTTTAAGGGTTTTGGGGGTTTCATGTTTTTAACTCTTCAAAGGTCAGGCAGCGGAGGAGGTACAATTGGTACAAACGGGTAAACGAATTCTAGCATTTCTGGATGAATTGCCTCTCTGTTCATTCTTATAGACATTTTGAAGCACAGCGATTGGAAAATCGGACAACTTTCTGACATAATAATGAGAGTTACAAACAATTTAATTGGCACAAGAAATTGGTATACTGAACACTGAACTATCTACACTGCATACTCTGCTTCGCAATGGCCAACAGAATTAGCCTTATCAAATTAATTAATTAAGAACCCCAAAAATAAAATGCAATATCTAGTCCTGGTTGCGTTACTAATCAGAGTCATTTATTAATAATTTTGTTCCCGAAATCCCAACCCAGTCCAGGACGTTAAAATACCAAGGAGGGCGTTTCTATTTCGAATTCGATCTTCTTTAAAGAATTTGATGATTTTCATTTTAGAGAAAAAAAAACTGAAATGGGATTCCTTGGTTTCTGATTGAATTCCAGCTTGCCAGACAGCGTGCTGCCAACCCTCTTCAACCATGATAAATGTACCTTCAACATTGAGGATAATCCCGAACCAAGTTTGGTCATTCCCAAGGAAAAATGAAATATTAAGGGTAACATCGAGGGGAATCGTATTGTTCTTGTGATCTTTCAAAAGCTCCTGGAGTGTCGGCTTGTGCTGTTTCAAAAATTGGATTTGTTTGTGGTACCGCCTTATGGATTATGGATACGGGCTTAACTTTAAGGAGCAATAAACACTTGAGGAAATACAATAAATAAGTAGAATAATAATTTCTATCCAAAAATATGAGTCTTCAATGTACTAGAGGATATGCTATACGCTTGGAGAAAGAGATTAATTTAGTTAAAAGAATTCTTCTTTATAGCTTCCCAATAATATATCGGCTACATATACACTCACTAATAAGTGCATTGTAATCAGGAGGGTAGAAACCTGGAAACCAATCTCCTTGTCGTAAATTAGCTTTAAATGCATGTTTAAATATTCTTATTAATCTTACGCCCCTACGAGAACAGATCCTCTAAGCTTTATGACTGTGACAAATCAGGTATTTCTCACATTTATTTATCTGTCGAAGTTCCTTTCTTTCTCCTCTACCAAAGGGTTTGGGATTTGAACTTGAAGTAGTTTAGCAGCTGAGTATAAACTACTACAAGGAACTATAAAACTAACTCTCTGGAAAAGTTAATACTTGACTAAAGCCGGTGGATGAAGATTTAAGGAGGTGGGCTAATCCCCTTGTTTGTACACATACTTTCCTCTCTGCCTTCCTTATAGGTGTTAAATATTAATTCAAGTGTGAAAAACACCTGAATTCGAACTCAATTCTGACAACGGATTTACGGAAAGCCGCCTTGTTTGTCTCTACTTTACTTTATAATATCCTCTTATGCATATATCACCATCACCATCACCTTAAAAAGGTTACTCTGAGGAGACGAGAACAATATTATGAGGATGAACAACGAGGCTCTAAATGCCTTTTTATGGAAGAGTACTTAATGGGAAATTGCTCATTTCGCACCTTTTTCAATTACTACCTGTCATTCATCTTCCGAGCGTTTGATACGAAGGTAATCTTGTTACTAGTTTGGGGATCTGAAATACTTGAAGCTTGTCTTCCTCAACTGCATTTAATTTAAGGGCCTTGTTGCTGGAGTAAGGCTCTCTGATAATCTAAAATTGGCTAGTAGGTTCCACAGTTCCACTGTTTCTGATGGTAATAATTTCTTTGGAAGCAATTAGCCTGCCGATCTTACAGATTTGTCCCAAATTTTTCTGATATTAAATTATTCGATTGACATTCAAAACCTTTCAACATTCGAAAAAAAGAAAATATCCCATAAAACCTGAACTGGAAACGGCCAAAAACTATTTGTTACATGCTGTAACTCAATGTAAGTAACAGGTATACAGTAACCAGAATGAAGGAACAGAAGCAATTTGATTTCATCTCGTCTGTCGGTGAGAGAGTAAATTGATGGCCGAATCTGCAATAATAATAAAACCTATCCAGAATTATGATTAATAGTAAGTAATGGGCAGGTTGGCTGTTATTATCAATGCAATAATAATGACAGCCTCGGACGGAACATCTAGGAAAAAAGCCCTTAGTTCCACATCATAGCGAGCCGTTTTATAGTTTAACTTTTTAGCACAATAGATATGCCAGACAGATCGGGTCCACTTTGAACACTTGAACTCTCTCTTAAAAGTTAGGTTCTGTAAAAGCTAATCATATTATATTCCTCCTGGTAAGACAAGGTGCTTGTTCGACAAAAAACTTCAAAATTTTCTTCGACTCGAGAGGGTAAAAAACCAAACCAAATAATCATTTCTTATTGAGCTTTCTTGTAATTCCATGCTACATGAATTGCAATTAATGGGCCCCGATCCTAATCTTCAACTGCAGTTGATGGGATTAGCCGATTAGTCGATTAGTAATAGATGCAGATGTTCATAATTATTGCAGATGACTTCTCCAGTGGCATTTCCTCACAGATTTCTAACGATTTAGAACCTAAGAATTGACCCTTTTAAAACCACGCCACGGCTGAGAAATAAGCCTTGGGAGACTGCCCTTGTCTTTAACGTTTATACTTCGGCTTAAATGAAGCCGAAGGGAATGAGGCGAAGATGAGGAGTTGACTGCTCAAGTAAATGCTTGATGGTAAAGGAGTAAAAAGAGATTTAATAATATTTAAATACGTATTTGTATGCACGCCCTCAAGGAATTGAGATTATGATGAACAGAGTGTTGAGTCGGTCTTCTTAAAAGCAAACTGGCCAAATTAAACTTTTCTAAAAAGACAGAATGAATAAGAGAAAGGAGTAGAGAAGAGGGGTAAAAAAACTAGTTAAACTGAAATGAAACATGTCCATAAAATTTATTAGGAGGATAAACACATTCGTGCATAAAATTACATAGGGCCACGACTTCACGTATCGTATCAGAGAGGATCCTTAATTCTCAGGCAATAATACAGTGATCGGGAATCGAGATCACACACCGTAGACTCTACCATACCACCACCATCAGGTCAATATTTCGGACCATTTCATTGCCACAATTAAGCATGAGATGACCACCACTGGAATCATCATCAACCCGTGTCTCCCAACTTTTTTAGACCGAGACCACTTATCCCCGTATTTCTGGAAATATAGACAGTTTTAAAAATTAAATTAGACCCAATTTCTTAAAACGATTTCCAGCGAGAGATCCATTCCTATATACATACATCGAATCACGAGATGCTCTCACGAAATGATCGATCCACATTATTACTTAGCAGTCTGATCTTCCACGTCCAAACACCGGGATTCTAAATTTATTTTTACCCCAATAATAAATAAGGTCTGTAAGAATTGGGAGCTAATAATCCCACTATTCCAAAATACTTCTGTAGCAGACAGACATCGTGGATGATCATAGGCTTGGAAGATTAGCTTCTTCTCGAGGAAAAAAAAAACCACCGAGCCACCAGATCAGGTGTACAAATAGTCTGAAGTGTGATGAGGATTTTATTTTATGTTCCTAATAACAGGCAATAATACAGGTTTTAAAATTTTGATGATAAACTGGATTCCTTGTCATATTATACCCATCCTTACATTCTGCCCTGGTGCAAAAGATGAAGAAACTAAAGTAAAAAGAAGCTCAGCAATCGAGACCGAAGATGAAGAAGAACCCACCCGGCATTCTTGCCTGATTAAAGGGCCCGATGATAAACTAGCCTCTGCTGTTTGAACTGCTGCTTCTGCTCTTCCTTTTGGTGTTGGTTATTACTTGTAAAATATTTTATTATAATAATATTTCGACTATAATTGTCCATATATTGATATCCACACATCATCTTGAATAATGCATATATTATTATTATTATTAAATAGGGAACGAGTTTCATGTGAGTTTGAAAGGCTTGGATGGATGGAATAGCTATAAGATATATATTAGCCTGTCATGAAAGGAATTCGATAGTTTTCCATACGAAGCCCCCTCCGCCTATTCGTTAGTCAAGACTAATACCACATTTATTCACATGCTATTCAAATACGATTAATAAGGAGTTCATCATTCCGAGAACAAATTGTACCTGACTTTTCACTCCCTGTAATGATCCTAATGTGGATAAATAAATTGTGAATTTGATGGCTCGAAGGGCTGAGACCAAAACCTGTTTCACCAAAAAATTCATCTTCATAATAATCATCCTATTCCCACTTTTTATTTGTTCTGAGATGTAATTAACAAAATTGCCAATTGCACATTAATCTCGAAATGGATTCTTGTAGCCGGTGGGGTTAATTTCATCGTCGTTGTTATTATTCCCCTTGTCTTGGGTGGAAGGAGAGAGGTTTAATTATAATTTTTCTGTTGGTTTCTCTGAATTTCAGGTAATTGTTCTGGAATTATAATTTTGGTTTCGGTAACATTGGTTGGTTACACATTCGGTATTTGGTAATTGAACAATTCCGATTTAACCTCTTGTTTACGGCATTAGCAAGCAATCAAGTCCATTATAACCTGACATTTGCAAGTTTCCAACCCCTTGATAAGCGCATATTTGTGGAACAGCAGCGTATCCCTGGACAACTTTTTGAAATCTAAAAATTCCTCGGAAACCTACATTTCATTTATAGAATTTTGTAGGAGACGGAGTTTTCAGTAAAATTTTATAGAATCAGAAATAATTTTTTTGAAGCTAATTTCAATGCAAGTTTGAAAACAAGGCAAGTGGAGATGAAGAGGACACAAAATTACATTTTGTGTCCAATCATCGTTCCAACAGTTTCAAGCTTCCAAACTTCCAACCAAGAAGATCTGATTTTATGAGCGACCTATGATGAGAGATTATGCCTTGTTTCATTTCTGCAAACAGTAATAAAATTACAAAAAAATCGAATCTGGTGAATGCATAAGGGCCGTTTGAAATTTTGTGGTATTTGTGAACGGCATTTTTTTGTCCTTGTTTGTAATTTTGCTGAAATTTGCTGTAGTGTCAAATTAATGGAAAACAAAAATTGCGACTAACAAGGGAGTACATTCAGATGTAAAATCCCGGTTTGCATTAAACTTGTCTCATTTGCAAAAGGAAAAATGAATCTACTACTTGAACTTGACTTACATTTGACTGACATTACATATTCTAATCTAGAATTATGCTTTATATATTAATCCTTGGGATGTAACCACTACTAAATACACGTACTGTGGGTGTCACATTGTAATAATGAACAAACCGTTGCAAACGCACATTAAAAAACCACGAAACCACACAATGAAGATGCCTAAAACGTCTCGTGACCAACTGACACGTTTTTCACAATTTCCCCAACCATAGAGTAAAGTGGTGTACTGTTAAATATCACATAGCCGTGCCGGTTAAAGTACGGTTTCTGGTCCAAGTGACTATTTTTTCGGCGGCGCAAAAAATGACCACACCCCCATGATTGATGTAAATCTGAACTTTGATGGTTATCTGAAGACTTTCATTTTTTCAGTGTTGGAAAAAACCTATCCAGCGATACGTCACACATTGGTGATACATTTCTGTAGGTTTGAAATTTAAAAAATGTGACCTTTATGAATATGATACGACCTAGTTTTCACACGAACTCGACCTCCGCTGGGAGGTCATTTGCCTTAACCATTTTATCTAGAGCTAGCGAACGAACGGGTGGGTGAGTCTAACATGGTGGTGGTGGCTTTTTAACATTGAGGTAGATTGACAAACCCTAGGGGGTGTGACCGATATACCTGGAGCAGAATTTTCAGAATCAGTCCCAACGTTAAAGTTTCATTTTTCCTTGATCTTTCGAGTGAGATAACTGATAAGTCTAAAGCCAATCGGGAACATCTGAAAATCATCCCTTGTATCGTATGAGGTTATTCCGAAAATAACTATTACGTTAATTACATTTACGTTATTGAAAATACGAACAAGCGTATGCTTCATCCGATTGCATACGTTTTCAATAATCGTATAAATTAAAGTCAGTTAATTTGTAATTTAAACCTATTCAAATAATTAACTTTAAAAATCGGTCCGTTTTTGAAGCTGAAAACTATGATAAAGAATCGAATCCAAATCAAAAATGCCCGGAACGACTAAAGTCGTATTTCGGCTACACGGGATGAAAAATTTAAACGACTAAAGTCGTATTTCGGTTGCCTGGGATGCAAATTTGAAAACGACTAAAGTCGTATTTCGGCTTTGAGGGACAAAAATAATGAACGACTAAAGTCGTAAGTCGTCTCCACGGGTACACAATTTTTGGGTATGTCGGCTGCTTGGACTGTTAGGAAAAACGACTTTTGTCGTTTGCCGTCTCCAAGAGGTTAAGGGCTGTAAATTTCAGATCTGATTGCATGGTCATAATAATTAATGATTAATCAACATAGTAATTAATGTGAACATTTGGTTGTTGTTTTGTTTCAAATACCAAAACAACTAAAGAGAGCGTTGAATGAAATGATTCCAATTCGAATCCGTAAACAGAAAATCGATCAATCATTGCTCGAATGTCGATTGAAAATCCAAACAATCCACCCCACAGTCATGACCATAAGCATCTTTAATCTTTGCATGTTTGCAAACACTTGATTTCTTTGATTACCAAAGTTATTGACTTCAATATTGAATTAACTGCTTTTCTTGTTTGTAGGACGACGTCTAGTCTTGAGAGTCTTTGAGGAACGTAAATTTAGTGCAGATTTGAGATGCGAAAGGATTGAAAAGATGACTTGTTTTACATTCATCAAACGAATGAATGCAGATCGTATAAAAGAAATGAGATTCGTGCCGAGAATCCCAAAAATCTCGCCGCTACTGATGTTGTTTTTTGAGTAAACCTACAATGTTTTAGAAATACCAACCCCAAAGACCGTCGACCTACCTTTACCTAGGTCTAAATTAAATTCATTTAACTTTTTAACATCACATTCCTTGCAGTCAAAGGGAATTCCTACAGCCCTTGAGTTGCTCCTCTTCTTTTTTTTGCTACAATTATTTGTAATTTGTAATTTACAATCCTTTGTTAAATGAAGGAAGGTTAAAGAAATTTCGTATTTGCTACTGGTTTCACACCCAATTTACTTTTTTTTAAGAAGCAGGACATGACATCAATGGCAGAGGATATAAAAACCACAATTGCTTTTATAAGTTCATATTTTAGTTGAAATGGTTAGTAAAGTAGAGGGAAATAACTGCTTTAGAAAAATTAAAAATTAAGATTTAATTAATCAAGTTTGTGGATGTATACTGGTTGATTACGGTGAAAGTCGTAGGGATGGATTTAAGGATTACCTTTTTATTTTTTGTAAGTCAGATGAAATTCAACAACCGCATGAATGATGACAATTATTGAAGGTTTCCAGAAAATATCATACAACCGGCGCTAGACGTTACGAATTACGAGTGATAAAATAAGTAATTTACGTACGCCACCATTTACATGTGATAATGCGTAAATGAAATCGGAATCGTGTCGGAATTTTAATAAAAAACTGCTTCATCAATTTCAATCTCACATTGTGTGCTAAGTTGTAAATTTTAATTCGATGCGATATAATTATATTATGTTAATACAAGCTTCCCAATTTCCTTTCGCGATTATCACTGTTTCTAGGAGCGTTTTTGTTCTGCTGCCTGCACACCGACAGGAGTGCGTATAGAAGAGGTGAGTGGTACTCCACGAATTGCGATTTTTAAATTGCATCTAATTTGCCAATTTACTAGAAAAGCGGATGATGATGATGAGGAATTAATACGGCAAAGATTAAAAGGTCATGAACACAGTTAGCACGGAGCGTTACTGCATGGTGTTGAATTGTGGCTGAATTTAATGAGAAAATCATCTTGAAAGATTTGGAAATTGCAAATTAATCTTCATCGCCCTTCTTGTCAAAGTCAAGGGAGGTGGCTGTCTGAATAGCTTCTGAATTTAATGGAAATTTGAAACGCAAACTAAATAACTGATTAATAGGAACACGAAATCCTGACTTTGGCACAAGCGGAATGCAGTCAAACTTCTCGGACTTGTAAAAAATTCGCGATTCCTATTCTGATTTTCCATTTTAAGAGATTTCTTACGGAACTATAACTTTTTATTCACGAAAGAATTGATGATAAAGATGGAATTTTTTAACAAATTCTTAAAAACACGATAAACACAAGTTTTGGTTTTGATCACTTAAACCCTCGTTCGTTTTATTGACGGTATAGCCGCTTAGCATCCATTTTCATGCCAAATTTTTACTAAAAAACCGACGCATGTCAGAGATGTACTAATTAAATTAATTATGTTGTTTCCTCGTCTTGTCCTTCAGTACTTGATCAATAACCTCGTATGTAGTTTCAATCGCATTCTCAGGCCCGTCTGTAATAAATCAGTTGATAAAATGTCGGATTCTGGATCTAAATACTGAGTGCAAATAAATTACTCTCTTATACGTTACCATCTTCGCTTTCTTCTTCCTCGTCGACAGACTGTCCTTCCGGATCTTCAAACTCTTCTTCCTGCATGCTAATGAAGATGTTCATGGCCCGGATGTAGGCATACAGGGTATTAAAGTACACGACCTTGGTCATTGAGGCAGTGAGGGAAGCAATGGCAAAGACAAACTCGGCCCCGTGGACAAACTTGGCCTTGATACAGTCAACGGAAACGGGAGGCTCGACCGTCTCGGGTTCTGGCAACAGACCAAGGTACACTGCCCATTGGAATAGAAATTGTTGGAAGTCCGATACCAGGGATTCCTCTGCATTTGCATTTGAGGAATCGGGAAACTGGAGCTTAAGTCGACATTGGCAGGAATCCAGCCAGTTCTCCGAAATCCAGCCTCGATCCACGAAACGCTTTAAAGTGATGAAACCAAGGCCTTCGCCGAGGTACTTTTCTTTCATTTCATGATCTCCGATCATGTCATTCACGGCATAAAACATGCAGCTGAAGCTGTACACCAGGATTACTAGATTTGCCAAGTCCCGAATCTATGGGATGATGATACTTATTATGGAAAGTTCAGATTTAAACAGAAGGAATTGGTTTTATTAATTAAAATCACTCGTAGGACACGTAGAAATCCCTCATCCCGAGAGAAAAGGTGGGTCCAAAAGATCCTCTCCAGATGTGTGTAAAATGTAATGAACAACATGCCAAAGACAAAGAAGATGACCAGGATTATTTCAAGGAATGGATCCAGATCAAAGATTTCACTGGAGCTTCCTGCGAGGTAAACTCCAGCGATTGGGATAAGCCAGCCGTAGATTAGCAGGTCTGCAATCTAGGGTTGTGATAGGACTATTTTTAAAGACTTGCGGATTCAGAATTTTAGGAATACAAAATGTATACGTTTAAGTACCACAAGGCAAATTCCCCATTTCCAGGGACTGGGCGCAGCTTTGTCGATGATGTCAAGCATATTCCCTATAGTTAGTAAGGTATTTTGATAACCGGGTTGACAACGTCTTGGGATCCTGTAAAAATGTCATATTCCGAAGTTGTGTCCTTTGGATGTTTCGAAAATGGCTTTTAAACGGTGACCATGACATTCTAAAAAAATTTGAAGAAGAATCCATGTAGGTATGTACATCGAGTTGAAAAACCATACTGTCCAAACGCTTGTAAATTCGGGAGAATTAAAATGTACCGTCTAAAGGAAAATTTGCGATTGAACTTCAATGAAGCGACAATAATATAAAAATATAAAACTAAACCTGCCATATCTTCACATCCAATTTTTCAAAAATCCCCATAACATTAAAATATGGGATATCCTTCAGCTGAAACCGAGCTGCATCTTATAATAATTTAATGATAGTCTTCTACATAATATGTGATAGGATTCGACAGGATGTGACTAATTGCCCATTTCAGCGTTCACTTTGTTCTCTTTTATCGTGAAGTTCTATCATTCCTTGAATCTAAATTGGTTTTCTCCATATGCGATTACACTACCATTCTCTCCTACTCCTCATGTTCCTCTACATTAAAATTTAAAATGCTAGATTCAAGCCATTAGTATCGTTCGTATATACGAGTAGCATAAACTGTGGTTTTATTCTCTCCGCCCCTTCCTAATTACAGGATAGAATTTCTGAAGAACTTATTGTTTCTTAAAGCTCAGGACGTGTATATTTCGTCTCAGAGACCAAAGTCACAAGCCATATAGCATCTCTCTCCTAATAACAGCTATGGAAAATATAAAAAGAACATTGACTTCTGGCAATCCTATCTTCCGCCTGCGTTTCCATCCTCCGAATTCACGTCAAAATGCTTTT
The DNA here is from genome assembly GCA_906901685.1 of Desoria tigrina. NCBI lineage: Eukaryota > Metazoa > Arthropoda > Collembola > Entomobryomorpha > Isotomidae > Desoria > Desoria tigrina. The sequence goes on from CAJQTU010000008.1 coordinate 532,644, forward strand.
GACTTTTCAAGAGTAGAATTTTACTTGGACGAACTTGTCATCGTATCCAAAGGAGAGTTGAGGTCGATAAGCGGACTTTCCAAGTCCAATGGTGCCAAACCAGATGGATTCTGAAAAAATGGAGTTGACAGTAATTTTGGAAATTCAAGCGGATTTTTTGGCAATTTTCTTGAAAAATATTTACGGGATTTGATGGACTGAAATTGAAATTGGGTGGTGGAAACATGTTGCTGGAATGGGAGGCATTTAGCCCGATGCCGATCCCATTGCTCTGACCATTTTGTCGATTCCCGACATGAAGGCTAGTAGCATCGTCTATATAAGATGTGTCATGATCATTCGCAAGGTCATCTCCTAACAATTCGAACTGTTCTTGCAGCTCTTGATCATCTACCTCGGGCATGCTCAGGTTACGTGCAAAAACCTCTTGTATGTCTTCATTCTTTTCAAAAAGTTGTTCCATTTCGTCATGTAGGTCCTAGATTGAGATTATTAGGAATTTTAGGTTACATTTTAGTATCGGGTCTCAAAATTAGAATCCGATTCTTGCCTCAATTTCCTCAACGTCAACTTTCTTTTGAGCTTTCTTTAGCTCCTTCAAGCCAGATTTCATTGCTACTACGGTTGCTCCCGCATCTTTAGCTGATTCAATCGTCCCTACTGTTAGAGCCATGTTGAATGACTGCTGCTTCAGGGCTTCGGATTGTTCTTCGAATCTTTTTGAATAGATTAGAAATAGTTAAAAAAAAAACATGCAATTTATAGCTACAACAAATCCAAAAAATCTAAATACGGACTTTTTCTTCCGCTGCAAAATCCCTTGAGCCTTCGACTTTATTGAATTTTTTAGCCCTCCTTCTGGTAAGGTTTTTAGTTGTTGCGATATCTTTTTAAGCTCCCGTTCACATTGTTCGATTTTTTTATCTAGATTGTCGGCTCTTGTGTCAACCTAAAAAGTGATCCGGTTGAATTTGGAGCAGCAATTCGGTGTTTAATTTATTTGCATTTCGATTGGCAGTGAAATGACTGCATATGTGCCTTATTCATTCATGGTTAATTTCACCTTTGCAAGCAGCTTGGGTAAATCTGGCTTTGATGGCTTCTTGTCAGGTACTCGTTCTTTTCTAGACACCGGTATGCCAATGATACGTTTCATTATAATTGTTCTACGTTATTTGACAAATAATTTGTGCTATGTTAGCTCGGATTAGTGACAGTTTGAGATACAACGATTTAAGATTTACATAGAATTTAGATCACCTATGGAATTTACAATGAACAATAGAAAATGCTTTTGTTCAAACCCCTCATAGAATTACAGAAGTCATGGAAATCTTAGATGCTAACCAGATAGATTTTCAATTGTAGTCTCCTATCGTAGTGAACACTTTTGGTCAGTTCCATTTTTTTAAATTTTACAATTTAATTTTTTTTAAACTATTTTGAAATGTTCTTTGGAAATTTACAACTTGTACATCTTCGACCCTCCCAATAACAACAGATCCTCCCTGCATGTGTTTAAACATGGTTTAAACAGTAGTTTATTATGATGAACACATACATGAGCAATATGAGCATACATAGAATGAACATCAGTACATATAAAAATTCCAGCATATAAAACACGATTCTAACAATAGGATCTACCTTAAAATTCGAAATCTTGTAGATGCACTCATTTCATAGCGTCTGGAGAGCTTAAAAAATAAAAACCATGTTGTTTTTTGGTTGTTATTCAATACCCATAAATAATTACATCCTATGGAAGAGCTCAATTAAAGCCGGACTCTAGGTTAGTATTAGTAGCTCTGTCCTGATCCATTTCCAAGTGGTGTAAAGTAAGGTGGCAATAAAATCGTAAAACCTTTCAGAAACCTCACACCCTCCTATGCTCTTGTATACATGTCCATGGATTAAATTACGACTGCCCCTATCAAGAGATCCGATCGGAGCTCAGCGAAGTTGTGACTGGAAGTGTGAAGAAAGACTACCCTATTGGGTCATAATAATACCATTATTACAGCATATCTCTTCAACCCTCTCTCACTCAATCAACTGTCAAAGTTCCGTAATTTATATCCACAAAATCCTAGGCTTGGATTCCTAACGTATACTTTCAGAGACAGCTGATACATCAGTAAAATATGAAAATGAAATGTGATAAACAGTCAAAGGGCTAATCCAGGATCTTAAGGTGGGCATGATTATGGGGATGATTCTTCGAGGTTAATTTCGGGCTGTAATTTTTTACCCCAGTTTTCTGTATTAGGAAATTACAATAGATCGGACTGAACCTTTTCCTGATTTTACGGGTGCAAGTTTATTCAAAAGGAAGAGATTAAGGAAAGTGACTTGACAAAATGAGGGCATTCATTATTACGGGAACTACATAATAGGAGTAAAAGTACAGAGGATAAGCTATAGCGAGCTTCTTTGGGAAATAAGATCCTTTCGAGTTTTTGTTGTAATTCATCTACACGAAGGTTAATGTCACTAATTGATCCCAATTTCCAGAAGCTCTACCTTTCCAACGTAATTATGATACGGGATTATTAGCTTGAGCTCTTATTTTTTGGGTGTAAATTGGAAGGGTTTAAAAGGCAAACTTCGTTGTTTTAAAATTTTTATTCGTTTTGTTTAAGCAATAATGTTAAGCTTTGTAGAAGAAGGGTAAGAATGAAGATGGTTTATGTTCCGAAGATATTTGCAAAAAATGCAATGGATCGTCTTTTGTTTTGTGCTTTCGGGTCTTTCAGTTTTAAAATCTCTTACAAGGAAGGCATGTGTATTCAATATGCTGTGTTTCATTACGTAGCATTACGCGTTCATTTCGTTTAAAGCAACTGAATCCAACAGTTCAAACCTTCAAACATTAATATATTTAAAATACACACCACTGTACTCGAGACTCGACCGGAAAGATGCAATTCTTACACTAATTGCCAATTTGACTTTTCCGTTAACTTTTATTTTGAATAGTATGTTAAGATTTGGTTGGTGCTTGGGGCTTAATCAACAAGATATGAAAATTTAATCGAAGCTTGTCTTTATTCACCTCTCATTGATATATAAATATTTAACGCCAAAAATACATTCCTTAAATAAGTTAAGCTTTAATCTATACAATGAAATGAAACGTTTCACAATTATTTTATGCCCTATAAGTTGTAAAACATGCCAACAACAGTACCAAAGTACAAGTCACTAAAACCGAATAGGGACTCTTTTAATTTCAGGATGTTGATTATTCTGTTTCGACCATGTCCATATCAAGGAGACGAAGCTACGAAATAAATAGATCACCTTGCCCAATTTCCCTACAAAGTTTTTGTTCCAATTAGAAGAGTACAATGGGGAGTGTTAATTGGATCCTTGAATTTAAATTCAAAAACCTCTCATCCTACTAACAATACGTAACTTATGAGTATTAAAGGGTTATTTATTCTTAATTCATTGTCTTGTTAAGCTATGGACTATACAATATTATTACGGATTAGAGATACACCAGACTCTGCCTAATCCCTCTTGTTTGTTCGGTTTGGATGGTGAAACCCTTTCCTATCCGTCCAGTCCACGTCTCATCGAGATCAATTTATCTTAAGGTAAACAAAGGGTATTTTAAGCCATGGAACAATGCAAACAATACAAAGATCAATCTGCCATGCTTGTAATAATCTAATGATCGTTTTGACAATCTTGTTACAAACTAATTATCCCTGAGACAGGATGGGATTATCGTTTAAATATAGATGTCCGATTATTAACAGCATGGCTTATGGTGATTTTAGAGCACTTAATAAACATGTTCATATACTACATGAACTATACTCACATACATACATACATACACATACTACTACATACTTTGTGTTATAAGTTGCAAGTTCTAGGTATTCCAATCCATTTACTAGGCTTGTCACTTACCTTGCGTACTTTACAATGTTTAAATCAAACCATCCAATTTTTAGAAGCTCTCAAATCTTGGTCGATTAGCCGTAGCTACGATATGCGACTAATAACCCACGAACATTATCCCCCCCGACAGAATGTCCCTGGTTCACTTATTAGATCGATCGCCCGCATAAAAATTAGCGGCGAGCTTATGATTCCACACTGTGTGACACCACCACAGTTATGTCTATGGACACCACCAACGGTAGTTATATAATACAGCGCCTTTTAGTAAACTTCCATTAAAATCGTATAGCTATAGCTTCGAGGTATCTTCGACGTATTTTCAAATCTAGACTACCGAAAAATCAGAAATTGGCTATTGAAATTCAGACAAAATTTAATTTGGTAAATCTCTGATTTATTTGTAACTACTGATTATACATTTAGTTAAATTAGCAAAACTTAAAATTAGTTACAAGAAAGAGCTGGTTTAGTAAATTAACTTGATTTTCAAACAGCTTGGGTCCCTTACATTTTACTGCACAAATAACTCTTACAGAATTGGTTCACCTCCCAAACAAATTATTCATCAAATTTCGAAGCATTCAATAATAAAAGCCCTCTCAATCTCATAAAAGTAAAATAATTGCTTTAACAGGCAATTGCCTGTTGAATTGTGATCTAATTCATCCACTTACAAATTAGTTTTACTTGGATGTACAACCGCATTCAACAAGAACCAACGCTTCTTATTCATCCTGGTCATTCTCTTCCCAACAACAGATGTAACGCTTGGAGTAAGTTTTTTACTCTGTCAATATTTGACCATCCAATCATCCGAAAGTAACTTGGCTCGAGCAAAAGTATGCCATTGTAGTTATCGTTATTATCCTAATAGAAAGTCAAGGCAAAAACCATGACTGAATATATCTTCATAAGCTACCTATAAAATTTAGACTAATTCCGCATATACTTCATTACTTTAGCTGTCCCTGTCCAACGAAATTCGACATTGCTTTTTTAAACCAACTGTCTAACTAAACCATATACGAACAAAGCCTAAGCTGATATTAAATCCAAGACAAACATAAGCCAAAGGCCGTAATATGCACAAATAAGCCATTTCACTAAGCTTTGTCCCCATAAAAAAGCTCCTGATCCGACACGAGAAACGACAATAATCTGAAAATAAATAGAGGAAAGGGGTCAAGGCGTGAAGATATCTTCAAGATGCCACGATTTATTTAGGGAAACCGCACTTTAAAAAGTCGGAAGATTCTGTGAGATGATGAGATTGCCACCACCACCAACCACGACCAAGAACGGTTACCCATCATCATATCATCATCATATCCTGGGATGATGAGCCATCAAGAAGACTTTTGAGGTAAGAAGATAATCACTAGCCAATGGACCAGAGTCCCTAATCTCTCGTCATTCATCCAGACACCAGAAACTGATCATTTTCTCACCTTCCTCAAGATGAGGAGTTGGGATTATTCAAAGCTCTCTCACCTCCACAACATAACATAACATCTGGCCAACTGAAATTTTTATAAGAAGCTTGCCCTCCTCAGTCAACTCTTGCCTTGTTTCATCCTTTTTCATAGAGCCTGAGCCATTATATTCCTCCAAAGATAATAATAAAGAATCAACCCAGGGGTCTCAGGAACAGGAAAAATATTTGACTGTTGATGTTGGATTACAATAATAATATTATTATTATTGCAGTACACTTGCAGAGAGATACAACAAAGTTAAATATTGGATAGAAAGAGCAGAAAAATATGTTCCAGGCACTGGTGGTAAACTATTAGTTTTTAAATGACCAGTTAATTTTAAAAATCTTTATAAGCTTTACAAATTTAATTTAATTCCGAATGGAATTGGGAATCGCAACAATATGCAATTAATACTAACTCTTGTCTTTGTCAATTAATTTTTGAAAAAAGAGCATTGTTTTACAGGCATTTGTTGCATTAGTTTAAAAAATTCTCCAGTCATTATTAAAACCGACTGATAACCCACTTTAACTGCAACATATATCCATAAGTCCACATCCAACAAACCAACAAATCCATGCAACTTCAACACACAAATAATAATAATAAATAGAATGGATAATAATAATAGAAGAGCTGATGATGATACACCCTCCTAATGTTGAACATTCAATGTCCAACCGAGCCTTTCTCGCCTCTCATCTTCAACTTGACTTAACACAATCAAAAGTCTCAAAACTCTGATCCTTGAGCTAATGCCGACATTTTTGAGGGATGAAATGAGCTGGAATTAAATGGAATACATTACTCAGTCACCTTTCTCTCCTAATATTATTATTATAATAAATATACAGGCTCAGTCTGCAGTCCAACATCATCAGTAATCAGTATACGACCAAATGCATAGCTGATTCATCAGATTCACGTTGTGTTATTTTATAATCATGAATGATGGAATGAAATCAAACAGAGAGAGAGTTGGAAAATATTTCGGATGATGATGGTCAAGTCTTTAAAAAACACATCAGAGGCAATGGGGTTTTGGAATTAGATTTAATGAAAAGGATCATCTTTCAGGGGTGGCCCAGCCTCGCATTCACAAGCCCTTTGTAACTATTTCTATCGTATTATTGCATTGTTGCTGCCAAGATGTCTAAGAAGCCGAAAACGGGCCGACGAGACGGGGGAGAACCATTGGTCAATGTTCTTGTAGTCCAGTTCTTTTCAGATTAAATGTCCTTGGCTTTGGGTAACTCGGCCTTTATTATCCGCTGGTATTTTATTAATTATTAGTTTGACAAGATCTTACTTTCTTGTGCTTATTGTTAGTTTGATGTAATTGTAAATTGAGCCTTTCAGATCGATGGTTTTAGGGCTGTTTATTGCTATTCGGGTGAATTTAAATTACATGATTTCATACAGATTTTAAAGAGTCAGGATTTTAATTCAAACTTTTAAACTGATTTCCTTCATTAACTTTTCGACACCCCAAAGAAGCAAAATACAAAACCATACCTACCAGGACTGTTTAAATAAATTAAAGCTTCAAACCCCAATTCCTTCCATTGTGTTCTCGGTGTTTTATTAACTCTTTGATTGTTATACTTGGGACTTGGGGTTGTTTCGAAAGATTCCAATCCCAAAAAGTTGACACCCACGGAGGTAAATGAGAGGATAATGATAGAAAATGATACAATCTCTTGAACAAAGATTTGGACTTCTGTCTCCCCTCTGTCTCTCCTTCCATTATTCACACCAGAATCCACAAGAGTATAAGAACTTGTTGGTTTTTTCAACCAAACATTCATTCTAAAATAAGTCCCTACATAGATTTAAATCAGGCTTCCAAGGCGTGTTTGCGTTTATATATAGATAGGGTCCAAAGCAAGAGGACGAGTGTGCAGGAGCAATTTAAAATTTCGGAAGAAATTCATCACTCCATTCAGAAATTAGGGATGGATGCAACTCCTGGTGTTTTCTGTGGATTTTTAATCTCCTCCGTCTTGGAAAGTATGAAAAGGACAGGGGATTTAAGGATTGAGAATGGAACATAATGTACATATAGTACAATGCCTGTATAGTATAATGTGTGGAACCACGGTAGTTGGAATGGGTCAAAATAATCGTCACCGTCTTCCACCATTATCTCACCAATTGTCTCCATTTTTCATGCACTTCATTCTTCTCAAAAGCCAAAGGGCACATGTATCTATGTAACTAACCCCTTTCACCATTTACAGTTGAAGAGGAATCTCGAAAAGAAGGTGTTACAGGATGGGACACCTCTTCATCATCATCATCCATCCAAATCAAGACGGTGGAAATAATATATGTTTTGTATTGTACTATTTTCATGGATTACTGTGCCTTATTCCACTGTTTTCTTTTAAAAAGCTTAAAATAATGAAAAGTCCATATCATCATCCTCCTCCCAGACCTCTCCTCCCGATTCATAAAATAATACAAGGGAGACAAAAGCTTTAAAACACAAAATAATCGCATTTTATTGTCTTGCCGAAATCTAAAGGATTCCAATTTCCGTTTCGATTCAAAGCGTGGAGTATACGTAATGTTTCATCATTCAGGCTCTATATAGAATACAGGCTGTTAAATACAGTAGCTAAAGAGAGCTAATCTGCTTCGTTTTTAGATTTTCTTGGGAAAAGTGAGGTATAAATGTGTAAACGCATTATGGAACCCGGTTTTACTCATCCGTTTAGGCTTGAATGAACTCAATCACTAATCAATAAATAAAACATGTTTTTGAAATCGATTCAAGGGCCAAGTCAAGGGCTCATTTGAACAACAGAGATGAAGGGACAATGCGGTTGCCATATATTTATTTATAAATGTCAAATGTAGAGTGGAAGGGCCATTTTTATGTCTGTGACAAATCCGAGTGCACATCATTTAATTCGAATAACAAATCCTCATCAGTCCCTTATTGAGCCGGATAAAAAACATATGTACATAAATAACTCAAGCCTATGATACGAATTAGCTATTGATGGCAGATTTATTGTACTAATGTCATTATTACTATACGATTGCGCTTTGTATTTATTATCCCATGCTTAACCTCTGTATTTTTTTATCCGGACTTTTCGATAACATGAATCCACACCCTTGTTATTCCTATTGAGAAAAAAGGCAGATTAATGAAGGCAAAAACGCTTGATTTCTCTATACTATTGTTTAATTGTATTTTATAAGTTTGGATTTTTTTTGTCAAAAGACAGGGAAGTTGATATTTCCCAATTCTGTATATTTTCATTATGCAACTTTTATGATGTATGAAGACCTTATTTGTATTGTCGTCTCGTATATTAGTTGAATGTTTTTCAACTTCCAAAAACAAGAACCCTAGTACAAGGGAAAAAACCTTCATATGCTAGACAAACGTAACAATTCTCTGTTTTTTTTTTTAGAATAAAAACTGTAGGGTAAATTACATTTATTATTATTATTAGAACATAAAAATGGTTCCGGTCTAGATAAATAAATTATTATTGAACTGTGTAAGCCAGAGAGACTACAAGTCAGTCCGTGACTAAATGTTGAGCTTTTATTTGGAAAAAGGATCCCACATCCCACAACAATTGACCATTGACAATGGCTGATGTCCAACTGTGACACTTATACTCTGCAATCATGAATTGACTCAACAACAATCGGGGATTGTGGATTGAGTGACTCTTCTCTACTTTTACAAAACTGACAAAGGAACCGGACTGTGGATTTTCCTCACTTGGTTTTGGCCTTACAAACAGAGACTTTTTCCCCGTATACTTTACTCTACGTGTATAAACTGTTTTTTTTAAATCGACAGTCTGAGAGAAGTTACAGAAGCAATAGTGATTTTTTGAAGCATTATGGTAGGTAAATGTAGTGTACTTTTAAATTTTTAGCAACATTTTTGATGTGAATTTACGTTTAATTGGACGATCGATTAGAAGCTTTACATTTTGTCAGGAAAAAGATAAATTAGCTAACTTCATGGGCGATCCGAGGATGATGAACCAAAAATAATCGATTAATGGCAAACGGAACGTGGTTAGCTCCCAAGCCTATATCTAACGTCCATGAATTAAATTGCTGTATCAGTTTCATTAGTATAATTTCTATATTATGTAGGTTCACAGATAGGTTGGATTTAAATAATTAATTTTAATGATTGGTAAAAAAAATAGTAATTATGCACAAAAAATTGTCGAATAGTTCTGAAACTGCTGGGAAATGCCAGTTCCTACAAAGTTGCTCAACAAGAATCACGTGTAACCTTGTGATTTGAATCACCTGTATTTGCATTTTGTCATTTCCAATCTTGTATTGATTTATAATCTCGATTGTAAGCACTCTATAATCTCTTGACAATCCGTTGGTGTTTATCCATGAAAATAGCCCAAGATTTTAACGCAGTTCTTAAGAGAAGATGCCTTATGTACAATACACCCACCTTCAAACCGTACTTAATCAATGCCGGTTCAGAGAGCTTCATCCTATATTAGTTACAGAATTTGAATTTAATTTTTCTTAAAAGTATTGATGATTTATTTCCATTACAGACTCTTTTATACAAATAATTTCCCCGTGTGAAATCATAAATTTATGTAAATCAACACTATAAATCAATTGCACGTAAACACTTGAATGATACATGATCTCGCTTTTTACTCTGTCCAACACCCAACGCAAATATTCCTCATCCAACTCAACATGAGGAGATGACGAGGACGAGGAGATGGTCAACATTTCCAGTTCCTCGTCCTCATCTACTGAATATATTTACAGAGATCTTCTCTCGAGGGACATGAACAAATGTATATCAACTACAACTAGCCAAGTCTTTAACCAACATTTTAGAGACGTCACATTTATCAAAGAAAACACCTAAAGAGTCACCTCAGATAATTTATGACCACTTGATTTGTACCATTATCGCCGTTTTTGCAACAAACAATCCTTAATTCATCATAAGATTGTGAATTAAAGGTTTCGAGGCGAGATTTCTCACGTTGAAGGTGTTTCTCTTCACCTCACCGCTTGCATAATGAGAATGCAAACGTGCAAATCGTATTTACATACCCTGTTCATTAGTTAGAAGTAAAATTATTGCAGCCGATTATTTATACAAAGAAATTTACCAGATTCTCTCTCAGGTCTCTAATCTTCCAAGGCCAGGTTCCGACTATATTTCATATTCGAGAGTGGAAAAGACAATCGTTAATACATAGAGGAACGCCTCGTTACATTGTTGTACTGATTATCTCAACGATCAATCTCCTATATATATGCAAAGGAAGTAGTATAGGTGTTCAAAACGTTACAAAAAAATTCGAGTTAAGTAAATTAGAATGACGTCTCGAGTCTCGACTTTAAAATGAACGTGGTTTACGAAAATCTCATGAGATAAATAAACCAGATGATTGACATATCAGGCAAATTTTTTGGTTGCAAAAAAACAAAACTCAAGAGTTAAGTGAAAAATGCTTGATCTTGTCTGTTGATAACAGGTTGACTAATTACTGACCTTCGTTATACCTACGCATTTACTCACTGAGCACTTCAAAGTAATGTAGATGCGGTGTACTGATTAAGTCAACCACAAATAGATTTGCATGAGGGGATTGCCCAAAGACGGATGACCGTTTGGCATAGGTCAGTTAGTTAGAATCTCTGAATTGGAAATCTTGTCGAGTTACACACTGGAAACAATTAAACAATCAATTTAACAAACAGTTTTTCACACAATTTAGATGATTAGAAAACCACATTTGCGTATTACAGACATACACGTATCCAACTACCCTGCATTTTATTGACCTAGGAATTTGACACTTTGCCACATTATATTCTGTCATTTGTGATCCTGTCTTTCATCGTCAGTCTTATTGAAATCTCAACAACATTCATTGAAACTGTAATTCTAACCTTCCCAATGAAATTAACAGTCGTAACATAAAGGGAAGCATTACTATTAGTAATTAGCCTCGCTTAAACAACGGATAAGTTGGTATCTGCCATCAGACACAATATGCTAATCATGCAAAACAATATTAAAATTAATGTCATCCTATTTCCTTATCCTTTCACGTAAATTGGGCATTGCATATAATCACAGGATAAATAGAATAAATGCAGTCATTGAAAGTCTACTAAACAATGCTGTAGTGTAAATTGCAACTAATTAATTTTGTCTCCACTTTCTTCTTTAGTAAAACTAACTTGTCGTTTATTTTGCAGTACATATATCAATTGCATATTGCATAGGGACTTTGTCTGTAAACTGCATCGGTATTTAAGAACTTCCTCTCAAATTAAGCTCCAACATTTCAAGTCAAAAAGTAAGATTAATAATGACATAAAAGCATCAGGAATTACTAAACAAAGCCATTAAGGGTTTTTGTAACGAGACAAACAACATATGTATCACTACTACCCGTCGATCCTCAAGATGAGCAAAAGATAAGTCAATTTCCTGGCACCCCACAGACAAATATTTACCCTTCAGCGTAATTAATTCCCAAATCAATTTCTGTATCTCTTCTCTCCTCGCCAAAGAACCTAGAGGAACATCCAGCAGACGGACAAAATGGCAATAAGACATGGCAATTACACCTTCCTCGTACTCATCGTCAGCGTCATTATCCCCTTATCATCCCATTCCATCCTTTACTTGATTGACGGGGATTTTAACCCAAGCTTATTAAACACTATAGACAATGAAGGCAAGGAAAAGCTTATTTTTTAACAAGAAATGATAAGAAGAAGGAAAAGGAAACAGCAATTTGTTTACAAGGTTCCATACCCAGTTCATTCTCAGCAGTTACATCATTTACATTATTTTTTACATATAATATGTGACGGTCGAAGAACCTGGCTTTTAGCCTGTGACTGAACGGCTTTTTAGGCATAATCCCTTGAATTAGATGTAGGATAGTGGAATAAAAATAAAACCACTCCATAAGAATATACATAGTAAATTAAAAGCAGAATGAGTCGGGATCTCCAGGAGGTCTCATCAGATAAAAACAAACGTATCAAAGAGGAAGAATACAAAATGCTGACTTCCCCAGGAATAGGTAACCCGAAAAGGCAAAGTAAATAGGGAGTAATTGTGGGAGACATACGGATTGGCCCATCAAAAACGGAGTACACTTGTAACCCGTGATGAGATGTGATGATACTGGATATCTTTGAACATTCTATTATTTACTGGTGTAAAATAAAATAAAATAATGTAATAAGTTGAATCTTGTCTATTATTCCGTTTCTTCCATACGTTTACAGTCGGAAACGTAGTCCAAAGTCCTTTCATTCCTGGAACAAAAGACAGTGCTTATTTGCAGGTTAAACCGTGATGCCGCTCTGGTCCCGTTTTTTTTAACTTTTTAACACACAATTTCCGACCAAATTATTACCATTCGATTCAGGGGTGAAAATGATCAAACCTGAGCAGAACTGAACAACGTAATTTCTCAATTTTTACCCCAAAATTGTGATTGATGATGGAGAAAGGATCATAGCTGGCTGTGTTCTATATCTGCCTCGGCATATAATATATAAGGCTATTCAATAAAAGGATGATTGATCCGCATGATGAAACGATTATCTACAACTTTTGTGAATGAAAAATTCTCAGGTGCATAGGTGGTTGTGTGGATCTGATTTCGGCGATGGACTTCACAACCTTAAACTTACAAGTTAATGTAATGGTTAGTAGCAGAAACGATACGATATCATGATATTGGACAACTAAAGGAAATTAAAGGGATTTTTTATCGTTTCATTGCGTAATTCATCCCTTTCCGGTTTCACGGAAACCTGGCCTAGTTTTCGTGTTTTTCTTACCAAAATGTTTACAGGATTAGCTCCGGTTTTTCTCGTGTGTAGAAATCCCGTCCCATATAATTTAGTCCTAGGTTATGGTTTGCCAACTTTGCATGCTCATTTATTCGTAGCTATATACCAAACAATAATTTAGAGTGTGTTAATAAACTTCCTCACAATAAATTTCTAAAAATAGAAATGGAAATTAATTTTTCCAATTCTCTGAGTCAAGGAGGATTCTTGAGTTCGGAACATCTTCCCATTTTAATTATCCAAAACCTCCGGCCGATTTCCGAACCTCAAAACCTCCGGAGGAAAAAGGTAGAGAAAAATCCCTCGACATAAAGCTGCCAGGATGATAATAATCAGTGGGAAATAACAGGGAAGAAAATTAGAGATGGGTTGGACCAGACCAACACTTCAAGGTGCCGAATGGGTTCCCTTCTTCACTTATTATTTGTAAACTTCAACTTTAATCATTTTTAACTGAAGAGAACTTCTTGAGCCTTACAACCAACATCGGCCATTAAGGGTTGGTTGGCTGGAAAGTAAGGAAAGTCCGTTTACACTAACACACACACACACACACACATAAGGATTTAAATTTTGAATAGAGGGTCAAACTAAAGAACATATTGTGTTCAAAGCCGAAAGGCGAGCATATGTCATGTCGAAAAGGGCATCATTTTGGGGTCAACCCTTTCCTCACGTTATCTATACAGTTTTGAAAAATAATTTTATTGTGCTTTTTCCGAACCGAACTCCTATAATTCTCCCTACTAAACTATACTTATGAACGCATGAAAGCTCATGTAGAAGTCAGAGGCTAGAAAACCCATCACCTTAAGGAAAGCCATAAGGTTGATTTGCCATGTTCTCCTCCAGCATCCTTGTTGTTTTTCGTGTAATTTACTGCCCTGTAATTGCCATTTACTTAAAACTTTAAAAGCGTAAGCATGATGGGACTTGGATAGATTATTCCTCTCCTTTTCACAAATGACTTTCTGACGATTTTCGTATTACTCTAAGGTAAATACCGGCAAAAGTTTCAATTATTCCTCGCGTTTTGTTCCTGGTTCCAAGACGGAAAAAGAGTTTGTAAAAATGAAGACGAGATCTGGGAAAGGGTTTACGTTTTAGGGCTCTTTAATGATAACTTTGGAGAGATGATAAAATTATTCTCACCTGGATGATCTGCAGCTCATATAATATTTACTTTAAATCCTGAGAGCAACCTTATTATCTTGTAAAGAATCTGAAAGTATCGAAATAACGATCCCTTTATTTAAGGGGGATGAAATGATATTTATAACCAGGACTGGGAAAGAGTTCGTTTTTAAAGCTACAGAATAAATATTGCGTTTTTTAGATATTTAAATTTTGGACTTACACCGCACCTAAATACGTGTTGTGTAAATGAATCGAACCGGATCCTCGATCACCTTTAGGGACTGGAGGATCGTAAATATAAATAGGATTCGATATTTCTCGGTGGACATGAAGTAAATTATAATTGCCTGGGTTATTAAGTAAAGAAAGAAGAGAGGATAAAAGAGGATGAGTTTGGATTTAGATTTATCTGGTCAGTCTTGCCTTCCCTTCAGTCTATAGGGAACGAAGCAGGGTGTTTTAACCTGTATTATTAAGATTATTATTTGTGAAGGGAAAGGTGCGATAAAACCACTATTTACTCGCCTTGACGTATCAAAATAAATATACGCTTCACGCCACGGCTCCCTTTTGTAGAAAACAAGTTGGCCCAAGCTACATCCTCCTTCTTCATCTCATCTTATTATTATGATGATGATGAACAACAGTTTTATTATTATACTTTATAACCTAAAACACTTCTACAGCCAACAAACAACATTCTAAATTCTCGGAGATGGATTGGCCTGGAGGATGGAATATGGCCTGTAATTCAAGTTTATGTATTTTATGATTGAAGACCCAAACAACAAACTAAATAATTAATCCTCTGCCCAATTTTAACTTATTTTTATACCCGACCCCGCTACTATCATCATTATTCACATGCGAGAGAAGAGGTGTTCGTTTTATGTTTATTCTGTTTTTTTCTAAACTATTTACTTCCATTATTATTTCAAGTTCTTTTTAAAACTTCGAAGGTAGTGCGGTTCGTGGATGAATTTGATTTTTTAATAAACTTTATCGATATATTTACATTAGATCGAACGCTTTTCGACAGCTATTATACTGAAGTTAAATTTCGTTTAAAATTCTTCGAGTTTTATGATGTATAATTGTTCGGATTTTGAGACATGACTTGATTCTGTGCTTTTTACACCCTTAAAATGCCACCGGAGATAAATCTCTACAACCTACCTACAGCTTGCCTCTATATAATGGATTGTAATTTAGAGAGTCGATTAGGGCAATAAAATGTAAATTCTGGAATTCATTATGGCAGCAGAGCGTTGGGCTGAAAAAAAAGTAACTGATGTTTCATTGGCCTGATACCTCCAGCACTGAATTTGGTTTTGATAGATTCGAGACATGAAGGTTTGAACGAGATGTCTACTTCCATAAAAATACTAGATCTTAACGGATTGGCTTAAATCAGAGGGTTTTGAGAAGTTTTTATGGCAGCTTATGGCTTTAAGCAAAGAAATGTTGTTTGAAATAATGGAAGCTTCTGTTCGCTTCAAATGCGTTGGGATTTCGGTTGTCATGTTGTAAAGTAAGAGATGCCATAATGCCATTTGAGTCCAGCCTTTTTAGTGTTGGAAGGACTAAATGCCACGAGATTACTTCAAGTAAGTGGTTATAGTTGCTTTGGATAGACTTTTCCAAGATCGGTGAAATTTTGTGCTAGGGATTTAAAATCAAAAATTGCATCTGACGATTTTGAATTTTTTAGGGTTATTGTCAGATAAGTGCGGATGTCTCGATGAGTGTCTGTTGATTATGAATTTAATTCAGATTTTAGAAATGCTGTATGAACATTTTTATTTTAAGATTAGTTACTCAAAGCCAATGATCAAAACCGTCGCTTGAGTATTTTGTTGTAACAATTGTCACAGATGTGAAGGACTTCTCGATCAATTTCAAGCGTTTAAGAGCCAATCCAGATGCAATTTGTAAGTGGAAAAACGGTTAGTTGTATCTGCACTATTAAAAAACTAATTATTACAAGTTTGTTAAAAATCATATGGGACACCCGACAATAGTTTTTCATTTAAATGAAATTTAGGTGAAAATGGGTGGTCCAGGCTCTAAATACAAGTTCTTATTAAATGACCTTTAGTTCTCATATTATACAAAAGACATAAGGGATATCGGAATGACTATACTAGAAATATCTTTTACCATTACCATAATTTGTCTTCAAACTGACAAAAAAAAATATTAAAATTTTATTATTCTTTAAGAAACACCTTTGGTAATAGTGATCAAGAGCCGATACAATAGCTCTCTAACAAGGTGGGCCTATTTAGTCATAATAGATTGTCGACGAAAATTGCCAAGTTGACTACGGGAATTGCATAATTTTACCCAAACGAGACAGTCATCGGTTGGATAGAACCATCATTTCAACTGAAATAACGATTTCTTGACAGTCCCCAGAGAGTCTACACTTCCCATGCCTCTTGTAAGCATAGTCCTCCCTGTCACCTTATTTTTTACAGTCCCTTCAGGTGTGTTACTAATGTATCAGGTTACAATCAACAACAACAATCCCCGCCGAGAAACTGACCAGGAAAAATCAGAGCCGTGAAACAACTCTCAGCAACAATGTCATACTCTGTCTGTCGGACCGGCCTTATTAAAAATTCTTTAACGCTCTTGTCCAAATATTTTCTCGGAGCAAATGGATCATAAGATTTCCCACACTTCCCATGTCCATTTGATCGGGAGAACGAGTCGGGTTGTCTATTAAAATCTTTTTTGAAACCCTCATCTCTGACTAACTACTCTCGTCAGTGGTGAGCAAGTCTTTGAAGCATTAAAGAAGTCAGTAAATCTACTAAATGTTACAAAACACCACGACAAGCCGGGCTTCGTTTAAAGGATTTTTTAACAGGTTGTAGAGGGTCTGCTTTTTTCGTAGCTCTTCTCGTTTCAACATAATCATGATGTTGAATGTCCTATAGTTAGAAGGGATTGAGTTGATACACGGTATATGGGCATAATCCATTTGAACGTGTGTAGCTGTACTTGTTGAAGCTTAATTTGATAGCATTGGTATATAATCGTAAATATGATAATAATAATGCCTTACATTTCATACAATTTAAATAGTTGGCTGGACAAACTAGTTCTTGGCCGAGTTCCTTTGAGGCTTTGAGGCTCTTGAGCTTTGCGGTGTTACTTTTGTTGTTGTACACATTACATTACAATTTACAAGTTATTTGTACTGGGAATTTTCACTGGGATAAAAAATAGAGCACAAACCAAACCGACTTGGTCTTTAATTTCAGAAAAATCTTGTGGACAAGTTTGTTTTAAATACGGAGGCATTTCTTATATGGAAACGTGGAATGAAATGAATGCTTAAACATATTATAATGTATTCTGTGCCCATGAAATAAAAAATAGCCATTTTTTTGTGGTCTGTTTCCTCTACTGGATTTCTTTGTTCAGGACTGAGGATGAAGCAAAGGGGTAACTGGATTGATTCAAATTTCAAATGAACTAGATTTCACGGCTTAGCTCTAAGGATAAATGCAAATAAAGGAACCGAAATGTGAGGAAGTTATATTTATGTATATGGATGGACAAGGGTATTAACTTCTTGGTCTTTATCACATTGAATAAGGTATTTGTAAGAACAGGGGTTCTGAATAAAAATTAATGCTAATAACTCCTATAGGAAATGCTGTGTTTACATGTTTAATACATCCTAATCCTGACAGGCCGACAGTTGTCCAAACAGGATTTAGAAATTAGTTTATGAGCGTTTTTAAATTCATCTTCGTGTTAATGAAATGATGAGATCGGGAACGGAGATACAATTACGATTACAAGTTGTGTATCTAATTTATAGCATGAAAAATTTTTGATGTTAAAATTGTTTGAAATTTTTCGGTTCCCATCCTTGCAGAAAAATGTGTCTCAAAACTTACATAATTTACCCGATCCATCTGCCTGCCTGTAAAAATTCGCATGCTATCGAAACAATGCCAAATATCACCAGGGAGAAAGTTAGTAGAAGAAAGCCATGGGGATTTAAAAATTAAATCTAAAGAATTTCTAATATTCCTAGTTTTTATGATTGGATCTCCTACTAAAAAATGACATCGCCATTCGACCAAGTTGGGTCACTCTTACAAAGAGACGCTTTCCACTACTGCTTGGTTTAGTATTAGGAGCCTCGAGTGGACCGGGGACATGTCCTCGTTTAGAACTCATGCTCCGGTATATTTTTCAAATAAGACTACCACCACGTCGAAAAGAAAACTCAAATAATTTGAGTTAAGAACCCCGTTGTCCCCAATGAACAATGATGGAACAAGGAATAGCAAAGTTACTTTTGACCTTCCCCAAAACAGTGCCAAGAAGAAGTCTGTAAGCGAGCGGAAAAATTCCAGAGGTCCCTCCGATTTCAAGAAGCTAGCTCGTCTCAGACTTCACAAAAACCCCGAAGATGCTGTCGTACGTGTCCTAATCCTAAAATGATCCTTTCAAGCTACGTAATTTTAATTATTTTTTTTTTTCAATTTTTTTAAGATTTCTGCAGTACAACCCTCTACTCAACCGGAGGAACACGAAAAGCCAAAACCCGTGGAAGAGGAAAGTAGGATATCCCGATGGACTGAAAGTTTTAAACAATATTGTGACAAAAGCGACGTTTACGCTTCGACTCATGCGACCCCCTTTCATAGGCTCTGTATCAGCATTGCCGTTGGCCTTATCCCATTTCTCCTGATAATCATCATTTGGGACCTGGTGGCTGCCCTTATCTTCGAAATACCCGACTTGTCCTTTATTAATGCCCCTCTGTTTATCCTGGTAATTATTATTATCACCAAACCTCTAAAAAAAATAATGATCTTAGGTCAACTAAAAGTTACACAACTTGACCTCTGACCTCTCTCTTCCTGATTTCAGATAATAAGTTTTGTTGCGATTCCCTTATCGCTGTATGGCTATATGACCGAGTATCTCCTCCATGAGTACAGCCGCTTATCAATCGTGGCCCTGATTTGTATCTGTAAGTGAAAGGTAATTTAATTCCGATTTCCAGCTTTGGTGAAAAAGACCTAGAATTGCAGTCATGTATAATTGACATCTCTCTATTTATAGTTGTTCATCCCATTCTGTTCTTAGTCCGTGCTTACATGGAGTATCTATTTGATGGGTTTCGGAACGAGCAAGCTCATTACATTGAAATCCTCGGGTCTGGAGAACGGTACGACTACCCCGTTGGCACATTTTCCAAGCAAAGTGAGGATAAGGATAATTAGTTGTAGATTACCTTAAGTAGACTAATGTGAGACCGTTTTTGAAGTCGTGGTGGATCGTGGTTTCCGTTTATAAATAAGTAATGTTCTATTGAAAATCTGAATAAAAACTCCTTTGACTTTTTTCGCACAACCTGGATTTTTTATATTTTCAGACTAGATTGCGATTGGATGTTCATAATTCTCTTAATTGTATTTTGGAGAGCGAATAGTTAATTTATTACGAAATTAGACATTATTTACTACAGCTTCATTCAGTATTTTCCACAGAACCTGCTCAAAATTTTCTTACATCAACATAATAGGAACAGTCGATTTTATTCTCGACCAATTTTTCCAATTTTCCTGAATTTTCTTTCTCTTGTAACTTCCAGTAACTACTACTGATTTTGGGTGCGAGTATCCTGCTTATTCTATGGAGTCTATGAAGGGATGGGGGAGTTATTTATTAGGAGAATTTACTCCATAAAGACGATATAGATGCCTATAATGCAAACCTTGAGGTTCTAACTTCTACCGAGGTTCCTTTGTGAAGCTGCAAAATGCAATTAATAACCGATTCTCAATTCCAGCCTGACTAACCTTCTCCGTAAATCTACGAGCCCATCGGGTTAAAGTACATAATCTTGTTGACTCTGCAGGTAAGTTTGGTTAAAATGGGCGTGAAGCAGGACTCTTCTCGTACTTAGAATAGCCGGATGGAAAGTGTAGAGACGAAGCATAGGAGATGAGCGTCGGTCATTTTTATTGGTATTGATAAAAGGGGTAAAGGGAACGCCGAAAAGGTGGCATAAATCATCCCTCGAGAGAAAAGAAATGGTCTCGAGTCTCTTGAAAAAATGTAAACAGGGATCTCGGTCCATTCCAGTAATCCCCGTATAAATCCTATTTAGTAAATTGGTCGTGCCAGAAGTAACTAACTCTTTATATGGTTTACCTACACAATTATCTCGCTTATTACGAGGACCAGCTCACTCACACACACTAGACTCCGCTTAACTCCTTCATGGATCTATTTATCTCACTTTAAGATGAGACACAAGTTTCAAATGGCCGTAGCTCTCGGGAATTATACAAAATACTGGGACAAGATTGCAATACTTGCAAATTAGCACGCAAATGGATGGGGAATTATTTCGGGGGGGGGGATTATTATTCGAAACTCCTCGATACAATCTACAATCCAGTCAATAAGTATTTTAGCTTGTGTTAGGCAGTAGATCTATTTTTGAGGGTTGTGGAATTTTACAGGTTGATACATATAGATGTGAAGTTATTGTGTTTCGTTTCGTATCAGAAGTTCGTTTAATTTTTGACATCAAACCAAAGGAATCTTATGTTACTGAATCATATAAAACAGGCTAATCACTCGAGAATTTTGAAGCAAAATTATTGAATTTGACCTAGCGAGAAAACATCTAAAATATTCACGTGAATTAATTTTGTTTGTGCCGGCCCTAACTGGGCTAAGCCTTAAAAAGCCTTCGAATAAATAAAGTAACACCTTAAGATATAATATTATTATACCTTCTTGAAAAAGTTAGCTTTAAGCAAAAGACTCTTTTCCCCATCTCCGTTAAACATCCAATGAATTCTGTTCTGCCTAATCCACGTAGTTTTTAATAAATATTGCTCATAGAAGATAGCCTCCATATCCATCCTTTCATCCTTTTGTGGAAGGGCCGAAGAACCGACAATAATGCAGGAAAACCAATACGTGTTCCTAAACCTGTTGTACTCTTCTACACATTATATAATATGCATCTCGTAATTCTTCATGAAGGGTGATCCTGGCCGATGTGATGTATGATCTATAGCTTTTTTTAGAAAAAAAGAGGAGGATTACTTATCGCAGCTACATCCTTTAATTTTAATTTTTTCCTCTTTAAGAGAGATAGGGAAAGCAGAAGACATTACACATCGGCAACAATAAATATAAGTCATCCACTCCTATGTGCTCTAAACCTTGATAATAGTATACACAATGTGTTTGTTAATGACAAATAGCCCAATGGATTCGGCCCACTTTAACTGGATAAGGCCCATAACTGCCAATTCTTGTATATAATGCTAGAAAAGCTCTGACTTATAACTCAAGTAATCTCCATCCTTAAAGCTAACCCTTTTACCTTTATCTCCCGTGTAAATCAGTATTCAAATTCCTGCTCGGGGTTTTTGCTTTTGTTGAGCCGATTCTTCATATTGCCGATATTTGGTTTGACTAATCGGAATTGACAGTGAGTAAAAGGGTTGGGAATTAAGGTCCTAAACGGTTCAATCGATTCCTGTACACGAACTGCAAGTCTCGTTGAAGGAGGAAACCATTACTGAAATGGAAGTAGAGTCATGATGATGGGGAGCAGGTGTAGAGGAAACGGGCTGTTGGCTTTCCTCATTACAAACTCACCTGCAATTAAACTTTCCTCGATACTGAATTATTGAATATATGCTAATCCCCTTTGTCCACCGGAACCACTTGGGCTCACCCAAGCCTGTAGTTTGTAGCTAACTTGGCTCGGGAGTCGGGAGGATATCCTTGGGATTTCAAGTACAAGTAGATTGCTTCTGTAACTGTATGCAGGACGGTACTGAAAATTGCAGACGGCTCGGCGCCCGTAAATCTGTACGAAGCGGTTGAAACCTAAAAAAATCTGAAATTCTATCGTTTTTGAATTAGAATTTAAGAATTTCTAAGCACATTCCTTTTTATTTTTAAAAAGAAATTCCTTGATTGCATTGACCATGAAATTTCTTAAAATCATCTCCACCTCATACAAAGACCTCTTTTTAAGTCGAATCCAAGATCTAAGAGCAGGTATACTCACTGGTCTTATTTATAGAGAGAATGCGATCCATATGCAACGCAACGGGTACATTACTGTGCAATAATTCACACAAATCGGCCCGGTCAGCTCTCAACTATTTCAAACCCTCAGAATTGGATTAAGAGACCGACAGAGGCAGAGCATGCAAATAGAAGAAGGAATTCCTATTCTCTAAAGCCGGAGGTTAGTGATGCATTTAAAAATGTGAATCTGCTCCAAGGGCTCGGGTATTTATTTATGCATTCTTAAATAACCATAAGAGTCCAATTCAGAGATATTATTAAATTGTAAAGGAGAAATAATCTCATCCAATCTATTCTACTCCTCTTTCTTTCGGAGGAAAAAGTCAGGTCTTACAGAGAGCTCGTAAATAGAAGCAACTGGATGGAAATGAATTCGAGTTCCAGAGACGAAGAATAAGAAGTTGAGAGAGATGAGGATTTTATGAAATGAAGGATATTGCTACAGTTCTAAAAAAACGAAATAAAAAACATATCCCACTATTTAAATTTGTTTTTTTCGTAGTTCCTCACCATAATAATGTTATGCAAGATGATGAGCATATATATGGATGATTGTGTGTGTATGTGCATTATGATTATTATTATGATTCTGATTATTATGAATTGACAAGCGATTAGGTTTAAATGACTGTCAAAATGCCATATAACCAATTGAACTTTTTTCCCCTTACGTGTGCCGACACTCAACCAAGCATTTCATTTACCAATTTTTCATCGATAGGCCCGTTTCCCTTTGACAGTTCTCTAAAAATCCAATTCCCAGTCTCATCTAGAAGAGAAAGAGCTTACCGTTTGAAACTTCTCTCTGAAGAAGGTATTATTCGAGCCCTTGTGTAATAACAGCCCCTTGTCGGCATCTTCTTCAAGATTTCAAGACTTGACCGAGAAAAAATAATATCATCTCGCCTTGTTCAGTCACTGCGCAGAGGGATTTGAATAATTTATTTGAGCGTTGTGCCTGAACTATTGGAGGTACTTGGTTTAATTAAATGGTACTTTAAATATCAAGTAATTTAATCGTATTTTAACAGGTAAATTGCTGGTACACCGGGTTTTGAAGGGTGATTTAAGGTGCCGTAGATTATCCTCCGCGACATCCCCATCATTACCAATTAAATGACTTTGCACGTGTTTTGTTCCAACAAATTGGATTTAAATGGTTTTTAAGCAGTACGTAATTTGATATGGGGTTTCAGTGTCTATTTTTAGACTTGTTAGTTACGGATTATCTTATCTGGGATGCATTTACACGTGTTTTAATTATTTAATTGGAATGATCTTCAAAATTTAAATGCATAAATGATTAAATTAGTACTAATTATATGTACATGTACCTAATATAGATGACAAAAAATGTATTATTCAATTATTCACGTGTTTTAATTGTAATTTTAATTCAATTTAAATGCTTTCAAAAAGGATATATTTTTGCATTTCCTCCTTTTGAATTATCAGACGCCACTATCTGATCACATTTTTACACGGTCGTAATTATTTAATTGGTATGATCTTCAAGCTTTTGTTCTACTTGCGTAATGAAATGGGTAATTTATAAAATTATAAGTAATTAATTTATAAAATGTACTATAAATTTACATGAAATCCTTTGAAAAAGGATATATTTTGTTAGTTCCTCCTCTTAGGTGTAAAGTTACAAGTCACCCTCATTACGTTCATAATTATTTAATTGGATTGGAATGATCTTCACATTTTTTTAGTGACAGGGTTTTTCGAGATTTTGGCCTCATTAGTTATTAATAAGTCTCATAAATTCCAGCTAGCAATTAGCCGGACGTGATTGAGAGCTTTAAAAACACGAGTAACATTTAATTCCCAAGTCACTTTAGCTACTACCTACACATAAATTATCAGGTATATCCTATATAATGTACCATAATTTATATTACTTTTTAATCTAGTAGTTCACAAGGATAAAACTAAAGTTGTGGAGAAATTAGCATAAAATACTCATGAAAAACCACAATCTTTCTATCTTTCCCACATTTGCTTCAAGTCTGTAAGTTTTAGTAAACCCACTTTACACTCGTCTTGACTGAGATCATGAGTTATGAATTATGAATTATTACTCCGCAATTTATCGGCAGCTCGTTCAATCGACTATAAGACAATCCTACAAGAACCAAGGAAATAAGAAGTTGACATGATTTGCATATTCAATTTCATCTCAATCCAACCAAACGATTGATTTCATCTGTAGGTGAAGAAAGAAACAATAATTTTGCTCAAAGAAGTCTTCATTGATTTCCAAGACAAGGCTTCTCTCTAGCTGCATTTTCGATCGTTTCAATGAATGACTGCATAAATATAAAATATAGGGAAGAGAGACAGGAATATCAATAACATCGACAATCGACATTCAACAAACACTCACTCTATCCTCCCATTATAACCTCATCGAACATTATAAATTGTAAATATTCATAATTCATATTCAGTCAATCCATACGTGAGTAACCTTATTGATAAAATATGCCTACAAATTAGCATTTAGCAGAGAGACCATACCGACCAGACGACCACCACCACCTGAGGACATTCCAATTTGAAAGGCAAGCAAACAAATAAATTCACAAAGATGAGAAGAACAATGGCGATAATGAAATGAGAAAATCATGAGAGTAAGCAAATAATGGAGATTTGTTAAAGAATACTCTTGATACTTTACCTGATAACCATTTAACTCACAGAATAGACAAATTATCTTACAAGGAATTCCTATGTCCTATGAAATTATCCCATTAGATTAGACAAGGATAATTATAATTCGAGCAGTTTGTACTTCTTCAAAATTGAAATGCGGAATTGTAGAGCTACGCACTCAGGAGATAATTGGGGTTAATTTGGCTACCCTTGAAAATTGTTAGCTAAAGAATTGGCGAAATTAATCATTTACATCAACTGTCAGAAATATCTGATTTTAAAGTGCGATCAGTTTTGCAATTAAACACTGAAATTATTATGCTTATTTGGTTAAATCCTATGTGTTTATGAGTGTAACTTGATAATTCCAGCAACTCTTCAAACACTTCTACTCGTTTAAATTACAATAGAGAACTCAAAGGTTACTAGTTCAGTAAGTAATTTGTCTACCCTTGAAAATGTAGGTTAAACAAAATCGACGAAATTAATTGTTTTAAATTCTACAAACTTTTCCTAGTCTAGAAGCGTATTTGCAGCTCAAAACTGCTTATCATCGGCAGTAATCAAATATTTAATCATCGGTTGTGTCGGGAAGGTTCATATTGTGTAATAATATTAATTTAATGAGCTCATGAATACTCAAGGAGTTAGAACTTCAAATACTTTAAAAAAGATACATAAACTGTTTAAACTAGGAATAAATTCAAGTCACATCGAGAAACCCTTGCGAATTTCAAAGATATTAAAGTGATAAGAGTGTGGGCAGCAGAGCAGCAAATTTACGTCAGTCCGGTTGCTCGTGTCAATTAGAAATCCCCCAGAACCTGTTCTCCCTTATATACCTTGTATATTTTACTCACCCTGGACCTCTAAATCTTATATCCTACTCAGGATTATGAAATCATGTCTTTAAATGTGTACACTCTAGAACAGCATGTAATTGTAAGCTTAGCTTTTTAACAATACAAGCCTTAACTCTCCGATCTACAGAGAGTTCTTCACCATTTAACGGTACGAATTTACCAGAATCCCGACCGGACCTTAAAAAAATCCCCACATAAACCTAATCTCCCTTCATGTCAATCCAGTACTTTCCTGCTGTTTTTATTACCCACACTGACTGTATTGCAAAAGTCAGTAGTAACTTATTTCCAAAACCTTTGTTTGGTCGACAATAATCCAGATTCTAGTTTTCATTAAACTGCAACAACTCTTTGGCTCAACATTTTATTTCCATCCAGAAAATACTCGTTTCCCGTCTCAGTTAAATCCGCTTCACGGTCCGTTGACAAAACAAGGAGTAGTTATGTTTGTTGGGCTTGTAAAAATAATAAACTATAAATTATCCTTGATTGTTCTGCTGTGGGTACGAGTACAGGTTATAGAACTTTAATTTATTCCGATGATCCTATAAATGTATAATTTCATACCGAGCTGCTTTTTCAATCAGTATATAGCTATAAGGGATTTTGCAATGCTTGAATTTGCAATTAGATTACTTGATGGTATTTGTAGTTGAAATTACGGTCTGTTTTATTAGGAGCAAAATCGTAAATTATTTTACTGTAGAAACTAATTAGTCGGACCCGTTTGTCTTCCCTCAGGTGAGGATACGTGTTTAATTTGTTGTGGCAGCAATTTCTCCGGTATTATAAACCTCGACTTTGATTACTTCTGTTTCTACAAATCTACAGACATACAAATGTAGCGATCCATGTCACTCTCGATTACCTAGCTTTGTCTTTAAATTAATAAAACAATTGTTGTTATGCTCAGAGGAAGTAATTCCGTGTCTCATTTATTCTAATTTATTTACTCAGTCTCCGTCCTAATAAAAACTATACAGATTGTGTGAAGAAGGAACGGGATGCATATTAAGTATTAATTGTTTATGGGGACGTGGACTTTATCGTTTAAATGATTCCCCGATAATTGACTTTTATTTTTACTCCCAGCTTAGGACAGTAAGTTATGGCTTCCTCTACACATTATGTTATGAAAATATCCCTCCAATTATAAGTTAATTAATTTGTTAATATTCTGTGGATTCTACTGATTTTCTTAATTATTAATGTTTATTCCTGTGGCTTCGTTTCCCCCTCTTGATTAATTCAATTTCCATTTACAATGGGATACAGTAACGGTTACAAGTTACAACTGACCTTTGAAAGAACCAGTTGTCAGTCAGTGGCTTATCGAAACAGTTTCCCTTGCTAAAACGATAAGAGAGAGACGAAGAGGGGCTAACAACCTCTTATTATTATTATTATCTTCTAGAAGCCTGAACTGAATTCATTTTCATGAGGACAACCGGAGATTCAAAGGTTTAACCGGCCTTTTCCCCGAGGGCGTGTAGGGTTTGCATTGGTTTCGTAAAAACAAACCTGGTTGACTCTACAATTATTCGCAAATGGCAATAAAGTATATTTTACAAGACATGCAAAACATCAACAAAATCTGCATGAAATGCGGAGGATATCACAGCGGATGAAACTGATGAGTACGTACGGTTGGCTGAAAAACAGAAACCTATGATTTAAGGATTTAAAACTCATTCAAAGGTGCAAGTAGTAGTAGAGAGGCGAGTTTGATTAACAAGCTAGAGCAGGATTCTACATTCTACCTGACAATCTGCAATCTCAGATCAGAAGATAAATATTTAACTAGACAGACATGAACTGCCTTTATACTTTAAGGTGATGAACCACTAATTAAAATTAAAGTTTAAAACCAATAATTAAATTTAGCTGAGTTCTCCCAGCTCCTTACAACTTGCGTTCCTTTCAGAGTTGTGGCAAATCTGATTGAATGGATAAGTAAATATGAGAGGAATGGATTGAGGCAGATTCTTCCTCCTCTCTAATCTAACTTGAATTGAAGTCAAGTTTAAACTGCTCAATTATTTTCTCGAATTACATTACATTCATCTATGATATGATATCTACTTTGTTCAGAGGGTTGTATGTATATTTGTATTTTGATTTGGAAAGACTGAAAGGCAGTTCCTCCTCTTTCTCGTCCTTTTATTCAATTACTTTGTATTTACTTATTACGTTTCTTTCTTATCTCATCTTCATGCAAAATACAGAGTAGTTTTTCTGTCTTGTGGATTTTATGCTTGTAAGAACATGCACGCGAACTGGCCACCAACAACGAATTTTATCCAACTCCTAGAAATCCGGTAGTATCAAGTAGATTGGGAACGAAATCCTCGTTGTTGTGGTCCTATTTGTATTTACGGTTTGTTCAAGAACGTTTAATTCATTCAGTCAGTGGAGTGTGGATGTTGGCCTTTTCTAATTGTTAAACAGAGAGTAGCATAATTTGAATTCATAAAAATTAAAATGCTAGTGTGAAACGAAAGGCAGGGGTTCTTTAAGCAGGTTCTTTTGCTGTGACTTCAAAATGTAATTTTAAAATGTACAGCCGTCTGACAATGGGGAAAACGCACAGCTTTTCAATCCAGTAATTTTGTAGAAGCAATTGTTTCTAAATGTTCAAATAAACAAATATTTCACGGGTAAATCTATTGATCAGATCAATTGAAGAAATTTGCATTGTTAGTATTATTCTGCGAAAAGTTTATATTCTCCCTACAAAAATGTAATTGTGTTAGCTATCCAAGTAAAATTTGAATATAATTAACTCGTGATTGTGTATTACATAGGTAAAATTGATAGCAATCAAAATCATTTCTTAGATTCGAATGTTATAGATTCAAGAACAGAATAATTAAGGATGTCTGGAAACCTGTTAAATATTCTAAGAATTTAATTTACAACAAGTTAATTAAAAAACAGTCATTAACGGCAGTTTTTGCAAAATAATCTCTAAAAATTGCATTTCCTTATAAATAGAACCCATCAAGGCGCTTCCAAATTGAATAATAATATGTCTGGAGATTTTGAAAATGTTAGCAAAGCCAATGCCAAAGTAATACTATAATAATCTAATTGTGAAATAAGGTGAGAAATAGATTCAAGGGAGAGGATCTTAAAACTAGAAAAAAAATTCAAAATAGCTCAAATCAGCCATTAATTCATAACCACATTTGCTAAACTGGCTAACAAAACTGAATGTTTTCACAGTGACAAAGTTCTTGAATTTTACATCGTTGCTAAACCAAGTTTAACTATATTCCCATGCTAATAGTTCTAATTCTAATGACAATTAGTAAGTCCTCTATCTTGATCTCACGTTACAGAAACAAATTACTAGTGAAATAGCACTTCCTATTTCTACTAACCCTCCTAACTCCGTTTACTTTATTAGCAGAGCATTTATTGACAAACGTCTTCATAATATTCTACAATTTGAAAAGGCTAATTGTCAAGAGAGCCGAGATAAGTGGGAGTAATCCCTGGGTAATGTGTCTTAATTGAGGAAAATTAATTCATTTCATTCCGCTTTATTGCCCCTAATTATATGCTTCGAGTTATTAGTGTTATGCTCCTGAATATATGTACGGAGCCTGCATCAAAGAGAGCTGAGACATTTAACATTATCAAGCGTTCTTCAGTCCTATTCTTCTAGGAATGGATCTACGGACAATTAATTCCATTATGTTTGATATCCCACAAAAATTAATGATATTTAACACCCCTATTACTGAATGTACTCAGTGCAATCCAATGAAATGTTCAAGTCTTCTCTCTAACTATAATCATACATGCTGAAGACTGACTGACTGGGGAATTCCAACAAAAACGGCGAGGATAAAGAAATGGTGATGGTCTTTATTTGTATATACTCGACTGCATTATTTTACTCATAATTAAATATTAATGATGCTCGCAGTCGGCTCAGATTTGAGCTTTTTATGTCTATTTTGCAAAGTTGTCGGCAGAAAGTGAAGGTAGTCTGTAATTATGATTAATAAAATAAAACAAAAACCATTATTTGTTTCTATATCTGAAGCCGGTGTGGATTCGATTGAATTTGCAACAATGATAAAAGGATAATGCAACAGTAAACTACACTAATCGTGGACTAAATGATTGCTTTTATGATGTTAATGACACCTTGTATTTATATTTTATTTAGAGGAATTACTGCGTTACTGTATGTTGTATCTATCTGCGAATCTAAAAATCTAAACTGAAATCCAAAGATCCCATTCCAGATAATTAGTTACAGGTAGTTATTTTTAACACCAACTTTATTTCAGCAATCCCGACTACTAATCCGTTTCGTTTTGCTGGTTTTGTTCCGTATAGATAAAGAGGTTTGCATCAAGTATCAATTCCCTTATTCTTTCCATGTAAATTTGGAGTTATCATTTCGGCCATCGCTTTCATTCAACTAGATCTGGTATCTATAATATTTACTACGCTGTGGAGTATTGATACGGATTGGTGAAGATCAATTAACATGGTTGATTTGCAGATTTGAATGCCGATTACGATGAAGTTTGGCCATGTGAAAGTGTTGAAACATAAGGTTTAAAAGTAGTCTGGCCGGTATTGAGCATTATTGGACTAAATGTTGTTATTTTTTGCTCCGTTTTTACTTTAAAGGCAAACAGAAAACAGACTAATTATTGTCTGCCGATTTTACAAGGGATAAAACAGAAACCTGAACCTGTAGCTAAAAGGTTAAAAACACAGTCTCAGCAACTCAAATTGTTGTTTGGTTTGGACTAAGCCCAGCACTACCAAATTACTAAAGTATCAACAACCGAGGCTAATACCGTGGGATCCTTGTAATTCATCTGAGAATTCGTACTAAACTCGACTGAGAGAGTCAGTGAACAAATCGATCCTGAGGTTTAAAGGAAACCAACTGCAATTTAGTGGAATAAGTTTCGGGCTAAAGGAATGCACTTGTATATTTAATTAAGATAAATAGTTTAATCTCTGCTAAATAATTATGATTACAAATTAAGCTTCAACTGCGTAAGTAGCCCTTGTCAAGTAAAGCTATTCCATATCTAAAACATTGTAATTCTCAAAATGCAACCACGCCATTTAGAACGATCGAAAAGTTACAGACACAAGGGATTTATTTAGAGAAATACGGTATATTGATGGGTCCTGAATCGGAGCAATTTGTCCTCAGAAATTGGTACCGAAATGTCCAGGTCCCTCGGGTCTGAATCATACTCGCCGTAATTGACAAGACTGGATTCACTCTAATCCACTTTTTAGCATGCAACATGTACTACTTTGTTTTAATAATATAAATGTTTACGAATTACGGAAAATGATTCAAAAGGCACATGGATTAGTACTGGATGGCACATGGAATCAATTAGTCAAATGAACTTTCGTCCCCCAAGACTTACGTTTCAACTGCTCCTGTTGTGCAATAAGTACTCATAACATTCGACATTTTAGAAGCTGTAACAATTAATATTAGTGGATTGTCGAAACCCTACTACCAATTTATGGTTACTTATCCACCTGCTCTCCATAAACATTTCCATGTCAGTTGGTCCAGTCCTGCTTGTCAGTTTCTCTTTTTATGCTCTATTAAAACAATATTATACTTCTGCTCCCTCTCCTTCGTGTTTTCAGTCAAAGTAGTCACAGATGACATTTCCATTGGATTTTGGAACTGTCCTTCCTACCAAACCAATTTTACTTACATTATGGAGATAATTATGATGACATTATTATTATTATTGTAGGAAATTATGTTACTTCATTCCAATCCTCGTGTTCTTTAACTCAGACAGTCCTATCGTAATAAATGATCGGATGGACGGATGAAACTACCTCGGCTTTGAATGATTAAAACCGAATTAATGAACTCCCAGAGGTGATAAAAGCTAAATGGCAATCGAAGAAATTATTCGAGAATAAATGCAATCATTTGATACGTGTGTTTCCACAAGGTTTACTTTGATCATGAATGTCGTTCTCTTTTTTATTTATTATTTTTCAACTTCTTTTCAATCAATTATTATTTTATATGGTAACATTACACACGGATACATCGAAAGTCACCACAACTATATCGGCCTGACAGTAAGAGACATTTTGACATAATTGATTTAATAGCCTATCTACTGTGTATGTCTTAACAAATAATTTAGGTAGCAAGCTATATAACTTCAGTACATTTTGCTAATAATGTTCCAATCCTTATGATTTGTATACAACTCAGACTATAGAGGTATTTTTCTATATAACTTCTAAATTATCATTCACTTAAATATTCTCCTTTACTTTTACACAACATTTCATTGTTCATGCGGAGGTTCTAGTAATTTTTGTCACATATATTGCTACAAGTAGGAGTTCACAACTATCACGATTTCACGACAATAATTCACATTATATTTCACTGGTTTACTTATCTTATCTTAATATATATAGGGACTTGGCGATTGATTTCGATGAATACATTATTACGGGTAAGATTTGTATGGCAATTTTAACCACATTCAACAAGATCGGTTCGTAACTCTATTTCAACAAATGCATTGTAGTTCTCAACTTATACATGAATTTTCGAAAAACTAAACAAGTTGACTAAAGCGTACAAACGAGAGCAGTAATTGTTAAGAAGATGGAAGCGTAATTCGTTGGAAACCTAACCGATTTTTTGACACATCAAATCTCATCAATGGAGCCTCGACAAGTTCTTTCCACCAAACAGCATAGCGGCAGCCGGATTGGGGATATTAATCCCGGAATGATTACTCAAATGGTAATGCCCGTGAAGTGACGGGGGACTAATGCCACCTCCACCGGCCCCGACTAAATGCTGGGCTCCGTTAGGACCCCCGTTCCCGAAATACTGCTGATTGTAAAGGAGGGACTGGGCCGAGAGGAACGCTGCAGCGTAAAAGGGGTACGCTGGCAAGAGATTCGCTGCAGCGGCAGCCGAAACTGCGGGATGGAGACCACCCCCACTGCCATGGTGGTGCCTCTCAAGTCTCTCATCCTTAATTGTGGGGGGTGAAGAAGGGGACAGTTTACTCGGGGAACTTGAGACTAACCGTTTCTGAGGGATGGGACTATTGGAGTTGGAACGTGAGGGACTGAATCTACTGTGAGTACTTTCATTGTCATTATTGCCCGGATTGGACAGATCGTCGAGATCGGGATGAATAAGCCTATCTTCCAGGTCGGAGGAAACTGAGACGGAAGCGGTATCGGAAATCCCGACATCCTCTTCCATCACGTCGTCATCGTCATCTTCGGATTTAATATTGATTATAGTGCTATTATTACTACTCCCATTGCTACTAATGCGGCCCTCCTTAGTCTTAAAGTTGCTACCCTTAGCCCCAACTCCCGTGTTATTGTTGTCCTTATCTTTGGCTATGAGATTTTCTATAGAGAAGTTGTTTGAGTTATTACCTCCCCGACGCTTATTGCTCTTATGCGGACTGGAGAGTGAGAGGTTGGGAGATTTCTCGGAAACTTTGGTTGTTGAAATAGAGTCGTTGGTTCGAGGCTCCCGTTCCATGACCTGATCTCTATAAGCAGAGGAGGACATCTTCACCGGTGAGAGATCAAAGTCGGAGGACTTCAGCCGGTGAAGTTTCCCTGACTGTTCCCGTAGGGACTTATTCATAGCTCGAGAGGCTTCTCTAATGTCCTCAAAGTCCTTTGCTGTCATCCCAAGCTGAGCCGGGTGTCCTGGGGCAAGATGACCATGGAGATGGTGGTGGTGGTTGTGGGGATGATGTGGATGACTGGCATACACTTCTCGGGACGGGTATCCGGCCGCAGCAGCTGCCGCAAGAATCCGGGCATCCGCCGACCCATTGTTTAGGAACATTGGATGAGGGCCATTGGGCCCGAAGGGGGAGATGGCTCCGAACTGAACTCCGTGGAGCCCATTACCACCTCCGAGGTGAGAGAATTGGTGATGAGATGACATGAAAGCGGGGTTAGGAACCATCCCGGGTATCGGGGGTGACATGTTCATCGGAGGAATCATTGAACCTCCCCGGTTATCGTTTACGGAGGAGGACAAACCGTTTGAGGGTGGCGTCGACGGGTTCGGAGGTGAAGACATGGGGGATTGAATTGGCATATTGAACTGGGACCCTCCAAGTGTTTTCGTTAGGAAATCCTTGTCGATTTTCTGTAACTTGAACCGCTTTCTCCTTCGGAGGAAAGACCCGTTCTCGAACATTGTGAGGGCATTTGGATGAAGGGTCCAGTAGGCCCCTTTTCCAGGCCGGTCTGGCCTTCTTGGAACTTTGACAAAGCAGTCGTTAAAGGAGAGGTTGTGGCGGAGAGAATTTTGCCATCTTTGTGTGTTTTTTCTGCAAAGGAAATCAAGAATGTTCGTTTAGAATTGGGTTACTTGTTGAAAAAAGGAGATTGTGGGGTTGCTGAATTATGTGATACAAATTATCGAAAAGAAGGTTTACGATCCAAATCTCAAAGCCTAGCTAATGAAGTCCTTTCAGGTGTGCTAACTTTTATGAAGCTATCAAAGTTTGTGGCAGGTTTATGAGAGTTGATCTCTGATCTTGGGAAAAAATTAGGTTCTTTTGTGCCAAAATTTTTATGGAAAAATGAAACCAGTCATTTTGTCAGGATAATAAAATGTGAGAAATTAGTTGGAATTTTGGAATTAAGAGCATGTCATCATTATATTGGAGTTGCCCAGTGTAGATAAACGTTATTCAAAAGTAAAATAGTGTTCGTTTCTAACATTTCGTTCTAAAATTAAGAATTATAAATGGAATATTTACCCTTATAATCTAATTATGCACAATTAGCTCGAAATTATTATATTGCGAATGTTTTTCAATTGTCTACGAGATTATTTCATTCGTCACATGCATCCATGGACATAATGTCCGTTTGAAAAATTACATCAAGTGACATAGACAAACAATACAGGATGTAACCTTCTTTGGTTAAAGTATCTGTTGTCTATCTTAACTAAAATAAATTCACACAGGACTTTCTCCCAAATCAAAGAATAAAATTTACCTGTAATATGGGAAATGATCCATGATGAATTTATAGATATCAGCCAATGGCAACATTTTTTCTCCCGAACTCCAGATTGCCATCGCCGTAAGGGAGATGTAGGAATACGGAGGTTTCTGATCCCCATAACTTTCTCGTGATGGTCGTGGCATTTTGATTATTTCTTTTTAATCTTTTTATTTTACTAACCCCACTCTTAAACACTTCAGAATCAATGTTCGCAAACAGTATTCATCAGCCAAACACTTGGACACAATCGACAATTCAAAACTTTTTAATCAGATGAGTGTCAATGACATCTTTCACAGCATCAACGAGCTTATCTCCCGTCTCAATCCGAAATCCAATCAGTTTAATATTACTATCAATCCTCATGCAATCGTCAGAATTCAATCAGTATTTAAAGGACGTCTCTCAACAATAATTCAATCCTTCTTAATGTCATTAGTCATTACATATCATGACTATTTCCACAGCCGAGATCTAATCAGTCTTCCAATGAGATGAATTACAATCCAAGATCTTTCTCTACTATTACAATCCGTCAGATCCAATTTCTTATAGACTTTTTCTATTGCACATTTATTCCTTCAGATACGATCTCGTTATAAATCGCATTTATAGTCACATTTGATTTGATATCTCGCCCCTTATTCCGCAAAAATTCCAACCTGGTTAGTTAATACTGTTGCAGGTAATGATGCCTTTTTCTCAGGAAATGTTTCCAATACTTATTTCTCGTCCGTTTTAAAGGCTCTACTTTATCCCTTAATTTTCAACTTTTGGAATAATTTATTTGCTCGGAACCAGGTATGTGTTTCCAGACCCGTGTTAGTTTACAGAATGATCAATAATCCTTTTCCTCTTAAAGGCTCGGGCCTACTTAACTGTTTCAGAGCCAGGAGCCTTGTAAGTTGTACTTGTACCGGAGAGTGTGTAATAATAACCAGAGGGATCGTTTCCAAAACTTGGGTTAATATTTAGTTTAGCAACCCTCCAGATCCTCCAGAACCCTCGAGGGTTGTTCCTTATTCGCCCTTCCTTCCATATAGTAATAATAAATATGACTTGTGAAGCTCTTAGGCTTAGGTGTGTATAATCCTCTGTCCTACTCGGCTCAGGAATAATAGCCAAGTGTGAAGTTGGAAGTGTAAAGAGACTCCCTCCTTCTTGTTGTATTAGGATTCAGACGCTAACTAACCTTACTTGAGCCTTTGCAAGCCGTGTAGAGTCAAGCAGAGGCTTCCCTTACCGTGAGTGTGTATCGGGCTCATGTTTTACTAACACATCTACATGGGATTAGAATATTATTATATCGTATCATGATCCTGATTACACTTGCTTCCTATATAAACTCTCGTTATTGTACTCTAGATTTAATATTTACTTGCGCACCCCCTCCTGCTACATGCGCCTTAAACAAAGCCACACCTAAATATTAGTTTATTGGACGAAGGAACCTCCACCCATCTGGGGAAATGGGAGGTCCTTCTCCACCACCACCGCTTTTTATCCAAGTCCAAAGCGATCCTCATCTTCTTCTCATCAGGAGTAAGAAGTTGGTAAAAAACAGGAGGCTAAGGGTAAAAAACACGAGAGCAGAGCATTGTAAGGATCTATCTACCACAATCTACATGTTGGACTAATATGTAACTTTCCGAGAGAAAAAAAGAATTATTTGATTCCTATAATCTTGCCTGATAATCATGTTCTTGAATTACTACTTTAATGCTTCTTCTCCCTATGTCGGGTAATTTCATCGGGCAAATGAAGGTATATAAAGCTATGGACATGGTCAATCTATACGGGTTGATAGGCGCTAATCTCGCGTCGGAACTGGTTACTGCGGGTAATATCATCAAGTAATGGTGGAATGATTATGATAAAGAACGACAGGGAATGACTGCGGGCTTATTTTATAGCGTTTTACTATATACCCGACTAAGGATAATATTTTTTTATGAATTTTAGATGAAAAATTATTCAAGCTCCTTTTCATGCGGTTTCTAGATAGGTTTTGATCCCCGTCCGTCCTGCCGTTTTGTTGGAATGGTGTCGGTGGAGTAGATAATATTAGAGTGGAGACGAAACATGATCACCCTCTTATTTAACCCTTTAGCACTTTGCTTTTTTGATTGGGAGTTTTGGAAGCCGGATCGGCAGGTTGGGATTATTAGAAGGAGTGGATTTTATTATACATTATACGGGATTAAGGATTGAGTTTAGTGAGAGATTAGTGATTAGATATGAATTTTATTCCTTGTGGGATGCTGAATCATTTACAAATTAGATTTCCTAATCGGACTCATTTCCCTCGTGTAATGGGAGGGTCTGGTGGATTCTGTACACCTATTTTCTGCTCCGTAGTTTGATAGATAGAGGTAGGGTTTGGGAATGTCAAGGTGTGTAATTTTGTCCTTTTTTGAGGTTTGTCCACGAAATTGAGACATTAGCCAATCCAATAGTAATATCTATATTTACGAGTTTTTAACATGTTGTTAGAGTATGTTTCATGTTTTTTCTAGTAGTTTTGTACTTTTATTTCCTTCCTTTCCAGTAAGTAGTTAGTAGTTAGTAGTTGGATCATCAGCGAGGGATGATGTTATTCGGAGACGACAAATTAGGATGTAATTTGTGGCTTTGTCGCCTCGTCCCTGTTCTTATGTAAAATGATTCACACTTTGGTTGCTCTTTTCAGACGGGAATTTGAGTGATTGATGATGACATATGAGGTTCCTTTACAAGCTGCCGGTTCTGGTACGTGAGTACTATTAGATTATTATGATATTTT
Organism: Desoria tigrina; assembly: GCA_906901685.1. Lineage (NCBI taxonomy): Eukaryota > Metazoa > Arthropoda > Collembola > Entomobryomorpha > Isotomidae > Desoria > Desoria tigrina. Next base: position 570,500 of record CAJQTU010000008.1, read on the forward strand.
AGGCGTGTTTTTTAGTAATATTTAATGAGGATTAGAGGATGTTCTTCTCCAAAAAAATTTAGTTTTAAAATTGTAAACAATTAGAATCACTCGGTATAATTGAAAACATGTATGACAAAATGTCAGAGAATAGAATGCTGCAAATAAATATTTTTGATGTAATATGATAGATAGCCACTCCATGAAATGTGAACTTTAAAAACGGTTATCCATCTGCAAATATTTTCCCAAAACCAAACGTCTACATGTTTGGTTGTAATTTGTAATAAAAATAACAATAATGTTCCCATCTTTGTTCCACCTTAAAATTTCCAAAAGTTCTGACTCTCACTCCTTCATCCTCCGGTCTCACAAATCAGGTATGAAACCGCAGGAGAGTGAGTCATGAATAAAAGTTGATCTTAAACACGAAAAAACATAATATGATTTCGTATTCGTGAGAATTCCAGAATCTTCAATCTTTTATTCATCAAATTCCTTTAAAAAACTTAAAAAAAAAACTTTATCTCCTACGAAGATGGATAAAAACCACTAAACATTGAAAGGAAATCAAAGAATGAAATTTCAAAATCATAAAACTAGTACATATTTTTCTGCATCATCAGGGTGAATAAAATTAATAAAAATTCCACCTCAGACTCTGAAAATTGCCAACTAATTTATTGAACTCTGAAGAGACGGGGGGAGAGAACTGGTTTGGATTTTTCATTACAATTACAAATATTATATCAAAAGCTACTTTGTCATGTCGGCAAGATGTTCTTTGAAGATCCAACATCTTGAGAGAGTCCAGAAGAATGGCATAACATGATATTATTTGTAGCAGATGAGATAGGGGCTTATTCATCTTTGCACGGCATGGCAATGCAATGGCATGGCGTGAGGGCCCAGGAGCGAAATTATTACTTCGATTATCACAGTCGTTGTTATTGTATTTTGTTGTGATGTGCCTTCAAATCAAATCCTAACAAATTACAAGTAACAATCTACGCCATCCAATTCCATTCAACACCAGAACATCTCCGACTCAGTCGAATCAAATGAACAAAGGCCCTTTTCCTTTCCTTTGAGACGAGATGTGCATACCAATATTTGAGGATGATAAGATTCCTTATCGAATACACTTGATTCTTAATCCTCTCAGCTAAAGAAATATAGAATATATTATAACAACCGATCAAAACACAAAAGCCGAACTTTCTCCGTAGGGATGCTTCTAGTTCCAACTGTTTTTCATATCTCCATTATTTCGGCAGAGATAGTCATTAAGGAGCTGGTAATGAATGATACTAATAATAGTTCTACAATAGCAGATGGATTGGGAATACGATAATTAGGGTAGTTGTGGGTGATCCGATCATCAATTCCGATCCTTGAAGTGTACCTAACAGCAGCCAGAGATTACTTTGGTTGGGGTTAACATATGGGACTGAATATAGAATTATAAGGATAGTTCACAATAAATTGATTATTATCATGAAGCTAATTAAATTCGCTCGTTTTAACTGATAAGAAATCAAGTCGTTTCGATTTTATTTGTAACTTTCTTTCTGATTGGAAATGAAAACGCTCTATAAAATAATTGTGGTCGTTACCAAAAATGTAATTTACTTTTTTCTGTTAATGCCTTGTGTACATTTTACAGCTATAGTTAGGTGTTATTCCAACAAAGTTACAGTATGTTTCCAACTCCAATTTTAACTTGGACACAAATGAAACTAGACTTAGAAGCATTTTTTGTTTAACCAAAATAAACCCACTACTGTTATTGATTCGCTACCGATGTGGACGTCCATAAATTTCAAAACAAGATATTATCATGTATTTGCGTTGATTAAAATTATTGGCACAAAGTAATACACGACATTAAAAATAATAACCTACCCTTAAGACATTTATTTGCAAGTAACACAAAAGGCAAAGTAGAATTTACAAATCTCTTTCTGCATCCTTAAAAAACTACATTGAACTAAACCAATCTAATTTCTTTTCGTCAACAACGAACTCTTGAGACAGCCACGAGAGGAATAAAAGTAATCCAAATCGTGCATCTGTAAATTTGAATCCATGTAATTACTAATTTCATTACAAATATAATTATTTAAGAGCACAGCCAGTCAGTCCAACCTGGTTACATTTTGTACTCGAATAAAATATTCATTCGAATTCCTCAGGGAAAAAATAAAAAGGGTTTAATTAGCATTTGGAATCTGTAATGAAAAGAAGTGTTGAAGAAATCATGGGGTGATCTATCCGTCTGTCCTTTACAAAAGAAAACAGCAGTCAGTCACACATTCAACGACTCAAACAGTCGATATATTTCATTATAATGAATTGGATCGGAATCCCTTTATTCTCAAGACATTAAACTATAGGAATAAAATAATACAATAACTCGGCTATCTATAATCTGTAGATACAATAATAATAACAATAATGCAGCTCACCCTATGGTTTATGGCATTAAAGAAAATAGCTGTTGATTATATAATGTTCATTATAAATCTATTCTATACAATATGGACAGAGCTTTGGAATTGGATTTCGAATTAGACAAACGCAATACAATAAAGAATGATAAGGTTTCTGATCTTAATTTTAACGGACCAGAACAGGCCAGTCGATTCCCCTATAGAATCTACTCTTTAATAATCTTGATGGTTAATACATAATGATATTTAATTCCCAACTAATCAGGAGGGACGGGGATTGAAGAAAGAACAATATTTGTCAAAGGGGTGCAATTTGCCACAATGTCCCTGTGGGGGTCCCACATCAACACCAGTACCTCCTTCGGTAGTTTTAAAGAATGTTTTGTAATTTAAGTTTTATTCCCCTTTCAGATCCTTCAGTTTTTATCAACTTTGAGTTGCTACATAAATGCAGTATTGACTAATGACACTCACCTATCAACTGTTGATTCAAATGTAATTATCCATAGTCTGAAATAGCCATCTTAATATCTGTAACTGTTGACGGTAATCGTAGTGAAGGCAATACAGTCCTCCTCGATTAAACTAGGTTGAAAAACCGTGAGAATGACAAAGTCAAACCAAATAGAATTTAATTTAGTAGTGGTACATCATTTTGGAATTATTTGAGGTCATTAATTTTGAAATGGCAGTTAGGTGTGATAATAAAGCAAAAAACACTCCCAATACTTTCGCAAATAGTATGAACAAAAAATTTCACAAAATCGGATTCATTCATACTTTAGTTTAGTGATATGAAATGAAGTTCATTAAATTTTGTCCTTCAAACCGTTGAAATAATAAATATCATGGACATAGGCAAATATATTCACTTGAAACTTGTTTTAAATGATACATTTTTGACAACAGTAGTCGTAGTGTAGAAAGAAGTCAATCATTTATCATAGCATCGATTAAGTCACAAACTAAATTTTTTTGGTCTATAAATAATAAGAATAATTATGCTATTCTGTCTTCTGTGACTCTAGGGCAAAGGAAAGGAAACCGGATTGGCAAACTCTATTTACTGACCACGAGCAGTCATTAGCGCAAGGAAATTAGTATTAATTCTGCTCTAATGGTTTTGCACATCACAACAATGATAATAATAATAACTTCTGACAATAAAGAATTCATTTAATGTTCCATTGTTGATTCTCCGCACCCACTTGCTAATCCATTTCTACCTTATTCAAATGATGCCAAATGGCCAAAATCCCTGCAGTGATCTACATTCCTAAGTCCAAATTTGACATTCATATTGCTATTCATATTCATATGAATCTAGAGCAGAATAAACACAAGTTATTACCGTGTTGTTTCTCCATAATTACAGTTGTATAAATTCATTTTTGGACAATCTAGATATGCATTCTAACGGAGATGAGAATAAGACTGCAAGAAATTTATGATTTATGATGGACGATAACTTCTAGCTCTAATTATCCTTAAACATATCCGTTTCTTTGATTTGTCACTTGTTTGTTCAATTTTTATTTCATTTCTGTTCGTTTGTGTCCTCTATCAACCTGCTTTTCATAGGGTTGGAAATTTATAAAACTCATAAAATCTTAATTCATCTGTCAAAATAATATTCTACTAAAATCCTCCGGTTTCATCATTCTTAAAGTATTTTTAAAACTGTATTTGTTCAATAATACGTAAATTTCTCCATCCAATTGTCCGAAAATATATATTATCTTTACTTCTTCCACTTCAACATTTTAGTCAATTGGTAATAAAAGCTCATAACTGCTTTGAAATTCAATTAAATACAATAAAATTGTAATGCAACAACTTTTTCATGAAGATTTTACGAGAAGCGTCTTTGCTGCATTCAGCTTACATGAGAATTGTAACAATGCAACCTCCATCTACAACATGGGATTGTAAGAACGAGGAGTCGTTTCAATGTAGGAAGCTTTCTATGTCGTTTACTAGGTCTTCGAAACTGGTCTATCTTCATGTCAGATTTTTTTAACGTTTCATCGTAGTCAGAGTTTCAGACGTATGCTTTTCATGACATGATAAAACAACTGTACAATAAATCGTAACAATTGCTGATAATAAAGTTGATAAGTGGATTCGAATGCTTAGTTAATAAAATTTAGTTAGCAAGGTACAAATTTTTTAAGAAATGCCTAACCTATTTCCCATTTCCGAACTGCAAAGGTTTTAAAATAGCTGAACATAGTCGTAAAACTAAAACCATTCGATTGAAGTCTTTCATTCACATTGTGTCAGACAAATTAAAAAAATATGAAATAGGTGTATAGTATATGGTACAGTGGAAATTAACTGTTCTGAAAATGAAAAAAAAATCATCATACTTATTTTTAGCCCAGTCAATTGGGCTTATATCATCGCGCAGGCCGTGTGTCCTCCTAATGTCCTAATCCTTGTGCACGCATTATCTTTGGATGGAACCACACTAAAATTCTGAAATTTCGCACAAATTTACAACCCACCTTGTAGATGAAACCGAAACAAAGTCAACTATGATATTCTACCCGTTCAAAAGTTACAACCCAAAAACCCCTTCGGGTCTATGGTAACTAGATGGTTTTTGTCCCCCAAAAATGATTTACATTGTATTCTTATGGGGACAACATACAATTTTTGAAATTTTCAACTTCCATAAAAATATAGTTTGCACACTCGGATTCCGATGCAACTTCACACATGCATTTATTAGGTCATAATGATTAACCTGTAAAAGTTTCAGATAGGCGTATATTTCAAAAATGACCCTTTGTGGTCATTCTACCCGAACCACTTTTCCTATGTATTCTTATGAGGACAACGTACTAATTTTGCCTTGCTGGAAAAGTTGAAGCTTTACTTTGTATTGACTGGGCTTTATTGGCTGCTTAGAGTAGGTTTTTATTTATTCGATTTTAATAGTTTCTTTCTCGCACTAATCTAAAACATTCGTTTCATCGTTACTTCAACATTACAGAGAACAAACCATTTAGGAACCGAGTAAAAACTGTTTGAGCATTTTTTGAAGCTCTTTGAAATCGTGGCCGCGTATCTGATGTTACGACCACCAAGTCTTGGAACTCCTCCCGAGACACTAGGACTCTACCACTTAGGTAATCCATAAGATTACATACCATCACGCTCCAACAGTCGCTCCCGTCAATTTCTCCGCTATTTGCATTCCAAATTGCAATCAAAATTTGGCCTAGTATCGCTGCTAAAATCCCAACCCCGATACTTCTTATGAGGGATTTTAGCGGAAATAGAACTATCCTTGGGACGAGTTCTTGTCTTTGGAGGAAAATGAATGTCGTTGAAGTTGAAATATTGTTAGTTCCAGAAACGGCGACACTTGAATTAATTGGAAGATTAAGTCCAATAGGTTCATCGATGTCGTCGATAATTGGTGATGGAAGTGGGGGCGGTAGCAGTACTGATGGGAGTTGGCTGTCTTCATTAACTCCCTCAATGTTATTATTATTGACATCATTGATTATTCGACCTTCAGTACCGTCCCCGATGTCATTGATGCCTTCAAAATCATCTGCAAAGCCGCTGTCATTAATAGAATCGTTGTCACCTTGTGCAGAGTCTATTATAATAGGGGAAGGTTGATGTTTAAAATAGGTTTAGTAATGATATTCGAACATTTCATAGGCTCACAGATCTCATTATTCGATATTTTTGTCATTACCTGCCATTCTATCTGGAATTAGAACTGCTGTCCCGGCAGTGATCTAATTTTGCGGATTGAACTAACCATTGCTGTGTATTAAATACACGACTCTCTAGTGACACTGTTAACTAAATGACGTTGGGTTGGCCTTGGACCAAGTGACCAATTTCTAAAAAATAGTATGAATTCCTCAATTTTGGTTAGAATGTTTCCACAGTTTCACGATACTCCATGAGATAACCTTAGTAATTTAGTTATCAAGGTTGCTATGTTATTTACATGTACTCTTGAAATTCCAATCCAAGACAGTACCACATGCACATTCGTCTGGTTCTCCAGCATAGATTGTAATAATGTTAAGTAATTCAATATCAATGTTTGAAGATGATGCATTTTTATTATAAATGTTTCACAATGAAATGGATATCGGATCAGTTTTCTCTAAGGCAGATACTATAATCATAATGACAAACCACGTACAGCTTACTGCTTATATTAAAACCAATGACCGGATGGGAAACTTTAAGTCCTACTGCAATTGAGATAAATCAGCGAAATTGCATGTTAAAAAACAAACAAACCATAACACATACATTACAATTTACAGCAATGACAATCAAATGGAATGAACTTTAACGTAAAGTAACATCAAAATAGAAGGGGAAATGGGGGGCAAAGAAGAGCCCAGCTGGAATGTAAACAGGTTTAGAATCCGACCGCAAATGAAACTTAAAGTTCTTGAGCATAACAACGCTAAGAATGAGAAGGGACTCCATTGAGAATTTGATCCCCATACAGTTTCTTGGCCCATAACCAAAAGACGTAAAAGCGTACGGATGTAACTTTTCTTTTCTTGGGGACAAAAATCTTTCCGGATCATATTTCTCGGGATCAGGGAAGTGTTCCGGATTCCGATTAGCAGCCCAAATCGGAAGAATCATGACCATCCCCTTCTTGATGTCCAAACCGAATTCTTCATTCTTCCAATCTTTTGTACAAACCCGTTCAGTTCTTACAAAGAAAGGTACAAGTCGCAGAGTCTCATTTAAACAAGCTGTCAGATACGTGAGTTCCGGTAGATTTTCGTGCTCAATTTTCCCGTCGTATTTCTTCAAGAAGGTATCCACCTCGACGTAAAGCTTTTTCTCAACTTCCGGATTCTTAAGAATATGGTAAATCATACTTGCACCAATCGTGCTGATTTGCTCTCCTGGCAAAAAGAAACTGAAGGCTTGGAAAGCAACGGTGTTTTCATTGAAATCAATTCCCTTGTATTCAGGAGTATGTAGCTTATCAATAGCTTCAATACACATATCCACGACGTCTTTTCTCTTCTCTCCGCTTTTTCTCCGACCTTCCAAAATTTGCGAAAATATTTGCTGAAATTCAGCAATGCAGGTTTGATCGAAAAATGGAGGAATGAATCTGGATACTGCTGGGTACGATACTATAAAGCGTTTATCAAAAAATAAATTAACGACATTTCAATCCTAAGATAAGACTTCGTAAATTCATTGAAAACGTAACGTACATGCCAATATCTCCAACTTCGGACTAACTTGTGGTTCAGCCTGTAGTACTTTTCGAACAATTGTAGCGAAATGGTTGTGGGAATCCATTGGATCGCCAATTTTAATTGAAAAATAGCATTGCATTACCAGGTCGGTTAGCATTACAAAAAAGGCACTGTAATAAATTGCAATTACGTGCGTAGTTTAGAAATTGATTTCAAACAGTGGTTTTTTAAAACAGTTAATAATTAGACTTACTCTCTCATGTCGTATTTTTCCAGTTTGGCTCCCTGACTGTCGTTGACATTTTTTCTTGTTCTCTTAGCAAAGTCTTCAATAATGGATACCATCGAGGCACTCATTGCTTTGATTTTTGTAGAAGAGACTGATGGGACTAAGAAATGTCGGATGGCTTTCCATTTTTCATCTGAACAAATATGAGGGATAAAATCAGAAAATAGTACCACTGTACCACGATCATAATAACAATTTAAAAAACAAATTGGCAAGTTCATACAGTCTTGGAATTCTCCCATCTCATTGAAAAAGTCGTTTCTGAAGTCTATCCGACGCTTCGAGTTGAAATAGTCCGAGTCTTTTGCCAAAACGAGTCGTATAAGCTCAGGATCACAAATATGAATTTGTGGCTGTCGACCTTCATAAACCTATAGAGGGGTTATACGGAATTAATCTCACTTTATCTTACATTTAATGAGTTGTATGAAGTCAAAAAATTCTACCCCATAGATAGGTCCCAATCGCTTGAACTTTTCAATATCCGCCGTCCCAGTGTCCTTATCGTAAGCATCCAAAGTATTTCCAAATAAAAAATGCGGCTTATCCATTGGAATTCCTAGTTTTTCCAAAGTTCCGTAGTTCCATCGTGCGTATAAAATTAGGCACGATATTGCACCTATTACTAAAGCTAGAATAATTAAAAGGAGCATTATTGTTCCTCACAATTTGCAAGTTATATTTTGCTGACAAAGTGGAACAGAAAACTAAAGTCCAGATAGCTTGAAAAAAACATTGAAGATCATAAATGGACTGGCTACATCATATGATTGTGCAAAATGGACAAATTCTGTTGGAGATAACCTCGACACTGGGGAACCAGCACTTGTTCTTCATCTCATTCGTGTTATGAAAATGATAACAGTGATACATAACATGACATGGATGCATGCAGACTTAAGAGCTTATATATAGCCTCTGGCAATTTTTATACATCTTCTAAATCAATGGATCCTAAGGTTATATCAATTTACCACAAAATGGACAAAAAATATATATCTTCAACAGTACTTGATCTGTATACGCAGGATAGTATGTTGTATATACTAATTTTTTTGGAAGTAAGAAAAGCCATATGAATTACTGTATTATGTAGGTGGATTTTGTGGTTTAAAAGTTCAGTCAATGAAGGTGAGATTTAAGCCTATTAAGCCATCTGGAAATATGCCAAAAACAAATATGGTCAGTTGAGTCAAATTGAGATTCTAATATTAAATTCAGCCAACATTAGGGTGCAACGATCAAAAACGACCGGATGGGGTAAGATTGTCTTAATGACGAAGTTTTTAAATGATTTATTGACCATCTGAAAACCTTTACAACAAAGTCACGATGAACCAATCCGAATTATCCGATAAGGACCGGAAACTAATTACAGAAACATCAGATACTCCCAATTTGCAATTAATCTACAATAAATTTTAATTACCAAATTCTAACGCAATGTAACATCGAAATAAAAGGGGAAATGGGGAGTAAAGAAAAGTCCAGCCGGTATATAAACAGTTTTAGAATCGGACCTCAAATGAAACTTAAAATTCTTCAGCATCATAACATTAAGAATCAGCATGGTTTCCATTGAAAATTTCATTCCAATGCAATTTCTTGGCCCATGTCCAAATGACGTAAAAGCATATGGGTGCAATTTTTCCTTATTTGGGGACAAAAATCTTTCGGGGTCATATTTCTCGGGATCAGGGAAGTGTTCCGGATTCCTATTAGCAGCCCAAATAGGGAGAATCATGACCATCCCTTTCTTGATGTCCAAACCGAATTCTTCATTCTTCCAGTCTTTTGTACAAACTCGTTCAGTTCTTGTGAAAAAAGGAGAGAGTCGTAGGGTCTCGTTTAAACAAGCCGTGAGATATGTGAGTTCCGTCAAATTTTCATGCTCAATTTTCCCGTCATATTTTTTGAAGAAGGCATCAATCTCTTCGTACAACCGTTTCTCAATCTCCGGATTCTTAAGAATATGGTATATCATGGTTGCACTAACGGTACTCATCTGATCCTGTCCGGCAAAAAAGAAAACAAACGCTTGGAGAGCAACAGTGTTCTCCGTGAAATTGACGCGTTTGAACTCCGGAGTATCCACCTTGTCAAGAGCCTCAATGCACATATCCACGACATCCTTCTTCTTCTCCCCACTTTTCCTTCGACTTTCGACAAGTTGCAAAAATACTTGTCGGAATTCAATCGCCGAGTTTCTACTTACAAAACCGGGCAGGTATTTCGATATGAAGGGGAACGAAACTGTAATTATGTAAAGAATCATAGTAATATTTTTGATAAGAAACAAGAAGATCGAAAAACTAATAATATTAAAACGTACATGTCAAAATCTCCAACTTTGGATAAAATCCACCGTCTCCTACTAAGGCTTTTCGAACAATTTTAGCGAAATGGTTGAATGGATCCATGGGGTTGTCGATTTTAATTGAAAAGCAGCATCGCATGATTAGATCGGTTATCATTACAAAATAGGCACTGTAATTGTAAATATTGGCGATTAAAATTAAATGACGACAACAAAACAGAATTGAATCGTTTCAATCTCAACTCACTCCCTCAAGTCATATTTCTCTAATTTTGATCCAGGACTTTCCTTCACAATTTTCCTAGTTTTCATAGCAAATTCCTCAGTGCTTGATACCATCGATGTACTCATGATCTTAATTTTTGCAGAGGAGAAAGCTGGAGTTAGAAAATTTCGAACAGCCTTCCACTTATCATCTGAACAAACATTAATTAGGGATTCAAACAAAAATCGAAATGTGGTAGAGTTCTTAATTTCAAAGCTGTTCTTACATTTTTGGAAATCAGGCATCTCATTCAAAAATGGGTCCCTAAACTCTAGCTGACGCTTTGAGTTGAAATAGTCCGAGTCTTTTGCTAGAACGAGTCGGATGAGCTCCGGATCAACGAAATGGATTTGTGGCTGTCGACCTTCATAAACCTATAATAAGGGTTACAAAAAATGTTGGTTTTTATACTGTTTTTAAATGATTATGATTATCTATACGCACTAGAAGCAGTCCCCCCTCAATAACTCACCACCCCTACAATTACTTAAATTCAATCCTAATTTTAAACTACAACTTTTGAGGGGTTTTAAACAGAGCTCCGTTTCAGTACTTAGGATATGTTTGTATCTTTACACAAATTTAATTCAGATTTAGAATTTCAAACGTACGCCATAGATCGGTCCCAATCGCTTGAACTTTTCAATATCCGCTGTACCGCTATCCATATCGTACGAATCCAAAGTATTTCCAAATAGGAAATGCGGCTTATCCATTGGTATTCCTAGTTTTTCCAAAGTACCGTAGTTCCATCGTGCGTATAAAATTAGGCACGATATTGCTCCTATTACAACGGCCAAGATAATTAAAAAGAACATTATCGTTCCTCACAATTTCCGACAGTTTTGTTTTACTGACAAGCCGCAAGTGTAACTAACTTCACACTAGCTGAACTCCAATTAGTTTGAGACAAATATCATATCTCGAAAAAGGACCTGCTGCATATTGTATCATATAATTTTTTAGCATGTATTAGTAGGCAGTAGGCTTAAAGAGAATGTACAAAGTCTGTTTGGTTGGCTGGAGATAACCTTGGCCAACTGTCCATTTCAAGTGTTTACAGAGGCGAACAATAATACACAATTGTGCAATACGAATGAGTTTTTCTTGTCACTTATGGCCGGGAATCATAATAGACAAGGACAGTGATTCATGCTTAAGAGCTTTGCCTCCGGCAATTATAGTTTTGATCTTCACTACTTCGTATATTAATCTGAAGGTTATTTTAATTCAGATGAAAATTAATAAAAAAATAGCCATGTTTAATAACATCTGCAGATGTGTGGGATAATGCCGGATTACTGCTTAAATTAAAGCATTTTATGATTATGCCATTTCATTTATTTTTTATTTTGTTTTCTGGTTTCTATATTAGTTTTTGGATTACAACAAGACAAAACTTATACATACCTTTAACGCAAAGTAACATCAAAATAGAAGGGTAAATGGGGACCAAAGAAAAGTCCTCCTGGTATGTAAACGGGCTTAGAATCTGACCGCAAATGAAACTTAAAGTTCTTTAACATCACAGCGTTAATTATGATTAAACTTTCCATTGAGAATTTTATCCCAATGCAATTTCTTGGCCCGTGTCCGAAAGACGTAAAAGCGTACGGATGCAGCTTTTCTTTTCTTGGGGACAAAAACCTTTCCGGGTCAAATTTCTCGGGATCAGGAAAATGTTCCGGATTTCGATTAGCAGCCCAAATCGGGACAATCATGACCATCCCCTTCTTGATGTCCAAACCGAACTCTTCATTTTTCCAGTCCTTTGTGCAAACCCGTTCTGTTCTAGTGAAGAAAGGGACGAGTCGCAGGGTCTCGTTTAAACAAGCCGTGAGATACGTGAGTTCCGGTAGATTTTCGTGCTCAATTTTTCCGTTGTGTTTTTTGAAGAAAGTATCCACCTCTTTGTACAATCGTTTCTCAACTTCCGGATTCTTAAGAGCATGGTATATCATGGTTGCACTAACAGTACTAATTTGGTCTTGTCCAGCAAAAAAGAAAACAAAGGCTTGAATAGCGACAGTGTTCTCAGTAAAATTGACCCGTTTGTACACGGGATCATCGATTTTATCAAGTGCCTCAATGCACATGTCAACCACATCCCTTTTCTTCTCTCCGCTTTTTCTCCGACTTTCTACAAGTTGTAGGAATATTTTTCGAAAGTCCTGTGCAGCATTTTTGTCGAAAGGTCCCGGAACGAATCTCGATAGGAATGGGAAGGAAACTGAAATGTATTTAGTAACAGCAAAAAATTGAGAATTTTGTTTTATTTTGGAAAATGCAAAAATATTTTTGTGAAGAAACTCATACAGGCAAAAATTTCCATCTTTGGATAAACCTCCCCATCTGCAGTCATTACTTTTCGAACAATATCAGCAAAATGATTGTGTGGATCCGTGGGATTGTCAATTTTAATTGAAAAGCAGCATTGCGTTATCAAATCCGTTAGCATTACAAAATAGGCACTGGAAAAATAAATCACAAGATATTTGATAATTCCGGAGAGACAAAAATATTGTTTATATAGACTTTAAATTAATTTTATCTAAATTACTTACTCTCGCAAATCAAACTTTTCCAACCTAGCTCCAGGACTCTCCTTTAATTTTTTTCTAGTTTTCAAAGCGAATTCTTCAGAACTCGATACCATGGATGTACTCATTGTCCGAATTTTTGCGGACGAGAACGCTGGAGTTAAGAAATTTCGGACGACTTTCCATTTCTCATCTGAGTAAATATGAGATGCATCAGAAATTGTAGTTGATCGAGTTAATTAATTACGTTCATGATCTTACATTCCAGGAATTCGGGCATCTCATTTAAAAAGGGATCTCTAAAATCTATCTGTCGCTTAGTGTTAAAATAGTCTGAGTCTTTTGCCAAAACAAGTCGGATGAGCTCAGGATCACAGATATGAATTTGTGGCTGCCTACCTTCATAAACCTTAACAATTACAAGCAGAAGATATTTTTTACTCATAGAATTGGTTTTACTTAAGGAAAATATTGAACAATCCATGATTGTCAGGAGTATATATAGTTTAAAATAATTAAAAACTCAGACTTCAACGTTCAATTCAAACCTACACCATAGATTGGGCCCAATCGGTTAAATTTTTCAATGTCCGCTGTGCCACTGTCCTTATCGTAAGCATCCAAAGTATTTCCAAGCAGAAAGTGTGGCTTATCGATGGGGATTCCTAGTTTTTCCAAAGTCCCATAGTTCCATCGTGCGTACAAAATTAGGCACGATATTGCTCCTATTACTACGGCTAAGATAATTAAAAGGATCATTGCTTCTCTATTTCCAACTCTTTCGTCTAACTGCTAGAGAAGACTAAACTCAACTAGCTTACAAGCATATTACACTTGGTCGGCATTTGGTGTTATGGATAATATCATTTTGTTATTCAAGTTATTACGACAGACTATGTTTTTTACTGCTCTTGTATAAGTGCATCACGGAGAAAAGCAGTCAAAAGTCTAGTCGGTCTGATTGTGAGATAATATTGTGGGTTTATGTCCAACCAAATCAACTTCGATGCAAATATTGATCATACACTGTGGGCAATGAACGGTTTACAATTGCGGTGTTTTTTTCCAAGTGTTTCAGACTTGTTTGTGACGCCTTGTTACTCAATCTTTGTCACTTTGTACATGCGAACATGTGACTTACGGTTACACAAGATTATATAAAACAAAATAAAGTAGAAAAAAACGTATCTATTTTACACAAGACCACAACAGTTTTAGAGTATCAACTGAGTACATATGAAAATACGCTTTTTTATTTATGTAATTGCACTTCTCAGTGAATCAAAGTACAAGTTTAAAACTCAACTTGAAAAGTGTTATCATAACAATTTGTGCCTTTTCTCCAAGATTACTGGCATAGCTGTTCCTAGACAGACTTTCAAACCTTACTTTCGGAGAGGTTGTATGCTAAATTGTATACACAATTTGCGCCACAACATAGTTTACATGATGTAAGATGATTCACGGTTAATGAATTCTTTTAAAACAGTCATACGTCACAACTTTTTTTATTGGTTAAACTCCCAATTCATTAATTTAGAACCTTTTAACTATAATAACTATGAACTATAGATAACCCTTGAATGGTACACAGACCACAATACAATCAGCGAATTGAAGAAGAAGTAGAATAAATTAAAGCATTACTCAAACCGGATATTATAATGATTTTTAGACCTTGATTATTGGAACAACTGGAACAAGCTAATGGCAAGAACAACGACTTTCTGATGTGACCCAAGAACTTACAAATTCTAACGTAAAGTGACATCAAAATAAAATGGTAAATGCGGACCAATCAAAAGTCCAGCCGCAATATGAACGGGCTCAGAATCGGACCTCAAATGAAACTTAAAATGCTTCAGCATCACAAGATTAAGAATAAGTAAGGTTTCCATTGAAAATTTTATGCCGGTGCAATTTCTTGGCCCGTGTCCAAAAGACGTGAAAGCATATGGGTGCAATTTTTCCTTATTTGGGGACAAAAATCTTTCCGGGTCAAATTTCTCGGGATCAGGGAAATGTTCCGGATTCCGATTAGCAGCCCAAATCGGGACAATCATGACCATCCCCTTCTTGATGTCCAAACCGAACTCTTCATTCTTCCAATCTTTTGTGCAAACCCGTTCAGTTCTAGTGAAGAAGGGAACAAGACGTAAGGTCTCGTTTAAACACGCCGTGAGATATTTGAGTTCCGGTAGATTTTCGTGCTCAACTTTCTCTTCATGATTCTTGAAGAAGGTATCAACCTCTTCGTAGAGCCGTTTCTCAATCTCTGGGTTTTTTAGAGCATGGTACATCATAATGGAGCTAATTGTACTGATTTGATCTTGCCCAGCGAAAAAGAAAACAAAGGCTTGGAAAGCGACAGTGTTTTCTGTGAATTTAATTCGTTTGTACTCAGGCGTATCCACCTTGTCAAGAGCCTCGATACACATATCCACGACATCCTTTTTCTTCTCTCCACTTTTCCTTCGACTTTCCACAAGTTGTAAAAATATTTGTCGAAATTCTTCAGCCGCAGTTTTGCTAAAAATTCCCGGAACAAATTTGACCAGTATTGGGAAGGAGACTGAAATATTTTAGTTTAATGATCAAATAAAACATGGGTCAAATCAAATTTTTTAGGAATATTATAAAACAGTCAGACATACAGGCCAAGATTTCTATAGTTGGATAAATTGTCCCATCTCCAGTCATTGCCTTCCGAACGATTTTAGCAAAATGATTGTATGGATCCATTGGGTTATCAATGTTAATTGAAAAGCAGCACTTGGTTATCAAATCCGTTATCATAATAAAGTAGGCACTGGAAATTGAAAATTATGATTTATAAGTCGGGGCTGCAGATTAAGGAAATTACTTGTTCAAAATTGATTTTTATTCAAAATCTTACTCTCTCAAGTCATATTTTTGTAATTTTCCTCCTGGGCTGGCCTTTACGATTTTACTTGTTTTCATAGCAAAGTCTTCAGAACTCGACACCATCGACGTACTCATGGTCCGAATTTTCGCAGATGAGAATGCCGGAGTCAGGAAACTTCGAACGGCCTTCCATTTCTCATCTTTTAGACAAAGATGAATAGTTGAAAGTAAATTTTATGTAAACCTAAAGATAATTTTATGAAATTTTCATTGCATTGTTCCTACATTCTAGGAAATCAGGCATCTCATTTACAAACGAATCTCTGAAATCAATATCACGCTTAGCGTTGAAATAGTCCGAATCTTTAGCCAAAACGAGTCGGATAAGCTCCGGGTCACAGATATGGATTTGTGGCTCTCGACCTTCATAGACCTATTAGAACAGTTTCATTAAGAGTGCCACTTTTCCTGGGTTCCAGATTTAAAATAAGTAATTAGAAGCACGTACACCATAGACGGGTCCCAATCGTTTGAATTTTTCAACATCCGCTGTACCATTCGGCTTATCGTAAGCATCCAAAGTATTCCCAAATAGGAAATGCGGCTTATCCATTGGGATTCCAAGTTTTTCCAAAGTCCCGTAGTTCCATCGTGCGTACAAAATTAGGCAGGATATTGCGCCTATTACTACAGCTAAGATAATTAAAAGGAACATTATTTTTCCTTAAAATGGCCAACACTTTTCTTGTACTGACAAGCTGCAAGTGTAAGTAGCTTCCAACTAAAATCCAGTTAATTATAGACAGGGAGTATAGTTTGAGCAAGATGTATCATATATTTTTTGTGTAAGAGTTTGATGGTATGAAAAAGTCGTATAAGTTATCGGCTAGAGATAACTCTTCTGCGTTTTCCATCTCGAGTGTTTACAAGAGGCTGGGATAAGGGGAAAATGCATAATTCTCATGAGTTTTTTATCTAAAGTTTTATCAAAGGTATGGAGATCATAGTAGACGATGACACTCGAGACTCGACATTGATGCAAACTTAACAGCCTGCCTTCGGCAATTATAGTTGAAATCTTCACTACTTCAATCGTACATTATTCCGAAGTTTTTCAAAAGCATATTGAAGTTCATCTGGAAAATGCTTGGCCGCCAGAATGATTAATGGAAATATTATATGGTACAGAATTAAGATTGACAAATCGGTACATACACAATTTGCTCTGGGCACTGGGAGGAATGTGTCTTGGATATGTATCTCATGTCATAATATGCAAAAAATATACAAAAATATAATATTGATATCTTATAATCTCTTGTAATCGGCAAAACGATTTTATGTTCAACTGGGTCTGAGATTCAATGATCTCCATTTTACCCGTCGAAATAGACAGGTTCAAACGTTTATCAACTTAAGAATTGTAGAATTTATATGTTTTCAATTTCAAATATTATTCGAAGTTTTCTTTTACTCATTCTTTCGAACGTTTAATATTAAGATGTAACATATTTTAATGATTGAGTATATTTATTATTATTTATTTTAATCTAAAAAATTCCACTTCACAACTTTTATATCTTTATTTTGGGTTTATCTAACCATAATTTAATAGACTTACATTTCAGATAACATTAAAAAAATTTAGCTCAAAATCATCGTAAAGTAACATCAAAATAGAAGGGTAAATGGGGACCAAAGAAAAGACCAGCCGCAAGATGAACTGGATCAGAATCGGACCGCAAATGAAACTTAAAATGCTTCAGCATCACAACATTAAGAATAAGCAAAGTTTCCATTGAAAATTTAATTCCGATGCAATTTCTTGGCCCATGACCAAAGGACGTAAAAGCATACGGGTGCAATTTTTCCTTATTTGGGGAGAAAAATCTTTCGGGATCATATTTCTCGGGATCAGGGAAGTGTTCCGGATTCCGATTAGCAGCCCAAATCGGGAGGATAATGACCATCCCTTTCTTGATGTCCAAACCGAATTCTTCATTCTTCCAGTCTTTAGTACAAATCCGTTCAGCTCTAGTAAAGTAGGGAACAAGACGTAAGGTCTCGTTTAAACACGCCGTGAGATACGTGAGTTCCTTTAGATTTTCGTGCTCAACTTTCCCGTCATGTTTTTTGAAGAAGGTATCAACCTCTTCGTAGAGCCGTTTCTCAATCTCCGGATTTTTCAGAGCATGGTATATCATGGTTGCACTAATTGTACTGATTTGATCTTGACCAGCGAAAAAGAAAACAAAGGCTTGGAAAGCGACAGTGTTTTCAGTGAATTTGATTCGTTTGTACTCAGGAGTATCCACCTTGTCAAGAGCCTCGATGCACATATCCACGACATCCTTCTTCTTCTCTCCACTTTTCCTCCGACTTTCGACAAGTTGTAAAAATATTTGTCGGAATTCTTCAGCTGCAGCTTTGCTAAAAATTCCCGGAACAAATTTTGCGACAATGGGGAACGACACTGTAATGTAATGTAAGAGATTAATTGGTGTCGTTTTCATTGAATTAAAGAGCAAAAAATTAAGGCTATAAGTAAACTTTGATCGTAACGTACTGGCCAAAATTTCGATAGTTGGATAAACTTCTCCAACTCCAGTCATACATTTTCGAACGATGTTAGCAAAATGGTTGTATGGATCCATTGGGTTGTCGATTTTAATTGAAAAGCAGCATTGTGTTATCAAATCCGTTAGCATTACAAAGTAGGCACTGACATTTTAAATCCGATTTATATTACGGGGGTTCAGGTTTTAGAAACTGTTTATTTAATTTAGATTGGAAGATCTTACTCTCTCAAGTCATATTTTTGTAATTTTGCTCCTGGACTGTCCATCACATTTTTTCTTGTTTTCATAGCAAAGTCTTCAGTGTTGGATACCATGGATGTACTCATGGTCCGAATCTTTGCAGATGAGAATGCTGGGGTCAGGAAATTTCGAACGGCTTTCCATTTCTCATCTTTTTGACAAAGATGAATGATTGAGAATAAGTTTTGTATAAACCTTATATACATGAAAGGTCATTTTTATTTATTTGTGCTTACATTCTTGGAAATCAGGCATCTCTTGTATAAAGGGATCCCTAAAATCAATAACACGCTTAGCATTGAAATATTCTGAATCTTTTGCAAACACGAGCCGGATAAGCTCAGGATCACAGATATGGATTTGCGGCTCTCGTCCTTCATATACCTAGAAGAAGAGTTGTTGTTAAGAACAAAATCTGTACTACCTCAAACAAATAATATTGAAATTATCTACATAAGTAATTTGATACCAACCCCATATACAGGCCCCAATCGGTTGAATTTTTCAACATCCGCTATACCGCTGGGCTTATCGTACGCATCCAAAGTATTTCCAAGCAGAAAATGCGGTTTGTCCATTGGAATCCCTAGTTTTTCTAAAGTTCCGTATTCCCATCGTGCGTATAAAATTAGGCACGATATTGCCCCTATTACGACGGCTAAGATAATTAAAAGAAACATTGCTGTTCCTCCAATTGCCAATAGCTTTGTTTTACTGCCAAGCTTCGAGTGTAACTGAACTCAAGTTTGTTTAAAATAAACATTTTAGCTCAAAAAGAACCGGCTATATTTTATCATATATAATTTGTTTGTACGTAGGCGTAAAGTGAATGGAAAAAGTCTGTTATTTGGCTGGAGATAACCTTGTCAAGTTGTTCATTTAGAGTGTTTGCAGAGACCAGGATGGGGGTAGTGCATAATTGCGCAATCAATACTACAAACGAGTTTTTTGGAACTCACAATCAGAATGAAATCGAAACGAGTGATCAAAGTTATGGAAGTCATAATAAGCAACGTTGATAATTCTGATCTTCATTCATTTATCTGTTACTCCGAAAATTATTTAAATTCAAAAGAAAAATTATAAAAAATAGCCGTGTCAAAAACTTGAGCTGGCCCGTTTTATAAAGTACAACTGATTTGCTTCATATGAAATGGAAAGAACGGATTTATTTGAAAGTAATAAACATGCCGAAGTTGTAATATGATAATTAAATTTGATCACGGAATCTGAACTGAAAGTAAGTTCAAGTAGTACTGATAACAAATTTGAAGAACCGTTCTCATCATAACAGTTTTGTTATTCAATATTGTCTGAAGATCAATGGCCTGCTTATAGATCTTTCAACTACTTTGCATTGCTTTAGGTTAGGCTGTAGTCTAAATTATATGTTTATCTGAAGATGAGTGTCAGAAAAAATCCCTAGCCTACGATATTAAGGATGACACGATTAATTGAATTGCCTTAAAAACAGTGAGCACTTTTATTACTGTAATATACTAGTTGGTAGACCCCAGATTAAGATCTAGAATTTTCTGATAACAATCTCAAACTAGAGAAGCCTTGAATTGTACAAGAACCACAAGATAGGCAGCCAATTGACTTAGAAGCTAAATTAGTCAAAACAACCAAAATCAATGTTATATTATAATTAAACCTATAATTTATTGTCAATTGGACTTACGGAAAGTAACAACCGTCGATTCAGAGAAATTATGCTCGCGTATGTAATTTGAATGGGGTTTGTTAGAATCAAATCGATCAAAATTTTCATCTAAAATGTTAATAAATAAAATCAATCATTGCAACCATTGTTTCGGGAATGAAACGCTATGTTATTAAGGTGTCATAAACTCATTTTTTACGACAATTACTGACATACCTCCAACCGTGTCTTGCAATCATTTGTTTGCATTGAAATAACACTTAGCGCAATTTCTTCTTCCTGCAAAATAGATCAATGTAAGCACAAGGTATTGTCCAATTTCAATCAAATGTATTTCCGATTTACCTCGGCCACAATGAGATCGGACAAGTAAGCTTTGGTATACAAACGCATGAAGCCCAAAATTACAGAACCCACTGCAGTTGGTATGACGGCAATTTGTGCCGGACTGGCTCCATCCAAAACCATTGTAAAAAGGACAAGGAGTAGGGCAAGGACGAGAACGAAAGTTGTCAACAGATCAACTAGTTCAGGATAACTTGCAAATTTCTGGAATATTATCGCTTGATCTCGTATACGATTTACGAATCCGACCCAGGATCTTACGTCATCGTAGGAAACCTCTCGAAGTCCCCCTTTGTATTGGGCTTCCATTGCACAACGTAGCTGTCATCAAAGCATAAACGAGACAGCAAATTAAATGGATTAAGACACCTAATTAAATAATCATTTTTTACCCGAGTTGACCATATAACCGGAAAAATATCTATCTACAAATACGACAAATCTATTTCCCCATTCCGGTTTTCAATTAACATGTTGAAAGGTTCCCTTGCATTTACTTTTGGAAAGAGGACGAATACGGCACTATATGGACAGCCAATAATTAAAGAAGCATATCCGTTGTTTAACCCACAACAGACAAGATACCAATTTTACCTCACGGAACATGACCTTAAGTGTATGAAGGCTCAGAACGATGATAAACGTATCTAGGAACCACGGGACGCCAATGCAGAACCACCCGGTCATCATCGAGATGAAGGCAAGAAATGGAACATTCTGATATACAAACATCTTTCGAATGTTCTCGTTAACTGCAAAATAGGCCCCACTCAATGCAATTAGGGCAATATTGACAGAAAACACCCTCGTAACAAATCTAAGATCCTTGAAATCCACACTGTAGAACGTTGAAAACGTATGGTTAAAGTCGTGCAGAAAATCAGTCCAGTTGTTCAAGAATATATGCAAATGATTAAACGTCTTCCTTGCAAGTGTGCAAAATAAAATTGCACCCATGGGTATTACAATGCTGAAGGCCCTGTTGATCGTGACAACTCCGGCTCCGGATTCCATATCTATAGGGGACTCATCAAACAAACCGGGGTTGTCCAGAGCACTTGCGAAGCTAATTAAAATATGTTGTTAAGTATTATATTAATTATGTTAGGTGAAGTTGAATTTTGAATATGATAACTTACAAGTGCACAGGCCAGGTAATGTTAAGTTCTCGATTTAAAAAATACACAACGAAAAGGCCTGCGACAACTAATCCTATTAACCAACAATATATGAATTGGAAGGAAAAGATTTTAAAATTGTACTGGATTTCATGGCCTCGAATTTTTACTGTAATTGAGGTTAGCCCCAAAATTTGCGCTAGTTTAGTTAAAGCATAGAATATCCTTCCTATTTCAAAATCATTCTCTGAAAATTTTGACTTATTCTGCTGATTTTTCGATGGGAAGTGCTTAAAATCCTGGATAAATGTTGCATTGAAATCGATTACTTTTCCAGATCGTTTGTAAAACTCGCTGGAAAGCATAATAATTCTGTTATTATTGACTTTGGCTGTTAATTAGTAATGATATGTGATATTAAATTCTGAAATAAATTCTAGAAAATTTGGGGCAAATGCCAACAGGTAACTGAACGTTAGAACGCCTGAATTATTGGGCCTGTCGAATTGATCAATAAGCACAACACATTAAAATGGCCTATATTTAGCTTGATAATGTTTTTTAACAATTAAGTTAACAAATATGAGGAATTAAACTCATAATTGGATGACGTAAAACTATTGAGAATGAAATTATGTAGAATGTCACTAATAGTGAAAGAGATAATTAACGAAAGTTACGCTTTACACTATCCTTAGGCAAATATAAATACCAAATTGAAATCGATTTTCTTCATAGATCTATCTTCGTTTTGGCCGTTGGGTCGAAATGTCGATAATTAGTGGCTAAAATTATCGATTAAAATCATATATACTCATTGAGATAAGTTACTCTTTATCTTAGACTAGTTAATTTTTATCTTACAATTAGATGCGTTATATGATTTACAGCTCAACATATTTTTTAATTCAAAAACTAAATAATTTTATCATTTTAGGTTTAATCAAATAATTAGTTTTATTTTTTAATCTTTAGCATTTCTAATTTGAAAAATACACATTTAAATTTCAAATCAGCTAAAAGCCTCGTCGAGACAAAATAAACCTCCTTACGGATACGGACTGTAAATCAAAATTGTGGTACAACACCCCGAAGAAACTGACATCAATGCAATGAAGGATTTATCAGTTTCCACGATGGATTATAATTAGTTAAATAAATTTGATAAAATTGTACGCAATGCAATGGTATGTATAAATAAAACCTTGCTGGGCCGGAATAGCTGCTAATACATCCGAATGACTAACATTAAAAGCAGAAATTTGACTCCTGACCTGTCTGATATAGCATAAAAGAATTGATAATTTAACATTTCAATAAAGATTGATAATAATGATTACCCTAATTACAGATATAAGCTTGCTATTACAGTCCTGTTAAATAGGACGCGAATATCAAACATTATCTATAGT
This sequence comes from Desoria tigrina, assembly GCA_906901685.1. Lineage (NCBI taxonomy): Eukaryota > Metazoa > Arthropoda > Collembola > Entomobryomorpha > Isotomidae > Desoria > Desoria tigrina. The sequence continues at coordinate 593,781 of CAJQTU010000008.1, forward strand.
ATCACACAGGCAAGGATGGCTCGAGCAATGAAGAATCGATATATTTTTATAAATATTATTAAAATGCATACTTTGGGTTGTTTTACTTAATTATTGACTTGACTATTTATAGGGATTCCAAACACTCTAATTCATGAACAAAGGCGTTATATTCCCTATGTACATTACGAGAACAATACAAAATGGCAAATTTCCTGTTGGCAAGTTTGGTCCAGTAATGACATATATAGATTTACGATAGGGGTTGGGATCTTAAATACTTAATTTAATTATCATATAGTCTACTGGAAAGGAACCTATTGAAGGCATCGGTGCATTTATTTAACAGCTTTGCTTGTTTGTTGAGGCCCAGTTGCTCGTCCCTTAAAACTCAACATTGTCCCTGTAATTCCTAAGGCCGCAGCGATCCGTCGTCCGACCTCTCCGGGCATAATCCTTTAGAATATGAAATAAAACAAATTTTGGATTGCTTTTCCACGATATTCGAGTCATATTATGTTCTAAAGTTTAGAAACGTCGGTCAGGCCAAAGACTAATAAACGTAAATTATTAAATAAGTGCCCCCTGGAATAAGACATCTGTAAGCCCATTAATTTTATGGCTCATCGGATTAAACTCCCCACTAACCCACTTAGTTTAGCCATGGAAAACAGAAATTAATTTCTGCGTGTTTCACAATAGAATTCTGAACAGCTCCAAGAAATTCTCGTGGAGTTAATAGCAATTTTTAGTCGAATTGTTTTAGGTTTAAATATAAACTACTATTGAAAGCCTTGAAATTAATATTTAAACCGGTACTGTTCTAGTGTATAACTGATCCCGTTTTCAATGGGACTGAAAAATAAGTCCCAGTGCAGTGGGACACTTATTTCATGATTTCTGGACTTTTAAATGCGGATTAACATTAAGTTGTAACTTGCAACTGTACCTCATAGTACCATAAAAACTGTTTATAATTTTGTACTAATAAACTTACGACTTTAAGACCAAGAGTGGGAACAACCACCGTGGAATAACCACTTGTTCCTGGTTCGTGAGAATTCCAGCAACAACATCATTGACAACATCGTCGGGCTTCAGAATGGGAATGATTCTGTAAATGAATGTTGTTGAGATAATTAAAGATTTTCCCACAAGTGTAAATAAAATATTTACATTCCAAAATTTTTGGATGTTTATATAGCTATCGTTATTTTCATTCTACTGAGAAAGTTGAACACTTAATCTAAACTAAGAACTGTTTTCATTGACTTTTTTTTTTAAATATTTGGAATACAAAACAGTAAAAAATTAACTTTAAATCACAGGAATTGTTTTCAAAAGCGAAACAAAACATAAATCCCTGATAATCTTACTTTGACCTGATCCCATCAAACATGCCCGTATTGATGAAGTATGGGCAAACAACTGTGGTATAGATCTTTTCATATCCAGGCTCGGACTGTAAATTCCCAGAGAAGAACCAAATCAGTCCAAATTAATAAATAAAAAATAAAAACGTTATTAAAAAAAATTAATTAACACAAGTCAGCTTACCCTCAGTTCATTTTGAATTGCTTCGTTCAATCCTACAGCAGCATATTTAGAGGCACAGTAATCCACGAGTCTGTTTGTACCGAAGAGACCCGCTGTCGAAGCGATCGTAACAATGTGTCCATGTCCCGCGTTCATCATGGCTGGAAGGAATGCCTTGATTGTCTATAAATTCAACAATTTAACAATTAAGATTATTACATTACATATGATTTTTTTTTGGCTTGTATAATCAAATGGCATTTTTATTTCTCAATTTAAATTTCATTATCAATCATTTAGATTGCATTCATGGGTTAGGAATAATAATACGAGGAGTTAAAAAAAACTTGGCTTTGGCAAAAATATTGCAAATCAAGTAACATTGAGATTGAAAGCCAAAAATATTCAAGGTGCATTATGCAACATGCTGCAACGCTTCTAAAAACTCATCTAGAGAATTAAATAGTTAACTCCATAAACCAATGTCAAAATTAATAGTGCGTTTTACGTATAAAATCGCTTTTTTTACAACAAGAGTTAAACAATATCCCGTGTTTGCATGATTTAAGACAACGTGCTACAAAGGTTAAAGTACAGCGGAACGCTAATTATGTATATTTGTTTAAGCACCATTTATTAACCCTGCTAATTAAAGGTAGACACATTCGTTCTTGCGATGAGTAAAAATCTTTGCAGAAAATGAAAAACCAGGTCAACCTTCTACCACACTACATGATGGTCTATCAACATGAACAAAAACATAATTGTAGATTGAATTGCAAAAGAACCGATGTAGATATGGTAAATTGCAGCCTGCAATCGTGTACCTATCATCACAGCAGCAAGACGAAAATGCAAAATATGGTTCTGCATCTACTGCTTTTTTGTAATGTTTTGCTACATGACTCGCCTATCTTTTACTAGTTTTTCTGTTACATTTCAAGGTGTTGCTGTTTTTGTAGATTTTTTTATCGAATGCACGGATCAGATAATGTACTAAACAATTGCCTAATAATAGCCTTGAATCGTCTTGGAGGAGCTGAGAGTATGTAAATCTCTGTCTAAATCTGTCTGAATCCGGCCTGGAACAATGGACAGAGCTATGTCTAAATTGTTTGCATACGCCCTCATTTAATGGACATGTCACAAAGTTAAGCTTTTGAAACTAAACCTCTGGAAATTCATTAAATTCGAGTCATTGTGAAATCTGACAGGGTTGAGTGTACTGACTATTTTTTGCGATGCATGCAAATCCAGTTTATGAGCAAAGCAGTATTAATTAAAAAGATTAATTAAGTCAAACATGAAGCTATACCCAGAAATTGGACATCGTGTTAACTTGCATCGTCTTCTCAATAAGATGATCTGGGATGTCCAAAAATTTCCGTCCACTAACGATACCCGCGTTGTTAATGAGGATTTCTACCTTTCCAAGGTCAGCCTTGACCTTATCCGCAGCTTCGTAAATCGAAGCTCGGGAGGATACGTCTACGATGTAGCCGTAAGCGTTTCCACCAGCAGCTTGAATCTCTTTGACCGTCTCATCATTGCCTGAAAAAATCAATGAAAAAAATAATGATTGTTTTTAAGATGGGACCATGTCTACAAAAACCTGATATTGAAAATTTAAGGTAGTACATAGTAAGCTTGTATGGATTTAAAACTCAATTGACGTACGTAAGTAATCTCCCCAATTAAAATCGTAAGTTTAAGTCTGGATTGGAATTTGTACCCTCCAGTTCATCTTTAAAAAACTGGATAAGTCAACGTACTCATAGCAATGGACGTGTTATTGAAGTGTTTCGATTACTTAACTGCCAAGATTGCTTGACAACGGGCGCTGGAACAGGTTAGGCCAAATGAAGGGTTTTTGAAAAAACTGTAACTTTCAACTTTTTGAAATCGACGAAATTATTGCCATTATATTAGGTTGATGAGGTCATGACAACAGAGTTCTGTAGCTTCTGTACTAGTTAGACGTTGCGAACAGCCCTCTTTGGGAAGAGTCTGAGAATTGTCGGCTTTCAAAATGACTGAGGAGGACTGGAGATTTCCACTCTCTCATATGAATATGAATAAATAAATCAAGAATTTTTCATCCAAATTCTGGCAAGATTTATGATGTATCCCTTCTAATTTTTAACATGATATCAAGAAAAAAAACACGAAAGTCAAATCGGATTGTCCGTAATATTATATTTGGATTAATGTGGGATGGGAATGGGATTGTCAAAGCGCATTAAAATGTACTTGAGTACGAATACAAAGGGAAGAGAATGGATTCAAAAATCGAAAATCCAATCCGAAATTCACAATAAAAAATCCAATAAGGAATCCGCAATTCACAATTCAATTCACAATTTGCAATATGAAAAATACAACGTATGCTATTCAGAATACTTTCAACTCTGAACTGAATTATGTATGAACACAGCAAAGAAGTCTCATGAAATTGAAGAAATGAGGATGAAGGATGAGATGAGGTCAGCCGGAGCTTCCATGGCAGAATTTTTTATTCCGAAATCACAAAAAATGCCTTGGTTACGGTTACTCTCTTAACAATTCCTCAGGGTGAGACATTTATTGAAGGAGATTCATGGGCAAATTCTTGATTTTGCCCATGAATGGATTTTTTTTTCAAAAACCTCCCATTTGGCCACACCTCTTGGGACCAGCGTTGTCAAGGCATCTTGCTTAACTGCGTTTGAGTTTATTGTGAATGCTAAAATATTAAATGCAAACCTGTTTTATTGATATCCCATGCAACGATAGTAGCTCCATGACTTAAAGCCAACTTCTTGGCCATCATCCTCCCGATCCCAGACCCAGCTCCAGTGACCAAGACAATCTGTCCGCTGACATCCTTGTACCGGAATCGTCTTGGGATAAATGTCAATACGACGCTGATGAGGACACCGTAGACCATGTACACCAGGGCCGATAGGAGCTCTTTAAAAGTCTCCATGTCCGCTTGCATATTGCTCTTCAAGCCTGAGAAATACTTTAGTCGGTCATTTTCAATATTAATTTTCTCTGCCTCTCCTAAGTATGTGTTGTTATTGTTCGAGTCGGTACTATATTTCTTTTCTGTCATCTGATCTCCCGGGTGTTTCTCTGATACCCGGTTCAATTTGTTGTAAAAAACGGACACTGATGCCGTCGAAGTCATGTCGATATATAGGGTGCTGTGCTGCTGGGAACTTGTTCTGTATGAAAACCCGGTGCAAGGCAACTCGGAGTAATACACTGTGTTGTATCGTTGGATTTTTTATACCCGTTTTCGGGCGAGTCTTCTAAGCTTAACCTGTTCACGGGCTAAGTCGGGAAATACCGACTTTATCTTTATCTTTAATAGCAGATGAATTAGCTAGGTTGACTAATTTTAAGAAAGGTTTCGACGGAACTGATTGAGCTCTCAAAAACTAGAGAACCAAAAGGATTCTTTCAGGTCTCAAGCTCATTACCAACTTCTCGAAAGAAGGGTATGCCCCCCAAAAAACAAAAAGTATCAACAATGAACCATGTCTGACTCAGTTGCAGTCCCTAAATTATTGCAGTTTCAAAATCTTTATATTATAATTTGTGGCTATATTGGATACCTACGAATCCTCAGATATGAGGAGATAATGGGGCAAGACATGGCATAAGATACAGAGCTGAAACTGAAAGGGATAGTTGTTATTGGAATTGCAACAATTACTTAAAATTCTTATCGACCAAGTTATAAAACTTATGGTATTATATAAATTTAGTCTCTTTATGTGTTATTTGCTATTCCTCTTCTTATTATTCAGTGCTGACTGAGACTTGAAAGATAGAAACAATTGCCAAATATTATTTAATTGCATGTAAAAGGGGATTTTTCATCTTAAATATATCAAAGATCTGTCCATATCCATACAGCTCCATCCCCATTATTGTTGCTGTCTCATGCTTATGTGGTATGGTAACGCTGTGAGTGCAAACGATATGTTATACAGATACAGTCATTCATTTACTGGTTTTGCCTACAATTTTGAATTGTTACATCAACCATTTCAGCGTGATCCAAGTTAACTGAAGCGAGGACCGCACCAAATACTTCACGCTTATATCTTATGAATATTATGATCATGATGTGCAATCCTCTATATACTAATTTGTTAACATTTAATAACTTGTAACAGTACAGAGGGGCCACAGAAAATTCTCAGTACTGATACATATGCAACTGCAAAGACATGGTGCTTTTAATTCATCAAGAGTTAACGAAAATTCAGCATTGTGGCTCTTTCTTGTTCTTGCTCAAATTAACGCGATAGGCTCGTTACAACGGCTTGCAAATTGTGGATTTTTAACTAATTTTGCAAGATCATGAACACCACACCACATCCCTCTGCCATTTCGATTTAATTCAGTTTTTGTATTCGAAATTGAAATGGCAAGTTCAGGATGGCTTTAGTTTTTGTAAGCTGTAATACTTACGTTCAATTAGGAACTTGCGTGAGTAAAAATGGCATTGTGGGTCTGCCTTGGATTTGAAATTATTAAGCAATTAGAATAATTTTATTAGTAACAGAGTAATTAAATGATACTGATGTTTTTGTTGAAATTCATAATCTTGATTTTTAATTATTTACATCTACTTGGGGATCAATTTTGTTATATTTTTTGGTGTTTCTGGTTAAAAGCTTGAAAGAATTATAAAATATAAAAAAAATGTAAGTACAAAACCAACTAAACTAAAATGTACTAATTTTATCAGAAATTGATCATCATTGAAAGTATATATCTACAAAATGTAGGATACCAGTGTAAAATGACTGATATTTAGTGATATTCCGCCAATTGATGTCACCTTCAAGGATTTCTTGGCCATGTAAAGCAAGTACCGATATCGCGTCTCGACTCTTCCGTAAATGTAACTGTTCTTGTTGGTTCAGTTCCTTGTGTTGCATACATTTGGATTTCGTAATTGATTACTGTCGAGTCTACTCCTTTAATGAAGTGGAACCACACTCCTTATCATGACAACTTTTCAACCAATTTAACAATCACGTTTTATTTTAGGTTCTATGAAAGGTAACTCCCCAGATTGGCTAACAATTCAACAATTGATCTGCATGAAAACTAGCTTTTGTATTTTATTGTAATTTTCAGGAATATAAAATATATTCAGGAAGTAAGAACTCCAAAAGCCCTCCAGAATTATTGTACAGCCTTTTAAAATGTATGTTTTTTAATTTTCAAATAAATGTTTTGAATTGGTTTCACTAGAACGTGGAAAGTGATTAGAAAAACACATTTTGGTTTCTGAGAAAGAATGCCAGGAAGAAGATACTTAAAAGCTTGGCATGAATTTGAATCGCCATACTGCATATTTACTGTATGCATATACGTATACGACGAATTTAGATTTAAACTACAGTCCAACAATGTTTTTCTAATAATATAAACTGATTGTCTTAAATTGAATCAATTTTTTTGTGAGATAATGTAATATTATATTTGCATGCTAGGCTGTATCTTTCTAAAACCCATTTACTTAAATTCAAGCTTAGAATCCTAAAGACGCATATTTCACAATATTTGACACCGAATTTGTCACATCAAATTCACGAAAAGATTTCACCTAAAGAAAGTACAAAAAAACCAGACCAAAAAAAAGCACGGCAGATTTGATTAGATAGGAACGATAATAATTACGAAAAATGGTTGGCCAAGCCATTACAACAATTTGTCACAAGTCAGGAGCCTAGTATGGTCAATTTCTTTCATGCATTTATCATTTGAAACCGGTAAAAAATTAAAACACTTCAAAAATAATTTGTTATACCTTCCCATTTCACGATGTCAAGAGCAATTAATTTAGAGTAGTGTTGCCTTCCATAGTAGAGTAACGTAAATATCCCCACGATACTCATGATAAGGTATTGGTCAATAGCAAACGCAACACTCAGGCCCAACAAGCTTCGTGCATCCACTAGGTTAGTGGAATCACTTTCGTTAAAATTGGAATATATGTATGATTCACCCATTTTAAGGCAAGTTTTTCGAAACCGAAGAACTGAAGTATATTAAAGATAGATTGCAAAATTAGAACTGTTTTAATGGCTAAAGTAACTCGAAGTTATGACAATTTCTGAACAGTAGCTTCACGATAAAGACATCTTGAACAACAGATTAGGACTGGAGGATTTTACAGATTTGCTCTTCTCCTAAGAATGATATATCATTAAGGGAAGTTTTTAAAGGTAGTTACGTTCTCTGACCCATCAGCCTTAACTTTGTATTGGGAATATATTAAATTCATGGACAATACCAAACATATTATAAGAAATGCGTCCTATATAACGAATCTGCATGCAAAATCTAATCGTTTGCTGAAGAATTCATCCAAGTATCATGCATAGTGAGCTAAATGAATTTCCGAACAAAAAAAGCAGCAAAAAGGACCAGCTATAATGAAATACTTACGCCTTAATACGATAAAGACATGCTGAATTGCATGTTATAATGGTGCCTGGAGATAGGTTTCAGGTACGCTATATGTACCATGTAGTTAGTATGAATGTGTTTGCACAAAGCTCATAAATTCTTCTTTACAGTAAAGTAGTAAGTTTTGATTCGTATATCATCCGTATATCATGCACGTGTAAAGATAGTTTGATCAAAGATCTTGTTTTCCTTGACTGTGAAATATCATTCCTTCATGATTTGGAACAAGATTTCAACCGGAATAGATACTAGATTGGAAATGATAAAGGTTATAGAAACTTTGGACCGGTTGATGACCGTCAGAACAGAACGGAAGCCTGTATTTTTACGTTTTCATTGATCAAAAGCTGGACATCTACTTTTATATTGATTTAAGAAGTGTCTTTAAATGTTAAGGAACAATAAGTGACTATTTATATGCATTTTTTGTCAATGATTTTATGGCTATATCCATCTTCCTTCCTGCTTCTTGACTGTTCAGTTTCTGAAGGAAAAATCGTTTATTATTTTGAATTGGTTGTAGCTTAAATGTAATCGTTTTGTAAAGCACAATGGAACATTTGCAGAGTTATTTATCATGCATGAGCTTTAGGAAGGTCGTGCAGTCATTTGTAATTATTGTAATACTGCTTAAATAATAATAGGAAGTTTGACATAACGGAAATAGATTGTGTGAATCAACAATTTGTATCTTTGAATTAGTTAGAACTATATGGACTTAACAGGTACCGTTCCTTTGTATTAAGGAGGCTTTAGAACGACATTCTTGTGAAGAAGATAATCCTTACTAGCATTTGTTCATTATAAAGGAGGCATGTTATTAAAAGTTCATGTCAAGTATAATTTTCAATGAATATGTATGTTTTTTGTTAGTTTAGTTTTGTTTAACAAAACTTTATTGTGGTTACTTGCATGGACTTGATATAAAATGAATATGCCATTCCAGTTAAAAAGGATTAGCTTAGCCTTTTAACTTTATATTCCTTGACATAACTGTGCCGTAATCCGTAATGATTGTCTCTGGATCTTCAGAAATGAGGGTTTATTGACAACAAACATTTGGCTTACTTTCTGCATTTTTCAAGGTGCTTCTTTTATTGCTTAAAATAATTGTTGGTTGGAAATTTGGAATGAGGAGGGTAGTAAGGCATTATTCCGATGTGCCATTTTAGGCTATTCCAACCCCACCCCATCCCCCAAATAAAAATATTAATCTAATTTGGGGGATATTTTAATATTTAATATTTTCATAATTTTCGAAGAATATTTTCAGAACTTTTTCGAAACTTTACCTTCCGCTGATTTCGAACGCTGGGCTGGTCGTGGAGCCATCGTCTTTAGTTCAGTTTAGTCTTTATTACTCAGACCCGTCGATCTCGATACAAAAGTAAAATTTGTTATAATAAATCTGTATAATATAAAAAATATTTTTTTGTTTCCTATTCTACTGAATAATATCTACAATTTTTAAGAACTATGATATGAGTTAACCAAAATAAGTAGTTAACTGAATCTTCAGAAGAATGATCATCTGGTAGTTCTTATGCATTTTTATTATAGGAATCCCATGTTTATCTGCACATGTATTACATATATAACTTGAGCAGTGAATGGAAATTATCTTATCAAAATTATGATAGGACTTCGTTGTAACATACTATTATTGTGACATAATATTCAAGTACTCACCAGATGTACACTTGATCAATAACTCAGTTGAGATTGGGTTGAAAACTGTAATACAATATATAGTTTCACATTAATGATCATAGTTACGTCTGCCGTATATAATAACTTAAATTCCGTTCTGATAGGAACCTATTCAGATGTGATAACCCGTTAGTTCTCATGCGTCGCATAGATATAATATGTTGTTAATGAAAGGCACATTCATATTCTACTGGTTTCGGCGTATAAAAGATGAAAGAGCTATGGATGCATGTTAGGTTACATATGATTATGATAAAACTGGAAACTTATCGAAATCGATAATTTTGGAACAATGAAGTAGTTCATTCCAATTGGATAAGTTATAAATCTTGTCGTAGATCCCAGCAAAAATTTGATTTATTTTTGACATCAAACCACATTGTTTCCTTCTTAAATGATTTTAATCTTACAAACAATAAAATAAATGTTTATTAACATTTTAATATAAATGGGGCATATATATTTTATTCTCAACTTTTCCAGAGTGGATGTATTAACAATTTTACTGCCTAGAAATGACATACTTGGAGTAACAAATTCTGATGCTTTAGGACTGTTAATAATGAATTTAAGGTTATAGGATGCAGGCAAACTTTTTAATTAACTACATTGGAAGCTAAAGTTGTTTAAGTTCTGCCTAAATGGATACCAGATCAAATACTCAATACTCGATCGTTCTCTATCTTTTTAAATTGAATGAATTTTATCTACATACCATTGCTTGTTTACATGCAAATTGTGCATTAAATTCAATTGCATTTTGCACTGTAGTTCGGATTTCAGCAATGTTTTGGATATGGAGATTAATCATTTTTTTTTAAATTGTACACGATATGACATAATACATAATTTAAGTAAACTTCATAATTACAAATTTAAAATACATTCGAATTTGCATACATTTCTATACGTATATTTAAAATTAACAAGAGCAGTTTTATGTAGCTTTTTGGAATCAAGAAGTTAATAAGATAAAATCCCTTACTGTATAGTCGAACTTTATTTCTAGGCTTTTATTAACTTGACCTGTCCGAACTTTTTAACCGTCGGTCGTCATGTTCATATGCAGCATTCAGTATAACTTATACATTTGCCAAGTCGGTAGAATCTACTTTAAGTACAAATACTGTGTCTCCTGTCAGGTCAGAATTGCTCGGAACGGACTGACCTTTTTTGGCAAGGACAACTATTTAGTCTTGTGTTCTTATCACAAGGTACCTGCCTTAGCTGGGAATATCTTTCTGACATTTTTGACAATCCTGAGAAATATAGCCTTAAAAACTTAACCAAAGGACAGAAGATACATTGTGGCAGCTTCAATGTGCAGATTGAGTACTGATTATGATTATGAGTTAAATACCTGAAAGTTTTAGCTTACACATTATCAATTGTATGAAACTGAAAAATAATTATAGGTATATTGTCCAGAGGATGACAAAAAGAGGTGGTAAATTAGGATAAAGCCATTAGATCGATATTTCTTTCTTAACAACAAGCATGAACGATTTTTATAAATCATTATATATATAATCTGTAGTTCACAATAATAATATTCCATTGTAGTGCATAATATAATTAAGATCAATTATAAACGTAAGCCATTCTGTTTTGTGTAAATCTGATGTCAATGGATTACCGATCTTCGGACGCGTTGCTTACTTCTGCTTAATTTTCTTGTTCAGAGCCTGTTTTCGAGTATTTTGATCAACTTCAGGAAGGTCAGAAACGTCCTTGGCTGCTTTCTTAGTTTTCTTTGGAGATTTTGGAGCAACAACTGGGGCTGATTTGCTCCTTAATCGCTTAACCTGGAAGATGCAGAACTGGAAGAGGAGGTAAGATTGGAGTCCCAATACGAATGCTAGTCCAACAGTTCTATAAATAAAAACAAGAGTTTAGAGGAAAAGTTTTCTGCTAGTTGCGGAAAGGTTTGAGAATAAGAAATATTATTATTGAACTACTAACCGGAGCCCTTGAGTGGCGAAAGGTTCCAGACCAAACCAAAAGGTAAGTACGGCAAAGATAACGGAAAGGAATCGGGCAACAATAAAAACGGCGTTTCCTACCCGGAACAGCCAGGTAGACACTTGTTCCTTTTCAGCAAAATGAAGCAATTTAGCAACATTAAGTAAAACCTCCGGAATGAAGTGAAGTACAAGTAGAACAACACTGATTCGGGTTAAGCTGTAACAAAAAAAACGAATTACAAAAGTGCATCAAAAGTGTTGTAATCAACAGTCTCGATTCGATGTATCGATTGTATTCATCAGATTATAATTTATTAAGTTTGTCCATCCTGAAATTTTCAGAACTCTGGCCAAGTTTATCATCATTTGAATTGCATCATGCATCAAACCAAACAATCGATTCGATGAGAAGGTACAGTTAATATATATGGGTCCTCGAGTCTCGAGTTATCGAAAATATAATCCCGACAATCTATCTAACCCACTGCACTCAGGTAAGACGTAAGACCCATTTCATTCTCAGAATTGTATCAACATTAGCTACACCATACGGTAGAAAAAATTGAGTTTAATAGAAGTAATGAAAGGTATAGGTGATTAAAATGAAAATTCAGCTGAATTATTATTAAAGGGTTGAATTGAAAATTAGATACTGGGATTAAATCCAAATATTTAAAAGTGTCAGATATTAGTTTATTTTAATTATAAATTCCTGATTTCCATACGTCAACCTAAAAGGCCTGGATTTACTAACATCTAATATTCAAATACTTATATACCAAAGCGCAAATCCGATTTAATACTAAAAATCTGCTCTAGTTAGACCAATCCAATAATCCAACGACCTTGGAAATCCGTTATTGTTGTGTATTTTGTATTGTTAACCTTTACTAGATTATATTTGCTTAATTGCTTGATACTGACACGTAGTTTGTGGTGAATATTCCATTCCACCATAAAGGAAACGATACCTAACCTAATTTGCATTTACATATACCTAAATACTATTGAACAACCATTATCTGATTGCTACAAAATGTAGCCTTAATTACGGTTCTTACTTTGCAACGTAAGCCAAGGCGACGACAGCGACATATACTGCAGACGTCGTCAGTTTCTGGGGAATTTCATCTCGCTTCATTCTCAAGAAGTAGACTTCAGGAATCCAATGGAGCCAGTATGACATTTGGATGAGCATGAAGAATTTGAGAACAAAAGACATTTCCAAATGAGGGAATCCGTCCCAAAGGAGTGTAATTTGACTCAAATAGTTTTCCCTATAAAGTTATTAAGACATAGTTACATGTTCATGCTTATATATATGAAGCCGAAGCCGAATGAAAATAATCTAAATGCTGCTGCGGATCACTTACTTTAAAATGATGTTAGCCCCCCAGAGACTCGTGATCAAAGAAAATACGAACAGTTGGCCTGCATCATTGAACTTAGAGTGTCTAATCTTGCTTAGATGAAGCTTCCTTGTGAATCGGTCCAAAATATACTCTTGTACAAGGGCATGCATGACCACGGCAATCAAAGTGTAGAAAAATACGGCACACGAGTCTTTCCATCCAACGTTGTAAAGTGGCTCCTCATATAGCGTTGGGGGGATGGTCGAATTTCGGGTGGTATTATGATGCATAGCGATGAACATGGATGCTATGGGGGAGGTCACCTAAAATTACATTAATTAACATTTTAAAAATCATATTGAAAAAGATGAATTGGCTAATGGGCATCTTCTCATACTCATTCATATGATTGAAATAGTGTATATTTTAATTTAGACACACGGTGTACCTCATATTTCTAATTTTGAAATTGACTTTGATTTCTATACTCAATACAGGATGAATGCTATCAGAGTCAGAAAGATTCTATGAAGCAGGAAATGAACCCTTTACATTTACGAAATCCCACCCACTTTCTATTTTCAGACGTCTCAAATCATAAAGCATTTTGACACATATGTACCGCATAGTTTCTTGCCCTACTTTCTCCAAAAAATCTCAAAAAGATAACAATGAACTAGAATTTAGAGACGCATCGCCATCGCTATATCAAATATTGCATATGGCTGCCAAGTATATCGGATTAGACGGTTATCATCAAGTGTCATAAAGTCAAACCACCACCATATGTCATATGTCAAAAAGAATTGTCCAATATCAAATATACATAATTCTTGATCGCATAAGCCGATGAAATTAACTATTGAATTCGAATATGTCTAGTGATAAATACCTGAAAGATGAGACCGATGACGAACACCATGGCCACGCAGGCCACGATATCGGCATGATTTTGAATAACAAATTCATGACTCAAGATCGGGGGATTTTTACTAGTTCCTCGACGAGCCTTGACCGCCATCCTTATTCTTCGGAGATGTAAAGATATTCGGAGAAAGTATTCAGTCTTCCTTCAAGTCCCAAATGTTGATAACCTCCGGCTCAATATGTTCCTTCCAACAGGTCCAACTCTTCTTCGCTGTGGATTACAAATGACAGCTTCGTTGGTTTAAAAAAATGTTGAATGCAGTACAGAATGACGGGATATGGTTGGTAACCAACAATGCTGGCAAATCCCTAGTGGTTGAAAGTTGATGAGTCCGATGAAGAATATTATATCTGATATGAAGTATTTATAATAATACAACAGTTTGATACTTAGTTATTCCTCCGATTTATACTCGAAACCCCTTGCAGTCTTGCACCTGCTACAGAACCACCTCCTCTGTCAACTCACCTGTAAATTGTAAACCAAGCCGTATGTACTATTACTATGTGTACACGTAAACATAAACTGTTATGAAGAGTTAATTAACATATGGAACGAAATGCCAATGTGAAAGGGTTGTTTCCTTATGTTTTTTACTTACAAACTTTATTCTCCTCCACAGACACCAGCAACGACCGTCTCTAGTCGGTAAATAAGCTCTCTGGCTGCTCTAGTTGGAATTTTCAACGGTTTTTATGGTCCAAAAATAATTTCTGGATTTCTCTTCAACCGGAGAATGGTGGAATCCGCTATGCCGATGTAGGCAGATAACTGTAAAATAGAATGAGCAAAGGGTTAAGTGTTTAAGTCAAGGGATTGTTGACCTTATGACAGAAAGGAAAGGAGAGAGTTTTAGTACCTCGGCTTTTGGTTTGAAGAGAGACCAGATTTACCAGAATTTTAACATAAACTAGAAGATAGAAATGAGATGAAGTTCTATGTAATACTTATTATTAGGAGTTATAATGTGTTGGGATATTTTGATATCAAGGAAAATGCACATCCACCTCATCCACGCATGTACACGTGTACAAACCGGACTGCCAACACTGCAGTTCTATATGGCTCACTTTAGTCCGACAACCCTTTCGGCTTCCTACTGTCAAACAATCCTGTTGATTACATAATTACATGTAATTGATGCAATAATGCGACCTCATTATTATGCACTCGTCTACTCCGTATTGACTATATTTAACATATTTTGGATGTTTGGATTCGAGCACCAATTCTAATTTTGTTAATTCTATAATATTTTTAGAAACAGACGATTTAGGTTAATCGAAAGGATCAATGAAACAATAAAATTCAAATCTACTACAGCATTAGCCAAATAAAGCTAAAGTTATCCTAACCTCACTCACCACAATACAATGCTAAAATACTTCATCGAAATTCGAATGCTGAAAATTCACTATTCAAAAACCAACCTTGACCTTAAGAATGCAAAATACATCACATCATAAATTCATAATCCAAACAATTACTTACTTATTTATATACAGGGTGTCCACGACACCCTGTACTTACACATATTTATGACTACGCAAGCGATAAAGTGATTTTATTCTTCAAACATAATATATACTCCGTCAATCTCTGATAAATTCATTCATATTCCGATTCTATATTATAATGGTATACAGTATACACCTTTCTTTAGCTTTTTACACAGATTTACAATAATATATATACATCGCATAACATCAAATTTAATTCATTATATTATTATAAAACTAAAGGCACGTATTGTGACGTAATTCCTGTTGGCATCGAAGATTTAAGTCGTTCTCTTATTGTACTTTATGGTCAAACCATCATAAGCGTAATGTAATACCAGAGACCATTAATGATAATTCGAATCGCCACAAACAAAAATATAGAATAACATACAATCATAAAGCCATAATTAGGCAAGCAAATGGATGGAATGGTTTTTATGTGACGATTACGAATACAAGTTATTTGTTTGTAGTTTTAAAAGACAGGTACATCTAAATGAGGCTAAATAAAACGGCCTTTTAAGGCTGGGTTCAGGGAGTGCAAGCGTAATGAATGAAATCAGAAGTCTCCTACTCTATGGAAGCATCTAATATCTATGAACTATAAACTCTGACTCAAACAATAGATTCAACGTCATCATAACAAGGATTTCTTCAAACAGCCTGAATATGAGGGATGTAATGTATGTATAAGCGTATTGCTTAAATCGTAGAGAATGTCACAGAAGTTATATTTTATTCTTAGTCAGAAACCGCTTCAAACTCTTTCAGCAGATTCCTTGAAGTAGGACTTCCAACCGGCCGACCCTCTGCATCAGTTGCAAGACGATTGAAGCGACTGCTCCTCAGACGACTATAAATATTTTAAATATTATAATGATTTACGATTTTTCGACGCCACCACAAACATAATCGTTAAGGTTGAAGTAGATGTTTAAAACTCTTACCCAGTCGATTTAGTTTTTGAGTGAGAAATTGGAGTGGATGCATAAACTGGGGTCGTCGTACGGGTATTTCGTCCATCCTCGTCTGTATAAGAATACAAATTATCAAATTAATCCTTATACCTAAGATAACGGATCACTAAATTGAAATAAAAGTGCAATCTAAGCTTATTTGTATCAGATTATTAAAATGTCGTTGTCCATCCTGAGGTTATCAGAACTCTGGCCAAAGTTATCATCATGTTACCGATAAATATAAAAAACCAAAACAGAAACTATGTCAGTTTTGGGTTTGCTAAATTTTACCATCAGAAAAGGAGTTATCGTTCAAAGCTATGCTTGGAACTTCGCGATCTGGGAGGTAAGGTTCTGGAGTTGACCGAGACATATCAATTGGTCGTTCATCTTTCTTTTTTTGAACTCGGAAGAGCATTAATGATGTCAGAAGAGTCAGGAAGGAGTTCCAAAGCTTTAACACAACTCCAAGGCGATTTTTGAACCATGCTAAGCGCATCACACGCTTTCTTTTATTGATATGATCACGAACAACGGGCATATTCATTAATTCTTCTATTTCAGGCCTTCCATGCAATTCGTGTGTTAACATTTTCTTCAAAATCGGTTCCAACGACGCTGGAACAGCTGTGAAATCAAAATTGACAAACATGATTAATAGAAAACCAACTCTGATTTAAGAATAATGCGACCATTGTATTATGTGCACAAAGTGGTAACTTACTTCTATTACTAGGTTCTGGAAATTCGCCGTTTCTGAGTTGATGCCATAATGTGCCACTTTTAGGAAGATCTACATGGCAAGCTATCTCTAAGATCGTCAACCCGAGACTAAATACGTCTGCTTTTGTTGTAACGACACCTTGCATCACCTCTGGGGCCAAGTATCTCGAATCCCCTTCTGTAAACTCGGAAACGTCTCTCTATTTAAAAAAAACAGAATTAAACAGTTGGTATAAAAACATATAAAAGAGTGGTTCGTTAATAGTTACGGATGCTGTAATCAGTAATTTGCTCTTTGCAGGCCGTTTAAATAAATAGCCCGATTCATTAACCAGATATAATTATATTAATAACTAATAATCATGTAGACATCTTTCCTAAGATAACAGAACATTGGTCAAGTAAAGAATCGTAAATCGTAAAAATCTGGATTAATGTATTAATGTAAAAACAATTAAAAAAACATACTGTTCTAGGATAAACAGTGCTTTATTTATCAATTATTACCTTCTCCTTTAAGCACACGATGATACCAAAGTCACCCAGTTTGTACCTCGTCGGAGTATCAATCGTAAGAAAAATATTGTCAGGTTTCACATCCATGTGGACTAGAAGATTCTTATGGAGATGTTGCAGAGCAAACATCATGTCGACCATAACGTCCCAAACCTAAGAAATACAAATATTGAAAATAAGATTCTGAACAATCAACATAAAATACATACAATAAAACAGCTTTTTTTTGCATTGATTATATTCATCAGATTATAATTTAAGTTTGTCCATCCTGAAGTTTTCAGAACTCTGGCCAAGTTTATCATCATTGAATTGAATCAAACCAAACATTCGAATTCGTGTTCATTACTGGCTATGGGCTATGGCTATAGCTAATGGTAGTCGAAATAAAATCATCTCATTCTTTTGACTCCTCTGACCTGACTTAATGGTGTGTAGATATCATGAGCTTGTTGTTGTTGAACACTTGAACTCGCTCGTAAAAATTACTCTGATTGTGAGTCTGAATTACTATGTTTATTAACTCAGAGAAATACGATGTTAAACTTATGATAATTAGCTCACATCTGATTCCGTTATAGTATGCCCCTCCTCAATGTCTAGATTCAACGATTTCGAGCATAATTCCATCTGAAAAAACAGATGCCCATCTTCTTCCCAGGCCGTCTCCAGCTCGACCACATGAGCATTTGGTGGAATATTTGTCATTCTCAGAACTTCTCGCAGTTGTCGAGCCCTATAGTACCAAATAGAGAAGACAATTCATGAAATCAAAAGCTCAAAAATTCCATCAATATTAAATTATACACAATATAAAGTCTAAATCAGATTATTTTATATTAAGGTTGTCCATCCTGAAGTGTTCAGAACTCTGGCCAAGATTATCATCACTTAAATTTTTAATCAAAATAATATTAGCAAAACGTAAGTACAAAGTATTGAGAATTTTTTTTTACCTATCCGCTTCACCAGTATAAACTCTACGAGACTTCTTCACAGCATATTCTTTTTGATCGATCTTGCTCTTAACTCTGAACACGTCCCCGAAGGATCCAAACCCAAGCCTCTCTTGTATTTCAAAGTTTGTACGGAAAAAACTTGAAGCGATCCCGTTCGCACCTCCTGACATCAGTTGGAGAAACGAGTTGTCTAGCTCATGAGAATCATTTCCGAATCGCGAATGAATCAGCCTACTCTGTGATGGCGCTGAGCGAACGTGATGAGGACGAGGTGCGGGAGGCATGTACCGGAGGTTCCGCTTTTCTCGATCCTGAAGGAAAAAAAAAACTTGTATTTTATTGCATGCATTTGCACAGTCAACAGTCAGTGCAGCATATCGATCTTAATAGTGAATAGTCAAATAAAAACGCAAAGGTAAAGGTTGAAGGTGAAAGATAAGCAATAAGGTTGAAGGTGAGGTGTGAGGTGTAGTGATTTGGATTATTGAAGATTGAAGATGTTTACCTTTTTTGAAGAGAGTGACTGGGGCTCCAAAAAGAATTTAGGTAGATGAACTCCAGTGCTGGTTCGGATATGCGTCTTTTCCTGAGGCTCCAACACCTCCATCGAGTTGTTAAACATGTCGGTTGGAAGTCCACCTCCAGTCCCACGTTTCAAATTTCAAAATCCTACTCTTCTGAGTAGAAAGCGGAAGTAGTATGTGTATTTTTTCTTTGCAAGCACCTCACGTACACTCATACTCCGAATAAGTACGTAAACCTCCTTTAACTTTAACCAATAACAACTTTACAATTTACAAATTCCGGACATGCTACGACTTTTAAACACTGAAACTTCAAAATTTTGAAATTTAATTTAAAATAAATTCAAAATAACAACAACAAATCTTCAAATCTCACCGACTGACTGAGGCACACAAAGGTGTTTTAAACCAGCCGCACATGCAATGAGTGAGTGAGCAGAGCAGATGCGTTGGGTCGAGTCGAGATGAAACATGTAAACTACACATCATCACCACCAAGTAACGCCATTCCAGGGTGCATCCAAATACGATGGTTTTTAACCCCATTCCATAGAATTGTATATTATAATAGGTTTTCTCTTATGTTTTTTGGCTAAAACTTGAAAAATTTCAAATTTTGTAGGATGTATTTTAACGAATCGAAACTATTGTTTTTGCCCTCGACACAATGGATCGTCCCTTGAATTCATGAAAAGCCAGAATAAAGCTAAAAACCGTATTATCCAATTCTTTATGGCTTAGCTAAAGTCATAGGTGTAATCTCAGTGGCCATATATGAACGATCACTCATATATGCTCAGTTCAGTGGCTAGAGCTTCCTCAAAAACAACCCCCTATGATAAAATGAAAATATCTAAACGTGTTACGATTTCGTCGTTGGTAGAGTATAGCAGGTTTTCCAGTCTCCACCACCACCACCCTCAATTTCTTTGTCTCTTCACTCTTCAGTTTTGTTTGGCTGCATGCATAGTCATTTCAAGTTGCATGGAATGATTATTGGCAAATTAATTTAATCGATTATTTTTTTAATCTTGGATTACTCTTTTTAAATCTCAGTGTGCTAAATCTTCCCCTGTTCCCCTGTCGATATTCCTTAATCCTCCCCGGTTGACTTTGAACGGCCTACCCTATTTAACTTATAGTGACCGCACCCATCCCTAAAATGGAACCCGTGTTAAATCCCTAAATTATAAACCCAGGACCAAGGTCGACTCATACCCATTGACCCAGCCAAAACATATTAAGTCAAATGAAGTATTAGGCTTTTCAAGGGTATTTTGAACATTGAACATCCAAAGATTACTCGAATACTCGAGTTGTCGAGTTCGTAAAACAAATTTCAGTTTCGGTTTTTTTCTGCTCATTTTGTATTTACATAAAGTTTAGTATGTAATAAAAATGCCGTGAGTAAGTGAGTATTTTTGTAAATGACATATTATATAAATTGTTCGTTCTTATCTTATACAAGACAAAGATTGTACTTACAATTTTATTGCTTTACTTATAATATTATTATCATATCTCTATAAATCTCAATCATACATTCGTGCACACTGCCATATTTTTTATCATGATGAACTAGAAAAATGGTAGGAAATAATATCACATCCTTCATCCTTTTAATAATTTTTAGCTCTAAGATTTTAAATAATCTAATTTAATGTTTGGTTTCAATTTTTAAAACAAATCTAGCAATACATCAAGTAAACGAATTTATAAATTACAGCGTCAGTTATACAAATCGAGGGTTTGAATTTTGAAAATTAATTTTTTTAATAAAGTAAGGACGACGGACTACTGATCATCGAATCTACAATAACACGATCATTGTATTTGCGTTGCTTGTATTGCATCTCCTTCGAGTCCAAAGCTCAGCCTTAGATTTTAGATATGGCCAGAATGGAGCCTGATCCCTTATCCTGATTGATTGGTTTCGAATGATCCTGAATTTGAGGTTGGCTATTTGAATAACGAAGGGTTCGCATCTTCTCCATTTCACGCCAGAAACAGATAAGGCGTTTTACTAACGTTGGATCTTTTGCACTTCCTCGTCTCCCCAGTGATGCCATTGCTGACCTCCGTGTCGCTGCTTGAATTACACGACGAAGGAGCTGTAGATACGATCTGTCCAAATGGATTTGAATATTCATGTCGCCAAATCCGGAAGGAGGGTAAGGATCCGAAGCGTAGCCTACTTGATACCAACAATTGCACTGTGCAATTGGAGCACAAGTGCCTTTTTTAGGATTGAAGTAAGTATTTGTTGGACATATGAATGTTTTCCTGGCTCCCCTGGTACACGACGTGTAATACCTAGGGTCACGGATTCCAAACTTTCCATCTTTTTGGCAGGCAGGTATGATCCATGGTAGTGCATCTTCGGGCCATTCCATACCGGTATTGTTGAGTACCTGATTTTGATAAAGACGGTTTCCTCCCCAAAGATATTTAGTTTCATGGTTGACTCCAATAAATTGATGGGCATATGGAGCGACACAGAAACCATGTCTGTCGCTGAAATAAAGTCCAGTAGAGCATTCGTAGAGAGTTTGTATATACTCATCTTCTTCTTCGTCATTGGACTCGGGCTTGAGATTTACATTTGCGCGATTTTCATTTTCATTAGAGTCGTCTCCACTGTCCATTCCTAGTGGAGTTCTTGTAAAGCACGTGTAGTAGTAGCGATAATCTGGAGTGGAATGATATCCTGCCACCAAGCAGGGAGCTAGTTCAAAGGCAATGGTTTCCACCGATATAGCGCTACCGAAAACTACTTGAGGATTTTGCATTACTAGGGGACTTCCGAGAGATAATTTGGCTAATTTGTGAGTGTTAGGCCCTATTCCAATTCCATTTAGTGAGTTGGCCCCAGCTAAGTTCGTATTGGCTGCCTGTGCCAAATTTATGCCAAGTTTGTAACTAGACCCAGCTAGCATGTACTCGTGAAGGAAATTTGGTACACAGTAGGCATGCTTTGAACTGAAGAAAAATCCAGAATGACAAATGTACAGTTTCGTCATTATTTGTCCATTGGGGCCTTTACTACAAGTATAGTAGTATCGGATGTCTTGTAAGGAAAATTTCCCTTCTTGGAGCGAGACCGGAACATGGAATGGAACCGACCCGACCGGAACAGAAACTCCGGATCGAATATCCATTTTCTGAGCAATAGACCAATGAGTAAGAATTCCGTCCCAGGTGTAGGTGAACTATTCAAAAAATTCATAAATTTTAAATTTCTGTTTATTGTGATATGAATGATCAAAAGTAATAGTATAAAATTATCTACATGTAAGTAAAGTGTTGCAAACCATCAACAAGAGAGATAAACTAAACCCAATTAACCAACCCGACAAAACAAAAGAGATTATGCACAATTCCTGAGAATTATCGCTCATATGTACTATGTACTCTAATTAATCGATGATGGATAAATTATGGTCATTTATCTATTGCTCTGCTCATGTTCATTACAGCCAAAAAGTACCTGATGACCAAAGAAGGACGATGCTTTTCCACAAGTGCGACTAATTGGGTTGTAGAATAGACCTACAGGACATTGCCACAGTTTTTGGGTGAAGTACAGGACTGACCCTTCGAGAGCGTCGCATGTATAATAGAACCTGTAGTCTGGATATGCGTATATTCCAGTAGTTGAACATTCTGGCAGAATAAACATCGGAGAGGCTGTCGAAATTTGGATGGCCGGTATGTGATTGTTCAGTTTTCTTGATCTCAATATCTGATGGCCTGATAAGCATATTGATTGTAGATCGTCAAAGTAATAGCCATACGGACAACGTTGAAGAACACCTATGCATATATAAGATAGAATTATCAACTGTATTGTAATGCTCTAAAACGCTAAAAGTTTATGTAACAATACAATCAAGCTTAAAAAATTGAAGCTTGAAATTAAATTCAAACCAGGGGAATTGGCAGATAGACAGCGCAAGAAAAATCGATCATCTTCTCCAAATCGTTGCTGTCCAGGGGCAGAGCATAATGACGCAATACCTCGAAACTCCGATAAATTCACCAATGCGTCACCTCCAGAAACAGTAGATGCAATTTCAGATCCTGGACCAGCACGGAATCCCAAATCCATTCTAAGTAGATCCTTTGCTCCCGCATAAACACATGAGCCTGCTATTGTACTAAAGACGTAACTTTGGGGACATTTTCGAATAATAGGTCTAAATCCAGATCCTGGCATTGGTATGCATTCAAAATATACACCTAATTCAGACAAGGAAAAACATCCTTGTTGGACGCAGCCACGGGGCGGCAATAGTTTCATGTCGAAGTTAATAACAGTTCCAACCAAAATGACCTGCTGTAAAGGTACCCCAGGCAGTGTTTCGAATTGGTCTAAGGCTGTGTCCTGCGTGAAATCTATTCCAGCTGACACAAAAGATTGCGTAGAGAATGTATCGAAACTCATCGATTCAACAAAAGTTTCCACACTGGTAAAATAAGTTGAACTGGACACTGATGTTGATTCAGTTGAACTCGTGCTAGATGTAGATGAATCCGACTGTGAACTCAACGACGCCATTGAGGACTCGGCAGAGGCTGAGTTAGATAATTTTGATGCTGTTTGTGAGTTTTGATCAGATGTTGCGACAGATAACGAACTGCTTTGACCTTTAGAATTTAAAGAACTAAACTGATTCGTGGAAGCAACCAATTTGTCAGACTGCTGCATCGCATCTAAAAAAGGGAAAAATATTAACATGAAATAAAAAAAACCTCACAAATCAATTCGATTTAAATCCAGCAGAAAAATTACGTTGTAAACTAATGGCAGCATTCGCCGTGGCCACTGATGAACCAGTGCTGTGAATCAGATTTAATTCTTTCCGAATACTTGCATCGGCAAGGTTGGTTCTTATTGACGAGCCAACAGAGGAAGATTCAATATTTTGTAAATTCTTTGACGATGCCCCAGAGTTGTGTCCCATCATTCCCGAAGAACCAAAGGCCTGTCCAGCCACTGACGACGAACCGGCATTATGACCAGTCAGTGAGGAAGCTCCAGTATTGAATCCGCTCATTGTGCTAGCCCCAGAATGTTGACCGGTTAGTGAAGAGGAACCTGAATTGTGTCCTGATTGTGAAGCTGCTCCAAGGTTTTGCCCAGCCATTGATGACATGCCGGCGTGATTAACATTTCCACTTGCCGCCGAATGTCCACCATGTGAGCCCATAGATCTTCCAAAGCCATGAGCCCCTCCGGCCACGTGTCCTTGTTTCGCTGACATTCCAGACATGTGCTTTGAACCTGCGGAATGTCCTCCAATTGACGATGCCCCAGAGTTGTGTCCCATCATTCCCGAAGAACCAAAGGCCTGTCCAGCCACTGACGACGAACCGGCATTATGACCAGTCAGTGAGGAAGCTCCAGTATTGAATCCGCTCATTGTGCTAGCCCCAGAATGTTGACCGGTTAGTGAAGAGGAACCTGAATTGTGTCCTGATTGTGAAGCTGCTCCAAGGTTTTGCCCAGCCATTGATGACATGCCGGCGTGATTAACATTTCCACTTGCCGCCGAATGTCCACCATGTGAGCCCATAGATCTTCCAAAGCCATGAGCCCCTCCGGCCACGTGTCCTTGTTTCGCTGACATTCCAGACATGTGCTTTGAACCTGCGGAATGTCCTCCAATTGACGATGCCCCAGAGTTGTGTCCCATCATTCCCGAAGAACCAAAGGCCTGTCCAGCCACTGACGACGAACCGGCATTATGACCAGTCAGTGAGGAAGCTCCAGTATTGAATCCGCTCATTGTGCTAGCCCCAGAATGTTGACCGGTTAGTGAAGATGAACCTGAATTGTGTCCTGATTGGGAAGCTGCTCCAAGGTTTTGCCCAGCCATTGATGACATGCCGGCGTGATTAACATTTCCACTTGCCGCCGAATGTCCACCATGTGAGCCCATAGATCTTCCAAAGCCATGAGCTTCTCCGGCCACGTGTCCTTGTTTCGCTGACATTCCAGACATGTGCTTTGAACCTGCGGAATGTCCTCCAATTGACGATGCCCCAGAGTTGTGTCCCATCATTCCCGAAGAACCAAAGGCCTGTCCAGCCACTGACGACGAACCGGCATTATGACCAGTCAGTGAGGAAGCTCCAGTATTGAATCCGCTCATTGTGCTAGCCCCAGAATGTTGACCGGTTAGTGAAGAGGAACCTGAATTGTGTCCTGATTGTGAAGCTGCTCCAAGGTTTTGCCCAGCCATTGATGACATGCCGGCGTGATTAACATTTCCACTTGCCGCCGAATGTCCACCATGTGAGCCCATAGATCTTCCAAAGCCATGAGCCCCTCCGGCCACGTGTCCTTGTTTCGCTGACATTCCAGACATGTGCTTTGAACCTGCGGAATGTCCTCCAATTGACGATGCCCCAGAGTTGTGTCCCATCATTCCCGAAGAACCAAAGGCCTGTCCAGCCACTGACGACGAACCGGCATTATGACCAGTCAGTGAGGAAGCTCCAGTATTGAATCCGCTCATTGTGCTAGCCCCAGAATGTTGACCGGTTAGTGAAGATGAACCTGAATTGTGTCCTGATTGGGAAGCTGCTCCAAGGTTTTGCCCAGCCATTGATGACATGCCGGCGTGATTAACATTTCCACTTGCCGCCGAATGTCCACCATGTGAGCCCATAGATCTTCCAAAGCCATGAGCCCCTCCGGCCACGTGTCCTTGTTTCGCTGACATTCCAGACATGTGCTTTGAACCTGCGGAATGTCCTCCAATTGACGATGCCCCAGAGTTGTGTCCCATCATTCCCGAAGAGCCAAAGGCCTGTCCAGCCACTGACGACGAACCGGCATTATGACCAGTCAGTGAGGAAGCTCCAGTATTGAATCCGCTCATTGTGCTAGCCCCAGAATGTTGACCGGTTAGTGAAGAGGAACCTGAATTGTGTCCTGATTGTGAAGCTGCTCCAAGGTTTTGCCCAGCCATTGATGACATGCCGGCGTGATTAACATTTCCACTTGCCGCCGAATGTCCACCATGTGAGCCCATAGATCTTCCAAAGCCATGAGCCCCTCCGGCCACGTGTCCTTGTTTCGCTGACATTCCAGACATGTGCTTTGAACCTGCGGAATGTCCTCCAATTGACGATGCCCCAGAGTTGTGTCCCATCATTCCCGAAGAACCAAAGGCCTGTCCAGCCACTGACGACGAACCGGCATTATGACCAGTCAGTGAGGAAGCTCCAGTATTGAATCCGCTCATTGTGCTAGCCCCAGAATGTTGACCGGTTAGTGAAGAGGAACCTGAATTGTGTCCTGATTGTGAAGCTGCTCCAAGGTTTTGCCCAGCCATTGATGACATGCCGGCGTGATTAACATTTCCACTTGCCGCCGAATGTCCACCATGTGAGCCCATAGATCTTCCAAAGCCATGAGCCCCTCCGGCCACGTGTCCTTGTTTCGCTGACATTCCAGACATGTGCTTTGAACCTGCGGAATGTCCTCCAATTGACGATGCCCCAGAGTTGTGTCCCATCATTCCCGAAGAACCAAAGGCCTGTCCAGCCACTGACGACGAACCGGCATTATGACCAGTCAGTGAGGAAGCTCCAGTATTGAATCCGCTCATTGTGCTAGCCCCAGAATGTTGACCGGTTAGTGAAGAGGAACCTGAATTGTGTCCTGATTGTGAAGCTGCTCCAAGGTTTTGCCCAGCCATTGATGACATGCCGGCGTGATTAACATTTCCACTTGCCGCCGAATGTCCACCATGTGAGCCCATAGATCTTCCAAAGCCATGAGCCCCTCCGGCCACGTGTCCTTGTTTCGCTGACATTCCAGACATGTGCTTTGAACCTGCGGAATGTCCTCCAATTGACGATGCCCCAGAGTTGTGTCCCATCATTCCCGAAGAACCAAAGGCCTGTCCAGCCACTGACGACGAACCGGCATTATGACCAGTCAGTGAGGAAGCTCCAGTATTGAATCCGCTCATTGTGCTAGCCCCAGAATGTTGACCGGTTAGTGAAGATGAACCTGAATTGTGTCCTGATTGGGAAGCTGCTCCAAGGTTTTGCCCAGCCATTGATGACATGCCGGCGTGATTAACATTTCCACTTGCCGCCGAATGTCCACCATGTGAGCCCATAGATCTTCCAAAGCCATGAGCTTCTCCGGCCACGTGTCCTTGTTTCGCTGACATTCCAGACATGTGCTTTGAACCTGCGGAATGTCCTCCAATTGACGATGCCCCAGAGTTGTGTCCCATCATTCCCGAAGAACCAAAGGCCTGTCCAGCCACTGACGACGAACCGGCATTATGACCAGTCAGTGAGGAAGCTCCAGTATTGAATCCGCTCATTGTGCTAGCCCCAGAATGTTGACCGGTTAGTGAAGAGGAACCTGAATTGTGTCCTGATTGGGAAGCTGCTCCAAGGTTTTGCCCAGCCATTGATGACATGCCGGCGTGATTAACATTTCCACTTGCCGCCGAATGTCCACCATGTGAGCCCATAGATCTTCCAAAGCCATGAGCCCCTCCGGCCACGTGTCCTTGTTTCGCTGACATTCCAGACATGTGCTTTGAACCTGCGGAATGTCCTCCAATTGACGATGCCCCAGAGTTGTGTCCCATCATTCCCGAAGAACCAAAGGCCTGTCCAGCCACTGACGACGAACCGGCATTATGACCAGTCAGTGAGGAAGCTCCAGTATTGAATCCGCTCATTGTGCTAGCCCCAGAATGTTGACCGGTTAGTGAAGAGGAACCTGAATTGTGTCCTGATTGGGAAGCTGCTCCAAGGTTTTGCCCAGCCATTGATGACATGCCGGCGTGATTAACATTTCCACTTGCCGCCGAATGTCCACCATGTGAGCCCATAGATCTTCCAAAGCCATGAGCCCCTCCGGCCACGTGTCCTTGTTTCGCTGACATTCCAGACATGTGCTTTGAACCTGCGGAATGTCCTCCAATTGACGATGCCCCAGAGTTGTGTCCCATCATTCCCGAAGAACCAAAGGCCTGTCCAGCCACTGACGACGAACCGGCATTATGACCAGTCAGTGAGGAAGCTCCAGTATTGAATCCGCTCATTGTGCTAGCCCCAGAATGTTGACCGGTTAGTGAAGAGGAACCTGAATTGTGTCCTGATTGTGAAGCTGCTCCAAGGTTTTGCCCAGCCATTGATGACATGCCGGCGTGATTAACATTTCCACTTGCCGCCGAATGTCCACCATGTGAGCCCATAGATCTTCCAAAGCCATGAGCCCCTCCGGCCACGTGTCCTTGTTTCGCTGACATTCCAGACATGTGCTTTGAACCTGCGGAATGTCCTCCAATTGACGATGCCCCAGAGTTGTGTCCCATCATTCCCGAAGAACCAAAGGCCTGTCCAGCCACTGACGACGAACCGGCATTATGACCAGTCAGTGAGGAAGCTCCAGTATTGAATCCGCTCATTGTGCTAGCCCCAGAATGTTGACCGGTTAGTGAAGAGGAACCTGAATTGTGTCCTGATTGTGAAGCTGCTCCAAGGTTTTGCCCAGCCATTGATGACATGCCGGCGTGATTAACATTTCCACTTGCCGCCGAATGTCCACCATGTGAGCCCATAGATCTTCCAAAGCCATGAGCCCCTCCGGCCACGTGTCCTTGTTTCGCTGACATTCCAGACATGTGCTTTGAACCTGCGGAATGTCCTCCAATTGACGACGCCCCAGAGTTGTGTCCCATCATTCCCGAAGAACCAAAGGCCTGTCCAGCCACTGACGACGAACCGGCATTATGACCAGTCAGTGAGGAAGCTCCAGTATTGAATCCGCTCATTGTGCTAGCCCCAGAATGTTGACCGGTTAGTGAAGAGGAACCTGAATTGTGTCCTGATTGGGAAGCTGCTCCAAGGTTTTGCCCAGCCATTGATGACATGCCGGCGTGATTAACATTTCCACTTGCCGCCGAATGTCCACCATGTGAGCCCATAGATCTTCCAAAGCCATGAGCCCCTCCGGCCACGTGTCCTTGTTTCGCTGACATTCCAGACATGTGCTTTGAACCTGCGGAATGTCCTCCAATTGACGATGCCCCAGAGTTGTGTCCCATCATTCCCGAAGAACCAAAGGCCTGTCCAGCCACTGACGACGAACCGGCATTATGACCAGTCAGTGAGGAAGCTCCAGTATTGAATCCGCTCATTGTGCTAGCCCCAGAATGTTGACCGGTTAGTGAAGAGGAACCTGAATTGTGTCCTGATTGTGAAGCTGCTCCAAGGTTTTGCCCAGCCATTGATGACATGCCGGCGTGATTAACATTTCCACTTGCCGCCGAATGTCCACCATGTGAGCCCATAGATCTTCCAAAGCCATGAGCCCCTCCGGCCACGTGTCCTTGTTTCGCTGACATTCCAGACATGTGCTTTGAACCTGCGGAATGTCCTCCAATTGACGATGCCCCAGAGTTGTGTCCCATCATTCCCGAAGAACCAAAGGCCTGTCCAGCCACTGACGACGAACCGGCATTATGACCAGTCAGTGAGGAAGCTCCGGTATTGAATCCGCTCATTGTGCTAGCCCCAGAATGTTGACCGGTTAGTGAAGAGGAACCTGAATTGTGTCCTGATTGTGAAGCTGCTCCAAGGTTTTGCCCAGCCATTGATGACATGCCGGCGTGATTAACATTTCCACTTGCCGCCGAATGTCCACCATGTGAGCCCATAGATCTTCCAAAGCCATGAGCCCCTCCGGCCACGTGTCCTTGTTTCGCTGACATTCCAGACATGTGCTTTGAACCTGCGGAATGTCCTCCAATTGACGATGCCCCAGAGTTGTGTCCCATCATTCCCGAAGAACCAAAGGCCTGTCCAGCCACTGACGACGAACCGGCATTATGACCAGTCAGTGAGGAAGCTCCGGTATTGAATCCGCTCATTGTGCTAGCCCCAGAATGTTGACCGGTTAGTGAAGAGGAACCTGAATTGTGTCCTGATTGTGAAGCTGCTCCAAGGTTTTGCCCAGCCATTGATGACATGCCGGCGTGATTAATATTTCCACTTGCCGCCGAATGTCCACCATGTGAGCCCATAGATCTTCCAAAGCCATGAGCCCCTCCGGCCACGTGTCCTTGTTTCGCTGACATTCCAGACATGTGCTTTGAACCTGCGGAATGTCCTCCAATTGACGATGCCCCAGAGTTGTGTCCCATCATTCCCGAAGAACCAAAGGCCTGTCCAGCCACTGATGACGAACCGGCATTATGACCAGTCAGTAAGGAAGCTCCAGTATTGAATCCGCTCATTGTGCTAGCCCCAGAATGTTGACCGGTTAGTGAAGAGGAACCTGAATTGTGTCCTGATTGGGAAGCTGCTCCAAGGTTTTGCCCAGCCATTGATGACATGCCGGCGTGATTAACATTTCCACTTGCCGTCGAATGTCCACCATGTGAGCCCATAGATCTTCCAAAGCCATGAGCCCCTCCGGCCACGTGTCCTTGTTTCGCTGACATTCCAGACATGTGCTTTGAACCTGCGGAATGTCCTCCAGTTGACGATGCCCCAGAGTTGTGTCCCATCATTCCCGAAGAACCAAAGGCCTGTCCAGCCACTGACGACGAACCGGCATTATGACCAGTCAGTGAGGAAGCTCCAGTATTGAATCCGCTCATTGTGCTAGCCCCAGAATGTTGACCGGTTAGTGAAGAGGAACCTGAATTGTGTCCTGATTGGGAAGCTGCTCCAAGGTTTTGCCCAGCCATTGATGACATGCCGGCGTGATTAATATTTCCACTTGCCGCCGAATGTCCACCATGTGAGCCCATAGATCTTCCAAAGCCATGAGCCCCTCCGGCCACGTGTCCTTGTTTCGCTGACATTCCAGACATGTGCTTTGAACCTGCGGAATGTCCTCCAATTGACGATGCCCCAGAGTTGTGTCCCATCATTCCCGAAGAACCAAAGGCCTGTCCAGCCACTGACGACGAACCGGCATTATGACCAGTCAGTGAGGAAGCTCCAGTATTGAATCCGCTCATTGTGCTAGCCCCAGAATGTTGACCGGTTAGTGAAGAGGAACCTGAATTGTGTCCTGATTGGGAAGCTGCTCCAAGGTTTTGCCCAGCCATTGATGACATGCCGGCGTGATTAATATTTCCACTTGCCGCCGAAT
The DNA here is from genome assembly GCA_906901685.1 of Desoria tigrina. Taxonomy (NCBI): domain Eukaryota; kingdom Metazoa; phylum Arthropoda; class Collembola; order Entomobryomorpha; family Isotomidae; genus Desoria; species Desoria tigrina. Next base: position 625,055 of record CAJQTU010000008.1, read on the forward strand.
GTCCACCATGTGAGCCCATAGATCTTCCAAAGCCATGAGCCCCTCCGGCCACGTGTCCTTGTTTCGCTGACATTCCAGACATGTGCTTTGAACCTGCGGAATGTCCTCCAATTGACGATGCCCCAGAGTTGTGTCCCATCATTCCCGAAGAACCAAAGGCCTGTCCAGCCACTGACGACGAACCGGCATTATGACCAGTCAGTGAGGAAGCTCCAGTATTGAATCCGCTCATTGTGCTAGCCCCAGAATGTTGACCGGTTAGTGAAGAGGAACCTGAATTGTGTCCTGATTGGGAAGCTGCTCCAAGGTTTTGCCCAGCCATTGATGACATGCCGGCGTGATTAATATTTCCACTTGCCGTCGAATGTCCACCATGTGAGCCCATAGATCTTCCAAAGCCATGAGCCCCTCCGGCCACGTGTCCTTGTTTCGCTGACATTCCAGACATGTGCTTTGAACCTGCGGAATGTCCTCCAATTGACGATGCCCCAGAGTTGTGTCCCATCATTCCCGAAGAACCAAAGGCCTGTCCAGCCACTGACGACGAACCGGCATTATGACCATTCAGTGAGGAAGCTCCAGTATTGAATCCGCTCATTGTGCTAGCCCCAGAATGTTGACCGGTTAGTGAAGAGGAACCTGAATTGTGTCCTGATTGGGAAGCTGCTCCAAGGTTTTGCCCAGCCATTGATGACATGCCGGCGTGATTAACATTTCCACTTGCCGCCGAATGTCCACCATGTGAGCCCATAGATCTTCCAAAGCCATGAGCCCCTCCGGCCACGTGTCCTTGTTTCGCTGACATTCCAGACATGTGCTTTGAACCTGCGGAATGTCCTCCAATTGACGATGCCCCAGAGTTGTGTCCCATCATTCCCGAAGAACCAAAGGCCTGTCCAGCCACTGACGACGAACCGGCATTATGACCAGTCAGTGAGGAAGCTCCAGTATTGAATCCGCTCATTGTGCTAGCCCCAGAATGTTGACCGGTTAGTGAAGAGGAACCTGAATTGTGTCCTGATTGGGAAGCTGCTCCAAGGTTTTGCCCAGCCATTGATGACATGCCGGCGTGATTAACATTTCCACTTGCCGCCGAATGTCCACCATGTGAGCCCATAGATCTTCCAAAGCCATGAGCCCCTCCGGCCACGTGTCCTTGTTTCGCTGACATTCCAGACATGTGCTTTGAACCTGCGGAATGTCCTCCAATTGACGATGCCCCAGAGTTGTGTCCCATCATTCCCGAAGAACCAAAGGCCTGTCCAGCCACTGACGACGAACCGGCATTATGACCAGTCAGTGAGGAAGCTCCAGTATTGAATCCGCTCATTGTGCTAGCCCCAGAATGTTGACCGGTTAGTGAAGAGGAACCTGAATTGTGTCCTGATTGTGAAGCTGCTCCAAGGTTTTGCCCAGCCATTGATGACATGCCGGCGTGATTAACATTTCCACTTGCCGCCGAATGTCCACCATGTGAGCCCATAGATCTTCCAAAGCCATGAGCCCCTCCGGCCACGTGTCCTTGTTTCGCTGACATTCCAGACATGTGCTTTGAACCTGCGGAATGTCCTCCAATTGACGATGCCCCAGAGTTGTGTCCCATCATTCCCGAAGAACCAAAGGCCTGTCCAGCCACTGACGACGAACCGGCATTATGACCAGTCAGTGAGGAAGCTCCAGTATTGAATCCGCTCATTGTGCTAGCCCCAGAATGTTGACCGGTTAGTGAAGAGGAACCTGAATTGTGTCCTGATTGGGAAGCTGCTCCAAGGTTTTGCCCAGCCATTGATGACATGCCGGCGTGATTAATATTTCCACTTGCCGCCGAATGTCCACCATGTGAGCCCATAGATCTTCCAAAGCCATGAGCCCCTCCGGCCACGTGTCCTTGTTTCGCTGACATTCCAGACATGTGCTTTGAACCTGCGGAATGTCCTCCAATTGACGATGCCCCAGAGTTGTGTCCCATCATTCCCGAAGAACCAAAGGCCTGTCCAGCCACTGACGACGAACCGGCATTATGACCAGTCAGTGAGGAAGCTCCAGTATTGAATCCGCTCATTGTGCTAGCCCCAGAATGTTGACCGGTTAGTGAAGAGGAACCTGAATTGTGTCCTGATTGTGAAGCTGCTCCAAGGTTTTGCCCAGCCATTGATGACATGCCGGCGTGATTAACATTTCCACTTGCCGTCGAATGTCCACCATGTGAGCCCATAGATCTTCCAAAGCCATGAGCCCCTCCGGCCACGTGTCCTTGTTTCGCTGACATTCCAGACATGTGCTTTGAACCTGCGGAATGTCCTCCAGTTGACGATGCCCCAGAGTTGTGTCCCATCATTCCCGAAGAACCAAAGGCCTGTTCAGCCACTGACGACGAACCGGCATTATGACCAGTCAGTGAGGAAGCTCCAGTATTGAATCCGCTCATTGTGCTAGCCCCAGAATGTTGACCGGTTAGTGAAGAGGAACCTGAATTGTGTCCTGATTGGGAAGCTGCTCCAAGGTTTTGCCCAGCCATTGATGACATGCCGGCGTGATTAACATTTCCACTTGCCGCCGTATGTCCGCTTTCAGATCTTCCAAACGATTGAGCTTGCCTATCGGCTTGTTTTGCTGTTGAATTTGTAAGATATTTTATTTGTGGTGAATTATTTTATAATTGTAAAATTTTTCGTAGGTAGTTTAGTCAATATTATTTTTAAAATAGAAATATACTTCTGTATTTTAATATTGTGATTATATTTTTACTATCGTTGAAGTACTTCTCAGATTGGATTTTGATGTATGAAAAGTAATAAACAATAATGGATTTGAATTGAATCAATAATCATTATTTAAAGGTTTCAACTGTTGGTTAAAAAGTCTTGATTTGAAAACTTTGATATGGTCAAGACAAAAAGCTCTAATAGATTACCGATACTTCCTATTGACCCTACAACTTTTTGTGATCCACTAGAGTGTAATAAGTTTGATTGAGAAATTGAATTGGAAGCCATTCCTTGTGAAGCAGCGAGTTTTTGTTCTACTTCTAAAATTATAGAACGTTGAAATTAAAAGTTAGAGTTACAAGCAACAACCGGCCAATTAAATTATATACATACTTTCGGCAGATGTTACACCCGACATCATTTGACCCTGTAATATTGAACCACTAAATTGATCAGATAATGCGGAACTAGACGATGATGTGTCATTAGATATTGCAGTGTTCTGTAAAAGTCTGTCATTTGTTTGAGAACTGCTTTGGGTCCCTTGTGCAGCATGAAAATCTTGGTTCATACTACTGGCCATCTGTTTTAGATTAGACTGCATGATATTCGAGGATATTGCTTGATTTGATGTTGTAGAGGCGGATTTACTGCTATGATTGTTAATGACATTTTTAGCCGTTTTAATATTATGAATTGTCTTTGTAACGGTTACGGTTTTGGTTCCCTTTTCCTGGGTAGCTTCATTTCTCTTTAGTAATGTAGCACCCTGACCAATGTTTCCTCCCTGGAATGACCCTGTTGATTGTACGCTTTGAGAGTTCATGATGGGACCTCCAACGCCATAACTATTCAAATAAAATTAAAAGACGGTGTTATTTAGATTTTTAATACTGTATTTATTAGAAGCATTACTTTCATATAGAAAAATGGTAACGGTAGTCTAAGTTTGGTATCTTTTCTGTCGTCCGAGTTGTTCGTAAATGACTCAGTATAATTACAAGACCAACCCAGTGTAAGCGTATGGGTCTCCACCACCACCGGTATTTCCACATTCTTCGCAATCGGGAGGTGGAATGCATTTGCTTGTATCTGAAACCGAATGCATTTCAGAGGGACAGACGTAGATTATTTGGAAAAAGCCCCCAGTAGTTGGATTGATTTTGCATTTTAGAAAATAATTATCCTCTCCTTGGATAAGAATTATTCCTTCCTCTTTGCATCGCGGAACCGATATCTTAAGTAAGGTTTCTTCTCCTGCGATATCACCCCCATTATATCGATTACCTCCGACCTTGGGATGACCTCCTACTTTTGCATTTCGTTTTTGTCGTTTTTTCCTATCAGAAAATAGACATGACACATGAATTAAATATTTGGCATTTGCAGATATTTTATATTAAAATATTAATTAAACATGTTAATTTTATTTTGCTATTTTAATATTATAATAAATATGTTATAAAATACAATCGAATAATTGAAATCATAAATATTTTTAGTCTCATAGCATAGTAAATGCAAGGCTCATGAATTGACTTGGAACAAAGTAAACCTTTTGTTCAAGATTAACATTGTAAATCGAAATGGTCTGGTAAAATTAAGACTTTCCGGGAGATTGCTTATTAATGATGTGAAACGATGCATAAAAACGAAATCAAATGAATAGAAATAGAAAATACTTAAATGTTGTTAAATATTAAAAAATAATAAGAAAAAGTTAAATATTATATTATTGTTTTTAACTCACTCGTTAAAAGACGTAGGTGCCAATCCCATAGATCTCTTGACTCGTCCATTCCAGTCCTTAGATTCGGGTTGTGATGAACCGCTGACGAAAGGCTCCTTGATAATTTCGATTATAAAATATAAGATTTTGCATACGAAATTAGGATCTTATTGTCAAGTCTTAAATAGTTGTCTCTGAATAATTGACTTACTGAACACACTGCTGCCACTATTGCAACCGCGATAAGGGTATAAAGTCCCCAGGTCATCGTGCATAAGTAGCTGATGAATCAGTAGAAGTTAACCCTTTTAAGGTAAAGGGGGTTTCAACTCCGAAGAACGTATGCAGAACTTTAAAAATTATTTTCAACAACGACATGAAATTTCTTTATTGATTTATATTCCGATAATTTTTACGAGTAGTAACAATGATCAATTTATGGATTTATTAGGCTGCATATTCAGGGACGACCTTCTTGGTGAACAATGACTTTTTGATCCAAGTTTATTGCAAATTGCAAATAATTTAACTATGGCCTTTGTTCAGCTGAGGGAATGGACTTACTTTCGAAATTCTTTAAACAATGACGCTTGGAATTAGGAATAAAAAATCCAATTGTTTTTCAACTATTTGTAAAATGTCCTCGAGTGTATATGCTCCACTTTTTCTACAATTCTACGTTCAATTATTACGGCATGATAATATGATTATGATTGCAATTTACAAGGATGGAGAACATTAAAATAAATACAACGAAATCAATGCGACATTAGTTTATTAATCACAAGACCAGAAAAATTAAATTTGGGCCGAGTAATGGAATGTAAGGAAATACATTAAATTAACTCTCTTCATAATTGATATTAATCAAAACTTAAATTTAAAACTACGAAGTCTTTAAGTGTTGTTGCTTGGTAGAGACTGTAGTTTTTGATGGTTGTTGAGGTCGTTCCGAAACGGCCAAATTAATAGCGAGAAAGTACAACTCCGCTGACCCTACAACTAACGCAGATGCGATTCCAAGTAGAATTTTTACGGGTAGCAGCAAATTTCCAATGATGAGCTCAATTCCAACGAATCCAAAGAAGAAGGCACATGCCAGAGAAATCACGAACTGAAAAACAGCTATTAGTCCAGAGTTCATCTGTCTCACTAAAACATAGAACGTACGAAGTTAATAACCTTTTGCATTATTCGAACAAATTTTAAGTGGACAGCTTCCCTACTTTGGTATCCAACCGAATCTTCTGGCTTATATTGACGAGTAAAGTTGACGTTCTGGGTCATTCTCTGATACTCTTTTTCAGCAAGGGAATTTCTCAGGACAGCAACTCTTTTCTCTAGTTCTGGGTTTCGGTCCGGGATCTCTAGTTCCGGAATCAATAGATAGCTATCAATAAGCAGCTCATGAAGATAGACCTTTTTTCGCTGTGACGATTCCATTTGCTTTAGGCTTTCTGAGGCATGAATTTGCTTCCACATGTCTTTTATGTCACTGATAGATAATAGCTTTCTTCCACCCCACTCTTCACCCAGTGCCGAAGCCTCCACCAATGTTTGATACGATGGTCCAGCTTTAACTTTTATCATAGGGTCAACTAATACCCCTAGATTGGACCGGTCATTCACCGGTGTGGCTTTGACTTGGCTATCATTCATTGTAGTTGAAAATAATAAATTCTAAGTCAATTTAATCGGTGGTACAATCTAATTCGAAGGGGAACAAGTAGAAGTCACTTGATCTTTGCTGAACAATTTTGCCTCTGCCTTCTTATAAATATCCTTGACTTCTTCCTCTTTTTCCTTGTAGTTGCTGTCAATCCTAATGCATTTGGTTGTCATATCATGTACGAATGTATCCCATTCAGTTATCCGGGCTTGTCTTTCCTTCTCTAACTTAGCAGTGCTTTCTCGGTCTGAATTTGGTTCTCTATGAATTAACTTATTAGCGATCGATTCTGCCACTTGCAGCTCTGCTGTCAATTTTGGTAAGTGGATATCACATAAGGCCTGAGTCTTTGGCAATTCAGTTTCCTTTAATTCGGTTACACGCTCTAGGATTCTGAACAGCCTGTCAACTTCTCTGTCTTTTCTTGATTCCTATGATATAAGATGAAGATACAATTCTTTATTCAAAATCAAACCGTACAATTTTACTAATGTTTTTAAAGCTATTCCATACTATCCATACATATTTAATATTCAATATTTATATTTTGATGGCTATAGATCTTTAGAGCCCACAGTAATAATATGACGTACAAACCTCGAATTCTTTAACAAAAAACTCTACTTCGCGTCTGACAACAGGTTTGTGATCGAAAATTGATGAGTAGATTTCTCTCACGTCTGAAAATAAATATACATTGAAATTATAGAATTACTCATATACTCAACTGTCTCAACTCATTCACCATTACACATTATGCATTAAGGCAAAATTCATGATTCCGCTTTATTTGCTCTTCAACGTCAACCTTACCTTTGATTATTCCTGCAGCAGCTACAGCCATTCCATTTCGTTTCTAAACGCTCCAATCTCCAATTGAAACTTGATGAATCTCTGAAATTTTTTTATTAAAAGTTAAAAAACGTTGATTCACTGCATTATGCATGCACTGCACACTGTATAATAACTATAATATATAAGCCAAAATAATATTTTACCGCGACCACGACCACTCGCTGCCACTGGAAAAATAAACAAAATGAAAAAAGTGAAAAACACAAAATACCAGCAGTCCTCTTCTGGTAGACGATGAGATCGTCCCAGGTCACAAGTCACAGGTATTGAGGTATTGTAATCTTTTCATCCACTCCACTCGAACACAACCTACTAACCTACACTAGAGGGACGCTCTCAGCATCTAGTCCTCCGATCCGAAAATTCAAATTTCGAAACTCTCTGCTCTCCCCGACTCCCGTTTGCTGTTTCCCGTTTCAATTCCCTTTGCCTTTCACCTTTGCAACAAAAAATTATAAATGATTGTGATATTGTGAATTGGAATTTATTGATGTTTTCTGGTGGTGCATGGTGTGGGTGTGGCGTTTTAGGGAAAACTATAGTAAAACTACAAAGATATAAACATAAAGTAAATTCCGTGTAGAATTGTGTATTGGGGTTGAAAAAAGTCAAACTTTGACTTTGACGCGTGAAAAGTAAATGGGAGAGAAAAAGACTGAAGAACCCAACCCGATGAATCTTCAAAAGCCCATCCTCTAGCTAGAGTAGCCTCTTTTGCTCTCTTTTGCTATAGTATATATTATGCTCTTGTTGGTTCTCCTCTGCTGCTGTCTCTTCAGCTTCGGCTCGCTCTAGTCGCTCTATACCGTATAGCTTTTCTATAGCACATAGGCGGAATATACATATTTGATATATTATTATGTGCTATGAACTTTCCTCTTCTGCAGCTAAAAAGGAAGTGTATAATTTAAGTTAGTATAAAACCTCCTGTTCGATCCTTCGATCATCTCTCGCTGAAAAAGCAAAACCTCAAGGAAAAATAATAAAAATTAGGACCATGAGCGAGGGGTTCAGTTTCTCTGTTTCCTTCCTTTTTCATTCAGCTGACAAGACAAACCAAATCAGTTATAAAAAATTATAAAAATAAAAACCATTGTCCATCACCACTACACAGATTTATTAGTTTGTAAGACTTGAATACTTCCAACTTTGAACTTCAACTTGAACTTGAACTTCAAATTTCAAAATCAAACATTCATCAAACACCAATAATTTCAGACTTTACTCGAATCATATTAGCAGAATTCCAGTGCACAGTGCACAGTGAGTGGCTGAGTGCCAGTCAACAACAGTCAACAGTTGACACCTCACACCTTGACACTTGACAGTCCGAACTCCGAACTTCAATCAATTCGATACGATACACCATCCATACACCATACCAAAAGTGAAAAGTGGAAGAACAACGAAGATAGAACACAGCAGACAGCACACAGACAGAAGAAGGGCGAAGGGAAAAAGTCAAAAGTCAAAAGTAAACATAAAAATTGAAAATATGAAATAGACACACAAAAACTAGTCAAAGTCAAAAGTGCAAAGTGACAGGTCAGGAAGCCAACAAAATGCACAATTCATTTGTAATTTTTTGTATTGCAAAAAATACGAAACAAATAATAGAAATCGAAATCGGGTTTTCTGTTCCAAAATTAATCACTTCACTTTGCACTTACTTTGTGCTTTGTGCTTTACTTCAACTTCAAATTCAAACTTATGACTTTTATGACTTTATGACTTACCAACTCACAAATCTACAAACTACACACTCAAAAACTTGAAACTAGAAACTACATACATATACAGATTTGAAGTTCAAAGCACAAAGTTAAACATTGTCAATTGTCAATTGATATATTTCATATTTTGTATTTAATAATAATTTTTATTTTTTATTTATCTGGCATCTGATAATTTCAAAAGAATAGTGAATAGACCATTGATTGATTGTCGAAGAATATCAAATCCAATACACAAAAATTTAATATCAAATATCAATTTTGAATTTTCCAATTGAATATCAATCGCAAGTCTAATTCTATTGCTTTACACTTTATGCTTTATTGTTTATCTGGAAATGCAATCAATGTCGAATGTCAAATGTCCGTTGCCGTCCGGGTGCCGGGTCCGTCTACCGTCCGTGAAACACGGACAGTGACATCGTTTTTTTTTCAATTTGCAATTAAAGATAACGTTTGACGTTAGATAAGCCAAGCCCAAAATTTTCGATTTTTGATTTTCTAAAAACATTTCAAATTTGACAATAATCAAATAGCAAGCTTCCGAAAAAGCTATGCCACAGCACACAGCACAGTGAAGATCATTAAAAGCGCAGATTTGCTTCAGTCTTTCTAGTCTTTCATGAATTATGATTGGCAAACTGGCAAAGGGTTATTCTGTTATGCATGCGTGATAGCGTGATTGATAATTTGTAATTAATTTATTAATTTTTACATCGAACAAGTTGCAAGTTGAGAATGTTGAGATCGATCGATGATCGATGATCAGTATTCAGTAATTCAGTATTCGACGATCGATAGTTTGTCATCACTCATCACTTGTCTTGTCAGTCCAAGTCGATTCGATTTTCCAGAAAATTTGAAATTGAAATACGCCGATAATTTTAGTTCGCAGTTATAATGTTCAAATTAGTAAAAATCTGAATTTCGAAAGCATTACAAACTGGGTTTTTATTTTTTACATTCTACATTGTGGTCTCATCCATAATCTTGTAAACTCTGAGCTGCAACAATGTTGAATAGTTGAATGTATAATTTACTATTTACTAATAATTTGTTTTATGTTGTAGTTGTATATTTCAGAAGCAGCCTGCTGGGATTAATTTCTTCAACCATTTCGCATTTTTATGGAGATTAACATTTTCCGCACAGTTTGCAGTTCAAGTTCAGTCAACAGTGTCAACATTCAACGCCTGCTTGCAGTGGTTTACGCGTGCGATGCATAACATACAGAACAAAGTGTACACATACCAGATATATAAAACATAATAATCCCAAACGCAGGGAATAAGAAATAGTAAAAAATACAACAATACACGAACGAAAGGGGTTAAAACCATCAATGCTATTCTATTATAAAGAAAAGTTTAAAAGAAGATTATCTTTTTATCTTTAACTGAGTTGTTACAAAACACAGATAAAGAGTATGAAACGATGAAACCTTATAAACAACGCAAAACGCAACGGTTCAACATTATAATATTTACCTACAACAAACTTAAGAACTTAACCCACGGCTCATGAGACGAAAAGATCTCTAGTTCTGATTGTTGATGAGAAAGTCGAGCAAAAGGAAGGAAGGCTAGCCAAGTAGTTGAAGTCAAAGACAAAATATTACACTTGATTCTTGAAAAGTGTAAAGCAGAAGCACAATGCAAAATGCAATGGCAAATGGAATGAATAATAAATAGTATTATTATTAAAAGCACTTGATATAAAACACATCTGCCAAGCAAGACAAAAGACAAGGCACAAAGAGGGTAAGTGATTATGTGTAAAAATTATTTCTTTTCTTGAAATACGTAACAGTTATCGAGTTAATCAATTGAATTGTAAATTGCAAATTGAATTGTATTCGTGTCGTGCGAGTAACTACTGCTCTGTGCGAAACTATAATTTTGAATTTGATTTGAGGGTTTGTTCATTAAGCCGTCAGTTTAGTTAGGCTATTTAACTTATGGCAAAGGAGGGTACCGGATTTCAAGCCTTTTTGGGCCACGGTCATTTAATTTTGCCTGAAAGCATTGGGCCAATGGAAAAAATTGCTTGGCAACAATCTAAACGCAAGGTTAGAGATCGAGGTTGAGAACGTTCCTCTAGTGGTGGGCTCATTTTTAGGAAAAGAAATCATGACCGCAGGAACGCCAAAGTCCCTCAATTCATGTTTAATTTGTATGGGTTAAAAAAAAAATAATATTATGCATCCGATGCCCATTATATGACAATGGCCCTACTATCTATTTTTTGTTTATGTTTGTGTGATTTGTTTTACAACTATGTTACATCTGTTCATCTTTACCATATTAACTTTACAATAACACTATAATGACTTATATTTTTATTTAAAAACCTATGAAATATAAAAAAATGTCAATTAATAAGCATAAGTAGCAAAACCAATAGAGAGCTCCGTAAAGAGTAGATTAGAGCCGTAACGAGTAGATCAGAGCCGTAACGAGTGGATCAGAGACGTAATGAGTAGATGAGAGCCGTAACGAGTAGAGTAGAGACGTAACGAGTAGATCAAAGCCGTAACAAGTAGAGTAGAGACGTAACGAGTAGAGTAGAGACGTAACGAGTAGATCAGAGCCGTAACGAGTAGATTAGAGCCGTAACGAGTAGATTAGAGCCGTAACCTCAACCTGCTTCTTCATCTTCGTCATCGGAAGCTTCATTAATCGCTGCATCTAAGAACTCTACTGCTCTAGATTTCCTCTTAAGGCCAGGAAGCTGGTGCCGGTCATATCGAGCGTACTTTAACACCTACAGAAAGCAATTGCATAAGTTGTAGGCTCACTGCATTACAGAAATATTATCATATTTTATCATATTACAAAAAAACTCACAGAGCATACATGGCTACAGCAGCCAAGGGTTCTGGCCCCCGTTTTGCACATGCAATAGTAAGATATTATTCCAGCCTGTCCGTCTTGATCTGGATCCACCTTAATCCAGACTTGATGTTTGGACCTTCTACGTCCAAGACGGTCAAGACCCCAACCTCTCCGGACTTCAAGGTACGCTCCAGTCTTGCAATTACCTGATGCAAGGAAGCCTCAGTAGAGACGCCTGCCATATAGGCAAATTGTCGATTGGCTTTTAGTCCTCCCTCCCTGGTGTAGCTCGATTTCTAGACTAACGCTCGGACTCAAATTTTTTATTATGATTTCTAAATAGTTGAACTATGTGTTTAAGCAAGCATTTTAATTTTGGCCCGTGCAAGAACTTTTGGCTAGCATTTCCGTTTAAAACCCCCTTTAAGCCCATGTTAAAAGTCACCCTAGTAGAAAATTCATACCTCTAAAACAAAGATTACGCTCGGGTTGAGTTTTTGATATGTTAAACAATAATACTTTGTCCTTTTAATGAGCCAAAAAGCAAAGAAATCGGTTCGTGCAAAATATGAATTTTTAGGTGGCCAATATAATAGCGAAAACCGGTACCCTTCTTTATTTTTAATTAAGCGCTGTAATGATTTTTGATTTTCTTTTTACTCTCCTGGAATTTTTTTTAAACGAACTCGTGGAATTGTTGAGACATTTTTGCTATTTTATTTATCTTAGATTTGAGATTTACAAAATATGTAAATGTCTTTACTACTTTGTACTTGCGTTATTTTATTAATATTAAGTTAGTCAAATCAAAATACTCGCTTACAGATTGAAGGATGATCTAAGATGTAAGATAAGGGAATATAATTGCGAATTGAAGGCTATAATTCAATAATTGATTATTCCTTTTATTCCATTTTGCATTTCTAATCAATCTAATTTATCTATATTTACGAAACTACACTTTCAGTCAGACTAATTTATTTAAAGCAATATATGATATGATATGGCTCCGTCATTAACCATTTTTATAAGTAGGTTAATTCAAAATTTGGAATTTATTAATTATAACATTATAATTAGAAAATTAGAGTATTAGACATTACGTAAGGTAAATTAGTATTAGTATCAGTATCTCTGTCGTTTTGTGTCCCTGCATTTCAAGGGCCATGAGTATTTTACCCCGGTTTCGTGAATGACTTACCGTCATATGTCATAATGTCATCAATTGATGTCATTTTCAATATTTTCATTATAATATAATATCATATATTCATATATAGTTGATACTGAACTGAACCATGTTGCAATTTTGTTTTGGCAATATTCCGGAATTTCGTGGACGGTTTCGTGATGTCGTGAAGTGAAGGTGAAAGTCTCCCGAAAAATAGTTAGTTGGCAGCAGAGATGAGATAGAAGCGTGTGCAAAAACATAGGATACTTGTAAACTTGTAATGATGATACTATAATGTCTCTTGATCTTGTACTGTATATATAGGCCACAATACAATGTTCCATTTAGAGTTTATGACTTTATGATGTCTGTAGAGGGTTCACTTTCGAAAGACTCACCGGAGTTTCATGCATAGTCTCATCTAGTCACAAACTATTTTTTAGATGGTCTTGTTTGACCGATTGATTTGGTTGGTGGTATGTTATCCATGACATGGCAGTTGTATGTCAGAGTGACACGAGTCCTTGAAACTTAACCTGGAAAGGTGAATACCAATTTACCAATTTATAATTGTATTATTTTAACAATTCACCTCATCTCAGATTTGTGACCAGAGACCCGTTGCCATAATTTTAATAATAATATATATATTTGCTTTTTTAAGCAATGCATGGACATAGCCGTGGTTTTGTTTATGATCTTCGATCTCGAATATCTCGATCTCCTATCTCTGAATGTGAAAGTAAATTATGCTGATTACAGAAAACTGATAATAATTATTGTTAATAAAAATTTCTGTCTTTCTGTTTATCTGGTTTTAAAGTATTTCTGGAACCCGTGGAAGCCGACCTGCCGAGCAGCTTCACTTATATGAAATGGACAATCATGTAATTGAATGAAATTCTCGACAAGTTCAACGAATTTTCCTGTTAAATCTCACGATTACTTTATCTAGCATATCAGTATTATCGACTGAAGTCCAGTCTTGATCAACTTCAAAAATTGGTATTACGTGCCGTGATTGTCATAACGTAGAGTGTTTCAAGATGCCGGAAGTAATCTCAGTTAGTGAGTTTATTGAAGAAACCCGGGATGACTTCCACTCCCCTACAACATCGACTTTCGTCTCCCGGATCCCACATTGTCGCAATGCAGTAAACCATCTTGAAGAGGTCAGGGGTCATTTCATCTTTATACCTTGATTATGACTCGCAAACTTGACGCACAACATAACAGAATTCAAAATTATTGTAGTTTTGTCGAACTTCATTTTACATTTAGCTTTTAGCAAGGCCAAAAACAAGTCTTGAAATTATAGATACTCGCGGCTAGGCCAGCGGGTTGGGATGTCCTGTTTTCGATAAATTAGGCATAAATATCGGTCATGTAATTACATACATAAAATGATTGTGAATTGTGATTAATTAGGACTTATCTACTTTAGAAATTTAGAACTAGGCCATTTTTTCAGCATGTCCGGTCGGCATAATACACACTGACTAAGCACTAAGCAGCCCATCAGGATATGTCATATCCTCATATCAAATACTTTACATATGTCAACATAAAACTATAATCCGAAGTTTAACAGCTACGGCTCAAGTAGAAGTGACTCAAGTCTATAATTCCATCTCCAGCTTGCGTATAATGTCACACACCACAATTGTATGTAATAATATAGAATATCCTGCTAATTTATATGACTACTACTACTAGAGCACTGGAATATTTTTTCTAATGACGCTTACTTGTAAATCAACTGATCAACTGATTCAATTTACCTTGAAAACAGGAAGGGGAAACATCGCATTGCATCATTGCACTCTCCGATTAATTTTTTATCATTATGCGATAACGCAACTAGGCAGGGAATGGGGATGATAAAGTCAACGTCTACATCCTTCCCCACTACATATTATATCTTATATCATAAAGCCTATCATTTCATTTAGTATTGATGTCAACTGTTGGACGTAAGGGTAGGAGGACTTTTTCCACTTTCCCAAGCTACCATTTTTTTTACCTCTTTCCTACTCGCTCATGGAAAATACGCCCGCACGCTCACTTTCTCCTTTAGTTTTTCTTGTTTTTCTTGAGCGATGCGGTTTTTTGGTCTATCTATACCAAATATTAGAATGGCATTGAAACGAAGATCAAAATTACAGAAAAAAGTGGAAATTTTCATTCTGAAGTGGATGTCTACTTAATACATGTAGTAATTAATTGAAAAACCAAAACCAAAACCAAAACCTACATGTAATTTATACATGTAGGTTTTGGGTTTTTCTAGCGTGTGTTAGCTTGTTTACACAGACGAGTCATTGGTCTGCGTACATGATAACCAAGGAAAGATAATAGAAAGATCAAATCAGAAATTGAGATGAGGACACGTGTAATGATAATATTGGTTTTCTTAATAGCTAATTGTATTAAAATTTATTTAACTAAACTTACACTCTGCTTTATGACAATTTAGTGTTTGGATGGAGACCGTGAAGGTCTCGTGAAGATGAAAAAGGCCCTTAAGCAAATTCATCAAAGTGGAACAACAAACATGGAAAGTGAGCTCCAGCTTTCACGTGCTTTAGAACGTGTTGGTGGTTCATCTCTACATCAGGAACCTGAATTAGCTGCGGCTTTCCTGAAATTTGCGGTTGTAACAAAGGAACTGTCAAATCTCAAAAAGACTCTTGTAATACATACAAATTGATATATATGTAACATTAATTACTGAACTGAATTAGGAATTAAATTGGCGTCTCCAAATTTCAGATGCAGAACCTTCAAAATATGATTCTATTCCCAGCAGATTCCGTTTTAAAAGGTGATATTAGAGGGGTGAAAGGTGAACTAAGGAGGCCTTTTGACAAGTCTGTGAAAGATTATGAAACCCGGCATTCCAAGTTAGAGAAGGTGTGTAAAAGAATTAAAAGAATGAGAACAGAGTACCAAATAGTATTAACGAAAAAATGTATTGAATCATATTTCGTCTTATGCTTCCTTGCAGGAAAAAAAAGCACAGGCCAGAGATGCTGGAATGTTTAGAAAGGAAGTGACTCCTGCAGAAATAGCTGATGAAACCGAAAAGGAAAGAAGACTCCTTCAATTAAATTTGAGTGATTATTTGGTAAAAGTAAACGATATTAAAACCAAAAAGGGTGTCGAGTTGTTGAAGCATTTGGTGGAGTACTATCATGCTCTAAACAGGTATGTCCTTGTCAGTGAGCTTTCTCTGATCTCTTTACCTATAAATTGTGAACATATTTCATTCCGAGTTCCTTGATATCGTGTCCAAAGTACAACATTCATTGTTAAGCTCATCCTGTTCATCATATTCAATTCGTGCAATTAATTAAACTAAAATCGATCCAAAAACGGAGGTTTTTATTTGGGTTACATGAGTTTTGGGTGTAACTCACCTGCCTCACGCATGTATTACTTAACATAAGTTTTGGTATCTCTCGTGATTGCATTTACAGTATCCCATTATTCTCATTTCAATTCGTTTGGTATTATGTTGTCAATTTGACAGGCATATCTATTAAATATTTTTTGGATTTGACATTTTCTAAAGTTAGTGTAGAAATAATAGTGTTTATTAATAACATCTTATTTTGTCACTTGGGTAGCTATTTTCAAGATGGATTGAAGACCATGGAGCACTTCGGTTCGTATGTAGGAATTTTGTCACAAACCCTGACGAAAATTCGACAAAAGCAAGATGAGGAAAGACGGAAACTCACAGAGATGCGCAACCTTCTCAGGACAACTCCTGTCTTAGAGAAGGAGGTACATAATCTTGCGTGTATTCCCGTGTCCGGCTCGCTTATGAATGTACTTTTTTTTCTTTTTTAATTTACATTTTATTTTTTACATTTTAATCAGAATTGTAACATATTTGCGGTGCTGTGTTGTGAGTATGCTTTTGATTTTTTATTTAATATGATCGAAGAAGTTTACTAATTCTGAGAAATGTTGTATTTTGTGTATCTAGCTAGCCAGTGTTAACCCCCAGTCTGGACCTAATAGTTATTCATTGCATCAAATGCAAGGAAACAAAAGTGTTGGAGTTACCAAAATAGGCTATTTAAATAAAAAGTCTGATGGTAAAATGCGGAGAGTATGGCAGAAGAGAAAATGTGCTGTTCAAGATGGGTAAGAGCTAATATGCTGATTAATAGATATTTAAGATCATACGATATCATTTGATTTTAAAACAATAATTTATTTGATTGCGTTTTTAGGTTTTTACAAATATTTCACGGCGACGAAGGAAAGCAACCGACTAAAGTCAATCTACTTACATGCCAGTTGAAAATAGTATCTGAAGACAAGAAATTCTTTGACTTGGTCTCGTACAACCGAACCTACCACTTACATAGCGAAGATGAAGCTGAGGATTGGATCTCTGTTTTACTCAATAGCAAGGTATGTTGACGAAAACCATAATTGATCCAAATAATTATTAGACAAGTTATTTTACTGTTGCATAAATCTTGGCTTTTATCTTAGGAAGCGGCGATGGCGAAAGCATTTGATCAAAAAGTCGATAATGACGGATTGGTGGAGCTAACTCAAGCAATTTTGGGACACGTTCACCGTCTTCCTGGGAATGATAGATGCGCGGATTGTGGTTCAGAAAAAGGTTTGCATCGCATATATTAGTACTACTACGAACTTTTTCAGTTGTATCATCTAAATCGGTCTATCTTTACAGAAGTGACATGGTTATCCGTCAATCTCGGAGTTATTGTTTGCATCGAATGCTCAGGAGTTCACAGAACGCTTGGGGTTGGTGTGTCCAGAATCCAGTCAATTTCTTTGGATCGTATACCCCCATCACTTTTAATACTCTCTACCTCTCTTGGTAATAATGTGATCAATGATATTCTTGAAGAAAATCTCAGAATTGACCATAAACCTCATGCAACCGCTACTATGTAAGTTGATATTAATATATAATATGCATTATGGGCTTCTGTAAAGTTTTCATAATATCCATGTTTTGAAAAGTCTGTGAAGTTTGGTAATTATGGTTAATTTGGGTTGTTCATTTAATTCAGGGAAGAACGAACCGAGTTCATCCGTTCCAAATATATGGACAAGAAATATGTTGCGCCCATTTCATTTGATCCCGAATTGCTCTCAAGACGCGTTGAGTTGGCCATAGAATCCGATGATCTGTTTTTACTAGTCAGGACATGGGCCCAAGGTATCTTCTCAGTTTACAGCTTGTCTTTTTTTAGGATAACAGTTGACCCTGGTGACCAAATTAATGAAGGAAATTTAAAAAAAAATCCTTGTAAATTAAGGTTAAAAAGTATATAATTTTGTAGTTACTATCTTGGCTCATTTTTATTTGCCATTGTTTTTCAGGTGCCAAATTAGGTCAGCCTTTTCCGTCCAAGGTACGGTAAAACAAATAGTTTCTCCTAATTGATGAATTAACAATTTATGTACCCAGTGTAAACCAAACCTACTCTATCTTTCATGTAGGAAAATGGCGAAACCCCGCTACATGTCGCAATACTCAAGTCATCATTACCAATAGTGGACTTCTTGATTCAGAATTCTGGGGCTTCTGATAAGAAAACAAAGTCAGGAAGCACACCGTTGCACTACTGTGCAATGTTTGGCAAAACAGAACCGACCAAACTATTGCTTAGAGCTGGTGTCGATTTACAGGTTCAAGATGTTGATAAGTCGACTCCGCTAGATGTTTCAAGACAACGAGGGCAAAAGGCGGTGGAAGATTTGGTAAAAAAAACTATTTTTATATGATACAATTTTTAATCAGTAACGGTATTGGAACCTGATCTACAATCTATGTATATTTTTCATATTTTTATAGCTACTTCATGCAATGGAAGGGAAAAAGACATTATTTGAAAGTGTTGATTTTGACTGGAATCTTGGAGCCGAAGACTCAACCGATTTCTCTGACGATGAAGCAACTGTACTGGATGATCCGTCTCTTACTCCGGAGAAGAAACGAAGACCAAACTCTTTCCTTATTGAAAGTCCGTACAAATCAAGCAGTAAGGGTTTATTTATTGCGATTAAAAGTGCTGTTCTACTATTTATGGTCGTTGATTTTTAAATATATGTATTGTACTTTTCAGATGATCTTCGAAGTGGAATGAGTACACCATTGTCTGGAGGGACGTTATCCTTCAAAAATTCCAAATTTAAACGAAATGCACCACCCCCTCCATCCCCACTTGGAGGCCCAGGACACCAAAGAAGTCCTTCTGATAGTGTAATTGGTAAATACGGCGGACGACTTGTTCTACCACAGGGTGAGCAACCACTCTTAAGAAAAACAAGCATACCGACGTCACCTGCGGTAACATCGTCAGTCTCCTCATCCCAGCTAATGCAGCACAGCACTCCTATAAACACCCCATACAGTATTCTAAATAACACTCTAAATCTCAGTAGTTCATCTATTACTCCAGCTTCATTACCAAGTCCAATAATATCTTCTTCAACTGTTGTACCAAACGGAACCAAGACTTATCCCATTGATCTTGGGAGTATGAAGGTACTGTTTGTTCGTCCTATGCTTAGCTTCAATTTGTTTAATTTTATGTCGTGTGGAAGATTGATTTTTGTTTTGTTCCCCAGAAATGTCGTGCACTTTATGACTGCGAAGCGGATAATGCGGATGAAATCTCGTTCCGTCAAGGCAATATCATTCTAATTGTCAATGAGAGAACCGAAGACGACAACTGGATGGAAGGTGTGGTATTAGACGAAGAAAATGAAAATCGACGAGGAATGTTTCCCGTGTCCTTTGTAGAATTTTTAGATTAACACAAACTAGAGAATAGCATTTTATAAGCCATGTCGCAAATCACATACTGAATGGCGCTTCCATAAACCGCAAAACCTTTTTGATGGCTAGAATGCGAAATCCCAAGTAATTCGACCTTATAACCTGCAAAATATAGTCGTCTTTCTAAAGTTATTCGCATTTAACTGCATCGATATTTCTTCATTATTCACTAAAAATAATAGCCTGTTCTAATATCTAATAGGCTAGGTAATAAGTTACAATTTAATCAGTGTTGGACTATGGTGTTCGTTCAAGTATAGTATAAAAAGGACAAGATCATTTTTAGCAAGAGAGTTAGGTCCCTAAGAATCCTAAATCCTAACTCGGATCACTCGAAAAGTACATGGCTTCAAAATCCTTTGTGTACTTTAGTAAGAAGAAACAACTGTAGTAACATTCAGCATGGCCTGAGTTTTTATATTTGGGCACTACTGTTAAGATAAGAATTTCATTAGCTTTATGTTTTGGATTCGTGTTTATTAAGTGTTGAAAACACTTTATGCGAACGGCCAGTCCGTCTGTCCGTCTGTCCGTCCGTCTGTCGGTGCGATAACTGGAGAACGGCTTGACCTAGGATCACCAAATTTTGTACACTTGTTCCTTGGGTCATAACGGAGGCTAAGTTCGAACTTGGGTCGAATCGGTCACACCCCCTGCCCCCCATCAATTAAACCCCAAAACAAACCATTAAATCAAACAGAATAGTGATATGTAGGAGTCCAACGCCAGGATAGAGCTCTTACTCATTTTAAAACTGACGCTTAGGTAGTTTACATTACACTCTATGTCTATCATCAATACATGATAATACCCTGAAACTACAATTCAGAGTGCGAAATCTCAGCTTTTTGGGGAAATTGAGATATGGGGTTTAAACGATTCTCATGAGTAATATGACATCTTTGACGTATACAGGACCACTCCCACTGACACCAGGGTGCGAATTCTGATGTTTTCAACACTTGGTTACGCCCGTTACATCGGTTTATTTTGCGTAGAAGAAACAACGCAAGTATTGAAATTGCACTCCTATGCATTAATGATTACGATTTACGATGATATGAGTATGTGGATCATTCTCATTCATGAATAGCACACTGTCTTAAGTGATTCCATGAAGAATAAATCTATGTGATAATACCGGATTAGATTACCAATATTAAATAAATGGTTTGTTATTCAAGTTCGCTTTGTCTGTTCAATTATATATTATATTTACTTTTCAAATCTAATTAAGATGTTTTACAACCTGAGTTGACTGCTGCATGCTAATCATGTATGACACGTATTTATTATTAACTTAGTGGACCTTGTTGAACTTTCAGAATTTATTTATTGATATCCTCCATTGAATATCATTATGTACATTTTAAAGTCTTGAATGATATCATAATTAGTTTTAAGTTAGTTAATCCGTTTGAGATGCAAGCCGATGTGGTTGCATTTTGAATTGGACTGTAGAAAGTAGTGCTTATAAAAACGGTAAAAATTACCGGACAACTTTGTCACTTATCCATTTATCAACCTGATTCAGTCAAATATTTAGATAGGATAAGATTATAAGATATAACTGTATTTATTGAATTCCTTCACGTTACCAAAATATCGTCACTTCCTTGTGGAAGACGTTCAAATGCATGCTTGCAAGTAATACGCAATATTTGGATATCTTCTTATATTTCGACTAGATTGCAAGAAGTGGTATGACACAATAGATACCTAAGTAAGTTACCTACCGTATACCTCATCATCATCACGCAATGTTCAACAGATACGGACAAAGTTATCGAATTCTGTGCATGTACTTTCCTGTCATAAAGCAGTATCAGTGCATAATAAAAATGAAAATAAAGCCGTTAATTGCAATTATTTCAAACTTTTTGTTTAAATCATTATAACTTATTTACATGGATTTGTGTTTAGCAATGACTTATGCGTAAATCAAAGGTGAAAAGTTCATTTTTTCTGAATCCTAGCCATATAATATCCCAATTCATGGTCGAAATGAGTGCTCGGCGACTCTCCTTTTACGAGCTTTTGTGTGTATTGAGTTATGGAGCCGATATTCTAATCTATCTGAAATACCATGTACTCAAACTACGAAGCTAAGTGTCCACATGTCCACAATGACATATGAACGTGATTTGTGATTAATGCAAGATGAATTTAAGAGCTGGAGATTGAGGACTCGAAAAGAAGGGTTTAGCAGTAAATAAGGAATGATATGAAAGTATTTTTGCCACTGTCCGTCTAGGCAATTAAAGTTGACGCAAATTTAAACGGTTCTCACCGGTTCTTTCTTGATTTTTGGGTACTAATTCATGATTTTTCTTGCAAGTAACCTTTAATGAATTTGAGTCTTATCAAAAGTTTCATCAACCAAAGTGAAGCCAAGGAAGATTTCAAATCAACAAGATTAATGACTTGAATAAATCTACTTAGCCTTGTTTTGAGCTTATAATGTTATCATGAAGTGGTATTTTGCGTGATGGTAAAGGAAGGATATTAAACGAAGAATATTGTACTATTTTTAAAATACGGACACGGAAGTTGTACAGGGCGTTTACGCGTAATGTAACGGTATTTAAAATTAATTTTCTCAAAAACTACTGGACCGATTTTTAAAAAGTTTGGTTTAAAATTTAGCCAGATAACAAGAAGAAATGTCGGTGGGGATAAAAAAAATTCCGACTCACAGGTTGAAATACCCATGCGGGTTTTGTAAAATGTCATGATTTTAACATGGGGAGGGGGTGCTCCGTTACCATAGTCACGGTGATTGAACCCGGTTAGATTCCACCTTTTTGCGTACTTTTTTCTTAACAACGGCCGTTGCTAAGAACAGAAGGGATACCCCCTCCCCATGTTAAAATTATGACATTTTACAAAACCCGCATGGGTATTTCAACCTGTGAGTCGGAATTTTTTTTTACCCCCACCGACATTCCTTCTTGTTATCTGGCTAAATTTTAAACCAAACTTTTTAAAAATCGGTCCAGTAGTTTTTGATAAAATTAATTTTAAATACCGTTACATTACGCGTAAACGCCCTGTATAATTAAAACACACGAAAAATTAGCATATGATTAAAATATACTCAATAAAGAACAGGATTAGCAGATTAGGAGGTTATGCATTTTATATATTCATAACCAGAACTATTAATTGTCATCTTGCATCTCTGCCTTGCATGTTCGATGACGTTCGGAGGGAGGTCGTAATTTTTTTCTAGACTTTAGACCTAGACCGTAGACTTTTGAGAGAGAGGAGAGGGTGTGTCTAAAATGTAGCGATAGGACAGCTGAATCAACAATTTAATCAGCTATTAGATATCGTATCTTCTTAAATGAACCCCAAGGGGAGTTATTTTCAATCCTGTCAAACGGGACAGTTCTGTCGGAGACAGGGTGTTAGTTTTTTAGGCAATGGGTATTGTGCTTGTTTTCCAGCGTCTTTGGGGCTTCCTCGTCTTGTTTTGGGTGGGGACTTATTCCGGGAGGTTTATTCTTTCAAACCCTATGCCTGTTATATTTAGGGGTACCTTTTGGAGGATTTCTTTGAATGACAGCAAGAAACAAAAAAATCAGTATTAATAAAAGGAAAAAATCCATTTTCAGTGAAATGTATTGTTCATTTTAAGTATTAAAAAAATTATTGGAATCAATGCAACGGAAACTTAGAACTATATACTGAAGAATCAGATCCCGTCACTGGAACATTGTCACAGTTCTAGCATCTTAGATAGTTTTATCTGACTTTACTAACCAACATTCAGAACGATTCTATGGAATATTAAAGCGAATTACTTATTCGATTCCAAACTTATCCAATGGTACGTGATGGTTTTTCATCATACGTTCCCACGCTCTAGCATCAAAAGGGTAAAAAGGGGCTCTAAAAATGATCCCAATTCACACTTTTAGCTGAACCAAAAGCGGAAAGTCAAACACTTGCTTACATAGTGTCTGCCGTCATCGATTATCCTCTGACGTGATGAAACCATGAATAACTATCGAATCGACAATTCCAACTATAAAATAATTGGGCACAAATCCTGAAAATGTCACATATTCCAAAATCGTCATTCTATGAAACTTTCCGGTAGAAGGCAACTAGATTACAATATCCAACCAGATCTGTTTCTATTAGTCATTCATAGTGATAATGAGTGATGTCATAAATATTTACCTACTCATGACTTAATGAATGTTAAATACCACAATTTAACTTGTCAATCCTGAAAAGATACGAATCTTAGCCAACAATAAAACCCAATCCTTAGGGATAGTATTGGTGGATAAGGTTTAGGAATTGGGTTGGGCTCCTTGGCTTTACTTTTGTTCGTGGCTCTGATTTCATTTCCATCTCATCCCAAATTATTTTATCCCATCTTCCCTTTCTGTTAAAAATATAAATACTGTAAGAGGCATTGACAGTCCTGGATTTTACATTTGCTGGAAGGCACGATCACTCGATCACGAACACGAGATCATCATAAAGTCATCATAAACAGGACCAATTGGAGCTAGATTGGGACATTTGGAACTGTAACAAACCCCCACTGATATGATGTCCGTATCCTTAATTTCTCAAGAAAATGCCCTCAAATCACGAGATTTAGATATTTTAACATTTCATCCACAAGACGACAACAAGATCGCTTGTGCCCACTTAGAGACATGTCTCAAGCACGTGAAGTCTAAAAACTCTAGTCTTAAGTCATGCTACACCATAATATTCTTGATAAATACAAACTATAAATCATATCAATTGAATCAATATATAAATTATATCTGTATACAACATGTAGAGAGTCAGATAAGCTATTTATCCTGCTGTCCTAACTTCTCTTGCTCCTCCAATAAAGGAACTGACTCGAATGAATAAGATGACATGACATCAAGCATTTTAATCCTATGAAGATAATATAATACTATCCTTTGAAGCATTATAACATAGCAGAGGGGTTATTATCATGTTTATGTGCACTATGTACTTTATATCTCGATAAATAAGTAGCATTCAGTTCCAGTATCATATTAAGTATAAATCATTTCGAATATTTTATTCCTCAATAACTGTAGTCATCCCGCACATACTGCATACCGTAAATCATTATTAAAGTCCCCCCTGAAGAGTGTAGTTTTCCAGACCCTCTTAAAGAGGAGGGACTTATTCAGGAACAAGGCGGATTCATATTCACATTCCTTAAGAAATCCGAATACAAAACTGCAAAAAATGGACTCATTTACTTCTAAAAGCGCGGGGGGGGTTATTTAGAGATACGTATAAATCCTGATTTAATACAATAGTTCCATACAACAACTATACTGAATATAGAATAAAAAATAATTGTAACTATACATAACTCCATATAAACTCAACTAACCAGCTAATCTCAATCCAAACTAAAAGCGAGTTATACTTTGGAGCTCTATTTCGTACTTAAAGAACCGTCTGGCAAACTGACTTGGTAGTTGTTTGTTAACTCTGTCCAGTGCTTCATCATCTCTTCAATCCAGTCTTGAATAATTTACCACACTTCTCTACTAATCTTAAGTGCTACTGATCCAGTCAAGTTCCAAGTAGTTGCTGGGTGTCAATTTTTTAAGTGATCTCAGTTCACAGTTGAGAAAAAAGTTCTGTAGTGAACCTGATACGAGTTATAATTTATTATACTGAGTCCCGATATCGTCCAAGAAGATTGTGCCATACCTCGTCTTCTACTATCTAGAGAGCCGACCTTTGTCTCATCTCGGGACGTATGAGGATTAACGATTATTAACATTATCCGACTTGCCACAAAAGCCAGAGAGGATTGAAGCATTGAACCATATCGGATCTATACTTTTTCCTGCCATAAAATTAAAGTTGATCAACAAGTTGCTGGTCAACTTTTACCCATACTACTAGAGAAAGCTATATGTATGTATAGTAATTAAGTACGATAATATATCTTGAGGAGAGAGCATTCTTGTCCTGTGAGGAAATATCCTTTGAAAAATTTTATGACCAACCTGAGGAACCCGTTGGGGCTGAAGAGTTTGGGGGAACGATCTTCAAGTCTGTCGAAGACGCCAAGCGACGCTATTCTTCTTCCTACTTACAAGTTGGAGTCTTGTTCACGTAAGCCTAAACTACACACTCGCATTCTTTCCTTGATAAAAAAGTATTAATCGGCTGCTGCTGGTGGTGGTAGTGTTTTTATCGATTGAAGAGTTTAGAAATAACTCTTCTTCGTGGTTTGCGGATAGGCCGTTGTCTATTCTATTCTACGGAGTTACCGGAACTTATCGAGATACCAATATGGAATTTGGACCCTGATATTGATTATGATTTGTCAGCCGAGTTGGAGTAAATCTATATTCATTTTAATGGGGAATGTTTAACCTACGTCCTATGTGTAGGCAGATAATGTAGCTCACAGGCCATTTTACCGATATCTATCCTTGCAGAAGTTTATTTGATAGTAAACTCATTTTTTCAAGAATTATTGGCAGGTATAATATGAATTTAAAGAATGAGTAGAAAGATGACTATATTTAAGCATAGATAGTAAAAATCACAGTCAGTTTAAGAAAGCTTTAAAAAAAATGGGGAGTTTGATTGTTTCCATGTCAGAACTGTTGTTTTCTTGATTTCAATTCATGAAATAACTAAAACTCAGGGAAAGCAAAAAAAAATTTCTACCGTATACATTACCAAAAGCTATGGATTTACTGATTTAATTCATATTTAACCAAAAAATTAGATAATGGAACAATTTAAACATCCAAATGATAAACCAAAATGGTAAATGATTCCTGAAAATGCAATACCAAAACCATGCAACGTATATTTTTCTGTCGATTGCCAAATGAGGAATCAATTCCCTATGTTTATCACCTTGACCTTGCATTTCATTCTAACCCTTTAACCCTCTCTAAGGCCAATCTGTTTATCTCTTCCAGGGGGGATTTAAAGTTTTTGATTGACACTGATCGATATTATTGATGTTATTGACTAAAAATATTATTAAGAATTTGGACATCGAACGAATAAATAATTCCCTTCCTTCTTCTGTCCCTCTCCCTATAGATTGTGGTGGAGCTGTGAAAATGTCGTCAATTCCAATGGGAGCTTTTGCGGCTTATAAAGTCCGTGATAATACGGAAGGCGGGGGTGGTAACAGTGGAAAACAACCGGGTCAAAGTTTCTTCCAGAAACCTACGATTGCAAACGGTAATTAATTCAGCATCTCAAATTGCTAAGCATTATATATTATATCCTTTTGCCATTCCACCACAACGTCATTTCATTTTAAATGGTTTCTGGACTCTGTTTTTTTGTGGGGACTAAAACTCTGCCTTGTTATTAAAACATTTACAGATCTGCAATACAATCCACCGGCTCAGTACAACGGGAAGCTAATGAACTCGATCTGGGGCATGTACAATCGCTATTCGGTTCATAATATCAAGAGCCACATCGCTTTCGACAAGGTTTAAGTTAGGCATTTATCAGATTTGTTGTGAGATATAGATTTACCTAGTTTCAAATTTTTATTAAGACACAAAATATTTTCAATTATTAATTTAACCTTTTTACAATTATAAAAAGATGAAGAAGTCAGGAATTATACCACCAGATATTCACTCATAATAATACCATTATAACTATTAAATATTGATGTATTATATTTGCTACAAAAGTATAATGATGTATCCCTGCACGATTTCCCGGAATTACAGTTTGTATATATTATACTGGTACACCTACACACTTTAATAATCCAATATCTACAAACTAATGACAAAGAAAAATGTGATATTTAAGCTATTATTATTATTTGATATTTGGAAACGATAATACATCCACCTTTATGTAACGTCATCATCCTCCTTTATGTAAGATGTCAAATGATACCGATTCAGATTTCAGAGGAACGGAAGACTAGGAACAAACTGAGGTTTAAAAATTTACCGAGAATTTCAAATGTCAATGTACGTCTGACATCATTAGCCTTATTGTTAATTTAATCCGAACCTTCTCATCTCCGACAGAAGAAGATATATAAGAATCATCCATAATTATTGGCCTGAAAAAGTGCAGAGCAATATATTATTATGAGTAGGTGAGCTCGGAGCAAGCCAAATATGATTTTAAGACTGTGGTACACATACCTCATATATAAATCTGATTGCCTAATAATAAACGATATAATTAAAACCTAAATTATTGGAAATTATCCGGAACGTTATTGATGGATTGAAGGGATTTCTGAGCACAAAAGGTCCCCTTCTCGGCACATTCTTTCAAACTCATCTTTTCCAAAAGTCCTGAAATGAATCCCGCATTCAGGCAATCCCCGGCTCCGGAAACACTTCTAATTTCGGTCCCATTCATTTTGGGAGCGGGATGGGAGTAAGTTGTCAAAGAACCAGGATGAGCAGGATTATCTTGCCGAGAAATCACCTGAAATAATTATCCAATTATCCCCGTCAAACAAAGATGACTTTCATGCATAATTTATAACCAGTAAAGGGTTGGGTTGAGGGGACCGCATTTCTTTAAATAGATCCCATGGGGATGTAATTTTGCAGACCTTACAAATGGGTGGGTGGGTCTAATCAAGATTCACATTCTCATTATAAACATAGCGATTGAATGCGTTTAGGGTAAAGATTTATTTTTAAGTCCTGCAAACGCGTGGGGGCTCTCAGAGAGATGGGGATTTATTCCGGGGGGATCTATTTAGACAATTGCGGTAGTTACCGAAATCCCGTCCTTTCCCCTTGTGAATAGAATCACGTCGAGTCTCGGAAACATTTCGAAGCATCGTGAGAAAAGTGACGGTAATCGGGAAAGGTCAGAGGGTGATGTATTATTAGTCCCCGAAGAGCTGGTCTCTTCTGATAAATCACATTTCAGATCTATTCCTGTAATGCTTATCAGTTCCCGTAGATTTGGGGAGATATAACGGAGGCAGGGCCAGTACTCCCGAGGGACTTGTAGAATCTTCTTAGCTTTCCGGACTTCTGTTGGCTCAAACCACACTGTGATTCCGTTTAAATCCATTCATTCATCCAGTCATTCACGTCCGGAGGATAGTCCGTTTTTTCGAACGGCCCAGCGAATGTCAAATCATACATGGGGATAGATTCCCGTGAGATAGTAGATGTAGGACATGGAATAAATTCAAAATTCAACGAATGTCAGCCTCAACTTAAAAATGCCATTATGCCGAGGATTAATGCAGGAATGTAGTGTAATTCCTCGATTTCAATACGAATTCTAAAAAGAACATGTTTTTTAATTGTATAGAAACGGATCAACTTTGTCACCTATTGACCTGTGATTTCTAATGTTAAATTTTTTCCCCGTTTAAACGCACAGGGACTTCGACTTACAGTTAAGTTACTAACATCCCGAATTTAAAAAACATGCATCTAAATCCGCTCGAATGTAAAGCTAAAAACTAATGCAGTAGTCAAGTAAGGAAAATAAACCCCATCTGAAAAGAAATCCGAAATTCATACAAACCTGGAACATCGGCGTCAACGCAGAGTCCCATGACCGCCGTCATAGTGTCAACAGTCAGATTCCCGTCCAAAACGACAATTGCTGCAGATCGGATGACCTCCGAGCAATGGTCCGCAATAATCGTCGGTGTAATTTCGGAATGTATGGTCATGTCCCCCAAGCCGAACTCGCATTCCCCCTCGTGATTCAGCAGAGCGGAGTAAATGGCCGTTGGACTCTCCGTTCCCAAAATGATCTTGTTTGTTTCCTTTAAAGAAATTTAAATTGATTTCTGTCTCCGGATTCACCAAAAATCCATTAACATTTAAATGGACAAGTCTCTTCTCCATATAATGGACTTGTTTACCATTTCGGCTTCCTGGAAATGTCGCATAAGCTCCCGTCCGAACAGGTCCTTTCCAATGGCAGAAATCAGCAAGGGATTCCGTCCCAGTTTGGCTAATGCTTCTGCGACATTTCGTCCAACTCCCCCGGCAACTGTCCTTATTTTCCCGGTGTGGGTTCGTCCATCCGACTGCAAACAACCACGGAAATAAATCAGCCTCTTGCTCCTTTTTAAAACCCCTTTTAAAAGTTTATCCGAAAACGGTTCCAGCCGTGTTTACGCTTCAGTTCAGAGGTTTCGCAAAGATAAAAGCTAAGTCGAAATCATGGAAAACAAGCTTTCGTTCCAGAGTTATCCTGTTATGCGTGGCCTGTATTCTTTTCACTTTCGCTACTATTTGTATTGAATTATAGCACGAGATGTGGTACATAATTTATTTTGCGTTCGTTCACTAATGATTTCTTTCATATCTCGGCCGGGTTGTTTGTGCAAAGTGCAAAGGGGTATGAAATCTATTCATGTTTTGGTACAGTATTTTCCAGCCTGGAAAATAGGAGATGGATGTCAATAAGTTTCCAATAAAAGCCTGTGTGACATATTAACCTAGTAGTCATGCACAAATCAATAGATTGGAACGTTTCCGGCTTGACACTACTGGTTTAGAAACTCTTACTTTTTGATTCGGGGGCGTATGTGATTTGTAGTTTTATTTGAAAATAAAAGGTTTTGAGGTGATTATAATTAGTATGATATAATATGATTGTAATTAGAATTTAAAAAAAAAATTAAAATGGATTGTAATTTTTAGTTTGTTATTAGAGTTGTTGCAGCGTTTACTGATGATTTTAAGATGGCATGGATATTTTAACCGGGCTAGATTTAGAAGGCAGTAGAATTAAAGAGAAAGTCCTCCCGAACAAGAATAACATACTGTCAAGTTAAACCCTCAGGGATTACAATGTAAAATAAATTTCTTCAGTAGCAAAGTCATGGATTTTGTTCCTTATAGAAACATTTCCAGATCGCTTATCTTGTATTATGTAAAATGCAAAGGCTTAATATTAGGATAATTAAACTCTGGCTACCAGATTGGATATAGTAAAAGCAAAATTATGTTTGGTCATGAAAATAGTAAAATCTTGAACTTAATCAACTTAAAACCAAGACCTTGAACTTAAAATTAGATGACAGATAAGGAGTAAGTAGGTAAGACCTTCTAAAGCCCAACCACGACATAAAGAAAGTCTGTCACTTCTCAAGTTTGGATTTTATACTTAAAGTAACAAGTAGCAAGTCTGTGTTTTACAGACTTCCGCTGTGAACTGTGCATTACTTGAGTTAATTACAAAAAAGCTGAGAAAGCCTCAAGAAAACAAAGAAAGTTGGTGGAAATGTCTAGGATTTGCCAATGGGACTGAATGGGAATCAGATTAGATATATTATGCCATGCCAAATAAAGAACAAACCACGGGGCGGGTCACGTACAGCTAATAAGATCTGACAGATTTCGGACAAGTCACGCCAAAAATGAAGACTTTGATTTACGACTTTCCTTCCCACTCCTTATTACATAACGTCTAAATTAATGCTTCTTTCTTAATCTTATCAGTTTCTTGAATCCAGCACCTCAACTTTTCTACTTATATTTGCATAAATGATGAGGTCAGAGATAGTCTTGAAAATCGGGTCAATGTAGTTGCAAGCTGCAGCTTATGCAAATGAAGGAAGGTGAAAATTACGACCTCTTTTTGGAATTCCATTGGAAGTTGGAATCCTGGTCTAATTACGTAGATCTTAATAGGCAATCGTTTTAATTAGGCAGAGCAAAGGTGTTTTAAGGAAGAGTTGGCCGAATAAAGAAAGGTTTAAGGAATTAGATAATGCTAATGGCATTGTCACTGCATTTCTGATAATTGTTTATTAGTATTAGGTATTTATGCACAATACTCGCTTTATCTCATAAATTCATGTATACAGAAGTAATAAATCGTATTTTTTGAGGTTCTTATTCAAACTAAATTAATATAGGATTGTATTCAATGTACAGTATTTGAATGACTTTGGTCATGGATTTATATAAGGCACATAAATGCGTCTTTGTATAGCTTGTATACAGTAGTTAAATGTTTTTCGCGAATTAAGTAAACATATAAAGTTACACAATAACTTTTTTAAAACTGCAATGTTTAATGATGGTTCAGTCAATTTATTCAAGTTCATGATCGGATTACGACGAACTTTTGCAAATCAGTTCATTAGGTTTAGGGGTGCACATTTAGAGATAACAGGACTTGGTGGAGAGGCTAGGAAAAATCGGGCAGAGGCTTATGTGTTTAAGGTGGATTCCTGAGTCATGTCATAATGGATCAATTGACTATCTCATTTCAATTTTGACTATGCATAAAATTTCCCAAAAATGATAATCATGTGTCAAAATTATTTAAACTTCATTAAATTAGCGGACACTAATTAAGAACCTATTTTTTGGTATTTAATTGGTCAAAAAATTGGAGAATAATACAATGTGTTAAATATTGAAGGCAAACAGGGCTCAAAGATCGGTTGTAAATGGCATGTCGGCATATCGAAGCATAAAATTTTGGTGCTTGTAGATTTTTCGACGGTAAAAAAGTCAAAATTTAATTAGTTACAGCTAATTAGTCTGCTAAGTAAGACGACTAACTAAAGACGACCGAGTCTTCAGTTTAAATGTTTTACATATATAATGTGCAACCTCATGCAAGGCTCCTATTTCATGTTGATCATGTTCTCAGGTTACCGAATTCGACTCATCATTCCCTAAAATTAGGTGTCAATCGTGTCATGATGAAAAGGGATTTGAAAGCCAGTTGGGCCAATCATCCTAATCGGAAACACCGGCAAAACACCCTCTGTTTCGGAACAATATTACTGAAAAGGAGGAGTAAGGACAATAAGATAAAATACGAGAGAGTTTACTGGAATAAATTGCAGTCAATTTCCCGAAGAACGAACGGACGTACGAAATTAAGTCTATATTTCTTATTTGAGGTTATTCCAGTTGAATTGGAGGACAATTTATTTAGTTGTAGGCTGTAAATTGGACTTTGCGTGTCCTTTTGTCTCGTGTCACCTCAAATTTGGAACCCAAGTGTGCGTGCATTTCCTTCGGTGAAATGAGCCCCGAAACTCCGACATGTTCGACCTTGATGAGCTAGGGACATTTCTTAAAGCTGTTAAAGCTTTAATAGTTTTTGATATTTCGAACTTAATCCCAAGGAGTAAATTACTTTACGATTTGTACAAGCCAACTTCTGGGCGTTTATATCACCTACTTTTCCCGTTTAAAGTCAAAATCCTGACATTGTACACACGCAAGGGATCGATCCTCGGCGAAGAACAAGATTCCAAACTTGTATATTAGTTCTGACTCTCCTAGAGAATGGGACTCCCCTGACATTCTTCGACGACTTTCGCGGAGACGAAAATTTAATTACGGTTTCGTTTATTGACTATAATTGGACTTTATAAATGTCCCCCGTCTCAAGAGTCTAGGGACTTGCTTAAATTAGCTAGACAATGACATTTTAGGAGGAAAGTTTGCTTTTCCATCAGCTCATCTTCCACTTAATCAAATTACGTTACATCAGCACTCAAAACTACGTTCCGAGAATCCGCTTATGACGAGGGGACAATCAAAATATTATTGAGAAATAGGACAAGTCTTAAGTATCCAAGGATTAATATTCGGATTCTTTACGTCTGGAGCCAAAGAACCGTGACGTCATGGAAGGGAGTTCGTATAGAAACACACTTCTTCCCCGTCATTCCCTCTTCAAGGATGACGTAAAAGTTGACAGATTGACAGGAATATGTTTGGGGGAGGATACAAAGCAATTTCTACGGCTCTTATTTTTAAAGGACGCTTTCTCCGAGGTAAAAGGACATTAGATGACGGAATTGGAAGGTAAGCTTGTCCTCTTGTCCACCAACCAAACCACCTTACCTCATGAAATCAACCGTCTGTCCCTGCTCTGGGAAATGAATAAAATTCGGAACTAGAACTAGATCGACTGTTGTAGAACATGGAATAAGAGAGGCAGGATTGCAAAAGTCCTACTTCCTTCCTTCCTTCCAGCCTTGATAGTTAGGAAGGCCCGAATTTCAATTCAAGTATGGTTGTAGTCGGGTTGTAGGTGAGGTTTTGGATTCTGAATAGATTTAGAGTACGGAGAAGTTGGAACATCGGGAGGCAAGTTACCCGGCTCATGAGCCCAACCCGACCTTTTCCCCGGTTTACCACTTTCCCCAACTACTGAAGCCAAACCAGTCTTCTCTAACCTAGCAGTCTGTCAGGTCTCATCCCGACGTTCTGGACGGCATCATGTGCTTCTTACGATAAATGTAGGATTACCACTAACTCTGGTCGTGTAGAATTAAGAGTGTAGGAGTTAATTTCCATTGTCTTCGTTAATTATCTGAGACTGGGGTCAATTAATACATTTTCAGCGTTTTTCCTGGTTTTCAGGATCTTTGTAATTATTGTAATCGATCGTAAAAACTCTTGGGTCTCGTACTTTTTTGACCAATTCAATCCATCGGTCGGAAATTGTAAGATCTTCCGAAACTTGTAAATTGTCTTCGATTCAGTTAACGGATTGAGAAAGAAGCTCCAGATTGCATAGAACTGAACAAGAAGTGCTGGATTTCGAACCCCTGATTCGTTAAAACTTCCAGCTTTACGTTAGAAAGTGTAGGAATGAGTTGGGCTCTAAATAAAAGAAATTAAGGAGGAAAAAGTGTGTCAACCCTATTTTTGTTTTGAGAATCAGCATCGCAAACGGTGGACAGGTATGGGATTCTTGTTTATTACTTTTCCTGGATCAATATTTTTAATTAGTGTGAGATGGATTTGAAAGGTTCGTCTCTTACTCCGAGCCAGAAGAGTTACTGTACAACATAACATCATAAGTTAATGAACAGTGTCTTCCCTCGGGGAATTACCTTCGTTTCTATAATTAGGACCGTGTATTCCTACATTATTTCTTATGAATAAATCCGGAATACATATGCATAGGAACCTTGATACCAACGCATTTCTAGACTGTTTTCTTCCAGTTAAAACTTGGGGAATATAGGGTATGGATAGAAATTCGACACTTTAATTCGGAAACTTTCCAGGGCATGAAAATAATTTACGTCTGCCTTACTTATTGTTGGATTAATTTTGAAATAAACATTTTTCATGACAATTTTGAAAGTAATCGTGGATTTTGGCACTGCATCAGCAACTATATTCATACGACTCGTGGAATGGGTGTACTAATTCAATTAAAATGTCCAAACCAAAATTCTTCCCTCGGACAGAAACATGCCGTAATTCACACAATTAGTCTACGAATGAGCCATGTTTCAAGAGGATTAAACAGTAACTAAAATTAAGATATTGTAATTATCTATAAAAATGTCACCCCATTTTGATACTATATTTATTCTTGTTCAGGGATTAATTAAGCCACATAAACCCTTGTAGAAGTCGGGCTTCTTACACAGAAAAAAAATTACACTCTCTTATGACCATAGCATAACCGTTGCGAAAATAGATATGACGAAGGGCTGTGGCAGCTTCAGTGGATTTCTCTGTGAAGGTAAATGTGCCAAAAACGAATTAAACGGTGTGGCCAAGTTGGTTTTGGCAATGAATATGATGTGTCACGGTATATTTGATATTAGAGATGCGATACGAAGTTCGTCTCTTTCATACCGAAATCCGCTCTTTCAAGTACATTAAAATGATGTTTAAAAAGGTTTAATACTTATTCTAGCTGTGATATAATATTTCAAAGAGGTAATTGCAGTCGAATTGCACCTCGACCTTGAATCCGTTCCAAGGAAGTTTATTTTTAAGATCGGTCAACCAATCTCATATTTAAACTCAGATTCGTTTAGCAGAACGTCCATATCTGAGAGTATTGTTCGAAAATATGAAAAACGCTAAAGCTGATTCGAGACTTTAGAGTTCATTGATTTTGTTTTAATTTTTACGAAGCAGCTAAAAAATGTCAGGGCAAGTTACTGCGATATTTCATACCCTCAATTGAAGACACAGAGAAATCCACTCTCAGTCTATTTGATTGCATTTTGACACTGGACTAGACTCGGTTAAATAATTAATAAAAAATACCCATTTTATTATCAGTAATGTTATAACTTCATTACGGCCCTACTCATTTAGTAGAAAAACACGCGGAAGCTCGACATCCTCGTGCCAAGATCAACATTAAAGAGGATGGAGACCCCCACCGGTTGCATTTCCCCAAGTATTAAGTGACACACTTTTTATTTGTTTTTATCACACTACTACCGATCTCTGACTGACTCTCAGTTTTTGCCGAGGAGTCTTTGTCAATCGTCCAGGCTTTCGAGAAACATGTTCCGTTACAATCTAGACGGGAGACTACTGCATCAAAATATAAAAAACGCGATAGATATGAGTGAGATACTAAGCTAAACTGTTTACTCTGCATTCTAGAAACATTGTACGGAATTCACTCTATCGCTAAAAAGCCAAATGTAGCGAATCAGCGATCTTATAAAACTATAATCGGATCATCGTTGAAAAGAATGTACCTGATAAGAAGATAGAAAGAGTGTATATATGCAAATGCGGCTTCACGTAAAGCCGAGAATTGCTCAGAAGAGACTTGAGAATTAATTGGAAGGTTTATTTCTAAGCTCTGCAAAACGTGAGATAACATCGGGAAGAGTTCTTGAGGTTTAGGAATTGCGTCTTTTATCATTCCATTGTTTCGGCATTTTAAACCTGCTTGTCCATGAGATTAATTAGTTTTGGTAATATGCCTCGGCATGTTGGCCTCTGTTTAGTTGAGAGGAACTAGATGAATAACAAACAACTGGAACAAGTACAGGATTCGCTTCGCCCTAGAAGTTGTTGAGAGACTTTTGTTTATGAATCCAAGACATTTTGTTTATTTTTCTACTGCAAGTTTTCATTTATCTTTTGGAGTTCTTGTGAAACAGGCTCGTTTTGAAGAGATGATGACGTCTCTAGTAATTGTCTAGTCTGCTGCCTTCTAGCTTATGCTTACATTATAGGTTATCCAGTTCTTAGGCTTTGTTCCTTCGCGAACAGTTTTTAGCATTAGCATGCAGTAGGACGGATTCTATGAAACTGGAAATTTTTGGAAGAATATGAGATTTTATGGTTGTTAAACTTAAGCTCAAAGCAAAGGCACAATCGTCAAAATTTTGGTCATCCTTGTTATTAAAGTAGTGCTTTTATTTTTAAACAGATCTGATTTCAAATGC
The DNA here is from genome assembly GCA_906901685.1 of Desoria tigrina. Classification (NCBI taxonomy): domain Eukaryota; kingdom Metazoa; phylum Arthropoda; class Collembola; order Entomobryomorpha; family Isotomidae; genus Desoria; species Desoria tigrina. The sequence continues at coordinate 661,747 of CAJQTU010000008.1, forward strand.
TCATTTAAAACTTACAATTAGATACAAGATCCCTTTCGAAAGATCAAATGAATGTCGGACGAATGTGAGTGTCGTATTTTCAATTTAAAAATGCGATGTTCCTTCAGGAGATTAGAAATACCAGTTGTACTTGTACCTATCAAAACCACCGAGTAAATCCCAGAAACCATTGATTCCTCAAACTAAATCACATTTTTTCTGATTCCAAAGGTCTATTTAAGATTCGAGTAACTCAAAAATCAACGGAACGCCAACAAAGTTCATATTTCGTTATATTAAAGCATATAAGAAGTACTAGCCCATTCCTTCATTAAATCTGTAAATTACTACAAAATGGTATACAGTTCCACAAAGTCACGTCTTTAAAATGAGTTAATTTGAGCTTAAAATTGCACACTCTTACCAAATGAACAGGTTCTCAACTCTATTTTTTTCGATATCGTAATTTACTATCATAATCGCCTATTACCTACTTGGCAAGAGTCCTGAATAAAACACGGTTAAAATAAGGACAATATGGATGGCTGAAGTGCTTAACTTGAGCCCTCTTTTAGTGAGAATTACGGGTGCTTAGTTCCAGTTTCGTATATTAATAATCGTGGGTCCGTAGTGAAAGTTGTGTAGAAAGTAGGTTGGAAAAATAGGGAAGTAAAGCTATTAGAAGAGGGATGGAGAAAGTAGAAAGGAAATGAGGGGATTAGGGTGCATTTTACATGATGAAAAAAGTATGAATCGTCTTACGACTCCGCCGTGTAATATTAAACAAGATGTAATGGAACCATGAGCTACTATGACCTTTATTCTTCCAGATGATGAAGACAAATGCTCATAAAATTGGAACAGTAATGGGAGATACAGAATGTAGTAGATTCATTTATAATCATAATCCCTCCCCTCTATCAATATATAGCATCGTAATAGCTCCTGGCAGTTTGGATAATGATAGAATAACCTATTAAAAATCTTTCACCTAACTGACTTTATGTAGAGACTATATTTAGAATTCACTGGGTTAATGGGAAACTACGATCCATTCCAGTCGCTCTTATTGTACTTTACGGAGTTTCCTATACTATCGGATCTTTTCAGATCGCTAAGTTGTAACTTGAAATTGCAAATTAGACATAGAATGGAAAATGTGCAGAATCTGATAGATTGATTTAAAATTTGGTGAATACCGAAATTCATCTTGTTTTTTTGCAACCAATTAATTGCGGAAATTGTTTCGTGAGAGGAGTTTTTTGCAAGGACTGAAGTTTATACCATAGTTGTTCTTTTACCAGATTTTACGAGCATGAATTACCATATTTTCATTACCGCACCAATTCATTACCAAGTCAGTTCATGAACTGATCGACTCTTTACACATCAGCTCAGTTTCTCAGGTTTGAGTCGCTACAAAATAGTTCTTGGTCATCGTTTATAATGCCACTACCAGATCATCCAGTTCCATCTGTTTCCATCAAAATTTAATTATCATCTTGCAGAATTATTTAACCACAATTGTATTTGTCAAAATTGTGTCCTCCATCAGAGCAAAACCCTTATTTTAACCCTTATTTTTGAGTAGTTTCGACATTAAAAATGTAGATCATATTTTGTCTTTAAAATCTCTGTTTCAGCTCCTAACATCATCAGAACAACTCAAAACAGTTCAACCCCCATACTGTTTACGTTGAAGCTTTAAAAACCATCATGTCCTTATTTAACCCTTTTTACTTTCATTACTCGATGTTGTTTCAAAACAGAGAGACAACACAAAAATGATTCTTGACAGATTCCTGAGAGGTTTCCGTCCCGAGTTACATCACCCTTACACTTACTTCCTCTCCACTACTGAAAGACAATGATCCCATTATGAATTGTGTACAAGGGAAGTAAGTATAATGAGATTTTTAAGTTCCAAGAAAAGGAGGCCATTATGCATAGTATTATTTACATTCTATTATTATTATTATTATTATTTCATGGCATCCTTCTCTCAAGAAAAGGTAGTCAACATTGTTCTGAAACTTCTCAAGCTACTTCCTATCTCAAATTCACATCTTACTTTCCCCGAACCTTCAAGGCTTCAAATTCAGAATCAAACGTAGGAAGAAGACGTAATATTCTTGGGGAAAAGTTGGAGCAGAAGTAAAAGTAGGAAAAATATCGGCTCTGGAATAGGTATCCAAAGTCCTTGAATTGTTTTGCATCTGAAATGTCAAAACTGGAAATCTTATTTCCTCCTCCTCGTCTTCCAATGACGAGTTTACCTGTTTACCCTTCAGCACTTACATTTTTCTGCCAATGCTTCCATCAGCAACAGCAACTTCCCTGCTCATTGGATCGTGTCAAATGAATTCGGCCTACTTCCCACTCATTCTTTTATTATAAAAGATCCGTTGTTAGGCTCCGAGGAAAGAGGATTTCAGGAATTTGACGTTCCATAAGTAGAAGGAAAGACAAAATTTCGATTCCATTCTCACAGTTTGAAATGGTTAACACGTCGGTAATGTATGTAGTGTGTTGGGTGTTGGCTTCTGTCGGAGACTAAAGTTACGGAGAATTGATGACACTTTGACTTTGACAAGTTCTGGTACGATTGCAGATAAAAAGACTTTCAAATACTTTAGAGAAAGTGGGAACTTTTTCAATAAGTATGAGAATAGAAGATAATATATTGTGATTTCCATGCCATGAGAAAAGAGGAACAGGACGGGGAATGAGATAAGGGTATTTTCGATACGATTTTATCACAAAAAAATTAATCAATTTTTTTTAACCGAATTTGAACCGACAAACGAATTTGATCGCTTGACGAAAAGGTAACTTCGAAAATTGACACACTTGACTCCTGACTCCAAAAAGAGTAAGCTCTAAAAATTATCTTGTAATTTCAGATCTAAATTTGCTTTGCTCCATACTATTTAAAATTGAAATAGCTCCCGATTAAATTTGCACCGTATGTTACTTCCACTATATTATTATTAGCAAAATCCTTAAATTCACTTGCAAAGTTCAAAGGAGTAATCCCTAGAATTTTACAGCTTCATCCTCAACCAACAAATCCCACCCGAAAGACCAAATAGTAAATCCATCTTAAATCCTCCTGGGATCCCCTTGCCAAAACCTGCTTTGTTAGCTCCGAAATTTCCAAGTCTAATGTGCTTCGACAGCTCAGCAAGCGTCCATCAACTCCTGACTACACCATGAATAAAGGGAAGCTATTTTTCACTCATTACCGAGATCGGATGATAATATAATTTATGAAAGCAGATTTTATATCCCTCCTTCCAGAATATTTTACAAAACCGTTCCTCTCATTTCGCCTTTAAGTGTTCCATCTCCGCCCTAGAAGCTTCCGAAACTTTTCCCGTTTCAAGGGCCTTTTCAGTTAGCAATCTTGCTCAAAACTCCTAGATATATTATCCGACATAACATGCTACTACAACATATATATTATTAATATAGGGAAGAATAGCAGATTAAAATGGAACCGGAGCTTCTAAGTGCTGGCTGTGATATAGAGGTGCTGGTGTTTTTATTGCCGCATTCGTCCTGTCTAAAAGAGAAGAAAATGAATCCGAAACACTTTGCCAAGATTCGTGTCTTAAAAGACTTTCCATGTAAAAATAAGAGCAAGTCTATTTCAATTCAATATTCAATCAACATCTTTTGAGGCTCTCATAGCCTTAACTCCTGCTCTCGCCTCTCTATTCGTACACCAGCAGATTGTATGTCTTATTTTATGATTAGGAGTAAGTATATGCTAATGGTGAAGAGATTGAAAGTATATGACAGTCTCTACTGCTGTAGTGAGGGAGGTAATGAGCTTTTTTAAGGTAAAAAATCGGTTGGAAGTGGAAATTAGAATAAAAAATTGTCTCCTTTGAAATAAGTTCTGAATCGTTGCGGGATATTTCAGCAGAGTAACGTTCTTCCATTCAACATTTGATCCAAGGGATCTATTTGATATAAATTTAATGTGAGGGGAAGAGTGTACTTGGAAGTTTGATAAGAGCAGAGATGCCTAATAATGCGGAACCATCTAATAATGTCACTGTCAGGGATTCCGCCCCCTGCCAAATGGAGATATAAAGGGAGACGAAGCCTGTCTATAAATGCTTGTGCTAAATTAGAGTATAAATGCAAGTTCATTAAAAACCCTGCCATAGATGATATCAGGATGTAAAATGCTTTCTCCGAGTGCAGAATTTATATTTACCTAAGCCTGCACGGCCAGTTAGTTAGTGTAGTCTGACGGTCTTTTGTAATAAAGCCATTACGACCATGGTCATGCTCCTTTAATCATTAAACCCTTAAGGCTTCGATGTGGGTTTTGGAAATTCGGAAGTTAGGATTAATGGTCTTTTAATTAAAATATCAATTTCCCTTGATCCTTGAGGTAATAATGCTACAGTATTTATAGGAAGAACCCTGCTGGAAGTTTGAAAGGGTAAAAGGCTTGGTTGAATAGTATTAGAATACTTCAACTGTTTGACATCATGCTTCATCAAGGATCCGGTTTTTCTGCTGTTTTTAGCTCCCGTTGACACGTCAAGTCCTGAGGTTGGCATCAAGTCGTGAACTACATAAACTCTTTAACTTTTGTACGGTGTATATAGATATACTGTATAGTTGATCCTTTAAAATGACATGACAAACAGTATAGGGATGTTACCTTGTAGAGAAGTAGCTTGGATACTGAAATAACTTCCCTGGAGAGTTCCTGTCAAGGTGGGGAGTTATTTCGGGGAGTTGTTGGTATTTTAACTCCATTGTATTTTGTAGGTCAGAAAATTTGAAAAATCACTGAAAAATGTTCTACAGATTTTCAGGTTAGCATTTCTTCACACAATTTTGCTAAAATCTCCTCTCCGTTGTATCTTATTGTTTAAGCGGGTAATGTTGCGGAATAATTTTGTTTTTAGGGCTATAAAATAGAACTGTTCAGGGGGTTATTCTAAGAAAAGGAAAATTTACAATTGATCGCACCTTAATTACAACATATTGCATCGACTTACTCGATTAATTCCGAATGTCTTTCCAGATCTAAATGCACATTACGATTGTAGACATAATGTCTACTCGGAGCACAAAAAGGCGATGTGTGTGGTGACTCTAATCCAATTAAAAAATCGATTGAATAAACAGTTCTGTCTCGGCGCATGTTACTTCCTGTCCTCCTGTCATATTCCTTCAGTAATGGAAGGTTTTCTACCTTGGAAATGTATTGGAAGGTGGATTTTAGTGAATGATGATTGCTTAAACTTCATTATAATTTCGAGAAGAAACGAGAGTCATATTTTATATTGATAGAGAAAGGGTCAATTGGATTCGTAGAGTCGGCCTGAGAAAGCATAATTACACGGCAGTTCCTCGTCTAGCGTCTTGAAACAGAAACAATTTAGACAAACAAATAATGGTCTTTCGCTATTCTCCGACCTCTCTCTTAAACTGCTTATATAGCCTGATGTCAATATTATTACACCTTTCCTGGAAAACCCCACAATTCGGAAAGTAATCCACTTTTGTTCCTAGGAATAATTGGACTCATGATTTCCACAAACTTCATCAAACTCCGGAGAGAGAGAGGAATTCAATGAAGTATTTCTTAATTAAATAAGCTCATGGCAGTTAGTTTCGTTACAAAGTATATGAATTTATAGCCAGGTTACCTCTATGAAGTACGAACATGATCTCGCAGTTTATCATCCTTCCGATTAAATTTCCCAAAAACTAGCTAAACTTCTTAAAACATAGGAAAGATGAGCCCAAGAAAGCGAAGAGCCTATCATCCTGTCCTCTCAACTTCAGAATAATTCTATTCCAACTCTCCAGCCTTTTCTATATTTCATTAAAACTCTAAACAAAAGATCGGGAGTGAAACTTTTGTTTCAGTTCAGTTGAGAAATACCTTTTATTTGATTGCCAAAATTCCTTCCACTCTTCTTCCAGTGCTGGATTCCTGTAGTTGCCATTTATCAATAATTTAATATCGTGGATTCGTTACTTTTTGATGTTTTAACTCGAATATACTTTAAAGGTCAAAATATCCCGGAGGGGCCTGACAGGCTGAGCTTTTCAGCTCTTCAGGGATGCATGGTTAATTTTAGCTAAAAAGTTTATCTGATCTTCGCCTAAATGTCAAGTAAAACTCTTGATAATTAATTTTCCAAGGATGATATACATGCATACCATTTCCAGATTTTGCTCCCGCAGCGGCACATGCTATAATTATTGCCATGAAGTGTGAAGGAACAATCCCGTCCAAAATCCAGGCTATATTTAGGAATTTTCAGATTCAGCCTTGTAAAGAGAAAGTGCATAAAACGTAGTGTACTCATCCTAACCTATTTATGGAGGAATTGGAAGGAAATTAAAATCGAAGTGTTTCTACTCTCTCTGCCTCTTCTGCTGTTGATGGATAGGAGGACGGCTCCATTATCACTAACTTGATTACACCATCAGAATTTAATATCAAAGGATGAACGAGGAATAAGAGCCAACGAGCCTGAAGAGAACAAAGCTGAAGGAACCGATGAGAGAGGACATGAATCAAACTTACAGCGATTTAATTCGATATTCATTCTAGATTCCGTTGCCCAACATTAGCTAGGACCTACACGATATTTCTGTTGAGTTTTACTAAAAAACATGGACAGCTTTAACACTCATTTTAAAGGCTTATTCCTTCACAGTCCGGCTTAAAACCGTAAAAATATGACGCTAAAGGTAGATAAAAAAATTAAAACAGAACCTTGTAAATTGGATTTATTATCCTAAAAACATGGTCATATTATTATTATTATTATTATTATTATTATTATAAAGCGGAACTCTTTTGTGTCCTTATACACAATAGCATATTAAAAGTCCCATATTACACTCCCATTTAGCAGACGAGTGTCGGGAACTGTGTAAAACAATTCTACAAAGTCCTTCAACTGGATGAATAGAGTGATTTCGCAAAGAATTTATTCTATTTTATCACGTATCACGTCCAACATCCAGCCGGCTTTGTTAAAAGGGCAGATGTGTCACGTTTTATAGACAAGGAGATGTGACAAGAGAGAGTCCTCCGCCTACAGAAAGCAAATTAGCAGAGTAAATAAATTGACAAGAAAAAGTAGTTGGGTGTTGTACAGTGCATTTTTCGTTTACATACGGAAAAAAATCGTCGGGGATATATATAGTGTCAAGTCAATTCTGTTTTTCATACTTCCAAATTCAATCGGGTTTTATGCAGAAGTGTCGTTACTACTGAAACAAAGTTTGCTCTGTTCTGGGTAGAGTGTATACCGAAATAACTGCCCCCTCCCTTACAAACAAATGAAAAACTATTCCTCTTAATCACCTCCTAAATAATTAAAAAGTAAAAAGGAAAACATTTATTTTCAGAGAATATATAATCTATTTAAGGGGGGGTTTAAAAAATATTTGATGTCCTAAAATGATCATCCATAGATACACTTAAGCCCGGTTTATACTTCCCCTTTTACTCGTTACTTTCCCATTACTTGAAGGGAAAGTTGCATTTATACTTTACTTTCCCGTCACCGTTCCGTTACCATGACTTTACTTGCTCGTTACTCTACCTTGACCTTGGGTCATTTATACTCGATTTTCTTTCTACTTTCCCCTCACCTTTACTCGTTCGCCGAAAGTAGACTCCGAACGTACTTCAGCGAGTAAATGGGAAAGTAAAAATTGCAAAGCTGCTATATTTATTATTACAGTTCATTACCAAGAACCTCAAATTACATATACTAATCAAGCACAATGGCCCATATTAAGACAAAGGTTGAATTAGAAGAGGAACTAATAGAGTTGGTTCGGGATCGTCCTTGTTTGTATGATAAAAGAAGTCCCAAGTACTTCAATATTATTATTGTACGTTTTGCTCCCCATTATTTGCTCCCCTAGAAATTTTTCCACCCTGGAAATTATGCGATCTTGCATATTATTCCAATTTGTTTTGCATGCATACGTGCATTGTCATAAATACACGGCATTATTACTTACAAATTAAAAATCTCTACTGATGACGGACTGACATAATTGAGTACCTCAATCGAAAAAGGGGATCCTCGAATTTCCAACTTTTGAAAATTAATTGTTGCTATAGCAACACCATTTTGAACAATTTAAAATTCTAATTTAGCTAAAGTTAGCTTCAATTCGAAGGATTAGACGCTTGGAAACGAACTTTGAAACATTCTGTTCATGTTAATGAAAACTATTTAAACAATCTAATTAATGAAATTGGGAGGTTTAAGTATGGCTTTAATTCTAAAAAAATACTTCATACGTTTATTCCGATCCATTAAAAAGTTATGCTGATTTAAATTTATTAAAATTTCATTAGGAAACAAAAATGGTTGAGAGAATAATATGGTTTTTGAAGTAACGTTTTCACGCATTGTTGAAAAATTATAATTTTTTTAGAAATCGAAGGCCACAATCTTGCTAACTCGAATCTTTAATCCGATTTCCAAATTTGTGTTCATGAGACTGGCAAAATATATGTCAAAGTTCGTTTCTAAGCGTCTAATCAAGGTCTAATCCTTCAAATTGAAGCTAACTTTAGCTAAATCTTAGAATTTTAAATTGTTCAAAATGTTGTTGCTATAGCAACAATTAATTTTCAAAAGTTGGAAATTCGAGGGTCCCCTTTTTCGATTGAAGGACACAATTATAAAAACAATAAATATAAATATGTCATTAAATATGAAATACAAAGTAGGAGATCATCTTTCATGGATTATTTATATTTTCCGAGGATTTACCCATTTCAACATAAAAATGTATTTTATTTGTTGTCTAAAAATTTGTGTGTTTTACTTCAAACTGGTTCAAACTATGATATTATTCTATGTTTCTATACCTCGTACTGTACTTCGTGATTACTAACTTTCAAAATTACAATTACAAGTCGCTGTCTGTTTCGAAACATTTTATTTTTAAGTAACAAAGTTATGTAGTAAATGTGTTCTAGGTGTTTCGAAGTAAAGTTAGGTATAAGGATAATAGTGATTAGTTTAGACAATATCTTGGAGGGCGAATTTTCGTTTGTAAATTCATACTTTTTCTTCAAATTGGACAACCTAACCTAACATAACTTTAAAGAAGCAAACCTCAAATATGCAAAGCAGGCGGAAGGACAAGGCGCTGCGCTCCGTTAGGAAGAGTAGAGCAATAGAAAAATGGTAGCCTCTTTAATTGTTCAGTGCATTCTTTGACCTATTCCTCCATTTATGACCTTAGTTGACCTTTGAGGTCAAAATGGAAGAGGAAAAAGTTGTTTGCTTTTTTAATCTTTATCAATTAAGAAGGTAAAAAATTTGGTATTTGTTTTACCTCTTCGTTCATTTCTGATTTAATGCTTAATTCCTTAATTGACCATTGAGGTCAAAATGGTGGGGGAAAAAGTTGTTTGGTTTTTTATTTTCTATCGATTCAGCAAAAATCAAATTTTTGGTAAGATTTTCCCAAAAGGACTTAGAAATATTTTTTTGGGTCCCATCAAGCAGAGTCCGACCTAGTCATCGCGTTCTGGATAAACACGCTCTGGTCTTTTGCTAAAACACTTGCATTTTGTTGCCCCACCTTATCTCTATTAACCTTATTCTCCCTCTTACTGTCCTCTGAATGACCCCCCTTAATATTAGAAACCAAGCTCCTAACATCACTAAGATCATCCAAATTCGAAAGAACCGAGAACGTTTATACTTTCCTTGAGTAAATGGGATGGGAAAGTAAACGAGCAAGTAAAAGAATAATTTTTACTCCGGCGATGCAGGAAGTATAAATTGGTCGAGGTAACGACTTGGGAAAGTCATAGTAACGGGCAAGTGCAGGTAAAGTAAAGTATAAACCGGGCTTTAACGACAAAACTTGGCTGGCGATTTTTATCGAAAGTCCAAGCAACTTGAAAATTGCTTGCCAAAGCTAACATTACACGACTTATTGCCATGGAGATTGTCGAAGTTTCCATAGTTACCGTCTTAAATTCCCATGGAAACGACAATTTTCGCATGCATTCAGACTTATCAGAAAAGTCCAAAAAATTGGCAAACCGGTTTACGGGGTCAACCTACCCGCCACCACCGGTCAACTAATCGAGCTGATTTTTTTTCCTAAAAATTCCTCGATAAATTTCGTATTCAGTATAGTTTTTGCTTTTTTTATTTTTAACTTCTATCTGTTTCAAAATTCAATTCGCAGATAAAATAGACCCTTTTAAAACCAGATAATTTGTTGTATTGCTTTTACTGAATGTGCAGGGCAAAAAATCAAAAAAGTAAAAACTATACTGAATACCAAATTTATCGAGGAATTTTTAGAAAAAAAAATCAGATCGATTGGTTGACCGGGTGGGGCGGGCAGGTTGACCCCGTAAAACGGTTTTTAACATTGGTTTAGATAGGGAAATCAAAATTTCCATAGTTTTTTAAACCCCCCCTTAAAACCGGCAACCATAGTTAAAAATTGTTCAATATACCCCGAAAATAACCCCCGGGGGACCTTATTCCCATACATACGTTCCGTTATCGGGGTTGGATGAATGATAAATTGAAGGAAGGTAGAAGAATCGATGTTCGGATTAAATTATCTGAATCTGATAACTCTTCAAAACGTCAGTTCCAGACAGGCAGAATCGGTGTGGGATTCGTTTTTGTTTCCGTTTACTCGAGAAGAAATGAAAGGATATAATAATGTCATACTTTAGTGAAAGAAGAAGATAATAGGGATTGTATCAGGTAGACCGGACAAAGCACACGTAACCTGGATACGTTGGAACTTAGATTGGCAGTTATTTCTAATCCAATAGAAAAAAACATATTCCTAGAGTTATAGACCATATCCCACCACCACTGTCTCAAATGCCAAAGTTCGGGCAAGTTGTAAACTAAATGTTGGATTGCACAAGAGCCAGGAGAAGAACTAGTCTGGTAATTCGGTAGCGGATTATATCTTTCTCTATTTCTATATCTGTTCTCTGTCTCCTTCTAAACAGTTGTTGGAAGCTCATATAATTCTTGGCAAAATTAGAATGAAGAAGAGGGATGGGAAATCAATAAAACCGTCGGTGTATCTTTCATGTCATGTCAGGCAACCACAAGCTCCAGCCCGCAATAACTGCATGAAACGACTGTCCGGACAGACAATTTCGGAATGGAATACAGATGTTTTTTGCAAAAATTCTAAGGATGCTTTTCTGCAATCGTCTTGTCATATAGAAAAAAATCTAGTTCGTTGATGAGATGCCGAATAAATGGGGTTTTAGCTCTGCTGTGTGGGATTTAGCCAATACGCTCCTTAACCCTTTCGCATGGCACGGGATCTATAGATCCCGCAAAAATCGAAGCGTTGTCATGGCTTGGGATTTTTTAATCCCATTAAAATCCTATGAGTTGCCATGGCCTGGGATCTTTTGATCCCAGTAAAATTCAAAGTGTTTCCATGGTGTGGGACTTTTTGATCCCAACAAAAAATCATAGCTTCGCATGGCATGGGATTTTTTATTCCCGACAAAAAATACTTCTGCTTTTCGAAAAAAAATATAGTGAATAGGTCGTAATAAATAGTTTTTCTAACGCCATTAGCCAAACTAAGCTTTAATTTCTATTCTACAATGTCGAAAAGAGCGAAACCGGTAGAGTCAGACAATACGGATGAGGACGATTCATCCTCTTCTGATAACGAAACTTCTCCTGAAACTTCTGACCAAGAAGATGATGCAATTGTTTCAGAAGATATGTTTGCCGGACTTGAGTTTGCGACTGGACAAGAGTCTGAGAACGAGGATTTGTTGATGGACGAGGATGATAGAAGTGGTATGAAAGGCTTTATTTTGTACTACATTTTCAGGATATTTTCTAATATTTCAATGAATAAAATTGAGATTTGGATATAGAATCAATGCCCACGCTACCTTCCCCAGTTATTCATACACAGCCTGAATGGAAGTGGATTCAAGGAGGTAATAATGAGCTGGCACTTCCTTTCGATGACAATGATGGAAGTTGGAACATCCAATTTGATGCAGCAACTTCCGAATTCGATTTCTTTACAAACACGTTTCCTGAAGAAGTAATTTTAAAGACTGTACGAGAAATGAATCGATTTGCAACGTCTCATGTTCAAAAATGTCAACCCAACCTCACGCGTCGTCAGAAAAATTGGAGGGATGTGAACTACAACGAATTTATGCGTTTCATATGCATTAGAGTCATCATGGGAATCGACAGGAAACCCCAAATGACTAATTATTGGTCTTCCGACCCTTTGATTAAATCCACGATTGTTCCAGGCATAATGACATCCGTTCGATTTTTCGAAATTCAGCAGTACCTTCACTTCTGCAATAACGATGAGCAAGAACCTGGAGATCGCTTACATAAAATTAGGCAAGTCTGGGAACTATTTAATCATCGGTGGTCTGAAATTCTTGAACCGGCCAAGGACTTATCAGTCGACGAAAGCCTTATCAAGTTTAAAGGTCGTTTATCGTGGAAACAATTCATTCCTTCCAAGCGTAATCGGTTCGGCATCAAAACATTTTCTGTCGTTGATGCAAAAACGGGATTTGTTTTGCATTCCAAGATTTACGCCGGGAAAGGAAAAGAAGAAATGAAGTACGACATGAAACAGTATGGTTACGGCGGATCAATTGTTTTAGAACTCTGTGAAAAGTACCTAATGATGCGACGGCGAATATTTATTGACAATTATTTTACATCACCAACCTTGGCTGTGTATTTGCTTGAAAAGCAGACCTATATGTGCGGAACACTTAGATCGAACAGGAAGAACTGTCCAAAAGTCCCAAAACCGTTCATCAAAGGAGAGATTGCAGCGTTTACAGCCGAAGGAGACAAAAAAGGAGTAATGGTTGAATACTGGCGAGACAAAAAGGTTGTTCGTATGATTTCTACTGGAATGGAACATGAGGTTTTGGAAATTACTAAAGGAGGAAAAATTAAGAATAAACCGAAGACTATTTTGGATTATAATCAGTATGCAAGAGGAATAGATTTATCGGATATGCAGATTCATATGTACGAGACTTCCAGAAAATCATTGAAATGGTATGCAATATTGAATATCTATTATTCATTCTATTTTCTCTATAGTCTCTGAAATGCAATCTGCTTATAGGTACAAAAAAATTTTCTTTCGAGCCACTGAAATTGCCATTTACAATGCATACGTACTGTTTAAAGTCCATCATCCGAAGACGACTTTTCTTGCATTTCGGATGAACTTAGTGCGACAAATATTGGCTAAAACAGGAGGAACCACTTCTAATAAATTTCATCCATTTGACCATCCTCTAAGACTGACAGAACGGCACTTTCTGAAATACAATCCACCAAATGAAAAGACTGAACATGGACACCGGCGTTGCTGTGTATGCTCAAAACATAAGAAAGAATCCCGTACCGTTTACAAATGTATTGAATGTAACGTTCCCTTGTGTGCTGTTCCTTGCTTTGAAATTTATCACACTAGAAAAAGCTATTGATAATTGAATAGTACTGTTTTTATTTAGATATAGCGATATAATCATTTAATATTTAATAATTTTATCATTTAAAGTTACTCGTTTGTGATTCATTTCTCGCCGTAATAAATAAGTATTAATTCTTCGTGTTTTATAAAAAATCTACGCCATGCGAAAGGATTTGACGATTATTTCTATGACCTTTAGACCGAAGGCATTAATTTAGTACTGTAACCATGAGAAAGGGGTGATAATATAAAAATTCATACCATGGCTACGGATAAATGGGAAACCATGCGAAAGGGTTAAAACAAAGGCTGCAGATCTGCATTTTTCTCTACACAATATTTATCGTCCCAAGGGTTTTTATTAACAGAATTTAGCAACCGATTGTGAATGATGTCAATGTCAACGAAACTCAGTTTTTTCACATTTCAGCAAACAAGCCTACCGTCATCCTCTGACGCTATGTGGCACATAATTAAAAATCAAGCGTTAAAGATTCTGTTGACATTGCAGGTGCAGTGAATTAGAGGTTTCTGTCTCTAATTATGAGTCGACAGTAGAAATTCTCGGTGTCGTATATAAAACTTGGGTTTTATAAAATTATTTAAAATTCACATGCTAATTATACTAAATTAGCATCGTCCATGCAAATATAAATACTACTCAAGGCTGTGATTAAAAATCTTGGTTCGCGAGCTTCAAAAAATGGTATCTCTTATAATGTTTCTATACGAAAAAATATGTTTAGGCTGTGAAGAAGCCTTTTAAAAACCCTCGGGTTCGATACACTCGTCTTTGTCTATTTGAGCCTAAGCTCTTTGTAGTTTAATAGCGATGACGAACATCGCCAGTCAGGAGGAAGTAACTTGGAATATAATTTAGAAATTATTTGATTGAGTAGACGAAAATCTATCCCTGACCTTAAGATGCTTACTTCATTCTTCCATTCTTCTAGGAAAACACGTAAAATTTAATCTAAAACCAACAAGATGAAACTATAAAGACCAATGTTATTACAGAGAGTTAACTGACCATTACATATTAATAGTTTTAATAATCCTTAGGAATTAATTGCAAGGGAATTTACTCCGCAATAGCACACGGCTGGGAAGTCTAGCGTGAAGGTAATAACGTATATGCAGGGATGATAAATAGGATATTAAATACCTTTTCATTTTAGTGTTCCACTAGCTGTGCAAAAGCAACTAACCTGATCCTCTGATTTCTAAAAAATGTAGCTAGAAACTCTCATCTATTAGTGTTAACTATCGTGGTTGTGTTTTAGGCAAAAAAACTGCAAAAACCTTGAATTAAAATCCCAAATCAATACAATCGCTTGTTAAAAACCAGAACCGAACAAGTTTTTAAGCCCTGGAATAAGATAATATAAAGACAATTAAAACCACCAAATCGAAATTTCTGGAATTGACAAGAAATTATTCTCCTTCAGAGGTGACTAATTTTAATTTTAATTTTTTAATCGTGATTTTCAAAATTTGCATTACTTTCGTGACTCGAAAATTGAAGAACTGTTTTATGTAGATTAAGGTATAATGGAGTTAGACTGGGAAACAGTTGGAGACATGGTCCAGGGAACACTGGGTCTTTTTGGAATCTTGGGTTGGATAGGATTCCTAGTCCTCTGTTCCATGTGGATTTCCGCTTTCGCAATCCTAAATAGCTGGTGGGGCAGTCATAAAATTTGCCCAGATACTCAAAAACCACGTCAACCGCTTAATAAGTGGCAGGGTTGTTGGAAATTCCTTCAGGAACATTGGATCATAAAATAGTATCCCTGTTAATTATTTGGTAGCAATTGTTGTAAATGCTCCCGTTGTTTTTGTATGATTTTCTCTGTAATTACTATATCTTCCCTTACTTAGCTCGATAACTTATATAATATTACGGGTCATGAATAATTTAATAAAATAATTAATTAATTACTTTAAAATGTATTAACGAAAAATACATATTTCTGTCAGCAAAAGAAATTAACATCTGAAATAATGTAAAGTAATTCAAACTGCATTCAGTCTGGTCAAAGACATGCAAATAAATCATTCCCAAAATAAATGTACTTACATTCCACGTGCAGTTTAAATTTCACGTGGCTATTGAAATAAAGCTTGCAAATGGGTGCTGGCCTCGACCCAATATAATATAAAATAATGTCGGTTGCAAATCCGAAATAAAAACACGTCTGATTGGAATTAGAACTTCCTGACAAATTGAAAACTTTGCCATTCTACTTTATATAAAATTTCAATAACATAATAGCATTTCAATTACATTCAGACACAAAAGCCCGATATTCAGTTTCTACTTTAGTAATTTTAGAAGGCCGGATTTGTTCAGGTAAAAGGAAGAGTTGAGGAAGTTCAATTTGAACTCAATAACAATTACAACATAAAATCTTTGTCTAGCAAAACAAAGTGTAGATTATTTAATAACTTTTGAGAGAGGGAGAGAGTGAAAGTGAAACAATCTACTATTTTTCTATAAAATATTATAAAGCAGACAAAATCCATTTCAACTCTAAAGCACTTTTTCTTCACTTTAAACGTTGAGTAATATAGATTTTATATAAAAATATCTAAAAAAAAAAATAAAAAAAAGTACGAAGGTCTGAGAGGCAACGATAGTGAGTCGCTCTAAACAGATTTACCGAACCGTTAAGGATGAAGTTTCCTTTCCACTAGAATGGCAGTCTTCTTCTGAAAATTGAATCTAAATTGAAGTCTTTTTGGGCCAACAATAGAACCTGATTCACTCCCTTCTACCTTTGATCCGTAGGGCCGTATAATAATCCATTTTATTGGGTGTTGAGATCCTGAGAGATGTTTGGATTGTCGAAGGTGTGTGTGTGTGGAAGTAAGAGATTTCAATTTAATAGTTCTTTATTGTGAGAGGTTGAGCCATGAAATGGTTTTCCTTAACTCCAAATGCTATTGAAAACTTCCGTAAAAAAAATGTACTTATTGGTTCCAGAGAAAGTTCATTCGACCCACTCCTCCATTAGAGTAAGGAGATACTTTTGAATAAAGACTTCAACTTAACTCCGTGGAGATGGATTTGATTTATTATCTCTCAGAGTCATTTGCTTTGACATGTATTATTTGACTTGAAAAATAAAAATTTTTTCCATAAAGGTTCGTTCATATTCTGAAAAAGAACGGTTAAAATCCGACTCCCACGCGAGTGAATGTCCTAGCTAAGCAGATTATATTATTTAGTCGGGTAATCCCGATCTTGGAGAGGACTAGGAAATGAAAAGAGACAAGGACGGAGGGAGTCTGATAATATTCCATGAAATAAATTCATGAAGAGAGATTGAAGAGTTATGAATAGTGAGTAATTTGCCATCTTTTTGCAGTTGATGAGCATCCCTTTGAGAGAGCATGTTGCGTGATGTGATTATTTAATTATCCGATTTCAGGCCTGATATCCCTTATTTCGACACTGTATCAAAAGGCACACTTTTCCCCTAAACACGAGGCAGGATTGGTGCAGAGGGACGAAGACCACAACATGATTTAGTATTCTTACAAAGTTTGATGTTTTGATATGCAAGGATGCCTCTCAGTTCCTAGGCTACTTTACAAAGGCACGCGACAAACTAATTAAATTTTACGTGTTTTGCCAAGCCTGGCTATCTTCAGTCTTCCGGAAACTGGCAGAATTTCAAGGACTTGCTTATTAGCATACTGACATGGTGGTTGGAATCAGCTTCGAATGCTCAATTTCGTGATTGTAATTGGGACCCTGAAATCATATTCGGGGTATATTTCATTGGATTCTAATTCGAATGCAGTATTTTTGCTTTGAAAACAAAAATTCTATGAAAATCTTTTTGAAAATCGAAGGAATCCCATAGCTTACTTAATTTTTAACATTTTAAACGTAACAAGTATAAACATCACTAACTACGACTTTAATCCAGTAGCAGATGCTAAAACACCTTGGATTTTGTAGTTCTAAGATGTTCTGACATACCATTTGGTTTGGTAAAGAAAATTGTGGTTTTCATACGTTGTTTTCTTGTCATTGTGTCTATAGTTCAGCCTGATAGCTAGTGTGAGAGCAACACTTTTTGTACCGATACTGAAATATTTTTGCAATAACATTTTAAGCCAGATCCAATACAAATGGGCTACTACAGCTATACCACATTTACCCCATGTCAAGTTCGCATGTCACATTGGCAGGTTTCACCACTTCGAACCTCATGTGCCATTTTCAACGGAAAGCCGCTTTCCGTAATTTCTTGACAGTTTAAGAGACTCAAGTGCGTAAATGCTTTCAATTTCTCAATGCAAGCATTTCAGTAGGAGTATCGAAATCGATGCTGGATCAATATTAGACCGAAGCCAATTCGAAGTGCAAATTTTATCGTCCACCCTGAAGTTTATTTTAAACAGAATTATCGTTTTTTACTTTGAAGTCCGAAGAACCCCTGGTGACCCAAACTTCAAAACAATTTGGATTTGGACTCAATCCATTTGAAAATATATCAAGCTGAGAAGCAGAGCCAGAATTACTGGAAAACAGTTTCAAATTCCTATTAAAGTCAACAAAATAGGGCTCATGCTGACCACAGTTGACTTTTACGTGGGCTTTAGAACTGACACTCAACGGAAGTCTAACTGATATGGAATTTGAACTGCCGTTTTTATGTCTAACATGTGGGTAGCTACATATTGTCGGTGGACAAGTGACATCATTCATTTTAGTTAGCGAAATCCCACGCGAGAAAGTTTGCAAGAATGGTTCAGCTCCGAGCAACTTAACCAAATTGCAAATTGCCATCGAATCCTTTGATTTTAAACAAAAATTCTACCTATAATTTCATGAATATATTACATTTTTCATATTACCTTGTGTTTTAATTCCTTGTGCATGCTCCAACCAAAATTTCTTTAAAAAATCAAATCTCTTGAAGCATGCAGGGCTAATGAAAATTCCCAGCCATTTAAAATCAATATATTTTTCACAAAAAATAAACTCGTGGATATTTATCCGTCCCGAAATTCTACCTTGCAATATGGATTTAGAATATTACCCCGAGACCCGACTTCTCAAATTCCGATTTTGCAAGTTCCAATCAGGTATGCGGGAGATGATATAAATTCCTTGTGGATTTGCAATTTTATTCCTCCCAAAATTGGGAAATGAAAGACGATGACTTAAATTCCAAATTACTTTCTCTACCTTCAAACTTGATATTAGATGGGAACATAACAACATGGTCTACTTTTCAACAATTTCTTGTCAACGTCTAAACATACGCAATATAGTTGTCAATCCGGTTGTTTAGAAATAATCCAGCATACTTAGTATCTATTTTACATGTACACGTAATATTTATATACGGCCATGCAAAATATATACGAAAGCTTTGAGTGAAAGTAAAGGGGTTAGTGGTTTATATTTGTATTCGAGATTTGAGAAGAAGATCTCTAGAGAAATCCCTGAGGAAATCATTCCGTTACTTGCTAGAAAATTGTAATGGAATCAATGCATAAAATCCATGTCCTTGTATTAAAGGGGAATAAACTATCATAGCCGATGCATTTCTTAATATTTTAAAGGTATCCCTGTATTCTGATATATAAATATAGCTGATAAAATTCAGAAAATCATGTACGTTTTTAGCATTAATATTTTCACATTGTAGCAGTTGAATGGAAGTATAATTGCAGGATTATAATTTAAAAAAAATTATAATTAGTGTTATTTAATTACATTCGTGGTTATTTTGATATCATTAACATCCTTTGTCTCTCAATTAACTTAACATGTACAACTAAACTATAGAATTTAAATACCAAGCTTATCTAGAAAACAGTATAATACAACTCTAAATTCATGAAACTGAAAAACATGAAATTGGAATATGAAATTGTACCTGGAATATTATGTATGATAGCAATTGTTAGCAATTTAGATTCAAGATTAATGAAAATCAGCAATAAAAAATATTTAAAAAACCATTAGACCAAACGATCAAAGCACATCTTTCCGACTTAGAAACAGGAATCCCCTTCCAATTAGGCACGTTAAACAAGATTTTAAAGACGATAACGAATTACAAGAACTTGTTTAGAAGTCCAACCCCACCCATAAATTAGCCTGAATTTTAAGAACAAAAGGTTTGCTGGAGAAATAGGCGGATGTTGGAGATTCACATCTCCAAAACTCCACTATTCCTGAAGACATGCGAAATGCCCAAATAATCCACACACATTCCTCTCTTTTACTATCCAACTCTGGCTTCGCTCCAGATTGTTTAGCTCTTTAGAGGTTAATGGTTCATATAATGTATGGCCTCACTATGCAATATATACCTCATAATATATCGCGAGTTCAACAGGATACGTTGTAATAAACGGAAAAATAGCCGTATAAAATAACACAATAGTTCTCAACAAAAGCAGCATTTTGTTTCCATGTTTTTACATCTTGGCATTTAATACACAGATGTGATATCAAATCCTCGAGAAACGTGTTTTACTTTCCCCCAAGAGGACTTTCTCATTTAAGCAAAACACGAAACTGCTTACTCTCAATCTGACAAAGACGGAATTTAGGTGGATAAAAAAATTGGTTAAATGATTAATGCCCTTATTAAAGCCCCCACCGAATTGACTATGCTCCTATTCCATCTCACTAGAGTGGGGGGTTTATTAAAATCTAAAAATATCAACATCTATTTAGCCCTAAATAACCACAAACCTCCGATATCCTTCATAAGCAGCGTATTTTATTGTTATGGCAGTCGTATGCAAATTCGTATTTTTATAACCGAGACAATATCCTAGATTCTAGGCCAAGGGGATAATTTGGCTAAATGAGTTAATCGGAACCGGGACATTTACCATTTATTGCTTATAGTGTCAAGAACAGCTCAAATCCACTAGAGAAAGAGTCAGGCCTTAGGAGAGACCCTATCCGATTTATTTTTCCAGAGCTGTAAAGTCTAAAGAAACGCAGAGGAAAGGAACCCCAACTACTCTCGGGTAATAAAAAGAGGTTCAATAAAGTCATTTCTGATTCCATCTCTTCCATCCGAATTCCAGTTCAACTACGGCAAGCTTGACTGAGGATCTGGATCTGGAGTTTCTGGAGTAGTACTACGAGTACCACTGGCCCAAACCCCGCACGGGACGGAAATAATGACTTTTTTTGCCACAGGCTTAATTTCAGGAAATTGCACTTACGTTCTCCTTTCCTCTTCCAAAACCTAGAATGTTCCATATATAACGTATATGCAAAATAGGAAGGAACGAACCGTTTCGGAAGATAACATCGTACTTCCAACAGAATAGCATAAATTAGAATGCCAGTGTTATTATAGCATAAACAAGCTTATATTGTACTGTGAAGTTATCAGCTAGGAACTCAGAACTCAGGGATTAGAAAGAGCAAGAAATCTGTTATTAGTTTCTGTCGAAAGATTACAGACTCTTGTAGTAGGTAAGAGGAGACAAGAGATTTTGTAGTTGTTAATTTTGAGACCAACTTCCCCGTAATTTTAATAATCCCCTGGTTTACGAGAAGGAAATTGTAAATACATATTTCAATTTTATTCTAGTTCTAGGAATCATTCTTGAATCTTCTGGATCGGAAGAGATGGAGTTTTCCACTTAAAAATGAATTGAAGCGCGTTGGAATTTGATACTTTGCTTATTCACTACATTATTATGTTATGTCAGGTCAGGTGCCTCTTTTCCAATCAGTGTAATGTAATGCAGTGGGATGTCATAATTATAAAACCATTGCCCACGGGAAGGAATGAAGTATTCGCTGAGTTCAGTACTCCTACATGCATAAATTAGATTAGGCTCACAGGCCAAAACATACTTCAAAACACAAGGCTGACTCCCCAAAAATATCGGAATGATATGGAAATGGACATTAAATCGAAGTCGTATTACCAAACAGGCGTGTCTCTCAATGAGCTGAACAAACACATTATTTTCTGTATATTTACCTACAGTCATTGGTTTGGTAGTCCCTATGTAATCTAACCCAACCGCAGGTAGTGCGTATCCCGGATAGTTTTAATTAAACAATAATAATTCCCAATAACTAACTTATCATCCATGGGGGTTTTCCAAACCGATAAATATTCATACGGTTAATCTATTCATGTCTGGTTAGCTGGGGAGCATTTCACTACTCTGTTACAAGGGTGGTCACTATAAAATGAAGGGTGTAACCCGATCCGGGACGTTAATTTAATCAAACTAGAACTAGATCTGCGGACTAAATCCCGTACCCCCTGTCCGACTAGATAATCTATTAAGGTAATTGCGTTCTGAAGGTTCCCTTTCAAACCGATATCCCGGAAACGGGGCTGGAGGCACGGGATTGAAACGGAGAGTATTTATCTTAGCGAATGATAATACGTAATTGAAATCCAAACCAAAAACTCAACCTGACAGAATAAGTTAGAATGAGATATTGGTCTTGGAGGAGATGGTTTGCGGGGATCCTTCGTCGTCGATTTCCATAGCCCACTTGTTATGTTCTTGCAACTTTCATCCTACTTCCTACTGGTATCCGGATAGAATGGTCGGGACAAAATGGTCAGGGATAAAATGGTCCGGACAAAATGGTCGACAGACAAAATGGTCGAGGATGAAATGGTCTAGGAAGTAATGGTCGGGATGGAATGGTCGCGTGAAATGGTCGCAGATATAATGGTCGGGATATAATGGTAGCTAAAAATGGTCGCGGACATTATGGTCTGGTTTTTTTATCAGCTTTAATTAACAGCAGATTAACATACCACACGGCCGCTCAATATATAATAGATTATTAAGTCAATTTTTCATGAAAAATAAAATGTAATGAAATGCATGTAAATCAGTTTACATTTTCACAACGTAATGCAATGAGAAATCTTCGAGAGGTATTGTAGTCGGGTAGTAGTACTGTATTCAGAGACTTTAAACTCTTCAATTTTGCAGTTATTTCTGTCCACTTTACTTACGGGCTCGGGTTTTCCTGCGACATCAATCCCAAATTCGGTCAGATTTTGCTGTTTCAAAAGCCCTTCCACCAGTTTAAAAATAGTAGGATGAGAACAACTCAAAAAAGTTGAGAACCCATTATGAAAGCCTTCAAGTCACAAGTGTTATTGGTTCAATTATATTCTAAAAAATAATAATATTAGTGCAGTACCGTAAAGTATAGTACTGCATGCTGTGAAATAAAAACCGTCAATAGATAAGCAATTGGAAATGACAAAACTTATGTAGAAAAATAGATTAATGGTTGTATTCAGCGGCCATCAGTACAGTGAAATGTGCTTTAAAAAGTTAGACCATTTTATCCGCGACCATTTCTTACTACCATTATGTCCAGACCATTATATCCGCGACCATTCACTGATACCATTATGTCCCGACCATTCTGTCTCCGACCATTTTATCCCTGGGACCATTTCCTCCACGACCATTTAATCCGCGACCATTATGTCCCGACCATTTTATCCGGACCATTTTGTCACCGAATCCTTCCTACTCGATACTCCCAACCATTTGCTAAGTTACCCCCTCCTTATTTAGTAATGTAGCTAGAATCGATTTTATGTCCATGGAATAATGTATCTTTATCGGATCTTCCGTTTTAGTCGGTTCGGTTGTCAGTGCCTTGAATGGATGGAGAAAGCAGGGTAACCTCAAGTCTCAAGTCCCTCCAACTCTTTTACAGTCTCAAGTTTTGGAGAGAATATTATTATGCCTTATTCATGGAACCTCATTGAGCCAGTAAAAATGTATGAACCCTGTCCTGCTTTCCCCGGAGAAAGTTCCCGAAAAATCCATTCACCATCCAAAAACCCTCTTTAAATTAAACAGGTTTTTTTGTATCCCTTTCCGAGTTTGTCTATTTCTCTGTGGAACTGTGTGTAGGAGTTGTTGGGTTTCAAGTGGTCAGGTCGCAATCCATTTATGTTGGAGCCTCGTGGAGCTTATTGTTAGGTTTTTAGGAAATCCGGTGGAGAAGGTTGAGTGACAGGAGGATGCATTTTTTATGGACCTTGGACCACGTACAAAAACAGACAATAGTGGAGACATTATCTCCTAACTTTCCCGGATTCGGGGAAGCCGAGGCTAAATTCCGGATCCTCTCTAATATTGTGTGAAAATCCCCTTCGAATGATCTCCTTTCCCTGTTTGTTACTGTACATCTTTTGAAATGTCAGGCTAGTGATTGATTGATAACCTCTCGTAATTTATGAACGAGGATAACCTTTCCTGCAATCTTCTTTCAAAAAACAATTACTTAAAAAATACCTATAACTCGTAATGAATGATTGAGGGGGAATGGGAGAGACTGCGATCCATCAGAATTCAACTGATCGGCTAGATAATGATTATTTAACCGCATCAAGATGCTACGTAAGTCCATCTTTTTCGTAATAAAAAATGTTTTAGATTCTAAGCAGAGAGGATCTGCTGAGTCCAACAATGATGACTCCCTACTGCGATATTTCAAGTCTCCTTTGGCGAATTCTACGGTAGGAAATGGGAAGTCATAAATCATTCTATTCTTTATTTTAATACACTTCCTCTGTTTAAATATAAATACATATATATGTACATATAAACGAAATAGCTAGGGAAGCCAGAGCCGACATGTGGTTAACATAAGTTTACCTTTCCAAGACGTGGACTTGGCAGGTTGAACCGCGGAGGTCCTCCTTTTACTATCTATATCCCTATTTTTGTTTCCCTTTTCCGATTTTCGGATTCCTCGGAAAAGTAATAAAATTCCCCATGGTCATCCCTTTATTGCGAATTTAGGAAAAAATGGTAGGACGGAAATGGAGCCGTTATAGTACCACTAGTTTATACGTAGTTACTCTCATGACTTTTTTGGACTCCCGGCGTGGGTGGTGTTGCTTTTCTGCTTTGTTTTGTTGTTATTTTTTATTTACCGATTTTTTTGTGGAAGTATATTGTAGATGAACTGATTCTAAGCAAAATACCTTGACTTGAGATGCTCAATGGAACTTTTTCCCTATTTTGGTTGGTTCTGAAGTAGCGTATTCCCAGCAGCTATTCTATATTATGCATATTGTTTTCCGGTACCTGAATGAATTTAACCTACTTTGGAATTTGTATAGAGCCTTTTGTGCGTACATTTATATATATGAACCATGACAAAAGTCACGTGTTTTCTTAATAGTCGGTCGGTAGAAACGGTAAATGTTTTCTAACATAAACCCTCATGGCTGAGTTAATAGTAGTTAGACTGATTGTCGAGGATAAGAGTGTTGAATTTGAATGTCGTATTGTATTGATTAATGGTGGAAAAATGTGGTGGGATATGAACTTTCCCTGGTCCTTAGTAACCTTTTATTTATAGTAGCATGTAGGGATGCAGTAATCCGCCGTACAATCTGCCTCGAAGCAGTTAGTTTGAATAATTTATTGCAACAGCTCATAATAATCTTCTCCCTTATTATAGGTATTTCTTCCTACTACTCTACTACAATATATTTTGAATCTGAATATAAACTGGAAAAATATTGAGCTCGTCAAGGCTCGAGACTAATCCCATCTATAACTATTGAGTAATAGTTAAGGCATTTATTTAGCTGAGCTATTATTATTATTCATCCTTATCCGTAAGCAACCTACCGTTTGCTTTTCCCGTTGGGACAGGCTGAATCAACTCGACTGGAGAAAGTAGAATAGAGAACAGAATGATATAATGAGTAGGTTTGTAAACTGCGGATAATTATAATGATAATATCTCTTTCTCCTGGTTCAATCGCTAATGTAGTTGCTGGAAATACTAGATCCACCTAGCCCATTTGTTGCATTCTTTATTTATGTCTCCCATTCGGGTATTTCTAGAATAAATGCGGGTTTTAATAAAAAGTTGTTACAATATGACTGACAATGTATTTTTGACGTTTATCTGATGAAATATTGCTTTTTCACAAAAAAACAACTACAAATAAATACATTTATGAATGGGTATAGATGAAGAAGGTTAATCAAATTATAACATCGTCCTAATTTACACATCATTGGGGGCTAAGGTGCATTAACCAAGACTTGAGAAATCTGCCATAATAGTGTTGCATCCGATTCACTAGGTGAAAGTATATAGGATTGCTGTACTTGTTTATATCGTGGCATGTGTAATCTCTGCGCCTGAGAAGGCCTGATATATAGACTGAATGGAAAGACTGAATGGGATTTCCCAAAGAACTAGAGGTTTGAGTTTGTGTGGAGATGAATGGAGCCGATTTAGTTGACTTCCCCCGGCCGAATGAATCATGTCCTTGTGCAACACTTAAAGACGGTGAAAGAAGCATCATTTTATTCGATTCGAATCTGCTACTACAACACTTTCCCTGGCTTTTATGCACATGGAGAATGCGGAGTTTGGTAGATGAAGTAGATCCCAGAGAGATCATTTTATTTCCAGAGTTAGTGTGGAGATCTATAGAGATTTTGGCAGACTTCCGTCTGCTTTCCAACTAACTATATAGGATTCTACAGTAGTCAGTCGGATGGTTTGTAGGATCCGTTTGAGGAGAATATTGTTACAAGATTTATTCCAGAGGTTCTTTATCCCATCTTTAAATGACTTTTTGTCATTTCCACACTTTATTTGTTGAAGATTTCTCTGTCCCTTTACAAAGCCATTTTGAAACGTCTCGTCTTGTATCGTAGAAGATTGGAATCAAAGGGAAGGGAACTGAAAATCAAAGCTAATATCTACTACTCTCCTTTGAAGTTGTATACATACGAGATGAGAGGAGTCTCGAAACGGTTATCTGTACAGTTTGAGATTTCTGAATCCGGGCTACTTTGATGTATGGAGTAGGGGGGATCAAGTACTAGAAATGGTATTTTCTCTGCCGCTCGGTCTCATTTGTTGGGATGGATAAAATAAGCAGACTTGAAGAGGGAATTCAGAAGTCTTATCATTTTGCGATTGTTTTATTACAGAAAAGGACTATATATATTTTTTTATATACTTAAAGTGAAAGTCTGTTGAATCACTACAATCAGAAATGCCTGAAATCATAATGCAAGATCAGAATCACCTACTTGAAATAGATTTTTAAAATCCTTATGAATGATCCTCCCAATAGATGTTTTACCCGGTTTTTGAGGTTTATCTCCAAAACGCTTCTTGTACTCACGCGTTTTTATTGCAGAATCGAAATCCATGTACAAGTTATGACAAAATGGTATACATGTCTGAATTAAAAAGCCTTCATCTATCCATACATCATTATTGTGATGAATACTAATAAAACAACAATAGTACGCATTTGCAGTGTCTTGAAAATTTAAAAACACAAAAAGTTCAAATCCCAAATGGAGTAATTCCGCAGTAGAGCCACAAAATGTGAAAGTAGTAACAGTAATAAAAGCATAAGGTTACCCAACCGGTGGTGTTGTAAAGCCAGTAGGTAATCTTTAATGACCCGTTTTGTTGCCAAAATGCATCTCTCCAATACTCTCCATATTTTGCGGAATTTAACACCGTTCTATTTCCACAGGCTATTATGCTTGCCCGAGAAACTAGAGTAAGTAGCAGATGGGTTCATTGGGCTGTAACCTAAACAGCCGAACATGGAGCTGTATAATAATACTTGTATTATGACAAAGAACAATCGTATAGTTCTTGACAATGACTTTATAATAAGGTATTTTGCACTATCGCTCAGGCCAGACTGAGCTAAAGACCTAATCCGACTTATATTTCTTGTTCCTGAAGAAAGTGGTTTTATCGCAACATCTATTTAACTCCGTTAGAACAAGACTTATTATTCGAAACACGTATTCAATCCGCAGTGCCACGAATTTAGCCTTACATTTTATTTACTAATTCAACGACCATGTTTTAAGATGGAGACATGGTCCTTGACGGGTAACTAACTTTTCTACCCACGATCTACATGAGGTGTCAAGGGGAAAGTAATCGTGAACTGCATCTGTTAATCATGTTGATGTTGAAATAGTACGATTCGAATAATTAACTGACTGAAATACTGCAACTTCTTGTTTATTTATTGCAGGATTGAAACCCGAACCAGGAGCATCCCAAGTACGAACAAATTAACCTAAAACGCATCTAAAAAAATGAGCTGAATAACATAGTCAAGCCTTTCTACATCCGGGATATTATCCAAAGACCCCAACTGATTCATCGTCTCAATTGCTACCCCTTATAGAAGAAACAACTCAAAATCTCTAAGGATATGATTTATGGAAATTGAAGACGAAAAAGAGGATATTTCATTGTCTGTGGAATACAAGTAGCCGCACATAGTCTTGAGGAATTCCCTGTCAAGCCAGTTGTTAAGATGTGAAATGGAGTAATAATTGGTAAAATGACATCCCATTTCATATCAATGTCTCCAGAGTGAAAGAAAAATCTCGAGCCGTCTTAATCAATTAGAGAAATGAAATAATGTCTGCCAATCTACTCAATTTTTTTCGGAACACCGAATCTCCAAACAGTCACCAAGACGCAAAATGTCTTTTTCGAAGGAATGCAGCGGTATGAAAAAGTGAAAGCTTCGACTAGGATAGCGTCTCTAATTCTTCTTCCACAACTCGTTAAGTTTATATTTTAAACGTGATTGAGCCAATAAATGTGCTTGAGATATTGGATTGTGGACAAGGCCGTTTAGGGCCTGAACCTTGGGGTTGTGACAATGATGGTTGTTCATAAGGATATGGACGATAAGTGTTGAATAGTTTGAGACGGTGTTATTTTGTTTGGCTAAATAAATTGAGTGCAATGGTTGATTGAATGGAGAAAGGAGGGGGTCAGTTGGTTGATGCTCCAAGTTTTGTGGATCTTTGCACCCTGCACCAGCATGCCATGAGATACTACAGGTTGTGGATTTACGCTTGTAACACCGTCCTGGCACTTGCCACCCTCATCTTCACACTCTTCGCCCTCTCTATTTTTATCGACCCTAGGATCTCACTTTTAAGGTAAGTTTTTTCACAAGGTTTTAAACTATCAATCATTCGTATCGGGGTTTAATTGAGAGACTTACCGCTACTGGATTTCTTAAGCAAGACCTAACTGTATGGTTTTTGTTGCGGC
The DNA here is from genome assembly GCA_906901685.1 of Desoria tigrina. Taxonomy (NCBI): domain Eukaryota; kingdom Metazoa; phylum Arthropoda; class Collembola; order Entomobryomorpha; family Isotomidae; genus Desoria; species Desoria tigrina. The sequence continues at coordinate 690,344 of CAJQTU010000008.1, forward strand.
TTATTTAACGATAATTTCATATTGTTTTGGGTTCTAGAAGATTCAAACATTAAAAACATATGTCCGTTTTTAGGGAAGTTATGAAAATGGCAGCGTCGCGTTTCAGTTTTCGTAAAATGAAAATTTTATTGGTGTTAACATAGATAAAATTTCCAATTTTAATTGGGTGCATGCATAATCAATAATTTTGATTTTAAAACTCGTCATGAGCTAGGAAACATCAAGTTGAAAATATCAACCCTTCGTTCCTTCTAAAGTACTGTCTTAAAAAGTGGTTTTATGTTGTGTTTTGAAGTACACTTGGCTCTAAACAAAGTCTAACCAAGCTATCAACATTGGAACATACATTAAAAACTACTTCCTAACATATTCTCATTATAAACATGGGGTTTTATAGGAGCACTCATTTGCCAGAAAAAGCCCACACTACATTTCACTTCAATGATTTAACGTTTTACCGATAGGAAATCTAGCCTATTTTTAGACACAAGAGTTCTACTAAACTACATCCTATAGACAGTTTTTTTTATAAGATTTAAAACTCAAAGCCAGTAAAAATCAGTTCAGAGATCTTATATCAAAGACACATGCCGAAGGTTAAAGTACGATGTTCCTTTTCGATTTTAATGTCCCTTTTCCAATCCAACCTGTTCAAATCTTTTGAGACCGAGACAATTAATTCTGCAAACATATCCGAGTGCATGGTACATGGCGTCTTCTGGTTACATTAGCTCGCACAATCTGAAAATCTGACGTTGCCGTTTGATCTTTCTTTCAAAGTCTCAAGATTATGACAAATAAACAAAATACACGGCTAAAACCTAAAACGCAGATTCGAAATTGTCGGAGGCTTTTTAGCTTCCTCTAAATTATGTCTCGAGACAGTGTATGCTCGCAGAACAATATGTCTGAAATAGTTTGGATTTTGTAGTATTTGTAGCCCGTAGGTTAGGAATAGGCATGTCAAAATCTCACAATGTCACCTCTTTTGCCTTGGATGGCTGGGATCCGAGATAGTAATCTCCCAAGGTTATTCGTCTCCGGCTTTCTAAGTTATTACGCTAATAAACCACGCCAGAGACTGATTAGGCTCTCTGGTGACTGAGGTGAAAGTTTTGAGATGATAATTTCCTACTTCTCTAAACTTATATATATGTACGTTATTTGATTAATTAACTTCCTTCCAAATCGAATCAGAAACCTAAAATTAGACAAGTAGTCATCGGTGGGGTCCTCACTGTGACGTGCGTCTTGTTATAAATTAAATAATTGTATTTCTCATCCCAGACGTCATCCCAAAGTTTAATGTGCTTTTCAAAGAATGATACTTTGTATAGATTTTCAGGAGTAGTTAAAATTTTAACCTGACATTATTTCATTTTGAATGGAAACTCCTAACTATATTTATTATCTAGTTGTGAGTTAAGAATTCCATAATGTTTCAACTCCTAAATCGGGTTTAGATGCTGAACATTAATTAGACTAATGAATTTTCAAACTTTTTGAAATTTCAGTGGAATACAGTTTTACCAGCCGACATTTTTATACGCATACGTGGCACTCCTTCTCCAATGTGGGGTCCTCCAAGCGATTGGATGCGTGGGGGCAATCCGACTCAACCAGAAGCTTCTGAATATCTACTGGACCTTGCTGCTGGTGTTGATGATCGGAGACATCCTGGTTGGCCTTGTTTGGGCATTTCGTCTCGACAGGATCAAGTCCAACTTGAGACCTCATTTGAAAAAAAGACTGAGCTCCCAGTATGGAAATGATTCGACTTTCACTCAAACCTGGGACTGGGTTCAGACCAATGACATGTGCTGTGGTGTTGATGGACCCACAGACTTCCTTCAGTTCAATGGTGAGCCTTTTCATTAACTTAATTATGTCTTTTTCTCGCAAATTTTACACCGGTTTGAAATCTACAATATAAGAAGCTATAAGCATTTTAAAGATAAATTCCCAAAACCGTCCAATTGCTCGTTACCCCCGTTAAGAAGTTGGGTTCAATTGAATGCGTTATGTACTCGTACTTTAGATCTTTAAAAATTAGCTTTGTCAATTGATATTCTACCGAAACAAAATTTTGTTAAACCTGGAGGCTTTTGCAAAATAACTCCCCTCGGGGATTTATTTAGAGAATTCCAGTAGATGAAATAACTGTAGTTTACAACAAGTGCGGAGGGACAAGGAGAAAGCAGTAGCCTTTTCTTATGTTTGTAAAAAATTGCTTAATACAGAATTCTGATGAAGCATAATAAAATCTCTAGACAGAGACTTGACGAATAAAAATATTAGAGAAAGATTAAACTTTCTCCATTTTAATTAAGTCTGCAAGAAGGAGAAATTACAAAAGTTGCTTCACCTTAGGAATCTCATTTACAACGGAAGACGGAAGAAAAATACTTGCCACACATTTCTTAGAAATTCGTTCATTTTAATTCTAATTACCAACCCATGAGTCGGGGAGGAGGTAATCTGAAGTTTAGTTTTAATCTAAACATGTCTGAGCTTATTGTTAATTCTTTGAAAAATTAGAAGATATTCGAAATTAGGAGACAGGAACTTTCTTGAACTCCGAGAAGTCAGATGGGAGAAAGCAGAGATTAATTTGAGAAACTCTATTCAGAATTTTTTTTACGAAGCTCTGGAAATTCTTTCCGCTCCGTATTGCCAAGAAACTTTAACATTTTTTTACATTTTTATTATTTCCTATGATTATCGACAAAATCCATTATTTTTCGGTGTATTCTCTCAGTTGACTACACGTTCATTCCTGAACCACTGGTTCGGATAATTCGACGGGAGATTTTAAATCAGGGAAACCTCTCATGTGCAAAAATCATCTTTAATGTAACTTTAAGGTCATGGAGTCAACTTAACAATTCATCAGAGAAATATCCAACTTCCTGGGCTTGTGGATAGACACAGAATAAATATATCATCCAATTCAGCATTCAGCTAGCTCTAAATTCCTATTTATCATTGAATATAAACTACCCCGAAATAAAAATGTCGCTCAAATAATTCCCCATCTGTTCTTAAGAGTCTTTAAATGCCAACCCATAGTTTTCTGTAGTGAGACTGAAAACCAAGAGCATCTTAAAACCACCATGAATGTGCTCCTTTAATTCATTTTCTGACGTTCAGTTATGGCTTTGAAAACGTGGTCAAACGAGGCGAAGCCGTAATCACATTCCCCGTACGTGATGTACAGCGAATACAACTCCTCATCTCAATGGAAAGTAGTGAAAGTTCAAGTAACAGCACATTAATTCTCCTTCCATAATAATTTCGTCGTGTACAGTGGCTCTAGCAAAACAAACCGAGTCTGAAGGATTGCATTTCAATTCTATATTTTTAGAGTTTACAAAATCCAGGCCTGAGCATAATGGAAAGTTAATCCGAGCTCTCATAAAATAATGCCCTCTGTATCTACTTGAGTTTTAGAAGTTGACAGTAAAATGAGGGATATGGACAATAGGATATTATATGACAGGATGGATTTTGTAGTTCATGAAACCCAAGCCGGTTTCAAGTGTATTGATCATCTCAGAGAGGAAGGAGTTTCTTTTTGGCAATGACGCAAATGTCTTTCTTTTTCCTCAGGCTTTATACTATAATTTAATCATCCCATTTTATTTTACCTTCCCCTTACAAACATGAGGCAAGGCTCGGTTATAATCATAGTAAGTGATTAAATTAATATTTTTATTAGTTCCACTTCCCTCGGAACAATGTGTACATGTGCTTTATTTTCGCCAACAAAGTATGATATGTACAAGTACAAGGCACGCCTATTGTCTCATATCCGTTTTTAATACCTGACTTTCTCTGCATATTCAGTATGCATTCGTTGTTCGTAGAATTTTTATTTCTATTTTCCTTCTGGGTATTGTTTAAAAATACGCGAGATTTATTTTTGTTTAATTATTTTTGAGGATCATCTCCTACTTCCTACGTCATAATAAATGTCCACATCTAGTAATAACTTTCCTTTTTTTCGTAGGTCGATGAAAGCAGAAAATGTTATGTACATATTATCCAATTCTATGACAGGGACAATGTTTTAAATTAAATTTGAATTTTTTCTATTTTAAGTCTTAAACTGTCATTCGAAGCAACAGTATCCCGGAAACTTGCACCGAGATTTCCGACTATGAATTGAACCTATCGATATTTGTAATACATTTGTTTATCTATAAATGGACTTTAGTGGGCTTGTTTAAAGATGTGCATATTAAAAAACATCCTCGTCTGTTCATTTTACAATATAAAAACACAACTGTGAAGGATGAAGAATATGGAAGATGACATGAGACAGCTTTTCACCTTTCATGTTAGCTTGAGCTACCAGAAGTGTATATTATTAGATTAGAGGGAAAGGAGACAATTTATCGTCGAATAAAGTTGTTTTATCCGACATTTACTTGTGAGTTGAACCAGAGACACCTGATTCAATAATGCCCAAAGAATCACCTTGGATTTTCTTATGATATCCAATACAAATCCAAGGGGATATTGATTTCTGTTAACTTACCTAAACTACGCGATTGAGCCATACATTGAAAATAAGCATGGTCGTTTTGGGCTTACAGATAAAAGGAGAAAGCCGGTTTCTCACAGGAAAGTAAATAGAAAGTCGAAGACAAGTCAATTCTTCTGTATCATGTGGCCATGGCATGGCCTAAAGCTAAGATTTAGCTTCCAACAAATATCCACCTGGAAGTCAGGTTTTCCTTTTTTAGGTTCCTCTTCTGTTCCGACATACGAGTTTTTGGGTCAGATTCCCAGGCTTCGAATAAATCTTCAAAAAAAACGTGACCTGTGGCAGTTGTTATTTGATTTCCTTAACTTTTGCAACCCTTATGGAATAGGATCGGAGCGTAGTTTTTCTGAAACATAGGGACAGCAAAGGAGTTTTCTCGTATTCTTGACAAACGATTAAATATTTATCCTGTTCTCTGAACGCTAAGTTGTAAATAATGGACATATTGAGTCGATCCGATGTGACGAGCTTGATTGCTTAGTCGATAATATTCGCCTTATCGTCCAGGTCAAAGTGAGAGTCAGGATAAAGAAGCAAACGGATTAAACTGCACAGGACGTGTGTAGTTAAGTATTCAGTTAACCGTAAAAATGATTTAATAATTCAGGTAATCCAATCGACTTTCTCCGTCATCAGTGCGGAGGCTTTCTTATTTTAGAACAAAGTATACGACTCACGTTTCGATGTAAAATTAATGAAGTCTATTTTCGACTTGAAGAAGTACTTTGAGAGAGGAATGATGTCAAACATGGGAAGTTCTACGGGGGTTAGCCCTTGTCAAACCTCACCTTTCACATTAATTACAGGATAATCTGTATCTGTTCTAAAAATATTTTCGAATTCCATTTCTTGAACCATCGGGTGTAACCTGTGTTCTTTAGCACGAGGCTTTTTGTGCAAGTTTGATAAAATCTGTGTTGGAGAAAGTTGGGTTTGACAAATAAGGGCATTTTTGTCTACGTCAAGAACACAATTTAAGTCCGGGAAATGTATTTAGAACTTGAAGGGAAAGGAAAACTTTTCGAAATTACTTCAATCCATGAAATACTACCTTCTCGTTTTTCAAACGGACTTAATGAGTTCTGTAAGTATAGTCTTTGGCTTGGAATCATGAATGAGTATTTTGACAGAACCGTATTTCTGTTGAAAAAAAACTCACAAAATCCCACTTACTTTGTATTCGGAACTCGTAAAATGCTCCTTGAAATCACAACATGTCCACCCTAAATATATATCAACTACTTTTTCGTCATTTCCTAAAGCCTTGTTCTAGTTCAAAAGCATCAGTCAATCGGGCAATGATGATGATGACAGACCGGTAGGAGTAAAACACGGGTCGGGAATTCGTTAAAAATTTATCTGTCTATTTTTGGACAGTCCTCGACATTTATACATAGTCATCAATTCATCAAATTTATTTTAAAGGTTAACTTATCGCAAAGGAGAAAACATTTTATGCTTTATTTATGAGAATTAATAATTCCATAGTCTCGAGCTGTTTAACAATGTGCATATCTGATTTACTCTGGAGGGATCCTAGCCGATATGACTAATATTGAGTCTCCCGTAGGAGTTATTTTTCTCGAACTCTAAAATCTATCCAAGTTTAATGTCGTAGGATACTACGGTTTGTCATTGAAAGGGAAGGAGTAAATTAAATGGTAAAGTTAAACTGCGCCGTAATTATCATTAAGGTAAGGTTGATGTCTCTGATGAGATCTAGTCGTCTAGGACTGCGTCCCTGACACATATTACTAAATTTTGCTTTACAGCTTGACAAATACAAATAATATATAGTAAACCTGGGCTGTAAGGAAAAACACGTAAAAACTATAATACAGAACTCCAACCTTCAAATGATTAAACGAAGGAATTCTAACGGAGGAGTAACGACAAATACGTGAGGAATATTGGTAAACACAAAGAGCCCAAAAAAGAAGCCATGTAGACTTGTAGACAAAGCCACCTTCAACAAGAAGGCCGATGATGGGCCCTAAAAGCTAAGGGTTATTGCATCTAATCCAATAGTTATGTAATGGGATTTGAAGGTTTTTTGTCAACCCTGGGACCTTTGAATTACTCCAGCTTTCTCTTTTCTGTAACTCAAAAAATAAAAAGAACAGACGGTTCTAGATACGAAGTTTCCAACCCGTCTGGGATTTTTTATACCCCTTATTGTAGAGACGACAAGATAAAAGAATTTGGTAACTCCAGAGCTCAGGGAAACTAATGACTTTCTTTTCTAAAATTTGATTACAGAATCGTCCTCCAGCCATTTTGACAGTAGTTTACCGTTCGAAGCCTCGATGGGATATCATCCCAAACTTCCATCAACATGTTGCACCTTCACGATATCACAATACTTCCCTACCCCGCCCCCAACGACGGCATCGAGTGGTAGTAGTGTTCCGATGAAAGGTCATCCCGACTGGGCTGACCCGAATAGAAGTTCCACCCGTTCCAATCCGGGAGAAACCTCGTCCCAACAACAACAACGAACTAATCGAGTTAACTACCCGCACTATCCCAACAACAACTTTACGATGCATTTAAGTTCCTTTGGTAGCAGTCCGGGAGGTGGGACGCATAACCGGAGGAAAATCACCACCACGAAGAAGCACCTCGGCCACCGGCATCATGACCCCAATCAGCAGCATCCGCATCGGTCAAATGTACAAACGACGACAGAGTCGGCGAGGCGGACTCCCTACGGTGTCTGCATGCTTCCTCCCGAGTTACTGGCTAAGTATAAGAACAATATTTATATCAGAGTAAGTGATACGATTATAGACAATTATTCATTCGAGGGGAGTGGGGGTGCGTCCTCGGAGGAAGCCACGTCCTCTCCAGAAAACGTCTCATCCTCAACAACAACAACAACAACAACGATAACCACTTCTTCTTCCAATTTAAAACAATCGGGGTGGAGCTCGTCGTCCCCACGACCGAGTCATGTTTCCTCGTCGACGACTCCGTCCCCCGGAGGAGACTTCTCGGACGAGATGATGATCTCCAGCACCCCTCCCCCTAACATATTAGTAGTGATGACCTTGAATTCTGAGGGATGTGGGGACAAGATCCTGGAATGGGTTGACCAAGCCGCAGACGTGCTTTTCGTATTAGGATTCTGCATCATAGTATTTCTCAAGGGCTGCTTCGTGGCCATACTCAGATATGAAATTAAGGAAATGATCCAGAAGATTAAGCTCCTCAACGGGGAGGACAATGGGCGGATGGCGGCGATGAACGAGCTCATCGGCCTCACCTCCATGTACGAGCAGGTCAACAACGACCCTGGGGAACGGGAGGGGTTGATTTCCTCCACGTCTGGGGCCAGTACCCAAGGTGGTGATGCCACGACCAACACGAACATTGACGCTTTGGAAAGTGATACGAGAAAGGACAGTGTGATTAGCGTAAGGGATCATCATAACTGCGTCATAGTTGGTAATAATGTAGCTAGTCGGAAGTCTATTGTTGGGAATCATATTGGAAGCAATAACACTTCTTCAGTGGTACCGAACGCGGCGGGTAACACGCCTGTGGTCCACGAGGTCCTTGTTCCCAATATCAGTGGCTTTGGTCCTGGACCCAACTTCGTGTCCCCCAACCCCCACCGACAGGATTCCCACGACAATGACGAGGACTACGACAGTGCCCTGTTGGGGAAGAAGTTCTTCAGAAATGAGAACGGGGGCCGGACATTCCCAAGGAATGGGAATAATAATACGACGGGCCTTGGAGGTGTCACGGGCTCCGCTTCTGCACCCATTCCCATCGAATACATGGCAAAGGCTTAGGTTAGTCTACGTACAACAGTCTATATAAATTCTAAGTACAGTAGTTAGTGGGGAAAGTAATAATTTAAATAACTGTATCAACCATGTATTAACGTAATAAAAGTTGCTAATTAACTAGTTACCGTCATCAACTGTGTCAGTGTCAATAAATGTCATCTTAATGGCTCCTGAAAACCTTCTTGGTTAATTTAAGTCAAAATGAGTCTTCGATATAAGCTGAAATTATCCGTTTTAAACGTCTAATTAATTGTCCATACTTTATTTGTAATTATTTTTGACGAGCTGGTGGTGTTGAGCACTGTAGGATTAGAACAGTTTATGTTCTTTGTTGGAACCAATCATATTATTATTTCAAGCAGGCCACCGGTACTCCCAGTCAAATAGGCGTAGACTCAGAATTATCATACCGTCCAATATTTAGATTCAGTTTTCGATGCGGTTACTACAACTTTTATTTGATTAAAACGTATAAATATATCAAGATATCTGTGATGATGAGAGTTATTAAATATTATTATGATTATTGTAGATTAATAATTTATCCAAAAACAAAGACTATTTATTGTCAACGTCAAGAAGGATTGGAGCATGTACTGAATTATGGCAAGAAATTTTGAGATAATTAAGTAGTTATGCTTTCTAAAAGGGGTGGGGAGGGTTATTCCGGGAAAATATTTGTTTCGCTTCGCAATCGTCATTCGCTTTAAAGGGTAGGAAAGGAGGTGGGGGGGGGCTTATTTAGGGGTACTTATTCGGGGAACCTATTTCAGTATTTCTGTCTTAAATTTTAACTTTAATCAACAAGCACAACTTCAACCTCAAATTATATCTTTTTTTTGCGCGTGGCGTTCTAAAAACAAGAATAACACACTCTAATAGAATTTCAACGTGGATAAAAAAGAGAATAGTATTATAGGTATGTATATAAATACCCTCTGCTCGTAGTGAAAGCTCTATTGAAAAGAACTTTTATTTCTGTCCTTTCTCCCTTTCCAAGTGTTTGGAATTGTGAATTGGTGTTCCTTTCTTTCTAGACCTCTATGTGTCACTTCCACCAGATACTCATGTTGTGTTAGTCGCCTCTTTTGTCTTTGCCAATGTCGATAGGAGTATTGGTTATAAAAAATTCATCAACTGTCTGACATTTCGTGCTGGAGTCGTCGCTTCGATGCCCTGTTCCTTTCGTGGTTGGGCACATTTGGTTGGACAATCGAAAATCGAAACCTTGTCAACGGGCAACAGAAGCTATATATACGGAGCTGAGCTATCAGGATGACAAGTAAGAGCTAAGGTGGAATCCTTGCATTGGAATTCGGAATTTGTTGCGGAATTTGGAATTTGAATCCAATCCAAAACCTCTCTAGATTTTCAAGTCTCGTCGATTCTTATTTGATTTTGGGAGTAAGAAGGTTGAGAACTTTTACATTTCAAGTACTTTTCGTAGCATAGTATTAGGAGGAATTGACTGCAACGTTGAGTTCAGAGATCGAAATCGAATCGCCCTTGCTATTTCTCAGTTCTCAATTGTGAGCAAACCCATTGGACTTCAAATTCCGATGAACTGGGCATTTTATTTCACTCCAATGTCGAGTGCTTTTATGCACATGTATTCTAAACAGACCGGATCCTCTTAAATCGAGCAGCCCTGCCCATTTCAATCAAAATTCATAAAAAATTCCAATAGTCCGAGAGTGAAAATTAATAATGCACAGCATTATGTCTTGAAACGAGAGGCAGGGGTCACTTGAACCATTTTTCTAGTAGGATCATAATTTCCCGTTCATAAATTATGGATTGGGTCGATTAAGAATTACTTTATATTCCCGCACGTTGCGAGGAAAATGAATTTCAAATAAATACTCCCATATTATATTGAAGTGGAAAGTTATACAGCCCCACTTGTTATTATGGGTGTAAATAGTGCAAAATGCCATGAATAACCCAGATGTCTAAATTCCATTAGGCCAAACCAGTACATGAAGTGCTATGAATAGTCGGGTAGAAATGTGATGGGTAATAAAAATTTATTATGACAAGGCACAAGGGAAGCCTTTTTGAGTTAAGAATACAAACCCAATATTCCTCAAACCTCCAACTTTTCCGACATTATTTATTATCGTGATAATTCATCGTCTTTAAGATATTCCTCCATTCCCAAGGCCTGAGGGAAAGTAGTTCCAATTCACAGCAACTTGACTCTTAAATTATCCTCTTCTCTAGCTGTTAATGTCATTTTGATAATTGATTAGGAACTATAAGCCTGTCCTGCTGCTTTAATTGTTGCTTTACTACACGCTTGTAATTACAATCTAGTACCTGTCCTTGTAAATTTGGAACAATTATACTTAATCTGTGTTATCCGATCCCTATTTACTTGTTAGCTATAGTCGATGTTAATGATATTAGGATTTGTAAGTAGAAATGGAAAGACGATAAAAGTAAAAAGGCAGTAGGGTAGTTCGATTTTATCCCATTGTATTAAAATTTTTAAGTCTGGTATCGTAAGAAACAGGTAATTCAAACTAGTATATTTTCAACCGTAAATGTGCAAGGAAAGGTATACTTTCACCAGGAAAATTCGTTCATAGCTACTCCGTTTACCCCTTGAGAGAAAGTTGTATTGTCATTTTTCAAATGAATTGAAAGAAAAGTTCAGGAATAAATTGTAGTTACGAATACGAAATCACAATTCCCAAAAATTTAGAATTCGTTTTGTGGTCAGTTTTAAGCATTGTAATTGAGATAAGTGCTTGAATTTTCAACCCAAATTGTAGCATTTACTCAAATTTTACTTGCGATGTATAACCGAACTAAATTATATTTTACAAGTGTTTCGAGCAGTAACCAATTTAAATCATTCGCGTCGGTCTTTTGCTCCGTTCCGAGCTTATACTAGAAGAGAAGTGTATACGTGTACATTAATTTTTATAACACAAGATTGAGTGATTGGTAACTTAGGTTCTTTGTAATACGCTTGAATAATAATACATGTCAAAGTGTGATCTATGTGTACTTCCAAAATAGATAAAGTCAATAGTCCTGAAGGTCTCGTAAATTTGCTTCGGACAACCAGAGTCAATAGTCGCGACTGTCGCGAGGATAAAAATATACCTGAATTTATTTTCCCTTCTCTTTATTTAATTTTTAGCTTTGTGTACTTTGTTATTCATTGATCAAAATCTTCGCGAAAAGTTACTACCTCAATCCATTTATTCGATGTTTTATGTTCCTAGCATATTTCTTTAAGTGAATTAGTCAATTTCGTTTATATTCATGAACCTAGAAGTCTAATTTATGGTCTGAATTTATTGGCCGTGTCCGTGACTTGTACATGTACGTTAATATAACCAAAAACTCCAATTTACTAATCTCCGGTTTTTGTGAATGAAAAAGAAATATTTTAATTTAATAAAAAATTAAATTGTCAGAGATCTATTGAAAGAAAGACATGTCTAATCGTGCGATACGATACAGTTAAAAATTAGAAATATATACGTGATTTGATTACAATATTGATAAACATCATGTTCTAATCATATTGTCAATGAGCACTGAAGATTTTTTATTAGCATTATTTCAAATGTACATAAGAGTCTATCTCAGTCTTAAGCTATAATAAGTAAAATAGTAATAATTATGTAAATATCGCTAATGTTGTATTCTAAATTACTTTATAACAACATGATTATATTCGTAACGATATATTTTAAATGGATTAGTCAAATAGAATAGATTAGACTACAATTTTTGATGAAATAAAGAAATGCGTCTGTACACGAAAGCAGGTCTTGAATTTAGTATTTATTTTTCCTATTTCTTAGAAAGGTACATACTAATTCTAACAACTTTGTATTAAAGAGCCATTTATTCAGGAGGTTTTATTTCGGGATGAACTTGAATGAGAGTGAGAATTATTGTGCTCATTAATGAATGATGTTTTTTACCTTTTACTTTTATCAAAGAATGACGAAACGACTGCAAAGCTAGGTTCATTCTGATTTGACAACATCAATAAAAAACAGAATTGTAGCAAAAAATAAAACAGAATCCTAAAAAATAGAGATACGATGATGGGTCTAAACGGGAACGGAAAGGGAACTAATGGTAGGTTGTCTCTTCGAATTGAAGGGAATTTTATTGTTTATTGCAGACTTCTACTCGGCCGTGCTTTCACTACATACTACATACAAAGATATAATCGAGGAGTCCAAGTCAGAGCTCATATATTTCTCCTAGTCTCAGTCTCATGTGGTCAAAATAGCCTCGATTTCACCGACGGGCGAAATAAACCACGTCGTATAATCAGCTAAAATTATTGACAGGGAAGGACAGCTCTTTCCATCAGAGCTTTTTACTCTGTACTGGCAAAGCCACAGGACGGGAAGTGTCGTAACTTGAGGGTGGTTCGGTATCAAAGAGATTATTTACAGGATTGGATACATCTTGTTCAAACAATGAAACAGTGGAACTGGGTGGAGAAATTAAATTTGAATTTTAAATTTCAATCTACGATGCAAAATTCATTGACATTGGAAGAGTTGGATTGGAATGTGGAGTATTAATACTCTCACTTTTTGAATGAGGCTTTCTGTCTTCTGTGGATTATCCAAAACGGTGGGATTTGCAGCTACGACTTCTGCGAACTCATTTCTCCGAGAACGGTCCCTCGGCACGTTAGTATGTAATAATTTAATGTTATCGATTCGAAGGGATTAGGGATTGTATGGAATGGATTGAGGATAAGGTATGTTATTTGGATTTAAAAGACATACTTCCAGCCCCCTCCTCCGCAATTTCAAGTTCCAGGAATCTTAATCCTAATGATTTGAAGCTTCGATATTGCTAAGATGAAATGATGGTCCTTCTATCTTATTTTTGTATTGTCGTGGATGTCTTTCCTGCCCTGTTTAATCATCTCGGATGGTTGTAATTTGGTTAATCGTTTTGTATATGAAATTTAGAACCCTCTGTGCCAAAAATACGGAAATGCCACCAATTCCATATTTTCGGCACACAATCAGTTCGTACCAATGAAATAAAACTTTCACCTGAACTGAAGGACAATTTACCTATGAGTTACTTTCACCTTGAAGTTTTCTCCGTAAACAACGTAATGAAACTTATTATTAAAAGGTACAAAATGAAAAAAATCCAATTAAAAACTTTACATTGGAAATTACCAAATGACGAAAGCCAATCCTCATATAATATGGCCTGGTGATGATATACTTTGTTTTTGTTCTAAATTATTGTAGACCATTGCATTGGAGCGAAATATTGTTTCAACTACGAATCTAAAATCTATATTCGAGTCCCCACCAAAAAACTATCTATTCCTAATGGTTCGTGGTGGTAATGGTTCCATTAGAAATACTAGAATAAACCCACGCCGGATTATTTTTTGAGTATTATACATTTACTTATTTTCTGTTTGAAACATAAAAAACCAGCCAATGTCTGAAAAAAATAAATCCCCCTGGGCTTATTTAGATATTATTAGAGTAATGAGTTTCATGTATGAATGTTTCATCCACTCTAGCACATTATTATTCCTCATACGCTGTAGGAATTAAATAAATTATCCTTGGCTAGGAGCTTGACAAATTGAAAGGACATGGAGGAATGTATTCCTATTTGCATTTCAAAAACTACTCTTCAAATTGAAAAGTGTAGTAGTTTAACGAACTCGGTTTTCCGTTAATAATGAATTTAGCTGCTACCTCAGCTTCTCCCCTCATTACGAGTAAGTGCTTCAATATATGGATATTATATATAGGAATGTGGAATCTACGAGGTTAATCATTAATAGAGCCGAATCGGAAGGAACAATGCGACGGGGACATAAAACGTTAGCTCGAACTTGGAGGCCTAAAAAGAGTGTCTTTCCCGTCACTCAGTTAGCACTTTACTTTAGTGTCGAAGATATCTCTCTGGGTTCTATATCTTCATCATTAAAATATATTCAATTACATCTGTCACCTCCAGCCAAACCAAGAACAAGAAGAATCACTCTATATATAAGTATATTTCCAATGAAGGATTCATGATAGGCTTCTTAAAACAATTACGAAATGGATAGGAAATCGTAGAAGTTCGTGAACTAATTACCGTTTCCCGAGAATCTTGAATCTAGGCCTGTTTTCCAGCAATGACTTTTAGAAGGTAGCTGGTTACTTACTTGATTATTAGGCACTTAGCTTGAGGATAGTTGAGACGTAAAGGAAGAATAGTTAAAACAATTCAAGAGGAAAGGGAAGGGCTGGCTTTGATAGGCTGGATTGGTAATCTAGTAGTTTCCTGGAATTAGGTCAAGTGCCATTTGTCTATGACTTACATTTGGAGATATAAGGTCGAGGCCTTTAGGTTATCTAATTCATGCCTAATGAACAGAATTGCATTTTTGAGAAGTGGATCAGTAACCCTAATCCGAATTCAATGGAATTTGTAGACCATACTGAGTCCATGAAAAATTGCTCATTGGAAATCCTACAAATATAAATCGTATCGTATGGACAGAAGTGTAGAATGTAATATTGGCTGATTTAGACCCTAAATTATATGGTACTGATGCAGTTATGAAGTTCTGGGACAAGTTTAAAGCTTGATTGTCTAATATTATTACCGAATTACCGTGTCTGGGCAATTGAAATAGTCAGTGTTTGAGCTAAATTTAACGTGCAATATCCACCTAGATGTTTGTAAAATCTCTACCTATTTTTCCTGCCCAAAAAACAAGTTTGATAGCTTTAATATTATATTTAAGAACAGATTTGATCAATATGGGTGGGTTTTGGAATAATTTGTGTCAAACTTGAGGCAAAATTTAGAAAATGTAACAAAGTGTTTATCATTTCATATTTTTCTATGCAAACATATTTTCTAATCCCGATTAGGAAACTTCAGTCCAGGCGATAACTTAATTCCAGGAATATGTCATGCAACGATAAATCATTTTTTGTCTCTAAGCGCGGGCGTGGTTTCCTCTACAGTTGTTAAATGTGTAGACAGCGCTTCGACTACCCGTCGAGAGAATATCTACGCGTGTAAATAGTTCCTTAATCTGACTCCAATCGTCTCTGGGAAATTCTTTCTCAGATATCTCTATTTTCTGCCGCTCTGGAGAATGTCAATCAAAGGTCGATGATACGCAAGATTTGGTTACTTACTTAACAGTATCTCTTTATTAAACTCAAAATCTCAAATATATCTCAGTCGAATTCTTTCGCAAAATATTCTAAAAATTTACGTTTATCGCTTTTCAATCTAGACACCTCGATTCAAGAGGATATCTTTTTCGCTGTCTATTCGCTGGTTGCTCGCACAAGAGTGATCCACTTGATCACACAAATTAACCTTTAACAACAAATTCAATTCACTACAATTGTATTTACATCCACCACTTCCAATTCCAACTTAATAATTATAAACATGTTTCATTACATTACAATCTCAATACTACAGTTACATATCATCCACCTGAACAATACATAAAGAAACAACTACTAAATATTACAGATCCAAACCAAATCCGATCCGGCAGATCCTTTTCACTTCTTACAACTAGACTAATTTTAACACAGATCCAATCCACATTCAATCTGATGGATCCAGAATTATTGTTCTTACCACAAACACCAATTTTTGTACAGATCCGATCTAAACCCAATCTGGTGGATCTGAATCTTCTTAAAACTAATATCAGAACTGTCGTAGATCCGATCCAAGTCCGATCTTGTGGATCTGGTAATTCTTAAAACCAACATCAAACTGTCGCAGATCCGATCCAAGTTCGATCTCGTGGATCTGATAATTTTTAAAACTACAACCAAAACAATTACAGATCCAATCCAAATCCGATCTAGTGGATCTGACAATTATTATTACAATATTTAACAAGACCAATTTCAATTTTACTTAGAGATTCAACATTCTCCCACCAATTTCTTGTCCTTAAAGAAATTTATAATTCAAAAACAAAACAAAATAACAAGCTAAACAATTAGTATATATAAAACGCTAAACTGTGCCCTAGAGAATCTACAACCTTCTCCAGTTATTACCATGCTCCCACCAGTTTGATGCTTTAAAACCCCATCGTACTGAACGAGGCTCCGGTTTCTCTTTAATGTTCTTCACTATGTTGAGCATCCCTATATTCCACCCGTTGAATCCACCATATAGTTTTTTGTGTCGCATGTCTTGCACAACGCGTCGTTGCATGCGTGCTGATAGTTTACCAAAAACTGTCCAACCTACTATCGTTTCCATCGCAGTTAGGCCGGATGATAACTGATGCATCTTCCCAGTCAGCAACAACCCATAGTAATCCGCACCTATGAGAAGTTCGATTTTCGGATCCATTCCACTCCCATCACAAAGGTCATTTAAAGTGATATTCCACTGATTTAGTTCTGTTAGCCAATATCCTCTAGGAACTCGAGGAAGGTTACAACAAATCTTTTCTGAATCTAATACTGTTAGTCGTTGATTTGTTCCGTGGAGGAACAGTGCATATTTCTGATGAGTTGTCTGTCCATTAGAAGTACCTCCAAACAATTCATGTCTCAGGACTTCTTGTGACATAGGCGTCAAATCCATGGCTTCCGCTGTTTCCTTCAATAGGTACGAGCGCATTGATCCACTGTCTAAGAGGGCCCTAACGGTTCTTCTTTCTTTTCCGTTGCCAATCTCGACCATTAGAGTTGGCAAGATAACATCGCCATTACAAGCAATGTTAGTTGAGACAGTCTTCGTCTCTGTCGTCTTCTTCAAAAACTTCGGGCACATCAACTCATGATGTGTGCCATTGCATATTCCACATACAAGCTTTGCCTTGCACATTGGGTCTGAATGTCCACCTCGGATACAGATAGTGCAGCCCGACTTCTTCAGAATCCTCTCCATCTTTTCTTCGTATGTCATCTCTCGAGCCTTGTAACATTCTTGGCCAGAGTGATTGGACTTGTCACACAGAATGCACGCCCATCCAGCAGCACCAACGTGTAGTCCAGCAATCGTCGGCAAGTCGTCTCTGCCGGTGTCCAACCCGCGCCTGCTGCTAGTGAGCTGGCCGATTCCGGACACCTCCGCAGAGGGCTTTTTTATCTTCTTCTCTCCCACCAGTTCAAATCCCCGTCTGGCCAGATCAATTCTTTCTTCGTTCCGAACCTCTTTCCTCAAAAATTCCATGAGAAAGTCTAGCGATGTCTTCTTCGGAGTCTCGGTAGATCCATCTGATGAGGAGAGAGGGCTTCTTTGCCAGGCTCGTAACACCTCTTCAGGAAGACTGGATTCTACCATTGGTAGCAACAAAATATGTGGTCCTTCTGTTGCTATGTCAATGGATTCTAAAGCATGTAAGTTAGTTTCCAATTTATCATACAAATTAGACAACAAAACCTTATCTCTGGTGCTAGCTCCATGAATAGCCATCTTCAAGAGCTCACGAGCATACACGTCCCCAAGTAACTTTCTATCTCCAAAACGTTCCTGGAGGGCAGAAACTACTTTCGGATAGTTACCTCCGGTCTGAGGATAACGATTAACCAAATCGCTTCCTCGGGTTCCAGGTACCATGGACTGTGCTAGGTACTGAAGTTTGTCACTGTCATGAAGGTCCTCGTCTTCGTCTATCTTCTTAAATTGAGACCAGAAGGAAAGCCATTCAGTCAGCTCCCCGTTGAACTTCTTAATCTCAATCTTAGGAAGCTTATATGTCCTCTTAGTTGTGCGCGATGTTGAAGTAGTACGGGTACTACCAGCCGGGCTGGTGGGTTCTCGAACTCCGTCAAGGGGTGAGAGAACTAAGTTAATCTTTACTCGAGTTCTACGAATCTTGTCATTATATTCTTTGACAGAATATACTTCTGCGTCCACTTCTTCTTCAGGGGCATCTTCATCAACTAATGCGTCCAAAATCTTCTGATTGGCCTCATAAATGTTGTTCCAGAGGTCATTGAGTGTTTCCAGTATCACTCGAAGTTCCACAATATCTGGTTCTTCTTTAGCCAACTCAGCTGTAGCCTCATTACAGGCCTTTGTGATCCATGCCCGAACAGGGCGTCGTAATTTCTTTAAACGGTCCATTTTTTTTTCGCAACTCGGTTACAACCAAACACTTTCAAAAACCAATGTCACAAATTCACAAACAAGTCACTTTGTTTATCTTACACCACCGATCACGTCGGGGTCACCAAATGTTAAATGTGTAGACAGCGCTTCGACTACCCGTCGAGAGAATATCTACGCGTGTAAATAGTTCCTTAATCTGACTCCAATCGTCTCTGGGAAATTCTTTCTCAGATATCTCTATTTTCTGCCGCTCTGGAGAATGTCAATCAAAGGTCGATGATACGCAAGATTTGGTTACTTACTTAACAGTATCTCTTTATTAAACTCAAAATCTCAAATATATCTCAGTCGAATTCTTTCGCAAAATATTCTAAAAATTTACGTTTATCGCTTTTCAATCTAGACACCTCGATTCAAGAGGATATCTTTTTCGCTGTCTATTCGCTGGTTGCTCGCACAAGAGTGATCCACTTGATCACACAAATTAACCTTTAACAACAAATTCAATTCACTACAATTGTATTTACATCCACCACTTCCAATTCCAACTTAATAATTATAAACATGTTTCATTACATTACAATCTCAATACTACAGTTACATATCATCCACCTGAACAATACATAAAGAAACAACTACTAAATATTACAGATCCAAACCAAATCCGATCCGGCAGATCCTTTTCACTTCTTACAACTAGACTAATTTTAACACAGATCCAATCCACATTCAATCTGATGGATCCAGAATTATTGTTCTTACCACAAACACCAATTTTTGTACAGATCCGATCTAAACCCAATCTGGTGGATCTGAATCTTCTTAAAACTAATATCAGAACTGTCGTAGATCCGATCCAAGTCCGATCTTGTGGATCTGGTAATTCTTAAAACCAACATCAAACTGTCGCAGATCCGATCCAAGTTCGATCTCGTGGATCTGATAATTTTTAAAACTACAACCAAAACAATTACAGATCCAATCCAAATCCGATCTAGTGGATCTGACAATTATTATTACAATATTTAACAAGACCAATTTCAATTTTACTTAGAGATTCAACAACAGTAATTTTAGTAACAGTAAATTTTGTCATCAATATGTCAAAAACACACTTAATGTCCAATCCGATGTCCCATTCGAGATCATTGACGAGGTGACTGGCTGCGAATACCCTAACTGCGTATATTCCAGTTGTCCTCTTTTGTGTCGACATTTTTGGGATGTTGACTTTCCTCTTGAATTCGTCTTTGAACGCTTGATTTTTAAAAGGGTGTTCCCAGTAGTGTCAACATGGAGAGGAGGGCAATGTAGCATATAATATGTCCACATGATAGCCACAACTTCTACAAGTCGATTGCCCCCTTTGAGCATCAAACTGTGAGAGTCCTCATTTGTCCGTAAAGACCTTTGTGTCTGGTTGTCAACGGAGCGGCGGGGTGTCCATTTAAGTACACTAAATTTCACCGGAATTATTATCGACCGGACATACTTTCTCCGGATATTATTTACGAAAGTCGTATAATCGTGTAATAATGTTGCCATTTCTATCTAGGTCTTTTCACATTCAATTCGTATGAACCCTGTTCTCTGAAGGGTTTGAACTTTGAAGGATCGAAAATTCCAGAAATTCGACAATTATTTAACTACTTTTCTCCCATTGCAGATAAATGTATTGGATATATCACATTGTAATAATTTTAGACGTCACTCGTAGGTTTGATAACTCAACGATTGCAAAATTGGTATGTCAATGCCAGCTTCACATGACCACACCGTAACTTGGCTATAAAAAGCACAATGTGACGTGTCATACGTGTTTCGCACTTTCTCCGTAATTTATTTCCCCTGAAAGACACTTTCAATCGTAAAAAGCAGGTCCTATATACTGTTTCCTTCTGTCATCAACATTTGGATTTTTTTTGTACTTTTCAAGTACAGTTTATCACGAATTCTTAATTGAATTCCCTCGAACAGCATATAATCATTGGCCATGAAACTTATTTATGTTTAGGAAATGCAGCCATAAATAACCATGTAGTTATGATTCAATGCATAAATAAGATAAATTGCTGCATCCGATCAGGGAGTGACCATCCGTTTCCAAGAAGCCTATTAAGATTACGGAATCAAATTTATTTTTCACTTAAATCGATAATAACTTGTCTTAATTGTGGGCGAGGGAAATAAATTCGTTCCAGTTCCCCCTGTTATCCCTTCTAACTATTTCCATAAACTAATTAAAAACCATAGAATTTGACGATATAGTAGAGCATTTATAGTAAAAACAGTAGCTTTCTACATGGATCATGAGAATAAAATGATTTGAAAAGAAAGGCTATGTTATGCAGCATTCCTCTGCTAGTCAATTTCGTTATTGCATACTACAACTGCTAATATATTATGTAGACGATAAATGAAAGCCGGAAACCCCAATCGGTTAGCCCATTACTCGAGCCCTATTCAAGGTAAGTTAGTTAGGAAACGGCTGTCAGTCACGAAAACACTGGAAAGGTCAAGTCCTGCATATCTCTATTTATAGTGAATTCTGCAATATCAGTAAGTGGTTGCTGCTGCTGGGTTTTCTAGTTTAGCTGCTCCGGCTATTCAATGGATTTGAATACGACTCACTTTAACGAGCCATCATTTAAAGTAACGATTTGTCATTTGAATTGATCAAAATAAATTAAATTGAGAAACCCAGCACCTTTCACGAATTAAAATTAAAAAAAAAACCTTAGGTACTATGAATTTTACTTCCATCTCATTATTCCACTATAGTTGTACCCTTTTAATTCGGTAAATTGTGCACTCCAAAACCCACAAATATGGAACCCTTCTCATCCCCAACTTAATTCTTTCTGAAGGACATGGAGTCATTTTGTAGGACACAGACAAGACATACGCTACGAAGGAGAAAAACAGAGCTTTAGCTCTCCGATTCTGCAACATTTGTGAAATTGAAGAAAGCTTAAACTGGATTTAGTCTCGAAAGACTCAAAATTGCCTTCTTCATGGGAAAAGGAGGTAGGGATGTGACATTTTTCGGTTGGCATGTCTATACCGCAGATCTTCTCTATTGATATTGTCACGCATTGCATTGGTGAGGGATATGCTATACATAGGGGTAAGTAGCAGTATAGTAGTACGTAGGACGGCAATACCATATGAAGTTGGAGAAAGTGGAAGTGATGGGAATGGAGCTGTAAGAGCACAAAATCTCAGAGAAAGCATCCAATGCTCCTGCTAATCCCGTACCAATTGCTCCAGGTCGTTTGTTTTAGACCTTTTACGGCCAATTAGGCACTCGTGAAATTACACGGACCGGTGGTAGTACAGATATGTACATACAGCAGAACAATATTCTATTTATAGCCTACATTTTCATCTGATCCTGGTATCATATAGAGAGATATACGGATATCCTAACAACTCCCGAAATCCTTACTTCATATTTTATTTAATGCTAACTACTTTTCTCACTTGATGTGATGTCTCCCGAACTATTCACAGGTCAGCCTTGAATTTCTCTGTCAGTGTGGGTTTCCACTATATCTGGTATTCTAGATTGCACTCTAATTGAGCCGCAAATTCATTCGTAAAAGTAAGTTTGAAACATACTAGGAAATAGGGTTTAGCGTGTCCATTTACTCTGACGATGGTCATCAGCCGTGGGAACCACGAAATGGGCTTAAAAAAGTTTCCGGTTTACAGAGAGCCTTTCTGGGGTTAGCCCTGTATGGGTTGGATTGAGGATGGTCATCAGCTTGTACAAACAGGACAAGTCCATTTATTTGAAAACCACACGTTATATCTCCAATAAATCGGTAAAGTTCATTTGAAATCTTTTGGGATTATACCTCTGCCTACTAAAAAATGACTTACACATCTAAACTAGCCTTCAGAAATTAAATAATATGTACTTTTTAGATTGTGTAGTGTTGGTATGTCAAAAAAATGTCCTGTAATTTGTAACGAGCGTTTTTGTTCCCTTCCTTATCATTCTTAAGCGTTCCAAATAAATGAAATCTAACATCCAACCAACCCATATACACCCAGAATATGTTCTCGGGTTTAACCTTTTCTAAACTCTGCCCCAACATTGAGATCAATAACTCAGAGCCGTTACGTATTGATGATATCAATTACGTCTAGACAATCCCATCATTCCTTCGTGTCAAATCCGATACGGTAAAGACAGAGATGTTGAGGAATTGATGAATCATTTCCAGAAATAAAAGCCATCCATCAAGGAGAAAGCAGAGCCTATAAGGATGTAGGAGACTTACCACAATTTGTTCCTCTTGAACCGACAAGATGAGATCCAGTGAAGAGCCACCAATCACAACCTGCATTTCCAGCAAAAAACCCAAATTTCAATTCAAATATAAAAAATGGGCATTCAAAATAAGCGATTTAACTTTTCGCTGCCGATTTCGACACTCACCGGCCGGCGATTCCCAGTCTCAGGATTTGAAACATTTGTCTCGTTCTGGCGGATAGTTTTGGGAGAGTTTTCTGGGACGTGAAATACTTGTCCTTGTCCATTCTTGGAATCAATAAATCTCTCATCCTCTTCCGCTTGTAAATAACCGTTCCCTCGTGAAAGGCCGTTTTTCGCATCGGACTTCCCAGACGGCCTTTTGCTGTCCGTGTTTTTGTATTCGTTCTGGACAGGGGAGAGCCATCCTGTCAGTTAAAAATGTATGGAAGGACAGTATGAGAACTTCCACTACTGTATCAACCACGGGGAAAGTAATTAAATCTCCGATACTATGAATGAGTGAACATTTTTGGATGACGGTTTAGAGAAGGCTGCCACACGGAGTGAAAAATGAATGTTTCATGTCTTTAAAAGGTCAATCACGAGTTATCCAAATCCGCTCGTGAAGTAAACGGTTTTAAATTTTTATTCCGAAATTTTAAAGCATATCACATCTTGCATATCTTGCAGTTCCTATAAATATATTTACAAATCCACATCCCACTATTACGGCCCTTGTGGGAGTTAAAGTGAGGTGTAGGTACAAAGGGCCTTAAAATTTTGATAGCAGATTTCCCAGTTTATTAACATCTCATAAATTTCCCCTACCTTTTCGGGTTGAAGATGAGTCAGTTGATCCCGTCCTCCTCAATTTGGCCAACAGGATGGCAATTTGTGTGGCAACTCTGACATTATTTTCAATGAGATATTTATTGGCCAGAAGTGAGTCACCCGAAGTCAGTCGGTTTATTTCTCCAAGGAGAAAGGGTGTCATGTCTTTTCCCTGGATCCCCATTTCCTCTGCTTTCTCCAGTGCTTTCCCCACAGCCGTTTCTATTGCCTGACCTCCGGCTTCATGTTCCTGAGCACAATTTACAGTTTACACAAGTAGAGGAAAATACATAAAAGTAAATGCAGTCCCTTCTTTTCAAGCTTATTTCGGTTTCCAACCAAGGATTCCATTTCGTTTCCTCCCTATTTTCCCTTTAAAACCCCTCAAATTCATCGGAACCACTGGAAATGGACCCCCACCGCAAGAATTCTGTAAATTGAACCATATCATCCACTCTTCTAAAGAATAGTGCATTTCTGAAGCAGTTGGTTTGCATTTTAAAGATCAAGTCATCTCGAGTCCGGCCTTATTTTATAGGTAACTAGGTAACTACCGACTACTGCACTACTCTACCGAAATATAAGTCAGAGCCAAGACAGGATTGCTTGACAACCAATTTCTCCGGCGTCCCAGGGGGTTGCGCGGATTTGAAGGTTTTTTCAGAAAAAATCAATTGAGGGGCATTTGCCCCTCAATTTTACTATCAGTTGTAAAATTGAAAATTTATGAATGAATCTCTGACCGTTTTTATGAATGAATGGTTGTTGGGGAAGGCAATTGTATAAGTAACCAAGGCACAAAGATTGGCAATATGGTATATTCTCATCATTCCTTGTAAATTCATTGCGAATTTGATGCGAATCTCTATGCTAACTTTGTCATTTTCATGCGAATCTGCTGGTCTAATTTGTATAGTATTTCATGCCAAGTTCTTGCTATTTCATTCAATTTCAACTCGGTTTCCTAGACACGACCTGAAGAAGTAATTGTGAAAGCCAAAATCCTGAAAGTTGCAATTTTTGAAAAAACCTTCAAATCCGCGCAACCCCTTCAGACACCGGTTGTCAAGCAATCCTGGAGCCAAGAGATTCCATAAGATTAGAAAAGTGCCGTCCTTGAAACGGTCCACGCTCTCCTTATGCAACACTCAACGTACTATACGGTTGACTGTCATGGCTAATTTATTTTTACGTCGGTTGGATCCGTTAGATCCATTCAGTCTTGCCAACTTTTTCTAAAATCTCCCGTTTTGAATATCTACCAAGGGATATTATTATGCATTAGATATGCTAAATCGTCTTCGGAGATGGTGGAGGCAGTGCCAACGGATCTGTAACTTAAGTTACCATCAATATCTCATCAAAAGGGGAAATATGCTTTCCAGGGACTGTTCTACAGGCTTTTACTACTCTTTCACTAACCCCTTAAGTATCTACTCACACATGTCATATTGATAGTTAAAGAAAACAGCAACTCCTGACACTTCTATGGCCTCTAAGAACGAGGCGATAAAGACAATTGAAAAGAGGAGAATCTGACTATGTCTTTATTATCCAATAAATTACATTCTAACCCGACGATTGAAATCATCCGGCTGTTCTTGCTCTACACTGGAAGCGTGTAGGTGGACGTCTCATTTTTAAGTGTGCTTCTTCATTCATTAGCCAATTCATGGCCATTGTCAAATTTAAAGAGGTAGTAACGTGGAATGTGAGGGGCTTTGCATATCATAAGAAGAAGGCATTTCCTTAATCGCCACTTTGGGAATCACGCGGTCGTACGGCATTGAAATTATATGACGGGGTGTAAAACTCTATTATGATAATGATAAATGATAGCGGTCTTTTACCGTCCTTTGACGGCTTAAGCTCAACGGGCCTACCTTGGGTATAGGGACGGCAATGAGGATCCCCGAGCCGAGGCCGAAACTTATTGAAGAATTAACGAGATGAGCAGCTTGAAGCTCATCAGTAAGGGAATAAGGGGCTGTGAATTGGCTTTCAGCCGTGAAGAATGATGGAAATCTAACTCTGCCAATTTGCAGGGATTTCCTCCTCTCCGAATTCCGATCATTATTCCGCTCTGAGTCTTGATTCGGATATCCAATCCGGCCTTCTGCCTCATCTCCCTCGACACTCTTCTTCAGCACGACCACGCAAACACCTTCGGATTCCTTGGAAAGGCGGATTTATCAGAGCAGTGTATGTAAATTTTAATTGAATACACGGTAAGCTAATTGATTTGGTAGTGCGAATTGAGCCAATTAAATTTTTTCGACAGAGGAAAGTAACCCGGGATATAAAAGGCATTCGATACTGGGGAAAGTGTCAAGGAACATTTGAGAATAAATGTACCACGAAGCGTTCATTGTGCATACGTTTCACTTACTAGGTATTCCAGCGTCTTTCCAATGTCCAAAATCGATTTGATTCCAGCCGAAACGACTGCAATTGGGTTCCGGCCTAGTTCCCTTAAATCAGCGCTTATGTCGAAGCTTGTTTCAGCACCGCGATGAACTCCCCCGATTCCCCCTGCATAACAAGCCATTTATATCCGGGTTTTTTAAACGATTTCGACAATAAAAAGCATTTTCGGTAATGTTGGAGGTAAAGATTTAGCGTTCAAAATTTTTCTTCGTTCAACCATGTAACGCTTAGTTTGCATATATCCCGAAATGTGAATTCCATCGTGCAGACAGGAAAGGAAAAATCCCTAGCACTAGAAACAACCAATATATTTGTTAGAGATGACAAACCTGTGGCGAAAATAGGGATTCCTGCTTTGACAGCCCCAACGATAGTCCCAGACACAGTGGTCCCACCGTCCATTTTCTGTAACAGAGAAATTTAATAATTAAGGACATTCGCATAAATCATTCACCAGAATGGCAAGCCAAATTCACCACAAAAACGGGGTCATTAGTCGCTCTTGTACAATCCTACCACATTCTAAAATTTAGAATGAGAAAACGAACGTTCTCCTTTGAAATCAGTGAAGTTTATATACGAATTTCGACAAGTACACGGTGTATTTTACTTCGATTCTGATAGCAATTTATTGAGGGAAACTTGTTAATGATTAAATGATTACAGCCGAATCCACGCAGAGTTATTTATGGGGTTATGACAATTTCTTCAATATATAGGTACGTAGTGTATACAATTGTCTTGAAAGAAATAAACAGTTGAAATATATTACTCTTCTGACAACTCATGTAAATCCCTACCGATGAATCCAAACGAAAATGTCAATCATATCAAAATTCAAAAACATCCCAGCCTCTTGAGACGAATGACTTATCAAATTTCACATCACACAGAGATCCAACAAAATCCCGTCATTATTTCATGCGTCAGAAGTTTCAATCCAAAACAGTCCCAAATGTAGGCAGCAGTAAAAGAAACTCTAAACCCAAAAAAAACACGTGTACACGTTCCTTTCCGAATTAAAAACCCAAAGACATATGACATCCCTTCCATCCTAACTGAAGTCCAAATCCGTGTCTTTTAAAACCCTGAATGACGTAAGTGGTGAAACGTTATATATACATATATTCAATCCTCTTACTCTCTGCTACAACTCTGCTGCTCCTTGTTATTGTGTACCGTACTCCAATAGTCAAATACCATGATCTAGAGGCCTGGGAGACCCAGATATGTCAGAGGCAGTCAGACAAGTCCGTTTCCAAAAAGCAATCCGAAAGGGTCTCCTATTTTATATTACTTATAGAGGCCTAAAAATGGGAAAGCGAACAGGATCCCAAAGAACTCCTAAACTCCTCCGGGCAGTCCAATGTTTTCCAGGAAAAAGAGAAAGTTTAAGAAGAGAAAGTCAAAAAGACAAAGTGAAAGTCTTACTTGTGAAAGAGCAAAAGGTAAGTCCCGACGGGAAACTTTGAGGGTAGATGAGCCATTCTTCTGAATCGGTCTCCCCAAACCTTCGATTTCCTCATCCGACAGGCCCACGGTCAGAACCCCCTTGATCACTCCGATTGTTGCTGGAATTCCACCCTATTAACATTACATTTCATCATTGGTAAAACCCAAAAGCTTTCGAAATTAAGTCCATTTACTCCGAAACACTCCAGTCCCCGATAATTCCGGGAACATGTCAAAAACTCCACTCATCCGAGTTAATATTAATCCCTTATAAACTATACTTCACACCCGCATCCAGGCTTACGAAAAAATCCAGAGGGTCCCTCGAGTCAGTGCCAGTTAGTTCCCTGGAAGAATGGGTCTCGTCTGGTACAGGGAGATTGTGCCAGACCATTGCTTTCCGCCGTTCAACCATACAGATAGAATATACCTCTGAATGAACATTAATAAATTTCCGACCCATTTGACTTTATGAGAAATTAAGAGTGCCATTGGCACTTGGCACTAGGACCATCACTAGTTGTTTGTCCGTGTCATTATCATTGCTCTAATATAAATCCAGGATCTCCGGGAGGGAGAGAACAGGCCCTGGCCTGACATCCCAAATATTATTATGACAGACAACTCTGGATTTTTTCGTATATATTGCAGATGCAGTAAAAGCCTGAGTGGTAGTCGCGAATGGATTAAAAAAATAGGGGTTTTTGGGTGACCTGGTCTCTAATGATGTTTTGAAGTCTGAGGGCTGTCTCAATATTTTGAGGGTATGGCATCCCATGTGTGATAATGGCAGATTCCAAAGCGACTACAGCCGCTCCCTTTTCAACTCCGTCGCGGACCTGTTCCGAAATTCGGAATGTGGAATTCATAGAATTTGTGCAGAAATTCCTCCTTGGGGAATAAAATTCCACTTTATTCTCGGAATATCTCATGATGGGAGTCGAGTTCTTAGGATTTTTCCAGTTGCTCCAAGAATTACAGGATGACAGTCCGATGCACCTCCAGGGCTCATTTATTCGTCTCGATGATTTCACCGTTGCATAATAGCCAGCTTTCCTGTTCAGTTCCAGCCCAACGGCCTGGAGCGCCTTCATGGTTCTAAGGGGAATTGACTTCGACCTCGACATCGTATTGATCATTTGGGGATCGGATTCTATTTTTTGATAAATGGCTGGGTTATTGATTGAAATCTCTGTAGTTTGTCATTCAGCTTCAGATCCAGTGCTAGACACCCCGTTTTGTTCTGGAATTTAATGACTTGAGAATTTAGAGGAGGCTTATCCTCAACTGCGCCATATTCCTGTACGATTCATTATAATGGTCGGGATTATTCTACGTGCCTTTAGAAGGTTTTCAAGAAGTAATTTCCCAAATCTGTTTACATTACAAATCATGATCCCTCCTAGTTCCCGAATAAATCTATTCTTTCCAGGATTGAAGATGCATTTTCTGAGACGTTTCTTTGCGGAAAATCACGTCCGATGTTCTACCATTTTTTGTAAACGTGAATATTGAAATATTGAATATGAAAAAAAAATTCTTATCGATTGTTTGCATGTAGTATAAACGGGATCCTCTTTTCCTTTAGTGATAAGGTTTTGCACAAAATGATACAGTTATCTGTTTTAGACTTCTAGACTTTTGTTGATTTCCGTACAGTTCTACAAAATTGTTCCTTGTCTGATCATGACCAATCCAACAGAAATAATAAAAATGGATTTCCTAACAGCAACTTCCTTATTTTATCGAGTGTATCACATTTTGTAATTTCATCCGAAATAAAAGAAAAAGTAATTTCCTTAGTTAAGTTAATCACGTTTTGTAATTCCAGCCTAAAGGTAAAATAATTTTGGATTCGACTTTCTTTTGAGATTATAATTTCTACAATTATTTAGAGTAGAAAGGAACTGAATAAGCATATCTATTTCATCTTAAAATGTCAACTCGGATAATTTCCTGAAGAAGTACGTCAAACCGATTCCAAGAAGCCCCTTTGTTCCAAATATAAATCTACATAAATCGATTGTTCAGAACTGGTTATGAATCCTGGTCTCAGAAACCCACAGTGATACACAAGGCCCAAACATCTAACCAAAACGTTAAGGCTATCAACTATTACCATATTCTACTTTGTATTAAATAGTCAGATCCCTATCACGTTCAGGATTTAACGAGGTTAATTTCGGAATGAAAAGAGCAAATGGTTCATACAAACCGTTCCCAACCTCCTTCCTCTCAACCTTCCACCTTATTAACCATGCAAATAGAGATGGAGATTTCTAAGGAAATCCGGACTTAAACTGCCTCCTCAAAGAACAGACCTGGAGACTGACAAAACTTCTAAGGAATAAAATAATGCCCTCCTGTTCCTTCATACTTTTAAGGATTTTGACTTGGAATCCACTACGTTCCTCATTTCCTTCTCTGTAAAGTACGACAGGTCCCTGTCTTACGAAGATGAGGTCGGATTTGAGATTCAGAGGGAGTGTGACTGCCGTCAGGTCAGGAGCTTTCTCCAGGCTTCTCGTACTAAATAAGTACTATATACTACCTCCAAACTTCTCCTTTTAATGTAAAGGAACAGGCTTTTATGATCAGGATCCGCTGGAAAGTAGGCCTTTTGTATGCATGTCTTACGACAAGAATATGTTCTTTGCCAAGAAAGGAGATGAGATTATTCAGTACATATGTGTACATATAAAATATATTATCCATATAAATATGTACATATTCCTCGTTGTGGCTTTCTTCGCGGAAGGAATTAAAAGGTCAAAGGCTTGGATTGTCCTTGGAATAAGGAGAGGAGTTATTAAAAGATTCTTCTCTCTGGTCAAGTTCTAAAGGAACATGACGTGTTTGAGGATTATGGGGTATATTATGGGAGCTGGGGCTTAGGAAAGTAAATCTGTGTAATTGTCCGGATGTCAAGGTAAATTGGCATAAGGCTTTGTGTCCCTACTTTCAGTATTAAGACTTGCTAATGGACTTGCAGGATTGACAGGGACTTATTGGAGGTTGAGAGACGATTATTACCATTTGTGATAATGTATTCTTGGAATAATATTGTTTACTATGACATGTAATCCACAGTTTTGGCAGGTCCATTAAGCTCCTAACACAGATTAATTCATCTTTCTTTGAAATACCACCGCCCAGGAACGACCACACCCCTCTCTGATATTTTTTAATTTAACTTCTTCTGTCGTTTACTGTCCATTGTAGTCAGTACATTGAGAAGAAGAACGTTCCCGAGAAGTCGAAAAATTTCCAGAATGTGTCAATCTGTTCAAAAGATCTGTAACTACATAAAATGCCTAACAATTCAAAGGGAAAGTAGAGCCACCTCATAAAGGAGGCTAGAGTGAAAGCATTAATGTGAACATAATATTGAATACGATGTCTCAATCTGAAGTGAAAGGAAGGAGACAGTATCGAAGTTGGAATCAATTTTCATATCACGATTCACAGCGACGGTTCTATAATAATAGAAACCTTAGTTCTACCACATACGCTGAAATGACAAAAATGTTGACAATGTTCCTATCTGATATGTCTACATCATCACATATACCTGTGTCTATACAAAATGTAGACTAAATACAGTTAACTCTCCTTACAAGGAAGTAACCATTTTTATCAGATTTTATTTTACGAATAAGGTTTGCACTCACTCACACACATGATCTTGAAAGATACGGTTTCAACATTATTGTTGTAAATCATGAGTTAAGTCCCCTGGCGAGTTATTTTTGCAAACAGAATGAAACGATCTTAAATAATTCCTGGGAGACTTTAATTGTGATTTAAAGTAAATATTCGTCAAAATATCGATTTGTGCAATTATATTAACCATCAGTTTTTGATTTCAAAAGCACTCTAATCAAGAGTCCCGACTTGCACCGTCAGTCTATATAGCGATATACAACTCCATATCATGCACGTTAAAGAACCCATGCCAATCCCCATCCAGTTGACGACGAGGACACTTATCAGCCGCACTATCATCTCATCTTCAACTCGACTCAAACCCTGACTCAAGTACTGGGATTCAAGGTTCAGAGGACTCCCCAATCCTCAATCAACAATATCACACACCTATTTTCTGCTTCATATATTTTTATATTATTACATGCACCACATAAATATGGAATTATATAGTCTGGTATAGTGATCTAGCTAAGGAGATAGACAGACGGGGAGAAAGTCAGAAAGTCGGAGTGGAAGTGATAGTCGTCGTCGGTGGTGGTTTTGTGGTTTGGGTTGATGGTGATGATCACATCACATCAAAAGGATTCCTGTCTTTGATTCTTTGTGGTTTCTCATCCCGTCCGTGTCCCAACGACTCAACTTTCTCCCTCCGAATTTCTGAAATGATGTGGCGATGTAATAAAGCCATCAGAAGGATATGACTACAAACCGCCACAACCAAACCAAGCTATCATCAAGAACCGTGATAGATAGATGAGCCAAATGTAATTAACAACACCTACTCTCCAAAAAACGTGACATCCAAATGATCCAAATACCAATTTTATCTCTCCTCTAGTCTCGTCGTCATCCTCAATTGCGTCGGGCTCTTTCCGGTTATCCCATGTGGGCTTGTATGGTTTTTTTTAGCCTGATAAGGAAAGTAGGTGAAAGCAGTTAGAGTCCTTTCACCGACTTTCTTAAATTCTTTCTTATGGCTTTTGTTAGTAGAAATATACACATATGTGTGTTACAGTACAGTCCACTTGATTTTATTTTCAGATGGTGTAAGAACTGACTAATTAATCTAGGAAATAGGCATGTTTCTGTAATTAATGGGGTTTTAACTAAATTCGGTAGATTGGGTGCTGAAAAAACGTCTCTTGGCTATTAGCAATTAATTCTAAACAATTTCTTCAACTTACCAAAATATATTTTAATATTTTACTTAAAATTACTAATCAAACAATTCTATAAAATGTCTCCGAAATGCTGCCCCATCAATTTGGAAATTAGGACCTTTATCCAAACCCAAAACCTTCGATATAATTTTTAATTCACAAATAAGAAATGAATGCAAGTTTTGATTGGAATTAATGAAAAGAAGAAAAAGATTAAAGTTTGTAATTCAACGTAAAAATGCAGAGTAAAAAAATAAAATTTATTATCCTACACTCTAGAATTTTAGGAAACTATCGAAATTTGGAGCTCGGATTGTTGGCGTTTTGATGACTTTGAAAAAACTATAAACCCTCTAGAAATATAACCCTTCGAATTTGAAAGGTTTTTGAAAAGAAAACGGGACCTATTTAAATACAACTCGAACGAGTTCTCTTGTAGAGATCAAGACAAGTGGGCTTAACAATATTTCTCGCAAAAAGTGCTATCCTGACAAATTAGTGGCATTTTCAATCTACAAAACTATAAGTTTTTAAAAGGGTAAAAAAAAAATTTAGGATATGATGACAACTAAATTGAAGATATGCGAAGATACGCACTACTGTAGAAGCATGCAATCTGGGTTCAGGAAAATTCCCTAGCGCTCCTAATGAAGTAAGTATTCAAAAGTATTCCACTTCACTACGTGTGAGCATAGTTAATGCTAATAAAAACAACGAGGTGTTGAATTACATGCATTTCAAACTCTTAGATGAACATTTGAGATGTGTTGACAAGATATTTCATGGGCAATGACACATATTATATATAGTTTTGAAATTATATAAAGCCGAAAAATATTAAGAACCACGCAACGGTTCCAAGATGAATACCATCTAAAAACCATAAAACTGGGATCGATTTTACATACCTTTTATTACTTGAAATTGTCCGGAAATATCATTTGATGTTTTGACACGGACTATCTTTCTATTGAAATGCTTTTCAAGGGAATCAAACAAAGGATAACACAATAAATTACTTTTAAATTCTACAGCGGCTACAATCACAATAACTTAATTCGGCTGCAATTTAATTGTTCAATCAAAGGCCACGAAAAATAGTCCATAAAATTTCAAAATATTCTCAAGTTTAATTTTTCTTTTAATTAGATACGATGCGGTTATTTATTTGTAATTTTTTAAACTACTAAAATACGATTAAAACATCCCGTTTTGCATAGGGAAACCTGTATGAATGGTTAACGTTAATTTCCAAATAATTCGTTGACAAATTAATGATGTTCCAGCTGACAAAAGGACTGTACTGTCACGTGTATTCACCTATATTTTTATTATGCTCGAGAGCTTCATCATTTGCATATGTGTCAAGCACATGTGTTTCAGATTTCAGACCAGGCTTTACTCGCTTTTAATAGATGAGGCTATGCTTTTAAAGTTACTTTTTGGCCAGGAGGCTGTATTCGGTATAGAATTTGTTGGGAGAGAATAGAGAAACCTGTTTTGTATTCTGGAGTGACTTTGGTTGAGATGGCTATAAATAAGAGGCATCAGGTTGACTTCAATTAATAGTTGAATATTTTAATACGGTACATTATCATAGGGTCTGTTATTTTTGCAAACGAGGGGCAGGGATAACAAGTGTAATTTTGTAGTGTATTTTTTTAAATAATAATTTAGAATTTTTATTTTATTTTCATTCATTAAATATTTCTTAATTTCTTAATGATAAAAAGTGGTTTTTCCATTTGGAAGTGCCAATTTGCAATGTAGTATTTATTTTTATTTAGCCCTCAATCAATCACCATCATCA
Source organism: Desoria tigrina (assembly GCA_906901685.1). Classification (NCBI taxonomy): domain Eukaryota; kingdom Metazoa; phylum Arthropoda; class Collembola; order Entomobryomorpha; family Isotomidae; genus Desoria; species Desoria tigrina. The sequence goes on from CAJQTU010000008.1 coordinate 724,416, forward strand.
CCTCTCAAGAACCTTATTATTTGGCATTTTATAGTCGTTTTCATAAGGGTGGAAAATTGTGGGCAGAGAAGTATAGATTTGAATCCAAAACAATGTAATGCTTTCTGAATCAAACGCCGAATTCTCGAATATGGTTGAAATTTAATTCGTAATTTATGTAAGTGAAAGTCTAAATTAGACATTTAGATTGGTGAAAGTCGAAGGTCGTTAACATTGTGGTACCCCCTGGCACAGCAGAATTTAAGTAGACAAGATGAGAAGAAAGATAAAAAAAAAGTAAAGTAAGATGAAGTATGAAAACAAAAAAACATGGAAAGATGTACTAATTTAGTTTTATCCTAGATCCTACACAATGATTTAAACAGAAAACTAAACGCAAAACAGATTTAACCCTTTAGAATGCTAACTGATTTCATGATTTACATGAAGCTTTTTTATAAAATGGAAAAATGATCAAATTCTATGGTATACTTCTACAAACGTTCTGAGTGATGGATGATTTTGTGATTATGAATAATTTATGAACGGAGTATGTACTACAAAATAACCAAATCTTTAATGTCAATTTTGTTAACATTGACATACTTAACTAATAAACGCAACACTAAATAAAACTACTCCGATGTTTACTGAGATGACAATGACAGGTTCGTCGATTCATCAGACAATTAATCGCTATAATTTCGCATTTTGCATCTACGTCTTGTTGAACCTATGCTTCGTATTTTTTTAAGTTCCTTTTTACTCCCGTTCTTCGGTACTCTGATCTTTCGGCGAGGTATTCATCCGTACACTGTCTCTTGAAGTCTTCATCATTATACCATTTTGTGAGACAAGATTTTAGGAGTAAATTCTGCGATCGGCATGTGTAGACCATAGCAAGACTAGATTCTTTACAGCAATCCGAGAAGGCTTGGACTTCAGGAGTGCATTTCTCTGCTTTGGCTTTCTCTCTCATTTTTATAGGAATCATAACTTCGGTTTCTACTTTTCTAAGTGTTTTGTCATTTGGATCACCTATACAAAAAACACAAATTATACAGCAACATGAAATTGACATTTCACATTACATATAATATTCAGTTTCAGCAGTTCAGAATCAGAATTCTGAACCCAGTCAGAGCACAGACCACAGGCTACCACTACAAAGTAACTGCAGTGTGTGAGAGAGTGTGAGAAAGGAGCGGACTGGATTCCCTATACCTACCATGTTGCACTTCGAGAGGTGTGTGTGCGAGGAAGGAGAGGACGGGATATCCTATACCTATCATGTAAAACTCTCCCTATAGCTACCATGTTAAACTCCGGGTGTTGTGTGTGTGAGAGAGGAGAGGAGGGGATTCCCTATACTGCACCATATTAAACTCCGGGTGTTGTGTATGTGAGAGAGGAGAGGACGGGATTCCCTATACTGCACCATGTTTAACTCAGAGAGTTGTGTGTGTGAGAGAGGAGAGGACGGGATTCCCTATACTGCACTATGTTAAACTCAGAGAGTTGTGTGTGTGAGAGAGGAGAGGACGGGATTCCCTATACTGCACCATGTTAAACTCAGAGAGTTGCGTCTGTCAGAGAGGTGCGGACGGGATTCCCCATACCGCACCATGTTAAACTCCTGGTGTTGTGTGTGTTAGAGATGAGAGGACGGGATTCCCTATACTGCACCATGTTAAACTCCGGGTGTTGTGTGTGTTAGAGAGGAGAGGACGGGATTCCCTATACTGCACCATATTAAACTCCGGGTGTTGTGTGTGTAGAGGAGAGGACGGAATTCCCTTCCTATACCTACCGTGTTAAACAAGGCGGTAAGGACCCTTAATTCATCCTTACCCCTTCGCCTTGCCTTGTTTGTATTTGTATCTTATCTTATTTCTTACGAACCTACTCCATGAGGTCCTGCTTTCCATTTCGGTGTCTGTTTCGCGTCCTCTTCCTTTACTGGATTGGCTCTAGTTGAGGGGTTGGAATACGACATCCCTGTCGCCGTCTCCGTACCTTTAAATTCCATTGTCTTTATAAATTATAAATTAAATCAATCCGTGCTTCCTTTAGAATTAAAAAACTAATCTCAAACTTTTGAAAAGACTGGAAAAGTATTTGAAATCAGCGGGGAATTGGGTTTAAAATTTCGCGGATTGAGGTTACTGCCGGTTTTTTAATACGTGGGACATTGAAAAGCTGCAAGTCACTCGGAAAATCAAACTTGTGTCATTCTGAATTCGGCCTCTCTTCTCTTTCTCGCTGTTCTGTCAGTGCTCTCCGTCTGAATTCTTTCATTCTTCGTCAGCGTTCTTGCGTCTACGTTCGGGGATTCAAATTTCGACAATTGAAGTAACCTCTAAATCTGCAGTGTTTTTTGTACCTTGAACTTTGTGTCCCTTTAGTTGGTAAGCCTCAGCATAATCATCAGAGCACACATTTTTCGTTTTTTGTTTTTGGTTGCAGATTCAAGATTTTTTCTTTTTATTTCAATTTTTGATTTTGTATTGTGTATCTGTCTCGTATGTATTGTGTATTGCATGTATGATGTTGTTTCTTTTATTTCATTAACCATAATTACAATTCACAATTGCAATATTTATTTTTTTAGTGTTGGTTCTGACTTTGCGCTTTGTTTTGTTTTTCAGATCACGGATCACGGACAATAAAATAGCTTAAAATGGATCGTTTATTGCGCTTGGGAGCTGCTATGCCCGGTGGTAAGTAAAATATAACTCAGTTTAAAATTTAAAATGTATTCTTCCTCTGAACTGTAACTCTGTATTTATATCTAAAGGGTTGGGACAAGGAGGTCCTCCTGCTGACGGACCCATCGTCGACACAGCGGAACAAGTATACATTTCCTCCTTAGCCCTATTGAAGATGTTAAAACACGGTCGAGCCGGTGTGCCTATGGAAGTCATGGGTCTCATGTTGGGGGAGTTCGTTGATGACTACACTGTCCGTGTCATTGATGTATTTGCTATGCCTCAGTCTGGAACGGTAGGGGTTTATGTTATTGATAGCAGATTGGGCGATAGTTCAACTTTTGCATCTGTATTAATGCTTTATGCTCGGTTGGTTTATTGTTATAGGGTGTCAGTGTCGAAGCTGTTGACCCTGTTTTCCAAGCAAGGATGTTGGATATGTTGAGACAGACTGGTCGGCCCGAAATGGTCGTAGGATGGTACCATTCTCATCCAGGTAAGATTCAATTAAATTAAGTTACCGTCTTGTATTTTTAAGTATTTTTCCAAAACGAAGGGGATTTACATATTATTATTGTGTATATTTATATTGGTAAATGTGTTTAATATTTATTTTATGTTTTCGTAATTAGGATTCGGATGTTGGCTTTCCGGTGTCGATATTAATACTCAACAGAGTTTTGAAGCTTTGAGTGAACGAGCTGTAGCAGTAGTTGTTGATCCAATTCAGTCGGTCAAAGGTATTTATAAAATAATTTCTGTATCTCTGCTTTAATAAACCTTACCTAATATACCTATATTATTATCTCGTTCTCGACCCAACAAGAATAGTAATCATGATTTTTTTGTGAACCAAAGGGAAGGTTGTGATTGATGCATTCAGATTGATCAATCCCAACATGATGGTGTTGGGCCAAGAGCCCCGACAGACAACTTCAAACTTGGGTCACTTACAGAAGCCATCTATCCAAGCTCTCATTCATGGTCTGAATCGTCATTACTACTCAATCAGTATCAATTACAGGAAAAATGAGCTGGAACAAAAGATGCTGCTAAATCTCAACAAGAAATCTTGGGGTGATGGACTTCGACTTGAAGACTACAAAGAACATTGCAGTTTAAATGAGAAGACAATGCACAGTATGCTTGATTTGGCGAAATCTTATAACAAGGTGAGCATTATTAAATACAGATTTGCTCTTTGTCTAATATGTCTTTTCTTTGCTGTGTCTAAAAAAATTATTTTGTACTTAACAGGCCCTGGAAGATGAAGAGAAAATGACCCCTGAACAATTGGCTATTAAGAATGTTGGAAAGCAAGATCCCAAGCGTCATTTGGAAGAAAAAGTGAGTTACCTACTTCTCCGAACTTGAATTCGATAATGTCATTTGCTTTATTCATGCATGTTTTTTAAACTAACATACATTTTTACAATTTGATAAACAGGTGGATCAACTGATGAGTGCAAATATCATTCAAAACTTGGGAGCTATGGTGCAGTCCATCGCTTTTAAGTAAAACATGAATATGTATCTGATGTTTTGTACTATTGCTATATATATCCATTAATGTAAACTAAACTTTTATAACACCGTATTCCAAAATATTGGTTTTATTGGGCAACTTATTCATATAAACCAAATCTTCGTTCCAAATGGAATATTCTTGAAGCGACTTTTTCATATTGATTGAGATTGAGAGTCATTGACATCTATCCCAGGTGGGACTACTTAATACCACGAATATTACGATGTATAGGTACATAAAGATTCGTAGTCTGGATTTAAATCAACATAATATAACAATCATAATGATACGATTTTAAAATCGTCACATAAATCACAGAAGGTTTTTATCCCAAGCCTGCTGATTGTTGGACCGCTTGAAGCTGCTTTTTGCGGGGTAAAGTCCCTTCTTGGTCGCGGATGGACCTTGATTAAAATACAAAGAACCTGGCATAAAATGATGATGAACTATTCAAAAACAAAGAAAGATTCTTAAAAAGCAATATCTTACTTGCATTGAAGTCGAAAAGATGAACTGCAACTTTAGGGAAGAAACTTGTTTTTGTCATTGTAGGTTTATTCCCCACCGTTCGCTGGCCAACCTGGTTGTTTCCCAAGTTTTTAAACATCAGCCTACCCTTTACAAGTAATGCACCCATTTCTAGGAGCAGTTGCATGAGGGGACCCTTTTCAAAGAATAAATATTCAAATACGAAAGGACTTAAGGCTTAACCTCAACTGCACAACTTTACGTAGCTATACTGTGGAGTGTTCCTTTACAACTGTGGTAGTATCAGAAACTGGGCAAAGACTTGGACGAGATATATAGCAAAAGTTGAAACTCAGATCACATCCGCAAATTCGAAGAAGGAAATTAATCTTAATCGGTATGTTTATCGAAATTTCATACTCGGCACAAGTTTGTACTTTTACTATGTATGACAACTTGACAACTTGAGGATAGCAAAAAGGGAAAACTTTGGATGCTCAATCTATCATTTACAATTACAGTTGAACCGCAGCCGTAGTCCTATCGATTTATACCTGCGAATTTAATAATTCATTGAAGGTTTGTCTTTGGTCAATCTACTGCCTCAGCAAAACTATACAATTATAATGTTGTGATGTGGTTGTAGCTAAATTGTAGCCAGAAAAGTGGTTTCTCCAATTTAGTATTATCGTAGTTTAAATTTGTGATTGCTATTTTTCTGCCGTTTTTGCTTTCATTTGGACAGTTTGCAACTCTAAACTTTTCATATTATCTCGAAATAGTTTAATTATTTACTTTGCACGGAAACTTCGAAATCCAATGAAACCATTCGTACTTACAAGTCGGGCCTGCTTGAAACAAAACCACTTTACCGTCTGCTATATTCATGAAGCGTTTTAATGTAGGATAGGAAATATTTATACCCACAGACCGTAGATCCCGGTTTAGTACCCCCGAAATAAAACCCCACTTTTGGATGCTTCAAAATGAAAAGAAAACCTCGTAAAATGTGTTTGCTTTTTACCTTACAAATTTCTTGGAATTAAAGAAGCTGCAGAAACTAAAATAGAACCCGAAACGCCCGAAAGGTACATCCCATTGGGATTACAAATACAGATTTCCGGTATCCAGATGATAGTCGAATTTTAAGGGGTTATTTTTGGGGGCTGGAATTGTGTCAAACTCATTCACAGAATTTTTCTGAAATACACCATTCTGTGACATTTATTTTCATACTACTACATATATATATTCTTTTTATCTTTCAGACTTTGTTTTTAATTTTCAAAAGTTTCAACGAATCGTTCCAAGGTTTCATAGAGTCATTAATATCGGGCAACGTTATTAACTATCAACCTGAACTGAACGAGTTTATCACTATAGCCGCTTCAATCGATCAACTTGCAGTACAATTCATTATGCTCATTAAATATAATTGTACCCGTCATTAAAGTAGAATTCCGTACAACCCTTTCGAAAGGATTATTATTTATCCACCTCCTTAGAACTGAAATTCCCTCCTATTTTTTACTGAAAGTGTCCTCCACTGTCCTGACCTCCTACTTAACCAAAATCCCCTCCCCATTTTAACTTAAATAAGCTCCTATAAAATGGTATAACCTCCTCCGAAGAAAATGGTATGAAATGAAGGCAAAGTTCAAGTAATCATATAATTCTAGAATCAACATCCAGATAAAGTCTCAAGATGGTTAATTACCATAATATATTCTTGTCTTTCTTTATCTCACGGTTTGCATATACGATAGATAACGGCATCCACCAATCTCTTTCTGATGAGTTGGCATCCCATGAAATCCTCAGGTTTTAGATTATTTTAGTGAAAATATATTTTTAAGCAAAAAATGGCAAGTCAAAGGTCACAAAACATTCAACTAAATCAAGATTCGGATTCTGAGAAAACAGATGACGAAAATGAAGTTCCTTGTCAAAAAAAAAGAAGAACGATTCACAATTGGATTTCTACGGGGGAAATGTTTCCCAATCTAAAAACGGCAAGGGCCCATGTTCAATACCAAAAAAAGTGGAACTATCGTAATCGAAAAGCTAATAAAGTCTTATTTGACTGCAAAAATTCAAAATTATGCTTAGCCAAGCTGTACTTAGACTTAAAAGGTAAATGTTACTACTTTAATTGGGTGAAGTTCGGGTTTTTAAGCATGTAATTCTATATACATATTTGTATTCGTATAGAAACGTCCGAAGCCGTGGAAATTTTTAAAACCGATGCAGATCATAACTGTATTGCAAAAACACATGGGCTATCTGACGATATGAAGGAAATTATTGATGATTCAATGAAATTTAAATCAACAAAGGCCATTCTGTCAGATCTTCGCCAGAAAGGATACGACCCTAAAACTAGACAAATCAGCAACTTTTGAAACCGACTATATACGGCAAGTACAGAGATGAAATTCTTGGGGACATAGGATTTCTCCAACTAGCAGGTACTACATATACAACTATCATCGAACTATTTAATTAAAACTTACATAACAAAACAAAACATATGCAAAACATTAGGTAGTGATGAGGAATTTGAAGCAGCTAAAATCCTGTGGAGCAAGAAGTGGATAAGCAACCAAACTGTGAGAGACTTCGTTGAATACTTTACAAAGGAGTACTTGGACCAACGATGTGGATGGCACGAAGGACATGCTTTAGGTTATGCAAGTACGAATAATGGACTAGAGTCAATAAATAACTGGATCAAAAAACACCAGACGTTTCGAATTAGAATGCCCATTGCCCAGTTTTTACAGCGGATGTTAAGCATCGCTGAGCAGTGGTCTCATGAACGAGATCCTGCAAGCGTCAACTGTAAACGATTCCATGAGGTACCAAACTACACCCTCCCACTTGTAACCAACGCTTACAATTGGACTCAGTTGGACCTACAAATAAAATTGAGGAATGTAGATGACAAAAAGTTGTACTTTATCCCTGCAAACGGAACCAAGCCCTTGCTAGAAAATGAAATCAACGACAACGACTACCTACGATTGCGGAAAAATCGATCATGGGGAAATTTTAATGCATATCGTTCCAGAATGACTCGATTGTGGCTTGTGGAATTCCATTCCTTGGATTGGGAAAAATCCACTTGCACTTGTAAGCCCTTCAAGAAGTTATATGTTTGCAAGCATATAATGGGCCTTGCAATTAAAAATAAGTTATTTATAGTACCTAATGAAGCAAAAACTGTTTTTAGTATTAAAAAGCGTGGAAGACCCGCTTTGTAATAAGAAAGCGTTAATTATTGAATAATACATATTTCATATAACATGTTTTGTTTTACATTGATATAAAGTGACCCACCACATGAGTGGCATATATAATTTTATCAACTCGATTAAAAAAGTCTATTTATTAACATTTTATATCGAGGAGGTTATACCATTTTATAGGAGCTTATTTAAGTTAAAATGGGGAGGGGATTTTGGTTAAGTAGGAGGTCAGGACAGTGGAGGACACTTTCAGTAAAAAATAGGAGGGGATTTCTTTTAAGTAGGAGGTCGATTAATTACAACCCATTTCGAAATGCCAATGTATTTTTTACCCGGATCGAACAAGGCCGGGACTTGAACTTTTCTATCCTTCAAACTTCAAATTATGTTACAATCTGCATTTATATCTAGATAAGGTGTCAAGGAATACTCATATGAAGTAGAACAATAAAACGAATTCACTTTTTATTGATCCTTAATTAATAAAAACATCTATGCTTTAAACAACCAATACCAATACATACAATTTTCAACAATTTGCCTAACGCATGCATGCGGTGGAAGTTGTGTCTTGGTTAAGCGTCAAAACAAAAGCAGCAAGTACTTTAACACTAAAATGCATATAGTAAAAAGCACATTTTCATTGACGAAAACACGAGTCTGCCAGGCCAGAGAGCCAAGGCATTCCACTATATTGTTTATAGATCGAGAATATCGAGATGCCCAAACTTCAAAGCGCAGTTAAAGTTAAGCTACACATTCTGCACAGAAGTACAGGGTATACAAGTACACTATGGGGATTTTTAGGTCAAATATGTGACGGTCTATGACCATTAAGGAGTCTAGTTATACCTTACATGTAATACATAACTCCAAGTATTATTATCTCACTAGTCTTCGTATTAGCGCTTAACTTATGCTTCACCTCTCTCATCACATATTATAATCTAACAGCCTTATCTAATCCTTTTATGAACCGTGACAAATTGTTTTTTATTGTTAAATCCTCATTAAAATTCGACTCTCAATTTCGGATATTCTTTACTCATTTACTAGAATCTAGATGAAGCCAACTTGGGACACAGCTCTGAACCTACTAATCGTGCTTGTAATTTTCAGATTCAATGCAATTATTTTAAGTCGTTAGAGTTAATGAGTTTTAGAGAGACAAATATAAATAGGGCATTTCCGATCCGGTGAATCGGGAAATCGGAACTTGTCATTAAAGATCCTTTAGGATGTCATAAAGGCGATCGAAACGTGTCTAGGTGCGTTATTTACGTATCTATCGCACTAAAGAGATAGACTTTCGTTTTTCAACCTTGGCCTTTTAAAGTTTTAACTTGATCTCAAAGATCCAAAACGAGTTTGTCGTGGATCTCGTGAAAGGTACGTACTTCTGATTCCTAAAGCAAATTCTAACGTTGGAAGTGGAACTGTATATGCGTATCTCACCGGCAACTAGCCCCTACTACCACTTATTGTAAAGCATAAACATAATCATGCTATGTTTTAGCATATTAATGGAAAACAATTATTTTTTTGCATCCCTATCCCCAATCTAACGGCCATTCGATACCGCTACCACATGATCACTGATATAATCATCCTACTTCATAATACATTACCTACAGCTACAACTACAACCTAAAATGATTGCACTTTAACATGGGCAAACGTATTTAGATTTAAAATCGCACCAACCAAGATCCCTTTTATCTTAGCCTATCTTTCATCGTTTCATCTAAGAATTTTGTCGTCGTTTCAAAGGAGCATGCTGTTCCTAATTGAACGTGATCCCATAAGACAAGAAAAATGACTCCTATTTCCCTTTGGATGAGAAGGAACGACAATTAGCAGAGAGTTATCCTGTTGGTTCAAGAAGGGGCTAGACTCACTAGGCAAGTTGGGATGTCATGTAAGGTAACTAACATGTAATGGATCTGGAAATAGGTTATTGGTTTAGTCCTACCTGGATTAGATGCTCTATACATCCTAATCGACTCTATAGCATAAAGTATGAGTTCATGGTTCTACTAAACCGAAGGCCAGATCACGTCAACCTCCTTTAAGACGACCTTAAGATCATTTGGATTGTGTTTTGATGCTTTCTTGTCAATAATATCCCTGTTGCCTTGAATATCCTAGAGAATGGCTGTGGTGAATATTTTGGTCCTTTGACGTTGGGTCTATAATGTCATGTCACCCTTTTTCATCTCAGTTTTATGAAACGGTTCCGTCGACAAGGACCTGCTTCCCTGAGTTCACAAGCTTTTAAACAAGTCGCTTGGACGCGATTTGACTTAAGAGTAGACCAGTTCGGCTTATCATCCATGACGCATCGGTTAGGAAGGGCCAGTTCTTATCCAACTTGCAACAAGGAAGGGTCCTCTGACTGTGGGGCTTCCAGCCTAGAGTAGTTTTTATTCGGTTCGGTGAAACGAGTGCAAATTGTAATATCAAGTTTAAATATATAGTTGACTTTAGTAAAACTGGTTTTGTTTAAAAATTGGAACATCCGGGTTTTTTAACTTCTTATTGTACCTGAAGAATCTAGAGAAGTATATCTACATACAAAATGTCGCTGTTTTTGGCTAAAATGCGGTCTTCCATTTCCAAGAAGACAGGACTCGACATCTCGTTTTTCGGGATGTTCGAAAACAAAGTCGGAGGTGAGTGGAATTTTATTGATTATTTTCGGTTTTATATTTAACTTCCGGATTATGTGAGCTAAAAAGTAATATTTATTGATTCATGGAACAAGAAATAATTTAAATGTTTTCATTTTTTTATAACTTATTGAGGAATTAAAATAAATTAGAATTAGTGACATTAGAATAGATATCTGAACTTGATTTCAATATGAAATGAATTGTCATGATCTCATGATGCATCTCATATTGATTTTCCTACACTAGTGACAACTAACTGAGCTACCGGTTTACTGAGCTATGAATTTAAACAAGTTTTGCATACTTTCGTGCTTGCATACATTTTAGTTGCATGTTCGTATGATTCTGTCCTAAACAATTTCCTATTCATAAATGCACATCATAAATGAATAGTATGAATGGATACCACATTTTTGTAGTAAAACAATCAAATCAAATGTTGAGAAAATTTTCTGTAAAGATTGGCCCAACATTTTTAATTGATACGTTTAGATTCATACAGCTTTGTCTTTGTAATGAATGTACTAAAGTAACAAATATTAGGTTTTCAATTTTGATTTTTAAATATTACGTCCTTAATTTTTCTCATAATTGCACCTTGTTTTGAACATCTAAACAAATTGTCAAATTGTTGGCTTTGGAAAATCTTACGTGATTTTACATTTACATACGAGTCAGTTTTGAATCAAATAAGTTTCCAACCATATACTTTCGAGAATAGATGATAGTCGGAACAAGGACAGCTAGGGGCTCTTGATCGTACATCCTTATAAAACTTTTTGCTCTTTTAGAGTAAATGGGCCAATCTTTCAAGTAACTATGTCATTCATTGGCATTGGAATTAAATCAATTGAGAAAATAAGTTTAAGGGAATACAAAGAAAGAACGAACTGACATCATTTTTGTTTTGTCTTTGTCTCCCCTACTCACTGCATCAATTTATGCGGTTGCCTTAATCTCTTTTAAGATACATGTCATTCCCTGTATTTCTCGTAAAGGATGATAATTGATAAGTCAATTAGTAGTTGTCCTCTGGCTACAAGGTGCTAATTAATGATCTAAACGTGCGTAATACAAAAACGTATGCACAAAATCCAGAATATTCCAGTCAGACAAACAGCTTAAAAATTAAAAAAAACCAAGAAAATGCTTTGTTTCTGATGTCAATTGTTACCTAACTGATGCCGTATTTAAATCCTAAGCCAATTTCTTCTTGTTCCTGAGTCATTTTTACCTGTCGGTACTTTGTATTTAACTTGCGAATTAAACAACAACTCGGAAAGAAGTTATAAAAGTGACTGAGAAATAATCTCATGCTGTAAATTTCGTTGTAATGCGATTTCCAAGAATTTCATACTCTAAAATTAAACCCTGCAATCAATAACAAAAACTCCCAGCTTCTACTATGTATTGCCTTTACCCACGGTGGGTAATATAATCAGTCATATTCTGTATTATAAGCATACATACGGAATAGGAAGGCTTATTTAATTTCAACATTACATTTGAATATACATGTATGGAAAAGTGAGAATTATATCAAAAGGCGAACTGTCGAACAACAGGGCAATCAACCTCTGAAGAATTGCGGTTTGATAAAAAAACGACTGGACTTTGAGTCTCCAATTGGTTTTAATCCACTATCCACGTAATGCTATTCAAATAAAAGAATGCACTTTAATACCTATTGACTTTCGTCAATACTTGAGCTATTAACTTTATTTTGGTATTGCTTAAATCGAGCAACTGCAATGGACATCAGATCATTTAAAACCTTTAACGATGAGGTGTTTAAATTGACGTATATTTAGTCGATAATAATTAAGTTAATTTTTTGCAAGCTTTACCAAAGCAAAGCTACACCATTAAAGTTTCATAAGTACGATGCGTTTAGCACTTGGTTTTACGTATTGGTAGAACCGCTTGTTAGGTTCATGTATTTACTCGTAACATTTAAAGCAAGAATTTAAAAAACATGACTGAAAATATTCTATTTAAATCATATTCATTAAAAAACAATCTTAAACTTAACTTTTTTTTTCATTTCTGAGCCTTTAAAAATTAATCCGTTTATCAATATCCATTTTTTTTAAACCAATACATGGATCAAGAAAACCTATCTTCCTGTCACCCATCCATTCCTCAAGCTCCAAGCATAAATTCGATTGTATTTCGAAGAACGTGATTGAGCTTAAGGAGATAGGCTAATAAACAAGCAAAAAATACACGTGTGTTCTGCTTAATCATACTAAAAGACCCAGACAGTTGTGCCTAGTTACTGTAATAAAAAATACATAAAGATAATACAGGATGCAATGCACGAATGACGATATGGCCAGGCCAGTCGAGTAGCTTACATCTTAATACGTTACATTATAAGGGTATCCATCACAATTTAAAAAGACAGTCTAAACTTAAACCTCATCTGTTATTAAGTCTAAGCCATCGTTCTGCATCTGTCTGCCACATCCCCTTGCAATTAAGCCCTTTGGGACTCAGACGAATGTAAAAATTTCCAACAACAATGCTACGATAGTCTATACTTAAAACCCCTTGGGTACAGGAGGATTTAGCTCCTTGAACACAAAGGAATATTTTCCTCTACACGACTACAAGGGCTCTTGGCCAACGCAGTTGTCCACTCTAAGTCTCAGGAAAAACATCTCTGTTTGTGGATCAAAGGACCATCACAACCTTGTACCTGTGGGGCTGGAACCAGTACTGAAGGTTTTAGCCCTGAAGTTAAAATTGGAGGAACAAAGACTCCAAGGATTTTTAGAACTATTTTCGGAAACATAATAAAATTACCATCATTGGCTCATCTGCAGAAAATTTTAAAATTAGAATCCTTAGATTTTGGGTAAAGGTCACCCTTGGACAGCCCAACCTTTACCTTTACCTTCCCATAAAAGGGTTTAACGTAGCTACACCTGAAACTCTAAGCTATTACCTAACACAGTCGAGAGAACGGGATAACCGTGATATCGGGCAAGAAGTTAACATTGAACTTGATGGTGAAGTATAAAGCGTCACTATCCTTATTATCATCATCGTATCTAGTTTTTTATTCGACTTTAACTACTACACCTTCTCTATGCATTTATTTTGCAAGACCAGAAGAGAAGAGACCGAGATCAGGATTCATTCCTATTCTGCCAATTCTCGTGTGAAGAGGAAGACTTTCCAGTAAACTACGTTTCCCATTTGCATGTTCCCTTTGTGGGCAGTAACAATTAAATTGTTGTTGTGTATGGGACTGACAGATAATCTGTTGCGATAATTTATAAGTATTTGTATACTAGTTTTTGTAAAGCCAATCGAAATATAAGAAACATAACTCTGGAATTGTATACAGAACGCTGAGAAATACATCCACATTAACATAAAAATCAGTGTTGGTACAGTAAGTGAGGGATTAAGTGTAATTTGGAAAAGTTGTTTAATTTTTTGAGAGTTTAAAAAAATGTCGAAACACGACACGATGGAAGATTCATGGACGATTACCAGTGTTGGGAGGATGGTCCTTAGGTGGTACTTCTTGACGTGGCTTTCAGGTGAATTTTTTGATTATTTCAATTCCTGTTAGGATTGTTGGTCGATGGAAGTGACTTCTAATCTAATCTGACTTTAACAGGAAGAATCCTACAACTTGAGCACAATTATTTATAAAACCCAGAAGATATTGTGCATTAAATCGAACGTACCAAACCACATCTTTCATTTATCTTAAAACAAGAAAAATCAGAAAATCATAGCACATTATTGTCCTATGCATCTGTCATATTTTAGGCAAAATTCTAATAAGTTTTGCAAAGTTGATGATATTTTAATATTGCTCTTGAAATTGAAAACCAATCTTGGTTTAAGTTTTCAGCATTTTTAAGCAATCGAAATCCAAAATAAAACGATTTACAATAACATTTAGCAAATGTTTTAAAAATTTTCAACTATAAGATTTTACTTTAGACAAAGATTCCGTCATTCCCATAATAACATAGTTTGGGCGTCAGTATATTTGTACAACAAAGAGAACCATCACATGATCCCATACAAGACTTTAAAAACATTTTCTTGGTTGAGTTACTTTTGGTTTCTTCGTATTAGTCTGAAGCCAGCCTTTTCGTTGCAAACTTGTTATCACATGCTTCTTTAACGGGTTTGCCCAAAGCTCGGCTTACGTCTTCATATGTTAAGAACTCATGCAAAAAAATTTCTTCGTTCTACGGAGTTGTGCTTCTATATTATTTTATTTCTACCAAAAGCTAGGATCTACAATTTGTAGTTCATTGCCCGAATTTTATAGCATGGTTAATTCGTAATTGAGGTTTTCCTTAGCTTTAGATGTTTTATTCAAGAAATTATAGAGGCTAGACCCTTTAAAATCATGAAATTATATCAATGATAGCGGCATTTTATGCTCGGAAAGGGTTTTTAATACTCGTGTGTTACAACGAAATATGTTTTCTCCACTCGCTTGGAAAAATATATATCCAAATAGATTACCGATTTTAAGTAAACCATTAAAAATTCCCAACTCTAATTACTGACGGACGGACGGAAACGTCTTGGGAATGCTTTTAAATGCGAAAATCCAACTCATTAATTTCATTTCATTTGATAAATACAACTCCTTACTTGGGGTAATCCCAATTGATAGCATGTCTCTTTTATAAAACGCGTTCATCTCAAATACTCGTCTGGACATTATACTTGGAAGAAAACAGCCAAGAAATCAGTAGCTTCGATCTCACAAAGTTGAAATTTGTACACAACAACATCGAACTCTAAAACTAAGTTTCGAATCTGTTTAGGAGTCCTAAAATCCACTACAAACGCATATTCGCCTAAATACGAACTTCATACATGAATCACCTCAAAATTGCACAATATTCTGACCCTAACACACAAACTCATTTTCAATGCTGTAGCATTCAACTTCATTCCTATCATCTCTCGTTGATTTTATAACAACAATTAAGCTAATCGTTCTAGCGAGCAGGCAAATGGAATAATGATTATTTTAACGTTTTAATGCATAGCAGTGGTCAGTTCAGAGTATAATCTGTTCTACTCTGTGGTTTAATATGACCTTCGGAGTTAAGGTTCAGGCTACCTTTAATGAATTATTTAATGTGTCATTATTGTTGCGATACCAAGGGGGGATTCCAGAGTACACATGCTTAAAATACAGTTTTTGCTCTTCAAAGAGTTCACAATTTTGGGTTTTCCATAGGTTTTTTTTTTACAAAAAAAAATAGAATTGAGATTTAAGAAGAAGTATGCAATTTCGTGACATTGACAAATTATACTCGGTACTTGTAGTTTTTACTGGAATTGTTGTATGTTAGATAACGATTTAAACCTGGTTTAAATATGATAAATGACCTCTACGGACTTATTGTAACTAGAATACAAAATAATTACCATAATCAAGACACTACTCAAGTTCATAAGGCGTTCGACTTGTCATTTGCTTTGATACTTATCGTCTGAAAATGATAATGAATTTCATAATTACAGTCTTACCCCAATTAGGTTAATTATGACCAGTAATTACAGATCAAGAGACTCTTTCCAAAATTGAAGCATCATTAAATTTAGAATTCTATCCCAGATTCGGTGCAGATAATTTTCAAAAAGCGATTCTTCCATTAATAAAACGCATTTATATTTTACATTTGAATAATCACCTAGTGTTAATTAAATATCTGCAGAAAACAGGCAAAAATCGTATTCTCAGTTTCCATATACATACACGACAAATGAAAAGGGCCAAGATCAAATTAATATACGATTATGACAGTTAAAAAACGTGAGCGATTCCTACCTGTCATTGGTTTGGCCATGGGAAATACCGATTTACATATTCCCTTACTGCCGTATGGAAGTCTGTAGACGACAAAAGAGATGATAAAAAAGGAGTTCTTCAAACAACTTTGGAAGTAAAAGTGATCTTCTATATAATAAGGAACCCAAGGTACTTGTGTACCTTTTTTACTACGATTAAAAAATACAAGATTACAACTACAAACTACATCCCTTATGATTCATTTACATTTTATGAATGATTAGACGTCACAATTTCATTGACCCATTATGGGACAGCAAATGTAGGTCAGAAGAATCGGGACTTGGTCAAGTCGAAAATTTGTTTTTTGCCGTTTAAAATCTAGACCCAGTCCGAGTGCTTTGGTAAAGAATTACGGATTTAATTTTCATTCTTACAGATACACATTTTAACTTGGAATAAGGTTAAAATATCCTCTTTTAATTTCGTTGAAAAAAATAAAAATTGAAATTTTGAAACGGTTCAGATTCGTATTTAAGTAAGCTTCTTCTTTGACTCACACTTTACGATTTGACAAATATTGAATATAGAGTTTGAGTTATGCAACCTCTTGTGATATGTTGTCTACGTTGTTAAAAATATATTTATGAACTGTTGACCGTAAAAATCAAAACCGTACTGAGGGTTCGGCTTTGTTCGTGTTTTTAATTCACAACCTAACTACTCAATTAATTAGCTTTCATTACCTTTTCTCATAACCGAATCGTGTCCTAATTCTGTACATGATTAGAATTGTCATCATAATTTAAGTCAAAATTTAAATAGCAAGCAGAGATTTCAATCTAGTACTAGTGCTGTTGACTATTCAAAACTTATTAAAAAAATTAGTATGTTGGTCTGAGGATAATATTACGAAAGCACCACTACATGTGTACAAAGCAAATGAACCGAGGGTAGAAGGGCGGATAAGGGACGAAATAACTTTCATTTTAATACTCGATTTTGATTGCATAAGAGTTGATAAACGTCAATCCATGTATGGCGACTGCAGTTGAAATTCTTAGCCAACAGTGCAGTAGGATAACAATAATAGTCTATTGATGATTTGGCAGTTTTTTTTGTCTTGAAGGAGCATACAAACCTCATCTAAAATTTACTGTATTGATTGAGGTGGATTTTTTAAAGATATTATAATCTCTTCATACCCGTTTAATACCTGAGCTAATTCATGCATAAATTAATATTCTGTGTATTTATTCTTAGACCTGGTTTTTGTGACTTGAGTTTGTGACGAAACCAGGAAGAGTTTTAGTAAATCCTGAAATCATTTTAAAAAATCTCAGATGCCAGTGCATCAAAGGCTCGTTTAAAACTGCGTTTGGTTATGCAAATGATTAAAAGCTTATGATAAGATGCCCTTAGGTAACTAAAATCATCAGTTTATGTTTCCTTATTTGCCTACTACATCTCAATTCCCAATACATTTGCTTTACAAATCCTCTAGAAAAAGTAATTATAAATACTCATCAGATTAAGATTCTTGAATATATTTGACAGGTATATAGGGAGCAATGCTGGTTTACGTGGCAATTAATTGTTTAAACAATAGTAGTGTTCAGTTATTATTAACCTAAGTGTGAACTAAACTTAAACCTGAAGATTATCAGGCAGGATGCATATTACCTTGAATTCTTTAAATACTGGTTTTATAATCCAGGAAATCATGTGCCATTAAATAACTAAAAATAAACATTGTAGAAACCTTTGTTCATAATATCGATAAATCTCGGTTAGCATCCTACAACTCCTTCGATTGAATTAAAAAAGATGTTCCTCCACGTGATGATATAACAATGGCATTCATAATAATATAATGTAATAGTTTCAGTACATCACGAAGTCATGAAACTAGTTACATTATTGACTCAAAGCCTGAACTTGTTACATTCCTCCTACTTGACAACGAGACTTGAACGTTGGCCTATTGCGAAATATTTTGTCGAAAATAGAAAGGAAAGGGAAGGTGATATTTAGGAATGAATTAACTATAAATGGAAGAGGAAATGATGATGATCATTTTAATGTCATTTTGGTGGTATTTGTAACGAGATTTTACCTTCATATATATGTCTCCAAATCTGTTTTCGAAAATTCTTCGTTTTCATTGTCATCTTAATACTTCTTATAATTTTAACATTTCAGCTTTTTTTTACAATATCAATAGTATTTAGACGACACTAAATTTAGAAGTTAAAATGGACAGATGCAATCAGTGTTTGAATATAATGATTTTTCAAAATGCAACTATATATGACATTGACAAAGGATAGCAGAATGCGAGTCTATTGATTTCCTAATTAAACAAACTGTTGGCTGTGCCCTTTACTGCAGCAAGGAAAGGGAACTTGATAATAGCTGGTTTAAGTTCCATGGTATATTTATTTTTAAACAAGTTTTTAGGCATTGAACCAAGACGAATCCATCATTAATTGACCATGTTGTTGATGATTATTTAAGTGTTTTGTATGTATATACCCAATCTGAATCAATAAAAAATTGATCCTTGATGAAAATATCTAGAATCTAGAAATTCCTGTAAACAATATTTATTTATTGACCTTTGAAATTTGTTTGTTTCAGTCGTCAATGCAACTTTTGGAATGGTAGCCGCATCAATCTTACGAGTCCTGTACAAACTTTATGCTCTCCTTGGATCTATAATTTTGGCCCTCACGGTCACATTCCCGAGAAATAAGACTCCTATACCTCCAATTGGAGACCGGAAACTATTGAAGCAAAGTGCGATCGAAATCTCAGAACAGGTAAAGCTTTTTATCCATCGTTTAAGGATCTCTTTGGGACTGGATTACAAAAACGATAATAATTGGTATCCCATTCAAATAATTATAAACCCCAACTTCAATTAAATTGGTATTAAAAAAATATCTGGACCCGATTAATTACAACAATGCCAATATGCATGTTGTCTTCCTGTTTGTCTTATCATTTCAAATGTCACATTTCACAAGATCACTATAGGTTTTCTAAAATCAGTATCATTTTCTTGTATGTTTGGGAGTAACCTTAGACCAAGTGCCATTGCTATTTTCATGAATGATAAAACTCATAACTGGTTTCTTATAGACAGCTCCCAATAACAACCTTAGACTACAAATGCAGTATATTTACACAATGCGTAGACAAACTATACTTTGTGCATACAATCAACCGATGAATAATAACAACAGTTAAAAATATGGTACACAAACATACACATGTAAAAAAACATTTAATAGACACATTATAGTCCATTAAAATTACTTCGATAGCGTTTATCATTAAAAGGATCTCACACAAGTCCTTGTGGCCACTTAAATGTATGTTAACGCATTCCAGATTCAGCACAGGTAAATGATGAATGTAGAAGCTCATCGTTAATCAAGTGTTACTATTTGATTAAATTTTTAGCACAGCTTTGTAGCTTGTACATTAACACGTACACTCATAAGGCCTGGTTGAGCATTTAAGTTTCCATGTTTTGATTCAAGATTTTGGGGATAATCTGCACAGAATTCTGTTATCCAATTTGCAGGATTGCACAATCGCATTCTTAATTCGCTTTATGAGATATGAGAGATTGAGATGCAAGTCGTACTTGCGATATTATATTATGTGTTGTGCTATATATTAAATGAATTATTAAGGATGGAGGCTACAGCAATTTTACCAACTATAACATGGTTAGTTATTAGTGATGGTTTGTTTTTTTAACAAAAACTTAGGAAAGTAACTCAAACGTGAAGGCCAAAGCAAATCTTAACATTTGAATCATGGACTACTTTGAGTTTGCACTAACAAATAAATTATAGCACCAACTCGACTACCTTCTTCGTTGCATGATGCCTGTCCCTTTTTGTTTATCTCATTTTTTGTTTTTAATGTAGCATTCTATTAGTTTGACCATTTAATTAAGGGTTAAAAATTAAAATCCTCCAGATAAGTCGATTTAAGTTGCATGTGACATGTTATTTCAACTCTGCTAAAAAGATGCTAGTAGATACGACCAGACCTTTACCTTCCGCAGGGACTTAAAGGTCAAATTTAAGATTTCAGACGATGAAATGAAGGTCAATAAAATTACGAATTTATTCTCAGTATTTTGTATTACGCACGACAATCGTTAATTGTTAATAATTATTAGCATTGTAAGAGTTCCCACGGTTGATGATCCCACGAAAAGTGCAATAATATTATTGTCTAGAATTTGATTCATGAATATGGCTGTAAAATAGTCAGATTCTTAGAATTTGTTGAGATGCTAATCAAGAGTCCTTGTCGAAATGTTTTCAGATCCGAAAGCGTCAAATAACATCGGAGGAAGTTGTAACGACATTTATAACCAGAATAAAAGAAGTTAATGGCCATATTACAGCCTTAGTCGACAATAGGTTTGACTTGGCTATAGACGAAGCCAAGAAGGTTGACAGACTGATCCAGACTGGGGAATTCGACGAGGGGGAACTTAAGGACAAGTTCCCACTTTTGGGGGTTCCCTTTACAATTAAAGACTCTTTCTGCGTCGCAGGTACTGAACACGTTTAATTAACCAATTAAGTAATCCATGACTTCACTTTTAAAGTGCATTTTTAATTAAAACCTTCGTTCCTACAACCATTATAGGACTGAAACACACGGCAGGCCTTCATCTGCGGAAGGACCTCACGGCCCCGCAAGATGCGGACGTTGTCAAAATCCTTAAACGCGCCGGGGCTATTCCACTCGGGGTTACTAACGTCTCCGAACTTTGCATGTGGTGGGAGTCTGTCAATACCGTTTATGGAAGGTCGAAGAATCCCTATGACACGCGCCGTATTACTGGTAAATACTGTTTTTCTAGGGATTTTTTGTGGTTCATTCAGCTAATTGTTCGCATGTTAGGCTTCAAAATTTTCATTTGCATATGACCATAAAATAAATCAAAGCATTTTTTTTTAACTTTTAAAGGTGGATCGTCCGGAGGGGAAGGGGCACTTCAGGCAGCAGCCGGTAGTACCTTCGGAGTCGGGTCCGATATCGCAGGATCCATTCGAATGCCATCCTTCTTCTGTGGCCTTTTTGGTCATAAGCCAACTACTGGATTGGTTTCTAATTGGGGACAGGTGAGAGGAGAATTTAGAAGCTGAATTTGCATAATTAATAGCCGGGTAGCAATAGGCTATTGCTAAAATAGCAGAAATATGGTATTAATACCATATTTTTTAAATAGGTTCCCAGTGGTAAATTATATTTTCACGCAAAAGAGGGTGGGGATTTGTTTCGAGGGGCTAGTATATCCTAAATTAATCCAGTGGTCAACCAAATTCTGTGTCACACAGATTAATTTTAAATATCCGATTTTCATAACACATTGTCTTGTTTCTCTCCTTTTAATTCCAATAAGAACCTTTTATCGTTTTTTAAATCATGAAATCCCATTGTAACCCTATAAAACTGTACTCCAGGTCCCAGAAACCCACGGTAGACTCGCCGAGCTTCTAACAACAGGGCCAATGGTCCGTCACGCCGAAGACCTGCGGCTCATCTTTGACGTAATGGTTGGAGAGAACTTTAACAGAATCAACAAAGTTCCTGAAGTGAAGCAAATTAAGATTCTGTACATGGAAGATGATGGTGGCAGTCCATTAGCAACTCCAATCCATTCAGAGCTCACAGACTGTGTCAAGAAGAGTGTGCAACATTTAGAACGACAACTAGGAGTCAAGGCTCAGGTATGCTATGTTCGTTTTGTAACTTAAAACTCTCATTTTTTAAAAACAGTTTCAACAGGGGCAACCAACTTGTATTTCAAAGCACATTTAAAAGCAAAAGTGCAATTTGAATAATCATCCAACTGCATCATGGGATTTCTTACGTCTTATTCTTATTTTTTTTTATTATAACTCACTTACCGTCTGCTCTTTGTTATCTCGAAAAGATACCTTCACGGTCTCACTGATTTTTATATCAAAATCATCAATTTGTAAGATGAGATTTGTCTCTACTGTCTTGCTCTTTTTTCAAGCCCTTAACAAAGACTTTAAGAGAAAGCACTGGACGGTGACTGCAATTTGTATCATTGTATCTATAGCAGAGCAGTCGAGAGACCTAACCTAACTTAATAAAAATTAAGCCCATTCTGAGTTGTTTGTTATGATGAAATGAAACCCTGAGAGGATGTGTGTAATACCTTTGCGAATGTCTATCCTTTAGAGATGTATTAAGAAATTATGAGTCGTATTGTTATTCTATACATCCTAATTAAATTACCTGTACAAGTCGTAATTGCAATTAGTCTTGAATACAGATGATTTTCCTTTCCGATGCATGTGTTGCGAGTTTTTTTTATCCATGCTTAATTAACGTATCTAATTTCAGAGAGCGAATATCAAGAAGTTATACCACAGTTTGGAAATCTGGGCTCAAACAATGTGTGGAGCTGGAGCAACTCCCTTCTGTGAGGAATTGGCTCTTAAAAAGGGCAAGGTATGCATGCAATGCAATTATGACAGAAATGACGAATTAATCTAGAATACCGTGTCATATTTGATTTACATTTTAATTTTTTTCAACAATTAAGGTCAACCCTCTGTGGGAGTTTGTAAAGATGATCTTCAACAAATCGCCTCATACTTTCCCAGCCGTTATTCTTGGGGTTGTTGAAAAAATCGCCTATGCTGGAAGGATCCTTCCAAGGCACAAGGAGATGATTGAGCAGGGTTACATATTTGCGAAAGAGTTTCAGGTAAATATTATTATGATTTGATCTGTGTTTCTTATTTAAAATTTTAAAATAAATTGAATTTTAATTTTTATGGGGATTTATTTCGGGGAGGGGATGAGCAAATTCAAAATTTACATCAGAATTACATTGTATAACTTTTTCGTAAAGTCGAGCAGAATTTTTCTTGGCATTGTTAGCATTGGGGAATTATTTCGGGGGGAACGTATATAATTCCACTAGTGCCGTTGATTAAAAACTGTCGGGAAGGATGCATGTTTATTACAGGACAGGGTTAATTTAGAGATTTACGGTAATACTGTGAAATTGTTTCCAAAACTAAATTTAAACTTACTTTTCAGGAACTTCTAAAAGACGATACAATCTTTGTCTATCCGACTCACCCAACCACAGCACCAAGACATCACGAACCGCTGTTCCGACCCGCAAATTTCTCATATTGTGGGATATTCAACGTCCTGGGACTGCCAGTGACCCAAGTGCCCCTTGGCCTAGCGTCAGATGGACTACCACTCGGAGTTCAAATTGTTGGGGGAATGTTCAGCGATCATTTAACGATGAAGATCGCAGAAGAGCTTGAGACAGCCTTCGGAGGGTGGGTTCCACCGAGCTAAAGCTCAATTTAATCCTAACTAATAAATTAATTAGAGTCTGATTATTAAATTACGCCAATACAATGCATGCCACACAAGTAGGAAATGCAAATTGTTCTATTTAAGGATCTTATATGTACGACAATATATAAATCTGTTAGTCCTATTTCGCGTTGGATGTATTTTAGGGAAATCGTGATAAAGCGTTTTAATTACAAATAAGTAGTTAGGTTAGAACTAATTATATGTCTTTGGTACAATACCAGGCCTTATGATAATTAAGCCTGTGTTCAAGGGGGGTGCGTTTCTAAAGTTTAGGCGTTTCATTTGCGTTTCAGAGTTTTAGGGAAAAATATTTCTTTTAAACCTGATCCGAATTTAATGCAATATAGATTATTTTGGGAGAACTTTTCCTATCACTGTTCAATAGTTTGTATTTTATATGTCTTCGTTATTTTGTAGATTTTTTAGAGCTATTTTTAGCACATGTTAAACGGTTGGGAATGACTGTTTCCGAAAGCGATGTGATTGATCAGTTGTAAAAATTAAGCCAATTGGTTTTGATGGATACTCGATATATAGGTAAACACAGTATGGGATATGACCCGAATTATGATTGTTAAAGGCTATATAATACTATCGCCGAATAACTGTAAATGTGTAAACTCTAAGTCAAGATGTAAGTATGACTTTTAAAATCTTGGAGGGTTGCTCAACATTTTCTCGAACATGAATCATTAAATCATTGATCGTTCCAGATTTAAGCATAATTAATTTGGCAAGTATTTGTAATAAGCTGTGAATTTAAAAGCAATGCTCTAGGTTATTTATCAGTGCATTGTTTTGAAAGCAAATAATGTTACGAGATGCTAAAATATCCTAGTTTAGTTTTATATTCAATGTAAAAAAAACTTTTACAACTAAAGAGGATTTAATGATTCCTGAATTTATGGTTAAATTCTCGAGAAAGACATTTGTGTTGATGTTTAAATATCGTCCCTTCGATTAAAGTTGATAACAATAATTTTTCATGACTGTAAATTATAATAAAAATTGACTTTTGAAATAATTTGTCTAAGAATTTTTAAATAGGTATCATGAATTGCTAGGATTTCACTAACAATTGACATTATGGGTGCCCATCGATTCAAGGGATAATTAAAACATTTGACGAGAAAGCTTATGCAAATTAAACTACAACATAACTTGAAGACATTTATTAATAAATAGCACACGTAAATCTAAACAGTCAACTATTTAGTTGGTCCGCCCAAATAACTGACTTTACTAATTACGAGGGATGATGTATTTCAGTATTTAAGTACGGTATTTATTTACTGTTTAAAATTAAACCAGTTAAAATTAAAAACAAGAAACCAAAGAATCTGTTTCTTAGTAAAAAAAAAAAATTAACCAATCATGGTATCAAAGGTGAGTACAATACCTAATATTCTGGACGTTTGGACTAAAATTCTTTCAATTCAATTACCGAAACAACAGTATATTATTTTGTTTAAATTAATTCTTCATGAATGTATCTTTTAAAAATTAACCGAATGATGCACTCCGAGTAGGTCTAATGTTAATAATTCGATGACCATCCCAGCGGTCAGTGATGTCACAACAGTACCCAATCAGCCGAGAAATAAAGCTTCGTTTTTTTCGCCTTCCATGACCGTTGCATCGAGGCATTCCCTGTATATCCCTTTCTAATTCCGATTGCGACATTTTTCTCGGACTTCCACAAGCATTCCGGTTACAGCTTTTTATGCTACAGGTTCCACCGGCACAGTCCACGTTAAAGGTACTTTGTCCATGATTCGACTGCACTGACTGTTTGAAATTTGACTTATGGGAGCATCCGTTCTGGTCGCAATGACGGGACCAACTTGAGCTAGAACGTCGACTTCCAGCGGACTGGCGACACCAGTCTGGAGGATTGGGTCCATTGTAAGATTTATTTGTACAAACTCCGTTAGTACATTGATGGCTACTGCAACTGTAGTTCACACGCCGTTTTGAAATCGCGTGATGGCCGTCTTGTTCCTATGAAAGAAAGTTGGTGTTATATATATATATATAAAATACACAAGTAAATAATACTCCATTAAAATGTTTTAAAACATAGCAATTTCTATACCGAATATTGGAACAATGGCACGAGTACAACAATGACACTGAAAAGTTGAGTAAAGAGTTTCATTGCGTTTGATTTAATTACTAATCACAACAGCGATTTTTTAGTACTTTAATGAAGGTAAATTCGACCATGGCTTTTATTAAAAACCCTTATCTTTTCAAAGAAAGTTGTTGGACGCATGTTTGGCATTTCATTGACGAAGTGTTACTTTTGGTTAACCTGATTTACGGTTTGTTAAGTCATCAGTCCAACCGAAATTATGTTGTGGAGTAAACGGTTGACTATAAAATATGTTAATGCTGTTGAGTAACTTGTTGACCTAACGCCTTTATTTAGTTTATACACGTCATGACGTCAATAATCAATAACCGAGTAAAGATAAACCGGAAATGGTTTTGGTTTTAAGAGTGGGTTCTTCATTTCCATACAATACTTATATCGTTTAATCGTTTATACAGCATAATAATTAATAATATGTGCTCTAAGATACACACAACACGCAACGCAACAGTTTGAGTAATAGTATGTCTATGGGCAAAATTAATTTAATAGTTTGTCTTAATTTATAAGCTAATGCAATTGCTTGATTAATTTGAATTCTAAATATTACAAAGCCATTAATAAAACATTCGAGAAAATGGGAGCTATTTTTTTGGGCCGAAAATAACTCAAAACCTGGAGAAAGGGGTTTAAAAATGCATCTTCATATTCAATACACTTTATTTGTAATTTTTTTTTATTTGCTTAAAATACTCAATACTATTCCATGTTGTGTCAAATAGATAATTTTCCATACATTTTCATAATTCTTCAACGAACAAGAATCGTTATGAAACTTAACTGTAACTGACTCAGATATTGTGAGCTAATCAATTGACACAGTTGTCGTTACGAGTTTAAGTAATTTCCAAACCCGTAAGTCAATGTATTTTCTAGTACAAGGCTTGTTGTCTGAGCCAAGTGAGCCAGAGAAAGGCTATAATTTATGATGAAGTTCAATTTGCAATTTTTGTGCATTTATCTTCTGCTTATTGAGACGGAAATACTAATACTAATATACGAGGTCTGTACATTAGTTAATAAATTGACTAAATCAGTTTATAACAAACTGAATGTTTATCCATGTTTTTCCATGTCACTGTGGCATGCAATACATCATTTTTCATGAATTTTCATGATTCTACCACGAATCTATCTGAAACGCCTTGACTGTAAGAGCTACGAACTAGTTCTTCATGCTAGATAACTTTAAATACATATAAATATGACATAAAATCGATTTTTCATCAAAACCAATATAATATAACCCGTTAGTGAGTTCGAATCAATAAATTATTATGGCCTATTCGTGGTTTTATGCTTTCATAGACTATAGACTCAAGACTCAACAAAACCGGACTCAAAACAGGAACGAACAGAAAGGCTTTTATTGAGTACAAGTCGGAAATGTTCCCATTCAAATTCGCAAATCAATCCGTAATTGAATTAGCAGTGAAAGATCGATCAAACATTGTCCACTACGATTTCGTAGGTTCGAAATTGGAATCGATAAGTTGATTTCCGAGTCATGTTTTTGTACGGAGAAAGCAAGCATCATAAAGTAGGCTCCGTGTCTGGTACAAAAGGAGATGGATTTTGTGCTGGCGGTTGCTTTAAGGAGAGGGGAAAAAGATGGCGTTTTCCAGAACTGGTCTTCGTCTTCTAACCTCCTCCTCTCCAGTTTCTCCAGCAACACTCAATAAGACAACAAGTTGTTGCTCACACTTCTTTCTCCGACCCTCCTCACTGACCTCTCACCTTTCCACTAAGGTCAGGATGGAACAACCCGCAGGGTCTACAGGGCAGTCCGCGCAATCCAACGATAAGCTAGCCCGGCTGGACAAGAAATATCAAGGTCTAGAGGAGAATGTCTGGTAAAACTTTGCAAAGATCTTTTCTTTCATTTCATATTCAATTAATAATTGAGTTAATTTAATTGGATTGTGAATGGAAATGCCAGAGTTAATGCTATGTATTTGACAGGGTGGAATTCATAGAGCTAAATGCGAAGCTCAAGCCGTTGAACCTCGGACAAGGTAAGAAAAAATCCTGATCAATACTACTACATATCACATATCAAAGATGAAGATATCGAATAAATATAGTATGTAGTAATAATAATAACAAATAAGGGTTTCCGGACTTTATGCCCGCGGAAAGTGTGGTCAAGAAACTGGCAGAAACGTGCGACCAGGAGGCTAATCCCTTATTACATCAGTATACGAGGTCTATGGTATGGAACACTGGAACGACAATGTGCAATGGAATTTATTTTTATTTATTTGATAGGAAATTAAGCTTTATCAATACTTTCACTTTTGTGTTTGTAGGGACACCCAAGACTGGTTTCCGCTCTCGCAAAATTGTATTCCAGACTTATTAGCAAAGAAATTAACCCTATGACCGAGGTTCTTATAACGGGTGGAGCCTATGGATCTCTATTTTGTGCTATTATGGCCCACGTGGGACCAGGAGATGAGGTTGGGAATTTATGCAACCGGTGAAAGCCAGCTTTCTCTGCATATGGAGAATGTCGAGATTTAGGTTTTTGAGTGAGTGAGGCGTAATATTTGGTTTGTTTTAGGTGATCATCATCGAGCCGTTTTTTGACTGTTATTTCCCTTTGGGTAAGTCGTTGTATATGGGTCACTTTGTTTAATTCATCAATTTACTAACGTAACCAAAATGATGTTATTTAGTTAAACTTGCGGGTGGAACAGCCAGATTTATATCATTGCGACCTAATGATCCCGAACAAGACACTGCCGCCAGCTGGAAACTGGACTCAGCAGAGCTTCGGTCTCTGTTTAATGTGAACACGAAAGCAATAATTCTAAACACTCCAAACAATCCGCTGGGAAAAGTATTTACTAGAGAAGAATTGACGGTAATTTAAAAATGTTTTTGTGTACTTTCTATTTATAAATAACTGTTTTATTAGATATATTGTTTACAGACGTAACTGAATTAAGAATTAACTACATTTGTTGTTTTAATTGCAGGAAATTGGGGAACTTTGTAAAGAATTTAACGTATTAGTGATCAGTGACGAGGTGAGTAAAAATGAATGAAGGGATTCTGTTGTCTGCCGACTTACGTCCCTAACATTACTATTACCAAATATCCGTTAACTTTTTAACCTTATTATCTTACTGTATTCTTAGGTTTACGAATGGCTAGTTTACGAAGGAAATGACCACGTGCGAATTGCATCGTTACCCGGATTATGGGACCGCACGATCACGATTGGAAGCTGTGGAAAGACGTTTTCACTGACGGGCTGGAAACTGGGCTGGAGTGCGCAAAACTAAAATACAAATTATTAATGTTTGACAAAGAATTAAAATTAATGATTTTAAGGCTTTGCGGGCCACGAAGCTCTAACCTAACCTAATAATATGATTTTAAGGCTTTACGGGCCACGGAGCTCTAACCTAACCTAATATAATATGATTTTAAGGTTATGGTCCTGCCCAGCTAATCAAAAATATGCAAGTTGCTCATCAAAACTGCGTTTACGCGTGTCAAACCCCAGGTAAAAATCTAATTTTTTTAAATTTAAGTTATTTAAGTAAATTTATTGTATTACTCGGATTTTCGAAAAATCCTTCAAAATTATTCCAAGAGCATTGGTTTTTAGTAAGGTAGCCAAAATTTGGTGTACCATAATTGATCGAGTGTGACCATAGCTCCAACATAGAGCTAGTCAATATAATTTTCTGATATTTTTTAATCTGACTTCTGAAATTTGTATTGATTTAGCAGTTTAAATTTAATTTATTTTACATATTTTATCATAACAGGTCAAGAGGCCCTTGCAGTAGCGCTAGGTCCGTCTTTCATCATTTATATCCTTTATTTGAACCAATTTGGCACACTAATAAAGTATTCAATTAATTTTTTTTATAGAAAAGGAAATTAAAAGGCTGGGGACCGACAATTCCTTTTTCACTAAAATGGCGACAGATTTAAAAAGTCGAAGAGACATGATGGCCAAAGCCATTAGGGATACAGGAATGATTCCTGTTGTACCTCAAGGTGGATATTTCATGCTTGTAAACTGGAGACCATTAGGTAAAAGAATAAACCTTTAAGCATTCGCAAAGTTCAATACATCAAACTTTTCAAATTTTTTTAGATGCCAAAGTGGATTTAAGTGGTGAAACGGACAAATGGGCCGACTATCGATTTGTCAAATGGTTTGCCAAAACCTTCAAACTTTTGGGTATACCTCCATCAGCATTTTACAGTGAAGACCATAAAAATCAAGCGGAAGATTTTATTCGTCTTTGCTTCTATAAGAAGACCGACACGCTACAGCAAGCTGATGAAATTTTGAAACGTTTTAAAAACTCATAATACGAGCTAGTTCCGTAGTGTAATGAAACTCAATTCCAATTATACCATCAAACAGCAAAGTTAAGAGTATTTCCCATGCCAAAACCGAATTTAGACCCCGGATCGGAAATTATTTTTGTTCATAATTAGAACTCGTGTTTAAATATTTAATTAGATTTTACAAATTGGCAACATGAACGAACCAGTAAATCCGAGCCTTTTGAAGAAATAGATCTTACCAAATCACACCACATTGCTTCGCCGTTTGCTAAAATTAATGTAGAAGGGAAGATGTAAAATGCATAATATTAAAGTAAAAAAATAACCGTCATCTACTTACCTTATTCTTTAACAATAGTAACCGTGAAATAAAAACGCAAGCCGTTGGTATTCTTAAATACGATGAATGTTCATTCCAAAGAGTGTTCCAGTTACTTTTAGTAGTCATAAGTGCATTCCACTTTTAGTTATCATAGTTATTAATTGTCTATCGAATCTGGATCAGATTCGTCTGATTCTCGTGAGCCGGGATCTCCTATCAATATTATAGTACGAGATTATATATTATAGACCTGTGTAATAAATCATTATTAATACATTACAATTACAACCAAATTCCTGGGAACTAATTTGAAATCAAAGTAGAAATTGCAGGTCCGTTGAATTATATTGCATGCATTATTTCTGAATAGAAATGACGCTAACCATATACTACTCTATATAAACTTTTTGTTCATCCGGTCGATTTTTCTCTTGCTCAACTCGAAGAGATGAAAAATAGAGGATAGGAAAAGTACAAAACCCAAGGGTTCTATTTCTGACACTTAACAAAGTTTATCAAAGTTCTGCCAGTTTTTTCACCCAAAAAGTAATAAAATGTGACTTTTTGGTGACAAAATACGCATAATCGAATATATCAGCCCTCGAGACTACATACTACATCCGTCTTAAAAAACCCAAGGAGAGTGAGAATGTGATCATCTTCATAACGATGGATCTCTTACAATGTTCCAATTTACAGTGTAACGTAAAAGGAAGATGAGGGCAATGCCATCACATCTCACATCGATCTTCACTTTTATTCATCAGCCTCTTATTCAAAACACGTAGTAAAGTCTCTGGAGGAAATATTTATATACACACTACATCATTTTACTGTCCTTTTTACTTCCATGAGTTTATACGGGATATTACCATTTTTGACAATGCATGACTCCATACGACGATATGGCCCAAATTCATGCAAATTACTATAATATATCACGCATTATTAACAGCATAAATCCAATGTATGTTTCATTTAATATATGAAACAGCCCGAGCTTTACATATCCTTCACATGTACATTCTTCTTGACTGTGGACCCATTTATTTATCTGTGCCTTCCTGAAGTCTGAACTCACGTTTAAATAAAAATTACATCATTGACACTCACGAAAGTCACGAATCTCACGATATTCGTTCCCAATCTCATTTACTTCATTTATTCAATTACTGTCAGTCACTCCACTACAGGTTTGAGGTTTATTACAAGTAAGTACTCCTGTTCTGTTAGAAAAACCCGATTTTTGCTCCCAGTTCAAGTGTCAATTAGAATGCCATTAAAAAAACGATTGGATTTTCCATCTCGATTCTCTTAAAAAAATAATTATAGCTCATCCCTGCTGTATTCTATTCTATTTGCCAATTCCAATCCAACGGTATCGAACACTATATTATTATTGACAGAATACAGATACGGTATCGACCCATTGTGGTTAGCTTGTTATCTGTCTGCCTCTCATGAATTCAGATTCTGTAGTGTATTTGATGAGACTGCCTAATTTATTTTCTGGACTTCCATACAAGATTTTACATTTAGTTCACATTCCCGATCCCAAAGAACCTTGGCGTATCCAAGTTTCTAAATATTCGGGTTTTCAGACTTAAATTTTCCACCCGAGTATCTAAAACGGAGAGGAATTTCTTCCTTCAAAATTATTCCCCACAGCTATATATTCAACGTCTACAAGTTTAATAAATCATTTCCGAATTCCATCCCGTCTTGACCGACTTCTGCCTCTGCCATATACATAATACATACTATACTCCATAGTAAATTGTAGCAGGAACCTGGACCAAGGAAGGGCATCTTAAGGAAGACTTGGACTGAAAGAGCCGGATTCAGGGAGCTCAATTTTATTATTAGAATTTAGAATGGCTGCTGAGACGGGAGAAAGTTCAGATGCTGTTATCAAACGCTTCGTTGTGGATTCCAAATATAAGGGCCTGGAAAGCAACGTCTGGTAAATAAATGGAAATAGAGGGGGTTATTATCCTCTCATAAGATTTATGAAAAATGTGACAAAATGTGTTTATAATGTACTTTTTATATATTTCCGAAAATCCTGGTGACCTTTCTCTCCTTTATAGGATCGAGCTGAATAGTTTGAACGATGTCTTGGGAAACTGCGTCAATCTCGGTCAGGGATTTCCTGATTTCCAACCCGCACCTGATATTGTGGCTGAGCTGGAGAAAGTCTGTAGACCTGACCCAGCTTTGTATGACTTACATCAGTATGCAAGGGCTTATGTAAGTTCAACTTTTGTTGATCTATAGTTCTATATGTTCCTGGTGAAATAATCCCGTTATTTTTCCCCGATATACCTACCTCCTTCTTTGGAGGATTACGTGAGTTCCCTTTTCCCTGGCAAAATCTTAGCAGGATCCTTAGAAAAGGATTCAGGAGTCAGGGTTTCAGATTTATGCCAACTTGAGAATATATTTATTGCACATAAATCTTGGGGAACAGGGAACGGGAGCCCATTACCGTTCCTCTTATTTACTGGGTTGGTCTTTTATTGCGGGGTGGTTTGTTAGGAACCGGAATTGGTATATTGAAGTCGGGATGGCTAATGAAACTGCTAAGATCTTATAATTCTTTGCCATTGTCGATTATAGCAATTAGATAAATTAGGGCTGTAGTGGATATATCTATCCTTCTAGGAGGCTTGGAAAGACTTACTTTTTATGCTATATTGGTTATTTTTCTTTCCGGTTTGGTACACAGGGTCATCCTCGGCTGGTCAAGGCAGTGGCCGCTTTTTATTCTGCTGCGATCGGGAGGACAATTGATCCAATGACAGAGGTCTTGATAACGGGTACGATTTAGGGCTTGAAAAAGAGTTTGAAAAACAGCAAAAATCAGATTATTTTTGTAAAAATCGGTTATAATTTTGCGAATATTCTATGTAAAGGTGGAGCGTATGGGGCACTTTTCTATGCGATAATGTCAAATATTGGCAAAGGCGACGAGGTCGGTTTTATCCTTCTGTTTATTAGTTATGAAGGAGTTAATTCGGAGCAATTATAAAGGTTTTCGCCCATAATTTTACATGTAGGTAGTAATAATAGAGCCCTACTTCGACTGCTATGAACCGGTAAGGCAGCTATGGAGGCGTTCTTACGACATTTGTTCCGGGAAAACCGTTCCTACGACATCCGTTCCAAGCGAGATCAGTTTCAAACTAATACTACTATACTGTCAGATCACTCTGTCTTACTAGTAGTATGTACCTTAACGTACCAGTATATGTAGGACATTAAATGGTGACAGTAGTATTTGTTAGGAAGGGGTGTCACTGGGAATGGTTGTCCAGGAATGAATGTCGTAGAAACGTTACGATGCGCTTGAACGCTTGCGATGAAAGATGGTTCGACTAGCTGGAGGGACTCCGGTATTTATCCCATTGACAGCAACTGGGACTTCCATCAATTCTTCCGAAAACTGGACTCTGGACATGAAGGAGTTAGAGAAGATGTTCAACTCAAAGACAAAGGCCATAATCCTCAACAGTCCCAACAATCCCTTAGGGAAAGTGTTCTCGTTGGAAGAGCTGAATGTAATCACTAATCTCCTTAATACTCCTAGATAAGCGTTGGATATTACTTAAGCAATTGGCGAATCATAGGCCCATAAAACGATTACTTAAGTAATGGGTTCTTAAACTGTACCAATACTATATGATATATAATATAATCCTTCAATTTGCAACACAATGCTTATTATAC
The DNA here is from genome assembly GCA_906901685.1 of Desoria tigrina. Taxonomy (NCBI): domain Eukaryota; kingdom Metazoa; phylum Arthropoda; class Collembola; order Entomobryomorpha; family Isotomidae; genus Desoria; species Desoria tigrina. The sequence continues at coordinate 758,746 of CAJQTU010000008.1, forward strand.
ACTATTTTAAACGCTCAAACTAATTAAGGGCCTGATTATTGTGTTAACGGTGTCTGTAGGGTATCGCAGACCTCTGCAAGAGATTCAATACCATGGTCATATCAGACGAAGTTTATGAAATGATCGTCTACGAAGGTTATGAACACATTCGAATAGCCTCATTACCAGGAATGTGGAACCGTACAATTACTATAGGATCGGCGGGTAAATTACCATAGTTAACCCCCCCCCCCCTTCCTATAACAATAATTTTGAATTTATAAAAAATAAAATTAGGAGTATATATTTGCTATAAAAACCAATACGATCTCCTCGGAAGACAATCATATTACTCAAGGTACGTAGATTGAGTTCGTAATGAGGTAGCGTCACTGGGCAACATTTCGAAAATATCGTTCCCTTTTCAAAAACGAAAAACCTAAAGTCATGGTAACCTTTCCTCTTGCTACTTCGACATTTTATATGCGATTAGCTCATAAAATCCAGTTATGAAATCGTTCAGTAATCGGATATGGGAATCGATGAAATTCTAATGAAGGGTTAAAATATCCTGCTGTAAGTTCTAAAAGAACATCTCAAAAATCAAAGCAGATGCAGATGAATGTTTGCCAATTCCGTCTCCCGAATTGGGACAAATGATATTACATTTTTGAATGACAAATGATAATTGCCATGGAGCGTATTGGCATATTTTTTGCCTTGGGGGTCTGTCCCCCAAGGATAATTTTTTAATTATTTTTCGAAATGTTGCCCAGTGACGCTACCTCTTTACGAACTCAATTCACGTACCTTGCATATTACTTATTTCATTAATATCAAGGCCCTAAAGATCTATAGCGACCGTACTCTACTAAGGTTGCGTAACTTCCTACAAAATCATCTCCGAACTTTTTCTGGGACTTGTTATTATGGGGCATAGGGTTCCCCCTTAGCAACGATTAAAAACCGCATCTGTAAAAAATCCATGCTGATTTTCGCCCAACCAAAAACGTTAAGTTGTCCGTAAGACATTCTTTTACATTTTGACACCACCCCCACTTTTTTGGTGGAGGCTAATATAAGCAATGAATTTTACAACCCGTCCCAGGAAAAGTTCGGAGAAAATTTCGTAAGAAGTTACGCAACCTTAGTAGAGTACGGTCGCTATAGATCTTTAGGGCCTTGATTAATATGATTTTGACTTTAGAACACCAATTAAACCAATACAATTACGTGTAAACTCGTTTTTGTGTTCAGAATTTGATAAACGCTATTCAGTATTGTACTTGGGCCTCAAACTCCCTTTAAACTCTTGCCTTCCTGCCTCATATCATATAATTATGAGCGATGCTGCTCCCGTTGATCACTATTAATATATGTTCCTGCCTGACTAGGTAAGGCCCTAAGCCTGACGGGATGGAAGGTCGCGTTTTCACTAACCCCTTTGTCTACGTCAGACAGTTCGCCAATATCAATTTTACCAATTAATGCACATTAGGACATGTTATCAACTGCGACAGTTCTTGACCACAAAGTCACCAACTCTGACAGGTTACCAACCCCAACATCACCAACGATGGCAGTTAATGAGTTAACATATATCTCAATGAACAAATTATAATTATTCATATCGTTATCTAACTCCCCCTGCCAAGCAAATCGACTAGTCCTAAGTCCCAAACTCTCAACCTAGTCATATTCAATATTTGTCAATATTTTAAAAGCCATCTATAATAGTTTGTAGTTATTTTTTGTCTAAATTCCGAACAATTTGCATTCCAAATGTAATACTCATTACGATGGCGTAATGAGTTTTTAGTTACATCGAACCACCCCCTTACAGCGCTTATCTAACTAATTTCACAAAATTAAGTCAGAGGGACATAGCCATTCCTCAATTCCACGCTCTACGCGCCCGCCCCACCCATTTTGCGCCCCGATTTCTCAAAAACCACTGGGCATTCAAGTTTCAAGAGAGATATTATGATTTTCGTTTTCCTAATTTTTTTTCTGATTTTTTTGATATATCTCACAAGTCATTATCAGTGTTGCACTATTTGCGTGTGCATTGTCAGTAAATTAGTGAACATGACGATTTTTTTTATGATACCAAAATTTGTTGTAATTGGTGAACTGTCGGAGAGCGTTGGTGATACGGAGTATTACGGGTTATTGGATTGATATTGGCGAACTGTCTGACGTAGACAAAGGGGTTGGTAAAAACGCCTGCTGATACTGGAAGGTCGGCTGGAGCTGGGGACCAAAGCATCTCATGAGGAATTTGCAAATCGCCCATCAGAACTGTACATACATGGTACAAACCTTAGAGTAAAATATATAAGTTTTTGGCGACAATCTTGGATTTTCTTGTGATTATAGTGTTATATGCAAGGTTCCTATACTCTTGGTTATATGTTATATTATTATGCTCTAAGGTGCAAACTCCAGAACAAGAAGCCGTAGCTGTCGCTATGGAGACCGAACTTCAAAATCTCGGGACAATTAAATCCCGTTTCTATAAGCTATCCGCGGATTTGACTCAGAAACGGGATTTCCTGGCTCAAGCTATCAAGGATGCGGGGATGATCCCGGTTATTCCTCAAGGGGGATATTTCCTCCTCGTGAACTGGAGACCTTTAGGTTAGGACCTTTGAATAGCCTTTGCATAACTGGTTAAAAAGCGGATTTTTCCTCGGTTGCAATATGGAATGCTGAATGTCTAGAGGCAGATTCCCATTGTATAAATTTTGATATGAAAGATACCTTTGTGCCTTTATATATTTCTGCAGAGGGAAAATGGGGAACAAGTTTTGGAAAGTTGGAGTGATATTGCTATTTCTCTGTTCAGAGGCTTTGTTGTATATCTAGAAACTTCAGTCCCAGAGCCCCGTTATGATATGAGTTAGCCTTCTATTGTGTAAATTCTCCGGTTTTTTACATTTCCAGAGTCAACAGCCGACCTGGAAAGTGAGTCTGATCAATGGGATGACTTCCGTTTTGTGAAATGGTTGGCCAAAAAGAAGCAACTTTTGGGCATCCCACCTTCTGCCTTTTATTCCCAGGAGCATAAGCATCTTGCCAATGACTACATTCGATTCAACTTTTACAAGAAGACTGAAACGCTGGAGAAGGCCAAGGTTATTTTGGAAGGGTTGAAAAATAGTTCGAAATAACTCGAGTGGAGATGAGATTGTTGGTTTCGTTGACTTGATTTTTTAAGCTAATTTGACAGATCCTGATGATACTTTACTGGTTTGGGTTTTGGGTTTCAGTTGAGCGGAAAATAAAGCTCTGCTTGTCAGAGATTTTACTAGGAACAAAAATTGTGAAGTAGTATTTGATAAATATATCTTGAAATCTTTGTTATGCAAGGATGAAGAGGATATCAAATCATTATATTATTTCAGCTCATAATTTTATATCATTAGTCCTGCCACTAGAGACACTTCTACTACTTCCATATCATTTTTAAAATTAAGCAGTGTATATCCTTCGTATTATATGCAATTAAAATGTACATGAAATATTTTATTATATTCCAAGTGTAATTAGAAAATAAATGGGGCTCAGTTTTCTAAGGGCAATTAAAACAATTCTCGTCTTAAATTTATCTATTTGTTCGTTTGGCTTGGCTTTCATATCTTGAATGGATTGCAACAATTTACATAAGTAGTATATTTGATACTATGAAAATTTAATTAATAAGTTTGTTTCATGCACAGATATGGATTGGTTTCATGTAATCTATTTTATATTCCAATATTCCTCATTTTGTATAACATAAGCTACACCCCAATCACATCTTGATTTATTTACCTTTATGTGAAATTACGTGGTCTAGGAAAAACGGTTGATATTATAAATTTTGCGTGTCTCCAATTCGCGATTGTAAAATAGTTACTTTTGCACAAAACCATAAAAACAAAGCCATTAATCTTAACACTCCTGAAGTAACAAAGTAATCATACTTAAAGTTTAAAAGTGCAATCATCCCGATTTCCCTTGAGAATCCGTGCAAAGCAAGCGAAGAGTTTTTTTTTGCAAAAATCCGTACCAAAACGGTTCCCAAACTTTCAATTTCCTGTACAAATCCCAGTTTAAAGAAGGTCAAACTTTAACTCAAATCAAATACTCCGATACGAAGTAAAGCATTTATTGTAATTGCTACTGCTCTCCGAACTTTAAGTCTCATGAAATAAGAATAATGGGATTCGATAAAATTTCATAACCTTCCCATCCAGAGAAACGGATCGGATTTCAACAATTTCTATTTTGAACGGAGAGGAAACTGGAGAAATGATGTTGACCTAAATATTTCTATATATCTCTCTTCTACTAGCTCTAGAATTCCTCTCTCCTTTGAATGCCGTCGACGTGAATTACTTAATTTCATTCGGCACGTTTAGCTCTCCTTTAATGATGCACTACAAGATTACAAAGTAGTCTTCAAACCGGAGAAGAAGACTAGGGAAGGATAGGCGGTTGTGGAGCCTGGGATCGTTTCCTTGCGATTTGTGTCAAGGCACTTCCAGCCTTTACTCCAAGTTTGTAAAATATGAGAGAAATAAGGAAACGTGGATGGCTCACTTCTTCATGTTTTAATTCCGGCTTCTTAGGCAAAGGAGCCTGATCAGGATCTTGAAGCGATACCGTTGAACATGCTGGGTTGAGTTTGCGAAGGGAAAGTACTGTAAATCCCGAAATAAGTCCCCATGATAAACTCGAAAGTTTTGATGATTGTGGGGATCTTATTTTACAGTAACTTATTATACTTACCGTATGCTAGAGTGTGTCAAACGTGACATATCCATGAAGGGATAGCTTATTTTGCCATTTGCGGTAACAGTAAATGGAATGTGTTGTAAGTACTTACAGATACATAAATATGGGTCCTATCCAGCATTTTCTTATAGTAACACTCAAGAACGAGTTTGAAACCAGTAAAAAACGGCTCGTCTCAGAAAAAATCATAAGATATGTAACCCATTTTAGTGTAAACTGTGAAGGGATATTGGAATCGGACAAGTATGATACAACTGCTACAAGCAATTAAGGACAATCAAATGCAAACAGCTTATTAAACCGTTCTGACAGGTTTTTAATTAGCCTCCTTCAGTACTTTTTTCTGTAGAAAAGAATGAGAAAGAGAGCTCAGAGCACTCTAAATAAAAACTGTTTCTACTGTAATTCCTCCACAAGAAAAGTTTTCATGAATGATTCCCGTCTCAACTTTCTCGGTTCTAAGATTCTAATTCTACGTATTCTAGGTTTCATAGTATTTCGACTTCCTATTTTATAGATGTTCCAATGAACTTTTACCTACCTTCTCTTTTCTTAAGTAATTACAAGGAAATGCAAGAAAGTTCAGTCTTTCGTTTCACATATTCTCTCTGAACGTACTTTGTAGAGGGTGGAACATGCTAACTTCGTTTCCGGATTCATAATTGAAAGCTCAAGAAGACTCGGTTGAAAATGAATGTTGAAGTATCTAGCTCAATTCTTAAAGAAACTCGACTGCTACGGAGATAAACACACATGTGCACAAGGTAATTTATTATGTGCATCTCGCTGCTCATAATATTTTGCTTTCACTGGCCTACTTTTAAGTGGAAATGCATGCCGAGCAACCCGAACAGACGAGATCCCCTAAATTATGAAGATAAAATATAACTTGTTGTTGTTTTTGTTATTGTTTTTGCTTTATATTAGGGTATAAAATGTTAGGCTTTCCCACTTTGCCTAATTCTTGGTGAAAGTGTGTATCGGTTATAGGTACAGTTCCATAAAATAGCAAAAAAACACCAGAGCTACCCTGTTTCGGATGCTAAAAGTTTACCTTTATCCAGGGAAATCTGCCTGCACTATTAAATCGGTTCATTGCACCGAATAGCAAGGAAGCCGCCGGATTTCCAACTACATATTTTATAGAGTACGTAGATAGAGTAATAGGATTCCACGATTTTTTTTTAATTCCTTATTATTCTACCAAAGTTGATAGTTTGCACAAAAGGGTTCTCTTTTATCCTAAAAGTCTGAATAGATTTAATGGAGAGGAGGTTCCTTGTAATAGATCAGGATTAAACAGAGTCGCAAATTCATGAAAGCAAAAGGTCTCCTGAATGGGAAAAACTTTTCCCTTTCTTTTGTGTCGGAACGTAATAGGTCAAGCCTTAGGGTCTCATTAACCTAATTAGATTATAACAAAAGCCACCTAAAGTTCATCCAGACTAAGTATATTATTATTATTATTATTTGTATCTTTTAGCAGGTTATTTGCAGAGGAAAATTTGAACGTTGAATTTGTCCAGGAGTTTAATATAGTTTCTTCAGCAGATTTGAATAAGAATGGCTTTTCTAAGCATGATACATAGAGAAATGTCTCTTTTCAAAGTTAATCCTATTAAACAAAGCTTCCCGGAAGGTTCACTTCTTCGACAAAATAAATTAATAAATGTCGCAATAATTCACAGTATGGAGAATATAAACCTGTTAGCAGTAATTAATTGTCACTTTGAGCCAGACAGAGAAAAATTAATAGACAAACGGGCTTCAATTATTAATTTTGCCGTGTAAAAGTTATAGTCCTTTCATTTTCATGAAATTATATCAAAAATCCCTTCAGAAACTGTACACAAAACAATGGGACATTTGACAGTCCAACAAGGCTGTATAACTTGGATTCTTAGCTTGGGACGGATTTCCTAAGGAAGTCCGTGCTGGAAATATTAGTTTCGGACTTTTTGAACCCTGTAGTTTTACTTTCACAACACATTATAAAAGAAACTTGAAAGAGAAAGTCCAACAAAACAAAGTTCAATGAAGGGGAAATAGTATTGTTTATTGTTTTGGAAGATAAAGAAATTATTGTTTATTCAATTCGCATCAAAACAATAAAGATAATTCTTTGAATACAGCCCGTTCATAAAATACGGGGACAGGCGAATCTGTCTTTTATAGCTAAAATACAAAAAAACAACTAGAATACATTTATAAACGTTAAAATATTGTTGTAACAAAGTCGTTAAAATAATGTTGCTGGCTACCTTTTCCAGTGGAAAAGTTCCATTATTATCGTAATAGTATTATCTCTCCTAATTTGATTCGTATTCAGCGTTTCCTTTGAAATTCTGGAACAATTGAGGCGTTCGTAGTTACTGGAAATCAAATACTTTTGCCCCCACCGTTTCCCTGCCTCCCTCCTTCCTCTTATTGATTTTTATGAAAGTCTTGGAGAAATTTTAAATTCCGAAATTCGATTCTACATTCAGGATTTCAAAACGTAGGGCCAAAAAGAAAGGGGAAAGCGACGAAATCTTGAAGCATAAAAGGCAGTAAAGCATAGACGCAGATGTGCTTTCCAACAGAAAAATAAGAGAAATAAATGTTTGTTCTTGTCCGTATAATCCTTACGGGAAACTCTTACTGAAATTGTTTCGTAACTGCAGACCGTTTCCTTGTAACAGTCCGAGAAGTGTAATAGCTCAGAAGTTGTAAGTATGAGGATTTTGTGGTTCTTGTGTGAGTTGTGATTGTAATTTAGGTGTGGCTTGTCTTATCTCAAGCCTTGTTTAATATTTTATCCCCTTTATTTTGGTCCAATTTATCTTCACGGATGTTTTTTTTCGCAATTTATTCGTTAAATTCTTTATTTTTCTCGTAGCCTAGTACTTCTGCTCTGCTCCTATTACTGGGTACTTTATAAAAAATAAATAAAAGTAAGGGAATCGTAAAAAAGATAAGAGTGGGCTTATAAATCCTATAATTATCTCCTGTGTTCCTTTCAGAGCTCTGTGTAAAATTGGTCAAATGTTACCTTATTAAGGAAGTGTGTATGTTTTTAAATCTAGATATCTTCACAAGATTATATATTTACAAGCCTTTGCTTTAGGTATTCTTTTTCAGAGATAAAGTGTCCCATTTAGGAGGGACCTAGCAATTAAAAGATAGATAGCTTATCTAATTCCTCAGGGTTACAAAGGGACAAGATAGGAATACGTAATCAAATTTTAAAACGGACGTCATTAAGATTAGAGGCTCCCTCCAGGTCATTTCTCTTATGGCTATTTAAGAGGAAGAGTGGATAAATTAAGTTGATGATGTTCTTTTCTTGGGTGCTCTTTAATAGATTTAGTAAGTCCGATGTTTCATCAACGAAGGTCACAACCATGAGAGCTATTAAACTTTAAAATCTCAGGAATTGGTGACTTGAGAATAGAAAACTGTACTTGATTTATTAAAACACAAAAGGGTTTGATAACTATAGGGAATGCCGAAGTAGAATTGAGTTATTTCGGGGTGGGGACTTATTTCAGACTCAATTGCGTAAAAAATGGAAACTTCAATGATAAGTGTAATATTTTTTTTACACGGTAACCGGAAAATAGCTGGTCTTCTTATTTAAATGGTATATTTTCTGATTCTCCCCAAAATTCTCAGGATACATGGAATTTCAGCTAAATTCCAGGGGGTACTTAAACGTACAAAATAATGTTTTGGCGTTAATACCACTGGAGTCTCCCTAAAATCGTCAATGAATTTAGAACCGAAACCACATAATACAGCTGTCCATTACTTAGAAATTTCAACTTAATAATGAAACCAGCCGGCATCCATCCCCGTTCCGGATCTTACAGTCTAAAACAAACAGTCCCAATTTAAATTAACTTCCTTCCCCAGCATCAATTTCCCAGCGTCTTGAAATGTAAATCTCCAAACTTTCCATCCATAATAATTCACTAGCCCACTTCCCAGCCAACAACTTCATTACCGTTTCTATTAGCGAAGGACCGAGATGTTGACAAATGTGAGCATCTGTGATCAAGTCATTCTCTGATTCCTCGCCGTCCCTCCCAACGCCTTAATTGTAATATAATTAGCCCTAATTTCCCCTAGACATTTCCTTACCGAGAACAATAGCTCTCTTCTGGACGGATGCAAGTTAGACTTTAGAGGAATGATGGCCAAAGCCAAAGGATTGGGCTAGCTTGTAGCTTGTTAAATTGTGGTTCTTCAATGTAAGAGAGGGCTGATTAGGTGGAGTCTTGGAAATTCCTTTCAGGTGTGGCTTACTTCTCTCCAGACTTCATCTTCAGCTTCTAGATTATACAAGTTGACCCTTTACCCTTTTGAGGGCCTTTTGCCTACCTCCGCTCAGGCTTTGATTCCATAATTTCCGGACCCTCGCTATTGTCTTAACTTACTTAAGTTACTTATAGTAGTGGTCATATTGCTTTATTCTTACGTAGTACGTTGTAAGGCTTCGTGGGTAGCATTCTATCTAGCCCACATTTACTTTTATTTTGTTTGTCGATTCCAGAGAAGCTGGAATGATATTTACATTTAGTATCCCTACTTAAAAGCTGTAATAGGAGGAGATAAAGAGTTAATATGATATTCCTAGAGGACTACCGACAGCCGACCTTTCTAATATTTATATAATGTAATAAGTCGGAGTCAACAACTTTGGTCCTCTTAGGATTCCGTGAAGAAGACTGAGAAATTCCTCACTTCCAGTTCCAGGAGTCCCTTATCGTTCCTCCAGTTCCAATTACCACAATTTACTTTGTCTATACACCATGACTCGATTATCATTAGAAATGATATACCGCTATTCTATAAATAGGTCCCTGGGGGGTTGTATTTTTTGCTGATCTACCATATGGATGCGGATTGTTTTCGAGGTGGGGGTCTACTCCGGGGGGATTTTTAAGGGGTCACAACAGCAGGAGAGATTCTTTTTATACAGATTTTCAATAAATTCTTTAACATTTTTACGCAAAAGCTTCATCGCCTAGCATTTATTTTTGACATAATATATTCAAGATAATGGATGGGGTTGTATTTCGGTGGGAAATCTACAGAGAATTAAATATAGGCACTTAATAACCTAGGAATTAATGGCGATGTTTCGAATCTCTTGATTAAAAATGCATTTCTGTAGAGATACGAGTTGATAACTATGATAGCGCCAGAAGGTAAAAATATTACATGAAATGGTACGCAGCAGTATTACCTCCACATCAGATAACCGACCTGTAAAAGCCTATGTATTCGAGTTGGTCCATTTGCAGAGATAATGGAATTATCCAAATTAAATCCCTTCAGGCTTAAATCAGGCTTGACAAAAGGAAATGTAATTACAGAGTGCCTTGTATGCATCATGCAGCGAGACCAGTGCCTGAATTAAATTTAAACGAGTCCAAGCCGCAGAGAGTTCGGAAACTGGACCACAGCGAAGAGGGGATAATAATCAAGAGTGCCTGTTTTTTACTTTTAAAATTACTGTCATTGCAGGAAAGGCATAACTCCATGACGTTCCTAAAAACAAAATAGTCTTTAGCACTGACTATGGACACTATTTGGGTGTCAAACGAGTTAAGGGCTGTAATCTTGCAAATAGACTAATTCGACCATGCTGATTACGAAAATCATAATTTTAGCTCTGCCAATTGAGGTCTAGTAGGTCAAAAGTAGGTGGGAAGGTCAGGGATCGCGCAGTTTCAGCTAAAAGTTAGCACTGGGGAGAAGGGGGGAAGGAGGAGAAAGTCGAGTTTTCCACTTTTCCTCCCTTTTTCTCGCGAAACCGATCAGAAGATAGGGCGCTAACATTGAAGGCACCAGAAAAATAACATTGCGCTGGTATTAGCATTTTCAGGAAAAGGGAACGGGAGAATACTATAGGAAAGTCCAAACTCATGCCTGGTTTTTGACCTTCCCACTTACTTCTGACCCACTAGACATCAATTGGCAGAGCTAAAATTATGATTTTCGTAATCAGCATGGTAGAATTAGTCTATTTGCAAGATTACAGCCCTTAACTCGTTTGACACCCAAATAGTGTCCATTGTGAGTGGCTATGGATCGAGTATGCAAATAACGGGCATGAAATCGGATGATTACATGTTTCACTAATGAATTTCATTTATTTTCCTGGTTCTCGAGTAGTAATGATTAAAAGGTCCGTCACGGCTAAGCCGATGTACAAAGGAACTGTTTACTTTTTTCGACGACGAGGAAGTCAGGCGTGGAATTAATGTATATTTGCAGTGAACCTTGACATTTTTATCTTAATCATCCTCCAGAGTCCACTTCATAAAATGATATAAAAAGCAGATGCCCATTAACGGGGAAAAATGAGGCTGTCATGCTTCTCATTACCACGTATTCGGTATTCATGTCGGACCAAGTCTCCAGGTATCCCTGCCACAAGGTACCTCAAAAATGTCTTTGACAGTTTGAATCCTCTACTTTTTCTTATCTCTTGTCATATTATGATTATGCCTTTTGAGAAAGAAACTTCATTGCATAAATTAAAAAGTTCAGCCAACTTTTACTTTCTCACTGTCTTCCTGACTGTCAGTCGTCCAAACAACGGGTTCCCTCTTATTCTTTGATGTCATAATTTTTTTCTCCCGGAGACAACTGTATATATGACCCTTTGTTCCCACGGGTCGACTTTTACTACCCGCTTTGCCACTTCCGTTGATGCTTTAGTTTAAGAGGGCACATAAATCGATAGCGGGTTGGAATCTCTTGGCAAGCGGGGCTGAATAATATATATCATTCGGAACCGAGGCGAACAATGGGTTTCCTTCAGGCGGAAATGGAAGTTGACACACATTCAATAGGTTACATTTTGTGAGGTAATGCCAAATTCGTCCGTTGAGCTTGAAAATTTTAAATACATACATCATTTTAGAAGGGTAACTACAGTGGTAACGTGTAGGTAATAGTTCATATCAATCTTTATTCATTATTTTATTTCGGAATCAAATGAACTACATGCCTTTATTAAATACGCAATACATTTTACTGATAATTATGGATATACAAGAATTATGTAGATATATCAAAACTAAACCACAGTCACAACACTCGCAACATTCACACAGACTTCCCTCTCACGCCCGCCTCTTTCTTAGGATGACTTTTTATTATTATTTTATTTAAATTGGATTCGAAACTTTGCTTTAGTTCTAGCCAATTTTGTATATTTTTGATAATTAGTGTCGCCCGCCCGACTTTCACCACACACCGTTCCTCCTCTTAATTGCCATGAACATGCTCACACCGTTCTATTTAAACTATAATACCACACGACGACAGTTTCCGTTTGCACTTCGCTTCATTGTAAGTAGAACACAAGAAGAACAGAACTAGAAGGTTCAACTCACGACGAGGGTGATGATGATCAAGGATTCTGAGGATGACACTGAGGAGAGAGTACTTTTATGTAATGTCCACAGGAACTAAGTAGCTAATGTCTAGTTTAATCGCTTACTAGCTACCAATTCCAAGACGTAAAAAAGTGTCAGTTCAATATGGCTGATGAATTGATGGTTTTATAGTTCGTGATTGTAGTGTGAGAGAAGCGTTTTTAACACCTTGCACAAATCCATACGGATTCATCCTTTGCTTTGTTGTCACCATTAATTGTGTTATAATTACAGTACTCTGATATACAAAGTGTGTCTAGCGGTAAGTAAGAACAATTTTTCATCAAAAAACTTAGGTACGACGTTACATACAACAGCTAGGTCGAAGTCGCTGGGCTGTTGAGTTGCTGTTATTATGTATAGTAATTATAATTCATTTATTTTACCTCTTGATCTTACAATACTTCTTTTTAAACTCTGGACATGCTAATAATAATAACAATATAAGCCAATTGTAAACTAATGATAATCTAAACTACGGTTGATTAACAATTTGTTAAATAAAACTCTATCTAGCATCATTTTTCTCTCTCTATATACGGGTAAGTCATTACAATAAATTGTGCTAAATAATAATAAATATCGGATCCATTAGTAGTGAAGAGTTGGATTGAACGGATGATAATGGTTTAGCTACGTCAGTTCCAGAGATAGGTTTGTAGTATTGGTAAGATTAAGAGGAGACGCTGATTGTTATGCGAAGAATTCTTTCGATTTCCCATACGACGGGGTTGTGCGCTTGGAGTCGTCTAGCACGTACGAACCTTCGTCCTTTTTCCTCATTCTGTAAACGATAAACATGACCAACAGGATGGCACACAGGAGACCCACGATTGCTCCACAGATGATAGCTGAAAGGCAGAGAAATAAACACATCATTTATTATCCCATGATCAATGTCAAATGTGTCAGCGAGGAAAATGTACACGAATTTTCCACCAAATTTATTGCCAAGCCACCACATACTCTAAAACCCATTTCGGACCTATAGTCCTTTACACTTCTTCTACGGGAGAGTTAATCAAATAAATCTGATATGACAGAGAGAGAGAGAGAACCTTATCGTAAAAGGACAACTAGGACGTAGTCAAGCAGACAAGCAACCCGTTCCTCTACATGTAGTTGGGGATTCCTAAAATCAAGGCTACACGACGCAAACTGTCAAATTTATAGCAAGGCACATACTAGTTGACAAGGATAACGGACTGAGATGAAAGACACCGAACACCTGCACACATCTTTTAACTTGAAGCCGAACCAAAACAACCTACATTAAACACATTAAAAATTTGTCAGCCATGGTGGTAAAACTTTCGATCTGCTTGTAAACACAGGCCAAAATGACACAGATTCGAATTCAAGCCAAAAACCCCAGGATTTTATTGCTTTTATCAAACCAACGCCAACTAATCTGCACACATATTCTGAACAAATTGACGGAAAATTCGTTTAAACAGCCATGATTTGAAACCTTGAGGGAAAATCCGTAGCATGCAAGCATTTAAAACTAGAAGCGACGCTTCTAACTTCTAATTTCAGATTTCGGGTCAGATAAGAAATTATATGCAGAAAGGTCATACTACTCCCATTAAAAACGAATGGTAAACTTACCGGCCAGAATACCCGGCTGAGAGAAGAAGGAAGCTTGAGGATCTTCCTTAACGCCAAAGATATTAGTTTCCTCTCCAGGTGGGAAGTTTATATCTTCTCCGGGTTCGGGTTTTCTTCGGACATCCCCACCCCCTGGCCCATTAATGATGTCGTCAGGAGGGCCAACTGAACTTTTCGGTGTCGTTTTAGGAGGGTGTGGTTTAGCGGTAGGTCTATCTTCATCATCGTCAGGTACTGGTGAATACCCCGATCCATATCCAGATACTTCGTCCGATGGGTCACCTGAGCCTTCATCTTCCAAAAACAAGTCCGCGTCGATCTTCGATGAAAGCTGTCAAAAACAAATCAAAAGACTCATAAATATTTTTGTTCACGAGTAAGAGGCAGATGGTTGGATCTTAATTCTATTTATAGATAATTTGGCAAATATTTCTTGGAAACTCAAACCACCCCTTTTAGGATGGAAGGATTTAAAAGCAATTGCAAAATTAAATACACCGACCAAAATGAATCCTCGAGTTTTTTTATACTTTTAAGAAACCTGCTTCTACTAGCACATCAGCAAAGTCCATATATAAGAACTTGACGTGACCTTATCTTTAGGGGATTTGCCCTTTCAAAAACTTTTTAGAAGCTACTTAAGATAGTTAACATAAACAGCCAGCATCAGCATAATATAAGCCTGTCAAGCGAAAATCCTCATCTTTTTCCATATTCCATTTTCAGATATTTTTTACCAACACAACCACAAATGTATAAACAAATCAAAGCATTAAAAAGAATAACAAACTGTCAGGGGACACAAATGACCATTACTCACCAACACTATTAACCAATGTCATTAAAATCAACGTTCACAAACAGAAACGGCATATCGTCTCATCTTACACATACTTTAATTCTTATTCAACCATCCCGTTGAACCCATTATCTATTCCTTATTATGACTGCTCCAACAGTTCCACTACATAAATACCATACATACAGTTTTTAACTCTTCCAAAGCTTTTAATACTCTCGTTGTAGTCGAGTAATATTCAGCTCCGTCTAGGCCCACAATTAACCAATCTATTTCCCCATCTAATTTGCATAGGCAACCCATTACATCCGTAATTTCATGCAGAATTCAGAAATCTTTTAATTGTATAAAACTTATGATGGCAGCACGTGGGTTCCCAGCCCAAACATCTGCTTCGACTGGACTTCATTACTATTATTTCTATTCCCTTGCAGGAGGATCATCATCATTTCATCATACTCTTAAATACGGATATGAAAAGAGACCAGCCTTTCAACCCTTTTAAAGTAAAGTGAAGCCTTGTCCATAATCCACACCTTTTATTACCACTCATCATGACCAAACTCTTGGAGATGATGACCATTACCCTTTGTAGGTAACTCTTCACGTTTACGAAATGAGCTCACATTTTTACTCTTAAACTCTATCCCAATCAAAACCCAACTAAACTAAAGGGAACAGCTAGGCCCGGAGGAAAGTATTCTTTATTGGATTCTACAACATAAAGCCTGCTAATAATATACAGCATTACAGAACCAAAAGTTCCCATGAGTTGAGTCAGTATTCATCTCTCTTTTTAGTGGTCTTAAACGTGTTAGTCAACTCACACTCTCCTCTCCAACACCTTAAAAAGTTGAAGCAATAAATAACCATTTCCTTCTATCGATCTGAAATCTAGGAACAGCTCATCATCACTTTTAAATGGGATAGAGAATAGAGACGGGATCAAGAACTAAACCATCCCATGATTTTAATACACAGGGCGTTTCTATTTTTCGAAAACGAGGAGACCCCGAGCTCATTTTTCAATTTCATATTCTCCATAACCCACATCCAACAAATAAGATAAAGTGCATTATTATTTTTTCTGCTGACTTGCCTAGATCTAACACATTTTTTTTGTTTTCTCCATGATATCCAACCCAATAATTCCAACACCTCCCGACTCTCCGCATACATTTTCACGTACTAAAACCGAGAATCCAGATTCCTGAGCAACAATGGAATGAATTGCAACTCTTCTCAACCCAGAGCACTTTATATCCTAGAAAACATCCTTTCTCCATCTCATCCCATCACATGAAAAGAGATTGGAAGTTTGGAGGATGGGGATCGTTTCCAGTGATCCACCCTCACTTCAAATTCACTACTCAATGTCCATGATTTCATTTGAATTCAATGCACGTCAGGGAAACACGGTAGCCAACAAATGAGTCCAGTACTTCTACTTACTACGAAGCCTAACGACGGGTTCATTATTGGCAAGGCATCGACGGGAGTTCTTTAGCCAGGAGAAGATCTCTCGATTTAACAACCTGGAACCTCTCCCAACCAAAACCAATTTGTATCCCACGTTCCCCTCTAATACATACTACAAAATCACATTTAAAACTCTTAACCTACTTTCCCACTATCCTATATATATATACCTCCTCTCCTCCAAAGCTTTCCCAAGCCACAGGAACTGGTTCTAAATTCCAAATTACCTCTATTTTAGATTTTACTCTCGACATCAAGTACTGCTTTCCCTCCTCTATTTAATAGAGGAAGGGGAACAATTTTTCATTTCCATTTCCTATAATGCTCATTAGTCGGGACTTCGGGAGGGATAGAATAAAATAAAAAAAAACAATAGCAGGAACTTTGGAATTTAGATCAAGGATTGAGTTCAGAGGGGGAGGGTTGGGTCAGTCCTTGTGGGAGTGAAAGTAGCCTGGGAATTCATCTACTGACTCAAACTATTTATTCTACTTCATGAATTTCCCTTCCGCTTTCCCCACACTCCATTTCTCTTATCTCTGTCCAACACAACTTCCTCAACTTTGGACCCCCTCTACTTTCTCTCTGCCTAAAGAACTTCAAAGAAGACACTTTACTTTCTCCAGCAAAAGACCCAAAGTTGCCATACATACATACATATACATGGGGATCTATGTGTAGACTAGACGGCTTTTGTTTCACATTTCCTATTTCCTCTTCCTTACTAAAATCCGCCCAGATATCCGTCCCATACAAATTTACGCCTCTCTATTGTCTAGAATATATAAGTCATCATATATACATCTTTTGCTTCCTCTCTGCCTGTCAATGATGTCCATCCTTTCTCCAGCAAAAGCAAACCGGAATCTATCAGAATTGTAGCATGAGAATTCCGACCCGTCGCTGTTCCTCTTTGGATCTCCTTGCAAAATCATGGAATTCAGATTCCAGCGAGTAGAGAAGAAGCCGAAAGGAGTAGAGAATTCCATCTTTCCTTTAGACTTGACGACAAAAAGGACATTCATGTCCCACCACGGCTTTGATTCATCATGTACTGTGCATACGGACTGAAGGATCTCAAAGTCTCGCCCTCCTTGATCTTCTTGAAGCCGTTGCTGGAGACAGAGGCAGACGGTGAACTGAATTTTCCACGTCGGTCAACAAAAGTAAAGATATTTCCTTTCAACGTTTGAAACTCGGAGAGTCAAGTCAGCTCTTTCAACTCTTTTTGATTCACTTTACTCGTCCCTTCTTATAATAAGATGAGGACGAAGAAGTTGGAGAGCTGAACTTTTCTCACATCCTCAATTTCATATATAGAGAGAAGAATATGTACAGGAATAAGTACTCAATAAAAAACTCGTCTTTAAAAATATTCCTCGAGTCCAATCTCCGTTTGACTCTTCATGTCTTCATACTTTCATCTCATCAACTCAATTTTGGTCGGAAGGGGCTAGAAGAGCTAGAGACCGGTTCCGTTCCAGATTGCTGCGATATGACCCTCCTAATCTCCCTTTATAGGTTTATTTAGACCTGTACTGACCGAATTCAAAAAATGTTCCAACTTCCAATACTTCTGCTGTTATACAGAAGAAAAAAATGCATAGCTATAGGAGACAGTAGTTCTACTAGAGGGAGAGATCCAAGAACTTGGGTACAAAAAACCGAAAGATCACATTCTGCCAGCCCGATTTACTCCTTCCTATGTCTCAGTTACGGTCCACAGATTGAGGATAAGAAGTTCTTTCTTTTTGGTATTTTTATTCTTTACTACTCAGATATCGTACTTTGTACTCCTTGCACAACCTCTCAGCCTCGATCATATCGTCATCATCATCAACATCATCTTCCCTGGCCCACACACATTTCCATGCCCCGTTTCATCATTATTAGGTAACCTTCTCAGAGAGATCTTATAAATATCATTACTATTATTATTAGCCTTTACATTGTATAAAAAGAGAATACCTAAACGCATAAAAAACCTCAGCTCGTGGAATGGAAATCATAGAACATCCTTCCATCTCTCTTAGTCTAAAAAACTTGAATGTAAATAACCACCGTTCAAGTAACATTAACAGGAGCAGCAGTGGTGAGCTGAATAGCTGAAAAATCTTGAAAATATATACACAATGAACTCGACAACAAATGAACCCCGACTTCCCGACAGACAAACAAAAAAAACTCAATTTTAAAATTCTCAACAATCATGCATCTTACATGGATCTGTTGAATCTAACAAGTTTCAGAAGCAAGAACAAAGGATCCCCTATATCCAAGTATCCACACAGTTGGAATTTGGGCGATGGGTAATTTATAAAATAAATCTCAAAACTCGTATTAAAACACACGACTGAATAATAATGATCCCACTCTATCCACAAATTGCATGCATTTCTCATCCGATTGGAATTTAAAACTCTTGGAAAGAAGGATCATAAAAATTCAGAGTTGAAATGATTAGACATGATGATGGCAAGGAGAAAAAACACTTATTCTTTCTGCCCATTTATTCTCGGAAACTTTGGAACCTGGCAAGTAGCTATACACCGTTTGAACGTTAATAATATCCAAAATCATATAATAGTCACTTCACATGTCATTCAAGCCTTTTCTGACAAGACAGGGCTCGAGACTCGAGAGTCGATTTCAACCTTCATAAAACCCATACACTTTGCTCCACTTGGTACTTGAATTGAACGTATAAACGAGGTAGATCATTTCAATTTTCAATTCACCTCAAACACAAACTACTTCTCCTTTCCCTTCAATCTATATTCCATTGTTAAATCTCCTAAATCCAATCCCGTAAATGGACCATCAGACAAACCCGATCAATTTCTCTGAAAGGAAGGGGTAGACCATGGATTCTGTTACTTATCCCTCTCAGCCTCAACTCAACCAAAGTTATAAATTAACGCATCAGTCAAAAACATAAAAGTGATTCATCATCATCCCATCAGCATTTGTACACAGAGCAAACAGTCACGAAAATTGTCTACCAAACTTGTAGAGACATTCGTTACTTCAGCAGAGTTCATCCTACACAAGAGAGCTAAAGTTACTCAACCCTTCCAGCCAGCAGCAAGGGCCACGAAACTTTTCAGACATTTAAGTTTTAAGTAATTTAGGTTATCAAGCCGAACTACATATTACCATCCAGACTATATATCTCCATTTAGAAGTTCAGCTTCAACCAAAGTTTCAAATTCCGCCATGTAATAAATAATTGTCTATCCTTCAAACAAACAGTCACTCAACTTCTTCCCATAAACAGAATTTACTGATTTAATTAGCTGCCATCTTCCCTACAAAGCAATTCCTTCCCCAAACTCGATCTACTCGTATCCAAATCCAAATCCATCAAAATAATAGATTAACAATTATGATTAGGAATCAATATACTTAATTAAGAGACGAAGAAGCATTTCCACTCGAATCACCCAATTTTCCAACTTGAATCTTTATTCTTAATACTGTGATAAACACGCAGTCAATCATTCTTAAAATACTCATCTTGCTATTAAAGAACTATTCAATTCCATTTGGAACTCATCTCATCGGAAACCAGATTGACTGCTCCTGTCATGCCCGATCAGCATGATGCATACGTTTAGCACACTTACACTTTCCAGAGGTAAAATGACTAAAAGAGCAAATAAACCAAGTATAACCTAACCTATATACAAAGAAGTAAACCGATATCTAGTGCCAAAAACCCAACGTATATTTAACACGTAAGGTCCAAAGGTACATATCTCCACAAACTAGCAACCAACACCACTGAATCATTGAACATGCTGATGCAGTTCATCTCGTCGAGTACAAACATATTCAAATAATATCTGCATCCGTGTCAGCACTTCTCTCTCATCTAAATACATAATGAAGACTATAGTTCCCATTAGAAAATTCGCCGGAAAAAGGCAAAGTCAAATTTAAGCAAGACAGACAAAGTCAAACTTTCACCATCTGATTTTAACCAAAATCATTACAGACTTCAAAACTAAGCTTATAACTCCTCCCTTTGGCCTCAACTCATTACCTTTAAATAAAATAACTTACCAGTGCTAAATTTCAATCCAGAAATGAACTTCATCATCCAAGCTTCCAGGAAAATATATATTAATGTATTCGAGGCTAAAAACCAAAGTCACCAAATAAACATTTTTTCGGGAAACTAACCAGTCACCACCGCACTGCGATTACTTCCTCCTCCATTTAATTTTAATTCCAAGAATCCTTTCACCTAACACCCAACCTCTGTTTTTCATATTTCTACCAAAACTCAAAGAACCCATAACTCTCCCAACTTTATCCTCCCGATAAGAGAGAGTTTGCAAAAAAAAACCAAAGAAAGGGCTAAAAAATAAAATGAAACCCAGAGAGAATAGGGTTTCCGCATAACTAATTCCGCACAGAGAGTCACTCTTAAGATGAAATACTGCCGACAGGAAAGGGAACACGCCTTCGTTTCCTCTGACCTGAACTTTAATCTTCTATGTCGAGTGTTAACGAGAATGCCACCACCATCATCACAGTCCCTGTCATTACTCCCCAGAAACTACGCTCCCACTTCCTATTATCCTCCGGTTCAAAGTTGTAGATCCTAAGCATTACAAGCTTCAACATTTGTACGGCATTAGCCAGCCTCTTACGTATTACGCAACTTACTCAAACAGCTCCCACATTATCCTCAAATGTCAAGTTGCGTATGGGCTTAAGGGCTTCCTTTGCCTGAGACAAAACTCAAATAAAAATGATGAGGCGGAAATCACGGGAAGTGATGCGAATAAATTGTCACCACCGCCGACCAACATGGGAGGAATCCCACCAGTATACTCTAACTTCCCGGACGTTTCTTCATCTTCTTAAATAAGTCTTTCTTTTTATAACTTTCTCCTCAGCTTTTACTTTATATATAATATTTCTTATTAGAAAAGTCGTTCGTGCCGACCTTAAACCACTCTTTCCAGAGATATTTCATTATATCATCCAACTTGTGCAATGTGGCTGTGGCTGGGTCGTGGTGGCAATAAGAATTCTGGCTCTATTCTGGATTAACCCATAATATCAGATCTACCACGCTGTGTCATAAATCCAAATCCTATCCTTCTGCAGTTCTGCACTATACATTCCCTCTCTTGGGAAGGCCAGACGGAGAGAGAACCGCAATAATCTTCTGCAAAAGAACCTCCAGCTTTTCACTTCCCAACCCGAATGAATTATCGATGGACTTGACTCGTTAGTTTCGAACCAAACACGTTCATAGTTTCCTTAGCTAGAGACTTACGAGGACTCTTCTCATACTTTGTAGTAAAAGTAATGATAATAATAATAATAACATATTTGTAAGCCGGTACACTCGCCTCGCAACCAATATATAAGCTTGCTCTTATCAAGGCAAGCAGGATAGGGCCTGCAGCTTGGGGGTCGAGGGTATGAAATAAAATGTAATATTGGGTCACCACTGTCACGGTTGACTAATTCAAATAATAACTCTTTCATAGAGATAACCAGGCCCATCCATATAGTATAGTATTCACTATTAAGTTCAAAAGGACTTTGCAATGATATCTCATCATTCCTATCATTTCCCAAGAGAGTTCATTGACTTGACTCTTGTACTTTATATACATTACAAATCAAGTATAGTATTCCTCTGCATAGCAGCCTTTGTAATAGCAATGCTTTCTCCCTTTGAGTGAAAGTCCAAAGTCCTCCTACTTTTAATAAAAGAAGAAATACTCGTTCCAGTCTCATTTCCGCTATAGACGTAGTGATGCGCTAGGGAACCCGCTTTCTTCCCGGTATTCCGTAACGTTGGGCTTATGGCGTATGGATGACAAATCTACGATAAGACCAATCCATGTTAATCCAAAAACAAATTCCCGACTCTTTAACAAGTTGATGATAATTCAAGTCCACTCAACCGTCGTCTTGCGAAATTATTATTCGGTCGTCATTTCCTCAAGTCAATAGTCTCGAATCTCGATTGCCGGAACAACAAAAGAATCAAATTTCATTCCCAGCAAGCAATGAAAATGAATCAGCCAAGAATCTCCATATAAACATCCTGCCATGTGTAAGCAAGTTTACAAGTCATACCACAGCACAAGACTCATCATCATATGTGTACCATATTAGCCATATCATATTCCTTTTTATCGCCCATCATGAATATAACTAAGCTAAAAAAATCAAAGCATTTGTCATCAACGTTTACTAATCATCATCTCATATCCACTTGAAGACTTTCTCAGCTAGCCTGAATAAACAAGTGATTTAAAAATATTGGCAATAAACAAAATCCTAACCCTGTCCGCTTGATTTTGATTTATCCGTACGACTAATGACCTCGAACAAGGAGCAGCAGAGTCTCAAATCCATCTTATTCGAGAAGATTAGACATAATATTTTATACACTCGACTTAGAATTAGAATCAATGAATGAGATGAATCAGCGTATAATACAAGTTCTTGATAAGATAATACTTACTTGGTTGAAAATAAAACATGCAAAAGTGCCCTTATCTCCTTTAGACAGTAGGGACTCATGCCTATCTCAACTGGTCTCGAGGAACTGTTAACTGTTCCCCAAAAAGACCAGTTAACAGTTCCCCTGTCATCAGTTAACGGTTCCTGGGGAACTGTATGGAGGCTTTGGGGAACCGTAAACTGTTCCCCCAATTTTTCAACTTGAAATTGAAATTGGGGAACTGTTAACTGTTCCCATCCAGTTTAGTGTGACTTTTCAAGCAAAACTCCATCTAATATACTGAATATATATTTCTTCATTAAAAAAATCTAATTTCATCTCATAGCTTTTCAAATTTTGAACATTGTTTTAAAGACTTTTTGAAAACTATTGTATAAACTTAAAATATTTTTAAATACATTTAAAAAATTTTAAGTATATTTAAAAATATAATAAATGTTGTTTTTAATATTTTTTGATACACCTTTTAAATACATTGAAAACTATTTGACAAACAAATAATTTATTTGAACAAAGTGAAATAAGATAATAAATGCTTTTAATAAAATTAAACTAATTCCAAACACATTTTAAAACATTTTCAATGAACTTTTAAATCTTTTCCAATAAAATCATTATTTTTTAAATATCGAAATTTAAAAACATTTTAAAAATTACGTACCTTTAAAAAATACTCTAAACACATCTAAACTTTTTTAAGTACATTTAATATTTGAATGTGTTAAAAATATTTTTAACGGCCTGTAACTATTTGTATTTGCTTATGAGTATTTTGGAATGTTTTATAATTATTTTTAGCAATTAAAATATTTATACTGTACTACAAATTATTTTTTGTCTATTAAAAATAATTTGGAATATTTATAAGCTATTTTAAGTCAATTTAAAAAAAAATTTATTTGAAATTAGATTAAATTGAGTCGGTACTATTTTAAGTCAATTAAAAATATTTAGAATGTATTTGAAATTAAAATTGAAATTTTCAAAAAATAAATATATTTTTTCAATACTGGAGTACTACTCCAGTAGTAAAATTCGTAGTAAAATTTATGAATAAAAATCTGATGGGATTTATGAATGAAAAACTGTCAAGAAATACTTTTTGTAAGGAATTTGCTACCTTTTTGCCAGAAAAATATTATAAGTCAATTAATTTTTTTAAATGTATTTGAAACTAGTTTTAGTCAATTTAAAATATTTGAAATGTATTTGAAATTAGATTAAATTAAGTCGGTCCTCCAACTTTTCCCTCTGCCATCAGCCAACAGTGAGACAAAGAAAAGACATTCTAAAATATTTTTAATAGACCAAAAATAAATGTTAAAAAATTTATCTGATTTGAATATTTAAAATACATTTTCAAAATTTTAATTGACTTAAAATATTTTGAATTCAATTAAAATAATTAAATCTGAACCACAGAATGCCTCCACTTTTACCTAGAGGACAACGACAGTTTACTACCGAACAAGCAAATGAAACTCGCCTAATTACTAAAACAAGATGGATTGTAGAATCACGAAATGGACATCTAAAGAATACGTTTAAGTTTTTTAGGGACATGATACCAATGTATCACTGTTTCCACCTTGGAGACTTTTTAAGAATTGCTTGTGCTATAATCAACCGATTTAGTCCGCCCATTCACATGCAAGGTTATGACTCTGCTACCGCCGAGCGAATGTTAGAGATAGCTCGGGAACCAAATGTTGTCCAAGCAGCAGTAGAAGTGCGTCGATTACATCTTCGACAAGGGGAAGGCCCTTGGATGGAAATGAACCAGAATCATCTGCCTGGTTTTCCCCGATTGTCACTGCAGTATCTTTATGATAAAACTTGTGTTACTTATCAGGTGTACTTGGCTCCAGGATACATTCAAGATAGACGGGGACGGGATCGGAGAAGTGAATTCGACTTTGAAACTCAACTTTTCGAACCAGGGCTGATAAGGGCAAACGTGTCTTCAAGACATGTTAATGCAGGAAGACACACAATGTATATAGCATTTAATGAAAACTTTCCTGATGGTCGTGATCCCATACTGCCAGAAGAAGACCCAATACTCGGTTCATACTGCACTTGCAAAGCTGGAGCTAGAACCTTAGGCGTTTGCGCACATGTAGCAAGTGTCTTGTGGTACATGGGCTATGCAAGACATCAAGAAAACGTCCATTATCCTACTGATCGTCTACTCGGAGCAGTTTTTGATGCGGCAGAAAGAAATCAGGATGTTGCAGAAGTCGTGGAAGAAGACGCTTAACCGCAATAAATCAGAGTATCCGAATTAAAAAATAAATGTAACAAAATCAAATGAAACTAAAATAAGAAAAAACGACCTGTACTTCTTGACATTGAACGTAGTGTTCCACACTAACGTCAATTTCCTGACACAAGGGGCAGTTTCTACTACCGTAGATTTCTAGACTACCCCCCATTTTAAGTGACAATCCTACGTCATGCCATATTTTATGCCTAACGTCTTTTTCAGGGTTTGTAATTTTGGCATTTTTTAATCTGACCCATTTCGGGTGCAAACTTAGCCCCAAATAACAATTGCTCCCCAAATTTACAGTTGGCATGCAATTGACATATATACCACTAAGATCTAGTTTGCAAAATGAACGGTGGGGGTAAGTCTAATCTCGACACTTAAAAACTACTACATCGCGTTTGTTGGAAATTAGTTGTGTGATTTTCTCCTGGAATTTGTCATATTCCTTTGTAAGATGCCTCTTCATCCTAACTCCTCTCTATCCTTCAAATCTCTAGATTTTGCATGCAAAAATTCAAGAATAATTTTGATTTGAGTGTTTTCCTTATAATTTGAAGACAGTTCAGCAAAGATTTTATCGTTTTTAAGACTTATCTGGCCCAATAAGTGTTTTGACCGCTTCCATAGTACGACCTCAGCCTCATGAACTCGGTGATGCAACTTTCGGTAAAAGTAGTTAAAAGTGTTTGGAGTTTTTAAAAATGATCACTTACGTGCTGCTGTGCTCCCTGAAGAAAATATTGGTTACTCTGACTGGGCTGCATGGCTCGGTACAGAAGCATGAGGCGAAAAGTATTTATCAGGATTTGGGGGTGTTTAACGCGCCACCACACATGTGAATCGGAACATAAATTTAGAAGCGCTTTACCCAGCGTCTACCTTTGCCGTTTTTTTCGTAATAGTTTCAATTCCCTTGCAGGATTCCAAAGATTGTAAGTCCGTCTAAGCGACCAGAGAAATCGGTATCGAGTTGCTCTAAGCCGTTCCCAAACAACAAGATTTCAGACTTTTTAATGTTAAATGAGGATCCTGAATTATTAGAATGTACAGAATATTCATGTTTCACTGTTCCTACCTGGGTTGGATTAATAATTAAAATATTCGTACCATCCGCATAGGCTGATAAATACTTGTCGGGTAGGTCCGCCAGGCGGAAGGGCCAAATTTTAATAATTTTATATTTAAATTAAATAAAAATGGTGATACCGATACCAATACTGATTATGAAGAGCGGACCAGTGACAGGATCATCCTGTTTCACTCCCCTATCAATAGGAATTGCCTCAGTGAGTGAACTTTCAAAGGAAACAAGTAGCTTTAAATTGACGTAATATTTTTATGAAAATTGTAAATTTTGGAGGAAAATTAAAAATTTCAATTTTAAAATATTACAAGTCAATTTAAAATATTTGAAAATAAATAGGTAAAGTCGGTCCTCCAACTTTACCTTCTGCTCTCAACCAGCCAACACTGAGATAAGGGAAAGACATTCCAAAATAGTTTTTTGCTTGTCTCACCGTTGGCTGCGGTAAAGAGGAAAAGTTGGAGGACTGACATAATTAAATTGAATTTTAATTGACTTAAAATAATTTCAAATACATTCTAAATATTTTTAATTGACTTAAAATAGTACCGACTCAATTTAATCTAATTTCAAATAAATTTTTTTTTAAATTGACTGAAAATAGCTTATAAATATTCCAAATTATTTTTAATAGACAAAAAATAATTTGTAGTACAGTATAAATATTTTAATTGCTAAAAATAATTATAAAACATTCCAAAATACTCATAAGCAAATACAAATAGTTACAGGCCGTTAAAAATATTTTTAACACATTCAAATATTAAATGTACTTAAAAAAGTTTAGATGTGTTTAGAGTATTTTTTAAAGGTACGTAATTTTTAAAATGTTTTTAAATTTCGATATTTAAAAAATAATGATTTTATTTGAAAAGATTTAAAAGTTCATTGAAAATGTTTTAAAATGTGTTTGGAATTAGTTTAATTTTATTAAAAGCATTTATTATCTTATTTCACTTTGTTCAAATAAATTATTTGTTTGTCAAATAGTTTTCAATGTATTTAAAAGGTGTATCAAAAAATATTAAAAACAACATTTATTATATTTTTAAATATACTTAAAATTTTTTAAATGTATTTAAAAATATTTTAAGTTTATACAATAGTTTTCAAAAAGTCTTTAAAACAATGTTCAAAATTTGAAAAGCTATGAGATGAAATTAGATTTTTTTAATGAAGAAATATATATTCAGTATATTAGATGGAGTTTTGCTTGAAAAGTCACACTAAACTGGATGGGAACAGTTAACAGTTCCCCAATTTCAATTTCAAGTTGAAAAATTGGGGGAACAGTTTACGGTTCCCCAAAGCCTCCATACAGTTCCCCAGGAACCGTTAACTGATGACAGGGGAACTGTTAACTGGTCTTTTTGGGGAACAGTTAACAGTTCCTCGAGACCAGTTGAGATAGGCATGAGTCCCTACTGTTAGAAGGCTTCTGGTTTCAAATCATCTCGCTTCTTTGCCGTGCTCACGGAATTAAAAACAAAGGGAGCTCTTAGGATTCTTCGTAATCTCTTAAAACCCGACGTCAACAAAGCAATTATCTTTTTCAGCTTCATTAAATTTGAATGCTTTAATTTCAGCAGAACCGAACTTTTCCATCAACACTGAAAAAGGTTAACAAAACATGCCCATTTGCAAGGATATTGTTTGCCTTTCATGACAGAGAGACGCAACATTCAAACAACTAGCCCACAAATTAGTTTCTCTCGCCTCAAAGTAAATACCTATCAAGTTGAGCAAACACAGCGCGGTGATTTGCGTTGGGTCTGTTGATCTGGTTCGGTGGTAAATCCGATTCCATCAACTTTCCATTACACTCACGCAGATTCCAGATCTAGCAAGGGTTTAAGATGAAGTAACCCAACCAGCAACCACCGTCAACAGCAGAAATGTAAATATGAAACGATACCCATGGCATATTTTCCGCCTGTCATCTCGTAACGCAGCTCGATCGCTTCGTTGGCACTCCGCCGCGGCTTAAGCAATTAAATGGAAGAAAGCTATGAGCTTGAGGTAAACTTTGCATTTCCAAGTACACCGAGAGGAAATGTACAAACAAACTAAATCTTGACACGATCTCTGACGCGACTACAAATCAGTTAAACATCATATCACCATTACAGCTCATTCCTCTCGTAGGAAATCTGCCCAATTCCCTCCAGCTCAAAACCCATATTTACTCAGTCTTGGTATTTTTATATTTTTTACACGCTAATGGCCGAGCAAAGCTATAAAAAACTATATACAAGTGTGAAATATCCTGTCACTTTGTGTCATTCTAGATTTAATTTACACCATCATCAATCTACCTCTACCACTCACGATACGATCACATGATAGGGTCAATCATCTACGGGAAATGCCCTAACCAAACCAACTATCCTTAGCCTCGGGCCAGCAGAACTTTCTCTTCCAGGAAACGCCTTGGACATCAAATATTTCACACACTCATATAACAAATTCTGGGCTTCAGGTGGCCTTTCAAAACTTTACGGCACTCAATTTCACCAACCACAATTTAGTACCCTCTCTGTCTGTCTACTATATACTATATAGTAGGTCTACCCTTATGTACGTAGCTTAAAAATCCCTTACTTTTAAAATAGACGCGTTTTACCCATCTTATTCAACCACCAAATCGATAGTTCTTAGCCTCCGTTTCCCAACCAGCAAAGTCTACTTACTCCAAGGGATTTTACGCTGATCTCCTTTTATCACCTTTTTTCTTTTTACAACCATCACTTCGACTCAAGTCCTTCAACTTGAGCCTTACTCCAGTAAAAAAAAAAGCATATCCCTTCAATCCCTTTACCCTTAACAGAGCTATACACAACAATGTTATCAAACCTAATAGAACGGCAGACACAACAATGCAATGCACATACTACTACATACCATCTCAATCTCGGAACGCTTCTTATGGAACTATAAACATCACCACTAACAAAACAACCGTTTCTCTCCCTTGCGTCTAAAAAATCTCCAAGAAGAAGATACTTGAAAGCTTCAATCTCTTCCTCTTCATTACCCATACCTTTACGATCATTTTATCCAGCAAAAATGCCCGTTGAATTCAATCCAAAACACATCTTGAGGATCCATCCTCTTACTCTTGAGCAGATCTTTTTACTTTTAGATCCCAGCAATTCCTTTTAAGAAAACACGCCATAGGCCATGCGATGAAAGAAAGAGAAGGAAACAGGGGATTAAGTATGGTCATTTGCCTTTCAAAAGAGCCAAATAAGGCACCTACCACCACTTAGCTCTTTTGCTCTCCACATTTAATATATACGTACGTAAGTATCGGAACAAAATGAAATTTAACTAGACAAAATCCCGACGTTAACTACCAAAATTGTTCTTGAATACGTGAATGCAGGGGAAACAAATCTATTGTATTATTGGATATTATTACCATTACAATCCCATTTAACATTCCTCAGACAGACCATCTTCAATCTTAGGAACGGATCTCTCGTCCTACCTTCTTGTCCTTACCTATTTTACACATCTCATTACCATCCCTCATACTTACTTTAGGTTCTCAACTACAGAAGATAAACTCTCCTCCTAGCCGACACAAATGGACTATGAAATAGGTAAAGGGAATTACACAATGGTGTAAATTTGACTATCATAAAGAGCATTATCACCACAGTCATCTCTCTCCCCGTTCAAGTCTCAATAAGGCCCAGAGGAGCCGGAAAATGTATTTGCATATACAGAGTTCGGGAGAAGATGCATAAAATAAAATAAATATCTTTCCCCAGCCTCCCTTACTTGGAATTCTAATTCATTTTATCTATGCATGCTCTTCATCCACTACTGAATCAACTGTAATAATACTTGACTTGCTCCTGGGACTTCCATTTACTTATTGCATTCGCATCAATGCTCCAGCAGCTAGTCAAGAAAAGAATAAAGAACAAGAAGAGCCACGTATGGTGCTCCTATCTAATGTTATATGAAAGATTTATGGCCCCATAGAAG
Source organism: Desoria tigrina (assembly GCA_906901685.1). Taxonomy (NCBI): domain Eukaryota; kingdom Metazoa; phylum Arthropoda; class Collembola; order Entomobryomorpha; family Isotomidae; genus Desoria; species Desoria tigrina. Next base: position 788,680 of record CAJQTU010000008.1, read on the forward strand.
AGCTGTCCATCGATCTTCCTACTTGTAAAAATCTACCACAGAATATGTACATCTCCTAACTCTCTCCATAAAAAGAATCAGGGTTCTTCTGGCTGCTGGAAGGCAGGGATATTATTTTTATTGAAACGAATGCCTTATTACACTCAATCTACCTAATAGCCCAAGACAAGACGGTTACCTCAACTTCGACACAAGGCCATTAAAAGGGTAGAAGGATGAAGGAGAGACGGGAAGGTGAAGGGTCCTTAAATCTTCTCCAAATAATACACTTTGCCTAACAAACATTTTTATTTACGTGTTCTACCTATTTTTATATATATTTTTTATTCCTTCACCTTCAACCATGTCTGTCGGTCATTTTAGGATCTGAAACCCTTGCATCGTGGGCTAAAATCAGTCCTTGAAGTTGGGACCAGAGGACCAGAACAGAAGAAAAACAAAGGGAACTTATTTCTTATTGACAAAGACTAACTAATAGAAGCAGTCAAGTTTCAAGTAGCAGACTTAAGTATGCTTCCTTTCGTGCAACTTGCAACGATTCCTTGGTTTTAACTTTGAAATTCTATAAATTAAGGACCACATTAAATTATACATGGACGGAACACAAACAGAGAGGACAAGAATAGCATATATTATTAGTATTCCATTCCTAATCCACTTCTGTAAAGATCTCTCCATAACGCGTAAGACATACCAAGAAAAACATCGATTTAACAAAATCCGAGAAGAATGCAAACATGCCTCGTTCTTTATATATTCGAGTTCTTAAACGAAGCTCTGTCTTCAGTGCGCAGACCGTATGTTTAAAATCTCAGTTCCTTTTTTCCATCTTCAATTTTTTTTGCTCCCATCATCCCTAGACCAAGTTTTGTAAGTAAAAGTAACAAGGAATTCCATCTTTGTGAACCGCACGCTTACAAGCTTACAACAGAGCATATAAACCATCTGGTCGACTTCAGTCATAATTTTTCTAATATTCCATCATCCTCAAGTTCTCTTACAAATTTTAGCTGAACCAACTACGAAAAACTCTTCATCCTACACTACATCGATTTTTACTTACGAGACGAGGAAATAACCAGAAACGAAACCAATAACCCATAACTCGATCTCGGATATGCTCGACATTCTAGAAACCTAATCATGGAAATGTAAACATCCCTCTCCATTCGCATTCCTTCCTTTTTTACCCATGAACATTTCCATTGATGTAGGAGGCAATTTCTCGGGATCAATACTCATGTCTAATTCTAGCACAAAAGCATCTACTACTTGTACATAAAAATAAAAACACGAAAGGGATTAGAAAACTCCCTTTCAAGAGGCAATCAAATACTTGAAACTGCCAATCAACCTCTCGAACAGTCCTATTGCACAATAAATCAAAAGCCGATTCCCTTCGTTCCTCCTGATAATACCTGGCTTGGCTCTGATGGGAAACCTGCCTTCGCTCCCACACCTAAAAACACAAACTCCGGCGACCACCCTTTGTGATTCGAATTTTCTTTTATGTCTAATGTAATGTTGTTACGTACAAAGAACGTCCTTTCAACCGAAAACAGGACCGACTCTATTTTAATCTTTCACAACATCATCGGGCTAAAGAATTCAACTGGTACTTCAAGACGACGAGGATGAAGGACGGAAAAATCCCTTTGTAGTGTGCTTTGTCTTTGATCTAAAAAGTTTCATATGTTCAATGCCGAATTCGGCGGCATATCGAAATTAGCTATTACCTACTGCCCTCCTACTACGTGCAACGTGCTTATCACCGTATCCAATTCGACGAATCCGTTTGCTCAACAATAATACATGGAATTGTTAAGTATCAAACAACCCGAACCGATTGAAGTTCTTTTCATTCAAATTTCACCACATTTGACGGTTGTCGACTTGCGTCAATTTGCCTGATCAAATAGTAAAGGAATTTATCCACTTGTGCCAAAAGTCCTTACTTAATTAGCGAGTGAAATAGCCTGTCATTCAGAACCAAAAGCAAAAGCCATCAAGAAATGTGAGAATCGATTTTAACTTTCACCTTGAGACTTCAATAATTGTATAATTTACGAACTATCTAGCCCCAAAATTGCCTCCCTTCAAAGCATTTAAACTTGTGTCGTAAAAACTACCTTTGAAAACTTTCTCTCGGCTCAATAACAGCCTACAATAGGACACTGGAAATTGAGTGACATGCGATGCCCTTGGAATACTAACAGTTAGCATTGCATGCCTAAGCTGTGGCAAGCAAGGACAGAGCTCACAATCAGGGATCAATACCGATGCTTCATTAACCTGCCAAATTAGCATTGGCAAAGAATTACGTGCCTCCACGGCTCAACTTTAGGACTGCCGAGGTGAGTCGCAGTAGTTGGTCGTACTTACTTTGTCTAGTAAGAACTTTTCCCTTTCATAAACGAACTAACTAACTAGCAAACTAACAACTAAAGTCACCAATCGGCAATCCCAAAGACCGACTTTAGCTTACTTTCCCAAAACTTTCTTGGAAATAATCACACATCCAAAATAATCACCTTCATCCATCCTTTATCCTTTTCCTAGTCGAACGAAGAAAACTACGGTTTCCGGACCCGAAATTGAAACCAGCTCAGAAGTATCTCATTATTAATAACTTGCTGTATCTCTCCTGCTGCCGGAAGCTAACCACTTGATTCATTTCATACTGCTACCAACCACTTACTACTTTCTACCTCTAGAAATAAATCTACATTCAGAACCCCTCTTTAAAATCCTCTCAATCAACTTCAACTCCATTGGCACTTTTTCATCTTTCTCTTCAAGTTGAAATCTGAACCTTGCCAAGGAACCAATTCCGATTCAAAATGAAAATGACACATCTATATTACATACTTTACTCATTTCCGCGAGGCACACCAGCCATTTGCTTTACCAGTTCTTTATACTAACGTATAATTCCGCCGGAACATGACGTTTGAGATGAGATACGATACCACACATAAATCTACATTCCCCATATAGTATATACATATATAAAGAAATGGATCTAGGGAAAAATCTCAAATCCATTCAATCGAATTCAATTTCGGAACTGGAGGAACTCTCCACAATGAAAGTATGAGACCATTGACTCTTTTCCAACTCCCGTTCCACATAGTTTTACAAGGTTGAAACGAGTTCAAATGAGTTTCCACTTTCCAGGAGAAAGCAGCAGCAGCTCTCCAAGAGCCCTGCTTATGCTTTGAGATTACGTAGTGAAATGTGAAAGTACAGGGGAATACGGATATTTCAATATACAACCCACCTACCCACTACCTTTCACTTCCACACATATTACATATTATATTAGATCCTAGCCTAACGCTACTTGGCTGGGAGCTTTGGAAGTTGGGACTGGCACAAGTACCAGTTTTTCATTCCATATATGCTTTCACCATTCACCACGACCACGGAACTTTATATCCGTTTCGAAAGTACAAAAGTACAGCTATTCTTCCGTCCTCTTATACCCTACCACACAATAATAGTGGATATATAATAGCCCCTTCTCAGTTAGTACTGACTGCGACTGCTTCCAGGACTTGTACCATAACCACCACCACCACCACCGACCATCATCCTCAACTCTCTCTCTCTCTCTCTCTCCAACTTTCATTCCAGCCATGTTTCACATCCACACTTTCTCCAACTGAAACTCTCAATTCTCTCAACGTTTCGGAATCTCCGGGAAAATTCCCCCTATCCATATATAACCAGCTTCATTCCTCCGCATCCTCGCCCGTCTCTCCTGCACGAAAGGGTGATAGGGACAACGGAAAGAACCCGGCTCTTCAACCCCGCTCTCTCTCTCTGACAATCAATATTATATGAGTAAGCTTGCTCAAAGATGAGAGAAAGAGAGCCCAAAGAAAACCCGCAGAGGAACCATGTTATTTCCTCCGCCTTTTACTCTACTAGTGTAATGTTATCTCTTACACCTTAATTGTCCCTCTGTCTCGCACATCTACCAACACGTACAACCTACAACGTACATTGTTAGGAAAAAATACATAGAATTCTAGTATAGTAACCAACACGGGATTCATCTCTCTACTTTCGATGCAGCATGCAGCAGTTGGAACATGAAGACTTATGTCCCGCAGATCCGCTCTTCCAAACCTGCACAACTAAAGTCTCTTCACATAATAACACTTTCCGTGGTGTTTGTAAGTAAAAGGAGAGACAGGTGGATATTAGCTAATATACTACATCTCCGCATGAGACTTTCTTCAGCCCTACGAAACACAAACAGTCCCGACTACCGACCGACTGGGGTTCTCATCTTCCCAATGTGATCTCTGTAGATAGAGGACTACCTTTTTCCCATTAGAATCACCTCCTCTGACTATAGAAAAGTAATATTATTATAAGGTAGCCGGTGGTAGTGGTAGTCAGAGAAGCTTAACCTGTCTTCCTTGAATCTGGGAACAAAACACATTTTTTACCATTTACACGTCATTTTGGAGAGAAATTAAGCGTTTGGAATGGGGAACATCGGTCCTTGGTTTCCATCATGTCACCCTACCACAGCTAGTAACTTTGTGAGTGCCAGTCCGAGACGGAGTACCAGAAATCCGGGGCATTGGACGGGGCCTAACACCGTCTGTGTGAATACAAAGGTAGGGAAACGGGTCGGCAGTGACAGTTTCAAAAGTGACTGGCGCCGGTGATTGCTTCCAGAGGCAGGAGAGGTGGATCTTTTTTACATTCAATTTGCTCCACTTCATTTTTCAAACCTTTCAGGCAAACAATCCGAGCTGTCCACCCTGACCGGCCAGCAGGATCGATTCAACCGAGGTAATAAAAAAGGACCTTTCCAGCAGCAACCCTGACATTTCTCAAGCTCTCAATCATTAAATTACGGAGGTAATGGGGCTATTGACTTGAACCCGTAGAAATAGACAGTAGACAACAGGCAAAGAGTTCTCAGCCACTGATTTGGACATTTATACAGTACCTATTGAAAAGCCAATAAATTAATTCCTTTTGTAGGGAAATTAAAATCTGCAAACCAGATTTCCCTTAGTTCCAATTCCAACAGGGTCTAACTCTAACTAACTCCCTAAATCTGTCCCCAGTATAACAGTTTCTGATTTCGCAGACTTGTCATCCTTCATGAGTAAATCGAGAAGATAAGCTGAACCAACTCACACACGCTTCTACTTCTACTAAATACAACGGCAGTCGTCAATCAATTATACTCGTTAAACAGTTCCGTAATTCCTTTTACATTTCTCCTTGCTAAAATCAATATTGAATTTGGATATGGATTTCATTAATTGCACAAGAAGCGGAATAATAAAATGAGATTAACGTGTATTGAATAGATTCTATTGCGAAGTTGGAATAAATCGCTTCAGTTGTGGAGTGAGCTCTTTTCTTCGTTTACTTTATTAAAATGACGGAAGAAGACTCATCTAGAGACATAGGACTCATAGGAGTATAAATATCTAAAGTCAACGACAACGACCTAATTTGAATATTTTCCATAATCCCTTCCTGTGTGAACTGTGAAGTTTTAGCAACATGTAACTTTCCTAATGCTCGTATAAAAGATTACGCCTCGTCGTAATCCATCCATTCAACCTTTTAATCCTTATTCCAGCAGACGGACCAGGCAGAGCTATTACGGACGGAGTATGGTAATGGCAACACCTGGATTACGACTTACGACCTCCTCTAATCTAATCTTTCTATTAGTTCATATATTTACATACAATCTGTTACAGCCGAACTTTAAATTAAAGTCAGAAATAGGCTCACCAGAACAGAGATAACATTTTACAGTCACAACAATAATAGGGCATTGTACTTTTGTTTGATTTAATAACTTTGTCAGTAGTGGAAACACCCAGTTCACCCACTAGCACGACGGGACAATCATCGGATGAAGATGAAAGTAAATTCACAACCGGTGAATATGTTTCCGTATATTGACAGATTTTTAATTTTTAGCCAGGAATATCTCAAGTGCTCTAGGAATAGCTTTAAACACTACTCATAAAACACGATGACATTTCCCTACAAAAATAATTATTTAGACATGAAAATGAAAAGACATCGTGATGCTATTTGTCGTTTCATCCTTCCCAATTCCTACCATCAAATCAAAGACCTGAACTGAATCAGATAATAAAGTAAATTGACGACGGTTGACAAGAGCATTTAATCAGCATTACAGCTTGAGGCTAGAAAGTCACAAATTGGGATCACATATATTTGATCGTATCTCCTGAGGAATGAAATTCTCAAACCGTCAAGAAATGGGAACAACAAAGACAAGCGAGAATTAACAAACAGATGAACCGCTTATGTATCTTCTTCGTATCCTCATCATGAGATGACAAATACAGAATAAATAGCCCCGCTACGCAACAAAATAATTTAGAATCTACGTCCCATAAGTTGACAATCTGTCTGGCTGACTGATAAACTTTAATTTGTGCAAAGGCACAAAGGTAGAAATATGAGCACACAAACTGACATCAAACAAAATAATCATTTTTTGACCCTATAGATGTGCTCTGGTTCATTTAATATATGAAATGTAACTATATTATTATCGGTGCGTCCATATAACCTAATACAAATAGGACTACAATGATTCTTGATCATATTTGTTGAGAAGTAATTCCGTGATTTCAAATCAGCCCAGAAGATTAACTCATCTTCTAGACTTTTTGACATCTTTCTTACATCCACAAGAACAAGACCCTACAATTCTATTATCCAAAAATCATCCATTTTTCAGCCGGCAGTGGCAGCCTGGAATCAACAATCTTGAAACTACTTCCGAGCTTGGACACAACATTTCCATTTTCCAATTTTGTCATCCCTTTTATTATACTCTTCTCTCATCAATCATCTGCTTTGGCAAATGGTCATTACAAAAACAGGACAGAGAACCAGCAGGAGGGGTCACAACCCCTTCCAAATAAAGCATAAATCATTCCTATACTTCTATAGTATAGGTACATTTGCATTTATTCCTACAATCAGCCAGCTATTTCCTCTCACTTTTTCAATAACCAAAAACCATACAAATCAAGGATAAGCATACACCAAATACCAACAACACCAACCCCTCAACCGCATTATATAATCCAGGACTCAATATAGAGTTCACACTCGTCTCCATCAATACAAAAAGATGAATAACTGTGCCCAACCTTACAAATTGCATTATTGCAACAAAGCAACCAAAGACCCTTTATATCAGTCAAACTCGAGAGAGTACATAACTCCCAATCATAGTACAATAGAATCTAGACCCGAACTAAAACCCGAAGAGTGCAAGCCAATGCAAATTATCACATTCCTCACACCACCATCAACATCAACTATCAACCATGGCACAAGGAACAAAGGGTCTATGTCGATAACAATACTGCCGTACAGCCTATAAATAGGCAGAGCAACAATGGTTTGAAATCAGCAGCTGAGATTATTACTTCGATAGTTCGACGAGTCTCCGAACACAATTATGTATATGAACAGATTTCAAGCCCATACATAAAAAGACAAGGCGTTGATTGACTCCAGCTTTTCTACTCTTTACTTAAAAAAGTACTCATTAGTATTAGCAGCGCATTTATTCATCTCAAGCTCCCTCGTCAATGATAACGTTACGCTCTTATAGTATAATATCAATTAGATAAATCCATGCACATGTACAAGTTGTAAAACATACATCATCATCCTAATCCGATGGCCTTAGCCTTAATACCTTATAGCATCATCAGAGCTCCTATACCAAACTAAAATTTAAGACCCTGTAAGCCATGCATAATAGCTCGTAACTCCAAAGATGAAATGTGCAATGACTTGATCTTTCTGGAACCCTTCAAAAGCTGCATGGGTTAGGGTTAGTTTTTAGTAGGACATAATATCTTCGACATAACTAAAAACTAAAACTCAGCCAAAGTTCCAAGAGTCCCTTCCTTCTGTCTCCGGTTTAGTTCTTTAGTTCTTCACCATATTATGTACTACAACTTGTAAAAAGATTTCCTGTGATTACTTCCAACATGCACTTCTTTTGAGAAAAAAAAACACAACACAACAACGATGAATCAATGGTAGGCGGAATGTACCGCAAAGGAAAAGTATGGAAGACAGGACCCTCAAGGGGAGTGAAAAACACGGAGCGGGGATCAGATCATGATGAAAGGGAATGAATGGAATGGTTACCAATTGTAAAAGTGGTTATTTATTTACAGACATTCACATAACAATATTACCACCAAGGCATACACATGGGATATTCGACAGTGTTAGTGTTTCTACTGTTCTTAGTTTGCCATCAGGCAGGAATACCATGATAACCGCTGAGTGAGATGACTCTTCAAAAGGTCCGACTTTATGAACTAACAACTGAAACCACTCCAAGAGCACAGAGTTTCATAACATGCATACCTTTTGTTGGCCCTACTGTGTTTACATACTTCATTTCACTTTGTGTGTTTGCATAGACTAAAATAAAATCTATATTTATTATATGACTCTTTAATTTAAAGGACAAATCAAAACTACATCAAGAAGAGAAGGTTAGTCTCGAGAAAGACGGTTAATTTTTAACTTATAGAATTGACCCACTTTTCCTGTTGACACAGAGACACACAAGTTTAATGGCCGAGAGACAACTTCATCTTCCATCGGGTTGGCATTGGCAGTACAAAGTACAACTGGATCAGTTAGAGTTGGATGGAGGTAGAAAAAGATACAATAAAAAGCTTGGATCTTTTAAATCTCTACAAGTCACCAAGTACCATATAATAAAAGCAGGAGCATTATACGCCCTCCTCGAATTGAATTCTAGTTCCGATCCCATAAATCTCAGCCCTATAAAATAAACTATATTCCATGATATAACACGTCTTTAACATTAAAATTCCTTCCTCTATTCCCTCCAATCCATTTAGAACCCATTCCCTCTATATCAAAATTCATGATCAAACTCAAACAATCCTCAGATAGGGAAGGGATTCTGAATTCAAGTCCAAAAGTTCTGATAAGGCTTAAAATAATGTTTCTCCAAGGAAATGTCGGAGCCCATTCATTCAACTTCCAGGATTCACAACAATCGAGTCGGACAGACAGGCACAAGTTTCTACCCTTTGCTGCTATGCACAAATACCCAACTATCGGCAGAGGAACTCCACTGTAAAAATTCCAAACTTTCTTTGGCCAGAGAAAAGACTAATGGGAGATCTCGGAAAAACCAAATACATTCAGAAGGAGCACACAGGAAAATAGCATACTAATCCCTCTACCAATCCATCTTCCTGACGACACAAAAGGAACTAAATAAATAGAACTAGAAGCCAATCCTTTTGGCCCATTGACTTTTCCATTCTACTCCTCTTAGCTTCCTATAAATAAAGTTCCTTCGCTCTTTAAATCAATGACTTAGAAATCTAAGGGCCCTGATGTCCGGATTCTGGGCAAAGATACCATTAATCTGCAAATTTTAACTCTCTTACTTTCTTTACAGAGATACATTATCGAGTTTTTTCAGTGAAAAGCACGTTAATGGACTTTTTTTTATAAATGTGTTAGATGCAGAAGGAGAACAGGTGCGATACTTTGATAGGCTCACGTCTCAGAACTTGAGAGCTTATCACACCACCGCACAGCCTTATCGATCCAACCACATACCACCCTCCTCTAAATAATCCTCACCTACTCCACCGCACAGTCCGCCTTTGACCTGAAATAAAACCATCAGAGATTTATAGGCTGTATCGATTGGATCGAGAATTGAATTGAAACCCAGAGGGTTCTCAGCTTCTCTGTTGATGTTGCTATAAGCCAAAATCAACATTTAAATGCCAGTTTTGTCGAAAAGGCTTCTTGGAGTTGGAGAGAGCTGAATTATCAGTGCTAGTCCCAACTCTCATAAGAGCTTTTACAAGAGAAGATAGTGGCCATCGATGTCAGGATGATCAGGTATGATATCAAACAACATTCCATTCCCATTACCCTTTTTGTTTGCTTTGCGACTCATGCAAAAAACAACTTGGGAAACGAACCAAACGAAACTACCATCGCCCCAACTATGCCGATAGACCTGCACTGCTTCACAATCAGAGTGAACCAGAACCAGACTATTGACTTCTAAATAGAGGTTATCGGAACCACCACAACCACTGCCTCTAGATCGAATCGACCAACTCAATGACCAAAGACATCTTCACGATGTCCGATGTCAAAGCCCAGCAGTGTGGCTCTATCACGTAACAAAAGTCACGTTTTTTATAGCTTTTAGACACGGACACGGAGAGCGGTGACATAAGGAGTTCAATCTCTCAAGCCAACAACAAGTTGATCACATAAACTTTCAAAGAACAATGACAGCCTCGATGGATGGTAAAATATCGATTCAAATCAGGGAGCTGGTTAAACTCTGTAAGGGGATTTCACCTAAATATGGCTTAAAATCTGATTACAAAAAATCGATTTTTTGTTCACATTCTACTCATACTCATAGTAGTCCAGTCAGTCGAGCACTGAACTTGGCTGATTTCCAAATAAGCTTGTACGGAATAAACAAAGCCGTAATAAATTATCAGAGGGCAGATGCAGCCTGCTCACAATGTGACAGTTTATCTATAAAAATGGCAGAAAAACATGAAGAAAAGAAATTCATCAGAAACACCAAAAGTAACATCATCTCATATACTCCCTTGCCAAAAGCAATTTAACAACTCAACAACATTTAGTAAACTTTTCAGAGCCGCACATGGGGTTCATTTCCACGATCAATTTTTCCCCCTTCTGATGTCTATTATTCGGAAAAATATACCGAATTCCAGAATTTTTAAAACAATTTCACAAAAACTCTAAACATTGATTCATTAAATTGTCCCTTTGGAAGAATCTCCCGAATTCTCAAAAGAAGGATAAAACAACCTGATTCTTTCTCATGAATATCCCATTTTTGATCGCCAATCTCTTGCAAAAATAATTCTCCCCGAGGAATTCTTTCATTACACCATTTTCAAAACAGAATCCTAAGAGTATAGAAATATCCCACCAACTTTCAAGGTTTATAGTAAATAAAAGTTACAACCAACAGATAGGCTAAAGAACATGCTGAGCAATTTAACCATCAAATAGTATACAAGAAGAGCTTTTATAAACCCTTGCCAAGTCCATTTAAGAGTAGAGTATAGAGTTGCTATTTCCAACTGAAGAAAGTCAGCCAAACTGAAATTGTAGACGCACTTAAATTATTCTCATCAGGCGATTTCGTAGAAACCCAAATAATAACCCTGTGCCACCGACTCTACTATGCACTAACAAACACCACTTAAAAGCCCCAAAAGCAACCCTTTCTACAGCGCTACTATCATATATCCTACGTCACATTATTACCACACATTCATAAGAAACGGTAATAAAATTTACTAAAAACTCAAAAAGACTTCCATAAATAACATCCACAAGTGCAGAGTTGGACAATCGGGTAAACCCGTTCAGTAATTTTCCACTCATTTATGACTACCCTGACTTTCTCCTCGTCTCAACCATTTATTTCCACACAATAAACATCTGATATGATGCAACAACAATGACACAAGTAATACCAAGAAAAGGCTGAGAACTGAGAATTCAACTGGACAAAAAATTATTTCGAGCTCAGATAAACCAGCTCACAATACGACTTGTTAAATATAAAAAACATAATCTTCAAAAATTGTCAGAAATTAAGATGTGGACCACAATTCTAAGATGGAAACATTTTTTATTTAATTAAAAATTGTGACGCTACAAAATCAAATGAAATGTTCCTCCATTCACAAGCAAGTTAGGCAGCTGTCCCTTTTCACAATAATCTAGGGATTACTTCAATTTAATAATAATCGTTCAGAATAAATTCCATCACCCCCCGGTTATCCTTAATCAGTTTTATACATCACTCACCTCCTCTGGACTCTCCTGCTTGTGGTCATGATATCATTTACTCGATATAGGTAGGTCCACTCACGAACGAGGCGAGAACTTGAGACGATGATATCAAAATTCAGAGCCAGGCTACCTTGCGTTTCAAATACTGTATAAACATTTGTAGGACCGACACACAGGGTTCGTTTTTAAGACAATCTTCTATTTCAACATTTCATACCTGAGCCCACCAAGGAACCGAAATGGAAATAATATTAATGTTATTAAACAACAACTCTGTACTTCCAAACATTAATTACCGAGTTCGAGTTCCTCTAGCCTATAAATATATGTCTCATCTTTTAAATCTAAATCAAGGCTCACCGCAAGACAACTACGTTCAGTACGTTCCTTCTCTGTTATATATTATTATTACTACTTTCCAAAGCTGCTCCTAATCTAAATTCATGCAATATTAATAAAATCAAGTTACCGTTCGCTACACTAAGCTCAGGGCATATCTTTAATGTCTTTACATAGGATAATACCGCCGTGACATGAAGGCAGGTAGGTACCCTTAATCATCTGTAACATGTGCCTAAACCACTGAGAAACTTAAAATAAACAGTTATATTTATATTCTATGCCCCATTAGATAAAATTCATGAACAGCTTATCTCTTCAAGTTACCCAAGAACACCGACTCATCTGCTCGAATTTAGGTACAATATAGACAAAGACAGTATGTTTCGAGAATTTCTTAGTCATATCAGAGTAGATAAATGTTTCCTCGGAATTATTATGAGACCATTAGGCTTTATTTCCTTTCCTTTCACCTCCAACATGCCACCACTAGCAACAATTCCAATATAGAAACATCCACTCCCATCATCACGATTAGTTCAACTTCTCCGTCTTTGAGCCTTCTTCTTCAACTAAAATACCTGTCTCAATTTTCTAATTACAAATTCCAATAGAGAAAACACGGAATGGAAACTCGTCACTCGTGTCGGATTTCATGTTTCTGCAAACCAAGTTCATTTAATAGTTTAATAGCAAGGAGGACGGACGGTAAGTCAGGCTAACCCACCCAGAGACTGGAATTCTCATCATCTCATCAAACCTCTCTCTAAATACAACATAACAATAGGTACCAAACTGGGTAGAATGGGCTAAAAGCTAAATTGCAGTTGACTAGGAATGGCAGGCGAAGAACCACGTAATTTCCCTATATACTCTCTTAAAGCCTATCCTCGGTCGGTTCGGTTTAATCAACTAAAAGGAGGCGATGAATTAAAGTACGTGAAGGGTACATAACATGGAAGGGCTATGGAACTGATGTCCATGAAAAGAAACGATTAAGACCTGCCCACGCCATCCCATCTCCTATATAGGCCCCGATATATCAGGATTCGAATCCGCTATGCCCAACATTTACCATTTCCTATGTAAATTCTGATTCAACAGTTTTGTATTCATACAATAGGAATGGTACGTGAATCAAAGCCAAAGCAGATCTCTTGAATCTGAAGCCTGAAGAAGGATATGCATCACAATATTCACAATTCAACAAGAAGAACCTCCATCTCTCCTATACTAGATACTACATCCATGCACGTCAACTTCATGCAACACGGATAAAAAACACAAGGCACAAACATAACGTCGGATTCAACAACATCAGCATTTCCTCCCTGTCTAGCTCAACTAAATAAGTAAAGCCATGTTGGAATTGGAAACTAGATCTCCCTTCTCATACTAAATGTATTCATGAATCCGAGACGAGGATCCAACAAATCCGAAAAATAAAACCTAAATCCGATACGCTTTTCTATCTTGCAAGTCTCGGTTTACTTTACTGTCCAAAAAAATCCAAGTTCCTTAAAACTAGGCCACGTGCAAAATTCATGACAATCTTAAAGAATTAAAAAGACGTAGTCTCTTGAAATCAACAGACAATAACAAAAGCAACTCCAGCAGCAGACTGCTAAACGAAGCCAGACGATTTCTACACATGCTAGAACAGAACCCACACGTGGTCAACGTGTGACAATGACAAGACCGTGAAAGAATTATCTACAATCTACATTACATAAATCTACAGCTTATCCCTACCTAGACGTTCATTAAGTTCAGTTGGCTACCAAGTTCTTGATTATTCAACAATCCCTTAAGGACATAAAAATAACAAAAAAAATCACATCCCTGTTGTCTTAAATACAAACCCTAAATTAAAGAACCGGATTTTCATTTAAAAAATGGGAATCCCTTCCTGAAACTAATCTCCTGTCCCGAGAATTCCTGTCTTTTCTCATTCCTTTCAGGGAAGAGGAGAGGTTTAAAAATATTTCATGATTATTATTTATTAAACACTCGAACCAGGAGCTTTCAAAAGCCAAGCAATGCAAAACTCTTGGAGCAGTCACGGTCCATTCAGAAGCAGATCCATTTCCCTCATCCTGTTCTTCCGTTTCCATCTCATTTCCTCCTTCAAATCCGGCCCTACTTTTTGCCATGTGTATTGACAGACACTTATTCTTTCAGCTTTTTCATCTACAAATATACACGGGTTCAAACTCAGGACCTTCTTTGGTTCGGTATTCTCTTGAACTTATCCCGACAAACTTTACGGTTTGCAGTTATACACTGCATTGTATAGTATGTCCCTAAAAATAGTAGATTCTTTCAGCCTTCTGCTTTTTCGTTGTACTTTTCAAAGCGCTCATAACAAACCAATTTTTCCAGGACAGCTTTCCCTACTGACTAATTTTGAAATGCAATTTAAAGCTCAATCAAAATTTTGTCAATTTAAGGACTCTCTCACGAGAAATGTGATATATGATATAAGCCTCGTAAAATATGAAAATCAAAACTAATAATCCCTTCTTCCCTCTTCGGCAGAATGAAGTCACGAGCAGGAAGAAGTCACATCCGTCTTGTTCCATCATTTCCAATTCTAACATATCAGAACCATATGCCTTTGCTTCTGGCCCTGTCATCAGCCCCTGTTCTTCTAATTTAGCTTTCGAAACTAGAATAACAAAGGGGAGGACTAGCTCTAGGGGAAGATACAATAATAATGTATAATGTCATCTCGGCTCTAACATCCGTCCCTTCGTGTAATTCGTAAGACAGGCACACGAGTCAATGGACCATCATATCACCCTCACGACTAACAAATCATGAGCATGGCGATGTGATGAGTTTTAATAACGCTAATTTTAAATAAAACATCGTCTCTTTATTGTGTCAAATAATAACGAGTCTCACACGGAGCGTGCAAATCCCGTCATTCATCTACTCCAAATTCACACCCTTTAATTTCCATTCCAGCTGGATTAAGTCTCTAAATTACCATATTATCAACATACACAAATAATAATTTCGTTTGGATCTAGAGTTTCAAGATTATACCGAAATTTTATTAAATCTCCTCCCTTTCTAAGTGTTTCTAGAACAGAAACTAATGCAGGGTCCAAAACTTTTAAAAAGCAAGTTAGCTAATTTAGACATTTGTTGTTGTGTTGACAAACAAGAGACGGAAGGCCATTAGCCCATGCGGGCCCAGAAATGTCAAAAACATCGCATGCCATCGTAAAAAGGATTAGGATTTAATGGCCCAAGTAAAGGTCCTTCTTTCTCCTTTGAACTCTTCTTGTTCCTGGAACTAAGGTATCGGAATATAAATAAAACTTAACAAAGCAAAGAAATTAGTAGGAACGATAATAGCCTACACATTTCAGCTCCATGGGTTCAAGACGACAAACTACATACTTTATTCATAGTGCCTGCCATACGCTTCCGATGGAAACTAAATGGTCTTCAGGTAAAACAGCCTTCTCTCGAAGCAGAATAAAATGAATATGCGATCCTCGATAACTCCGTCCACCAAAACTCAGTCAAAAGTAAATCGACCCAAACTAAACGCGATGCCGAGACCGAGACGGAGGTGGATTACATCGACCCGACCAACGAACTTTCCAAGAAGTCAATTCAATCACAGACAGGAGTGGATATGTGCTAAGAAGAACCACTGCTCCAAGAACAAAACTTCAGCAGACTCGGCACTTTTAAACTCTAGTCTAACTTATTATTAACCCACATCTTACTTTGTCTCTCATAGTTTGAAAGCCAATAAGCTGAACAAACACGGAGCCCATCAACACCTTTCTTTTCTCAACAATGTCTGCCACAAGACTAGAAAAAATGAACAAACTATGGGCTCCGAATTTCCAATGCCTTAGAGGTCTCTTTATAGACTCAAACAGCATTGGGAGCGTATACAGCTGAAAACGGTCTATAAAAGCCACAAAATCCAGCCATTGCATTGCATCGGGAGCAGAGAAGTGATTAATAAATGACAAACTATTAAATGCATCCCAAAGCCCTACAAGACAACCTTAATCCATATAAATAAGCCCTAAAATTCCCTATCACATCAGCCACCTCAATGCTAGATTAGATTAAATTGTATACGCAATCGCTTCAAGTCAGAGACTTTGACAAATTAATTTCTCTACATTAGACATTAAATTAGATTTACAACCCAGTCTTCAACCTTTTAATAAAAATTTCTCCTTGTAAAAAGTAAAAAGTAAGGGTTCAGTTGTCCCAGATATGACGATATGCACGTCAGCTCGGGTCACATTCAACTTACTTAAAACTCAACCTTATTATATGCATAAAACAAATGGGATTATTCATCCTTTCCTTCTTTCAGGCGCAGTTTCAGTTTCCATTCCAGTACATGCAAAAATTGTAAAAATAGAAGGACTGACTAAACTACAAGACTATTAATGATGAGTCGCCTGCTTCGCCCTCGTTCCTGAATAACAATTTAGAAATAGCAAGCAAAGATGAAACATAAGATAGGATTATTTAATTTTATATGCTAAAACGCCTTGAACCTCTCTCCTTTCCGTTCAGTCAAGTCACACTCAGCAGACATGCCTAATCAAATGAAAAGCCTCTTTTGCACGGAGACAGTATTCACACATTCTAAAGGCAGGACTAGAGCCCATATCAAAACTTAAATCTGCATCCAAAGCCAAACCCAAGTCCAATTTGCAGGATTATCTCTTATAAATTCGCAAATGAAAGGGGGATAGCGGAGTGGTTGCCAACTGGGCCTTTAGAAAAGAATAATTAATACTCCAGAGTCATCCAAAACCACCAATATTGTCAACTGACTGTCCCACTTGTCCTAACATTCAAGCCTGGCATTCTTCTCGTCTTTCTCTTATGGGCTGAAGCCTACTTAATGTGATGGGGCTGTGACAATTCTTTTAAGCTGGAACCCGAGCCTCTAGTCTTCATTAAAATCTTACACTCCGTTTTCCTTTGATATCAGTCACAATCTAACCAACAGCTCAGGCCTGTCTACCTTATGTAAAATTAACACGGACACGAAATATTAATGAGCATGGTAATGCCAAGCCTATTCTCTCTCTGTAGTTAATCACTTTCAGTCACTTTGATCTTGGTTCTAAATCAAGGGTTTTTGAGCAAGGCTTGTCTGGCTTACGTATGCATATGGTGATTTGGTGATATGGCAGTACAATTTACTGGATTTAGAGCCTGATTCAGTGAGTCCTGTCTACTGTCACCAATCCTCATTCTCATTATCGGTATTATAGGACGAATAATAATTATCTACGGTTTTGACAAATAATTTAAATTGAACCTTTTGTGTTTAATCATATGGAGGAAAATATGAGCCTTCGATCGGAATTCACGGTACAGTACATAAAAGTTTTGTACTTTTACTTTTAGTACTTAGCAATACGCCTTTAAAACTGCAAAACCTGTGAAAGCTTGGATATATTTAAAAATAAAATTAACGTAAGAATGAAATGCCAATTTTTTTCGTTTTTAAATCGTACCGAGAACTGCTGAAATGGCCATGAAGCAGGTCCAACCGAAAAATTTCCATTCGCAAATTGCATGAATTCGGTTCGCAAAATACGAAATGGTTGAGTATTAGCATGTACCATCTTCGGTTTGGCAATCGATTTTGGAAGCCCAATGTCATTCCCGTATACATTTATATATCCCCTGCCGTTCCTCGTTCATTCCCATAAAAATGGCAGTGAATGGTAACGTCAACATCGTAACCTTAAAACATCCTATGCCCTATCAAACTTTCAAAACGTTATAACTCCCTAATCCCATTTCGCTATATAGAGCTTCGTAAAAAGTATATGTTCAGTCAAATGTTTAATAAAATAAAACATCAATTCCCTGATCATTAGTAGACTGAGGAATGCATGTAACCCGTCACCAGGCTGGAAGAATTTTGACAGCTAAGAACCTTTTGGATCTTGTTTATATCTAAAGGCTCTTACTCAGGAATCTGACTTTCAAAACCCTGTAATGGCTGTAATTTAAGTTCCCAATGAAATTCATTTAATTTTGATCCGAAAACAACTCAATAACCCACTAATAGTTGACAGCCACTTTAACTTGGGAAAACAACAAACAGCCAATTTCCAATAAAGGGGCAAAGCTTCAATAACCTAGCCACTAAATTCAGGCGTCATAAGCTTCGAAAAGTATCCGAAACGGTAATGCGAAAAGTTACACAAAAATGTAAAAAAAATTGCTTGGCTCAAATCTTGATTGCAAATTGCCAAAAACTTTATTCGTACGAAGACTGTGAAGCTTCCAATTTAGGTTCTACCTAAACCTCTCTATGTATGTTCAATGTTTGAGTGCATTTAACTTTATATAAAGAAACAGAAGCTATGATTCGACAACTTGAGCTTCCTACAAAGTTCCTTGCTGTTTGATGTATTCTCGTTCCATAGAAGCTGGAATCAACTTCATCTTCAATAAAAATCAAATTACACTTTGTACGCTCTGAGTATAAGACATTGCTAAATGTTGCCACTTTAAAATTAACGTTCAAAAAATTTAAAAGCCGATTTAACAAACTAACCATAATGTAAACATGTTTTATCCACTATGTATACTAACTCGCCAGCCAGGAGCCCCTTGCAAAACCTTTTAATACCTTTACTAAGAATATCGGAAGTGAAATTCTAAAAATATTCCTACTCTCCATAAGATTATTTACAGCTTATTCCCGATCATGCTTCTGGTCTACTTCTCTCAAGAAGATAAACACGAAAACAAATCCCAGCTCCTAATCTACATCGTAGACCTAGTATAAATAAAGGTGTCAATGACTCCACGTAATTTAATTTGAAATTCTAAAAAAATAGGTGATATTTATATTCTTGATCCCAAGATAGACTCTACTCTAATAATACTTTCATTAAAGAAACGAAAACTAAGGGATGGTGAACAGCATTTTATTTAAATTATTTATGGCCGTTGTGCACATAAAATAAAATAAAGAAATAAACCCCTGCAATTACAGTTTCTACTGTAATATTTCTGAAAATTACTTTCACTTCCCCAAATTATTTTTCGTCAAGTTCCTTCGACTTCAACAACATAAACCCACCCAGTATTATCATTTTTTTTATAAACTCAATCGAATTTGATGAAACACTAACGCTGGCATTTCCAATTAATCCAATGACAAGATGAAGCACTGAACATTCGCAGTCAATCCAATCCAAAGCATAAATATTTCAACGAGCTAAAGGACTCTATAACTTCCTTAAACCCTCTTCAGTTACACAACCAACTCAGTCGCCGTCCCGATGTCGATGTCGACGACGGCTCCTTTGAATAATGCATAATCTCAAAGATGTCTTAACTTCAAAGAGCTAATATATGCATATACATTACTGACTCAGCATACATTATTCCGCATCATTATCATCATTCTCATACTACTTGTTCTCTAGTGCAACTCCAGTGCAAACAGAACAAACCGACCGATGAATGATTTTAGTTAGGTTTACACAAAAGTGCAAACAAACACATTCTTCTTTACCGCAGCAGCATTAAGGATCGGATTCTGGATCCTCATTCTTTCCGTTCTGTAATTCCAACTTCAGAAATCAAGAGTCTTTAGAGCTGGAATGCCAGGCCTTCGTCTTCAAGTGGGATGTTCACATTTAATTCTCGTAACGCATATAATTTAGCCACTTCTGGTTAGATCTTGCTATATATTGGTAGCCTTCTTGGCCATCGGCTTCCATGATTCAATGAGTATTCAATGTCAATCAGTGTCTAATTACAAATGCAGCCTGCAGGATTCATTATACACCGTGTCCGTGCAAAAAAACAGTCAAAAGAAGGAAAACATTTAGACTAATAGTTTTTTGCCTCAAGTCCTTAACTTCTTTAAAAGGGCATAGCATAGCGATGATTATCTTCCTCCTTACCAACTAACACTTTTTATCAAACGGCTTCTATCGCGTAGCTTTTTTAGCTAAGAACTCCGTTCATTAAAACACCCAAGTCAGAAGAGCCAGCACATTCTTTCATAAACGCAAGTTCACAAAAAAAGCCTTAACTCGACCCATCTAAAAGCACTCTTGAGAGCATGCTTGGAATATTTACTTGCGTAACGATGAAGAAATGAAATCTATAATCTTTCCGGGGTTGGATTTGGATATCCTGGAATTTCCTCCTCCTGGATACATGCAGTTAAATGTTCAATTACAGCTAGGGTCCTTTTAAATAGGCATATTTTATTTGCTACTACCTCCTCAGCCTTACTTAAACTGGGTGCACTGCACGAACCAAGTATTATTATCTGACACGGGAAGAATTTATTTAGTAGTCATTACTACCAGCTAACCAGCTCATTTGCATCATATAAACTATATGTACAGTAAGAGGAAAAACATTCACACGAATGTCTTGAAACTTTAATGACATCCCTGTAATTACAATTTTTAAGCTCATAAAAACAAAAACTCATCACACATGTTTTCCATCTCCGTATATTCCACTTCAATGTATAATCCTAGATACTAATTAAATTCTCTTATATACCACGTGGTAATTTGTATTTATACACGTTCATTACATTCAGTTTCCCTTTATAACGATGGTAGGAATAGGAGCTATCAATCCTCAAGTCAAACTACACTGTATAAGTATAAATCATACATTCAAATCCACAGATCCAGTACAAACATTGCGAATAGAAGCAAAAGTAATAAATCCTAGCCAAATCTGTATTGTCACTAAACAAATGTATTTAGTCTGGCTCTATAGAGAGTGAAATCTCAAATTAAATCGATGACGATGATGATGAGGACTCTCAGTAAATCTACTTGAACAGGGACAAAAAGCCCTCTGAATATTTCTCCCGTCTCTCACCGTGCAAATACTGGGATAACTTCATTATCGTCTCCTAATCACGAAACGACACAATAAAAATGAAGTACTGACAAGCAAAGGACTCAATTGACATGGACAAGCTTTCAACTGATTCAACTCTTCCAGAGCTCGAGTCGAAATGTGTTCAAAAATAACTCGGGCTCTAAAATATAATATATGTATACGTTCCTCAAGTACACTCCTTCCTTCAATCCAATAATAACATATAAAGTGCAGATATATCAGATCACCCAACAGCCTTCTTGAGCTTTAAACTTTATATACGACACAGGAGTACATAATAGTTCAATTTCATCCTGTCTCACTTCAAGTGTGCAAAAACACTTTGTAAAACGTGGTGGTGGTGGTGGCATAGGAATACCCGGGCATCATGTAGTGTAGAGTAGAAGGCGAAATTGGAGATGCAAAAGAACAGAAGGACACTTTGTGCGGGCATTAAAATCAACCCGATTCCCGGACAAGTAAAGTCCTTTCTCCAGTAACAATATGGCCACTGACTGCCACTTTTCTGTCACTATGTCTCGGCAATTCCACCCAAGTGGTTTTACTACATCAAGACTAGTGGATCGAGCAGAAGCGTCGTAAAAAAGCATAATGAAAAATCAATGTTGATATTGGTCTCCTTCCAAAACCTATATAGGAATCTACGGAAGCCTACTACTTCTTATTTTTTTTTTATTCTACAGCCACTTTCATCCTCCCGTTCAACTCTTTTCCCGTAAAGTAAAGCTTGAGAACAATCAACAATCAGGGATCCGGCATTCCTGATGTCCTCCTCCTAATTTGAAAAAGGATGTACGATCCCATCCGACGCATTTAAGACTCTCGTCGATTAGACACACAGTCCTTTTAATTCCCTTCTGCCGAAAAAAAAAACCGGCAGCGACAGCTCTTTTTCTAGCTGTTTCTCTGGACTCTGCTCATACTGTAAAGTTGGAAATTAAAATTAGCATTCCAACACAATCCCAGGATATGTAGAAAAATCTCCAGAGGGTAGGGTTTAATGTATTCCAGGTAATAGCTACTATTGATCCTTCCCCTTTTCAATGCTTTTGGTTCGACCGAGTGAGGTGTAAGTAGGCTTTGCTTTAGCTCCTGGAATTCGGATTCTCCAGTCTTTTCTCGACTCATTCAATTTCATTTTCTTCAGACATAAGAAATGGGACTGGAGGAGAACACGCGATCGAGTTGGATTTAAAGAAATCTAAGAAAGTGCTACTTCTCCAGGAATAAAGTTATCAGAGCTTATGCATACGGGCTTCGTCGGGAGGAAATAGGTCTCTGTGTAACGAAACTCCCAAAAATTCCTCTATCTCCTTACGGGTCCATGACATGCAATCACAATCGGTTTCAATCGGGAGACGAAGACTTATTATTCTTCTACGGCCGAGACTTTGTAGCAATAATAATGCCGGATTTTGGACGGTCTTCAATCAAATCTAACATTCACAAGAGCTATGAGCTAAATTATTTCCGATTATTCCTCAGCAGCAAAACGATATTCCATTAGAAATGAGTCACAAGTAGGAACATTGGATTGAAGGACTCTGGGACATTTTCCCTTTCATGGAATAATAACAATAACTCATTTCCCCGTTTGCCATCAATCCAACCGTCCCATATCAACTTACCACAAAGAACAGCTCTGTTAAATAAAGGCCCATTTCTATACCTTGATCACGTTACAATAAGAATAGTAAAAATATGATGCATGTGCACGCTACACGAAGCGATTAACAACAAAATATAAGATCCTCAATCCAATCTTGCCATAAATAACATAAGGGAAATTCCATCTCGATCTCGATTCTTCGGCCTTTTTTGTTGCCATTCCACCAGCAAACATTAGATTCTCCTCTCAACAACAAATTGTAATAGTTCTGCTTGGGCCTGGAGTTCAACCGTTTACTTCTTATATTTACAACTTGAGCATGATCATTGGCACTTATCTCCGATATGGCGGTGGTGATAAAAACGATATTTGATTTGATACTCGTTATCTTTCATACCGAAATTGAACTCGACAGAAGAAAAAAACATAACAGATTATTATATAAAGGTCCGTCGTGTCTTGTATGAAACATCGTACTATATATTATTGTCCATTGGGATTTTTACAAGTTGCTTTGCTGGATTAGAAGAAATGAACATGACAAGATGCAAGAAACACACTTCATCCTCTTAACTCCAGCGTGACTATTTAACAGTCCTAAAGACTCAGAGAAGAAGATTGCAAGACTAAATTATTCCGAGTTCGAGCATCGATCGTGTTTCATTAGATGTAATCATTGATACATAGTTAGTTCCTATACTTCATATCCATCTGCAATTGCAGCAAGTCTCCTCGATATGCTCCATGAACTCCAGGGAACTCACGACACAAAGTTCGTCGCTGGACAGAAAAACTCACAAATTTTAAATGCTAACAAGGAGACCCGTTCCATCTCAATCTGTTTCACGTCTCTTTTCTAAAGTTTCGGAGCGAACCCAACTCCAGCAGAATCCTCCTAGTCTACAAAGCGTGATTTAAAATTCCTCTTCAAAATGTCTTTCCGCATTTCCGCCATCCCCAGTCTTGCTAATAATAAGTAAGTAGGAAATCCATTCCACTAAACTATTCCCATTCCTGTCCTCGTCTTTGCAAGTTCGAGTCGAGGAGCTTGAGCTTGCTTATTGCTTTATATAGAACATAGAACATGCCTAACTAACTGAATATATCAACAATTCCAAAAACTATAGAATTGAAGGAGGAAGTATGGAACTAAGAAAATAGGCTTTCTTGGAACTAGAAGAAAGAAAGTGCTGGTTGACGGGTTCCTCATTAATGGAAATGACTAAAGAATTAAAACGCTAAAAGGCAATGAAAGGAGAAGAGGAATCGTTCAATTTACACTTTCCTTCACTCTTAATGGGATGTTGATTGCTTCTTCATTTAACTTGTTTCCTTACACCTTCGAAGAAACTCAATCTAAATATATTTCTATATAAGTCTTATCTGCTTTATTCCGTAACGGAAGAGAGAAAGAGCCTTTTCATCCGAGAAACAAAAGGTACATAGCTGGATCCTTCAGTTAGAGAAAATTAGATTGGAGATTGAATGCAATGCTCTGATAGGCAATTAATTTATCACTCCGATCGGACTCAAACTACAGACTTTCCCGTTCTAGTTTGTATTTGTATCAAATTTTACTTCCCGTTTCCTTACGGATTCATAATTTTCAGTTAATTCAAACTTTCTGATTCGTCAAGAAAAGCATATTTCAAATCATCCCGTTCATAATTGTTTCGGAGCAAAAAACAAGTCAACTTTTGTTGCCTTGCTGTGATGTTTCAAACTATTATAGTTCTATTATATAATCTAAAAATCGATATTCTTGATTCAATCCCTTCAAGTCAATTGTTTCATATCTCATTGCGCATTTAATTTTAATTAAATTCTCTATTAAAGATCACAGATGTGGCATGAGATTTCAATCCAATCATATTTCGAATAATATTTCTCAATCCTATTATATAACTGATTAAATTTAACTCTCAGTTCAATAAATCTTGTTATTTACGGACAGGCTTTCCTCGTTCCATCGAACATAACAATAATATTCCATATCACACGCTCAAAAAAGAACATATTACATGAACTATCTATATACTTAATAAATATTCACTTGAATGATTTTTACGAGTTAAAAAACCACCCAAGCTAAAACGAATGTATGCAAGCAAAAGCAAAGAGAATATCCAGAGAGAATTGATATCTCTGCTGGTTTGGTTCAATGAAATACAGTTATTGTTTACTTTTATTTCTTGTACTCGCCAACATAATTCAATCATACTAATCTATCATCCTGGTAATAACACAACGGCTCATATTTCCGCACTCCAATCCTTTCCCACACGTCAAGTAATAAATTTGTATATATAGATTTCCTAATCATTTCGGTTCCAAGTTCCAAAACACAGAAATACCACTCTCTCTCCACAAGATAACAGTATAAACAGGAACGACTAAAAGCGTAGAAGGCAGGTAACCAAATCACAGGAAAATAAAACTTTTTGTCAACACACAAGTTGCGAACAAATATTAATATCCCATTTCATTCATCGAAAATATTCGAGATGGATTCATCATTCATCCTCAAACCTAGAATGAATCAGTTCCGAATATAGACCACGACGGCTTATAAATACGAAACATGAACTCCTGATTTCTCGAAAGCAAAATAAACAATCTCCCAAACATCCACCATTGATTCCATTCAATACGAACATGTTTCATTTCGCCCTTTCCAACTCTTCAATATCCATTCAATGATCCAATCCACAGATCCACACCTTTACTTTTCAGTAAGTGTCAATCATTAGAGGGATTATTATGCGACAATCCCTTCAATTCCACGATTTCTGTCAAAGCCTATAGGGAATGAATGAGACCTCAATCCCAATTCCCCAGCTCTAGCTCAGCCCCTGTAACAATCCGTCCGAAATTTAGGAATAACATCACGGCTTGGAAATTGGAATATAGATTTACACATTAATACATATGAAACCCGACCATTTCTGAAAATTAAGCTTTCAGAGACCATTATGCATTATCCATCTGCTTGTCACGTCTAGTCGGCTGCGGCGGACGGGGATAGAAGAACTGTGTAAATTCTACAATCTCATCATTCGTTCCAGTTTTGCCTCCGGTCTCGTTTCCTCTCCTCTAGGTCGCTGTTACAACACTTTCGAATTTCCAGTGTTTATAATTACAATACAAGTTCCAATGAAGTCATACCCCTTTCCTGTACATTTCCGTCTCTACAATGTTTGTTGACAAATGGAATAAGCTTGGCTAGGTTGGTAAAGAACAGGCCATTTCTGGAAATTAACTGAATACCTTCCTATATACAGCTCCAACGCTATTACAACATAATTTGAAATACGTCCAAACATCTCCGGTTACGACCCTAGGTACATTTTAGACACGTAGACTGTAGAGCCTATTTCAATCCACATCCGCAGCAAAGTCCCTCAGGAATTGAATGAAATGGATTGTAGCTCTGAGCAGAAAACTCATCTCTTTACAAAACCAAATTCGTTGCCTTCAATATCCAAATACCATTCAAGAAATCCATCTTTGCTTTTTCCGTGCAAGAAGACCAAGGCACATGAAAAAACACTCCATCCACTTTGTACTAGTTCTCTCCAACCATACTTTCCTCCCGTCATCCTTTTAATAAATGCATGCTCTAAGATCGATGGAAACAGAATCTCATCTGTAGGATGATACACCATCCTCCTTTTTATAGCCATCACCTCTCCTCTACTCTCTCCTCTGCTGAATCATATCTTCACATCCTGACGTAACTTTTACATTTGTACAGGACTATCTACTCGGCAGATAAGATCACGCAAATCTAAAGCCCGACGGAATAAGAAACCAACCAGAGATCAGACTGATCATGATCCCATCGTATTCGTATCCTGAGGACATTACAGGGCGGATGGGAAACAACGTCAGGAACTAGAAATGGCAGATGACTCAGAGATTTTTCCAACGAGCAAATACAAATGGAAAGGAAAGTGAAAAGAAATGCACATTTAATTTCCATGATTCCATCCTGAGCAGCAGCAGAGTTTCTGTTTCTTCCAGCAGCGAATTCCAGACATTTACATCATCACTTCTCACTTTCCGTCATCCATCAACCCTCCATTTCCATATCCGTCTAAAAATCTTTACTCCCCAATAAAATAACTTCAACCATTTTAATAAAAACATGATATCATCCACCCGAATTCCTCTTGCAAATATGAATAGTAAGCACTTTTGCAAAATTCCAAAGCTGGAACTGCAAAGCCGAAATTGCAGTCTCGAAAATGAATGCCATAAAATAAAACCCAATGCCCTTTTAGTCGGAATTTTAAGTAACAAGGTCTAGTCCCCACCAGCCTTTTAGCATCACTTCATTCCATCACTCATCTTCCTTAAAATAATGTATGCGTTGGAACATAAATATAATAATTTTAAACATTACATCCCTAATACATAAAACATAATAATATTTCTCAATCTCTACAGACAGCCACCTCTGCACACTCACACCTCTTGATGTCCGATTCATTCATACATACACCCTTGGGCGCAATGTACAGAACTCTGTTTTAGTTGTTCTTTTTTTCATATACCTAAGAGGAAAAATTCCTTAACATAACACCCTCACCCTAAAAAACTCAATCTGCTTTAAAGGATGAGCTAAGAGATGAGCTTTCAAACTTACAATGCAAGAAATGCGAATGTCTGCTCGTAAGGAGAGGAGAGACAGAATATACAACAATGAAAATTCCATTCCTTCATAATTCATAATCATCCCCCATCTTTGCGAAATGCAGGCTTGTACAGTACAGAAGAAATTATAGTTTTTGGAAGTGTTATGATGAGATACAGCTAGAGGCACTTTGGACTCGAAGTACCCGTTTCATCTTTTATGTTTTATCTTTATGTGAAATGGATATGATGTAAGTCATATGCAAGTAATTAGACTATCCAACAACAGCTCTTCCTCTCGCTTAAAACTTAAAACCCTTCCACAAGTATTATCTCGTGTAGTTGACTTGAACTTGTAAAATATAATCATCTATTCGCTCTCGAAACAAGGATCCTACAAAGGCTTACGAGGGAAATACACTTGATACTCTAAAATCTCATACTAATTCACAATGAACCAAATTGGAAATTTGCATAATTTTAGGAGGAAACGTAATCTGCAATCAGGATTCCCTCAAGTGTTCTATTCTGCAGTGCTGGACAGAGGACAAATGTATATGTTATCATCATCATAATATGTGTAATATTGTGTAACAAAAGGAGATTTCGCGATATATATGCTAATGTAATATCGTGCTTTAATCAAATGTTCCAACAAAAGAAGACAGCATATTTTACCATGCAATCACACACTCACACACTGAATGTGCTTTAGAAAGGGATTCTTCACGTTTGTTGTTATTATAGTAAATCTGCTATAGTCTCCATTCCAAAATTCAAAGTGCAAATCTACATCCCTGTCTGCCTCCGTCTACAGATCATGGAATTACATATCGTACTTAAACATCACATACTTTTATTATAAATAGAGGGATAAAAAACAACGCAATGCGGATTGCGGACACATTATGTCAATAATATGATACATAAAAGCGTATTGTACGAACGAACAAGGATTGAGGTAGTAGTGGGTCCTTCCAAGTAAAGTATCTCAGTTCAAGCCTCAAGGGGCATGATTCAAAGCCTTCTTAGTTCTTACAAAAAACTAGCCTGGCAAACTACTTATCCTTGTTGAACCTAATCTCATTTTGCAAAATTGCTTGCATGCATATATTTTATTATTATGTAGATTATAGTCTACAGGCCGCTGCCGTGCGAATTCAACTTCGTTTCGTTCATATATGTTCCCCTAGACTTTTTTAAAACCAGAAACGAGCAACAGCAAAAACTCGGAGGATCGTCATTCATCAGATCTGTGTAGATTATGATGATGGTATGGTGGATCTGGAATGAGGTGAGGATCTTATTGATGCCGTCATTCATTATTGCAAATTACAACTCATGGTCAAAAACATTTCCTTTATTACAATGCGGAAAGTACACTTGATTCTTAAGTGTTACTCAATCTGTAAAAAAGTCAGTCACAACTCGCACACGAGTAGAAGACTCCCAACTCCCAGCTTGTATTATAATTTCGTTAAATCTTACAGCTATTGCCAACCACACGTTTTTCTTACTTAAAGGTTTTTCAAACAACGACGTCTTTAAAACTGGGTAAACCACCTCGTTCGTGATTTCGTAGGATCATAGACAGGGATTTCTGTTTTATTTAATTTACATCACAGTTTCTTAACGCATGGAGAATATTATGCCTAGATCATAAAGATCATAACGAATAGGCTCCTATGGTGAAGAGTACATTTTGACCTAGAACTGTCTGATATCATAAAATCCCCGTAATTAATTGTTACTTTCTGACATAGAACGAACAAGTAACAATATTGAAGCTAGATTTCGCAATCATGCAAAGAGGGTTTTGTTGGTCAGTTGATAGCTAAATCTGAGTTAGCTAAAAAAATAAAACTAATTGTGAACTTCTCTAAAAATTAAAATACATGTGCAGATTATACGGATATATTATATACATCTCGATTTTAAAACGAGAAAATAATAAGTTGTTTCAAAGATGCCAATTGGATACATTATACATGCGTAAAACCCAAATCATCATAAATATATTTCACTAGAGTACAAGGTCCACCCAGGTTAACAGCTCAAGAAGTTATTTTAAGATTTAATCTTTGTTAAATTGCCAGAAAAATCGTTTATCCAGATTATTCCCTTGATTTGATCGTAGTATATTGCAAAGTTTCTTGAGAATTTTATAAGAAGCATGTGTTAAGTTATTAAACCAAAAAACCAAAAATCGTTGCGATCACTTTAGACAGTATTAAGGTATTAACCCTTTTTAATTAACTTCCCGGTTAGCAAACACAAATACTGTTTCCTTGAATAAACATTTTATTTTACCAATTTCATAAAAAAGTTATGCAATTCACTAACAAATATTGCAATGTCGTCATGTCATGTAATTCTCGTTCGATAGTTTGATCAAGTCAAATCTATCCAGTGGATATGGATAGATCAGGAAAAGAATTTGCGAAAGGTTTGTCCAACTCCAACATCATGTCTTCTCTATACATTAGAATCGTTACATATGGCCTCAAACCGCAATTTAACCACGAGGCAGCTTTTAATGCCAAAGCCCAATCGTGACATTCTCCAAACCGAGACAATACCAATTAAATTATAGGACAAAATCCATAAATTTAATATGAAGCATCAGCAACCAACTGGGCAACAGAGATTTAATTGATTCTAGGACCATTCCAAATTCCCATATAATATGCACCTTCTGGCGATTATTTTACATTTTATTACTTCAGCACAACATCAAAGCTAATTATGAATGTCTGGACATTTATGGGCAATTGCATTTTTTATAGAGCCCAAGAGCCCATCATATCATGCAAGCAGTGTTACACAATAATATTGTAATTTTAGTTGTAGGTAGAAAGCACGTCTAATAATTACATGCTGCTTGTCTTGACAATGACGATATCACAAAACGACAAGAATAAATCCAATTGGGGTACGTATCGGCTAACAGATAAACGCGTACATACGAAACAAATCTGACAAATGGAGACAAAAAAGGCAACTGGCCAACTTTAAGTCACGTCATGTTGATGAAATAAGAGCTCATTGGAATGTGCATCTCACATAACTCAATCCAGATGCATTTTTCATGGGAACTGAAACCAAATATCTTGATATCCAAAAGCAAAACTACAATAACAGATTTTAACAGGCTATACACAATACATCAAATTCATTATAATATATCATTCTTAATCTCATCTTTCAGATTAAGATTAGTTTCACTACCTGCAGAAATGCTGACCAGTGCTGACAATGCAATTTAATGAATTGCATTTTGTATTATCCAGGGAGGATATTTTTATTTTGGTCAATTCTACATTTTTTATAACAATTATAAAAATTTTGTAAAAAAACGATCGGAACTTTCAGACATTTTTTCTCGTCTCTCTCCCACTGATCATGAATATTCATTACTTTCCCAACAGTTATTATTCTGTCTGTAGTTTATTTAAGTCATTGTCATTGAGAAATGTTCGACTGATATTTGATAGGCATCCATTCGATACGGCTATGCTAAGTTAGTTATTAAAACTAAACGTAGAACGTAGCATATCCCTTTTGAGATAAACTCAAAACATATGGCACATCTCCAATCGACAAATCGATCGTTCCAGTCCCCATTCTTCTCCAACAACAATCACGTAGAAGAGGATCCAGTTTGGTCAATGTAGTAATGTACAGAGAAATTTTGATAAGGCTGCGAACAGAAAAAGGAACAAGCAAATTTAAAACGTAAAAATTGGACATACCCCATCGATATCTCCAGATATCACAAGTGTAGACTGAGCCAGGCAGAAGACGATGACCAGAGCAGAACACAACAGTCTTCTTGTTTGTGCCATTTTGAGAGTTGACAGTGACAAGTCGTCTCTTAACAATTTCACACAAAGGATCTAAGATATTCTGAGCCCTTGAATATAACAAATGAATGTACTCCTCAAAGTTCTAACTCAATTCTTTTTATTCTATGTTATAGCTTGTATTAATAACTATTTTATCTCAGCTATTTCCTTTACTCTTAAAAACTGGTATTAACAATTACCAATGTAATGAAACAAGAATTTTGTTAAAAAGAGGAATTTAATCAGAAAAAATTATTTCCAGAGCTTCAATTCCAGTTGATTTTCCGAACTATTGATTTTGCATAAGAATAAGCTCCTTTTCCGGCTTCTGGGTTGTACTATGGTTTCTATTCGATGCAGCTTTAATTTAATACGCTTGAGAATAGATGGATTAGGTTAATCACTTATCGTACAGACAAATCAGTTCGGAGGAACAAAACAAACAATGGTGAATATTTAATGTCAATAATTTCCAATACAAGCCTATCGTTGAACAATGATATGAACAGGCGAAAGAGATTGGTTCAGCCTTCACGTGTTACAAACTCTGAAGATCACGTCACTCATACAATATATGCAGCATCCGTTCGGCTTTAGCTTGTTATTGCCTGTGTGTCAAACGATTACGTGGTCACTGTTTATTAAAGATGTATAAGCGAGTCGAGATCGACAATCGACAATCACTCTCTAAAGTTTGCAGTCACCTTCACTTAATAAAGCATTCGTCCACTAACCAACAACAAGACGAGGGATGATTCCGTATTCCACTCGTAGTCGTAGAGCTTCAATGAGTTGGTCACTAGTGCAATTTCTTACACGGTACTTCTGCACAAATTCGCTTTGAAGACTGTTAGAGTTAGTTTATGCTTTCAAGAAGAAGAGAGTTGAATTGGCGAATGAATTATTTGTTGACCAGACCAGTCCAGGGCCACCTTGAATACCAATGGTTGATTCAACTCGATTGTTCACTGAAATGGAAATTAACGCATTAAAAATGTACAACCATACATGCATATGAAAATAGCGTATGCGATCAACGATAATAACGAAACTAATAATTGCTGATACAAATAAAACAAATAAAAGTAAGCACCGCAATAATATTGGTACGTTAAAGTACCAGCCCAATTCTATAATCTACAAGTACAAGTCGAAGTCAAGAGAATATGGAATGGAGTTCTTGATTTATTATTGGCTACTGCATATGTGATATAAAGCAGTATGGATTTTGGCATTGTTAAAAAATGTGTTTTTATAATTTCATTTGTATTTTGAAAGCGAACACTTCCCTTTCACTTGAATTACTCTTGAAATCATGAATGAATTTAATGAAATAAATAATACAGGAGAATTTAAAGCCTTTTAAACAAATGAAAAGTTTTTCCGGAATTGTAATTCGTTATATTGTTTTGCTATAAAATTGAAATAGTTTTGCACTTCGAGAGAGAAAATATGGATTAAATTCTACATGATTTTTCTTTTTTTGAGTAAATATGTCAAAACATACATCGTTCCTTCCTACACAAATAAAACTCCAGAATCTAGAAAAACGTAGACTACATAAACCATATACAGCCGTTTTTAAAGTTATGGGTGTGAATTGTGTAATTAGATTTTGCCGGATGTATCGTTATGTATTTTGTTTGTTACAAAAATTGTGACCTTCATGTACGCATCATTGGTCATGTCATGTCAATGTCATGATGGGTAAAACAACACGTTTGAATATTGGATCTAACTCAATACTCAATTTGCCAGATTCTGCTTCATTAAAATCCAAATAATTAAATTGTAACCAATAATCCGAGAGAGAACCCTTGTCTACAGTCTGTACTATTGTAAAATGTTTTTTAAAAATTATTTATTCAATTAAATAGGTGTTTCTATCTTATTTTATTTTGAGGCAACAACGTGAGTTAGGTAATTCACAAACACAAATAGTTTGCATATATATAATTTGATTGGATCCAATTTAAAAGATCTAAATCTTTTCGATTTGACACGTAACTAAAGATTTCAATTTGCAATTCAATTCTATAATTTCGTTAGAGGCCACAAAAATGGAAATGACGACTATAACTTTATACTTATAGTTAAAAGCTATTTACATTACAAATTGCATATAAAATTTTCATTTTATTTTATGGGTACAAAAATAAGGCATTAAATATAAACTGAAATAGTTGATTGATTATGTATATGCTCTGCAAGTATATTTGCATTCGATTTGCTATTTTAAGTGTTTTTGTAGCCTTCATCAGGTGTCAGCAGGCCATTTGGATTTAAAATGCAGATATTTAACTACGAACTACTTAAAAATGTACCTTATCAATCCTTGTTTCCTTGAATTATAGAGCAAGATCAAAAATCCAAACTCACGGAAAAAAATCGACCGGGTAACTCCTCCAACTTCGAAGACAGAGAAATATCCCAATAACTTTACTTTGCAATGCTAAAATCTAGCCACGCCAACCACGATTACTTCTTCCCAAAAAATTAATGTCACTTAATTCACTGGGCAATGACCACAAACAGATTAAAGTCCACGACCACTATAAGCCGATCGAGTGATGTAAAACTTGGTAATCTACAATCACCCGCAAACTCCAATTCATTTGCCGACAGGCAAGACAAACAACCGCAAATTAATACCCCCAACTAATTAGCCACTGCTTCTTCTTATTTAAATCCGATGAACTTGAAATTTCACAGAGATCCCACAATAATTCTAAACAAAATTCTGCTCACTTACTTTACTTCCCCGTGTGCCTAATTATCTTAATTTTCACACGCTTCTCATCACATCACAGTAGAAAGGAGCTTGTTCAAAATTCCATCCCCGGAACAATCAGAGAGTTATTGCAATTAAAATACAGCTCCTCGGCTCTCTGAATTGTGGTTTAATTTTTTAAAAGTCTGGTCTTGAGCGCCCGGGTGTTGAGAACGCCATAGTATTTTACTTCGTTTGTGTTGGAGTGAAGGGCTGACTATTGATTCTGAATCTCCTCTCGCTTGCTTACTTCTCTCTAAAAAGAGGATAAAAAGTTGGAAGGACTTGAAAGGAGATGCAACTTGGCTCGACTTCACTTCCCTTCTGCCCGACAGTCCACACACAACATTCTACTCCTCTGGCCAAAGGCGCAACTCTCGGCTCACACTCTCAGGAACGTAGCTACTCACACCTTGACCAATTAAAACAGGCCTTTCACTTACCTTTAGTTTAGTTACAAGTGCATGGAGAAAGCACGACTTTCTCTTACCTTTCAATAATGAAATTGTTTTTTGGGAATGTTATGGGCCAAATTAAAATTCTTTAGCAGAAAAAAATTTAAAAACTCATGAATTATATACTCTTGTTCTTCAACGACAGATTAAGCGGCTACTAATTAGATACTGCTTTCACTTACATTTAGAAGTGCATGGAGAAAGCTCGACTTTCTCTAACCTGTTCGTAATGAGTTAGTGTTTTTTGGTGGTTTTATAGACCAAATTAAAATCCCGTATAAAAAAAACTGAAAAAATTAAGGATTTACAATTACACTCTTGACTCTTGCACTCCGACGACAGACTACGCGGCTTTTAATTATAACAGCCACTACTTTCACTTGCCTTTAGGAGTTCACGGTGAAAGCATGCATTTCTAAAACCTATCGAACAATGCAAATCGTGTTTTTTTGGTAGTCCTGTATAGAATTAAATTCTGATGGCAAAAAAAAATTAAAAATTGATGGTTAAGCTACTCTCTACGGCTCCTAATTAAAACGGCACTGCTTTCACCAGCT
Organism: Desoria tigrina; assembly: GCA_906901685.1. Classification (NCBI taxonomy): domain Eukaryota; kingdom Metazoa; phylum Arthropoda; class Collembola; order Entomobryomorpha; family Isotomidae; genus Desoria; species Desoria tigrina. The sequence goes on from CAJQTU010000008.1 coordinate 823,719, forward strand.
TTTACTTCCCTACTGACTAGAGTAAGGAGAAATCACCAGACTTTCCACAATCCTATAAGTTCCTTTCTTCATGTTTACTAAACTCTGCGTAGTTTTACAGAAAATATGCAAGAATAACTTTAATTGTTGAGCTGAAAAATGTATCCCAAAATAATACTGCAGGTTTAACGGACAAGTGGTAGGAGAAAGGAATGGTTCTTCCACAATTTTTTTTAATCTGTAGGAAACTATCAGGGGTTTGGGGACCGAATTGAAATTTTTATTCTAAAATAACAAAGTAATGCAAATATCGGCATTTTATCGAAGTTGATGTTCTTGTTTTCTACAATTGTAAGGGGTTAGTTTTCATCTTCCGATACGTAAAATGACAAAAATAGACTCTGTAGTAGCCTTTTATAGTAAGTTTGGATAACTACTGTAAATGAGCTATTTACCGGCTGAAGCAAAATCGATACATTTGTAATGGATAATTTACAAATGCTATCAGCTACCAAACCGATATCATAAGCGTCGATCTTATTAATATATCATTTTAAAAGTGACAATGACAAGTCCTTACGAATAAAACATTTTAATCGAGAAAACCCTAATTAAATTCGTCAAATCATTGCAGCAGTATTTGGTATTAGTCATTATAATTAACAACGTTTTCAATTGGAACGTTTACGTCTTTAAATTATAAGTCGACTCGATTCGTCGTCCGGTCTAGATCTTCGCTATTATCTTTGATTCAAAGATTTAAATTTTCCATACTAATTTTCTCTGCATTAGATCATCCCTGATTTACCAGGTCAAGGTTCAAAAGCATTAAATGATAAAATACATGGACGACTACATGCAGGATGCTTATCTTATTTTATCCATTTATGCCAAAGCCAGTATACCAAGAAAACGGACTGATTAATGGCACAACGAATATCTGAAAGAGTTGGTTGGGTGGGGTCTTTACGTCTTTTAATATCTTGGAATTGCTTTGACAAGATGTATTACTCATGCATTCATGCAATTCTATCATTCTATGGGATTTATTGTTGTTATAACTCACTTAACCTCTGAATACCGATTGAGATTAAATTGGCATTCATTTATGCATCAATATAGTTTGTGAAATAAACTGAAATAATCGGGTGGTATCAAAACCTGATTTAAATCCATAACATCTGGCTCTTTCTCAATTATATCTCATTTCATGCATCATTTCAAAAGAGAGCGTTCTAAGAAAATCGACATCAATCTTCGAGTATTAATTTTATTTTGAGACTGCTGTGTGCAGCGACTTATCACCAGCATGATCATGGCATACTTCAATTCTCTAAATAGATTCCCCTCAAAATAGAACCCCACTCATTTTGGGGGTTTGAAAAATATAAATTGCTATTTAATATTTTTAATGTATTGGCCTTGGTAGAACTGGTGAAAAACAGAGAAAAATTGCGATTCTACAGGATAAAATGCCAAACCTTCTCCATCTCCCAATCTTGCAAAATTCATATCCATAAACTGAAACTAACGTCGAAAGTCGGTAAGATTTTAAATTCAGGGTCATAGAAATTTGTAATTAACTATTTGCGTGAAAAATCAGGTCGCATGTAGGGATTTCTGCGAAACCACAATTAGCTTTTTGCTTGCAACTCTTCAAACAAACATCAATGAATATTATAGGCTGGTTTGGACCATACTTTTGTTAATATTAATTATAGTTATCCACAAGGAACTATTGTGTACATGAGCATCCCTAAACGTCCTTGTACAAAACCCTCTTATTCCATTGTGCAATTATTGTAATGGTCGGAATTCTCTGAATCTGAATGAGACATGCAATCTTGAACCCACGCCAATTGACTACGTTCAAATTTCATCATCTTCTGCTGATGATCCTCGTTGACTGCTTGCTACATTAATCATAATCAAATCATACAATTAAAGTTGAATGCAAGTGTGGTGTGACTTCTGGATTTTTCCATATGAACCAGAAGATGAGGGTCAATTTTGCACAAAAAATAATTTATGGAACGATAAAAACTTCTTTAATTTTAAGATATTCATTCATTTATTTTCTTGATATATATATATAGTCATTATTCTTATCATAACATCCATAATAATTTTCATCCGTATTAATTTCATTCGAGTAATATTTTATTTCGTAAGTCAACATTTTTTGGATAACCCTATTTTTTTTACAGAGACATATCTTCGCCATTATATATAGTTAGGAGAGGAAGGTTACCTCGTCTGAATTTTGGCTTAATGTTCAACCGAAAGAACCAACGATCTTTGGTTTACGACGTTTTATGAGATTATATACATTTGTAAACTATTACTCAACGCTCAATATGTATGAGCGCCTTTTACATGACTGCAAGGATAGTTTAAGTCTCTGAACGTTTCATCGGATTCAAATTAAAGTGACTTGATAGGGCAGGGGATACCATTATGTCGTGCCATCATAGAATACATTTTTTTTATATCTCAACACGATTAATAATTTATATCAAATGGTAAGTTAAGTGTAGCATTTTTAAATATCCTTATTCAACAAGTACATAGTATATCCAACAATCCTGCTAATTTCTTTCTTGGAAGCATCCTTCCAGAAAACTGGCTACTTTAACGATTTGAAAAAGCACAGGTATTTGAAAAGTCGAAGGTTTTTATGATAGCATTTAATTTAATATTAAAAATTACCGTGCAACTACTTGTATTTCTTTCGCAGAAGAACCTATGACATCCTGCCTGACCAAACTTCTATACAACATACTGAAATGGTTGAAAAAATAAAATTCTGAAAACTTAATGTAAATACAGCTTGTCCAGAAGTTGCAATTGATACAAAAAGTCAGAAATATATATGAAACACACAGTAAGAACAAATTGAATATTGTACGAAAAATATCGTTGATAAGAACAAATATTATAAGCCATACAAAAGTCAATATACTATATTATAAACTCATGAGATTACAGTATGATTAGGATTATTAGATCACAAAAATTATATCAACGTCGCCTATGGCGCCGCGCTTCTCCATCTTTAGATGCTGTGACTATAATGTAGAGGTTGTAACCTTAACTAACCTTATGAAGTTACAAACTGTGATGTGATTACAAAACAACGGTAGTTCTAGCTTATTATATAGTAAGAGCTATTATTCTGTGAAATATACACAAGTGATTCATGCTGGAAATATCATATTACAGTTTCACAAAGTCACACAGTCCACATTCATTTATTGTTCTAGTGTACATTTAATGGCAATGGTATCAGACCAGAAGATTTTTTAATCAAAGAGTTTCTAGATCCAATACTAGATGTTATCAGTTAAAACTTACAACTTACAATATATGTGAATTGAATCATCATTGACACGATTTAATTTACAGAGATCTATTGATTAATTACCAGAGAGTTGAAGATATTTTCGGAATTTTTGGGGTTACTTTTGATTTGAAATCAAGGCAGAGATGGTCTTGGAACAGATCCACCCGCTTCATTTTTTGGGAGAATCATTTCTTCCAAGTGTTAATTCCAAATATAAATATAACTTTAAAATCTACCTATCTCTTGGCTATTGATTGTGTAAGCACACTCGATATCATTCATTACTATTTCAAGACGTGCCAATGACGTACATACGTTAATACTGAAATATCAGTCAATCGTCAACCATTCTAACATAAACAACTAAACAGTCTCCAGTATAAACAGAATGAGTTGAGTAAGAATATTTCAGCACAGTAAAGCCGCAAGTTTATAACAGGCTATCCATAAGACCACATTTGTAGAATACAATATATAAAACTGTTTATAAAATCCAAGTAAAAATGTTCAGTTGCCTTATGAATGTCTTTAATGACAAGAAGAAAGAAATATTATAAAACCTAACTTCCAGTCTCTCAATTTGTCGACGCATGATACGATTACTGAATTGAACCGTACGTCCTTTCGTTTTAAAAATTACTGCAGCTCCGAATACTCCATTAACTATGAAGTAATTGTACTACGTTACAACTACAGTAATATGACTCGAACATTAATTACGTTAATCAACTCTCATTTATGAATTCGAAGTTTATATTCATCCTCAGGCATCACACATAATTTTATCGAAATTCGATATTTACAACGAGTATTTCAAATCCCGACAACATTAAGAGGGTTTGTGGTCGATAATATTTTGATAAACTATTTCACTACGTGTAGTTGTCTACGTGCTGTGAAAATATTCAAATACTCTCAAACTAAGAAAGCACGATTTGACGTGACCAATTCTCCACACTTCAATCCATGGCGGTGGCACTGTACCACTTTACAAGGTACTGACTTCCAAACTCTTAGCTACACTTCTTTGAAAAAACATACAACAGGGTTGAGTCAACAATAAACTCGAATTCTACATCCATCTTCTATTAGCAGTCAAAAATCACAATAATGTGTTTTAACAGCGTCGGCGGAGGGGCCAGAATTGTTACAGTCATGAAAATTATTTAGCATGCATCTACTTCATTTAAGATATTCTTACTGTCCTTATCTCAATATATATTAAATGCACATGGCAAAATTTAACAATATAGTCAATGATGCGACAAGTGCAGTATCTGTAAACTGTAAAGCTTTAAAACTAGGAAACATCAAGCGCACCAATTAATCGCGCCTTTTCAACAAACTCATTTCCATTATCCCAAGAAAATCTAACACGATCTCCGATAACTGGACGTCGCAGGATTCACAGTTCCTCCATATGCTGGAGACCCTGACCCGGAATTGTCTTCCGCGTAGTACTGCTGGTAGTAGTAATAGTAATGAGCTGGGACTTCTAACGATTGGCGCTGATTAGGATAACCGTATTGATAATTTTGTTCCATATCCCGATGATAAGGGGAATTCTGTGGTTGAGATTGCGACGGTTGTTGCTTGGATCTTTCACTAAAAGGCAAAGCCTGAGCATCTTGTGAATAATATGGCTGGGGCTGATCTACGGGGTACAGGTGATGTCAAACCATCACAACATCTTCTTTTCCACAAAACAGAAAAGGAAACTGGTCAATCATAGTTTGAACGAGATCTTCAAGGTGCGGTCTCATCTGCTCAAACCTAAGCATATCTGCGAAACTAAACGGAAGCAGAGTTGGCCACCAACAAATGGCAAGATTTTTAGAATCCATAGCGTTAATACGGGATCTTTCTGATACTCGGACCAAATGTGAAAATACAATTCGGAGCACAGTAAAATTAGCAGTTGGCAACTGGCGCAAGAACTGCTTCAGCTCTAACAGTCTAAGAGACCGGTCTGAAATCAATGCAACCTGGGGAAAAAATAAATTCATTAATTTGGTTCATAGCAATGTAAGCGTCAAACATTTTGCTTAAAATAAATGGCTTACTCTTTCCACCTCTCCCATCATGTCTGTAGGAATAGGTGGAGGTAATCGCTTAGCTAAGAAATCCTTCAGAGCTGTAGCTACAGCATTGACGGGAATATCCAAAGATCGCAGATCGGTATTAGGCTCTTCAGCCAGTCTTGCAAACAGCGTTTCAACGTGAGCTCTATTACCAGGAACTCGATATAGACCCTCCATTTCCAGACCCTCTTCTTCGATGAACCTCACACACCGTTCAAGTATCCCATTTTGCGAAGATGCCTCTTCGAGCTACAAATAATTTAAACCATTCATTGAAGTTCAAAATTAAATCAAAGTGAGGTATTTTTCTTGGTCATTTTCTTACGCTGGTGCCAAATGTTGGTGTTCCTTGAGGTTGTTGTTCAGTAGACTTAGATTTTGTTAGCTTCTTTGGAGGTTTTTCCTTCTTTACCTTGTTTTTCGTTTTGCCAAGATTGCTCATTTCTTCCTTCAGCCTTTGAAACGGTTTTTTTTCAACGTCAACTGGCGATGAAGCTTCTGGATCAAAAATGTAAACATCCATAAGTATCTTTACGTATCATTTTATTAAAATCATGCCATTTAATAAAGGCATGCGCTCGAATATTCGCTAACCTGAGCCTTCATCCATTGTCAGAGATTTATTTCTTGATCCAGTGAACACTCCAGAGTCTCCTGACAGCTGATACGGCACAAATCCTTTTGGAACCGTTGGGATAGGAGTAAAAATTGCCTTTGGCTTTTGTGGTGCATGATGACGAGATCGGCTACTTGTGCCTTTCAGACTTTTCTTTTTATGTCGTGGCCTTGAAAAATCCTCAGGGTCAGATACAGGTGAAGCAGAAGAACTCGAGTCACTTGCAGGTGGCGGAAGACGGCCTGGGTGAAAAACATTATTTAAAGCATGAATAAATTCATTTGTCGTTCTGGATTTATTTTTTAACCAATTTGGTTGATGCTAATTGTATTTAAGATTTAAAGTCGAATCTTCAAATAATCGTAAATGCATTTATCGTACAGGTAAACAAATAAAGTCAAGTATAATAGAATAACTTGAAATCGTACTTTCATTCTTCCTCCGGGAACGATTCGATCGGTTTCGATGGCCAGTATCACTGACGTAGTCCTCGTTGGGTAGATTGGAATATGGCGGAGAAGTCCGTGGTAATCGCATTCGAGATAGAGCATCCGTAACAGCCTATTTACAATGTAATATTGACATCTTAACAATTATCACGATTTGCTTAAAAGACAGGATCGTGTTTTAAAAGTTTACCGTATACTCGGCCATATTGATTCTCCCCGGAGGATTATTTCCATGGGTAGCATGGGTTGTAGCATGCCCTTGCCGTAATTGAGTTGACATTCCATTATTATTGACTGACCGGGTGGGGTGATGATTTCGCCGACCTGTAGCAAAAGCTGAGTAGGGTTGCTGCGACTTGGCGTTCGGAACAGTCGTGCCCATTTCTCGATGGCTTCGCCTAGCACCAGCCCATAAATTATCAAACTCCTTCATCACAAGGCTGTCCGCAGGATCTATTTTTGGTTTTGTGGTTTGTTGCTGTGCTTGTCTTTGGCGTATCCACGAAGGTTTTACAAGCGCATCTTCACTCCCACCACAGTCGCTATCACCTCCACTGGGTAACTGTTCATAAATATCATCAGAGTCGTTTGTAGACCCAATATTAGGATCGGATGCAACGGGAGGACGACGTGAAGGAGCCGGCGGGGCTCTATACAAAGGTGGAGATTCCATTCTAAATGTTTATTTAATGAATCACAATGAGGCCACCCATTTTTGAAACAATTGTTTGTGGATAGACTCTGTAAAATTATCCGAAGCATACAATTTTGAAACTTACCTGAATGCTTTCTCAATGTCACTCTTCTGATCCCACACTTGTCGAAAAAAAGGTGTGTATATTCCAACAGTATGTTCTCCACTCCATGTTGCAAAATGTCCCCTTAGCTCATCAGCCAAAGCATTTCCTTCAGTGATTAATTTTTGACCTAAACTTGAACCAAACATAGCTGAAGCGGCCCCTCCGTTTTCAGTAACAGCTAAAATTTGGATTGGGAGATTCGGAACGTTTCCAGAAAATGCTTTCAAAGCTGCGAATGAAGCTTTCCGATTTGCCGAATAAACTAGAATCAAACCATGGACTAGATCTTCTCGATGAGACGATGCTCCATGATACGAAGACATCATAATCTGAAACCAAAATGAATCATCTTGTGAGTGTAAAACTACGTAACATACATCAGATTTCCGACTAATGAATTAGTCGACTGAAAAAATAATTCACCAATTCACACCCAGTGCAGCTGTTCTTAATAGTGTTGGCAGATAAAAAGCGATGACATAATCTAACTAGAGATAACGAAATGACAGTGGGTTGGGTAATGCTAATGATACAGAAACAGTTATTGAACGAACTGCAACCAATATGCAACCTTGTTTTAATTACAATCAACATGCTCTGGTGACTCGTCAGCGATTTTGATAGTGGGATTTTGGTGTCAAAAATATGTTCGGGTTCAGGGTTGGGTGAAATCAAGACAGCGACAGTCCCCATATGCCATAATTCAAGCATTAGTATAAATGTCTTCATTGTTATTACATCCTTAAGGTGCATATTGACAGAAACCATATATAAATCTTTTGAAATGCCGAAGTCTGAAACCATGCCAGTACTATATTATAGCCAGGTACTTGTAAAACATTCATTTTTAATAAACATGTAATATTTAAAGACGCAGACAGCGCCTGGTTACCTGAACTAGACGGCGTCGATCACCCAGAAAGGTCAACAGACTAATAGCTCTTTCATCCGTTTGCTGACACGCAGGTAAAGTAAACAAGGGAGCAACAAGAGATCCAACATTATAAGAGTCCCCACAAAACATACACATTATGATCCGAATATCTGGAGCTTGACCAGTTAGCACCACCTGCGTTGAAAAGGGAGCATGATGTGGATTGACACGGTCCCTTAGAGATCTGACCAAAGACTGCAAGGCCTCAGCTAACAATAGCGTGCTATAGTCATCAAACAAAGACAAATTATTACGTAAATTTCTTTTTTTAATTTGTTTTGCTATAACAAACGGTGAAATCGAACCTCGGCAGTCCGTCAGATCCGCTAACATCAACAAAGCCACACCCGAGGTTGTCTGCTAGTGATTGACCCTCATTACTGAGGATATCTTTCTCATCCAAATTTTCGATTAGTCCAGCATTAAAAACGATAACAACTGGAGGTTCAGCAAATGGTACGTTCTCTTCTGCCAAATTACTTAGGAGGGTTTTCTCTAGATAGGCTTTTGTATCTTCCAATGTCTCTGCTGAGGAGTATATAACCAATCTTGACTGAAGATGTCCAGATGTATTAGCTGGAAATGTTGCCGGAATGTCAGAGGACTTTAATTCTACGCTGTAGACGACACCATCCAGTTCGTATTCATCATCTTCGCATTGTTCTTCAAGCCCTGGAAAGCAACATAAAGATTTAATATTAATTCAAGTCGCGGTATCCAATCCAATTAAAGGGCACATAACATAAAATTTCATTGAAACTGTATGAAATTCATGGGATGAATGACATAAATTCATACGGTTGGTTGATTTCTATTTCATTTCGGTTCTTAAAAAAGTTTACGACTCCATATTCAATATATGCAGAATGAAATACCTATAATATTAAAATCCTCCGTCTCTTCAAAGACATAACATTACATATATCCTGCTATCCTGCATACGGCTACATTGAGCTATGGGCCTATGTAATTTAAACTCTTCCTTTGATCTTTATAAAATCGGTTTCTGTAAGCTGTACTACAACAAAAACTACAAGAAAGAGTCTTTCAGCAGCATAAACAAATACCTCCAAGAGGATTTCATGAGGGCATTATTTTCTAACCTTAAAATAAAAAGGATCCAACAAGGGATCATTAAAACCCTTCCACAGTTCCACAGGACGCTAAACAGAAATCCACTTGAAATAGAAAGAAAGTTACAAGAACTCGATTTCCACCAGAAAGAACTATGTATTTCTATCCTGTGGGTCTTCAGCTAATTTATCGATTTTGCTCCTTCCTTTTTTAGAAACTTTGGAAAAGTTTTAGAAATCTACTCGCATCTGATGATAATTATATCCCTCTTTTCGTTTACCTTTCTCTAGAACCTGTAATTAACTTAAAGTGCCTCTTCGCTGTACATGAAGATCATAAATCATAATGAAACACTCTAAAAAGTTATGCCGACAGTACAGATACCTGGCGAGATTAGCGTTGAATTTTCACTACGAATCATCTCGACAGAGGCATTTTCACACACAATTTCTAAATAGTGTCAGATACAAAGACACAGTTCAACGTTATTCTTGTGTAAACATGCAAATGAACGGGAAAGCAAACAGATTGACTCCTCATTTACCATATTTTATGCTGTCGACAAGTTCAGTCGATCCAATTAAGTACAACGACAAAACGGCATCAGTTGACAAATTGTTAGAATTCCCATTGAAATGGGACACTTTCGGTGCAGTTGATTCCAATATCCGTTCAACCTGAAAGACATAGAAATACACAAGCAATCATAATCACAAATTCACAATCATCATTGTCATCGCACATCACACCCTTAACACGACATTTTCTCCATAGAAGTGTATCTATAATACTCAATATGACATGACAAAATAACTGATGGCCAACCGGGAGACAAATTGTGAAACACATCTAAAAACCAAAAACACACGCTAACAGCAGAGTCCTGGTCCTGGTTCCCTTTCTCCGCTCTTACATTACATTCGGAATGATACGTGGCATTTCCACCATAACATATAAAGCAGTAGAAGTAAAAGCAAAACACCAGCAACAAATTTTGCTCGGATCGATACGCCCACTTTCGATTTCTGAGTTCAGCTGACTCTGCCAGTAAAGTAAGATGCTTTTACTCTCTACTTTCTATGTTCCATTACCTTCCATTTCCAAGCTCCAACCTCATCTTTACTCGGGAGCAGCCAGAGCAGGCAATGAAGAAAGTCTAGGAAAATAACCCCATCCAGGAACAACGTACTCACTACGTACGATACATAAACTCAGCCAAAAACAGTGCATGGATCTCTATAGTCTAAAAGTCTAAGCCCTATTGAATTCCATCATATAAGTTATTATCACTGAGTAAGCAGAGAGATCCACTTCATGGTTGATGCTATGGATTCGATCTATCTTCTACAAAACTTGTCTCTGGATATCCGTAATATTATCTTCAACCCAGACAGCTCACATGTTTCATTCAACCAGCCACATACATCCGCCTTACAGCAAAAGCAAGCGGCGCTTATAGCTTACATATATACTGACATAGAGAGTCAAATATATTGCTTTCACTTTATACCACATGACATGGGTGGCTGGACAAACATGGGTTATCACTAGGGACAACAAAAAATGCAGCTAAAAATGGTCAAAATATGAAGCAAAACATGCAGCTAAAACGGCCCAAATATGCAGCTAAATATGCAACTAAAAAAGTTAAAAGTATACCCTTTGAAACAAAAATAGCATAAAAGTCATTAATTCTTAAAAAATTCTCTAATTATATACAATCAGAACATGTAGCAATTCACAACTACAAAAAGTTTTAAAGGTAACTCCAGTTCGATTTTCTTAAAAATAAATTTAATTTTTGAATTTAAAAATAAATTTTTTTTTTTAAATATTTCATCCCAAAAAAAAAACACCCGGATTTACATAAATTATCCCAAAAGTCAGCTATTTTGATACTCAAAAACCCTAAAACAGCCAAATATGCAAAATATGCAGCTAAACTGTAAAATATGCAAAAAATGCAAAATATGAATGGCTCTAAACTTATTGTAAGAGTGTCACTAGTAACCCTACAAAGTCTCATGGGCGTAGGTTCAACGGGAATAATTGCATTTTTGCATATTATGTTGTCCCTAGTTATCACTGTTATCAGTGCAGCAGACGAGGGAAGGAAGAAAGCTCAACCAAATCTTTAGAGGGAAAGTAAAGGGAAAGCAAGTTGTAGTCATTATTTACTTGCAAGGGATGTAGTTGAAAAAACATATCGGGGAAAAAGTTGTACAAAATAAAACAACACGCCGAAACCCTTTGCATTACAAGTAACGTACTACCCTTTGCTTCTTAATCCAATAAAGAAAAGAATCGATAAATAACTATCTAGAAACTCAACCAAGTCAGTCAACATGAATAATACATCAGCATCTGCAAGGTAACTATCTCCCACTTACATCAAGGCTCTCACAGCATCTTTTGCCTATGGCTTTCCCAAGTAAAAAGTAAAAGCCAAGTCAAAAACTGTTATCAAACTTCTATCGTGTTTGGCGATGTGCTTTTTTGACATGCCGGTTGAAAGACCTGAGAAAACCACACCAAACCGAACCGACAAACAGATGCACCAATCTACATTTTACTTATCTATATCTTCAGACCTTAGAAATATCATCGGATTAACTGTATGATATGACTGATGATATGATATGTAAATGCAACACTGCTTTCTCTTGGACTTTTAATAACTTCAAACTCGTAGTCGTAACTTACTGGCATCATATTGTATAAGCCATAGCACATAGCCATACTGCAAATGCTAAGAGATTGAGCACCCTTAACTACCCACTACCCGACACGTAAGAACTTTAATATAATGACCATAAGATATGACCAGTTACGGAAACTGTCTGGTTTTGACAGACAGAATATATAAAATAGATAAAGAGCTTTTAGATGGTTACAATACGGCCATTTCAATTGGAATTTTTTTACTGTATCTATTTCTTGTCTCAAAAATACTAGAAATCCTTCAATCAACTCTAAACTCAAAGTGATAGAAGTAACACATATTCTTAATTTTCTTACCACAGAGTCCATGCAGTTTGGATACGAGGGACAATGTCCTCTTTGTGGGCAATGCACAAATCCCAAATGCTGTAAAAGCATTAATCTTCTTTCCTGATCTAACCGATCCAATGCTTTGTACCGGGAATCTTCTTGTAGAATCTCGAATATTTCTCGCACTTGTTGTTGTGTTATTGTGGCCATGGGTGAAGCAGTTTGCACTTGGGTGAAAACCTCTGCATGTTCTAGCATCAGTTCCACAAAGGCTCTCTTGGCTTTCTCAATCATTTCTACTTGATGTTGCTCATAAATTGCTTGAATCTCCTGTCCTGTCAAAGCTTCGAAACATTCATGACCCATGAATAGCACCTGCAACTCGTTCAGTGATTTTCCAGGCTACCGGAAAATAATTAAGCATTTAATTAAAACATCAACTTTAGGGTAGTTGGTTTGTTAGTTATCTTATATCATCAATGTAAGTCTTGGATAATTCACTATATATTAAGCTTTTAACATACTGTCACATATGGTGTGTTGTCCAACAAAAATTTAAACTGCTGCCTGTATTCACCACGTTTACGGTCCTGCTGTAATGAGTTCACCAGATTTCTCCATATCTGAAAGAATTTAAATGCATGAGTGGCATGATGACATAAAATCGAATGAAAATGAAGTCGTATTCTGTTATAGTTCTTTGTTAAATAGTTATTAATTGGGCATTACTATTAATATTATGTCGGATCATATGATATAATTTCCAGTTTAATCTTAAGATTCTCATAATGATATAAATATAAGTAGCCAGTAGCCAGCTCACTGGTTAAACTTTTTGTTGGGATACATTAGGTTATTCTGCAATCCCAATTAACAGGAGGGGTACGTACGGGTGGGGGTACATGCAACCTTGAAATTTATCCGTACTCATCTGGTCGTGGACCCGGATGCGGGTACTATCCGCAGCATGATAAGCAGATTTATTAGTGTAATTAAGCAAAAGTAGAATAAGTACTCACCGTTTCTGCTTCTCCCAAATTGAGTAAATCCAACGGAATACGATTTTCTCGAATATTCGTTTCATTTGAGGACTCAGATCCCCAAGTCCAATCCGTTTCAGGAGCCAAGCCCGAAGGAGCAACCACAAAATAAAGTGAACACTCCGGGTGTTCTTTGATCCTCTGCACCACCATATCCCATGATTGATTTTCAGACAAAGATTCTGGAAAAAGCGTCTGTAAAATTTCTGGTAGCCTTTCTAAGTAACGCCGCTCACGCCGACTTAAAAATTCATCTTTGAGCCGTTTTAAATGTCGTCTGAATAGTCGTTGAGCACAATCTTCGCCAAATAACTCGATGTACCTAAACACACAAAAAATTATTCAGTTGGCTGTTATGAAGAAAAACGAAATGTTTCGCTTTCTTCAAATAGTCTCGTAACTCATAGAGTGCATGTGCTCTTTGACTCGTCGGGTAAAATTCATTTCGTCTGTATGTATTACAGGATATTACCTACTTTAAAATCGGACTGGCTATAGTGGACGAAACGAGTTATAACCACAGTCACCCGTAAATATTTCTTAGTATTTGAGTCCCATAATGCCCATATTCAACCAAATCATGCTTTCATATTTCATCAATAATTGCACAGCAGTACAGAATGACGATGTTTACATAAATAAGCAGGGTTTAAAAAATCTCTTTACCTTTGGAAGGCAGGATATTTCAGGAGTTCCCGATACACAGGAGTCCAAACCGCTCTATGATCTGTCACATGTGATTGAATCAACGCTTGAAATGAGTCCGACACCGAGTCTAGCATTTCTTTGCGATTTCTAGCCGTTTCATTGTAAGACAGCGGCCTTATACGATTTTTGACACGATCGATTAACTGAGATAAAAGTAAAAATGCAACATCAACATTCACATTTTCATGGGATGAAGTTTCAACGATTGGAACATTTAATTGACGAAACTCCTTTCTCGCAACCAACTTCTCAGCTTCTTTCACATATGCTTCACATGCTTCATCATTCTTCGTTGTGACTAATACCACAGGCTTTTTTGTGCGGGTTATATGGTAAAGTATGGCAGCTGAGTATTCGGTCTGGCGGTCAATGGAACGTCCTATATTAAAGATACACAAAAACAATCATTAATTCTATTTTGCACGTCAACTAATATTGCCACCAGTGTCTAATCATCATCATCACTTTCTGGTTTAATTTGTTGAAGTAATTTACTATACTGTGACTCACTATCGTTTTATTCGTTTTGGCAATGTATTATACAAAAAACAAAACTAAAACTCTAAATTACAGGGCGGAGACCGGATATGAAAAGGGTAGTCTTAATAGGATTCTGATTTTATTGTGCCCATAAATCTGACGAGTCTATGTCATCCGGCCAGTCAGAAACAATAAATAATAATCCTATCATGAATACGGATCAAACGATACTTAACACGAGCTATGATTTTGGATTTTGAAACTAAAATAAACTGCATCAACTGCCCGTTCTAAATCCTTGTTGATCCACAGACGGATCTGTACATATCGTCCGTCCCGTCCATTTAAAATTTAGCAATCATCAAAATTGCAGAACATTTATTAGTCCATCCACAGTTACACAGTCCCAGTTAATGCATGTGGCTGTGGTATATATAACTAGTTTTATTAGACAATTACTAGACATATTGTACCTACTTTTCTTGAACTTACATCTCAGTCTCAGTAGTATATTTCAGTGTGCGGTAAGTTCAGCTTAGATTTGATAGATTAGGGTATAATTCGTTTAAGAAAAAGGGACACAGAGCGAGGTGACGAATAAATAGATAATGTAATTAGACATAGTATAGAATATATTTAATTCGATTCCAGTCTCTCGTTTCCTTACCTGGAACGGCACTGACATCATAGCAGAGTATAAAGCCATCGATATTGAGCCTTCCATCCGGCATTGTCTTCTGTTCGAATTCTTTCTCAATCCCCAACTGACTTTTGCAGATATACATGAGTTTCTCTGCGGAAAACACACGACTCGAGGCGCATCTCTTTACATACGGCTCCATTTTTCCTCCCTGTAAATAATGACGAGAAATTTGATGAAAAGGTTAAACAATGTGGAAGCATACAAATACAACTAACCCTTCTCTAAGAATCCTCAGGATTTAATTATAATACATACAAGACAAACTCTGAGGGAAGGATACGTAAGTGAATCAAAGGCATGAACGCTTTCAGAATTTGGTTTAATTAACAGCTTTCACTGATCTCTAAGGTCCATCGAAGCACACATAGTTCCGCCATGCACAGAAGCAAATATGCAATTCCTAATTTCCTTTTCCAATTTCGATACGAGTGCACAAGAGGTAACCTCCCTTTCAAGTTTTAAAGTAGGAATTAGATTGAAATAAATTAAAACGAGCATACCTTGAAGGCCTGGAAAGTTGCGTCATCAATAAACTCCGTCTGTTCCACCAGGTGAAAGCCAATTTCAGGGCTGTCTTCCATGACTTTGGTGGAATATCCCCAGTACAGAAAATGATCATTGTTAACCACTCGTCCACTGAAATCTGTCACGCTAAGGACGGAGATGTGTTCAGGGAAGTAGTCATCAGCTCGAGACCGGACAAATCGATTGCACAGGCATGACTTTCCTATTCCAATCTGTCCTTTGTCTTTTTCAACCCCTGCAAAATTAACAAAATATTAGCATGAAGGCAAACCATAAAAGTCTTGAAAACAGATCGAATGCTCAGATACAATGGAATTGTATCCTTCTAACGTATACTTTAAAGCCCATTACATGAAAGATTAAATATTCGGAAGAGTCGCAACTCAAACTGGGCTATACGTGTACATTTTCATTTTCATAAGCACACCTCGCAGTTTTACGAAAATTTATTTTTACTTCCTTCCTTGTTCAGAAATCAACTCATGAGATCCGTCAAAACCTTTCCATTTTGTAAAATCCAGAAACATACATTATTACATTACAAGCTCCTGAGTAATGAATCAATATCCACCCTCTAGCACCAACCACCCAGAATACTGGGAGACTTGGCGCATATTACATGCGACAATCACAACTCGGGACCCTAAAAACGCACCATTAGCTTCCATCCGGGACTCCGAAACTCAGAACCCTTTCTTTCTTATCCTCTTCCATGTCCACCTGTCACCTGGATTTTATAAGGTTACAGCAGCTTTTCCTCATTTTACGACAATTCATAAATGGCCACCCTCTACCTCTAATGCCTATAATGATGAAATGTCCTTTCATTTTCACAACCTCAATTCATGTAACAACTACATTACTAATTCATAGGCATTATTTCCTTCCTCTACTTCTAGATCAGGATCCGTCCCTGCTTCTGAATATTTTATACCAATTTTCTACCGTATGAATTACCCCCCATTCACTAACTAACTATCCGACAATCTACGAATCAACAATCCACAGATTACTGCATAAGACAAATTGACAGTGACGGAAATGATAGGAACTGGGCTAAAAAAATGAACAAAACAAATCAGTTCTTTAAACACAAGGCTGCAATTACTAAATATAACTCAAAATACTTTCCTACCACACAAAACATAAATGTCCCAAACGAATGAATTTCCTATCGAAATTTCACGCTAAATCATGAGTTTCCTGAACACATAAAAGGACAAAATAGATAACATAACACGAGCATTCTCCAAATCAAATAGATGTTCCTAAAAACCCAAAACAAAAATTTATCGCACGAATGAAATCCCACACAGGTATTGGACGAAGTTGCAGTGTTAAATAAAAAATGAGCAGAACAATGCACATCAAGCCGATCCAATAAGGAAGTACATGGCAGATTAACAAGAACAACGTCAACTTTCATTCCATTATGGCTACGATACGATTTACGAATACCTTCCTTTTTGGCCTAATGTGTAATTCACCGACAACTTCCAATTCCATCCTATAATGATATCGAAATACCTACATTTTTGTTCAGAAACATGGAGCTTTTGGAACTATGACACGCGATTAATCATTGTCTCATTCCCATAATGTTTTCTCCTTTCTTTGCCCTTTCTCAGGGCTACTATACTACTCAAATTATACCAATTTGGTTCTGAACACGTATATACCACCACCACCGCCATCATGAATATCATCTTGATTACTCCTGATATAATCAGCTACTTACTTGCAGACCAGCAACTAAACATAATCTCGTATCCTCTTCCTTCTAATTCAAGCACATTAAATTAGTAACGTGAGTAGAGAACTGAAAGCAAAACAAACCAAAACTACCTCTATTATTCTGTTTGTCAAAAACTGTCGAGAGGAAAATGCTGTGCTGTCATTTCAACATTCCAAAAATTGCCCAACAACAATACCAAGAAATAAGAGCTGGAAATAAGCTAAAAGGCAACAAGCATTAAAACCAAGGCAAAGGGGTTGAATAAACAATTCTCCTTTCATATTTATATACTCTTTTCAATATGTTATAACAAAGTACAACCATTTGCTAGTTTGTTTCTAAATTTAGAAAGTCTTCCAATCCTCGAGTCTTCATCCAGACTCGGAACACACAGGACAAAAAGGGTTCAATCAGCTTTTATCAGTTTGCACTTTCAGCTTTCAGTTATTTCCCAAAAAAAACTACTTCTAGAACTTAGAACTTCTAGTTCTCTCTCCTAGTCTCTTATTCTCTCAACGCTCTTTACCAATCTTCATCTTCATTTTATGATGACAGGAATGGAACGAAGCAGATGATAGCTTAAACATAATATTATTTTCAAGAGCTCCGCATTCGTAAATTTGTATTCAACATTTTAAATCATCGTTTTACTCGAAACAGAGACGAGAGCGAGCAGACATTTCGATGACATAAGACATAATTGCCAGAATTGGTTGGATTTTGAATTGACTTGGCCACTGACAATTAGTACTAGTCACTAGTACTGGGCGATGGGCGTGGGTTTATAAAGACAAAAACTAAAAAGGGTAAGGGTTAAGTCTAAGTAAGAGCATATAATATGCCAACATGTCAAGCAAAAAATGGAAACTATACAGTACTTAATCGAACTGACTCATCAAAATAATCAACGACTTATATTATATTTTTTGTCATAATATGTTGCTCGCAACTGGAAACAAAATCTTGTTTAATGTACTACTAGCTGTTCCTGAACATCTGATTTCCATTAGAAATTTATAATGTTATTTTTTACTTTACAAATGAAGATTTAACTTACCTAACACCAAAATGAATTCAGAATATTGAGTACACATCTCATTTCCGGGATCTACTCAACCATTTTTATATCTTCAAGTATTCTTTTAAATTTAATTCATTATTATTCAGATTACTGAAATCATCCATAAACTGGCTGATTGGCAGTATTGAGTATGGCAGTAGTGCGAGTAGTGCCAAAGTAGCATATTCTATTTCTATTAAACACAAACTACCCTTAATTGATGGCAATTGCTACACTTTGCGATCAGGCTTATTGCAAAAAAATGCAAAACAGCTTCAACAGCAACAGCTATGCAAAAAGTACTCTGTCGACTATACAACAGAATAAAACGAGGTGTTTGCTCACAGAATACCATAGATATTCTTCTACTTCTATGCAGAATACTGATACTCCCAATGCAATGTCAGAAATGCACCGTGACCCGTAACCCTATTTTGCAACCCGTTTGTTTCGTTAAAGTTATGTTAAATCTTTAAATTACCAAGACCGGGGCAGACGGCAGACCCAATGCCCAATCAATATACACTACAATTACAAGACACTAGAATTGGGCAGTCCGCGAATTCAATTGTAATTTTTGTAAAGTTGTAATGGTAACTAACTTTACCAGCTTCGCGGACTTGGCTTACAAACCATTCTAGTTAAAGGAATTTAATATGAATTTAAGATATCGTTGACTATGAATATATGATTGTGAACGAATATGGACAGTGAAATTTGGAATTTAATCATTAACTAAACTAATAAAAAGCAAATCTATTTTCAAACAATTCAAATCTTGATAAAATGTAAATGTACCAGTCCCCAGTACGTTGTTAAAACAAGATAATAGATATAGAATTTATAAAAGGTCATAACGGTCATAACTCATAAGATACGACAAGCAGAACATTTGACAGTCGAGTCGAGTTCAAACTTCAAACGGGCTAAAATCTGATCACGGATGAAATACCACAGTATCAATTAAGATTACGAGTTTTTCAACTAGGCATTCGCATTCTTTCGGGTCCTAAAATCCTCGCACTCCTCATCACTCTTCTTCTCACAAAAAGGTTAAAGTTAAAGTGCATTCAAATGCAGAAAAAAAACTTTAAATTTCTTCGTAGCCATTTCAAGGCTTTAGCATCTCTTGTTTTTTATATTGTGTCCAATAAAGCCTCCCTTGAAATCACATACCATATCTCTCAGCAAGTGATATATTGGACAGATAACATGTCACATGTTGAAATTAATGGAATGGAATGCCAATTCAACTTAACTTTTGGATACGTAGAAGTCAGAATGCCTTCCCTTTGTTTGAGACTCATCAACTCATCATCATCATCTCGTCTCTCAGTTCTCAACAAAAAACAAATGAAGTATGCGAATATGCCACACTAGACACACCATCGGGTTGCAAGTTGCAATGCAAACTCATGTGACATGCAAAATGCAAATTGGAGATATAAAGCAAATGAAACTAAAAAGCATCATTGTGAATTTTCGATTATATTTCTCACATGCAAGGCAGCTAGCACGAAACTGAGCGATAGGAAATGGCATAAAATATGTTTTCACACCTAGTGTGAGTGTCAAGTATAGATCCATGCCCAGCATACGAATTTCACTTGCTCTACTAACAATAATTTAAGAAGTGTAACCCTACTTAAATGTAAGTTCTTAAAAATAGTCGATATCCTTTGCGATTTATGATTCCTTAAAGTATATACTTCCATTACTTCCACTTGACTTTAACTTTGGATATCTATTAAAATGCAATATTGCATTTGATATATGATAATATTGCTTCCTTGGTGAAGAAGGTCGAAGGTAATCGGCATTGGCAATCGGATCGGGTATTTTACTTTCTCCCGTTGTATCCTTCTTAAAAACAATAACAACACTATAATCTTTCATTTAATATTTAATAATTTAATCTAAGCTGAAAGGTGGGATATAATAAAGCTGCTGATGATGGTAAATGGTAATATTTTAATACAACTACTGACTGCACTACATTTAATTTCATTTATCTTATAATATTATTAGTTAAAGATCATCAGAGACGAAGATTAGATTACAATTAATTAATTGGAATTTCTGATTCGACTTATTCCAGCTTTAATCTTTTCGTCGTTCTAGTACTCATTGACTTCAGAGTTTGCTCAGCTCTATCATTCAATTCTACAGATACAAATCAGACCCAGTTGTAAATTTGACAATTAATGAATGCCTAAAAATAAATATTGATTGCAGAGTAAATTTGATCAACAGCCATGTCATTCTCATTCATCGTAAGTCTGAAATTCATAGAAAAGTTTGGGACAAACTTGCCCTTTTATCACTAAGCATTTGGTCTAAATTATTCTGTAATCTTATCACATCCGAATGATCCGACGAACACGAACGTTGTTCTGCCCTCGCACCTATTGCCTACCAACTAAACCAACACTATTACCGAAAAATACACGAGTCTTTCAAGTCAGTGGGAAATAATTCATGGAAATATCTCACAAGGACCTGATGTATATGCTGGCTGGCACCTAGACCTAACCCTAAAAAGATCGAAGATTGAGGGTACATCCGGCATTCTAAAAAAAAAGTTGTTTTATATTCTTATTTAGTCATTAACATACACCCACTCTATCTATCTACCGGCTACATATATTTACATATAACTAACTGCTAACTACTAAATAAACCAAATGCATTCGTAGTTTCGTAGTCTATTTCCTAAGCAAACCATGTCCCAATCTTATACAACAAGGCAACAACAGACAAATCTGATATATAGTAAAAAAGCATCAAACTAGAATAGGGCTTTGACTTCCCTTCCTATTATTTACCTAGCAATCACAGAACCTCCTCACAAAAACTCCTAACCAAAGAAGTACATGGAAAAGAAGTCTACATTAAACGAAAAGTCCGAAGTAAGTAAATAAAAAAAGGCGAATCAAATTATGCATGAGAATTCTTTCTTGAGGAGAGTTTCCTTTCTGCCGGTCTCCTCTCTCTGCTAATAAAATTGTAAAGAATGAAGGCAGACAAGACAAATAGAAGACAGAATAAAAACACGTCAAACTAATCAAGATTAATCCCCTGTTCCTGGCATCCTATATTCCTCCGATCCGATCTCTTTATGACGATTCTTTATGGGACGGGTTCAATCAGTTCAACTTTTCCTGTATCCTTCGCTGACTTATTCTTACTTACAATCCGAATCGTATTCAGTCTTCAGTCTTTCAATCGCTGAACATTTGAACAAGAACTAACTAAACTAAAGTGTACTAAACTAACGAAAGGGAAGAGCGTTTTAGTTGTTGCTTAACATTGCTTTTAGATTTTGTCAGTTAGTTTTTTTTAAAGCAGTAATTGCTGTTGACTAGTTGACTTGACTGGGGAAATCACAAGTTGATTTTGCAGTCATTGTCATTTTGCTTAAATGCTATTTCAAAGAGATATTTATGCAGAGATCTGATCAATCTGATGCGACGTCTCCTTGTTTCTAATGCCTTGGAATTTTGGAATTCGCAAAAACCTTGTCGCAGTGTCACTGAGGACTAATTAAAATTGTATTGTGCTTACTGCTTACCGTTATTACCTGTTTAATTAGTTGTTAGCTTTTAAAGTACTACCATTTTTGAATGAATAATAAAGGTTTAAATGTACGGTTGTAATCGGTATTGTTGTTAAAATATTCTTGATATTATAATTTGGGTAATTAATTAAACCCTGAATTCCAAAAAAACACCAATTTTATTTAGTCTAGTAGTCTAGTAGTTCGGACTTTCACTTTCACCTCGCACTTATAATGCTAACGTTTTTTGTCAATCTCTAAATAAGATTACTAACCTGACTCATTGCATAATTTATAAATTTCATTCCCTATGCAATAAAATTTAATAATTAATTGGGGAAGTCCCGAGTCAGATTAAGAGTCCGCTCTGCTCAATATGTGTGCTACTTTCACTTTCATAGTGAAAGTTAAATTCTACGAGCCGAACGGAACGGACGGTGTCATAGTAGTTCGTAGCTGAACATTTATTTTATAATGTATATTAATAAACACCGTTTGTTCGCATATATTTCTCATGTAATGTTCTCATCATCTCATCTTATGACTAAACACGGTTGCATTCTTGCCTTGCTTACTCAATTTTCAATATCGGAATCAAAAACAAACTATGAAAATAAATGAACCACTAATTTGATTTTAAAAAACGTGGAAAAAGGTCTGAATATTGTATGGAGTTTAGCTAATAGAAAAAAGAAAATTCATTGAATTGTTAATTTTGCCATTATCTGCCTCTGCTGGCGTGTCCAGTAGTAAGTCCAGTTTTTATCATTTACACTTTATTACAAAATGTTTACAGTAAACACTGTGTCTACTATTTAGTGTATTTGACCATTTGACCAGTAGACAGGCACAGTAGTAGACAAAGATAGGCACTACTAGGCATTAGGCTTAGGCTGAGACAGTATATCAGCACCATGCTGACAACGGGTTTCTTTACATCTACATTGTTTACAGTTATCGAAAAATAACTTCGATGTTTTGAAACATCAAACAATAAAATATTGTCAATGGATTGTAATATGAAATCGCAACCTTACAATACAATCATTAACATCATTATCCGCTATATTATCGAGCGTCGAGCTTATGTCAATGTTTGGTATTCATGCAAGTCTGTCTTCATAACTTGAATAGTTTCATTTTGACACATACTATTTGATCTGATATGTACGGAGGTTGTAGCCCTAGCTAGCTGTAGGTTAACTAACGTTTCACGTTCACAGTTTTCACAAATGGTTATTAAGGATTTAACATATATTTAACTAACCGGAAAGACCGACGACGGCGATGTTATAAACCCGTGTTGAATCACCTCTTCTAGACATCATTTTGCCAGGTTATTTCATCCAAGAATAATTAAGGCTCCTGTTGTTCTATATTTGATATTGATATGATAAGCAAGGAAAGCATTTATCATGTCGTTGTGGGTTTATTGAACTACTCCATTCACTCTTAAGTTCAATTTTTATTTGCTGTGTATGGCTAAATTTGTTTTTACTGATGACAAATTTGACTACACTTATATGTAATCCCAAATTACAACCATGAACTTCTTTCCTGTTATCTTCGCACCGTTTTATTTGCGTAATGTATGATACTCCACTACCGCTTCACACTTACGGACACTCACGTCACTTCATGACTTCATATTTTACCACTTATTTGAACGTATTTTTTATGTGTATATATATTCGAATTCGAATCGTATAAATTTTTAAACATTCATTTATACAGACTAACGCTCAATCGAATTGCTGTAAACAATTTGATGAACAACGAGTCTGATGGATGTAAAGTCCAGGAAGTCCAACCAAAGTCTGATTCATTTGTCGTACAAAAATTTAAAATGTTATCAGGTTTAATTACTTCATTGCCCTTCCGGAATGCGGACTTGAGGCTTCCAGCAATCACAATAAATTGCAATGTGCAATGTTGAATGTGCAATCAATATTGCGAGCTCATTCAATAATCCAATTAACAGCACAAATGGCGGAGATCAATATTTTGCAAATTGAAGGACGCTTCAATTCTACAATCGTTTCCACTTCCGTCAAACTTCATTAAATTACTTTATAAAAATGAAAAAAAACGAACGGGATGGCGAATGACAAAACACGTAAACTTTTTTAGTTTGACAATTTTTGGCCAACTGCAACCTAAGGCCCAATTTCAAATTTAGTTATCCTTATCCAACTAAATCCGGAAACCGAAACCGTGAAAGGACTATTGCATATTGACTATCAATCCTTGATCTGGAATCCACTTCTTATCGCTCTAATGATACACAGATCCAGTCACCATCATCATTTACACAAATTACAAGCCACTAGTAAGTATGTAGTAGTCCAGTTCATTTTGATTTGCAGTTAGTTTTTTGTTTATAGCTCACGTTCACTTACGTGAATCCTTGAAAATCAAAACTACAAATGTCAAAGTATGCAATTAGCAGACGATTGGCAATTATTAAACTCTCCGGTCTCTCATCCCCGCGACAAAATGCCAAACATCACTCACTGTTACAGTTTCTTCGGATTCTCCGATGATTTCGGTTTAAATATCAAATATCAGCAGCCTTTCCTAGACACTACACACTAGAATAAAAAGCAAAACCACAGAGGAGGGATTATTAGATTTTGTTGGCTGAACAGAAGATTCACTCTTCAATCTTTCAACGTTTCAACACTCTCTTCTGCTCCATTCAAATCACAATCCCCGAGAAAAGTTTGAAGTTTCAGAATAATTCTGTGACTCACCATAAAAAAGGACTCGCCGATTCTACAAAACACAAATCCAACGCACAGCAGCAGGGAAGAATCCAGATTTATCCCTCCATCAACCAACTCTTTCTTTCTCGTAATTTCCTTCAGGATTTCAAAGAATCTGAGATTTTTTCTGTAAATTAAAAATCTGAAATAAGTCTAAAAATGTTTGTTGGCCTGTGTGCTTCGTGCTTTGTTGTGGTGAGAGTGAGAGATGAAGGAATGAATTGAGTTTTGGTTTCCCCTGTTCGCTGAGCCTCTTTTATTGATTTCTTTGGAGCCGGACTTTCTTGAGTTGCGTGATGCATTTATCGATCAGAGAGGCACAGAGCCAATTTCAAACACACAACCCCGCCACACAACCCTTTCCCGAAGCAACCCCACAGGGCCGGAACCACACACTTTCTCCACCCTTTATACTACCTTATAATTCATTTACTTTCACCCAATGACCCTCTGCCTTAATACCCATTACCGCATCTCAGTGGGGTCACAATTACTTAAATAGGTTATGAATTAAGGATGCAAAGGATGTTTAGGTGGAAAGTTAGTAAAATATAGCGTAAGTCGCTATTTAAGTCCCCCGGGGGAGTTATTTAGTTATTGGGTGTAATAATGGGGAAATCATTTCGAGGTGGGGAATTATTTTGTAGCCAGGAAGGGTATTTATGCTACTTATATTTATGCTGCATAGTAGTTATAGAATAACTTAACGACTAGTACACCCTAAATTCAGTTTTAAGTCCAAGGCAAAGTTAATTTTATAACCATAAGACCTATGATGGTGGTGGGGAAATTATTTCGGGATGGGGAATTATTGCGGAAGATTGATTGATTCACCTATTAGAATTGGATGATCATTTTATGATTATATAGACATTTGCATGCATGTTAGAAGGTTGGTATAGCCTAGATGTTGAAACTGGGTTGTTCGAATATGCTAAAAAATGTTCTTATTCAGAATTAAGATGACTTAACACATTTAAGATACTTAAAAGCTATAATAATTTACTTTGGGGTTTAAAATTAGGATAAATTACATTTAAAAAGCATAAAATAAAATCAAGTTCATGATACGGAAATACGAAATACCATCAGTCTATCTAGTACTAACCAAATTGCAAATCTGAACTTTAAAAGTAAACTAAAGTACAAATCAGAAACTAATATTATGTCATATAGCATAGTTTATACTTTCTTTTGTATTCTTGAATGAAACTTGCTTTTGGAGCATCCTACTTTATTCCTTTCTGCCTAAGAATAAAGCAGCAAGAACGGAGAAAGTTCTGTAAACGTGTATTGTCAAGAACAAACAATATTAATTAATAAACAGTTCTAACCGCTATCAATAATGATAGACCGTAATAACAGGCAATTATCACGAGCCAATATAATTGGAAATTGATTGGAACCGGTGGAACTACAGACAACAGCATGTTCCCTTATCTTCCCTTTACTTTACTCATTAATACAAGGCACACAAGGAAACAATTATATCGATCACTTGCCTAGTTAGAAGAGATACCATTTCGGCTGGGTAGCTCTTACACTATTTTGAATTTTAATAACTAATGCATGGTTAGAATCAGTAATGTAATTTCTCAATTTCTGTTCATAACGAGGGGAAAGCACTTCGATGTCAATAAAGGGTCATTCATAAATGAAACATTTCAGAGACACCGAATCGCTTAAAAAACAATCAAACAACCAATTGCAATCAAACCCTAATTAACTTACCTTAAATTAAAAATGTTATTAAAAAGGTTATGAATCATCTCCACGTAGTTTCTCCGCTATTTCCGATTCTGTTTACCGACGGAGAAGGAAATAGACTTTCTCCGGAACTTTCTTAGCAATTATTTTTCCCCAACGGGCACGGCAAATAAAAAATAAATAAGTGGGACGTCGAAGGCCGTGACAAGGTGAAAGCGACATACAACACAAAGATTGAAGGGATTGATATTGACAGAACTGTGTACCAGTTCTGTTGGGTATGGAAAAATACGGGAAAGCGCTTAAACAAGTACAGGAAGTAGAGGAATATGACTAATGATTAGTGGAATGGAAAGCGTTGTTTTTTATCCCCAGAATGAAGTCTTGTAGTTTGTCTAAAGCCGTCCTACATGGTGTAAACAAATGCATAAGACTACACTCTAACTAAATTAATGGAAACGGGAGTCATTTCGTTTTATGCCTTTCCCGTCGCATTAACTACACGGCCTTTCTAGCCACATTCCCTTCCCTCATCCATATCCTTCTTGCGGGGATGACTTAAGCTTATTTCCTCATTATAGGATTTCCATTCCACTACTTCATATATTCCTTGAATATTTTGTACTATAGTCGTAAGTATAGTTCTAAAGGGCTTGGAAGAAGCTGGAGGTTGAAGCCAATTGTAGTTGGTTTTGGCTCCAGCCCGGAACTCCAGATTACTTCTTTCTATTAGGAAAGGACGGGTCAAAAAACCATGAAACAAAGGGAATGGACAACATTCGGAACACATGTTTTGCACATGGTGTTTTTATTTTGGTTTCGAAAGACATTTTGAGAGGAAACAATAATTATGTGGGTGTTTTGGGTTCGGAAACAGCTAATGCTTGCAGTTGAGCTGGGAGAATAGTTTCGAATGCAGCTTGTCATAATGGAATTACTTCAATGTTTTGCCTTTAAAACACTTGAATGCTAGTGTTTTCCATTAATAAATGAGCTGATTCTCTTGTCTCGTAGATCGTATCTATTTTGGGTTTATGAAGTAATTGAATTAAAAAATGTATTGTCCCATGTTAATTTTAATCGATTTATATTATAACCGGAATTGACAATGTCGGTTAAAATTGAGAAATTCTTGTTCAACGATTGTACTAACACTTTCTCACTTTGAGTGAAATATATCGATTTGTTTAAATCCAATAGGGCGAAACAAAAAGACAGCTAATTTCATTTTTAAAACTCGTTTAAATAATATCATAGATTTGTCAAATCAACTAACTACCCTTATCGCCAACATAACATCATCGGCACATAGCCCTCCGTATTGAATAAATCACTCGTATTATTCGCCTATTTGTTTTGCCTAAAGCCATGAATTCTCTAAACAATTTTCCAAAACTTTTCATTTCTGCTCATTTTCCAGCAGCAACAACAACAGAGCTAAAGTACCCACCGCGGTGCTTTACTTTACATTCGTCAACTAAGGACTTTCCATGTGGGCGGAATGTTTTGGACAGCTTTGACAGATAGATGATGCCATGATATTTGACTGTGACACGTACACCTACAGTATTAATGGAACTCTGAGAAGTCTGAATCAAACAAAGTCCTCCACATGTACCATACATCGAGATTCTTAAATTCATTGGAAAAATAGGTGAATAATATCCAAAAGATTTCCGTCAACCGAGTATAGAGCCTCATGCCATTAAATTTATAAAGAAATCCCGGTCTTGAAAGTCTTGCTGTAAGCAGAAGCTGTGCTTTCTCTATTCAATCCCAATATTCTATGAATCCCGATTCTTCATCCCGGAATTGTAAAGAGGGTTGATGAAAAATAGGGTATAATTTACGTAACTATTATCCTAGGAAGCTGTAGAACGGATTTAAGCTTTTAAGCTCCAATTCACAACTAAAGACTCCCGTGTTTGTATTCCTTACCTGGAATTTCCTTCACCTACCGCAAGCAAAGTACGATCTTCATCCGATTTGCCATTCCCAGAAGAAGACATTGAATGGGAAATTGCAATTTCAACCATTTTATTTTGTAACCAGTATTATAAAGCATCAGAAAATAGGTCACCTGCCCGCGGTAAGCACTCAAAGCAGTATTTTACCCAATCTGGGTATGTTTTGTAATGTGTTCTTTGAATTTTAACAAGTATTTTACGTAAGTATCACAACTCATAACCCTTTGGAATAAATTATCCCCCGGAATAACTCCAGCGCAGCCCCTTCAGACGGTTTACAAAGAATGTCTGTCCAGACTAATAATTCCGAGATTTAAGGCAGTAAATTTATGCAAGAGTAATAATCGCTTTAGTACTGGGTTGAATAGGATTATACTCCATGTTAAAAGAAATCACGTCGATGCTGGGAAAAGTTGCTAATGAGGGAATGCTATAAGCCTATAGAGTTTAATTCAGTGTTAAAACTACGTTTCTCTTTAAAAATGATCAAAGTCCCGGAATATCAAGATTTTTTGTTCAAAAATAAATTGCTGATTTGCGCATTTTCTCATTCCCCGATACGATCTATTTGGAGAGAAAGTCTAAAGCATGCTGTGTTGTATTTGATTGGATCCTGGATCGAATCGAATAGCTATATGTGTGTGACAGTCAGTGAGAAGTCATTCTGCAAAATGCCAAGGCAAATATTACCAGTGCAGAATTTTTTTAAATCAAGACGTTGTTGATTTTCCAATTATAACTGGACCAATTATTCGTTAAAATGTGTTTTGTTATCTTAATGAGTAGGATTTTTAATTAGTAAACGTAACTGTTGTTCCTCTCCGAATATTTTTCAGCTCTGTACATTTCGGAATTTTTATTCCGAGACATTATTCTTATGGGCCTTACATGTAAAATGGCCAAAGAATCATCACAAAGTCTACAATAGTTAAAAATTAAAACGTTTCACAAAATGCCTAGGCGTCAGGCGTTTTGCAGAATGACTGCATGATTATTCACATGGCCTGTAACACGTAACATAGACTATATGAAAACTTGCAAAATACAGACTAACTCTCAACCAATTTCAAATTGATATCTAGGGATATTAATAGAGCTCAAAATCATATTTACAGGAAAATCAGGATCGGAAACTAGTAGAAAGCTGAGGAGGAGACTACAGATAATGAATTCAGAAGATTTATTACCTTCTCTGATGTTTCCGAGAGAATGTAATTGATACTAATCCGTATTTACGTAGTGACACACAATTCCAAAAATCTCTGTAACTGTTATTGACTCTTCAAATCCCAGTTCCCCAGAAATCGGATTACTTTATCCTCCTTCTTCCCAAAGTATATTAGAGTTCCAGTAAATATTTTTGTCTTTCATCTACTTTTCTGGATATTGGATATTCCGAGAAAGAGAAAGACGGGTAAACCAATTCGAAAAAACTGGAAAAAATTCTGATTAAAGATTAATCACGAATGGATATTGATATGGAGTAAATATAGACCTTTTCCCGTTACACGACCCCTTTGCAGTTAATCAACAAACATGATATATTGATCAAATATATTGTTAGTATATTCCTTCTACTGCAATCTCTGTAATTTAATTCTCAATCTCGACATATGCTATTAATTTTTCATCGGAAATTAGCCCCTAGTTTCAATCCGCGAAAGAAACGGGTCACGATTCATGTTGTTTCCTAGATAATCTCGAATTACGGGGTAAAATAGCTATGGGGGGTTTTCGAAATCAACACTTTAAAACATAAACCCCCAAAGTCCATGATTTCTGATCCGGACATCTCAAAATTTTCAGTGCCCCTGCCCAATAGCTTTTGGCCTCAGAACAAAAGCCTTGATCTGTGTATAAATTCCCCTCCCTTACTAGAACAGAAAATCATGAAATAAAGAACTAAGAAACGCTTGGAGTCGATAAGTCAAGGGTTAACGTGGAGTTGATGACCTCCGGATTTTCCATTTCCACACGGTTCATTTTGAAATTATCAATGTTTACTCTGGTCTCCGTAGGCCTTAAAATCCACACAAAGTGTATAGAATAAGCTCCTCGAGTGCGGAATTGATCCTGCCCTGCTCAGGATGATAGTGCTGATGATGATGCTGATGATGATATATGGTCTGGGTGGTTGTTTGCTTTGTAGTTTACTTTCCTCTTAGGTAAATCCTATTGATGAAAGGGCTTGGAGCCTGTCCCTAGCATAACAAGTGGGATCCAAGACCGGCTCAAAAAAAACCACTTGACGAAGGACCGGATCGGGGATCTTGGATCAGGAATCCCCAGAATTCCGTATTCTGAACCAAAGGCTTCTAGAAAAATATACCTGCCATATCCTATCCGACACATCTCCTTCGCCAAAATTTCCAGGACTTTCATAGAGGAAATGGAGCGAAAGTCCTTATATAACTTGATTTCCCGATTATAATACGGTACCACCACTACCATGCCACTCAGGTCTCAAGAATCAACTCACTTACTCACCATCCTACTACATATATATATTCTATGGCTCCTGAACTTTTGACATGACCCACCTGTCCATATTATTATTGGATGAGAGTCTCTCCATTTCCTCCGAAATTTTCCCCCGAAAAAGCAGGATTCGGAGGTATGAGGCCTATAATAGCCTCCTGCCAGTCTCCGTGACTGATTGTTGGGAAAAATTCCACTTTCTCCAGCTCCAACATCCGGCAAAATGTAGTCCCACGGTTCACTTCTGCGAAGATCATGAAAAAGCTATATCGAGCCGAAGCAGAGGAGTCTTTGAAATTGGAGATAATACTATAATACAGATCCTTTTATTCCCAATCACAGGTAGATTTCGCCATATTATCTCATTCCAGGATACCAGGAAGTCTGAAATTGATCTCAAAATCCAGCTGTCATCAAGGCTATTAGCCTGACACCATTTATTTGGGAATTCTGAGGCTGGAATAAAGCACATTCTCGGAAATTGTGGGCCTACTTTCCACCTTCTGAGTAAAAGCATATGGATTACTTCCTGTTACTTTTCGTGGTTCGGACTTGTACATGTGCAGGAATGTTTTTCTTTCCCTTTCGGAAACTTCAGTTTTTTATGATTAGGTAAATTGTGGCAATCGGGACATTGGGAATCAACCAACTATCGGCTTCGTTTTTGACCTGTCTCAGGAGCAATTTCTCCCAAAACCAAGCTTTTTGTTGTATAAATGGAGGTGGAATGGATAAGGAGGTAACGCTTAATGAGCTGTAATTTATCTACTTCTTGAAACCTCATTCTTCCACAGTTCTGCTTGTATTTGTACTATGGGGACTGGACTCGAGTAGATTGCGAAGGATATATGTATAATATATTCTGAATTACATTTCGCCTATGCTTTATTGCAGGACGTAGTGTATTCGATGATTAAATATCGACTTCCAATAAAATGATCTAAATCACTAAAAGTCTACATTTCTAGCTTTTAATGAGGGGTATTGACCAGACCACGACATATAAACCGTCGTTATAGGAGGTTGGCGTATGTTTTATTTCCGAGAAGAATCCTGAAGCTGAAAGCCATGTGGGCCCTGACAGATCTTATTAGAAGTGATGGAAATTTATAGAGGCACACCCAGCCGATTTTTGTCATTTAATTGTAGGTCACACAAGCTTTCAACATATCAAAGAACTTTTAACATATGAAGTTAATTAGTTTAAATTGTTTAAAACAACCATTTTATGTATTAGTTCAACAACATGGTCTGATTCAAATAAAGCCGAAGAGTCTAATTAGGCCCACTTTTAATACAAAACGAACTATCACACCGATTTAACGGACCGATATCTCCTTTAGGTGGTATTATTAATGCTTCGCATTTTTCATAGATTATAGGGTGTAGTAAAGAATTTAAGTATTTTTAGTTCAACCTCCGGCCTTTTAAAAAATTTCCACAGTTTCCTTACAAACAAGAGTTATTTCCCGTAAAAAAAATCATGAAAATTCTAAGTAGGCGTGGGGAATTATGTGGTTGTAGCAAAAGGATGCTTATTTAGACGTATAAACCAGCTAATTTTATGGCAAGTACACAATATCCGTCTCTGTGTTTGCTTACACTGTACGTACGTACTGTTACAGTGTCTATAGATTTGTGTCCTACTAGAAATGCAGACAGACGAGGAGAGTTGTTCCGGAGAAAGCCAGCACTAAGGCACTTCAACGCCTAATCTTCAAGGATGTCTTGGCAGATTGTATTTCAAGCTGAAGGGAATAAGTGTCGATGAAATAGTGCTCCTGCCGCTTATTCCCCCTACTCCTACATTCATACACACAGGGTCCGATCCGCCGACAAAACCTGAAGGCTTGAAGGGTATTAGAGTTCGACTGAGTGGGCACATGATGATTTATATCTTATTCCCTTCACTTACCCACTTTCTCCCCATTCTTAGAAACTAAATTTTTAAAGGGTTAACTAACACCTAGGCAGACATAACTAACAGGCCTGGGACGGTGCCGTGGGAGGAGGCTATAAATACCCTCAGCACCGCATAGCCCGGATAACTAGTTCGATAAGTTTCCGAACTTCCCTAACTCAATTCAAAAAGGATTTCGAGTCTTAAAAACTCAATTTAAAACTTTTCGCCATTTTTTCCTGCCCTCTCTTCCCTTATACATATACCGACCGGAATCCAGAACTGGAGCCTGAAAGTTGGTGCTAAACTCCTAAGGAAATTCGACACGTATGAGTAAAATGAAGAGTGTTAAAGAGTAGGGACATGGTAGGATGGAAATCGAATTTAATTTGGCTCTGTCATATTTAACCAGCATAACCTAAAACTGTCAAAAGATTTGCTGAGGGAAGTCAGATGTGCGTGAAAGGAACGGTCACCCTGTGACAGGCAGACCTAACTCACGTGGCATAATGATATTGGAGAAAGTCAGGACTTTCTCCTGTTTTACTATACAGTAAAGGGAATGGCGGAAGGAAGCATGTCGCGTTCTATATTCTAAGTCTAACTATTTTGCATGTACTGAAGACTGAAGACGAGGAATTAATCCTCTGTCTCTGGGAAATAAAAGGATATAATAAATTCAGCAGAAATTGTTTCAAATTGACTATTCCGAAGCGGTGGAGACGACCTCACTTCCAGAGTCCTACTGTTTCAGAGCTAGAGAAAGTGAGACGGAAGTCACGGGGTGTGAGGAATAGAGTCTAAGAATGAAGGTTTGCTTTTTTGGTGACGTGACAAATTTACTTACGATAAATGTTCGTGTGACATGGGTTTTGTCGCCAAAATACGACTGCAAATACAGGATTTTGCAGGATCAAGTAGAAGTAGAATGGCTAAAACTGTTCAAAGCTTGTATGAAAAATATGATATCTGTTAAGAAAGTTGGTCGATGACCCAATCGTCGTAGAGATAATTGCCACAAAACCGCCGACTTTCCCGTACTTCTTCCACATCAAAATGTTCCGTTGATCTGGTGGTTTCCTCGTTCCGAATTTCCTCTTACTCCTCATCGTCTTTGGGAAGGAGTCTGGAAGGCTGATGATAAGACCGTATAAGGACATACGTATAAATATATTATGCACTCCTAAGCCTCGTATAAGTATCTATAAGTGCTCATATATTGGACTCTTCGGGGAAGTTGTAAGTTGCTGGAGATTGGATTTTGGAGACTAGAATTTTAGAATTCTATAAGACCCCGTTGGGTTGGGAGAGGGGGACATGATGATATGGCCAAGAAAACATCGGCCACTAACCCAAGAAGGCTCCGCGGTTAAGTGCACTACAGAATTAAAGTGTTCCTCATATGTTCTTGGTATTAGAATTTAGTAAATGTCCTGCTTTCTCTTTAGTGAAAGCAGGAAAGTTAGTTCCGTTATTTGCTATTCTTCGCCATTGTGGAACCGAACTGAGTTTTTGGAGTTTTCAGCAGTAATGCTTACACAGACTAGCTTTTCCAGAGTTTATCTTCCCCCATAATTGAACTTGGAAATTGAAATTGTAGCTTGTTATTCTCTTTCTTTGAAACTTTGCATAATGACATCATTATATTCGGTGGAACAGTTCATTTCAGATCATAACTCATTTTTCTCGTCTGGGAAGGCAAAAAATAGAAATTCGTCGTTTGTATCTAATTACCATTCGCAATTGCCTGTTAATTGACCCAGAAATAACTAGAACACAAAGAAAGCAGCCCTTGAAGCGACAACTCAAACCTAAACCATAGGAACCCTAGTTAGCACTGTCACCTTAATTAATATAACGCTTCTTGATTAAACGAAGTCACCTCTTCCTCTCCCAATTACAGATTATAATTACCCTTCACACCTCCCATCCCGCTGAAAACTGTTCTATAGTGAATAGCAGGGACCCTTGGAATCCCAGTTCCAATTATTCATGATTATTTTTAGTTTGGCAATAAAACCCGATCCCACAGTCCCCAACCCTATTGTGTTGTGCCGCCAGACTGCATAATAAATATGAAATTCGAAACATGGAATTATTTATGTGACAAAATAATCTAATAAATTCCAAGCCCGAACCTGGAACTGATACATCCCGACGACCCCTTCCTCATCATCTTGACCTGCTTCTAACAAAGGGTTCATTCCACCGAGAGCCAGCTACTAATAATAAACGATACAAAAAGGAACCTCTCTCTTCTCTCCATTTCATAAATAAATCAGTGGAGCCCACACCCACCGCCCACTCAACAAAGACAACTACACACACGCAAAAAACACATACTTACTTTCACCACCTCTTCCATCTCCACGGACTTCAATTCCGGTTCCTGTAAACGGGAGCGAGGAATTCCAGAGCAAACTTCTCCCAACACCCGGCTACATAATAGAATTTTACAGATCCCCTTGTGTTCCCTTTAATAGAGGACTTTCACCTCGATATAAGAGATAATTTACAGAGCCAGGGTTGAATAGGTGCGAGGAGAGAGATAAATGAAAGATAGCCATGGCATATTTCATGTGAGAGAAAGCCAAGCCCCATACTTTGTTTGTTGGCTGGGGAAAGCATTATTTGTCACTTTGGGTGTGAAAAGTTCCAACATATTTTATTTGTAGTTCCACCAACGACTGAAGCCAAATCGTAATAATATACACCTACTCAACCGCATCTCCTCGTCTCAGCTTTTATTTTCTATATCTGTTTCGAAACAAACATAGAGTCTTCTATTGACTTCAAGAGAGAAGCACAAAGGACTTTTATTCTGCTTTTTAAGGGATCTTCAGTTTCCAGTTTCAGGAACAGGAAGGTTTATAAGCGAAAGTTGAGAGAACTTTTGAGGGGAAATTCATCCTGTTTATTCCAAATATTTCCAAATAATGGACTTTTCAAAGCTTAATAATAACCCTTTACCTTTTATACTTTCTCCGAACAACAGAGGATTCCCAACACAAAAGTTTATGTACTTTATTTGCAATAAATGATTGGATCCCTAAATTCATACAACAACAGTATCAATTATTACAGTTCCTTCAGTTTAATATCCTATTATTCCCTCAACGTTCAAGTGCCTACGGTTCTAGAACTAAGTTTCTGCAATCGGGAGGAAGGAAACTGTAGAAATATCTGAGAGAAAGTTCGTCGTGGGAATTGAACTTTCTCCCATCTAATTCATTCCTCTTCAGATTCAAGGCCTAATTTCCATCCGCTTTATGGTTACAGTTTACAATGTTTAGAACCGTGTAGATTCACACTCTTCACAATAGGCTTAGGAATTTTGCTCCGGAGTATTTGCAACAGGGAAGGGGATATTGCATTATATGATTACTTACTTCTTCTTCTTCTCTAGTTTGTTAAGAGATTCAAAGCAAATCCTTTGTTGCCAACAGCTCAACAGCTACGTTCTTACTTCCTTGGATCGTCGTTTTGTAGGGGCTTTAGCTATTTGAAGAGAGGAGGTAGGATTTGGATCCTAATTTCAATTTTTGATGTAGGGCGGAGAATGAAAAGATTTGTAGAAACTGCTTTTTTTTTTATTCCTCTACCCATCGTCCCGAGAGTGTAGTTGGATTTTGGTACAGGTGGCTTGATTTCCTTTGGAATTATATTAAATATTCCCCAAGGGGTTGTGGAGAAAGTACTTAAGTGTATTTCTTGTAATTACTTCCGATGCTTAATGATCCCCTCGATCTGTTTCTCAGAGGTCAGGATCTTTGGAGACTTTCTCTGGGATTTAACTACCTTGCGGTAATGTTTAGCTGGATTAATTAAGAAGGGTTTTGGAAGGGCTCTAATTATAATAGTTTGAATAAATTGTTTGTATCGATTACGATTTGAAAGAAATGTTTAAAATTGGTTGTTGGAGTTGATTTGTTGTTCTAATTACGAAATCAGAGGTCGTTGGTACGTGGTAAAGGTAAATAGGAACGGTTAGGAATCATAAGTAGAGCAGTTTTAGGGACATGCAGCTTCTCGATTCGAGATCTTCAAAGTTTCCAATTCTTCTGTTTCCGACATAATAATATTCTGAGGTAGAACTTGTAGGTAGAAAAGTTGAAGACCTCTGCCTGAGTTACTTGAACAAAGTTTCTTCAGTTCTTTTCTTATTTAATCAAGTAAATTGGGGAATCGTAATGGAATCAGACATCCTGACTCAAAGGGTAAATATTTGCCTTTAATAGAACAGAACTTCTCCATATTATTAATTGCTGTTTTCTTATTCTGTAATAGTATACGTGCACGCTCCTCATGCTGAGTGGGCTGAGTCGTATTATTAAACGGGGAAATCAATTTTTGGGCCAATTCAATTTGATCTTTTTATCAAGGATTTATTGTACCGATTTACCGTTCTTTTTTGCTTTAATCATCACGATCTGATACGTTTTTATAGACGTAATATATTGTAGTTGCTTGAGAGAAAGGCAAAAACATCATAGGCTATTGAATTAAGCATTACATTCACTGTAAATCCAGATTGTGGTACCCAAAAAGTGATTTCACTAAATAACTCCCCAGAAACAAGTGCCTTCAACATAGTCGCATGTCCATGAAAAATCAGGTAAAAATTCAGTTTTTCAAATTTTAGTTTAATTTAAATTTATTTAATTGATAACATATTCTTATTTAAAACAATGCCTCCTCCCGGAATAAGTCCCCAAGTTTTAACGTGGCTTCAATTACAATTTTACGGTAACACTGGATTAACATCATATTTATTACCAGGAAATTCCTAACTAATCCCCTGACTTAGGCTTATATAAAGTAAATATTATTAGGAGTTTTGGGGAGACGGATTAGTTGGGGAATAGGAATAACTTCACCAAACAAAACTTGTAAATGACCTATATAACGTAGTTTAGTTATTCCAGTTGGTTATAGACTTACATTAATATCACACTCCCCTCCAGATATTGCAAAGTATCTCGATTTAAGGGAATAATAATTACATATCTCTCTACAAGTCTCTATAATGGTCACAATGATAACAGATCGAGTTCCTGGACTCCTCTAAAACTTATGCTGGTTATTAGTAATGCTACCTTGGTCTAAAAGATAATTATTATTCCCTCACCCCATTCCTTATGAATTCTTTAGCTCCAAATTTATCTTCCCTTTTAGGGGCGTGATTGAGGTAAAGTGTCGTCAGAAAATATTACGAGTTCATGTGTCTAAATTCCTATCATTTTAATTAAAAGATCATCTCATTCCCAGTTTTTCTCCCAAAAAAAAAATAAAAACGCTTTCCATCGCTGTTGTACGACCCTAGAGAGCTATTCCTTGCAAAATAGTCGCAATTATAACCGGTACAGTTGCCAAATCCCATTGAAAGAGTAATTTAAAGAAAGGCCCTTGGTAAACTACTACTGCTCCTAAATATAAACCCTCTAATCCCGAATATCTCTTACCAGAACTCTATTATTATGATTTCCAAATTTCAAAAACACAATACGTTTCCCTTCATAACCTCCTTCAGCTATAAGTCATCCTAATAACCATCATCATCCTATCTCCTTCTTCTTTGCCGAAAACTGGAGGATGTTGAGAAATTGAGAAAGTCTTGCGAAAGAGATTATTATGAATACGAAATGGCAGAGTGATGTATGCCCTTCGTTAAATATACACATGCCTACCACAACCTACACAATACAAAATCCACAATCCTGGAACCGTGACGGAACAAGTAGGACACAAGCCGTACTACTAGTACTAGCCGGTAGTCCTGCTTTTGTAACCCGATTCCTGAAACTGTGGTAGAAACGCTCCCCGGTTTGAGCTCAAAAAATCATCCGAAAGCAAACACGATCTGGAGGCTGAATGACGGGAGAAAGGAGCCTGGGAAAGCGTAACTGTATCCTCCCATATGAAACATAATACCCATTGTACGTACGTAGTTCCTATCTTTTGGACTTTATACTCATTTACAACACGATCCTCTCGGATAATGTTGACAGTGGTGGCAGTCAGTGGCAGTAAATACTGTTGATGCTTTAGGTGCTCTTGGTTAAGAAGAGGTGTTCTGTAACATAGACGATCGTGCCCTATCATTTACTTCATTGGGAAGGGATTGAAGAAGATTCAACTCCTTTTCTGGGGAAAGTACTGGATACTTCCATAACACAATACTTTAGATACTACTTACTGCTCCAGCACAGGAGGCAGTTCCGGTTGGTCTTTGAGATTAAACCGGAAGTGGACTAATATTTCATCCCAATGACCTGTGATCTTTGACCTCGAATATTTTGCAAGGATCCCCCGTACTGAAAGTGAAAGTGACCTTACGCCCATGCAAGGTAACTGAACCCAACTCTCCAGTTTCCCTGAGGAGAGAAAGTTCGGAGTTTCGGTACTTCCTCCATCCCCCTATCTCCAGAATGGAGAGTATGAAGCCTAAAGGCTATTGCTCTCTTTCTGTCCCCGAATCTTTCCATAGGCACTAACTATGCTCGTATATGGTAGTGGTAAGTTAGATTATATATATGGACTCTGTGGATTTTACTATTTTATTAGAGATCTTTTCAGAAAATGAAGCCTCTGGGCTCAAGAAATGGAAATAATAAATAGAGATTGTCGAATAGAGCCTTGCCTGCTTCCCTTGAATCTGTAAACAGGATCCACATCTCTTTTTGACAAGTAGTAGTGGATGTAGGGATTATAGATTATGAAGGACCTCTCCTATTTACTATTAATTTAGCTCCATGTTTCATTTCTCCTCATCGGATCTCGGGATACGGATAGGGAGGAAGTAGATGTGAAGGAAATGAGTGATGGTGAAACTGTTTGCAAAATCCTTTTATCTTTGTTCTTGTAACTTGTAGGGGGCTTTGGTTTCGAGAACAAATGAAAAATGAGATACTGTTTGACGGGCTTGTGATCAGGAATTTGTAAAGTTCGGAAGAACAGAGTCCTCAATTTTGGGTCATCTCCATATCTCTCTGTGTAATCTACGATCTAAACAAACTGAATCCGGCTAGATTTTTCAGGAAAAGTGCCTTCATTTCACTTTCTCCGTCACAGAGAGATGGAACTCGATAACAGAACCGTTATGAAAGAGGCTTGCAAGTCCTAGATCTAATGATTTTGACGATGTTGTTGTGCAGAACCCGACTCTAGTGTGACCCTGGACTCGGGCTTATGCGTATTGTTTTATTAGTAAAGTAAATGGCTATTTATTTACGATATAAAAGTTGGGCTTAATCCCTCCGCGAAGTTTGATGACTCTGGATCAAGGATATCAGGATTGGATGGAGGAAAGATGTAAAGGGGAGGATAATAATTCTGGACGGGTCGGGTATATCCTCTCTTTCCCCGAAAGTTTATTTTATGATTTCTGCACAGAAAAACAGGATTCTGATAAGTAAATCCGTAGATCGGAAGAGTATTTTGCCAGTTTTTATGGATTTTTTATTTGACTTGACGTACTACAGGATTCATATACTATGTATAGTGGAAGTGAATAAACTAGCACCATCCATCCCCCCGATATTGGATAGTTTTAGGTTATGAGCTGGGACTTTCTCTCTATATTGTACTGTACCGTGTAGTGTAAGTGTGTATTTTATATATGATGATCCGATGTTAGAGTTATGACTGGAGATTATGGAATTTTTTCTGCATATAAATGGGAAAGAATATGTGTATTTGTGTGTATAGAGCTTAGGCTGGAGAAATTCCTCGAGATTCTACGAATATCCGGAGAAATCTCGGTTTTTTGTAATATTTGCAGAGTCGCGAGACGTTCTTTCACGCTGTTGCTCTCGGAGTCTTACAGATTAAATCCCAGCTTTCAGTTGAGGCGTTATGTGAAAAATGAAACTTTTTCCTGAATTTGTCACGTACTTGAGTGGATTAATGTACGAAACATTTTAATTCCATTACTTTCTCCGTTGAGTTAAGATTCTTTGCTGACGGGAAGGCGAAGGAATCTTTGCCTTCGAGGCTTGGGTTATTTATTGATTTTTTTGCTACAAAAATTAGAGGGAAATAATTTTGCAGTTTTTTTTAGCTTTGTAGCTACAGTTATATTGTTTTTAGGACGTGATTCATGACCATGACTCCATCGATTAAAAAAATGCGTCAGTTATTTCTATATTTTTAAAACTTGCATATTTAATTAATGTGACCAATAATAAACCGTCCAACGTTGTAGAAATGTATCGTAGATGTGACGTTTTATAACGTTTTATGCACATCGAAACTGTTTTTGAACATGTTAAACGTGAAAACTGTGTTTTGAAATTTTCAAAATACATAAATTATTGAAAATCTCACATAGCCCCAATCATTGAGTAAATTTACATACGTTTTTTCAAAGCACTTGTTCATAGCTTTGGAATGACGTATCATACATATATGTTTGTGGTTTGACCTCTTTGACCACTCCCCACTGG
Source organism: Desoria tigrina (assembly GCA_906901685.1). NCBI lineage: Eukaryota > Metazoa > Arthropoda > Collembola > Entomobryomorpha > Isotomidae > Desoria > Desoria tigrina. Next base: position 865,054 of record CAJQTU010000008.1, read on the forward strand.
TCAAGGGGTGACCCCACCCCCAAATTTATATGTACCATTGAATAGCCATTGACAATAGCTTTCCATCGATGTATCACACATGGGGTGTTAGTATTTGAAAAAATCTTGACCTTTGACCTTACCCCCTTGACCTTTGACATACATGGCCCCCGAACGAACTTGACCTCCGCTTAAACGTCCTTAATAAGTTCCCGAAAGAAAATTTTTAAAATATTGAGCCGTTCGCCCGTAATCGTGCTCACGGACGGACAGACAGACAGACGGACACCAGGTCATTCGCATAATGTATCTACGATACATAATAAATGGACCATTTTAAGACTTTAAAATATTTGGGTCAAAATCTTGTGGCTGATCCTCTTAAAATGCTTCAAATATAGTGTAAATCAATGATCAACCTAGACTTTTAAAAATCTCGTAATGTTATCATAATATATTTTACATATTAAACAACAAAGTGATAAAAATGACCCAAAAATCTCCTTATAGCTCGCAGTTTTATGCTCGTCTTTTAACAACGATAGAATAAAAATGTACCAACCTTAAACACAATGCCCAATATATTTTGATGTAGAACAGGAATTATAGATATAATCATCCCAGTGTGACCTTCAGTACATTCAGCAGCAATCACAAATCCCATTAACCATATAAAATTTTGAGATATACGAATCGTAGTACTGATTTTGCATTTTGATTACCTTTCCTTCCCAACAGCCTTTCAGAAAGGACGGAATGTCGATTCCAAAAGCCCACTTTTCATACTACCAAATTCATGAATCCATCCCGTTTATGGCTCAATAACTATAAAATTATAAAACTAGGCCTTGAAGTTCCCATTCTCACATCCAGCAACCTTCAGCCCCTTTGTTCACGCTTCCACGTGCAGAAATGAAAGATATAAATGGATGGAAGCAATCTGTCTGACAAAAAACTCAAGAAAACCAAAGGAATGAACCGGAGAACGGGAGAAAGCGGATCTGACTCCTGAAATGGAGAGCTTTTAATAAAACATTTCTCAAGCATAAGTTACAGAGAACCCGAAACAACAACAAATGCATTCCAATATTCCACATTTCCATAATTCAATATCCATTTCCAATTTAACTTTCATGAAAAAATTCATATTTCGAAACCCCATTACATTTTATCCCTTAAAACTCTTCAAAATTTCCCTACATTTCCTGACCTAAGCTCGACAGGTGATTGAATGCCGAAGGCAAAATAACGGTAAAAATAGCTAACCTTTACCCTTTCTCCCTCATTATTTCCGGCTATAGATACAACCCTATCTATCCAAGACAAAAACAACACCATCACATCCCGTTCCCATATTTCATTAACTTTAATTCCCTCTTTTTATAGTCCCACTCCGAAAGGAAAACAAAACCTCGCAAGTTATTACCCGAAAAATATTTACATTCTGATCCAAAAAACAGGGAAAGGAAAACAGAATCCAGCCTCATCTACAATCTACACTAAAGATTCCGTTTTCCAAATAATAATTCCGGATAAACGGGAATATACAAGTCCTTCTACTGCAACCCATACTTCTATTACTTGAAAAGCTCCTACTTTCTCCTGACTTTTTAGAATTTGGTGAAAAGGTTTTATTACATTAAAGTATTAAATCCTCCAGTTCGTAATTTACCATCAGCTTGGCATTTATTTACGAAAGCACTGTAATCATATATATATATGTATATACGATTTTCTGTAGCCCTATAGTGCCTATTTCAGAGCCGTTAGTTCCAGACATAAAACCCTTATTGGTATGCCAAGGGATCCCGTTTCATTTAGAGGATCCTTTGAGACTGAGAGAGGAAATGAATCCTCAGACTTTGGAAACGCGTGGAATGGATGGATCCCAGCAAAATCTACTTCCTCATTCTATTCAATTACAAACGGAAAATAATACAGACTTTCTCCATTTCTTTGTTGTATCCTCCTAGAAATCCGACCCCTTCTTCTATAGGAATAGTGTGGATGGGAAATAGCATAAGAATTTCTTTTCAAACATTTTCCACCGTGTTCAACTTGTTAGGCAAGAGAAGAGAGATATAGAGGGAGAGAGATAGGGAGGACAATACAGCATAGAATCCCATGACAGGCTCGATGATGAGATGACAGTTGGTTAAAGAACTTCAATCATTTTTGATGATGGTGATAAGAGTAAATGTGAAATGAGGATGAAAGGATGAGGAACTGGCAGGGAAACATAAATGAAAGCATAACCATCAGGAACATGGATCCGATAATGTTGGACAAATAATAAAAAAAAAATGGGCGAAATCGGAATCAAGAAATCGGAAACACGGGAGGTGATGCCGTTCCCATTAGCACTGACTCTGAGGAATGTACTGCATTTTACTCGGTTTTTTATTGATTACTGGGAAAAGTTAGGCAATAACCCGTCCCCGATCCCATTTACGACTACGGCACACGGGGACGCTTATATTTTATGAATAACTCTGAAGTTTTTCGATTTTTTTTGTAAATGTTGATACTCCCAGGTCTGATTGTTGCGGTTGTGTCTGATAGGAGCTGAGAGTAAGGATTGTCTTGTTGTTAATGGGGGTGAGTGACAGTTAGTTACTATTAGGGAAGTTGGAACTGTCTCGCAGTTACCAACATCAGGGCTCCTACTCCCTATTTCAGCCTCCTTGACATTGTTGGTTCGGTTCGGATGACATCTGACAAGGAATGTGACAGTTCCCTTGAAATATTTAAGAGCACTTAACTTATATCTTATCTTGTGCTCTTGGTGCCAGGCCAGGAGCCATAAACTTTTCAAGAGGGGAATGGGGAAGACGTATATTCTAGATATAACCTTCTGCTATTTATCTGTTTAAAGTTAGGAACAATAAGGCCCCTTCTCGGTATTCCTGAAAAATAGATTATGATCCTGAGTAAGACTTCCATTTAATGGAATTATTTACTGGAGGATCTCATTAGAAAAGAATAATTCGAGTTTTGTGATTTGATGACAACTGTAGGAATTCTAGGAATAATGGGCATTTAAATATGAAATATGAAACCGTAAAATACTCCACTTAATTTATGGGAACAGACGCAGACTTATTAACTATTCCACATCATTATTTCTAGCAGATTCTATTTATAATTATCCGACATGTTAGAGCAGACAGTTCAAGGATCGGAGGAATATGTAAAATCGGTCATGATTATGATAATCTAGTCTGTGGGGATACTGCGGAACTACTTAACGATATTAGAAAGAGGGAAAGGTAATCTTGGAGTTTGGAATTGGATTCCCGAACTTCTGATTCCTGAAATGTAGTGAAGGTTCTCTCGATCTACATCCATACCAAACCACGAACATCCTCCAACTTCCGAAACAGTCCTGATTGACACCCTTGAGATCCCCTGTCTTCGGATAGCCGTGATGGTGGAAATGGGGAAAGTTAAGTTAGATGAACAAAGCCATTCATTCACTTCCGAGTTAGGGTTCTTTAGCTATTGATTTTTGCAATCTTTTAGACCATAAAACTAGACTAAAACTACAATGTAACGCTTTTCAAGGCCAGCTTTAGAAGAATTTCATAAGAACTTTCAAATTGACACTGATGAGATTATCTTTCTCGTGAATATCTTCAAAATATAATCGAAAATAGACTCCCCCAACACCTCTACTTCTACCCTCACCGTCCCTTAAAATCGTAAAAATATTCAATTGCTATCTCACCGGACTAGATCCAAATAAACACATTCCCATCCTTTCAAACGAATACATTAATTTAAAGCCGGTAGTCAATTAAAAACGAAAAAATCAATCCCTAAAAAACACCCCTCTAAAGGGAAATGTAGGGCCAAAATATGGAGCAGAAGAGGTGGTGAAAGTTAAGAGAAAGCTACAGCTTTCTCCATGTCCACCTAGGGACAAGGCCGAAGTCAGAGTTCCACTCTGTCCTCTCATGAAGGACCATTAGGATCTCCATTCTGGCCCACGCCAAAGTCCCGGGTATCAAGGCCTACAGTCACGTCCTATGAATCGGGGAATTCAGAAATTCGGGTAGTAGAGCTGTAACCTCCTCCTCCTGCCTTCCAGGAAGAATTCCGCCAGAATCCTCTATATTATACATGTCTAATATGGAAGAGATACCTTCGTTCGTCTCCTATTTATTCCTGCTTTCTCTCTCCTTCTGGTTCATCTCCATTCCATGTCGCATGTTGCACACTCGGGCTATCTCGGATACCAGGACCAGATACCATGCACCAAGATATTCAATGTTCAAGCCCTTACCCACTATACAAAGCAAGTAGGAACTTTACAACCCCTCCTTCCATCTCAATGTCTTTTTCTCCGTCCTCTTCAAAAAACAAGTCGAAAAAAATCAACGAACCTTTCCCCTGGAAATGGTGTAGATTCCAGTAAAAAAAAGCAGAGCTGAGAAAGTACACGAACACCTACTGAGCGTGTGAGCCATGCAATACTAGTTCCGATAATAATTTCTCCGAAACAGCCTCCTATATAGCTGGGAAATGGACGGAGATTCTATATTATCTGCTGTAGTTATAGTTTTTACTGTAGATTCAGTATATAGCTAGTGTGTGGATTGGTTGCATTATTGGTAGCTATCTTTGGATTCTACGTAGGTGGGTGGGATATAATATATAATAGGCTACTCAGTCTGAATCTCAATCAGTTCGGGATCTTTACCCCGCCGGGCCGAGGACCGGGTGCCATTCCCATGTTCTTCTTCCTCTTCATCCTTTCGTTCCAGGGAGAGAGGAGAAAGTAACTACGACTTCGTAAGTAGTTAGCTTGGCAGGTGTGACATGGATGTTTCTGCAAAACTGAAAGTTCAATACCTTCCCTACTACCTACCCTTTGTACCTAATTAGATGTCCCGGAATAAGTCCTCACTCTTCTTGTCTTTTCGATCTTAAAACTACGTAGAATTTTGAATTTAAAAAATGTAGCTTCTATAGGGGATTTTATTCAGTAAAAACTATACCCCGCATCATTGCATGCTTCTTTATTTTTAGGAAATATGGATTGTTATAACCATCATGCACCTTTTTAAATTACGACGAGCAGGAACTTTGCATTTCATGTTGTATTATGCAGAAGGTATATGCAAGTAGAATCCCAGACTCAGGGACTTTTGGAACCTCGTTTCAGATCTTGGTAAGGATTTAGATGGATCTGGGGATGCAATATCACATACCAAAAGGATAATCAAAGGCCCGGGAGGGCTAATATATTAAGAACGAGTTTCAGGGCCGTGACTACAACAACCTAAGATCTGTACTTGACTTTCACTTTTAGTCTCTATTAACATTACCACCAATTGTCTTCTGTATATTTCAGCTTATCCGCATCAATAAATGCGTAATTTTGTCTGCTCGAAACCCATTGCGAATTGCAAACTATTCAATCACCGGCTGTAAAAAGTGCTTTCTCCGCTTTCACCATAACCATAACGTACCCTGCCATTAGGATGATGACTCGAAAATTCTACAATGCAAATATTTGCTCTTATATTATGCAATTGTTGGCTTAAAAGCCCTCTCTTGTCCCTTCTAAGTTCTCCATTTCATAACTGTATCCCATACATCTATACAAGTGAAAGATGCAAGCTTTCCATTTCGTTCCAATTTCCATTCCATAGAACTTTCAAACGAGGCAAACTAGACCATGTAAATATAAAAAGGCTAGTTTCTGGCTCTGAATCGGTTTCTCGGATACAAGTCCACCACTGTTCTGTGGTGCGGTGACTACGGCGGAGAAGTCCCAGTTTTAATCAAATAGAGAGAAAGGAAGGAAAGACAAAGATATTTTTTATTATTAAATTCTCGGTTGTGGCCTTATTGTGCCTTGGCTTTTGGTTCAGTTCCTTCATAGTTGATACTTTTGAAGGGATGTTGAGGAAACAGTGAGGGACAGCTGAGAGTGAAAGAAGGAAGGAAGAAGCATTTAATCGATTATTGTGGAAGCATCAAGGCGTAGGATGTAACATAGCTTAGCATGTTCTAAACTCTTGGAGAGGAGTCCTAGTCACATCTTCACATAATACCACGTCACAAGTTCTACATGGATCTGCTATCTCTGAAACGTAGCAATTCTAGATGAGGATAGGGTCATCCTGTAGTTTGGAAGATCGTCCTTTTGGCGAAACTGGAAATAGCATAAGTTGTGCTTTCGAAATGCTAGAAATTGGTAGTAAGTAGTGAGGCTTTTTTGGAAAGGACCTAAAATTTTTAATTTGACCCCAGTCCTATTTTTTGCCTTGCATTTCCATCCCAAAGAGATCAGTTAAAAAAAATCTCAAAAGAGTAAGTAAAAGAGTCTCTTATCCCACATAAGAAAATGGAGGGAAGGGGGTGGAGGCGTTAATCGTCGACATTAGTTTAGTCAGACAACTTTGTGAAAGGGCTTTAAAAACACATTTTCCCCCTAAAATGTGCCGAAATGGCATTTTTTGTAGACAGAATAAATGGTTTTGTAATGAGGTGTCAAAATTTGCCGATCTTTCTTTTTGCCAAAACTGTTCAGAAACGAGGATGTGCTTGTTTTCCTTGTTTGCTTTCTACTTATAAATCCATCTAAAATCCCCTATACAAGACCTTTCTGTGTTTTAAGGTCAGAACGAAAAGCTGGATAAACCCTTAATTTATCCTTTCGGAAACTCAGAATTAATCTCCATAGTCCATGTATTACATAAACTGTAGTAATGCGATGATGTTGGAAACTGAGTAAGCTCTATTATAAGGGTATTGTTGTGAGAACAAATGCATATGGAAAGGCCAGGATCATGAATGATGAATCTATTCGTATATCTCATTGACAGTTTGACGATAATCTTCTGGCAACCGAAAGTTGTTACTGAAATATATTCTTGTCTTATCTGCCGTAGATATCCTAATTATTGAAGAGAAGTGGAAGGGGGTGAATGAACAGTCTTACTCTTGTCTTGGGTAGAAACATTTTGATGCTGATAAATGATAGGAAGCATGAAATCCACCATGCTTTAGCTAATCCATGCTAATCGGATTGATGAGCCATCTTGTCTACTTTCACCACTTTATAATCTCCAACGTGGGAGTTAATGAAACCCAATTTTACATCCCAAAAAAACCACTAAAAGCCTTTATGAGCAATACAACAATATTTTACCTTAAAATTGATGTTCATGGGTTTATGCTTTTTGGTTTCATCGAGCTGAAAATTGATAGGTATATAATAGTGAATAGTAACTTTCTAGAGAATCCCAAATGAAAGAAAATATTGCTAATACACGAGATTTGAGATTCGTTTCATTTCCTTCGTTTGAGATGAAAGGGCATTTTATTTCGTAACCAATACTGGTAGAAGTGATCTAAGATATAGTATAGTAAAGTATCCTATTATCTGTATCGTTTAACACAAATTCACTGCGTTGCTTTAGTTCATTTCATTGACAGATTTCTTTAAAAAATAAAATATTTGCGTAACTTTAACTTTGACAATCTTAACTAACAAAACGTTTCTACAAATACTTAAAACAAAAACAAGTACATCTTTTAAATCCAAACCATTATTTATGTCGAGCATTCATATTGCTTGAGTTAATTATATCGCAATGTCATGAGCAGACCTCCAGAACAAAACTAATACACTATATTTAATTATTTTTAAATTTATTCAACTAGCGTTTTTGATACCTCTGATTAGCAATGAAGTCCAATAGAATTTCTTGCGTAACAGGATGTGAAATACTTTCACATACAGCTATAAAAATGAGAGAAATCATCGTTAATTTCGATTTAAAACAATAAATCAACGCAAGCAATCAACAAAAGTATGGCTAACCTTTTGCGGTAGTGAAAGCATTTGGAAAACTTTTATCCGTCCTTTCCCGCAGAAACACCCACGTATTATTAGCATATTTGCATTCAATTATTTTACCATTTAAGTGTGAAATAGCTTTTGTGACTTTCATCCGTCCAAACGGTGTGTCTAGACTCCCGACGTAAAGCTCTCCGACTTTGATTGGTAAGAGCCTGTAAAATATATACATGTATTATAGGTGACTAAAATTAGTCAATGGCTGACTAAAATTAGAACATCAGTAGCAGGACACTTACCCTTCGCCACTTTGCTGTATAATTTTCAATCTGAAATCTATTGTGTTTAAGTGCGGTGGCTTCCATTTAAGAACTTCGTCTGATCGACCAACCTTGTACGGCTACCAATTAAAACCCACCAGGATGGTTATATAAACCACACCAAACCAGATTTAAAGAGGTACAATACGATACCTATGTATCGCTTATACTTACATCTTTAGTAGGTTGAAAAATTACACCATCAGGTTCATGGACTAACTCTTGAGACAGGCGTCCATTTAGAATTTTTTCAGTATCTTCCAAAAACCAAAAAGTCTTAAATCGAATACCAAATGGTTCTTTTGTTCTATCAATCACTCCACGCTCCATAGCTGCCATCCTCGGGCCTATCAGCTCATCCTACAATACAGTTTTAAATAAATCTTAATCTTAGAATTCATTGACATATTTAGTAGTCAAAAGAAAGGCTTAACAATAATTTACCCGAATGCAGTTCAGTCTTATCCGGAAATCCATTTTACCAACATCGTCACCACGAAATTTAATGATATCATAAATTAAATATCTTGGGATAGTTTCATCGTTGACTTTATCTAGTACCATTTCCTTAACATCCAGAATTACAATTTTAACATTACGCCCATGCAGATGTATTGAGACCATTCAGGAAAAAAGATGTTAATATCAGTCGCTTTGACTCACCCCGTCAACTAGCGTGTCATGTAGATGCTCATCGTGATTCTTCCGATACGGAAATGTTACGCCAGGCGCTTGAAAGACACAATTGTCCCTATCAATAAAATAAATAAGTCCGGGGCCGTCGATGAGCATGAGATATCGTGTTCCATCAGCTTTCCACGACACCATATATGGCTTCTCAGCCATAAAACGTAAATTGTTCAAATCCATTGACACAGGCTGACAACCAGGAAATCCATTGCTAAATCCCAAGATCGGTTTAGTTCATATTAAAAAGTTAAATAGTTAAATGATCTACAAATCTAAATAGTTTCACACCATTTCCAATTTCGGGAATGGAATTGAAATGATCGAGTGACCTAGTGACATACCTTCGCCAACCACACATTGTTTGAACCTTCTGTTGCAAGGAGCTGAGCTCTTCCCTGTCAGTAATCGGAGTGACCCCGGGAACTCCATCCATGAAAGTTGGATTTTCTTTAAATAATTCACCCCCACGCCTTCTTTTTGGCCTTGCGTTGGAACCATTGTTATGTGCATGTTTGCCTAATCGTGTCCCAGACGAAGAAGGACCATTTGAAGATGATGGGGCATTTCCATCGTCGTCTACCTCATCTTCATCCTCATAGCACCAATCTGGTAAAGCAGGGGCTACTGGAAGAGGCCCATCGTCGGGAGATCCATAAAGCTGACAAAGTTGATTTATATAATCTTGTTTATATATTCCAGGTGGCCTAAGTTTGGCAAAGTGAGTTAAAGCTGCTTGGATATCCCAATCCCAAACTCCAGTCAAAAATGCGCAAATCAGATAACCAGAACGATTGAATCCGTGAGTACAGTGGACCCCGATAATGTCATCAGGATTCTGTTCCATGAATTGCTCACAAATTCGTATGAATAGTTTTACTTGCTCGGCATTTGGGGCTTCGCCATGACCTCGACACAAAATTTTAACATATCGCGTACCTCCCTCTTCTACTTGTTCTCTAGGGTAGAATCTGTCGGTATTTGTTAAGTCAATCCATAGTCCTAATTTTACCTGTCATGAGAATTGTGAATTTAGTTAGTTAGAATTTACTAACAGAATATGATATCTGTTCATTCTCTCTTGCTGATTAAATTTGAGTTTATACATTTTAATAATAATATATTTTGGGCGTGAAGTCAATTGCCAATCAATAATATTTACCTGACGCATTTTACAATATTCCACAACCATACTAGGATAAAATCGGAATTCGGGTGCTAGATGATCATCATATCTATTCGTCAAAGGGGTCTTGAATACCAAGAACTTTTCGGCAACGAAACCTTCAGACTTTCTTGGGCATCGAAGCCATCGCGGTGGGATACCTCCTGTGTCTCGCCTTTGCTGGTGATTACCGTTCATGACCTATTCAAAAACAATAAGATGAAATGAAATTTGAAATACATTCTTTGGTTGGAGGAGTGAAAGGTGACAATTTTTCAGAGTCTTTTGTTGCCACCTTCCACCTTCCAACTCTAATGAACTAAAATTTACAATACAGACACAGAATAATTGCAGTCCAGTAGTTTAGACTTTTACCGTGCTGGAGGACGGTAAAACTTTACCTTTCTACCGAACGGTATTTTGTGTTTACGGTTGTACAGAAAGGTATTTGAATTTTAACGTTCTACACACATGTAAAAAATTACCGTCGGGCAGAAAGGTAGAACTTTTGGGTTGCTCATAAATCCAGTATCAAAATAGAATTATCTTTGTGTTTGTCTTTAGATCTCTATTTGAATACTATCATTTGTGTATTGTGTCATGTATGTCATGAAATTAAAATTATTTATTTGTGATTACACACTCGGATGATGAATCTTACTGTACTGAATTTTAATGATCGTATATGAATGATACGGTGTCGAAGTACATAGAATTTTCGGTGCGTCAATATCTCTCTTCCTTCAATTTATTTTTTCCAAATGAAATTACCAAAAGTTACGGCGGCATAAGATAGAAGTCGTAATTTTCTATTGAAATTGTATTGAGTCTGCTGGAATATTTAACAATTTAACTAGTCAGCTTTCAACATTAGTGTTACGCAAGGTAACTAAAGATAAGTTAATTAATTGAACTACGTTAACAGAACTAATTAACTCCGGGAACATCCAAGATATTTGTCATAGCTAATACTTTTAAATTTTAGATATTTTGTATTTTTATGATTGGAATAAGGAAAAGAAATTAAAGTTTATTTATTATTATTTTTTTGAACGGAAAATTGGGTTGGGAATTAGGATCCTGAACCATTTTCTGTACAACATTAATAAATCATTTTTGTAAATGCAAAAATAAATAATGGTAGAAACTTAATTTATATTAAATAATTATGAAATTAATTTTTTTTAATTGAAAATAAATTAACTTTTTTCTACTTTATTTTTTATTGTTTGAGTAATTTCAAATTGAAATGAAAATTGAGTTTTTTTACGTGGAACATTAATTTTTTATTTAAACTGCAAAATCTTTTTAAAATTTAATTACTTTTGTTGAGTTAAATTTATTTTTACTTTGGGGCTATTCCATATAAGAACTCGAAATCGGCGTCGCACCTATTCCACCAATTTTTTTCAAATTTTTTGTGCTTGCTGCACCCCAACATAGAAACCATCCCTCAGGTTCGAAAATTCAATCGACCACACCCATATATTTTCAAAAAATGTACAAACTATTTCAAAATTCTGTAGTTTTGGAATAACAAGGGTGGCATTCAAATTAAACATACCTTGCCTATTTAAAATATGTTTCAAACAGTTTAAAATGCTAGTTTGTAAAATTTTTTTTTCAAAATTTCGAAATTTTTGGGGGTGTGCCATACTAATTGAAACACCTACAAGTCCTGTCGCGGTGACAGGTCCAAGTCAAGACTTTCACCATGGGTTCAGATGAGGAGTAGCTTCAAAATGACCTTGGTTCGGTGTTGGACCGACCACCGCGACAGGACTTACAGGGGTCCAAATTTTTGGGGGCGTGGCCTATTTGGACATTGAATCAGAGTCGTACGTACTTGTATTGAGCTCAACAGCCTCGTACAGTTGATATATTTCTGTGACCTTAAAATTAATTTGTATCTAATTAAATATTTTGACAAAGTTCTAATAGCTATAATGTCAACTTGTGACCTTATGACCTTAAAAAAATTTGACCTGATTTTTTAAGGTCACAGTATTTCAAAAAGATGATGACCTTAAAATTCAAAAGTCGCATTAAATATTTGCACAAAGTTGTAATAGATAGCATCTGACCTTATGACCTTAAAAAAATTTGACCTAATTTTTTAAGGTCACAGTATTTCAAAAAGATGATGACCTTAAAATTCAAAAGTCGCATTAAATATTTGCACAAAGTTGTAATAGATAGCATGTGACCTTATGACCTTAAAAAAATTTGACCTAATTTTTTAAGGTCACAGTATTTCAAAAAGATGATGACCTTAAAATGCAAAAGTCGCATTAAATATTTGCACAAAGTTGTAATAGATAGCATGTGACCTTATGACCTTAAAAAAATTTGACCTGATTTTTTAAGGTCACAGTATTTCAAAAATATGATGACCTTAAAATTCAAAAGTCGCATTAAATATTTGCACAAAGTTGTAATAGATAGCATGTGACCTTATGACCTTAAAAAAATTTGACCTGATTTTTTAAGGTCACAGTATTTCAAAAAGATGATGACCTTAAAGTTCAAAAGTCGCATGCAATAGCTGTTCAAAGTTCCAACATGTAGTATATGACCTTATGACCTTAATTATACATGGATTCATTTTTTAAGGTCACCGTAGGTCGCAGTCATCAATTAACTTTCTATGAGTAGGCTGTGACCTTACGACCTTAGTGAATAATGGCAACGTTTTCCAAGGTCTTTAAAATCAGTAATTAAGGTTAAAGTATTGGGGGCGCAGGGGTCTTAGCCAAAATTGAGTCGCCCATTGGTACCCTTTCAAAGGGCTGACGTCACAGTGATGAGAACAGGAAAAACTTTCCCGAGTACGTCGGTTCCCTTCCTCTCGCATCACCTATGACTTCTTTGAAATTTCGAGTTCTTACATGGAATGGCCCTTTGTTTATACAGAATTAGTTTTTTTAAATTGAAAATGTATTTTTAAATTAAAGATAATATTATTTTTAAAATTGTAATATAACATTTTTAAACTCAAATATTTTTACTTTATAAAAACAAAAAAAAAGCTTTTTTAAATTGAAAATTGTAGCATTTAAAATATTGAAACGTGATTTTTTTAATTCAAAATTATGTACTTCTTAAATTTAAAAAGGTTTTATTTGTCATTGCGAAAATAATTTGATTTTGAAAATTGTCGTTTTTACAATTGAAGTTTATTTTTATTCTTTTCGCTGAAAATTAATAAAAAATATTTTTTTAAAGCAACATTTATTTTTAAATATACGTTTGTTTTTAATATATTTTATTTTCAAAATAATTAAAATTGTTAAACGAATGTTAATTTTTAAATTTTATATTAACTGTAAAATAAAATCTTTAACTTCAAACTTAAAGTACTTTTCAAATCTTGTAGTTGCCAACCTAAAATTATTGTCGCACCATAATCACAAATACTGAATTTTCCCATTTCGTTAGTTTTTCAAATACAATTTGCATTGTATTGAAAATTTTGAAATTCAATAAATAGTTTAATATAAAACGTAACCCACAATTGTTTCTAGTTTTTACAGATTAAAAATTACATTAACTATTCACTAGAGTTCACTATTCATTTTTCAACTAACAAACAATATAACTCTTCTTTTCAGTAATTTCAGTTTTACAAGAAAAACAATTTTCGATTTTACAAATCCAATTAATTTCAATTGAACCAGAAAATATACATAATTTTAAATTTAATAATTTTCTTGTTTAAAAATGATTTTTATGTTAAAAAATAATTATCTCGTTTTTTTTAAATGAATGATAAAATTAACTTAATTTATTTATTGAACTTAAAATCGAAAGAATTTTTTTTTTAAAGTTGAACTGTGTGCGGATCGCGATTTAAAGCAGACACTAACGGCCGGACAGACAAAATGAACATTATTAAGTAAACATTAAGTATCGTAGATAATTAATTAATTAATGAAAAATAAATTTGTGGTTTCCAGCCTAGAATGATTTAAAAACATTAAAGGTTGGTTCCGCATTTCGAAAATCAAATTAAGACGATTGAAATAAAGAAATAATAAGCCGTCCAACGTTGCACTGATGTATCGTATATGTGACGTTTTTATGACGTTTTATTTTTGTAATTTGACCTCTTTGACCCACCCCCAAATATTGTTGAATAACTATTTACAGTAGCTTTCCATCAATGTATCACACATATTTCTCACACATCACACTATTTGAAAAAATATTGACCCTTGACCTTGACCTTTCCCACTTGACCTTTGACCTTTGACCTACACGGTGGTCCCCAAACGAACTTGACCTCCGTTTGTATGCCCTAAATAGATAACCGAAAGAATAATTTCAAAAAGTTAAGCCGTCTCGAGTTATCGTGTTGACGGACGGACAGACAGACACTGAACTATTTGCATTATGTATCTAGGATACATGATAAACCGTTGTAAACGCACATCGAAAAGGAATGAAACCACTCGAAATAAGACAAAAACCTCCTTGCCCGATACTTGAGAGTCGGCTTGCGAAGGGTGGTGATGGTGGTTTTTTAACATTGGGGTAGATTCATTTGGCTCGCACGCATAAAACAAACTTTCGAAATAAAAAAATTAAAATGTTTATCCGTTCGAGAGTTAGAGCGCAAACGGACGGACAGACAAGGTCTTCCCTATAAGGGGTTTCACCTCATAAACTGTTGCAACCGCACGTAAGGAAGGGGTGAAACCACACGAGAAACTGCAAAATCGAACTTGCGCCATTATGCGCGGCCACACCCCCTGGTGTTAGTGGATGTGAACCGGAGTGATTGTCGCTTCCGAGCAATCGTTTCGTTGTTGGATACGTATATAGGAGTCAACTTTTTGGAAATTTAACATTTTGGGGGGCCAGGGGGTGTGACCAAATTTTTAAAAATATATTCCATTTATGCCCAAGCAAATGCTGGTTTGATATCCGAAAACCGTTTTTTAAAAACTGCAACCGTTCAATAGTTAGAGCGCAAACGGACAGACAGACAGACAATGTCTTCCCATTAAGGGGTTTCACCCCTTAATAAATCGTTACAAACGACACGTAAAAAAGGGGTGAAACCAAAACGTTACACTTTTAAATATTTACACGAATAACTATCCTTACTGACACGTAGAAGTCATTTGGTATAGGAATTTTCGAGTTTAAATTTTTTGGGGTCAGGGGGTGTGACTGACTATTTCGAATTTCTATTCGGCTTAAAGCCAAGTAAATGTAAGTTTCAAATCCGAAAACCGTTTTCAAAAAACTTCAACCGTTCGAAAGTTAGAGCGTAAGCGGACGGACGGACAGACAGACAAGGTGATCACATTAAGAGGTTTCACCCCTTACTTAATAATGAAATACAAAGGTCGAAAGTTCATAAAAACTATAAAAAGTATCACTGTCTTGATTGGGGGTTCAAAAGCTGAACCTGTATTTCCAATTGTGGTTTTGAAACTTCGTACCTTTGACCTTTTTAACTTTAATTAAAGATTTAGAACTAATTGTATTAAACCATAAACTATAACATATTCTTATTTATTCTGAGCTTCTTCGCCCCTGTCTTCTACGTCATATTCATATTCGTAGTGCAATAATAGTGATTCTGAAAGTCGAGGGTCAGATTTTTCATATTTTGAACTTTGAAGTAGAAGAGATGGGTTTGTTTCTCTACCTAACTGGCACGTTAGCTTACGATAGGCCCTTTAGTTCAGTATTCTTCGGCTAAAAAAAGTTACTTTCTTTAAAATGCTGCTGTAGCCGCGCCGCGATTGCTGGCGAGCCACCGCGATATTTTCTTATGTAAAATTTAACGATCTTTCCAATGGAACTACTTATTTTATCCGGCGTTCAAAGCTGAAGTCCGGCGTAGCCAAAAACTACAAAAAACTTCAAAAAAGCACATTTACCGTCCTGCTCAAAGGTAAATCAGTCGTTTTACCTTTCTGTACAACCGTAAACACAAAATACCGTTCGGTAGAAAGGTAAAATTTTACCGTCCTCCAGCACGGTAAAGTCTAAACTACTGGACTGAATTGCCTGTTGTGAACATCACAGTGTGAAGTGTGAACTGGGAATTGAATACTGAGCAAGAATAACAAAGTAACAGTAACAAAGTACTATGTACTAAACTAAGACTTCACCCTTTGTATGTTGTAACGACCAAAAACAAAAAAAGTGAAAAGTAATGAAAACAAAACAAACCAAACCTGTCCGTTTTTTGACGAAGGCCACAGGCCGGTCCTTAGGGGGGTTCCCTTGTCTGTCCCCTTTCCCCTTCTCCCCTATCCCCTTTCCCCTTCACCGACTCCTCTGGCCCCTTCCCCTTCTCCCTTGGCCCCTTATTGCCATCCCCTTCTCCCTTGGCCCCTTCTTCCCCTTCCCCTACTAACTAGGCGCTTCATCTTCTATTACCCTTGACCTTCGACCTTTGCATCCCACTCTGCTTCACTTAGTTCACTCTCAACTTATAAATACACTACATTATTGTAAATGAATAAAAATGTTTTTGAAGATTTTTAACACAATTAAAAAAATGCTTCAAAAAATGCAGTTTCTAATTTTCTCAACGGGTTTTAAAATATTTCTAACACAAATATACTTTCAAAAACACTTTAAAATGCTAAATGATTTCAAATACGCTTTGAACTATTTTATATGCAATGAAAATTTATTTAAATGAAATTTCCAATATTTCAAAAACATTTAAATTTATTTAAAATCAATTTAAAATAATTTAAAAACATTAAAAATAGTTTAAATTCAATTTCGAATATTTGAAATGCAATAAAAAATATTTAAATTCAATTTCAAATAATTTAAAAACATTAAAAATATTTTTAATTCAATTTCGAATATTTAAAATACAATAAAAATTATTTAAATCCAATTTCGAATATTTCAAAAATATTTAAGCTTATTTAAATTCAATTTCAAAAATTTGAAATACAATAAAAATATTTTAATTCCAATTTCGAATATTTTAAAACCATTTAAACATATTTAAATCCAATTTCGAACATTTGAAATCAATAAAAATATTTCAAATCCAATTTCGAATATTTTAAAACGGTATGCGGAGAAAAGCGTCCCATTATAAACGTCCATATCATTTGCGTCCCTTACAAAATGCGTCCCTATTTAAGAGCGTCCCCCTATATCCCATGTTTAAACATATATGCCTTTTAAAGTTTTTTAGATTTTTAATGTATATAAAAATATATTATTTATTAGCTTTTACTTATTAATAGTGTACATAGTAGATATATCAGGTCAATATTTTCGTCAACATCATTCAAAATGTTGGATTAAAAATAATCTATTGTGGTAACTTAGAGTCGCGTGCTACTGCTAGGTCATGAGGTACTAACTTAGATCGAAGTCAACATTAACGTAACTTCATTAAACCATTAGAAATGACATCTTTTAAAAGCTTGTGTCAAAAAACTCTGATGATGTATTCGAGTCTCGTTTGTGACCTGAAATGTTCGAAATTGAATTTAAATATGTTTAAATGGTTTTAAAAGATTTGCGGAAAAAGCGTCCCATGAAAAGCGTTCCATTATAAACGTCCATGTCATTTGCGTCCCTTGCAAAAAGCGTCCCTAATAAAAGGCGTCCAGAACAAAATGCGTCCCTAATGAAGAGCGTCCCTCTATATCCATTGTTTAAAAATATTCTGCACCAAGTCCACAAAAGTACTTAGATGTTCTTAAAAGTATTTTTCTGAAGTCACGAAGTAAAAGGGACTCCAGTAATCTGATTCGTTAATTAAATTAGTGATAGTAAAGATAGCCTTACACTGTATTTTTCCAATACTTAAAATCAAATAATTATTCTTCTTTTCCTCTCGTCGGACCTTTCCTCGTACCTTTGGATTTTTTAATTTCATTTCTTATCTTTGCCTTTTTAATCTTAAATTCTTGAACCCTTGAAAGATGCATATAATTTGGGTTATTGTAAACAATGAGTCTAACTTTTCTGGTTTTGGTCCACAGAAATCTTTTAATTATAAATTAAATTCCACAAAATTAGTTTTGCTTAATTTCGAAAAGTATAAAAGGACGTCCCCGTAATTTTAGCTTTGACAGTCAATCCGATTCTTCAGCTTGAGTCACTGTTCCGTCTGTCGAACATCTCTTTGTGCGGTTTCGTGATCAACTACGCCTCCGAAATTTAATTCACTGGAATCATAAGCATCATAATCATCTCCAGCTCCAGTATTTTACCTGAATTAAGTAAAGCATCTCAGACAGCTTCGTTCCGCGTGTTGGTTGAAATCGGCGCTCTGTTTTACTTGATTTGGGTGAATGAATAGGCTAAGGCTGGGCTCTGGACGAAGTAATTAAATACCGTAGTAGTTTTTTAAATTTAAAAGTATCTGTCATTCATGTCACTGACTGTTTCGAAATCCAATCAGGACAAACCTGTCCTGTTATTTAATGGATATGGATTTAGATTCCACAAACTCGGTTTCCACAAACGCATTTGGATGTGTGAAAGTCAACGGAGCGATAAGTGTAAAGCCAGGTAATTTATTGATTTGTTTATTTGCAAATTTATTATTAGCTTGAGTACAGAATGGATGTGTATATAATGGAATAAATACACTAATACATTCTTTCGTAATTCATTTCAGATTACATACAACAATGTCCCTCGACGACCTTAAACTTCTTTTGGAAATGGGGACCCATTGTCACCGTCCCGATTCCATCAAAGCTGAACTCCGACAAGTTCGGGCTCAGATGAAAACGGATGCGAAGACAACAACGGATCAGCCAGCTCATATCATAGCTCGAAATATTGTGAAAATGTCGGATGCAACACAAGGGGTCCTTCCATGGAAGCAAAATTTAAAACGCACGATTAGAGCAATAAGAGGACTTGTGGGTGGATCGCTGAAAGAAACCTTCATGCCAAGGAAGAAATAGATTTGTCTGACCAGTTCAAAATAATCAGACTCTGGAACTGCAGACAACAGGTTTTTGTTGTTCACCACCAAAAAGAACTTTTAGGACTGAACAAAAAGGATTTTCTGCAATTGTTCGACATTTGGCTGGCAGATGCTACCTTCAAGGTGGCTCCAAAATTGTTCACACAACTTTTTATTATACACGGATTCAGAAGTGGTGTCGCCTTTCCACTGGTTTACTGCCTGATGCCATACAAAAACCAAGATATTTACACGAACGTTCTCAGCAACCTCAAAGCACTACATCCTAATTTGGCTCCCTCTATTATAATGACTGACTAGGAAAAGGCCGAGATCAATTCGTTTTGCACTGTATCCTGCGGCTAAAAACAGCGGCTGTTTTTTCTATTTCTACAGACACATCCAAGCAGACTCGAATATCCTGAAGCTGTATTCTGCCAAGACTTTTCTGTCCACATCTGGTTGCACTTGCATTTGTTCCAACCTCAGACGTAATGGCAACTTTTGACCAGATCATGGAAGAAGATTTCTTTCTCGCCAATGAACAGCTATCAGAAGACATGGCTAGGACCGTTGAAGCAGCGCCGAACTGCCCGTATACCGCCTTTATTTGATGTCAAACTTTGGAACTGCTTTGACGCGGTGTTAGAAGACAATCCACGGACCATTAATTCTTGTGAAGGATTCCACAACGGATTTGCCGCATTGTTAGGTTCGAATAAACCGACCTTTTTAAAATTGATTGACGCCTTATAAGAGAAGCACCGAAATTGGATTTAAAATATTTTTATTGTATTTGAAATTTTCGAAATTGAATAAATGTTTTTTAAATATTAGAAATTGGATTTAAAATATTTTTATTGTATTTGAAATTTTTGAAATCGAATTTAAATAAGCTTAAATATTTTTGAAATATTCGAAATTGGATTGAAATAATTTTTATTGTATTTCAAATATTCGAAATTGAATTTAAAATATTTTTAATGTTTTTAAATTATTTTAAATTGATTTTAAATAAATTTAAATGTTTTTGAAATATTGGAAATTTAATTTAAATAAATTTTCATTGCATATAAAATAGTTCAAAGCGTATTTGAAATCATTTAGCATTTTAAAGTGAATTAAATAAATTTAAGTGTTTTTGAAAGTATATTTGTGTTAGAAATATTTTTAAACCCGTTTAGAAAATTAGAAACTGCTGTTTTTGTAGCATTTTTTTAATTGTGTTTAAAATCTTTTAAAAACCTTTTTATTCATTTCAAATAATGTAGTGTATTTCTAAGTTGAGAGTGAACTAAGTGAAGCAGAGTGGGATGCCAAGGTCAAGGGTAATAGAAGATGAAGCGCCTAGTTAGTAGGGGAAGGGGAAGAAGGGGCCAAGGGAGAAGGGGATGGTAAGAAGGGGCCAAGGGAGAAGGGGAAGGGGCCAAGGGAGAAGGGGAAGGGGCCAGAGGAGTCAGTGAAGGGGAAAGGGGATAGGGGAGAAGGGGAAAGGGGACAGACAAGGGAACCCTCCTTAGGGTCAGTAATGCTAAATCCTTTCAATTTCCGCTTCGTCTCGACCTTGAACAATAAACGTCGGTGAAGTTGTCGACCAATTTCGCTTGTAGTTTAATTGCAATTAATTACTCGATACTCGATCGACAGCGGATGGAAGACGGAGACGGAACGACGTTTATCGGACACCTAAATTCTAAGAAATTTCCAATCTGGAATTTCCCGCTTCGGGATGAGAAAGTCGACAGCGGGACTTCAAAATGAAATGTCAACGTGGAATTTCTATGCGAAATCTACAAGTCAACAATCACATCTCAAAAGTCTTTTTTGTCGACAAAAAATAACATATTCCTGGTTTGTTGTTTGGTTTTTTGTAATTAGAAGCCGAATTAAATATTTAAAATGGAAGGGTTGTTCGCCCAATCCCATGGAACTCTGGATCAGATCAATACCCTCTTTATCCAATTGGAAAGGCATGTTGGTCATCCCGATGAGATCCAGATTGAGGAAACAATACAGAAGAAATTGGATGAGCTCAACAAGTTCGTAAATCGTCATTAAAATTCACAATCATGACCTGATTCTGATACAGGAAATACATGCAAATATTAATAGCACAATATATTATATATATAGCCTTGCTTTCTCTTTTCATATTCTAAATGGACACTCAACGCGTCAGCGTCACAAAGCTATGAGCTAAGTTTTGAGTTTTACATGTTTTACAGGACTTTTGACCGGCTGGAAGTCTATGTGATGAAGGAGCCTTCGACAAAACGCCAGGGCTCCAGGCTGAAACTGAATCAGATGAAATACGACTCATCTCATTTGAATGTACATTGACTATTTGTTGACCTTTCACCGCTTATTTGTTGTTTTTATGAACTGAATGACTAACTGTGTGTACTTGTTTTACAGGCCTCGCTGAAAAGTTTCCAAAGAAAGAGGTACAACCGGGAGAGAGAACATTCCCAAAGAGAGGAACTACTGAATAGGCGATTTACTACGAATAGCAATGAAGACACTAGTATTAGCATTGACAACTCTATCAATCACAACAATTCCTTACATGTATTTACAAAAGCTTAATATCATTCATCAGTCCTTTTTGGTATGGCGATGAATAATTTAGAAAAAAAAATTTTTGTTTAAAAAATTCAACAGAATGCTAATCATGGAATCGACGACATGTTAAACCAAGGGTATGCTGTTCTAGGAAATCTTAGAGATCAAAGGGAAGTACTAAAAAGGACGAAAACGAGGATGCTTGGATTTTTGAATACTCTAGGTCTTTCGAATTCCGTAATGAACTTCATTGAGCGTCGAGCCTACCAAGACAAATTCGTTCTTTTCGGTGGAATGATAGTTACTGTTTCTGTAATGTTCCTGGTTTATATGTACTTTGTATAGTGAACAGGAATCTATTTAAACTATTTCTATGTGTGTATATCCTGCCTGATTTATATTGATGTTCGAGAAACAAAACAAAGAATATATAAAAGTCTCGATTTTAACTAGTTTTAGGATCAAACACAAGTTTTTCTTGTGCCTTTAACTTTGGGAATATTTGGAAGATAATTTTATGTAGTCTATTCACTTCGATTAATGCAAAGCTCAAATATTTAAAAGCTAATTAAACGTGCATGCGTTTGGCACCGAGCTGTACGCATATATGCGCAAGTTCGTACGTGTAAGATAAATTAATCCGTCGACCTTTGAAGTTAGCACTGTTGAGATACCTAACCTGTGTCGAATCACCAGGCAAGCGTTAAGATGTAATTCCAAATTTGTGCGTGCGTGTGATTGAACCCGATATTACGCAGCGATCCCGAGTATGTCATGTTGGGATATGAGATCTACTAATATATTTAAATAAAATAAATCTTATAGCAGAATAATTAAATTCTTTAAATCTTATTTATTAGAACATCGTCTGTAGCACTGGGTACATAACAAAGATGGTAAAAATAGTCAGAACTTCGGAGACAATTAACAAGATTAAGTTTACAAAGATCCGGGTCCATCGATAGTGGAAGTCCTGATAATATCGGAATCTCCAGCGTCAGTGATGGCCAGGGTGCAAACTCGGAAATATTTACCGCAGGCTGTTCCCAATTCGATGTTGTTACCAGTATAATGGTGAACACCTGTCTTGGCTAACATTGCGTAGTATTCTATCTCAGACTTCCTACAAGAAAGAAGAAACAGGCGAGTTATTACTGTTATTTATTAGGTAAGAGTCAATGTTAAGTTTAATAAAATAAGTGATAATTAAGCACTCATTTTTTCAAGACCTACTAAATATTAGTTAGAAATTCATACCTTAGTGGAGGAGTGTTATTGGCAATGATGACAAGCTTAGCCTTTCCGTTACGGAGGGCTTTGATGGACTGCTTATAACCAAGTAATACTTTACCCGATTTCATTACCAAGGCAAGTCGAGAGTTAATACTCTCTACTCCCTTCTTCTGTAATTTCGATACAAATAAACCAATTTAGCCGAAGTTTGCAGTACTTCTCCAGTCCATACTGCATCCTAACATTCCTAACTAACTAACTACATAAAATACTAAGATACTAACTAATCATATAAATGATAATTAGCTTATAGTGTTAGTTTATAGCGAGTTGATATAGCTCTTCCATCCCTAGCTAAAATTTCTTCAACTCAAGTCACTTGCATATTTCTAGCCAATGTACATGCCACAATTGCCACATACATGTCTAAACGATTCAATTCATTAATTGATGAATTTGAAAATGTGATGTCAAATTGACATTCCACATTCCATTCTGAACATCTTTATCTTCCGTTAAAAAAACCGTTTTGCCTTTTCTTAAGCCCATACATGGATGGGCTGTGGATTATTTTTATTACTGTGTATTTTGTATTTAATATTAAATCATAATAAATTGCATCATTCATTTCATTTGTTAAATTCAAAATTCATTGTGCTTTGTGCATTTCACATTGGGCATATGGATCTTCAGACTTCAATCTATATATTCAATATTCCGAAAATATGTGTAAAATCGAAAACTGAACTATTTTAAAAATATCAATGAATGAAGTCGACGATTGGTGAATTGGTGAAAAAATTGCATGCATGCATGATTTGTGATTGTGCTATTGTGCATGCACTTTATTCCATATTCAATATTTGATATTCTGCTTAGTTAGTGCTTTATCTTTATGATGGCTTAACATTTTATCCTCCATGCATATAGAATACGACTAACTATAACTACTTCTAATGTTAGCTTAGAATATTTGATATTCTTCTAGTTTTAAATTTTCGAAAAACTTACAGCTTTCTTGGCGGCGACCATTTTAGCTCCAGGAGATGATAGGTGTTCAAAATATGAAAATTTTCTGTAAAACGGAAACGAAAAAATATATCCCAACAATGCCAAATAATGCTCCCCGATTGAACATGAACGGATTATTTTTCAAATGTTTAAAATGAAATCGAATTAAAAAATTAAAATATATATAACTTACAAAAACGATGGAACTCGATCCAACAAACCACAACCAGCATGAGCCGCAATGCAATGAGTATGAGTCAAGATTTTTTGAGAGAAATTGAAATCGAGTAACACGCTGCCTTCGGATTGAACAGCGCAACTCATTCCATGCCGTCCACCACCGGCAAATGTAAAAATTATCTACCCTTCCCTACACTTTAGACAACCAAGTGGCATCTTTTGCCTAAATCCTAACAAATCATGAGCGTAGCAACTATTATAGCAACTATAGATTTAGGACCTTGACTTTAACATTGCAAGTATAGGGAATTCCGTCTGATCCTCTCTCTCACACTCATCTCCCAGACTTTAACATTGCAAGTATAGGGAATTCCGCCTGCTCCTCTCTGTCTCTCTCACACTCATATCCCAGACTTTAACATTGCAAGTATAGGGAATTCCGTCTGCTCCTCTCTCTCACACTCATCTCCCAGACTTTAACATTGCAAGTATAGGGAATTCCGTCTGCTCCTCTCTCTCACACTCATCTCCCAGACTTTAACATTGCAAGTATAGGGAATTCCGCCTGCTCCTCTCTCTCACACTCATCTCCCAGACTTTAACATTGCAAGTATAGGGAATCCCGTCTGCTCCTCTCTCTCACACTCATCTCCCAGACTTTAACATTGCAAGTATAGGGAATTCCGTCTGCTCCTCTTTCTCACACTCATCTCTCAGACTTTAACATTGCAAGTATAGGCCCCGTTCTACTGCAGTATAGATGGGAGAGTGTCTCCCGTTCAGGTGGAGGTTAGGTGGGGTGAACTGAGACCCCCCATACTAGCGCAATCGACGGGAGAGGGAGAGTGGAGAGGGCCACTCGTGCAGGTGGGGTGACTTGAGACTCCCCGTGCTAGTGTAGTATAGACGGTACAGTAGAGAGGGCCTCTCGTGCAGGTGGGGTGACTTGAGACTTCCCGTGCTAGTGCAGTATAGACGGAAGAGGGGAGAGTTCCTCTCGTGCAGGTGGAGGTGGGGTGGATTCATATATTAGACATGGCAGGTTTCCCTCTATATTGCTCACTTTGAGGAATTAACATGGAAAACGCCGGTCTTATGGGAGCGGGGGTACCTCGAGATTCCCCATTTAACTAGCATTGCTCACTTTAACGTGGTTAAGCCATCTGAGCCATGCTATGCGGCAGGGGCTTGAGCCCCAGCTCTTTTCTCAAAGTGAGCAGTATAGACGGAAACCCTGATCTCTAGTATATGGGGTGGATTGAGACTCCCGTGCCAGTGCAGTAAACACTAAAATATATACCTACTCACTCATATATGAGTGATTCTGGAGGATTCGGGAACCGTTCCATCACTCATATATGCTACTCACTATTAATAATTAAAGTGAAAGTGGGCCTCGCCGAGAGCTTAAGTAAGGTACGCTTATGCTTACTCCCACGTCCCACAGTGGAATAAAAACCTGTAACTATAAATAAAAGGTGAGGAGTAGATGGGGCCCTTGGTGCCGGTTGTTGCTATTCGGCTTCGTAGAATTGAATGAGTTTTCTGGCTTTCTTGCTTTTGCTTTCTGTTGGAATCACTGCTCCTGCTGCTGCCTTTGCTAGATTATAGAAATGGTAAATAGATAGAACTCTTATAGGGCGTCGATCAGCAGGGAGGACGGAGTTATATTATTTTGGTGTTGGATGCTGGCTGGACTTTATGCTATGATATTATTTGAATGATGAAGGATAAACCCACACAGTAGACTCACTCCACTTCGACTGAGCTGCCATTGTTGTTCACTCACATCATCATCATCCTCCTCCCTCCTCAAAATAAAAAATAACGCACTCTTTGAACCATTCACCTGTCAACCGAAAAACAGTTCACATTCTTGTGTCAAACCTACAAAAGAAAGCAGAGAAAGTGGAGTAAGTTTAACCCGGAGTTAGTGTCCTTACAGTCATTATCTACATAACGTGGGGTGGGAACTTTACTTCACACAAGTCCTCAAGGTCAAAAGGAGAAGCAAAGGAACCCGAATCCAGAGCAGAGAGAGAGAGTCGGGCATCTTCAAATTCGGGATCTTCCCTTAACAAACAAAACAAGACAAGAATTTGAAGAATTGGCACTGTTGCTGTTCAGCATTCCACAGCCTGCAGGAGCTGAGCGGTGTAGATTTTGGTTTGTTTTATTGTTTAGTTAGGTGTTAGGTATATTTAAAAAAATATTATTAGGTCTACAAAAAGAAAGGTGAAAGGTGATTCAAACAAACGTTGAACGTGAAGAGTTGTACCGGAACCGGACGGTCCTTCAATTCGAAGTAAAACAAAAACAGATCGTCAACGATTAGCAATTATTTCGCTCGTTGAGTTTTGTGCTAGTGCTGTCAGTTTTCGTCACGTCACCCTCATGTCTACAGGCGTATCTGATCACCAGGTAAGACATAAGAAGGCTGAAGGCTTTCAGTCCAGTCATTCGAGTCATTTTCTCTAGTTCATAGTCAATAGTTGCTCTCCGCTCACTACTACATTTATCTAGTTCATAGTTTTCTAATATTGAATATTGTAAATGATGAATGATGTGATATTTTGAATTTGAATTTGTCTGATATTACGTTCAACGTTACGGCATACGATAGGATAGAATTGTTGACGATTATATTATGATGTCAGATCGTCAGGTCAGATTTATGATGATGATATGATGAGCAATCAATTTGTGATGATGTGCAAATTGTGCAATGCACAAGGCTTAACGATGAATGTGTAATGAAATGTCAAATAATGTTACGTGATATGAAAATGATGATAGAACCTGAGAACCATGCACAAACAATCGTGCTATCGTGCAAGGAATAAAACCAATGCAATAGCGAAACACTGAACACAGAAAAATGAATAATGAATACACACAGCTCTAACAAGCATGAACTTAACTTAATTTTGAATTTACTGTGTACTGATACTGAATGAACCAAACAAAGTCTACAAGCAGAACTTAAGATTAGGAGGTCACAGGGCACAGTGCAAATGCACACGATCATGTCATCATGTCATGATTTATGATGGGGCATAAAGGCAAAGCTCAGAAGCTGGACGATTTTGCAAAAATGTAATAATAAAAAAAACATATAATTAATGTGTCCTTCGTTTTCCCATCCTGGACATGTCCTCTGACCGGACACTTCCCACAACACAGTACTTCAGTTCAGGGAGTCAGTCCCCAACGACCCCAACACAAAAAATCAGCATTTTCGTTTTTGGATATGAAATATGAATCAATGTGCAATGGATGGATTTAGTTTTAGTTTATGTCCGTTTTGAACATAAACTATATATGTAAATCTATGCTCTTGAAGCTATGCGTCAGCAATAAATAATCTGCTGTTAGTGTTGTTTATTTATGTTATGAGTTAAAGTTAAAAGAGATAAAAAAAGTAACAAGAGCTGCAAACAGAGATGTGGATGTGAGAGATGTAAGACAGAACAGTGGGAATATTATTGTCGTTGACGATTAGAGTATCTTTTCAGTATGTATGCAGTTTTAGTTTTAATTGCTATATTAGCTTTGCTTATGTTGTATTTGAGTAATACATAATACTTATAATCTTTTAAATATATTTATATATTATATATTTTACGATCTGTTGTTTGTTGGCTTTGTCGATAATCGATTCTTTTATTTCAAGTTGTCTATATATATATATATATATATATATATATATATATATATATATATATATATGATCATAACATCGTAAGCCACTAAGCCTTTGCTTTGGCCTTTCGTGATCAATTAAAAACAAGACTTAAACTTAACTTTATAAACGATTTAACTTTTTGACATTTGACAAATTGTCATTATAAAAGAAAGGCAAGTTCCAGATTTGATTGAATTCACGGCGAATTGAGAGTTGTGCACCTTGGCCTTTGGAAATTGGAAATGAAAAGCACATACAATATTTACATATAAAATCACTGTACTGCATTGTAAATTGTAATTGTAAAGTTTTGTTTTTGTTTGTATGTACCGTCGTTTGATAATGATAACTTCTATGTCGATTTTCAGCCTTATCCTTGAATCCTTGTCGTCAGCCTCAAAGTCGAACTAAATTAATTCAAAGTTTTAAATGTAAATTGTAATTCAAAATTAGACTTTCTAAATTTCTGGACGCTCGTTGTTTCATTTTCATACAAATTGAATGTATTGCTTGCAACAAGCTAAGCTGGAATACAGTATTCAATATACAATCACTCAATCAGGTACTGAAATGCATATATAAAGGATAAACTAAACTTTGGTGAGAGTGAGAGGCTTGTCTTACAAACGTCACGGAGATTTGTCAAAGTCAAAAATAAGATGTGATTCGATAAGAGAATAAGACCATTTGTTAAACTTCCAGCTATAATACTTGCATGTTTCCAGTATTCCAGTACAACTACAATACAAGTACAGAGATTAGTACACAAGAGAAAACTTTATGGTGTCTTGAGTTCGCGTTAAATGGTTGTTGTTATATTATGGTTAATGGTTTAAGGTTTCAGTAGATGATTCGTGGATAAGCAGATTCAATGAGTCAGTGAAAATTGAAACTTCAGTCTTGCCACCGTATTCGGTCGCATATTTAATTTAAAGTGTATTTAGTGTATATTATACTCTATATCTGTCAGTTCCAACCGTCTGCAATTTAGATTTTTAAACCCACAATCTAAACAATTGAAAGTATCCCAATCTCCGTTTCTTTTCTTATTCTGTATTCTAAACAAAATTACGTCGATTCCACTTCAGATGATCATTCTTTGATGAACCATTGAAGTTTGTCAGTTCATTTCACATTCACGGTTTTATTTGTTGGATTAGCCTAGCTTGTTATAAGTTTTTTCAAGCTCAATTAGCGTCTTTTTGCAAGTTCTTCTTGTTTACATCTTTACACTCGCACTCTTTTTATTTCAATTTTTGTTAGCTGGAGAAGATTTAATTATAATAATGTATATGGTTTATATCCATCCGTATTATTATTGGGTTGCCGAAGAGCCGGTCGGTTTTTATATATTCATATATATAATATCAAATTCTCTTATTATATGATTAGTATTTAAAATTGATTAATTAATTTTACATAAAGAGGCTTTCATGCTTTCTTTTTATATTGGATTTAATTTGATATAAAATTATTCTGAACTCTCTCCAAACTTCAGTTTTTTTGGTTATTTGCTAATTATCTAAACATACAATTTTATTTTCAGAGAAACAAAGGACAAGGAAACTCTGGTAATCAGCCTTATGGTAAATGTACGTTTTAATCTTTTAATGTTTTAATACGATGTAATCTGTAAGAATTTCATTTGCATTTCGTACGATTATTTATTAGGTTTTCACTGTAAACTAAAGTAACTTTTCTTTCTGAATAGCAAATTTAAGTAAAGACCATCATGCTGGAGATCATGAGGAAGTCGACTCATGGAGAAATCAACAACAGCAGGGTCATCATCAAGTGAGTTTAATTCTTTAATTACAATGTATTTACAATTTCGTTACTCTGATTATTGTTAGGACTAATTTAGATTTATAATAATAACCCTATTTATTATTTATTGTTTTTTTTAAGTATCAACTACAACTCAATTTACAAATATTTTCAGGGATATGCATCGTCTATGGGATCGGATCCTTACATGTCTTCTTACTATGGATCATTCCAGTATCCAAACTTTGGCATAAATGAGGGAGGGCCGTGGTCAACAAATGGAGGTGATATGCCATTTGTGGGGGGCGCAGCCTACTCAGGAATGCCCGAGTCAGGGGCTAGTGGCCATTACAATGACGGAATGTTCAGTGGAGGAAACGGAGGTGGTTTTGGAAACTTCGGAGGGCAACCGGCATTTGGGTATGGAGGCGGGGGTGGAGGGTTCCATGGGAATGGAGACTACAATGCTTGGGGTCCACAACAACCTCGTAAGCATTACGACGAATACTATAGGCAAGTAAACTACAAACCGTAACTATATCATGGTTTAAGCGATAACCCGAAAAGTAATACTATTAAATAAAATTGCTTATCGCCTGGTTTCATTATTTTTACAGAGACGGAATGTATGGAGATGAACGGGGAATGAAAATGATCGAGCAAGGTATGGGTGGGCTTGGGTTAGGTGCGAGTGAAAAGGAACTGAAAGAGTTTAAAGAGATGATGAGCATGCAACAAGGTGGAGGAGGTCAAAAGAAAACTACCTGGGCCTCGATTGCCTCGCAACCTGCTAAACCACAAAGTATCAGCAAGAAGTCAAAACAACCAGGGATGCCTCCACCCCCAATGATTCCTGGTATGACGAGTTTTGTATATATGACGTGAATTTTTTTCAGTTTTCCAGCAACCTGGCATAATTTATCAGATTTATCTATAGATCTGTCTATGAATGATCGTGAGGCTAAACCAGACCAATATCTTTTAATATCAGAGGTGGGTGATGGTGAAGGGGGTATTTGGTATTCGGGCCTTATTCAGCCTAGTGCCTAGGAATACTCGAAAAGGCCAAAAGATCGAGGAGAAACTTAAATCTTAATATTATTGAACTCAATCTAATCAAAATTTTAAGAATGTCTTTTTTATTAACAAAGAACTATGACGTCCCCACACCATTTTTAGCCTGTTATAAAAGATACATTTTGAAGGGGTTTCTTTTCTGCCGTTTCAATATGCACATTTAAAAAATATTATTACAAGCAATTTGTTGGGTAACGGTGGCCAGAAAGGGTAAAAAGTACAATAGAGGCAGAGGTACCCTTGCCAGTAAGAACCTCTATTTGGTTGAAATATTGAAAATAAGGATGAAAATAATTTCATGCAATTACTTTTAGGGGCATGGGAAAACAAAAACGGAGTGGCGAAAGCTCCGATCGCGGCTCCCGTTCAAGTTCCTGCTTGGGAGAGACCTAAAATTCCACCTCCAGTCCAACCTCCTCCGCAGCAGCCACCACCTCCTCAATCAATGTCACTTGGAAACCAAAACATTCCTCCAAGTCGAGGTTATCAACAGCAGCCACCGATGAGTTTTATGCCTCCACAGACTCACCAACCACCACCTCCAATTATTCAAAATTCCCGTTCCCAAAACTCGCTTCCTCCTTTACAGGTGAATCATAGCAACGGAAACCATCCTCCTCCTCCAGCTTCTCCCCCCGGGGGTCCAAAGTATCCAGGTAAATTACATGTTTACAATGGATAGAATACTAAATGACAAGTGAAAATTTTCTTTAACTGACTGTTCTGTTCTGTTGTAGATGAACTGAAGATGAAGTTGGACTACAATCCTGCAACTTTTGATTTACTTGCTGAAGGTTGTCGATTTTTTGTAATCAAAAGTTACTCAGAAGATGATATTCATCGATCAATTAAATACGAAATCTGGTGCAGTACTGAACATGGTAAACTACTTAAAAATGTAAAGCTAATACTGTTTAATTAACTAAACTAACTCAAGTATCTCGTAATTTATATTTAGGAAACAAAAGGCTGGATGAAGCGTATCGTGAACGGGAAGGGAAAGGACCTATTTATTTGCTTTTTTCTGTTAATGGATCTGGGCATTTTTGTGGAATGGCTCAAATGATCAGTTCCGTCGACTATCATGCATCGTCCTCGGTATGGTCCCAAGATAAGTGGAAAGGTCAGTTCAAAGTGAAATGGATTTATGTGAAGGATGTGCCGAACGCAGCTTTACGACATATTAGGCTGGAGAACAATGAAAACAAGCCGGTCACTAACTCTAGGGACACTCAAGTAAGTTTAAGTATATATCGTTTATTGGTCGTACGACGTACGACAAGGAACATCGAGGCTCGCTTCTATTCGAACATTTTATTTAATTGATGTTTATTTTCAGGAAGTTCCACTGGATAAAGGAAAACAGGTTTTAAAAATCCTTCATACCTACCACCATACAACATCAATTTTTGACGACTTCATTCATTACGAGAAGCGACAAGAGGAAGAAGACCAAAGAAAGGTTGAGCCCCCGGCACCTGCTCCTCCAGTACATAATATGAGGAATGAGCGGGGTGGTGGTGGTGCTGGACGAGGAGGTTTTCATGACCGGGGAGGATTTCATGGAAATCATGGGATGACTCCAAGTCATCTCCCCAGAGACCGTGATTTCGGACGGGACAATTCTCGAGAGTTCAGGGAACATCGTGGAGGAAGGGATGGCTATATGCATCAGAGAAATGATCATCGAATGGATAACAGGGATCAATACAATCCTAGAGATGATCGGGACCGAGACCCAAGGGTAATCTTACACTTATACACTTGTTATGATACTTAATAAAATAATATCAGTGGCTGTCAGCTGTAAGTCAATTAAATTATGAGAGCATACATACACAAACAGTTTGTGTTTACAATATGGTATAGTATGTTTTCAAATTATTGTTTTCATTATGTTAGATAATGTACAGTACAAGGAAAGAAGTAATTTTCTAGTTTTGTAGCACCTCTTATTTTTTTAAGGAGCGGGATCAACGCGATCATCGAGATCGCGGAGGTATGAACAGGGGCCGGCCAGGTCCCATGAGGAATTAAATTGGCAGCAAAATGGGGACTTGGACATCACCTCAACGTCAAGATTATTATTAATTAGCTCTTCAATTTTGTGAATACATCTACAGATTGCAACATAAGGACTTCAGTACATAGCATAGTAATACTTATTGTAAGTGATATAGGAATTTGAATAACTATTATTGTCAACCTTTTATTGATGTTTGAAGCGACGATTACGAGAAAAACGCAGGCAAAATTGACTGAAGTGATGAAGATTTAATAACTCGGCTGCATTTCTCTGAAAGTGAAACCGAAAGTAATTCGTGATGTTCTCTTCTCTTATCGTCAATCTTTTATTCAGCTTTATACCTTTATTACTTCTAAATCGTCTTCTACTTCAAGAACTACAGAAACGATAAAAACTAAAACACCGGAACATGAAGTTTTATTTACTAATTTACTCAAACGGCTAAATATTCACGGGAACTAGGGTAAAAACTGGAGGTGCAACAGCACTTTTCAAAGCACGATTGCTTCTAGCTCCACAACTATTTCGGTTGAAATCATAATAATGATTTCGTGGTCAGTTGACGAAATAGCAGCAGAACAGACGGTAAAATAAGAATTTTGAAATACTGGAAACTAAAATCCAACTCGTGATGTGATGGTGTCTGTGTGATACGAAAAGTGACATGTGCGAATTCCGAAAAAAAACTCAGCTTTTTACATCTACATCAACACCATTCAATTGTCCCTTTGCTTGGTGTTCTGAATTTTGTTCTTAATTTTTTAATTGATTTGTTTATGGATCGAACTTCATTAAAAACTAACAGATACGATATTTTTCATGTGAACAGTAAATCTTATATTGGTGAACTCAAGGAAGATGAGTACTGCTCGGTACTCCTTAATTACTGAAATACTGTTGCTTTTGAAGATATCAGCAGAGCCAGACCAGCTTACCAGTGTGAGTGTTAAAAGTTGAAAGTACAACGACTTTCACTTTAAAATCCCTCATGCATTCGGACCTCTATGCGGTTTTGCGTGAAAGTGAGTGAACCAATGGACGGCAAAATCAGTCAGTGAATTAAAACTTCAATAACAATTTACAGTTTACCTTTAAAAGTTAAAAAACTAATGAATTGGATAACAAGTTACGTGAAAGTATCCCGCATGCCATGAACTCCTTTTGTTACAATTTTTTTCACGTTTGATACTTACACGAGTGTGAATCCTCGTCGTCTCGTCATTACTGCAAACTGAAATACAGCGGAATTTACCACGGAACGGACACCTTCACACCTTGACTTGACCTTACCGATTGGAAATTATTGAATTATGAACCAGTTCGTCACGTATAGTGGAAAGTTCGACGCATCTCTATAAAAAAACATTTATTGTCAGGCTTTATTATCCAATCCCAGTCTAAACTCCGTCTCCTGCCTGGAACTGCATATTCATAGCTCTGATATGAAACATAATTCGTGCAATTTCGTCTCGGAGTCCGCAATCTCCGTGTACTGATTTGTCTATTTGTATCGTCTGAGTGTCGAAAAAATCCTAGATTCGCAACATTTTAATCTGTAAAACTATTGAAGAACTGGCCGAACTGGGGTGGGAATACACGGCCACGGAACTTGTACGTGACTGGGTAAAGGAAGGCTAACAAGTTTCTGAACATGGTTTTTGTTGGAAAATTAAACCCTAACTTCACTCCTGCAACTCCTAACCTTTTTCAGACTACTAAATAATATAATAAATAGACGTCGTGATTAGATACAACTTTTTTTTTAGATATCGCTTAGAAATCTAATTAATATTGAATACATAAATATGAAATAGTGAACTTACTCGTATACTGTACATATTAAACGGAACGAAAGACTTGTAAAAATGTGAAACCAAAAGTACTGCGCATTATTTGCATGTTTACGTACACGTACATAATGTTGGAACTTTCAATAATAAACCAAAACCACAAACCTTTGAAATGGAGACAAAGCAGTATCAAAATTGAAATCATTGCATCCTGAATCCTTGCAATAATAATCATGATCATGAGTGTATAATGTATCTTGGATCCCAATCCCATTCGATTACTTACGCTTTAATTCCATACAAAAATACCAAATGTTCCGATGCCGATATGATATCTGTTTTCGCATTTTTCTATAGGTCATACGCACGCAATGCATAATTTAATCAATTCATGAAACCACAACACCAAATTTACCAAATTCCTAGAATTTTCATTTGTATATTTTTTCTCGAGGTATCTTAATATTGATGTTGCTGAATCAACCAACATAAACCGAATTTGATTGCAACCAAAACATTTATTAGAAAGTTCACCGTTTAAAATCAACCAAAACCAACACCAAGTTCATACTGTCATTCAAAAATGTAGGAGTAAGACATTGATATAAACCTCTGGTTATGGATTATTAATTTATTGCTATTTATCAGTTTTACATACGTATATAACTCATTCGAATAATATTCTAATATAGAAATTATTGTATGTGTATTCTCACATTTAATCCGAGTTCTCATTGTTTTATCAGAAAGAAACGATACAATTATTACTATTTAATAGTTTGCCAATTTTTGAAGATGGGCAGTAACTACAGGATATTCTTTAATTACACAAAATAATGTAATATTATAATATAGGTAGGTATTTGGATAATTCTTAATTCCATTTACAATTATTCCATAACTGGATATCTGTATTATAACCATATTGGAAAAGACGAAGATTTAAAACCAATATTTAACAGACAATAAGCCACATTTTGCTCCTTAGTCTATTACAGCTTATATACATATAACACTTTTTATAGGTACTACCTACCCATTATTATACAGTTTAGTTTACTACTTCCTATGGACACTTAACGTACTAAACGGTAATAAATAGAAATGCAAAGATTTTAGGATTCACTTAACATTTCTTAGAGAGTTATTTCTTAAATTGTCTTCGTGCCTTAATTCATCATAATATAACTATAACGTCATATTATCATTCTTGGTCACCCTAAGTTTAGCATTGTGTAAAGTGTAATTACTAGTAGGTTAAATGATACAACGAGATAGCGGATTTAATTAATTGACATACACAGTACACACCACCATGAAAACTCGAATTCGATCATACAATTACACAATTAATTCACAGACGACGTACGACTCTCCAAATGATCCGATCCTGGACTTGGGTCGTTTACCTCGGGCCACCGGAAGCTTGGGAACATGACGACATGTGAGCGGGCCAATGATCTTCCTGTAAAAACACACATGAAAGTAGTTTAGTTATTTTATATTTAAGTTAATGATGTATTGAAAAAAATAAAACATTAATGGAAAAATATTTTCTGTTAATAGTATAATAGTATTAATAAATTGTCTTTTTGTCTTAAATTAAATTTTAATATTCGTGTTGAAAAATTAGGTTGGAAATTACGAACCTGACAACTATATCCGCAATATGAAGTGTTCCAGCAGCTAAAACGTTATAATTATCGTTGTAGTTTTATTCAAATTCGAAATTAATTGGAAATAAAATAATAATTTTGAGACTATTAAGTAAATTCAATGAATCCTACCAGTAGAACTGCGCCTCACGATTACATCGGGCGCACCATTGCTTCTTCTTCGTTTCTTCGACGGCTTTGATTTTTTCGTGTTCAAACTGTCGCCTCAGTTCATTGACAGTCCGTTTTTTGTCAGTTTCCATTCCCATTTTAACCTCACGTAAGGCAATATCTTGAACAAAGCAAGTTACTCGTCAATTCGCATACTACGGTGTTAATAAAATCATTAGAAAAAAACATATTGTATAAACTTACCTTGATTGTGTTTGAAATCGATTATTTGTTTTTGAAGCTTCTCATTCTCTTGTTTCAAAGTTTTTACTTCATTTGTGCCCATTGATCCAGGGCCATTTTCAACGATTTCAATTACAATATTTTCCATTGTAGTCTTGACCATGTCTAGTAAGCTTTTCTGTAGATTTTGAACCATGTGTCCAACTGAAGGTGGAATTTGGTTCATTAGATTTCGTCTCTGTTGTGCACCAGGCTTGGTCTTATGTTGCATAGTTTGCGCTTGGTTCCCATCATGTGGAGAAATCACAGATATTGGCAATCCATTAGCTGCCGTCACGCTGGTTGTTGCAATATTATGTTGAATAAGGCCCAGGCTCGCTTGATTAGATTTAAGAGCGACAACATGACCACCGTTAACGTTCCCGTCTGATGATCCATAGGTTGTAATAGGAACACCAATCAAAGGAGTCAGTGGAGTAACTGTAATTGTACCTCCAGGCAAAGTTATCGCTCCTTGCATCGACTGCACCTGATTCATTTGTACTGCCCCCGTATACGATGTCTGACCGTCAATTCTAAGAGACGATGATTCAACAACAATTGGAGAGTTTGGATCCTTTTGCTTCTGACCACCTTGAGGTCTCATTTGCATAGGACTGGTAACCGGTCTATAATTAATCATTTAAAAATAATAATTTGTCCATCCATATCAAAATAAAAATTGAAAGTAATTACCATCAGGTATTACATTTAAATATATAGAATTACCTGTTCGTTTTCATGCCTGGTCTAACTTGACCTCCTGGACGAAGGGGTCTAGTAAGAGTTCGGTGTGAAAGTATTCTTTGATTTCCCATACCTCCATTTACATTCCCGATCGGACGAGGTCTCGCACCTGCCATTTGCATATGAATACTCTGAGGGATTAGCCCAGGTGGCATTCGAGTAGAGTTACTCCCTAGTATCATTGGCTTTCTCTGCCGAATTTCTCCCTTATTGCTGCCAGAATCTTCACCAACGGGTGATATGGAAATGTCTTTCGAGAGATTAAAGCGCAATCCAGGTTTGTTGCCTTCAGAAATCTGATTCATCAAATCCTGCGTTTTAACACCAACTGTACCGGATCTAGATGGAACTTCTTCAGAAGAGTCTTCAAATTCTTCATCTGGCTGATCTTCAGGTTCGCCTTTGATTACAACACCTGAATGAATTGACGGTTTTCCAGCAGAATTTGTGTTAGAAGATGGAGTTGTATTTATATTCTTAATGTCACTAGTTTTTCTGAGGCCAATCGATTGTAGGAAAGCATCAGGAGGCGGTGATTCTTCTTCCTTGGTTTCCTCGCCTGATTCACTACTTGAAGATTTTTGTATCGCCCCCTTATCCCCATTAGTATTGGATTGGTTAGCTACAACAGTTTCCGGAGAAGTGTTGTCGGGCACACTGCTTCTTCGTGTTACACGAGAGAGTCCCAGTGCTCCAGCTAAGATTTCTGAACCTTTCCCAGGTACAGATTCTTGTTCTTCGCAAATATCGTTTGGCATTTTTTCTGAGCGACTCTTCCCTTCAGTGATTTCAGCCTCTGATTTACGCTGTGATTCATCCGATGAACTTTCATTGTTAGACAATGCAGAACCTTTGACCTTCCTGATTCTTAGGGTAGGCTTATTAGCTTGTTCATCTTGGACAGAACTATTAACTATAGTAGGATTAGTTTTCAAGGACGAAATTCGAATAGTCATGGGCGATTTTCCTTTAGGTTGTTGCGGAACCTCCACTGGTTGCTGGCGATGGAATGCTGCTGGCTGGCTTTGCCTTGCTGTTGCTACTTTGGCCAATTGAGAACCGCTTTTGGGGGACACGTTATCAGGTGTAAACTAGACATATTTACAGAAAACAAAGCAATCAGTCTCTTTCTGCATTAATACTGCTAGTTCTACTTGACTTGTTTATACAATAGCCTACCTCAGGCAGCATTTTGATAATTTGTTCCGATGACAATTCTGGACCAATGGGAGTCTTGGGTGAGGCATGCACAAATGGCCCATTACATTCCTTCAGTTTTTCAACATGAGCATTCAGTTCCTGAAAGTCATACAATCATTAATACAATTCCGGAAAATAACGCTCCTTTACCATCTATAATGTATATGTTTTAATTTCAAATTATTTAATTTAGGTACCGCAATTGCAGCCAATAAGTGATTATTTCTTTTAGGTGCAGATCCAGGCATTTCTTCCGAATACAAAAAACAGTCTTTCATACAAACCCAGGCTCTATCATGCTGCCCAAAAAATCGAACGTCAACCATGTCATCTTTAATCTTCATTGCTTTTGCCGGCCAGAACGGAAACCCTTTCAGCTTGGCCCAAACCAAGATGTGCGGTCGTTTCTAAAAACCAGAGTATTTCTGATTAATCATTATGATTTCTACTAATTATACATAAAATTTAATCGTGATTTAACTTACACAAGCTTCGATGAACCAGCTATCTGGTTTATTATGAGCATTAACATAACATTCCGGACATGTCTCAATCTCTTGAATTTCTTGCTTGCATGTTTTTATTATCTTTTTCGCTGTTGCTGTAAAAGGCGACGATGCTGAAATATGGATGAAAATTTTAAGATTCGTTACTTCAAATGCGCGGTAAAAGACCGATTGATTAGTGAAACTAACCCGAGTTAAATACAATGGAATTATGCACTATCCATTGAGCATCAGCAAGAAAAGCCTCGGTCGATCCATACTGTCTTTGTTTTACATTTTTTTCAAGGGTCATCAAGTCCATTGGATACACAACATACGTAAAGTAGTCAAGAGCTTCCTCTTGACATACTGGTGTCAAAAACGGTGCAGCCTAATGAGGTTATTAAATCATGTTTATTATTAATATCATGAAAAATTAAATCACATATATGTTCAGATTTTGAAAGCAGATTATTGATTATTTAACCTCGTCTTATTAATTATAATTATAAAGACTTATTGTAAAAATTCATTAAGATACTATTCAATAACTAGGTAATAACTCTTAAAAAATCGATTAATGAATAAAATGACTTCGATTTCGACTGAATTTGAACAATACATCCATCATAAAGGTGTCAAAACGGATAAAGTAATCAAACATAGAAAACATACCAATGGAGTGCCTTTCATTCGTTGACAGGCGTATTTTAACATAGTAATGAGCTGATCCACTGTTAGCTGTTTCATTGCATCCGACCTAATTACAGAATATACTCAACGTTAAGGTTCCGCGTTGCTCAAATAGCTTTATATTCAATTTGAATTCCTAGTTTGATTACCTGGTTTCCAAATTTTCAGCATTCATTACAACCGCACATTCTGGACAAATGCAAGTTTTTGACGTCGACTCAGCCGCTTGACCCTTAGGTGGTGATTCATCTGGAAGATGCATGCATTTGAAGTGATATGACCGTGGACATATTTTGCAAAAAACTTGAACTCCGTCTTTGTGGCAACTCCAACAGTACGCGTCATGTTTGGAACCACTCTAAGGAAAATTGAATATTTTTAATCCATCCTAATATGAACGTTAATTGGACTAGTAGGCAAACCACCACTTGATAATGATAAAGAATTAACAATTAACTAACTGTTGATTCACTTCTGCCTTGTTTCCTCTTTGGTCCATCATCAGTTGATGCATCCGATGCTGATCGTTTTCTATTCAGAATATTTCCTTCTAACTGCTCGAGTTCTTCTTTGCTGTTGTTGTTATTGTTGTTATTATTATTAGATTCCTGTGCCCCTATAGTTCCAGTTCCATTTTCAGTCTCGGCATCTTCATCCTCAACGGTCATATCATCAGGTTCCAAAGATTTATCCATCTCGATATCAGCTTCTTCGTCGTCCTCATCCTCATGCACTTCGGTTTCAAGCTCAGCGGCAGAGTTATCTTCTTCTTCCCCTCCTTCTTCAGTCTCATCTTCTCCTAAATCCTCATCTTGAGGAGCTTCGTCGTCATCTTTTTCTGTATTTTCTATTTCTTCAATTTCGCCAGCAATCTCTTCTTCTTCCGCTGTAGGATCATGCTCATTTTCGACAGCTTCAAGGTATTCGGCTTCAAGATTTTCAATATCTTCATCTGATTCGGATGCAGCGGTCGGACAGGTTGGCTGTTCCAACTGTGGCATCTCTTCTTCGCCGACTTGTTCAGCAGCGTTTGGTTCTAATTCTCCAGGATCCATGGCATTAAGCAATTAGGGTTTCGCTAATTGAAGTTACAAATAGTAGGAGTTCTCTCACCACCAGATCTGCAATGAAAAAAATCATAATAAAATTTAGTATATATATCAGTCAGTGCCCCGGCCGAATGGTGCCCGAGTACAATATCAAGCTACATAGGTTCGGTTCAGTTGATTCCAAGGTCAACCTAGAGAGAATTGATATGCTTATCCACAAATAGAGCCAACAAGCTCCAGCCAGAGCTTATACTAGACATAGTAGACATGCCAAATATTATTACCAGCCCCATTCCAATCATCCAATCCCAATCCCTAACTCCTTTCTATTCTTTTCGTATAGTGTTAGTAATGTCAGTCAGTAGACCTGCTGGGGATCCTTCTAAATTATATTCTAACAGATGCTTCATAACTAACTCCTTTCTTCCTGACGCTACGCTACTCCCTGCTCTTCGTCGTTAGCCTTTTTCCTCAAATCCCTCTCATCTCCTTCTAATTGATTCAAACTTCAAATTCTTCCCAATTGTAATCGTCATTGTTAAATATTAATGATATCTGTCTCTATATGTGATGCATCGATGCATGCTATATTTTCATAAATATTGTTGGAAATTCTTATTGTGTCTTCGTTATAGCTTCATATAATGAAGGAACAATTGAAGCGTATTACCCCAGCGCTGACTTCATAAATTATAATTACGAAACTGGTGAATTAAGATTAATCCAGAATAATCAACATCCAGTAAAAAGCTATAAAAATTCTCAAGGGTTGAAAAATGAGTGTTCAATCATACCCAAAACCCAAGAGGATATCTAAATTGCGAATTCGAATTAGTAATGAAATGAAATGAAACATGCCTGGCAAACATTGAAAAACTGAAAAAGTTTCAGAAATTAGAGTAGATGACAATCGGACAATGAATTTTTCCATTATGAGTATGACATTCAAAACGTATTCACTCATTAACTGGAAGTAAAAAGTAAATACAAATAAATAGCTTTCATTTCATTTCAATTTCAGTCACTCAATAAAAATAAAATGATGATCAATGGTCACCATTTGATTCAAATGGCTAAATTATGCACTAACATTAATTAAACTTACGTAACACATAAAATATATCTATATAAATATAAGCCTTGGTTCATTTCATTTGTCATTTACCCATCCATACACGATACACTTTTCGCATTGAATTTTGAATGAGTTGTTTGTGCTTATCAAAATACTAACCTGACTGTTTCTGTAGTAGTGTCGATATCAATCCCAGAGTGCAGAGCTTATTAGCAACCTTGTTGAATATTGAACAATATCTTTCCTTAGTCCTTTTCCTTATTTCATCAAATATAGTGAATTTAGGGAAATGGACTGGCTTATTTTCCAATTAAACGGAAAATGAAAAGGGGGTTAAGTGTGACTTTAAAGTCTCCCAGATGCAGTAACTTGACGCCTGAAGCCTATCACTGTTTCTTCGGAAATAAGACCACACTTTGATTTTGATTCGACCTCAACCTCTTCGACAAGGACAATGCAAATTGAACAATTGTGAACTGGTTCCTTCGGTTAGTTCGGTTCAATCACGTTCCACCTTCCCCTTATTTCTGAATCCTCAATTTTCCTTCTACGGTCGCTCACCCTTCGTCTCTTTACAGACAGCTGAACCTCTGACTTTTCAAGCTGACCCTGTTGACCTCGCCTCTGACCAGTGACCTGCAGCAAAACAAATAACATTCTAAAATCTCAAATATAAACTCAAATAAAAAATAATAAAATATCATTAGGAAGGTGACCTTCCTTAACCTATAATGCTGATCTTACGACAACACTGTTACTTTATTTTGAATATTGCATGGCAGTTAGTTAAAGTTGAATATTAGAATGAGTTGATGGATATGACGTAGATTAGATTTAGTATTATCTAAAAAGAGAGGAAGAGGGCGAGGAGCGGCAGGGAAAGACAAGCCTTGTGCCGTGCTTACCCGCTAATGTAGTCGAGATTCGAGAGGGGATCCTCTTCTTCCAACAAATTCCAAGGTAATTTGGTTTGGAATGGAATTAAAGGAGGAGGAGTCGTCAATTGAAATGGTGTCCTTCCTCTTCTTCCTTCCTTAAAAAATAGTGTTGTTGTCTCCTCCAAATTAAATGTCCCCTGTTTAGTATTTCATTATTTGCTCCGGGCGTATTTTTTTCCTCTTCCTTATCAAAGATTGGGCCTTTTTAGACAAGAAGTCTAGAATCCCGTCACTTATTCTTATTCTTCGTTGATGCCGTCGGTTGGATTGGATCAGTGGATCTAAGAAATCTAAGATAAAAAAACTAAACTCGATCAGACTACCAGCTTTTCGAGGATTGAATTCAAGACTTCAGTACGGACGGAACTACGGCCGATTCAAGAAGCAGAGACAGATAGAGCGAGGAGAGAGACGAAAGAAAGAAGAGGCGGTCACTCACCAACCGGCTTCAACAAATAATAGGCAACACTCCGGGCGGAGTTACCCTTCACTCCTCCCAACTTTAGTTACCCAACCGAGTCGAAACGTCGAAAGACCAAGACTTCCATCCAAGAGTCAATAACTTCGGGTAAATAAGGCATTTCATTAAGAAATTTGTTTTGAATATTTCAAAAAGGATGTCGTTGATCGGGGTCTAGTTCTTGGGTTGAAATTTTCAAAAAATACCATGTTTCTTGCAGTTGAGGTTCGGCATTTGTCATGATCATGAATATGAATCACCAATATTTATCAAATTGTCAGTCAAAAGCAAACAGTCAATACGGTTACCGGTCATAGACCTTTGCAACGTACAGAGATAACAAAACTGAGCCTGCCTTATTACGAAATATCTCTGAACTTAAACTAATTATTTAACAAGCTCAAAGCTTGCTAATTATCACGTTTCGAGGTTTCGACTCAATTAATTTGCAAGATTTAGGTTAAGAGTATCAACTTAAGAGCTTCAAATTTCCAATTTTTTTACGGTAATTAGAAAATGTATGAATTATAGAGGTATCGTATCGGTATCGGTTGTGGGAACACCGACCGAGGGAGGACCGACCAATTATGACAAAGTCATTATCATTGGGCATATTGTTATGTTTTTTTTTTGCATGCAAAATGAAAGGTATATAAAGAATAAATTTTCGGAACGGAAGAATGACACCATCAAATCACTGGGACACGACCACACCACATGACATATAGTATTTAGTAATATAATATATTACTTGTAATTTTTTTTAAATATAAATGAATACATCGAATATGTTCGCCTTCGCATCAGTAGGCATTGACTTGAAAAAAGTTTATAATTTCCTTACCTGAAACGACTGAAAAAAATCGTTGATGATTGAATTACATCTTGATCAATTATGGTATTTTTTTATCTATTCGTCACGAATGCCACGGTTGTAAAATCTAGAAGCGTAGAGAAGAGACGTTGATTTCTGCAAATGTTGGTTGTAATGTAAAAGGATGGGCCCCTAGAACTGGGGAGACTTCTCACTTCGATTGATTGATAATTCTATTTTACAGACAGTCCACTAATAGTAGTTCTATAAAAATCAAATTGTCATTCTATGGTAAAGATTGCTGGGGTCGACCGTTGAAGTTTTCAAACGATGGGCACCAGATTTCCTTGGACGCTGTTAAGAAGGTCCTTCAGTAGCACTGGAAGACGGTACTTGATTGAAGTGCACGATGTGGACGGAATCAGGAAAATAACTTTGAATGATACAAAAACAAGGTATTTGATCAATTTG
Source organism: Desoria tigrina (assembly GCA_906901685.1). Classification (NCBI taxonomy): domain Eukaryota; kingdom Metazoa; phylum Arthropoda; class Collembola; order Entomobryomorpha; family Isotomidae; genus Desoria; species Desoria tigrina. The sequence continues at coordinate 909,249 of CAJQTU010000008.1, forward strand.
ATGTCGCCTCGTCTCATGTCTCAATAATACTAATAGAGCTTTCAGACCGTATATAGTAGTTTTCTATATTGTGCACTTGGCTTATTATTCTTAGAAATGCACTGTCCCTTCAGATGATGGAAGAACTGATTGCTGCAATTGAAAAAGACAAGTCAGATTTAAAACTAAGGAGTATTCTTATCGGAGCAAGTCAAGGTCAAGTCTTCAGTGCCGGTCATAATCTCAAAGAACTAGTGAGTTTGGAATAACGCTTGATTTTGTTTTGATTCAATTAGATTTGTAAATTTAAAAATGATTTGAATACTTACCAATTTATATGGAGACTGCAGATAAAGGCATCAATGCTCAAAAGGCTATTTTCTCAAAATGTACCCAGCTCATGTTGGCAATTCGTGTAAGGTCCATTCCAGCATTTCCAGTGTAGTTGGTTCTTGTGAACAACATAAGATATTAGAAAATTTTGTCCATTTATCAATTTTGAATTAGAAATCGGAAGTACCTGTTATTGCGACAGTTAATGGCTTAGCGGCCGCCGCTGGATGCCAGCTCGTCGCATCATGTGATTTTGCAATAGCAACAGAAAACGCCCGTTTCTCTACTCCAGGGTTAGAGTTTTAAAATACGCCCTCATCCTAATCTCATTTCGATTTAATTAACAAAAATCTTGCACTCGATAATGAAATTGAATTCTATTGTAATTGTAAATTACAGGGCAAGCTTCGGAGTGTTTTGTACAACCCCCGGCATATCTGTTTCAAGATCTGTAAATCGAAGTATAGCCGCCTACATGGTACTCACTGGGTCACCGCTGACCGCTCAAGAAGCACTTCAGGCCGGTCTAATTACTAAGATATGCACTGAGCAAGAATTTGGTACATTACTGTTAAACATTAAAAGACTAAATTATTGAATTGTAGAGCTACGTCTATTACATTGAATATCGAATTTGATTTACAGACAACACAATCACGGATGTGTGTGACGCTATCAAGTCAAAAAGCAGGGCAATTATTAAACTCGGAAAAACGTTTTTCTACAAACAAATAGAAATGTCGTATGAAGATGCTCTCAGGTACCTCGTATTTTTGTAATTTATGCCAATAAGAAATAAAGAATTCGTAAAATATTTCAAATAAAACATTTTAGACAAGGAGAATCTATTATGGTGCAAAATCTTCAGCTATCTGATTCTCAAGAAGGTCTAAGCAGTTTTAAAGAGAAGAGAAAACCTACTTGGTGCCATAAAGACGTGTCAAGAAATAATTGATAAAGAAAAAATAACAAAGATAATAATAATATAAGGCTACCATTTAACTGACATAATAAATATGGAAAATTACATAATATATGAAGGAAATCGACATAATAGGAATTTGTCAAAATAATAATGGTTTTTGACATAAATAAAAAGGAAAATCGCATAAAATAAGTTGAGTTCTCATAAAAGACATAATTTCATTACTCAGACAAAAAAAGCAACCTTTTTCTCTTGAAAAGTTTTCCAGAGTCTTAATCTAACTATCGAACTATCTAATTCCCCAATCTAACTTATGCAAAGTACCTCGGAATCTTTTTCCTTCACTTAAACTGTTAGTTCTTCCACGTCATTGGAGTTTCCAATTCCTTACTCACTTACTTCTTTAAACTCCTACCAATAAAAGATTTAAAATTGGATAACCTTACCATTTACCTTAACATTAACCTATATATTAACCGAGTCATCAAAGACGACTACACGCTTCGACAAAGAAAAGTGCTCGGGCAATTTATTGAAGCTACTGTCAAGATAATTTCCGAGTATTTCAAGGAAAGAAATCCGGCAGACAATAGAGGAGTCGGATTTAAAATATTACGACCGCTTAAACAAAAACAGAAGCTGGAGATCTTTTGATACCTATTTGTCAGGCCAGGGACTACTCTGGAAAGTCTCCTCGCCTTCTCCTACCGATTGGATGTCTTCATTGTGTTCATGTGTGGTTTTCAAAAAGAAATACATGTGTAAACACATTATAACAATTGCTCTTAGATCCGGACACTTTAAGATGCCACAAATAGCTAAAGCCTACCGACCTTTGCGGGGTAGATAGGGGTAGGCTATCTAGTTATGTGATGTAAGTAGTGGGTTGCCTACCAAGCTTAGCTGGGTACATAGGGAGGGATAGGTTATCGAGATCTCTCTGCGTGGAAGGTATTGTATTGAACTATGCGAGTTACATGGAGATAGGGTATCAAGATAGCCTGTCTTCATAATTTTAATTACAAAACGATGTACGAACCTATTTAAGGGATGTAGGGGTAGTACATCGAGCTTTGCAGCGCAGCGTATACGTCAGCTCTTAAAACAACACATGGAACCCCATACAACTTTTAATGGACTCCCCACCAAGTCTTGCCAACTGATAAGGTTGGATGTTGAATACATCCCATCATAAGTAGTATCAAAATAAAAATTTAAAATTGAACCCTAACTCTTTACCAATCTTGAAAAATTTGCTAAATAGTCAAAAAATCAGTTAAGTATTAAATTTAAAAATGCCAAAACCAGCTAAAACTGTTACATTTGGCTAAAAGCGGAAGCGAGGGCGACCACAAGGGGCAAATAAGGCTTTAATTGTGCAGTGAATTGATTTTAAATTGATCTTAGACTATATTATGTCTTTTATGAGAACTCAAATTATTTTATGTGACTTTAAATTATTATTATGACAAAAACCTCTAGTATTATGAAAAAATCCTATTATGCCGATTTCAATAAAATATTATGCCATTTTCCATATTCCTTATGCGGTTTAATATTAAGTCATAATATAATTGATATAGGTACTTGCTCTGCTGCAACCGAAAGCAGGCTAGTTTATAAAAGCTACATCAATATTTTCAACAAATAAATTAACCAATAATTTCTTTTCTAGATAATCTAATCCGCAGTATAAAATAAATAATTCCTTTACTTATTGTTACTTACATCACGATCACATCCTTCCTTTTCCTTAGCATCAATAGCATCAACAAGAATGCTAGAGATGAAAAAACTGGCATTTACAGTTTACAGTTCATCGGAATAAATTAAACATTTTGTTTACATATAATAATATGAAATGTTAGGTTACAACAACACGTTTCATAATCTATTAATCACGTTGAAAACGATTTAGCAAAGTTATAAGATGTAATCTAAAACTGATATAGAAAGGTTTAGTAAACCATAGCATATTACCTCATGGACAAAGAGCTGTTAGATGCCGTATAAAGGGACTGGCAAGGTGTTGAAATTAGTGGGGGATCTTTATAATGATGTTTAAAGTATCTGAGAAGATCCAATACGGATTCGAATACATCTGCACGATATCTGAAACCATCGGGTACAACGGTAATTATTTCATGGGCGAATTTCAATCTGGACGTCGACACCAAATACGACAGAAGAAACTTTCCTGGATACTTCTTTAAGATTGAAAAAGCATAATGCAGTTGGCTGGGGTTCTCGCTAAATTTGCTTTTCAATATTTCCTCGAGTTTCCGCTTATCATGATCTTCAACATCGACGTAATATTTGTGGCTCATTAATTCGCGAGCATTAGATGACATTCTATAAACATAGCGAGTCAATATTTCATCTAAATCCTCGTACTCCTCTCCATCGATTACTAGAATCCGGCCAATACTAAGATCACCCTCGGCTTTGCCTAATTCTAAAATATCTACGTGATTTAACATTCCATTCATCATTTTCCAGCTCATAGTTAAATGATTGGTTCCCTAAATACAGACAAGATTATCCATTAAAAGTCAATAAACATCAACCGATCTACAACACACGGCAGGCATTCGTAAAAACTGAAAACTAATAAAGGGTGGGTATATTATTACCTTGCTTGATGGCCGAAAAATAGCATCTCCAATTTCCATGCTATCCACCCTTCCAGCACTCTCAACATAGCTTATGTTGTGGAAGGAAGGATGCATAATTGGCCTTCTTCGATATTGAGGACACCCGCGCCCAGAGTGACTCTTGGTTTTAGCTTGATCCTTACTTTCCAGACCCTCATCATAGTACAAATCTTTTCGGGGTCTGCAATACATGGATTTAATATTTTATGATGGCCAACGTTTCACACACTAATGCATAATTACACAATGAGGACATGAGGACTTACTTAAGAGCATCGTCCCGAAGATCGGTTCCGGTTGAAGTAAGGTTCAATGTTCTCGTGTGGACATTGAAATCAATTATCCGACAGTGAATTGGTTGACCAACACGGACACGTTTGCTGACATCGATGATTTTATGGTCTGATATTTTTTCAGAACTTATGTATCCCTTTAGCCCATTGTCAAGTTTTAGGAAAACGCCTCGTGGCGCATCATAATGATCATAGACCTGGATTGAACAAGAAGGTATTAACGTTTAACTTTAATAATGTATACCTACGTCCAATACATAAAAAATTATTAGAAATCAGATTAATTCAAACTATTAAGATTAATTAATAATAGAAACTTAATATTTTATTATTTTTAATACCTTATTGTGATCTTCAAACCCATCTTTTCTACAGACCGGGCATTGCCAGTTTCCTTCTCCCAATTTTTCGGGTTCCTCTGTTGGCATTCGGCATCCTCCAGAAAATCCAACAACTGTCGCTAACAATAACTTCCCGTTGTACAATGTCGCTGGAGTTTCTTTAATCACAATGCTAAAAATGGTCTCAATTGACGGCGTCTTATACGGTTTACGTGGATCTTTGAACGGTGCAACGAATTCCGATACGATATCCTCAATAATTGCTTCCATATAGGGAAACCCCTGATCAAATTAAACAGCGACGATTAACAATTTCCTATTTCACATTTATTTGGATCGACATATAACAGTATCAGTGTAATCTACTTACCCGATTTTGTATCTCTACAGCGAAACTCTTTAGGTCCAACTCACATAACTTCGATCTAGCCAGTGATGGGTCGTCCAACGCAATTTTGATGAATTCATCGTCGGTAATGAAAGTTTCTGCCCCATCCGTATTCTCGGATGTAAAAGCGTCCCTGGCCATATGTCTTGCCAAGTTATAATGGTCAGGGTGAATCCGAGTACAATCCAAGTATTCGATAAAAACATCCTCATTGTCACTTCATATAATCAGTAAATCGGTCAGGTAAGTAAATGCATCCATAGATATATAACGTCAGAATACAAGTAAAGCTTAACTCCAATAATTACTTACAACAGCTCTAACTCTCTCCACATGATTTTAATAAAGGCAGCACAGTTCGTAAAAACACATGGTTTCATTTTCCCCACGTCTACAAGCTGTGTCCGATTTTTTAGGTATGATGTATTACTCTTGAATATCTGAGAATGATTAAGAAATTGTTTACCCTTTAGATTTTGGCGTGTATCAAAATACCAAAAATTGTTATAAAAAATTTTCAAATACCTTGATCAAAAACGCTGCCTTGGAAGGACCAAGGCCTGCAACGAATTGCAGCAAATGTGCAACATGGTAATCCGTCAAGCAACGGTTAAAATCTATTCCAACTTCGTTAACACATAATACGAGCTCGTCTTCAATTGCTTCCAGCAACTGTTCTTTCGGAATTTTATCTTGTAAGCAATGGTGTTTAAGGCACAATATGTCTTCATCGGGATTATAAAGTTGTCCAAGTTCTAAGAGTGGATCAATTAATCTTCTGCCCAAAGATATTGCTTGACGAAGTACAACAGGATCGTCTTTGAATTCATTCTAAAATTAAATTACAATCAGACATATCGAACTACATTAGGTACCTAATGACTTTGTTGAATTAAGAATTAAGTACACGAAGTCCGATTATTTTACATACCAGTCCTCTATTGGAGCTAGCGTACACTTTGGCAGCACTATTGTCTAACAATTCTACTTCCAAAACAGGGAAATCATTATCTTCCGAATGTATTGTTAATACGATCTCCTTTAAGTCATGTTGCAAATCATAAGCTTCGCTACTTTCTCCACCGATAACGATGACGTGCGGTTTGGAAGTTGTTATGAAGTCTTGTAGAGAAGTAAGGGTTGTTTGCTTAAAGACAATAAATCCAATCCAGTGAATTACATAATTATAATACAAGTTGTTAAGTGCTTGCTGAAGTACAAATACGAATTCTGTAAGAGTTGTGTTGTTTTCTTGTTTTGTACCTTTAACTCCAGATCATGAGGGGTAGCTTTTCCAAATATGATGATATTATTCAGCGTCATATGCTCGAAAACAGAGCCATCGGGTTTCACGACACACGCATAAGGTACATAATCAGGGTTAGAGTCGTATGCAATTGCCATTACCCGAATTCCATTTTCAACACTCCAATCTGTTGGGACATCTTTATCTTCTGGATTTTCTGGATCGAAAATAAATTGGAACTTTCCCACCTTTAAATAAAAATATTGAATGAATCTCGATTTCGATAAAGTTTAGAACTGTCGGAAAAGTATTATATTTTTCCTTTTTTAAATTGACATTTAGCATGTCACAAAATACCAAAAGACCAATCCAATTTCTCCACCTAAAAGATTTATTCTCAAAAGAGTAATTCTAGTTGGTTCATGTATAACTTGATTAACTTGTCCCCAGGATGTCAGACACCGTTTCTTCGTTAACTTCGACAGGTCGTTATCCTTATTTTTTTAAATTGTTGCCTCAAAGAATTTCTGGAGCAAGTCGTGAATAAAAATGACAAGTATGACGACATTGTCCAATTAACGCTCTTGGACGTTGGTTGGTGGAAAAGGAAACCCCGTGGAAGCAATGATAACGGAAATCTTTGTCGATCTCTCTTTGCTCTTCAAATTTTTTTTAGTAACGGAGATAAAAATAAATAGTATCGGAAATTGAATTTCCCGATTAATAAATAAGTGTTCATCGGAAAATTCTTGGTATCGGAATATCAGGAAGGGAAGAAAACAATTTTTAAACCAAAGCGTCTTGAACTCACGAAAAATTTGAAGAGGTTTTAACAAATAAAGCTCCTTAGCGCTTTGACTTGCCGAGTAAAACCCCTGTGAGTCAAAGAGCACAGAGACTCAAATGTGCTTCCTGTTCCCACAGAACGTTGACATCACAGAATTTAGATTATTGGTAAAACGAAAATGCGAACTAAAGACGCAAACAAAGAAACTACACAAGTACAAGTACCTCTGCTCGCATTCACAAACTCAACAAACTTACGTTAATCTGACTTCGAAGTTTGCTAGCGCAAGTCCGGACTACAAAATGTTTTGAGTCTTTCTCAAGTCGCATTTTTAGTTCCTTGACCAATGATGGCAATATCATTTCAAACACTGCTTGTGAAATGCATTCTCGTTTAATGATGTTCCAATCCTGAACAACACTGCTGTAGCCATCCTGTGTTATTCAAAACCTCGAGTTATAAACTACAGAAATTGTCATGCTGAATTTATTTTTCATTTGTATGTAACGTACCTCAGCAAAATATCCAATCCAATCTTCGACGAGCTTATCATTTAATTCGTCAACGTATTCTTGGCTGATACTTATGTCTACCAGTCGCTCCCGCTCTCCACAAATTAATTTCAAAAATTCATCCTTTACGAACTTTTTAACGGGCTTATTTTTCAAGTATTTCATCCTGAGTTAAGACAAAGAGGTACCAGATTAGTGTATCTCGTAAACTAATGGTACACCTTGCACAGTTTGATAAATGACTTAGACACAGAATAACAGACCGGAGAACCAAAGTCAAAGGTTAATAGGATAAATACTTACGAATACAACGAATGACTTTCATCTAACAATTTAAGTCCAATGTCGGTAGGAATGACTGATAGTCCTCCGTTTTCCCAGAGATGTTCCCTTAAAACTTTACGAATATCAATTTCTCGGGATAGCTGCGTGGCAAACAAAAACTTGGCCGCATCCCAGACTTTTTCCCGCGATGGAAAATGCCTGCAACAATGAATTAATGTACAATAATACAAATATTACAAAAAAACTGTAAAAACTAACTTTAACAAAGATTATGCACGAATTTAAAGCTGTTGCAGCACTTGAGGACTTACTCAGATGTGAACGGCGCAGCCACCTCAAGGTGAGTTTTTGTTGATGGCTGTGGACTAATTTTCATGTAAGCCTGTCGTACGTTTACTGCTAAGTCTGTACTTGACATACCAAAATGAGGCAACAGGTCATGTAGTTGTCGTTTATGGTTCTCATATTGACCAACACAAGGTCGTCTCTGATGAGTTTTCTTTGCTTTGCGGTCAGATTGTCTATCTGATTCTTCAGCATCCAGATCAATGACAAGGTCATTCTCACCTTCCCAATTCCGTCGTTCCTTTTCGATTCGTTTCTGTTTATCTATGACAGATAATTTCACCACCGAGGCAATAGTTCCATAGTGTAAAGAATAAAAGCTTCTGAAGTCATTTATCTCTTCCATGCTATTAATTTCTGATAATAAATCGAAGTCATTTGCGGTTATATTTCTGCGGCCTGGTCCCAAGAGTGCCTCAATGCTTTCTCTATTAACATCGTCCTCCAAAAACTCCATTGTATTTTTTAACAAATTCGTTATTGCTATCTTAGACTTAATCAGATTGCAATAAGCCAAGTCTAGTTTGAAAATGTTTCTTATGTCTGTTGGCGATAATTCAGGCATGTACGCATGTTTTTGATATCTTAGAATATAAGGTACTTCAAACTTCTCAATCTTCATTAAACTCAAAACTTCTTCAATTTTGGCTTGATTTTTTTCGGTGGTCTCGTTAATTCTGTTTACTTCTTCTGGAATATTTTCTTCTTCTGGTACATTTTCTCCTAGAAAATTTTCTTCTTCTGGTACATTTTCTTCTCCACATGCAGCTTGATCAAAGCTTGTTGAGACATCTTTAAAAACGTCATCATCATAAACACTGCCAAGCTGCGCCTTAATTCTTTCCAATTCATGAAAAATCCATGATGCTTCAGTCTTTAATGATGGACATTCCTTCCATAATTCGGGGTACTTTCGACGTTGGATCCTTTCTGGAATATCAGTTTCATTGATTTTTGCATCCAAAGAAGTGAAATGAAGTCTCTCAATGTCGGATGGTTCATATACTTCTCTAAACTGACGTGGCTTTTTATATTTAGACTTATACTGAGCTTCATTTTCTTCGTCGGAGTCATCTTCATTATCTTCTTCACCAAAAGCATTTATATCGAAATCCACACCAAAAATATCTTGTGCCACCTGCAGTCGCTCATCGGTAATCTTGGCTTCGCCTATCCTCGATCGTCTGATGGGGGCTCCAGAATCATCCACAATGAAGTCATCAATCTCATCTTCCGAACTTTCTTCTGAAGAGTATGAATTTAAATGGGACTCGAGTATTTCCTGAGGGCGATGAACCTGCTCCTAGCAAAGATTTGTCGGTTAACTTCTTCACAATCACAATATTTTTTTTAAGGAATTAAATTATAATTACAAATTATCTATATACTTTCTCAACTGACTTTGCTATTTGCTAAGATAAATGTTATTGCTATGAATGCAAAGTATTCAATATATTGTACTTACTTCGTCATCCAAATCAAATAACTCTTCAGCTATTTTATTTCTAGCATCTGATCCAGCTTGCTCCTCGTCAGAGTCATCATCGTCGATGATTTTAACTCTTTTGAATTTCTGTAAAGTCAAATAACAGTTTAATGCACAATAACACGATGAATAAATCAAAAAACCACCATGACTCTACGTGTATGCAACAAATATGAAATAATTGATTTGATACATTGTCTAACCCTTTTGAACCGTATTCCTAAATTTTCTTCTAAAAGTTCATAGTCATCGTCCATGAGGCGGTCATCTTCCTCGTCCGAAGATCTATCAACTCTGGATTTACGCTTTCGTTCTTCATTTGAATCAAAATGCGTCTCTGCGTCAACCGTCTCTGGACTCCCGTCGTTATCCATCACAACTCCCAACACACAATCAGCAGTATTTTCACACAATCTACACATATAAGACAGGCAGGCAACAGGTATTAATAAAGATCAGATTTATGTAAAATACAAAACATAAACAAAGCACAAAATGATGAGGCACAGGCCACAGCAGGCACAGCACATCCGCATATTTATTGATTGCAAATAAATGCATGCTTAATAATTGTAATTCTATGCACTATGTAAAATAATAAGATTCCAGATTCAATAATAAAAATAAATTCACAATTCAAAGTTTTAATTTAATGCATAATGATGAATGAATGAATGTCAGATGTGTAATGTTGAATGAATGTGCAATGACAAATGATAATGTGTAATTGTAATGTTGAATGTCAAATGTGTAATTGATTCAACAAAGCAAATACAAAATATCAAATATAGTGATTGTGGATTGTGTATTGAATATGTGATATGAATCAAAAGAAAGTACGAAGCACAAAGCACAAAGCAAGGCAAAGCACAAAGACAAAGAATCAAACCAAGACACAAGATGACAGACGACTCATCCACTCACCTTCAATCCACAATTCCCTGCAATTGCAATATCCGCAAATCAATTTATTTCAAATGTGAATGAAACGTATGCAGTACACACTGTGTACTGCATACGTTTCATTCATACTGTGTACTACACAGTATGTCAAGTGAAATTGTCAAATGTTGGTTTGACATGAAATTTACAATCCACTAATAACAAATAATTATTTTATTTTATTTGAAATATTAATATGTAATAATGTAATATGCTGTCAGATCAAGCAAGTGTGAAGTGCAAGAATGCAAGATGATGTCTGATCTGAAAATTCTTTCCGACCTGAACTCTGTCGCAGTACATATAGTAGTAGCAGGCCAGGCGTTGTCGTTACTCCAAACTCCAACTAATCTGAACTTGGTATTCTTTGTTCTTTGTTCTAGTGAACGTGTAATTCCCGATCCCGATTGTTGTGTTGTGATGTGATGCTAACGTTGAAATGGAAATGTTAAATTGTGAAATGAACAAATAATGTGAAATCACAAATCAGTGAAACATGAATTGTAATTGTGAATTGTGAACCCGAAGAACAATGGTCTGTCTTCACCTAAGGTCTTCACATTCACATGAATGTACAGATTACAGATACATGCGCATTGCAGGGTCTGTCTGATGGTGGATGGTGGATGTGCTCTTCCATAAATATGGCCTCTCCGTCTGCGTCCTGCGTCTCCCTCTCTTTCGAACATGGTTTTGTTATTCACGTCAATCACATCACGTCTGCCCACAGCATAGGCAAAAGGCATCTCGATCTCACTGGTGGTGGAGTAAGATAATAGCTCTTCCGTGAAGCCTACCTTTGACCTAGAGGTTTATCTGTTGGAGTTACTCTAACTACCTTTGACCTTCTTTTTAGACAGACTAATCTATCTCTATAGCCCTACTACCTAGGACGGGAGGCCGTTGATGACGGGTTTTGCCATAATATATGTATGATATGTTATTAGTCTGTCTTCATAACTTGAATAACAAAACGATGTTATTCAAGATATTTTGTAGGAAATGTTATGTTATCCAATTCTGAGCTTTTACCAGACTCTCACCGGAATTCTCAGCTCATAACCTAACCAATACCATCTAACTCGCAAAAACAGTGTTTTTTAGTTGTTGCGGCGTGGCTGGGGCTCTAAAACTCTAAACTGTCTAAACTATATATTATCCATTTCTATGGCTGGAGGCTGGGACCATAGACAATAGACATATATACATAGATAGAATCTTTATCTAGTTCTATGGCTGGGAGGCTGGGACTAATAACTGTTGACTGTGGTTGTGTTGTGGAGGCTAGACATTTAATTTGCCAATTATACAAATGCATGGCCTGTCAGCAAGTATCCATTTCTATCTATAGTTCAGCTGCAGGCTGCAGCCCATAGAATTAGATGGTGTTCTACAATGTATTTTTCTTTCATAATTCAGATTTTCAGATTCTTAGATGATTTGTTTTTATTTGTAGTTTATCCAACCCAGTCACCAGTTGTGTCGTTGTGTGTGTGACAGTGTGACACTGTTGTGACTGACACACACACTGACATGACCTCTGAAACAGAAATACACGGTATATGAAGTCTCCATGTACCCCAATTTTAGAAAACTAACCCCTTGTTTTCGGTTACGGTTGGCGGGAGAGAGGGAGGAGAGAGGCTTTTCATGACAATGTTTTCTATTTCTTTGCTATAAAACTATAAATACAAAATATGAAATATAATATTTGTTATTGTGATATTTATTTTATTGCAAGCAGATTTGATTTGATTACTGATTTGATTGAGTGAACCCGTGCGTGAATGTGCACCCACCTGTCAGCGCAGCGCAGCGTCACAACGTCATATAAACTAGTAAAGTCCAAAGTCTTCACTCTCCTCTCTTACATCATAATTCATAAAGTTTGAAAGTACATATACATTAAATGCACATAGTTTACCAGTATTGTAGTTTGTTGTAGTTCATTCATGCAGTCAGTAATGGAAGACTTGGAAGAAAAAGAACTTTACTTGGAGTGCATTGGTCATTTAATCGGTCTGGCGTTCGAACCAAGGTCCTCCCTTAAAAACGCGCAACCTAAGGCCGATGTAAAGAAAGAATCTGAGAAGGATATTGTGCTTGCCGATCTCCCTCTCGATAAAGGTGGGTAGCTATGAACTATAAAATGTTTTGACCTATGGCATATGATCCAATCTGTAGCCAATTCACGTGCAACGTGTCAGGTCAGAGTCTGTACACTGCACTGTAAACCACACCACCATTAACACCAATTCAGAAAAATGGCTTGTTTGTTAGGTGTATTTGAGTCCAACGTTGTGATCTGTAATTGTCTTGTTTTGTGATTTTTAGCACGGACATGGAAGAAAGGTGCTATGACAGCCTCACTTCAGCAGTTTGGATATGGATTAGAAAAATCAGTTGGGCGGTCAACTGAAGACGGTTCCACGGAAATTCTACAGCGATTCAAATTTAAAACATCAGAGGAAAACTCTAATTCTGATATTTCTGATGTCAAGAGAATCAAGAATCCAGTTACAATATCTGGTGATCCAGGTTCCACAAAACGAATGAAATTTAATGATAGAGGTACAAGACAAAGCACAATGTTGGGATGTAGTAGTAACACATATATTGATCCAGAAACTGAAAAGGTAATAAACCGACCTTTCCAGCTCCCTTATCGTCGAAATGGTGTCAATCCTAATACCAATCTCAGTGTTCAAGAAAGGGTTAAAATATGTAGAGACTCTCGAAAATCACCACCAAGTTCAAGTGAAAGCAAAGGTAGTTTTGTTGCTGGGTCAGCTCGTGGGTTATTTAAATCTGACGCTCCCAGCCGTAAGGGACTGTTTCGTTCGATAACAGAAGAGTCGAGTACAATAGCTAATAATAATATCTCGGAGTTTGAATCAGTTTCAAGCGATATTGTCCGTAGTAGACTTGATAAAAATACTAGAATGGACGAAGAACCCTCGACAAAAGAAAATGAAATGCCATCGTTAGAGTTTAAAACTGCATTGGAGCAGATGGTAAGTTTTAGCTTATGCGTTTCTGCAGAAGATTTTTGTGAAATTATACAGTATTACATTTGTGAATTTTTTGTGATTTGTGGTGAATCTGGTGAATAATGATTCGCATTTTTTTTTTGTTTTACTTGTATTATTCTAGCGCATAAACGATAAAGCAAAAGGTATCAAACGCAAAATCGATAATGAAACCCGTGTTCCAACAGCTGCTACAAATCGACCTGCATGTGTGCCACAAGATTCCGAACGTCCCAATGTATCTGAAAATGCTGAGTACGTAAATCTTAAATTAAAATATCGTATACGAGATTGAATTTTAGCTATTTTTTTTACTCATATATAGTCCATCAAAATCTTAATTAGCAAATATTTTTTAGGGTAAACGAACTGATGATGAACCATGAAAGCTTGAAAATGTTTGAACCAGCTATTGTGGAAAGAATTTTAGCGGAAATCATGGAACCTCCTCAAGAAACAGGCAAAAACAATTTGATATATAAAGTTACAGTATGACATGCTTCCGTAAACATTTCAATTTTGTTGTAAAAAAGTATAGATTCTTTGGTTATGAAACCGATAGATCGGATAGATGACGAATGATTCCTTTCTAACATAATTACGATTACAAATTTCAAATATGTTCTTTTGATAGGTTGGGATGATGTAGCTGGTCTGGCAGGTCCAAAAGAAATTATTAAGGTTAAATATTAAAAGTGAAAGTCCTAAAACGAAACGTACAATAATTTAACAATATTGTACATATCGATGAATTTGTAATTTAGGAGATCATAATTTGGCCTTTGAAACGTCCAGATATTTTTAAAGGACTTCGAGCCGCACCTCGAGGCGTTTTACTATTTGGACCTCGTAAGATTATCATTTTTTTCATTAATCAATGATTCTACACAAATCATGTTTTCATTCCTTTTTTAGGCTTTGCTTACGAAAATCTCTTTAATTTTATTTTATATAGCTGGCACAGGCAAGACTATGATTGGGAGATTAATATCCACTCAATCTAAATCCACGTTCTTTAGCATAAGTGCCTCGTCCTTAACTTCTAAGTGGATTGGAGATGGAGAAAAAATTGTCCGAGCTTTATTTGCTCTAGCTCGTATAAAACAACCTTCGGTGATATTTATTGATGAAATAGACTCCATCATGACCCAGAGAAGTGACACCGAACATGAAGCGTCCAGGCGAATGAAAACGGAATTTCTTGTTCAATTTGTAAGATTATACATATTACAACAGCTTGGATTTTCGTAACTAAGCTAGATTGGGGTGGGTTACATCTTCCCCGTGTTAAATTCATGACATTTTACAAAACCCGCATAGGTCCATTTAATTGAAGGTTTTTTTAATTTAATTTAATTAATTTTTTAAACCCCCACCGATATTCCTTCTTGTTATGTTATCAGGCATATCAGGTTAAATTTTAAACCAAACCTTTTAAAATCCGTCAAGTAGTTTTTGAGGAAATTAATTTCAAATACCGTTACATTACGAGCAAACGCCCTGTATATCATCACTAGTTAAGCATAAGCGAAAATAGCGAAATTTAGTTTGTTGCGATTTGTTTCATATTTTTTACTACGATATAAATAAAATATAGGATGGATGTAGCACCAACTCCGAAGATCGTGTTCTTGTAATTGGAGTAACTAACCGTCCTCAAGAATTAGACGAAGCTGCAAGAAGAAGACTAGTGAAACGTATTTATATCCCATTACCGGACCTTGAGGTACAATATATCCTAAATATTGTGATTTATATATAATATTATAATATTTTTGATTTACCTACTTTAAATACGCCTGACAGATTAATGAGGATTATATGTTTACCTATATTTCAGGGTAGAAAACAGATCGTCAAAAACCTAATGTCGGACCAAAGTGTAGAGTTAACTGAAGAGGAGTACGATAAAGTTGCAGAGGTAAAACTATATGCCTATTTAAATATTTAATTAGGTATTTATAGCAATTTTGTATCGTTAGTAAAATACACTTGTTTCATTTTTGCAATAAAATGTATTCCATCCAGATATAGGTGTGTATGAATACTATGAATCTAAATTGTATTATCGCTTGTCTTCAATAGATCACTGATGGATATTCTGGGGCTGACATGAAGAATTTGTGTCATGTTGCAGCCAACGAACCTATTAGAGACATTTCAGATAACCTTGAATTTATTGATATTGCGGATGTAAGTCAACCATTGTGAAACCAAAAGCGAACGAAAGCGAACGAGCAAGTTGCGATAGTATTTCGCATTTGAAGAAGAATACCTGTATTATACTAACAAATCTTTATTATCTTTATTCTTTTCTCTTTCAGGTTAGAGCGATTACATTTGAGGACTTCGTCTCAGCAAAAGATGAATGTTCAAAAACTGTTGCCCAAGATGAAATGGTGATTTACGAAAATTTTGATGCTGCGTTTGGATGCAAATTAAAATCTAAGAAAAAAGTTGTGAAAAAAGATTAATAATTAAAATAATGTGATAGCTGCCATGGTAAATAAAAACCATTTTAACAATGTTAAGCTTTATAACAGGATTGCTTGACAACCGGCGTCTGAAGACGCCGGTTGTCAAGCAATCCTGGCTTTATAAGTTTATTTTTTTGTCGCTATTTTTCATAAATTGTTTGTCAAATATTTGACAAATGTGTACAAGTGCGATTGTTTTACAAGGTTAAAGCCACTGGGTTGTTCAAAGTTGAAGTAGTATGGATATGGAAGGTTTAGACGATAAACCAAATCTATACGGCTCTCATAGCTTACTTAGCTATGAAAGTTTGGAAGATTCTCAGGAAAGAAATGGATTTCGTGAGGGGTCAGGATTCAGAGATCATTTTATTTTGCCATTGCGGAACTCTGTTCAACAACAAGAATCTTTAGTGACCATCAATAGTAATGCGGAACCTAGCCCGAAAGACATGAGATCGAACGAAGGGCGAGTTTCATCATCAACCACGTCACCAAGTGCGTTTATGTCTCAACCCGTAAGTATAAAGCTTTAATGAACTACTTAATACTGAACTATTGTAAATGTTGACACTAATTTCTCCTATACCTCTCTACCTTTTATAGATTAACTTCTATTCTAATAGCAAGAGTAGTAAGATCAATATCACAGGAGGAGATCCAGAATCTGTTAAAAAATCGAAACGATACGAACTGGAATCGGAAATACCGCATCTCCAGGCGTTATGTCGGCCTGATAACTGGAAGGATGTGTCGGAAGCATCTGATGGAATCAATAGAATTCAAAGTAATGGTGTATCACTGTCTCGAGATACTCAAACTAATAGTATTGATTCCAAAAACATCGATGGACATGTTATGGAGCAGTTACAGTCCATTTCAGCACGTTCCAACGTATCTCAGTCGTCAAATGAGAACTCAGATGTCCACAGAAGTAGTCTATCAAACGGCAAACTTCCTTTATTACCTTTCCCTATGAGGTCACCACCTTCTGGAACTAATACCTCGGATTTCAAGTTTCATACCTGTGTTGCGGATAATATGGTTGATACGAATCCAATGTGGTCATTTCCGAATGCAGATAATTGCTCAGCAACAATGCCTCATCCAAGGGAATCGCATGGCTCTCAGACTCGGTCTCAGTCTCAAATCACAAATGTTGATTATGTGAAACCTGAACCTGCAAATCCCCAGAAGCCGTTACACTCGGAAAATTCATCAATATTTAGGGATTCTTGTTTAGACGTATTCGAAAGAAAACTTTCTTTGTTACCCTTACCTGTAAGACAGCTTTACTTATGATGATGATGGCGATGAATAGATATTGACATTTATATTGATAGCAAAATCTTAACTGTAACAGTAGGATTTAACTTACATAGGCTATCTTATGTTAGTACCCAATAGGAAGATCATCTTCTGGCAAGTGTGGGTTGCCTAGAAATCGATTTCTAGATGCGGACACAATGCTGAATACAATATCACAGAAGGAAAACACAAATTCTGAACTTTGGAGGCAAGCACCTGCATTACTTGATTTCCACGACGATGAATATTCAATTCGACTGTTTGATTGTAGCAGTGCTGGGCAACGAATAAGCGCTAGTTTAAGAAAATTGCCGTTATCTCCAATGGACCACAACTATTCATTGATTTCTAACTACGTGGAGCAGAAATCCGATAGTTTAACGGAGTCGAAACGGATGGAACTTTCAAGTTCAGAAGCTGTGATGCGAGTTTGTGAACAGCGTATTCCTGTTCCAATGAATCTGATATTTTCGGGCTTAAAAACATTGGAGAAAGTTGGAGAGGGTGTATTTGGAGAAGTATTTTCGGGTTATTTCATTCAAAATGAAATTATGCGAGTTTACAAGATTGTCGCAATAGAAGGAAGCGAGCTTGTTAATGGAGAAAAACAGAAGACGTATGCAGAAATACTTCCCGAGATAATAATTTCTCGGTAAGCACAAACACATCAGGCTAAGGCTACATGATGGGAATATGAATTGTTTATCATTTGCTATAAATTGTTCAAGAATAAACCGTGAACATAAATATTTATTTATCTATTACAGGCAGCTGAGTAAATTGCATGATGGGTACAAGAAATGTTTTACTGATGGCTTTATAAAACTACATAACGTTCGTATAACTCGTGGTTCATATCCAACGGATTTAGTCGCGGCTTGGAAAGCGTGGGACAAGAAACATAGTAAGTTTTGAAAATATCGTAGATTGTCTAAAATTATTCAGTTCCAAACTTATGGCTTCGATCTTTGTCGCTGTATATATATGATAAGAGTCGTGTCGCGTAGAATTTTTTTTTCGCTGTGGCTGGAAGTGTAGTTAATTCATAACTTTTTTTGGTTTTCAAGATTCTGACAACGACTGCCCTGAATTCAAGACTGACCAGCTTTACGTTGTATTTGAATATGATCACGGAGGAGATGATGTCGAATCGTTTTATTTCGTTAATGCTCGACAAGCGTTTTACCTAACTTTACAAGTATGCGATAAAACATGCAATTATAAAAAGAATTTATTTTCACAATTTGTGTTATGGAATTGTAGGTAGCACACATATTGGCAGTTGGGGAGTGTTCTATGGAAATGGAACATAGGGACCTTCATTGTCAGTCAAAAACTATTCAAATACAGAACATAAAAGTTAAAATTAAGTTGCAATTATCTAAACGATGTTCAATGACATTTCA
The DNA here is from genome assembly GCA_906901685.1 of Desoria tigrina. Lineage (NCBI taxonomy): Eukaryota > Metazoa > Arthropoda > Collembola > Entomobryomorpha > Isotomidae > Desoria > Desoria tigrina. Next base: position 927,982 of record CAJQTU010000008.1, read on the forward strand.
AAAGGGGGAAACATTCTTGTGGAAAAAACGGAATATCAGAATATATCGTATCATTTTAACGGAAAAACTCGAACATTACCTTCCTTTGGTGTAAAAGCCTGTATAATTGATTTCACCATCGCCCGTTTGGTGGACGATGACAAACATCCAATTTTTTTGGATTTAAAGGAGGACGAAGAACAATTTCTAGGTAATTAATGATTATGGAATGCTTCATTTGTATTCTAGTTCTTAATTTAATTGATGTCAAAATCGACTTTCTATTTGATTATTAGGTACTGGTGACCATCAATTCGACATCTACAGAATGATGAGGGACTTAAACAGGTATGCCTAGTTCTAGTATGTCATCCGTATCGTAGTCATTTTGTAAATCATAAAGTCGAAAAGTCCAAAAGTGGATGAGTGTATTGAAAATATTTTGCATATAGAAATGAGTGGGCAGAATTTTTCCCCAAGACGAACGTGTTTTGGATACATTATTTGGCTGAGAAATTCTTTGTGAAGGGCCGCTACACCGAAACATCATCATACGTACACCAGTGTTTCATGAAGGAGCTGCGTCAACTGAAGGACTCAATAATGGAATATGCGTCCTGTACCGAATTTGTTTTTAGTCCAGCGTGTGATCGCTACAAGGAATTGAAAGTTAGACCAGCCAGTGGCATTTCGCAAACACTGACAAAGTGATACACACAGTTAATTTAGCAGTGTAGCCAGTAAACGTCAAAATTCTATTTTGGATCAATAATATGAGTTTTATTTTTATTGGATTGTAAAAAACACTGATTCGCATTTATAACTTTTCGATGAGAATGAGTCAGTAATAAATATTTCAATATTTCCAAAGTTATAGACCAGTACTCTACGTCAAATTTACATATTACGTAACCGCCGACTCGAGTATTATTTTTAATGCTAAGTTTAATCCTAACAAGCACAAACTAGGTATTAATCTCGATGTATGTATGCATAACTGAAAATACGGCTAATAGAGATTCTATAAGGGTTTGCTAGTTTAAACATTTTGATATTATACAGTACATTTTTATAAAATTATAGGGTCTAAGTGTTCAACTGTTCAAGTACCAATAATACGAATACCAAACCATACACGTACACCTTTAATACTACTACATCGGTTAAAAAAACACATGCACCTTTCAAAGATAATAAATTAACAATATTATTGTAGGTATTTGATACTTGTAAATAATACTAACACAACACACAACCGTTGGTTTAAAAAAGATTTACTAAGTTAATTAAACAGATGTACAATTTGGCAGCGAAATTGTTACTGGATATCAGAACTTCGTATAGATTAAAACCAATCATGCATTCATTCATTTTTAACTATTACTATTATGATTATATGGCTTTTGGTCGTCCTTGTATTGGAGCATCGAGACTGACTGAACCAGGAAGCGATTTTGAAGTACGTTTCTTTTACTTCGGTAAATCGGCCAGTTAGTTGCAGAGTTCAGGCCACGGACAGGTATATGCATTTTTCTGCATAATAATTTCGACAAAAGTATGCTCAGATCAGGAGTTACAAATTACAAGTTATAGTCGTACAACAAAAAATCCCGTTGGTCTGTATTACCATTTCAGTCGATAAGTCATCTTCAGAGGAAAACAGATCAGATATTACATTTCGAAAGGAATGCCTTGAGTTACTTGAGTATCCAATTAGGAAGGAAACAAGAGGAATTGAAATATTTCTCGAAAATGTGATGTAACATTCATCAAACAACGATATAAAATTAAGAATAGGAACATAGAAATACTCTTGACCAACATTTAAATTTGTTGGTCCTGATTAAATAAATAGTACATGGAAAATATAGGAATTAATACAAATAGTTTAGCGAGTGTATAAGAAAGAAACGTTTATAGAGACATTGGGACATCAACCTTTGTGAACGTTTAATTTATACTAAATGTATTCGATGTCAATACTGTCATCAATGAAATTCAGATCACAAACACTGTTTACAGAAAGTTCCGGTTGAATCCTTGAAACCAATACCGTCCCCTCATTTCTACCACTTCTATTCGAAATTGTACTTTCTCTGCCTGTCGAACTATGATCCCTTGGAAATTGGCTGAGATTGCTTTCTGTCGTAGAATTATTATTGTTGTTATTAATAGAGCTGTTGATATTGCTTGTTATGGAAGTATTTTTTTTCTTTTTAGTTTTGTCTACAACTGCATAGAGTTGATTAACATCTACTAAGTCTGCTGCAGAATCTATTTTTTCGGCTTGTTGAGGTTCTTCTGAGTTTTTAGATTTGTTTTTTGGATTTACCTTGGAATATCCAATATGTTCGTAAAAATCATTATCTCCTTCATTATCTACTCCCACATTTACAGCCAAATCACTTCGAGATTCCTTCAGCCTTTCGTAGGGTGGATATTTAACTCTTTCGTACATTTCATCGTCATCCAGTTTGGCTTCATCCTCATCGTATTCGTCATCTGAGACATGTCCTTTAGGAGGGGAAGACTTCCGCTTTAGTTTCTCATACCCATGTTTCCGTTCCGATGTTTGTCGCCCTGGTACTGCAAGACTGGATTTTGACGAGGTGGGTTTTACTTTCTCATACAATTGATCCTCTTCGTCTTCTTCGTCATAGTCATCTTTCTTGCGGATTTCTTGATATAGTCCACTCCCACCATCATCATCGTCCACACCGTTTAAATGTGCAGACGAGGATCCACCAATCTCTTGGTAATGATCTGAAGACTCGGTTCCACCCCCAATCTCTTGATAAGTATTTGAAATTGGTTCGATTTCTTGATAGTTGTCGGAGTCTGCCATGTCCCGACGAGATTTGGCCTTAGACCCTCCACTACTCCTCTTGCTATTTCTAGATATTCTACCTTCCTCTTGCTTATCTGGGATTACATTGTAGTTATCCTCATCGACAAGGGATTCGGTCAAAGATTTCTTACTACTGATGGATTCACGGGGTGACATTGTTCTTTCCAGTCTATCAGATGAAGTTGCTGAGGTTATGGAGGTTGTCAACTTATTTGGGGATTTTAGGTCCAAAGGCAACAAGCCTTCTCGAACAACTTCAAATTCCGAATAGCTAATGTCAGCTTTAGACCATCTTCTTGGCTCCGAAATTCCAGCTTCTAACGGATTGGAGTTATCCATTAAAGTTCGACTTTTGCTACGATGATGATGAGAATGATGATGTGTGGTCCCAGAAGCGATGGGAGGAATAGGCCGAATTATAATTTCCGGATCAGCAATCACTACATCCGGCTCTATCGATTGCATTTGACTAGAAGTGGACGCGTTCGAGGCCGTAGGGGTCACTGGAGCTTTATTCTTCTTCGATTTTTTTGTTACCTGTGCATACACGGGAGGAATTACTTCGGTCTGGTTGGCTAGGGAAGGAGAAGTTGGAATTGGAGGTATAGTTCCAGTTGCTACAGGAGCATCTGGAGGTGGGACTGCTGGCACAGGGGGTAAGGGAGAATTGGCTTCACGTCGTTCAGGAATAGGAGATGCCACATTAGCCGCATCTAGAAATTACAATTAGGATGAAATTATTGCGATTGTTTGAAAATCATAATTCTTATTTGAGCACCCATAATCATAATTTAAATCAGATATACCTAGCCATGAAGGTCGATTAGCTCCATCTGGAATTTGCATATAATTTCCTTCTGACGAGTCATCAATAGCAGCGTACATTTCTTCTACATAATAAAATTTAACTTGGTTTTTGTAAAGCTATTTAATTTTTTTAACTTTTAAAACGATAACGATGTCGATGGAATACCTGAGTCGTCAGAAACTGTTGCATAATGAGAATCTGCATTTCTGGTAGCTGTGACCTGGCTACGAATGTTAGATAATGGTTCTCGCACACTAATACTTGTATAACCTCTTGAGTCTTGAGAATCTCCAGAAAAATGAACCGTTGGGTCCTAAAGTAATGTATAATAACATATGATAATACGACAATGAATTAAAATATAAACTAACTCTAAATAGTTTAAAATGTACAGTATTCTGCTGCCCTTGAGGATGACTTCCTCTGCGCCACTGTCGACCAATCCGACGAGGAGGCACCGGTCCATCTACAGGTTGAGCACTGCTACTTGAACTAGCGCTAGGTTGATTATTGCCTGGTTGACTGTTCGAAACTGTCCCGACCGCCTGTCGCCTAGTTTGAGCATACGGTTGTGGCAAATCGTAGTTATCGGTATCAGTTTCTTCATCATTCACTAAGCTAGAATTTCGAACGCGAGCGTACGGGTGTTCAGAAGGATTCCGTTTTAACTTTGCATATGGATGGTTACTCGAAGCGTATGTTTCTGAATCTGATGATGGAGTTGGCTCAATATTGGATTTTGTTTGACCACCAATTTCACCGGCGTCGCTATTAAGATTTCTAGAAGTCGATGGTTTAGAAGCAGATAAACTGCTTGATAAATTCTGCCTATTCATAAGATGTGCGTAAGGATTGATGATGCCGGTTCGGGATGAAGAGTTTGGGACATCTCCAACGGTGGCATACAGTTCTGATGTACCATCATGACTCAAAACAGAACTGCTTCGTCTTGGAGGATGTCCGACTTGATCCAGAGGTATCTGTGGAAGGTCAGGAAGTTGACGCTTTCCTGTTGTCGCTCTGAAAATACAAAATGGACAGGAATATAGGCATACGCATGACTATTTGCATAGAGTCGTGTAAGTCGTGTTTTACTTGTCAGCGTATAAATTATTTTTATTTTTGTACTTAATATAAACTTCACAATACAGCAAGCAGTCACAATCTGAAATGAATCGATAAGGAATGATGGATGCAAATTTTTTTTAGAAAATGCGTAGATATTTAAATACCTTCCCCGCAAAACGTAATGACCAACGGCTGTTATATTTATCTTGTTTGTTGGTAAGTATCAAAATGGTTGGGATAATGAAACTGCTAAAAAATAAAAATGGGTGTTAGAACCTTTTCAATGTATCCGTGGGATCAGTGTCAGCATTGGTATTAGGAATTGGAAGCTGCGGCAGACTTGAACCTGTGGCCACAGTCGCAGCATGGTAATCGCTACCAGCCGAAGTAGTAGTAGAAACAATGGGATGATTGTTATTAATTAGTACTTTGGGAGTTTTTAATATGTCTATGGACTGAGGATAAGCTGTTCCAAGTAGAGATGACGACGGCGAGAGCGACAAGTTGGACCGTTCTTGTGGTGGGTGGTGGTTGTGATTGGATGACGTAATTTCGACAAAAGAATTGTCTGTGTTGGGTAACATGGTCATTCGTCCTTCCAAACCATACATCTCCTCTCTGAACGTCAACCGTAATGTCACACACCCAACAAAACCAATTCGGCAACAAAAAAAACATAAAAAAACACAAAATGTTAGAACAGAACCAAAATCGTTAAAATTCTGAGCTTTAAAGAAAGCAAACAAAGCGACTAGGACAGGACTACCAACTAGTAGTGCATCTATTTTCTGTCTAACTCAGAGGCAATGGTAGTAGAGACAGAGTATAATTGTTGTGTCATTAATTAATAAACAAAACAGCATCTACTTCTACACTTGCAGTCTTAAATCTTCATTGTTCTATTAATAGTATAAATTAATAGTCTAATCTAATGCAATGAATGGCCTGCCGGATACCTGACTCTGTGACGTAGCATTAATATATAGTAATCAATATAATATAATTTTTGTATGTTTTAAATTTAAACATAGATTGAAAATTTGAATATGAAATATTGGAAGTTTTGAAGTACATATCAAAGTATCAACTAAACTGTCTGTCCTAGCAATGAACCAGTTTTTGAAACATTTAAATTCCAACAACTTGAATGTTTAAAATATTAATTGCAAATATTGCAAGCCAAGGCATAATAAAATACAATTATTATATAAAATAAAATAATCATACACTAACAGAAAATTAAGAATGGTGAATAGTTGAAAACAACTTGCAAGTTCTAATTATTTTATCATCTAATCTAATACCACAACAATCGCTAGTCATTTACATGGAAGACAGGTTAATCTCTAATATGATTTAAGTTACAACAGAACTGCAAAATCAGCAACTAAAGTAAAAGTTCTGCAAAACCTGTCCAAGCGTACAAATAAAAAAAACTGAAATAAAATGTAGACTCCATGAATGAACTATTACTAGCTAGAGACTATATATACAACATTCAGCCTTGACGGTTTAAATGAAAGATTGTAGGTCAGAGGAAGTAGTACGATAAGCCCTTTCAGGCGGTGTACTGGAGATGAATCATAACGTACTTGGTGGTAGTTCTGCGGAAGCAGCAGTTGTTGAAGACACATTTGAGCAGTACAATAACCCCGATAATAATGGGCAACAACAGAGTGGCCATAAGGGGGGCCAACCCCAGCCGCGCCCATGTCTCTTCGTCAGCATCATCCTGACTTTGGGAGCTGCTGCTGACTCTTGATGCCGAGATGACTCCCATTCTTCTTCCTTTCTTCGAATCTTTTGGATTTCTTCACTCTTCTGCCGAATCCCTCATCCCATCCCATCTCCTGAAAAAGAGATTTGCAACATTTATTAGCTTAAGATAAGACAGACAGAGACATATGAAACAATAATGCATGCACAACAAACTATGATACATGACATGACACAATCTGACACATCACACATGAAGTAAGTTGTAGTTGTAGACATGTAGATTGTAGACTTGTAGAACACAAAAAAGACTAGTATTTTACAAAGACTAAATCCAAATCCCATCATTCGACATACATACATTCAACATTCAACATTCATTTGACATTGAGTACAGTTCAGTTCACAGTTCAGTCAATTTGAATTGATTAGAATTTTAGAATTTAGAATAGAAAGAATACAGAATAAAAAAATATGAACAAACGTGAACGTTGATGACGTTGAATGTGCCGAGTACAATTCACAATTCATAAAATTTCAAATTTTGAATGTTTGATGTTGAATGAATCAAATGTGAAATGAATGTGAAATTGAAATAAATGCAATGAATTCAAAAATTCAAATTGAACTGAAAACTGGAAATTCAAAACTAATTTAAAACGATCGACGTGCACGATTTGCGCTTCATATATATGATCAATGATTGATGTGATTGATAAATTGTGTTTGTGTATCGTGTGTCGTTGAAATTTGAAATTTCAGAATCTATCTTTGATCTTCTGATCTTTGATCTTTTGTCTTTCTTGTGTCTTTGGTCTTGAATCTGTGATATTGATATGGAATCGTCTGCTAATCCACTGTTCTATCAAGAGCCGAAATGATTTACCTTTAATTAACCATTAACCCGTACACTTTCTGAATAATTAATCCGGAATTAATTAAAAAATATGCTTCGCCTTCGCCTTCACTTTGACAGTTTTGACTCGACTGACACTTTTGACACAATAATAATATTATTATTGTCAATAAAAACATTAATTGTGGGTCACTTTCAAAGGTTCCCACGTTTGGAGTGCCGTTGACATTTCCACCTCGTCGCTGATTTTAGCCACTCCAGCTATATATTACATTCTCATCGCCAATTCTATGTCTCATGTCTCATCGTATCATCGTATGTATTCGTAAATTCTAGTCAATAGCACTCTCCTCCCGTCTATACTGCGGTAGTGCTGGGAGTCTCCAGTTACCCTTCCTCCACCTGTACGAGAGCCACCCTCCACTCTCCACTGCACTAGTACGGGGAGTCTCAAGTCGCCCCTGCTACACCTGCAGGAGAAGCACTCTCCCGTCTATACTTCACTAGCACGGGACTCGCGACTTGCCCCACCTGCATGAGAGGCACTCTCCACTCTCGCGTCTATACTTCAGTAGCACGGGGAGTCTCAATCCACCCCACCTGCACTATACTACACTAGCACGGGAAGCCTCATGTTACCCCTCTTCCACCTGCACGCTAGTACTACTAGTACGGGGGTCTACTATGTTACCCAATTCTATGGTATTCATATACATGCGACATGTCAGTCACGAAAATATAGAGATCGAGAAAAATTGATTCAGTTTCTTTCAAACCCTCTAAATAGGTGCTTTTTGTGTTTTAGTCATGACCTAATATGAGTGATTCCGGAACGATATTATGGATGGCCATAGAAAGCCTCCAATGTTAAATTAAGTTCAAAGGGCCTCGAGGCCCCGGGGTAATGTGAAACCCTATATGAGTCACGACGTCACAGGGAGTTATTCCGGGGGCTCATTAAAGATTATTACTACTTGCCAGGAGTGGGATACCTCTTCTGTGGAGATTGGAGGGCACCGTCACACTCGTGGAGGTGCGGTGGAGAAAATCCAGCCTATTTTTTTTAATGGACTGAATAAAAATTATTGGGCCACTTACTTCCAAAATCGGCTGATGAGTCCAACCCTTGGAAATAATATGGGCTGGAAAAAAATTTCATATAAATATTCTGTGTTTGTACTGTGTTGTTATTCGGTATATTTTATTTTTCAGTGTATGAACGGAAGCGAATTGTGTTTTATGGTAGAACTATAACTTAAAACGTTCTCAACTTAACAATACACAATAACAAACAAGAGATAATAAATCAGTTGCAGTTCGAATGCAATGCAATTAAGAACTCGATATGAATTTCTCAATTGCACTGCAAATGACAAGTATTCTTAAGGGAAGGCCATTAATACAGAGAAAGTTTGTTTTCACTCAATCTTAAAACATAGGTACTTAATATTTTCACTGGGGGTTATTAGGAGTAAATTAGTTATTTTAACAATGCACCTCAAGAAATGTGTGAGTACAAAAACCATTAAACAATTGCAGGAAACATTTTGTGAAAAAATGTTACTACAACGTGACTTGCTTAACAAGCAGAAAAATGCAGTGGAAAAATGACAGTATTTATGTATAAATGATGCAGTGGCTTAAGTTAAAGATGACTAATCGTAGTCTCCACACTGGTCTCCTTGATTCCTTTCCTGTTCAGGATCGAGTTTAATGAGGTCATCAATTCTCAAGATGGTGATTGCAGCTTCAGTTGCAAACTTTAAACTTTTGATCTTAGACATAGCGGGTTCTAATACACCTTTCTCTTTATTGTCAATTACGGTTCCATTGAGGAGATCCAACCCAACCCTAAAAATTTCACGATTATTATTCATATTCAATGTATTGGATCAAACTCATTGTTACTAATTCGTCAATTATGTTGAAATATACCATTTGAGGAGGGCCTTGTCTGATTTCGTCTGAGATGTGTTATGGAAAGCCCGCAATTTGGCGACCAAGTCAGTTGCATCTTGAGCTGCATTAACTGCCAGAGTCTTAGGAATCACAAGAAGGGACCTTGCGAACTCAGCAATTGCTAATTGTTCCCTAGAGCTCAAAGACGTTGCAAAATTTTCCAAGTAAATTGATAAGGCAGCTTCAACGGCACCTCCTCCTGGAACAACTTTCTTGCTCTCACACACTCTCTTGATGACACAAAGGGCATCGTGAAGTGATCGCTCCATTTCATCAACGTAGAAGTCATTTGGTCCGCGCAGAATAATTGAAGCAGCAGTTCGAGACTTGGGCCTTATAAAAACAGTTATATGTTATACTCAAATTAATCGTTTTATATAAATTTTGAAAAATATATTCTAATCTTTTGTTAGCCTTACTCTTTGATGAGAATCAACTCATCGTCGCAAATCCTCTCTTGAACAACTTCCTTGGCTTCTCCCAAGTAGCTAGTCTCGAAAGTTTCTTCTCCTTCCATATTGGCCATATTTGACAAAAACGTTGCTCCAGTTGCCTTTGCAATTCTCTTCAAATCGGCTTTCTTACACCGTCTCACCGCCATAGCCCCAGCTTCAACAAAGTACTAAAGAAGGAAGTTTAAGCTATATAGAGTTTCGCTACCAAAATATGAATTTAAAGAAAAACAAACTAATTCTAAAGTCAAAATCAATTAAACAAACGGGTACCTTTAGACAAACATCATCGATACCACCGGATGAAAGAATTACGTTAGCACCGGAAGCCAAAACCTTATGAACTTTTTCCTTCGTCATATCGGATTCCCGTTGACGGATAGCTTCCAGCTTATCAGGATCACTAACCAATACTTGGACACCCATCTTCATCTTTGACTTTTGCAGAGAAAAGTCTAGGACCGCAATCTTTGCCTTTTCAATCTTCTTAGGCATCAACTGAGAAGCAGTGGTACAATTAAGAGCATATCCGTTAATAAGGGTGCTCTCCCTCGCACTTTTCCCATGAGCTTTAAGGATATTGATGGCTTTAATTGGATAGACACCGTTTCCCTTAGCATCATTGAATCTTATCGCTTCACAAGCGTCGACAGCCATTTGACCAAAAAAATCAGCATCCCTATATTTTTCAATAAATACTCTTAATTAATATACCAACATAATAGTAATAGTACACAGTAAAACTGGTAATACCTACAGAGCTACGATTCATTTAGGATCGCCCGAGGTATCTTCCAGAATGTAATAATTAATTTAATATTATAAAGCACTTACGCTCCGATCAGCTTGCTAGACATTGAAGTTTTTGCAGCATTGACAAGGCAATCTTTTCCGAGCTCTGAAACGGGAATGGTAAGATTCTCAACAATGTATCTGCAGGCCTCCCTGGAAAGCAAGTTAAAATCACACATCAAATGCAAAATGAGTCAAATAACCACACATGACATGGAAAACAATTCCACCATTACTTAGCAATTCGAATTAGCATACTTGCAAGCAAGGCGATATCCCGTTATGATGGAAGTTGGATGAATCTTCTGCTTCACGAGCTCATCGGCATTCTTGAGGAGTTCAGCGGCAATAATAACCACGGACGTAGTCCCATCTCCAACCTCTTCATCCTGCAGTTGAGCCAGTGACACCAGCACCTTTGCAGCGGGGTGTTCTACCTCTAACAATTTCAAAATCGTCGCTCCGTCATTCGTAATTGTCACATCTCCGATGTCATCTACCATCATCTTGTCGAGGCCGACTGGGCCCAGGGAACTCTTCACGATGTTGGCAATAGCCGAGGCTGCCATCACTGGATAACCATTATAAAATTACAACAATTAGGTACCGGACTACTATGGGAAACCGGAACCGGGTCCGTCCGGTCGGTCGGTCTGTGGTCTGGATTTTGTTTTGTGAGTGTAGTGTGAGTCATGCACCTGTAAGGAATAAGTGGCTTACCATTCTGAGTTCGGACCGGCTCTCCTTGAGACCGGGTCCCTCGAAGGGAGAGTGGAGCAACGGTGGACATGGTGAAGTTTAATTAACTTTTGACTTACAATTTAACTTTTAATTGACTTTAAATCAAAACTTGAGCCGAGAAATAAATTTCAGGAGAGCCACAAAGAAAGGAAAGGAACAGAGAATTGCAAATTGAAGACAACGTGAGAGTCGGAAAGGCGGTGGGAAGGGAAAGATCATTCCAGAAGAAACTGTTCTCTTTTTGCCCCTCCAGAATGCGCTTGTTGCCCATTCGAGAGCCCGTGCCATGTGCATCCCTTCATCACGACTTTCTCTCTCTATCCCACACACTATATTCCCATCTGCTTTCAGAGAAAGTCGTCGATTTACCAAAGCTGGAATTATTTCGATCAACTTGCCGACAATCGATGAGATTCGGTACTTTGGTTTAGATTTTCGACCATTTTAAAGCTATCGAAAGGTGAGGGTTTGGTTGTTTTTGTTCTGAGATTTGACGCTCGGGAACCGTTTTCCTTCGGCTTAGCTTTCTGGAGAAAGCAGAGAAAGCAGCTAAAATATTTGTTAAGCCGGTAATTGATCTTAAAATACTTGGATTTACACAATTTGGTTGCCAAAAAATTAAGAATTTAGTTTGCAGTTTAGGAGAGCTACTCAGATTTTGTGAGTTTCATGGATCCCTTGTCATTCCGTGATAAGTACCCCGCAGAGATAAGGGATTGGTGGGAGAATACGTTGAAAAGTCCTAAGTATGTAGTAGCCCCTATGGTCGATGCCTCGGAATTGGCTTGGAGGATGTTGTCGAGACGGTACTAAAATCAAAAATATTAATATTATTATTTTAATTATTTAATTAAATACAAAATATACAATATTCATTTATAATGCATGTAGCGGCCAGTGGGTAATTGTTGTTAATGATAACTGATAATGATGTAACTTTCAAAAGGTACAAGGCGGATTTGTGTTTCACACCGATGCTTCACAGTCGAATATTTACTGAAGATCCAAAGTATCAATCCGACAACCTGTTTAATTGCGTAGCACCGGAAGATAGACCATTGATTGTTCAAGTAATATATTCGTTTTTACTGTCCGTATACTTTGGATGCACCGTTTTGCTTATTGTTTCTTAATTACGACATTTATAACATGCATCTCTTGATTTCTGATTTCAGTTTTGCGGTAACGATGCTGATGTTTTAGTCAAAGCTGCTGCGCTGGTCAAGCCTTATTGTGATGGAATTGATATCAACTTAGGATGTCCACAGAAGATTGCCAAAAATGGACATTATGGGGCTTTCTTAATGGAAGAATGGGACCGTATAGCTGAAATGGGTAATACTTTTGTTTCTAGTGAAATCTAAACTTGTTAACATGTGTTTTGTAGATTCGTCGTTTTTTCTGTAGTTAAACGTGTGCGAGCAGAAGTAAGAATGCCCATAAGTTGTAAAATAAGAATATTTCCTGACGTAAATAAAACCATAGCTTATGCCAAAATGTTGGAGAAAGCAGGTTGTTACATGCTTACCGTTCACGGAAGAACAAGAGAACAAAAAGGGATGGACACGGGCCTAGCAGATTGGAGTTATATTAAAGCTGTGAGGTAAGTACATACATATATCTCAAATTAATGTTACGCTATTATTTGTTAGGTTTTTGTGTGAACTGATAGGATTATTTGTACTGTTTACAGACTCGCAGTTAATATACCTGTAATGGCGAATGGGAATATTCAATATCTTCCTGATGTTGAAAGATGCATTTCAGAAACGGGCGTGGAAGCAGTTATGACTGCGGAAGGAAACTTACACAATCCCAAACTTTTTTCTGGAGATAACTCTCCAGTTTGGGAAATGGGATTACAGTATCTAGAATTAGTTGAAAAATATCCCTGTCCTTTGGGCTACTCTAGGGGTCATTTATTCAAGATGTATCACCATCTGTAAGAATTATCGATCTTAATAGTATAATAGTACACATTTATCATATGATTTTGAATTAAGTAATTGTGTGTTTATAAAGGTTATCTTTGCCCGAAAATAATGACGTGCGTCAAATTTTGGCCGGTGCTAATGCTATATCAGAACTCCTTGACGTTTCCCTTCAACTTAAATCCCGATACGAATGCTACACAAATGGCGAAAAGACTTGGGTGACCCCCGAGGATAACACAGAACTTCAAAACCTGCCCTTTCCTCCTTTTATCTGCCAACCGTATCAGAGACCTAAGAAAATACTAAGAGAGCTGCCAAGTGGAGATGATTCAGAACAGCCTGAAAAGAAACGAAAGATATCCCTTCCTGAAGCCATTCTAGCGTCACTAGCCCCTGGAACTCAATTATCCTACAATAGAATAAAAAAGATGTCAAAGAAACCTCACAAAAATTGGGCCGTCGAGAAGCAACCCATGAAACTATGTACCTCATGTGTTAACCCCCAAGGATCTAAGTGCGTTTACAAACTATGTAAAAACTGCTGTAAATCCAAGTGTTATTCCGACAATCTCGATTGCGAAGGACACAGACATTTAGTTAAAACACATAGGGAACAGGTTAAGTTAATGAAGATTGCTGCAACTATAGAAAGCACTCGGGATCTCGAACTTGGAGAGAGTGAACCATCAGTTGGTCAAAATTCAAGTGTATAACACTAGATTTTATCTTAAAATATTGTAAGCATAATTTTAAAAAATTGAGATCGGCCTGACCTAAATGTAAAAGAATATGAGACCCAAAGAAAGATCTAACTCATTATAAGGAATATTTTTTTAAGAAAAATTGTTTCAACTAAAAATGCTTTAAGTTTACTTAATATTATTCATAGATTTGTATTAAATTTTATCAAAAATACATATAATAACAATTTTACACTAAAAAAGCATATAGCATCATAGCACGGGTGTCATTGTTGCAAATTATTTCTCATGATTCAACGCAAAACCTTCTAGTTTTGTGTTGTGACGAGTTTCATGTGCTCATTCATAATAAACACAATCCCGGCGTCATTCAAGAATATCAATAAAACTAGAAGACCTTCATTCAACAAAAATTGAAAGGGCGAGGTATTATTATTTTTAGAGAATGTGAAAACATCAATCAGATTTACCTTTTATATAGTAGCTCTTAAATTGTCAATCTTACGGGTTTATTTCATTCTTGTAGGTTGTAGACTTGTAGTCATTTTAATAAATTCAGTTTGTAAATATTTCCCAAAATAAAATAAAATTATTCATTTACATTTTACATATTTCTCCATGACCAATAGACTAGGACTCAAACAATCTCATTTTATGCATGATTTATAAATTTAAAATTAGTATTACATTGCAAGGACTATCTATCTCTATCTCCAGAATTAAAAAACATGCATTTCTTTGATATTTGAAGGAAAGAAAGGGAGGCCAAGAAGGGAATACCATAGAATTGAATAATAATAATATGTTAATACAGTTTATCGTCTAATATTTGGAAAAGAATTAGAAATAGGAGTTATGAATACAGTTCAGGGCTGTAGTTTTTGCTGCACAAATGAAAAAAGTATTTAGGAAACGAAATAAATATGAATTGCTAGAAGGTGATAAGAAAACTGATACTAAAGAACAAGACAAAATTATGAATAATTACACTGGATTTGAAAAGGATCGATGGTACAAGGTGGTCAATGTCGGAGATAATACGGTAAAAGTGAAATCATATGGTTTTAAAACTTTTAAAAACCGTAAAAAATGCGAATTAAAAGCGCAGACATTTATTGATTAACATGGTTATTTACCACTAGGCCACCACAGGCCCGATCGGGCCTTAGAAAACGTCGTCGATAAGCGATAGCAATAGTTGTCTTGAATTAAAAATTCTCAGAAGCGTGTACCAAATCACTATCACCCAGCCAGAGACCTACCTCGCTGTTTTTCTGTAGACTTAATTTGTAAACGTATTGACTGATGATTGAATGTTGAATGTGTTCTGATCACCCCATAAATGAGTGATCACGGTTATCCATCCATTTCTAATAATAACCAACAATCCTCTTTGACCGAACCTAATAATAAATCGAGGTGTTTGTCCTCGAAACGATGTCACTCGTAAGTTGTAAGTATTACACAATAATGTCGAAGATTTGACCTTTTCAAGGCCATAATTCAGGAGGCAAATATTTGACAATTCCAAAACAGCTGTTTTTAAATTACATTTCTAACATTCATAGCCAAAGATATTCTCGAGGCGTTCCTCCTCTCAATTGATATGTCAGACGATATTTTTAAAAAATCTACCGTATTGACGGTTATTAAGGTCAGGGGCCAAAATTTATAAATTTTAAAATGACCACAGAATTTCTCTACGGAAGTAGTTGCAAATCGATGTCACACAATAGTTTCGAAAATTCCACCTTTTTTGACCGTTATTGAGGTCAGGAACCAAAATTTCGAAATTCCAAGATAGCCAAAGTATGTTTCAAAGTACAACGGTGTAAATCGATATGTCGCACGACCGTTTACGTACAATATTCGGTTAGGTCAGGTTAGCCCAGGTCACAGGTCATTTAATTTCGCAACGTCATTAAGCCTACGCCAGTTCAAAATTTTTTAAAGAATTTTTTGCTATTTCAGTTTTTCGATAGGTTGACTCACTAAAAAACGTATAGCTGGAACATCAGTTACAAACAAACAAACAAATGGTCAATTTTATGTATATGGATTATTTAGGTTGCGCACTTGGACGGTAACAAATTGGTATGTGTCGTTGAAGACAGCGAAAAAATAGGCATGCAAAGGTTCCAGGCCCTTGAACAAGGTAAAAAATAAACCATTGTTGATAAGGATAAGAAAGAAATATCGATTTTGCAAATTGAAACTGAAATATATCTAATTAGCCTTGAATACGTAATTAGATAATGGACACTTCCGTTTAGCAGCCAGATATCAAAAGACATCGAATTATGTCGCGGTGTGGGACTTTCTCCGCCATCGATCCTTGCTTATGCAGAAAGTGCGAGGACAATATAACCTTTAAAATTACGCATTTTTATTGTAATGTCATTTGAATGTCGAAGAATATATTTTAATTTCCCAAATCTAAAATACACAGAAACCATCGGCAGCTGAAATATCCACACAAACTTGGAAATCTCATAATGTGCCTGGAATGCAATGTGTCTATTTCATCGAATCTGTTCCTCATCCTGAGAAGTGTCTTAAAAATATGAATACGGAAGCTTCGGGGTGAGTTTTATTTAATAAGATATTACCTCAAAGGCCCTAAAGAAATCTATACCGACGAAATACTTCACGAGATTGGGTCACTTGCCTTTACCGTTTTCTGGACTGTAGATTTCGAAATGCAATGGGGATGCATGAATCCCGTCTGCTCCTCTCTCTCACACTCCTCTGACTCATCTCCCAAACTTTAACATTGCAAGTATAGGGAATCCCATCTGCTCCTCTCTCTCATACTCATCTCCCAGACTTTAACATTGCAAGTATAGGGATCCCGTCTGCTCCTCTCTCTCACACTCATCTCCCACACTTTAACATTGCAAGTATAGGGAATTCCGTCTGCTCCTCTCTCTCACACTCATCTCCCAGACTTTAACATAGATTTAGGGCCTTGATAACACCTATTATATTTTGAAACTTTTTTTCTATCAACTGTGCAATTTCCATATAGAACCGGACAGCAAATCCAAGTAGTCAATAAAACGGACAGTATTATCGGTGATCGCTTTGCACACTGGCGTTTGGAACCAGAGCCATTGGCATAAATGTATTTGGCAGTTCGGAAAAGGTTGCGGATAAAATATGACAGTTTTTCTATTAATTAATTCTTCATACACGTAAACCTTTTAGATCTACAATTTGACGGCTGCTTTCTTATAGATGTTTTTCTATCATTTGTATCCCCACTTATTACTGGTAGCTGGTAGTCATAAATATAAATTATAAGTTGACGAAGACAAAACCTATTGTTTTAATTCGATCTAATTTGTTAAATGTTAAAAAATTAATTGCGTTTATATTTGAATAGTTTATTAAGTAAGGTAAAGGATAGTCGGGTATAAATTCCGTCCACGTAATTAATGGTGCTTATGACAAATTAAGTTTAAATGTAGTGGTTGAGAATTTTATTATTTATTGAAGTGGTTACCATTTGTTTATTATTCCCGTATTACTCTATATAGTCGTGGTGGTGCTAGATGCGTTACACATTAATATTTTATAATCAAAATCGGTAGCTCAAAAAATGTTAATTATTCCGCAAATCAATTAATTAGTGATACCAATAGTTTATAGAGCTGACAAGCCTACTTTTACAAAGAGAATATAAAATAAGATACATCAATTCACTGCCCTAATCAATGTTGACAAATCTGTAAAATTAAGATATGCTGGAATATCTATTTTAGTAATGGAAATCCTATTCCAATTACTAAACGACAAAATGTTAATTATTAAGCATTGTTACAACTTTTTCATACGTACGTTAAATGCCATTATTGCCATAATTATAAATTGAATATGTGATTTTCAGCTATATAAAAATGTAACAAAAAAACGAAACAAATAATAAATCAATCCATTTTATTTAAAACGGTAATAAATATGGCTTTATTACGAGGAGTATAAAATACAGGTATTTCTAAATTATTATCATACAGTTAGGAAAACAAGTTTGCATAGCGCCGTATAAGATCCATTAGAATTCGAAAGGCAATTCAAGAGAATGAGGCCAGCTCAAGCATTGCGCTTTCAAAATAAAATTACATTAATATTATTAACTTCCGACGATTTTCCCTTAAAAATCTTGATTGATATCCATAGATTTCTGATTACTCCTTCCCGAAGTCGATGAAATAACAGATTCTAGAAATACAGAGTCAGAGTTCGAGATTTGTCTTGCAAACGGGAATCGTTTCGGGCCTTCTTTCCATTGCTTTCCTGAAAAATTAACAATATTTAAAAACATTAGAACAATGACAACAGATTTAAAAGCATAAAAACGATTATTTAGTTCATATATCAATACCTACCATTAGTTTTCGATGGAGGAGCTGATTCTGAAACCGCTAGGGAATTTGAGGTACGACTTTGACGTTCCATGTCTTTAAATTGTAGTTTTTTAGTTGACCAAGTCAGTTTATTTTGACTGATGAATTATGAGGACCGATCAAGTTCAAAGGTTCAGAGAGAAAGGATCTTTCTTGTTCAGAGGACTCGTTAGGATTGAGAATTTAACGATCGAAACGAAAGCCTTTTATATACGACAGGATAACATTTAGTTAACAATTTTTAACATGATAACAAGCTAAACAACTAGTGCTCCTTGATAAGAAACGAAAGGTTGTTGATATATATGTGCCGGGTTAAGGGCAAGGGTAGGTAAGCGTGAATCCCAATATGTCAAAATGTCAATCAATCAATTCCACTGAATGAATCATGGATAGATCAATTGTCGTCATTGCACTTAAATATTGTTATATCCCTATTTATATAAGCTTGATGATTATTATGTGGTGGTTCAGATTCTAAGGTACTCTAATCTAGTTTCGATAACACATCTGTAAGAGACAATAAAATACATAAATATTTGTATTGTTTTCGATTTTTCTGTAAAGTTATTCCTATTTTTGCTTGGTTGGCAGTTTTTTTCATCGCAAAAGGCTGATTATTCCACAGAAATGATAAAGGTAAGGATTAATAAATTATATGCTATGTAGCAGGGCGTTCAGGCCGGTAAAGCTGTAAATAACTAAAACTGTCCCCAAACTGTTTGATAAACGATTAGAAAATATGATGAAACAGTGCTTCAAGTTTTTGACAGCTATTTGTAATGGATTACTTTCCTTCATCGAAGGGTTATCTGAATTTGGGTTTTTTTTGTTAATCTGTCATTGTTTAGTATGTATAGAACTCGAGTAAATACTTCAATATTTCTTGGCTTCTATTAATCATTCCCTTCGCTTTTTATGGATTCCATCTAAATGGTTCGACAAATTTCAACACTTTTCAAGCGAATTAAAAAATTATTCCCCGGTCTAGAGGGGAGGGGGCTGTAATTTTGGCCTTTTTTCAAATGCATGCAAATTAAATGAAAATACAAAAGGAGTAATTTGAATTGAATAAATAAAGCGTGAACAACTGAATCTACTAAAATTGAAATGTTGCTGTTTTCTTTAATTGTGCATCTTACGCTTACCTTCATCATAATAATTAAATAAGAAGAATTTTTCGAGGGTATGTGTGTGTTAAGAGGTATTTGTAGGATTTTAAACCCTGCCAGAGCTGGATTGTTTTTCTCTGGGGAGTCTATTTCAGGATTTACGGTATGTACCATCCAAACATTGTATCATTGACTTATGCATGCATTTTCTGCTGGATTATTTTGTACCATATTCCAAACAGATGTAAACACTGTCAGTGTTAGAATAGAAGCTTTTTAGTCTACGGACTACGACACTAAAGTTTCTATTCATGTATATCTGCATAACTTCAAGATGAAGAAAATTGCATGCACACTATGTAAATCCGTATTGCATATTTAAAAAAAATGAGGCAATACAAGAACATTCACCTGCATCTAATAAAATAGACTTTACGGACGTTTTTAGTCCAAGTAAGTTAGTTCTCTTGATCTAATCGTTAATGATCGCTACTTTTCGTAATTAGAAGCCTTGATTTTCCAACAACGCTATGGCATCCGCTTTAGAGGACGCTTTAGCACTCGCCGTGTCGAAGGACCCCGTCCCTTCAAATTCTAAAAACTCCGTGATAAGTTCAAGTGTCAAGCTAACAATAACCGACGCTTGTTTGGCATTTGGCGACGTGGAGGATATATTTCAAGATGAAGTTATCCAAAGTGACGGAGGTACAATTTCTTACACGATCAATGTCCGTCGGAAATTTATGAAAGGTTCGTTAGCAATCCCGTTATATTTCCGTAACTAAATGGGTACGCTACTAATAATTATGTGTCCATAAACTCAGGGGAAAAAATAATATGCGATTTTACAAAGATGAGCATTTTTTATGAACAAAAAGAGTCACATTTCTTGTTAAAATTGATAAACCATCATCAATATCGATATCGATAAAAAATTCACTTTCGTACTCAGAAAATCAGTAAAGTTATGTTTCATGAGCTTATATAATGCATTACTTCAAATAAATTCTAGAACTATGGACTTGAAACGGGACTCGTCCATTTTTGCCCTGTCATGTAAAACTGTTAAAATTATCAGACACGATTTTCATTTAAAATGCAATTAAATGTTTAGATTCATACAGAGAATTAATTGCAAATGTATTACAATTTACAACATTACAAACCCTGTAATAAATATTTCTGCCTGAAAAATCCAAACGTGCCACAGATCAGTAACAGAATGATGAAATCCGCTTTAGACAATTCGTGGCATATATGAAGTTGTCCAGCCGGTTTCATCGACAGACTCATCATTCATTATTTGAAGTAGAGACATTTTCTGACGTTCATTGAACATGATTACCGATGAATGAAGATTGGACAAGCACCTGATTTAAAGTCCATCAAATCTATATATATATATCCTGTTATCTCTGTACAAAAGTATACATATACATACCCATGTTTTACAAGTCTCGAGTACAAAATCAACTCCAAAGTCGAAATCCCGCATTTACAATTTAGAAGCTACGTGAACACGACTGAGAGTTAAATGGTTACCGACTTTGCATTGATTGTTGATTGATTTTATTCAGGTGACTACATTATGCATATCGTGGAGACGAAACCAAAGGAGAGGTTCGGTGCTGAATATGCTGCCATCCTATGTAGAGAAGATGTCGACCCTCTTAAGATTCATGATTTGCTGAAAGACTCTAATTTTGGATATGATTTCAGATGCAAAAACTTCATAAGTCGGTATTATAGCGTTTTTGTTTTTGGGTTTATTGTAGATGTTCTTGTTTTTTAAAGTTACTAAGAAAATCGACTCAACCGACCCATTTTAACTTAAAATCTTACAGAACAAGATCCATAGTTCTCTAAAATAATAGATTAGCGTAAATGAATATTTAATCCCCCTACCTAAATAACTCCCCTTCCCAAGAGTTTTGTATTGTTTTATTGGGTAGAAAGTGGCATTTTATGCAAGATTTTAGAAATTGCCATTTCACAATAATTGCCATTTATTAACATATTTCGATGAATACCCCCTCAACGTTCCCTTGTTCTGTCCCTAAATCCAGGTATGACTGGAAGCATTTTAGAAACTGGAAATCGTTTAAATGCGAAGAGGAAGATTCCGATGAATATGATTCAGAATCTTCAACCGATGAAGAATTTGACAATGATTCTGATTGCGATGTATCGCTATGGGACGAAATCTTCAATAGAGATTCTGTACTTGCAGTACTTGCAAGCGAAGCATACGAACTGTTCTTAGCCCAGCTTACAGCTCCACTTCCACCTCCACTCCCAAAAGTAAAGAAAGTGAAGCCATTAGCAATCAAACCCGCAGCGGAACTGACAACCGATGAAATAAAGCTTCAGTTTAAGGACATCCTACTCGAGTATTTCCAGAACGATACCGCGACAGTAAGACACTCCACCTTCTTCATTAACTCCGACAAAATGCTGGAGATATCTAATGGCGACTTTTCAATCGAGAAAGAAAACGACTGGATTTATTTAATTTATGACAAAACTATAGTCGACAACAAGAAAAGTCTCTTAGGGTTTTTCCTCAAAGAAACGGAAGATCCAGGAAATTATCCAGGACCCCGTCTGATCAGTGGAGATTGGCATTATGGAGCTATTCTCCATGATACGAAAACTAAACAAGGCTTTGCTTTCGTCTTTGGAGACGCATATGAAAATCACGACTTGTCATTTGGTGTAAACGTCGAGGAGACCGATTACACGTACGATATACGAGATTTTCTGCGATCAGGACCACCTCTACTTGGAGCTAATGTCTACGCTTACGAAGGTCATGTTGAACGAGAACTACGGGAGGAACGAAGGAGGTCAAACATCATGGAGCAGTACATCCGACAGGCCACTGCAACTAACGTTATCGTTTTAAAGGGCGAAGTATGGAGGCACAGTGCTTTTAATCGGATTCGGAATGACGACGGTTGGGAAACTGATCGTACTGTTATGGGCCCAACCTGTAGCTTGTGCGACAAAGTCATTTCTAGCGACGTCTTCTCATTTGTCTACAAAGACATCCGGTACACTGTCCTTTTTGAGAAGATGATCATGGCATTCAAACAAGGGAAATACGGCTTTGAGATGTGTCTTCATCAAGGAGGGGAATTACAGTGTTGCTATTGCTTCAGATATTTCCACCGTCGAAACTGCACCTTGTCCATGTCGGATAGCGCTTATATGTCATTTAAAATCTCTAAGACTTGGACCTGCCCTTCGTGCATTCCATCCGAGTTCTGTTATAGCGCTATTAAAAGGAAACGGGAGGATTCTGATAAAAATTCTGTTTCGGAGTAAGGTTAATCAAGTTCGAACGTTGGGTAGATTAAATAGATTTGAACTTTTAAGTCAAGGATTTTAATGGAATTTTTGATTTCTTGCAGAAACAAGAAAAGTAAAACTTATAAGGACGATTAATCGCCTGGTACGATAGCGATTTAAAAGAGCTGTTGTTGGTTCATATAGTCCAAACCAAACTACAAAATTAATAGGAGTCATCAACAAGTAATCTACAGACAAAGATATCTTCTTCATTATTAATTTTATATTTTGTTCATTAAAAATTGTCTGGTCTGTAGTAAAGAAAATTGGGCTGTAACAACCTATGTGAAACAAGTTTTGCTTGATAATGATAATATCCGTGTCTGCTTAAAGGCTGAGATCTTCCAGTTTTATGTAAATTTGTAATTACCTTTATTGACTTGGTGTAAATGAGTAATTGGATAATAGGATAATGGAGGGTTGCATGCAAAATACATGTTCAACATGATAATGCTGATTGTAATGATTCTTGGTGTTACAATATACGGGTGAACAGGATCCTTGATATCCCAGTCAATTAAAATGTGTTCAAATGTCTGGAATCCATCCTGAAAGGGTTATTTCTTAATTGCTAATGAGTATCGTCTAATGAGAAATGATAATGAAAGAATTATGTATATAAGTACTCTTGAGTAAGAGCGTAAGAGTAATTATTTGTAAGACCGTTTTTGGGGTTCATTACCTTCTTCAATTTTACACTCTCCGGCGGTTTTAAAGTTGGAAATAATAATATTTCAATGCAATGTAGCAAAAAGTTTTAAAGAATTTGTAGGTGCAACGTGCACAAGGGACAATATTGTAAAATTGATGATAATGTAATATTTGTGTACAACTTTTTCTTTGGCATGTCGTCTTGATTGTATCGTGTGTCTTTGATGATCGTAAAAGTTACAACGTGTAAAATTCTGCTTAATAGGCTTTATAGAGTATTGGTGAATAGGAATGTTTTTTACACGATTCCATTATTGTAGAGTCTAAGATGGTTACCCAGTTCATTACCGTGTTGAACGTACCTTGAAGTGCCATCGTGACATTCTGTAGAAGTAAGCAAACATGAAAATGATGAGCTTGAAATTAATAAAAAAGCAAGAGATGTACAAGTTGTAATTTTCTAAAGATTACGGTTTTCGTACACGTGCATATAGTTTTGGCACTCCGTGTCCGCCGTGCATCTTATCTTTTTTCGGTACATTATCAAACATTATATCATAAATCCTGGAATCGGAGACCCCATTGGTATTTATTTGTCCAAACTCACAAGATTTCAATTTGGGGATGAAATTGTATTCCAAAAAGATATATTTTTAACCAGATAAAATCAGAATCATTATATAAGAAGAGTTTAAATAATTTTATTTTGGCTTAGTTTCTTAATAAAATTTAATTTATAGCGGACAAAATTACAATATGATGTGTTGAGATAATATTGTCGAATATGTGTTGTATGCATTATGAAAGATTAAATAGATTTTGACTTCAGAATTTATGGTATGCCTATGTTTGACTGTCGACTGAAACTTTGCTTTCGCAATTTACAATCCCGTAAAGAGTAACTAATTGTTCAGGTCTTGGAAATGATTTTGAAATGTTATTCCAAAGATTTTTCGAATACAGTGGGCAACGGGTTACTTTAATAGGCTTTAATAAGGCTAGACTGGAGTTTTGTCTAGATAAGTGGAGACTGCTTGGTGCTTGGGTTCGTTTAGTTAGGTTCAGTAATTCTTCACTTAAAATTGTAAACTACAAGAACACGACGTGTGTGGTTTGGTTTGATCCTTGACCTTTCTAGTTCTAGTTCGTGAAATCCACCATCTATATGATATCTGAAATCTGAATGAGTTGAACTTTTATTATGCTGCATGAACAGTATTTTAACAGGGTTTCAAGGAATGTAATGAATTTAATAGACGAAGAGGAAACGTAAATACTCAAAGATGTCCAACGGAGAGTTACAAAATCATAAACTAATATATTAGTATATAGTATCTAGATGTGGTAGTTATTTCGGGGAGGGATAAGTATTTCAAATAAAAATCAGTTGATTTTACAACATACATAAAATCAACTTTATTCAATATTTCAAACAATCGAAACTATCAGGAAATTGCAAGGCTCTTACTTAAAGTTTAAGGTTACCGTATAAACTGAAATAAACCCCCACTGAAATAAAAGTTACCCCTCTTCAAAACTTCCTATGTTAAACATAAACTGTAAAGATTTTGTCATTAAAAACAATGGCACCCCTATGATTTATAACAGACAGCATGTACTGTAACAGAAATTCGAACTTGATTAAATATAACGAATAAGTTCGTTATCCCAGAATACCAAAATTACATTCCATTCAAACCCTCTCGCATAATAGTCTACCAAAATACGGGAACCAATCAATATCACCACCCGCACATCCACCCTCACAATCACAAGTGCATTTTTTCCCACGGGCCTTTTCACTTGTGCATGTCTCCAATAAATGACTTTCATCTCTAAAATCCAACATTATCTCGCATTTCTCTTGTCCGTAAAAAAAGCCATCTAACCAACCCTCGGGTTTCTTGAGAGAAATTTCACGCAAATTCATAAATAATAAAACTTCAGCTGACACACTGGGAGAGGATACTTGTTAATTCAACAACTCCTTCGAAATCATATACCCTTTGGCTTATTATCTCATATAATGTCATGTAACACAGCGTGGCATATTAATAATTTGAAATTCATGAACTTCGTGGTTGCGTGTAATAAAGGGTTTTGTTTTTGCACAACGGATTTATTCATTCCTCCATCGCTGTAAAATTTAACAAGCCTGAGTCAGTATCAACGCTCTTATATAATAGGGAGGCCAACAAAGACTCAGCTTTGAGGTTTGGGTTTGCGGGATTTATTTCACAGACAGCCGATGGGGATTTGATACCTTCTCTCGTAAGAATCCAACGTGACTCTCTCGTTTAGTCTGCAATTACAGCTGAATATAAAACATAATTGTCGTTAATACCAGAGACAATGGCCTAGGTGTTTTTTAGCATTTTGATAACCACTTTTACCAAAGCCGATAGGGACAGAGTTCATATGAAGCTACATGATGCTTGTTTAACATATTCAATATATGCAGAATGCTGACAGAACTAAGGACTTGAAAGAGATCTAATCGGCTTAACCATAACCATCCTCATAAATACCGGATTTACTGAAATAAGTCACCCCGGAATAACTCCCCCCGCTTATTCTGTAAGGTTAATCCACGCAGATGACTCCTTATGGGGACTTATTTCAGGAAATATGGTAGTTATTAGTACTTGTCGTGCCGTTCGTCTTCGTGGAAGTTTATACATAAAATTTGAGATTGGATTAAAATTTAATGAATGCAAGAGGAGTGACTGACGGATATACTCCTTCCTTGTACTTTATCTTTGATAGCGGAATAAAACCAAAACCAATAATGATCCATGTGACGTTGATGAATCGGGCTTGAAATAATACTTTATATCATAAGAACAGAGGAAAAAATTCGTATCCTCTCAGACCATGTAAATCGAATTTATGAGTTGGGTTGAAACATTTGAAGGCTTGAATTATAATGGATATAATACGGATTTACGAATGTCGAAGTTTGGACAAAGACTTCTATACTGAGGATTCAGAGGATTCACTATAAAAAGAGGCAGTTGGATTTAGAATTGGAGAGGTTGGAGCTATCAATGAGATGGGACTTCGGCTTGAAGTTTGAAGACGTAAATGTAATCAGTAAAGTCGGGTTGGCCTGAGGAGATTCATAAACTCGTACAGAATAACATAACATAATTCTTGACTTTTGAGGGGTTTCGCAGTTTCCTTCTCTTCTGTGGTTACTTTTTACGAGATTATTTTACTATTTCAAGACCGTTTTTGTCCGGTAACTTAGGATTGAGTGTATAGGAAGTTGATGGAATTAAGCCTTTCAACCCTCCTGTTAAAGCTGTGAAATTTTAGGCGACGATAAGTAGTCAGCTCATATTAAGATGAGTTTCTACAGACAGGAACCATTTCTTGTTATTTATTTGCCATCTGAATATACTGGAGATGGGAGTGAATTTGATCCCTGAAAGTCAACTCTAATTTTAGAAAAAGCTGTGAGGAAACTCTTAATTTTATGGTCATGGTGAAAGTGTGAAGTGATTTTGGCGTCTGGTGATATAGGGTGTGAATTGACTTGTGAAACTGGTTCAATTGGAATCGAAGGGGGCATTTTGAGACTGTGAAAGTATCCAAGCTTTGGATTTGACGGAATCGTATCTGGAGTTTGTGGACTTGCAATTTTTGTTTAGACATTGTTAGGCTAGAAGACGATAAATCCTAACATCCTTGGCTTGATCTAACATAAATTCCGAAACGTTGTTGTGAATAGCAAAATGAAGTGTCAACCTGTCAACAGTTGTAAATCATAAGTTTTGAATTATGAATAAAATAACGTGATCCAAACATTGTACTGGAGAACTTCGTGATCCACTTGTGTTTACACAGTTGGATGCATTCCTTTCATACAGAACCTTTTTTATGCATAAATAAGCATTTTAAAGCCTTTTTTGCATAAGCACTTTGAAGTCATTAACTCATCCTCATCTAAATTGCCCAAGCAGACATTTCTTATTAGACATTCATGGATTTTTATTTCTTGCTTCAAATCATCTAATCACTGTAAAAAAGGCTAGCTAATCTGTATTAATGGTAGGTAATTCTCTGCACAAAAGCAAAATAAACGGTGCAAAATGTATTTTATGCTTCTTCTTTAATTACAAAAGTCCCTTGGCATAGAACCCTGAAAAAAACGAGGTGGACAGTTTTTTTTTTACACAGGAACATTAGGACCATCAGATAATGTCGCACCCAGAAACCTTTAACATGCGCGAATCAAGGCTTATGTACACAAATCCCCATGTACAACAGACCTAACTACCTTCTCCTAGTGTATTGCATTACGCGATACAGGCTTGTAATTTAGAGACCCATTAGAGATCTCCCCTGGGAGAGAGAGTAAAAGCCATCCTAGAACTTTATTCTTATATATCGCCCATCTCCACGACCCGACTGTCTGCTAAATTCATTTCCTTCCGGATGGGCACTGAGAATGAGAAGGGATGATTAGTGAGAAAATCGATGGGATCCTCATTTCCTCATCTTCCCTAAAACAGAAGACTCATTTGCAGTAGACTTTAGTCACTAGGAATAGAATTCAGTGACAAACGACTTTGCAAAAATTACTTTAACTCCCAAGGTGGACAGATATAACATGGCAAAAAAATTTGCACGGGGGTTATTCCCTGTAGTACGAGGAGTCATGAGTTGCTGAGTCAATCCATTCTCTATAATATAGCAAGTACAATCCAAATTCCATTGGTAGCCATTTTGAAAGTGAAAGATATTTACATACAAACTTCGTATAGAAGATACGAGAGTTTCTTACTCTAAAGGACTTTTGCTTGGTTGCAAAGGATGATAAATGAGGATTATTCTGTGACTCAGAGACTGTTATCAACACCCACGGAAGCCATGGATAAGGCCAGGATTGAGAATGAAGTTGGGGTCAAGGGGGTTAGGCAGGAAGAGGGGGATTTGAGACTCCACGATGCCGTGTGTGACCCCGATGAAATCGAGGAGATCGAGAGGTTGGTTTCCGAGGAACCCAGTTTGGTTTTCGAACGGGACAAGGAGTTCGGAACTCCTTTGCATTCTGTGGCACTTGCGGGTAAGGGACGAGGGAGAAAGTTCGACAGAATTTCAAAGTGAAAGTCGAAAACAATTTCGAGATTTTTATTTTAGATTCGGTGAAATTGGACATTTTTCAATTTTCTTGTAAAATTATTTTCTACGAATATTTTTTTTTTTCAGGTGATGAGCAAGCGACGGAAATTGCGAAAATTCTTGTGGGTGCAACTGAATCGGAAGATGATCAAACTCTATTGAGTATTGAAAGGCCTGAGATTTTAAATCTCCAGGATTCTCATAATTTCACAGCCCTTCATTACGCTGCTCGGGGTCGACAACCGGAATTGGTTGAAGCGTTATTGAGGTGGGGTTCGAATCCAGGGATTCAGGATGGGAAAGGAAACACCCCGTTGCATCTGGCTGCTGAGGGTCCGTTTAAAAAATTTAAATTTTAAAGGCCTTTCGATGCGTTTTTTTTTCAAAATTTTTAAGATATCGGATTAAATTTGACAACTATAAATTATAGGAAACACTGATAAAGCCATTGAATGTGCAAAACTTTTGCTAAAGAAAGACAAGAAGCAAGCCCAAATAAATGGTTTAAATAGTAACGATGAAACGCCTCTCCATCGGGCTATAAGTAAACGGGCTGTGAGAATGGTGAACTTTCTCCTCCAGCAAGAATTCAAGTCCGACCTTTCTGTTAAAAATGAACTTGGGAGGACTGCCGTTCACTTTGCTTGCTCTGAATCTGGTGAGTTTCCAAACTCAATTTTACTATTGAAAAATTCCTAATCAAAATAAGTTCCCATAAATAGTATTAATTCCAAAATAATGCTAAAAATGACAAAAATCATAAAATAAATTATGTCGGAGCACCTAAAATTCAATGTCATTTTGATCCGAAATCAGAATTTTCCATTCATCAAGCTAATAAACTCTTTAGTTGGGATAGAATTGATGAAAAGAATAACTATCCTCTCTGCAAAATAACCCTTTCCCCCTTTCCCTTTTCAAAGAGTTTTAATAATTTGCTGTAAATTTACAAATCATCGCTATATTTTTTAATTCTGTTAAAGGAGAAAGTGACAACTCCTGCGAAGTTGTTAAAGCAATTCTAAAACGGTGCACAAAAGCGCAGTTGAATCAAACTGATAATCGGGGCCGCTCAGCGTTGCACCTCACAGCCATAAAGCGTCTCCCAAGAATAGCAACTATTCTTGTACAAGATGAACGAGTGGATGTGTTGAAAACGGATGATATTGGCCGAACTGCTTTGCATTATGCAGCTGAAGATGGTAACAGGGTTTTAAAATCCTAGCTCAAAAAATTATTTTAAAAAAATTTGAATTTAAAAATAATTAAATTGGACATTAAAAGGCTGCTACACGAAGGGCTACCAATGCGTCGAGGCCCTTATCGACCGTGAATTTCCCAAATTCAAAGATCAAGTGAACTATCTCTACAAAATGGAAGATCAGGCAAAAAATACACCTTTCATGTACGCCTGTATTAATTGCCCGGTGGACACAATGAAGAAATATATGGCCTTAGCTCCGCATCCAAACTATTGGTACCTTACAAGATTATTTTCTACCATAGATAAGCCATACGGTTAACATGAAGTAAATATTAATTGGCAATAAATTAGGTTGTCTAACACATATATGACACTCATCTACAAGAATGCACCTTTGCCCATTAAAGCTCTGATGGATAAAGGCTTTTCAGAGGATGACAAAAGTACGACCGAGTCGGAGGACGCAATCAGTTCTGACTTCGGGTACAAACTATTTTCACTTAAAAAATTGAATGCTATTTTTTGTTATGTTTGATTTGTTTTTGTTAATTTGTGTAATCCAATATTTTTAATCAGGTTAATAACTGGTTACACTGATCCTGTGGATGTATTACCTCAGCAGGAGACAAAGTATTTAAAGGAAGCGTTGTGGTGGGAGTACGATGCTCAACGGGAAATCTTATTGCACCCTCTGGTTCAGTTTTTCATTGCGAAAAAGTGGCAGAAACTCAAGTGGATAATTACGTCCTGGATCTTGTGGCAGGTAAATTTAATCAAAGTTTATTCACTCATAAAATAAACAAAATCCCAAGCCTCAAAACAATTTTGAAGAATGATCCCCTTCAGAAATATCCCATAAGTCAAAATCCAAAAGATATACAATATGGATATGTACATCATTTTTAATCTTCAAAAACTTCTAAGAAGCTAAGTTTCTAAATCAAAATAAGAATCCCCCCGGAATAAGTCCCCAACCTAAAATTCATCATCATTGGCATGGGTGTTTGAAACAGTATGGGAGGATAATGACAATTAACGATAAAATCAACTTTTCCTGATTTGAACAAGGATTGATCAAATCAAAAGATTGCAAATTCAAACAGCATCATTAATTTTTCTCATTGCATTTTTCTTATGTGGCACAGCTCATTTGGTTGGCAGCTTACACCTCCCTTGTGCTATCCTTCTATAGTGCGAATGTGGAATCGAAGGCAACGGCAGTATTAGGTTCTGGTGTGATGTTGATTTATCTTCTGGGATCTGTCGTGAATGAATCCTTCGAAATTTACACGATCGGCTCTGCCTACATTCTCAGTTTGACTAACTTGATGCAGCTTCTTCAGAATGTTTTGGGATTCATTGCTGTGTTTCCCGTGTTTACGGGCTATGATCAACCTGAAGAATGGATGAAATACACTACTGCTGTACGACTGAGATTTTATTGAAATTGACTTTTTTACCAAATGATTTTGTATGCATTTAGCTTCATTTCCGATGTAATTTATCATAGGTGGGTATTTTGCTGGCATACATAATGAGTATGAGGGACATTGGGAAACTTCATAGCAAAATCGGTCTCATTGTCGAAGTATTAAAGCAGGTATTTTGATACACTTCTTTACATTTGTAAAACAAAGTAGACTTATATTATTTCGAAATTCATATATTTTATGCATTTAAATGTCGTTAAGGTATTGATCCAAATTATGGAAGTCCTTCTGTGCTGTGCTCCATTGTGGATTGGATTCACCCTGGCCTTCATTATCATATTTGATGACGTAGGTTTCAAGATTTTCGTTACTGATTTTGTCAGAATCTTTATGTTTTCTAACTTAAATTCGGTGGAATGGGCAGGAGGAATCATTAAATAGCCGATTTCCAGGACCGATTGTGAAAGTCTTGGTGATGATGACTGGGGAATTCGAATACAATGACACTTTTAGTGATGATCCGGAAAAAGCCTCAAAATCCCCGGCGTCGGCTTACATAAGGGTTATTCGGCTGATGTTCTTCTTGGCATTCCTCATCTCCGTTCCTGTTGGCTTCTTTAATCTGCTTACTGGTTTCGCACTTGACAAAGTCATGGTCTGTGGAGCTTTTATTAAAATGTCACAATTATGATTGTTCCCAAGGGTGTTGACAACCTTATAATATTATTTATCGCTTTTAGGAACTTCGTGAACGGGCCAAGGTCGCTAGAATCGCCAAGCAGCTCGAACACATTTATTTCATAGAATCCATCCTACTCAGTTTCCGGCCACTCCGAAAAATATTTTCCCATTCTGCCGTTGTTTCATTTCTGAGAAGATTGAACGTAACATCCGCTTGGTAAGTCATTTTACTTACGATTAATTATGTATTAAATTTTGACATCCGTTTTTTTGGAAATAATGCAAAATTCCATGAATTTAGGATCGACGGGGAGCTCAAATTCGAGACCTCGTTAAAAGAAAACATCCGAAAAGCGGAGAGAAACCTGAGAAAAGGTGGACTTCGTGGTAAAATTGGTTGTGGAAACCTGTCACTCTGTGAACCAGAGCTGGGAGTTGAAGTTCGGGAGGCTATTTATGCCTTGGCATCTCCGCCTTCAAAAGATCGTCAGAATTCAGACGATAAAGTTAATTAGAAGTACCACGCAGATTTTATTTTGATTTAAACTGGAGGGGCATTGAAGAAAAAAAACATCGATAGAGATAACATAATTTTATTGATATAACAAAGCCGAGTGTTAACGAAATATAATTTAAGACTTGTATTTAACTGTTTTCTCCTATGAGCAAATCGCTTAGCTGAATTTTCTGAAAGAAGCAACTAATTCGTAATAATATATCATAGATCTATGAGTTGCACGCTATCTAAACTGAATCTTCTCTTATACTTAATATAAAAATATATCCTCTATTTGATCTATATTTGTTAATAAACCCCTGACCCCCCGTGCAATCTGTCATCAACGAGAAAACTTATTTTGTAAGCTTCTAATTATGAATATTCAAGTTAAAAACCCAATGAAAATGGAAAATATTAATAAAGTGTGTGACAACTATAGATGCATTATTGAATATTTTTGCATTTGATTAATTTTGACGATGCATTACATTTGACCCATTGACAACAAGGATGTGTGATGTGTGGATTTTTTGTTTTGAATTAAATCATGAAATGCATACTCGATCATTTAAAAATCTTCCTGTTGTGCTCTGACCAAACTATCTTCATGTTAAATGTTAGTTCGTATAACCGTTAATCTCCGTTTTTAAGCCTCCCCCCCCGAATATAAGGCCATTATTTGGCAGGTTTAAAAAAAATGAAACGCAACATGGATAAGCATATAGTATTTGTATTTACAATCATTTAGTTTTCATACTTCAAATGTCAAGACATTTGCTATGGCATATTTCAAAATCTTACTTACGGTTTACAATATTGTGATCTTATGGTATATCTATAAGATGTAGAGAAAGCAATTACTTAGGGTAACGGGTGGGAGGTTATTTCGGAAGATATTTTTTAAAACCTTCTAAAAGGAGGAGGCAATTTATCCAAGAGGGGACAACATAAATAAGTACTCACGGTGATTCATTTTAGGTATTAATCATATTTAACTCATATACCAAGAAGCTAAAAAGAGTAAAGTATACGTATCCGGGCACAAAAAACACCCTAATCTGCAATTGGTTCTAGTTCCCTAGTCCATCCTATTTACTTTCCTATATGAGGAAACCGGTAGGTTTTCAATTCGGTTCAAATGGGAAGAATATTCCATAATATTGCTAGATAAAAATTTGTTTCAATAAATTAATAACAAATAAATGAAACCAAAAATTTCCCGTTTAATAAAAGGGGCATTTGTTAACGAAAGTAAATATGAGTTATTAGAGGATAATTTATATGATAGCGTGTTTAAAGATACAATGAGTAATCTTAACAATCTTATTGGTTTAGAAGATCAAGGATGGTTTAAAATAACAAACATCTCCAATAATTTAGTAAGTAATAGAATAAAATATATTTACGATTCAAATCGTAATGAATTTATTATCGAATAATTTGAATGAAACAATTTACCCTTGTGAAACTGTAATATTTCTGTCCCTTCTTAAGGTAATAGAGTTAAATGGAAGTACGTTAATCTGTAGCCCGGATAATGCAGAAAAGTCTGAAATTCAGACCTTTAAAGCATCGGTTCTTCGTAAGTTCCCCAAAAAATTTAATGGGGTTTATGATTTAATTACAAGTTTATGATCTTGTGAAAATTTAAAAAAGCATAATGTTTATCTAACTATTTTGAAAATATAGCGGACGGAAATTTTTCCATATCTTCCAGACAGCAAGCCTCCCCCACCGCTTTGCAAGTATGGGACTACCTACCCCATAGGAAACTACTCGTTCAGAGGGTATTAATCGCTATTAAAATTGTATTTTATTAAAAAAACATTTGTAAATGGTTTATATTTTCAACAACTATACTATTGCAGAAGCAATCGGTAGGAAAGCGAAATAATCAATCGTGGATATCAGGACATGTTCCAGGATTTCAATCCAGTTATTTTTTAATTTCGGCCCCGGACTGTGATAAGTGTATTAAAAGCATGGGGTGAGTCATTCCTGGTGTCAACAAATAAATTGTCATATTAATAAAAATACAAGGCATATATTAATAAATTTTATTTTAATTTCAGGGGAGGACAACAAATTATAATTGTAGATAAATCGGATGCCGTAGTGGCTGATCCTCTTGCACATTGGAAATTAGTTCCATTGGGACCGGTCGTGCCTTCGGTCCCTGCCATGCCTAATTTGACACAGGCTCCTTTGATACCCGAAGTGCCTTCGTTACCTGTGTTACCCCCACTGCTGAACCCTTTAATACCGGAAGTTGTCCTATTACAGCCGAGCACTGTAGTACCTTCTGTTTCGGTTGTAACTTCGTTGCCAGTGAGCCACGTTATTTCAATGGTGCCTGTCATCTCTAATGTCACAATTGTGTCAGAGCCGACAACTTTAACAACTGTTACTGGAGCACATCAGGTTCCTTTACCGTCGTCTGTGGTACCAATGGTTCCATTGCCGTCTTCTGTGGTACCACAGGTTCTATCCACATCTTCTGTGGTACCACAGGTTCCATCACCGTCTTCTGCAGTACCACAGGCTCCATTACCGTCTTCTGGGGTGCCACAGGTTCCATCACGGCCGATGATACCCCAGGTTCCTCCGAGGTCATTGGGATCAAGAGCGCCGAAGGCTTCATTGCCATCTTCTGTGGTACCACAGGCTCCTGTGCCGGTACCACAGGTTCCATCGCCGCCTTTAGTATCACAACTTCCATCATCGACTTCTGCGGTATCCCAGGTTCCTCCGATGTCGTTGGCATCAATAGTACCTGCGGTTCATTCGATGTTTGTGGCACCCGTTGTCCCATCAGTATCCTCACCCCCTGTGGTTCCCACGGTCCCGGCTCCTTCCGTTACTTCACCAACATCGGGACATGACGACCCTGTGGTTCCAATGGAGGAGTAATTCAGCATTATTATTAAATACATTTCTCTCTGTCATATAATGCCTTTCTTGACATTAGTTTGTATCTATCTATAAGACATTTTTTATGACCAAAGATCCCAGATTGTATATGATTAAATTATTCACGGATGAAAATGTTAATTCTTTTTAATAGTTGAATTTATTTGTATTTATTTTATTTGAAAATGCCAACGTTTATTCGTGCAACAGTTATCTATAAATGCACCTATTCATTTTCAGCATTTTAGACATGAAGCAAGCAAGCGGCTGGACAGCTAAAGTTTATTTTCGGAAACTGTCTCGTTTGTCGGACATTAATTAAAATATAAAAACAGTACACCAATTATTGATTTGCTGTTTGAATATTTTTTGATAAACTGTAATTAATAAAAACCTCACACACAAGGTGACAACTTTTATTTACTTGAACATAAAAAACAGACCAAAAGGAGCAAACGTCATATTTCGTCCACTTTTATCTAATGACATTTTATGGCTATCAATATTTTCCTTGTTAGCCTTGAACAAATATACTGTGACTCCAGATTGACATGAGAATGACATAGGACCTTGCCCCAACACATTACGTGTTTTTTCAATGAAAATTGAAATGTAAAATAATTTTGTCTTTGGAACCAATGAAAAATTGCCGAACGATTGACATTAAATGTAAAAAAAAAATAAAAAAATTTT
The DNA here is from genome assembly GCA_906901685.1 of Desoria tigrina. Classification (NCBI taxonomy): domain Eukaryota; kingdom Metazoa; phylum Arthropoda; class Collembola; order Entomobryomorpha; family Isotomidae; genus Desoria; species Desoria tigrina. Next base: position 963,900 of record CAJQTU010000008.1, read on the forward strand.
CCACTCATAAATTCATAATTTGTTTATAAACCATGTACATGTAAAATCACAAAATTGATGATTTACACCTTCATTTCCTGATGCTTCACTCATACGTGTAAAATGTAACTTGTTTAAAGCCAAATTCAACAGCTCTTTGTTCAGGTCGATCTTTGTTCATGACTTTCTCCTATCCTCAAAACCCATCCCATGGCAGCATACTCAAAGGAATAAGAGTTCCTGTACTGAAACTAACACAACCCTCGCTCCATAAACTGAAACAATTGAGCAATAATCACAATAAAGCTATAAAGTCATAAAACATGGTGGTTTTACAACATTGAAAACTTGATACTTGAAAATGAATTAGTTTGATTAGATAATTCATCCACCCCATTCCAATTCCTCTCCCCCAAAAATTCCATCCACTACCAAGGGGGTGAAATGCCTTTATGTAAACACCTTGTCTGTCTGTCTTTCTGTCCGTCCGCTGACGCTCTAACTTCCGAACGGTTAACGTTTATTCTGTAAACCGTTTTCGGATTTGAAACCTACATTCAAGCCAAATAGAATGAAACGGTCGTTCACACCTCCTTATCATGAAAAAAAATTAACCAAAAAATTCCTATACTTAACGACTTATAACGTGTATACATATTCGAAAAATGTATCGTTTTAATTTCACCACTCCTTTACACTACGTTTGTAATGGTTTATTCTTTGGATCCGAGGGAATCATATTACATATTACACGCTCTCTGCCTCCAAGTAAAACAGAACGAAGGATCTCAACTTCCCAAATTCTCCAGCCATAAATACATACGGGGAAGATAGGACGTGAAACGGCCGGCTTTCTCCTACCCCAAACCAAAACTCTCTCACCCTCGCATTTTTACACGAACTCAGGACTTTCCCCTCTCTACTCCTCCAACCTTCCAGCCATACTCTCTCTATTTTTATCTAAAATGCATTAGATTTGATCAAATTATGACTTGACACTAATGCCCTGTCTAAAAGTCAAAGCCTTGACCAAGGAAACGGTTACCCCCAGATATGACAAAAGCCTCCCATTTCCAGGAGCTCACCTTATTAATAAATAGAGACAAGAAAAAGCTTTCAAATCGGATTACTTTCATACAAGTTGTAGGAGGGGGCATCTGATTCCTCCTCAGTCTGAAAAATAACCTTAAATGCATCCAAGCCAACAAGTCCTCCTCAAGTTGATGTGCGTTTCGTTTTGTGCGTATGAATCCCGTATTACATCTAAGTATTTTTTTCTTCTATCAAAACTGTCCAGGGAGGAGGTATATAGGTTTGAAGGATCCTTGGTCACTTTACTTTTCAGTTGTTAAATATATAGTCGCTCCTCCGGCGCTTCCAGCCCAGATATAGTTTGTCTAGAAAAGTTTTTACATGCGCGAATTGCCTGTAGAAGGGAAGTGCTTGACTTTTCATTCCAATTTATACGTTTAGACATTGAATATATGAAGAGATCTCCCCTTTGCTTGTTAAAACATCTTTTATTCCATATCTCCTTCTATCAAACTGCCCAAGGAGCAAGGATAACATTCTTCGTTTGGAACCCCAACTGCCCAGTGGCCAGAGATCTCGGGATAATCCAGAATTTCCCTATCTCTTCCAGATAATCACATTTCCTGTTTTGATAGCAAGATAGATTTTAGAAACTTTTATAGATTCTAGAGAGAGAGGTTTCCTAAACCGAATAGGTTGCCAGTGAGAGAAGAAAGTGAGTTTGCCAATTTTGAGCGAATATTACTATTACTGGGTATGAGTCAGTAGAACAGAAGAATAGCCCTGAATTGAGACGCCATTTTATCCTGCTATACTAATCCAGGTGTAAACATTGGATTGTGATTGTTAGATTGTGTTTCTTAATGAAAGTTAGTGTGCATGAAACGTTATTTTGTGAGACGTTCCTCCGTAAAAATGCCAAAGGAGGATTTATCTGCTACAAAAAGGTTACTTTCACCGAGTAGTATGGACAAAGCTGTGATTGAAAACGAGATGGAAAATAATGGGAATACAAGGGAAGGGGACTTAAGGCTGCATGATGCTGTTTATGATCCAGAAAATATTGAGGAGATTGAGGAATTACTTGCGGAAAATGGAGATTTAGTTTTCGAAAGGGATGATGAGGGAAGGACACCTTTGCACACTTTGGCTCTAGCAGGTTCGAAATAACTTGCGGATTTTTTTGCAAAATTGCCGTATTATATATTTTTAAACCCAGTTTTAAAAATATTTAAGTACGATTGGGATAACCTACCTAAAATCATTTCAATCAATAGGAGATGAAGAAGCTCCAGATATTGCAAAACTACTTTTGGGTGTGTCCCAATCTGGTGAAGGTGGCTCCTTAAGTCGACCCGGATTGTTGAACCTTGCCGATTCCAAAGGGTTCACAGCTCTTCATTACGCAGCAAGGAATTGGCAACCGGCCCTTGTTGAGGGACTGTTACAATTCGGTGCAAATCCAAATTTGCAAGATGGGAAGGGTAACACTCCTCTACATTATGCCGTGGAAGGTACAAGTTTTGACCTTGTCGATTGTTTTAAAATGTGCATAGTTGATATAAATATTTTTCTCAATACATTTCAGGTAACACTGACAATGCTTTGAAATGTGTGACCGAGATTTTGAAATACAATAAACAGACTGACTCCATGGTTAACGCGAAGAACAAGGATGAGCTAACGCCCTTACACATGGCCATCAAGTTTCAAGCCGTCAGCGTTGTGCCACTTCTCTTAAGACCTGAAAACCGATACAATCTGTCCCTGCAAAATAAGTTAGGACAGACGGTTCTTCATTTCATTTGCATTGAGCCAGGTACCACTACTGTCTGGTTTTTTAGTATTATTGAAGTACTTCAGGAATCTGACTTTCTCCGTTTTTTAAACTTTAAGGAGAAACGGAAAAAACCTGTGAAATTTTGAAGTGCATCGTATCATGTTGTAATCCACAACAATTGAATCTATTGGATACCACCGATCGATCCGCACTTCATATTGCTGCGATTGAACGATTGCCACGATTTACAAAGATCCTTGTTAACGACAAACGAGTGGATGTTCTGAAAACTGACTCACGGAAACGAACTGCTTTACATTACGCGACGGAAAACGGTAGGATTCGATTTTCTTTAAATAAGGGAATCATGTTTGCTTTATTTAGAAAAAAAAATACTTTATTTGGACTTTATTATTATTAGGATGTTACCCAAAAGGACACCAATGTGTCGAAGCTCTTATAAGCCGAGATTTTACTGAATCCAGGGACCTGATTCGGTATTTGTATGAAATGAACGATGACATGGGAAATACTCCTTTTATGTATGGCTGCCTCAACTGTCCAGTACCTACAATGCAAAAGTACTTAAGTACCATTCCCAAGCCTCAATTTTGGTAATTTAAACTTAAAAACTATCTTAATAGTCTTTGGAACAAACAGTTTTTTGACAAATATTTTACGGATTTAGGATGACTGAAACTTCTATGCACCTAATTTATAAACAGTCTCCATTGTCTGTCAAAGCCTTAATGGACGGGGCATTTTCAGAACGAAAAAAGACCAAAGATCAAGATGCGATTTGTACAGATTTTGGGTAAGTAAAATAGAACTGTCTATATTTTTTTTAATAAGTTCGCGATATTAATCCCTTTAATTAAATACTAGGCCAGTTACTGGGTATTCTGATCCGGTGGAACAGTTACCTCAACAAGAAACCAAATATCTGAAGCAAGCTCTGTTCTGGGATTATGAGACACAAAAAGAGATCCTTTTGCATCCTTTGGTCCAATCATTTGTCGTAAAGAAATGGCAAAAATTGAGAGCTATAATTATTACCTGGATCGTTTGGCAGGTTAGATTTTACAAGTTTTAATTTAACCCGAATGTTACTAATTATGTATAATATTATTGCAGTTGGTTTGGCTCGCGGCCTATACACTCCTTGCAGTGACTATCTATAGTGCTGGTATTAACTCTCGTGCCGCTGCAGTCGTTGCAGCGTTAGTAATGCTTGTTTATGTCGTTGCATCGGTAATCAATGAAATATTCGAAATTGCTGCAATCGGTTGGTCGTACTTTTGGAGCATTACGAACTGGAGCCAACTGGTTCAAAACGTCCTGGCTATTGTAGCCATATTGCCTGTTTTTACTGGAACTGAAGCTCCTGGAGTATGGTACAAACATGCAGCTGCGGTAATTTTATTACAAGATATTACGAATTGATTTTTATGATAAAATACCTGTTCAACTAGTATATTAATGTTGATTTAGGTTGGGATATTGTTGGCCTATATTCTGAGCATGAAAGATATCGGAAAGTTACACAACATGATCGGTTTAGTGGTTGAAGTTTTAAAGCAGGTAATTCCATTCATAAAACATATTCAACTGCATTATTTTTTTTAAATCCAAATTAATTGATATTCATGCAATCTACACGTTTTAGGTTGTTATTCAAATCATCCAAGTTCTGCTCTGTTGCTCGCCATTGCTCATTGGGTTTACAGTGTCCTTCGTAATATTGTTTGATAATGTAAGATATTTGTGATTTCCATTGTGACAAAAATCATACAAAATCAATTAATATAATGCCTAATTGTTTTTAGGAGGAATCGCTTACTGCCGCATTCCCAGGACCTCTTGTTAAAGTCCTTGTAATGATGACTGGAGAATTCGAGTATAACGATACGTTTAAAGGAAACGGAGAGTCAAATGCAACAACGACTTACCTAGCTGTTCGTCTCGTATTTTTCCTCTCTTTTCTCATCGCGGTCCCCGTTGCCTTTTTTAATCTACTTACCGGTTTCGCTCTAGACAAAGTCATGGTAAGGACAAAACGAAAAGTTAAAAAGATTTTTGAAGAAAAAATAATTCCGTCAAAACGTAATTCTTTTTAAAATTTCAGGAATTAAGAGAACGTGCGAAGGTCGGAAGGATTGCAAAACAACTGGAGCATATTTATTTTATCGAATCAATTTTACTCAGTCTCCGTCCGCTCCGAAAAATCTGCTCGCATGAAACGATCGTAAACTGGCTGCGGAAAAAGAACGTGACCACTGCTTTGTAAGCCATTAAGTACTTAAATACGTTAACTTATGTTGTATTATAACGACAAATTACGCTTTGAATGATACAGAATCGATAACAAACTCCAATTTGAAACGGTCCTTGAAGAAGACGCACGTAAGAAGTTGGACAGGAGAACTTTAAAGCACAGAAAATTTGAATTTCGGAAATTTCTTAAGCAAATTTGCGGATCCGAGTTGCCAACTGAAGTTCGTAATGAGATATATGCCCTTGCATCTTTCACATCTAACAAGGAAAAACAGGCGTGTGTCTGCAGTTGCATGTGTTCCAAATGCGTTTAGGAAAAAACATTCCAATATACAAAACTATTGTTCCCCTTTAATTTTTGTAATTTAAATTTGAATACTTGTTACATTTATCAATTAACTCATTCTCCGTACGAATCGATTTATATTACAATTGACTGGGTTATTAACAATTAACTTAAGATATTTTAGGAATAAAATGAGTCCGAAAATCCGAATGGTAGCTGTTAAACTATTATTAATACATACAAATAAATATATAGTATTTAAATTATATTACGCCTATTCATGTTTCCAATTATTCCGAAGTCATATACCTTAAAGCAAAGGGACCATTACGCCAACGTTAAAGTTTTGCTAAAATGACGTCATGTCATACACCTGTTCTGTTTACTGACGTATGTCATGACGTCAGTAAGCTCGACCAATCGGGCGAGGGGTTTCCCACGGGGAAGCCCTTCTTTAGGGGTATCCCCATACATAACTTATTGGCGCAGAATATAGTCTCTCTAGATTTAACGGAATAAATAAATAAAATTATGAAGATAAATAGGGTTTGGAAGCAAAATAGTTCTGAAATAAACTTGTAGAATCATTTGGGGTAAAATCAGAGACAGTAAATCAACTTTCCCTTTAAAAGTTACTAAAAGTTACTACACATAGGTAACGTTAATGCATTTGTTTCAACAAAGTCAATCTTTAATTATATGTACAACCGAAGTTAGTATGCATTCTTAAATCAACTATAATGGCTTTTTCGGTCACTTTAAAAAAATATTTTTAAGCCAAAATCCAACACTATTGAAACTCTTGTAAACGCCTGAGGAATGAATTGCATTTACTGTGATAGGAGGTGTTGAATAACCCTTTCTCTTCATGATCTTGAAAACATTCTACAGAATACCAACCGGCTGAATTCAACATTTCAGTATTTACATGTATTTTTTGTATCTTATAAAGTATAAGGCGAGATTTTTAGAATATTTCTTAATTTTGCTCGAGTCTAAAAATTATTGAATATATGATAATGATTAGGTGATGTACTGGCTGAATGACCTAAGTTTGGTCAGTGCATTTGAAAATTAAAACAGGATTAGGGACTTAGGGTGTATGACGTAGGAATGTAGGACCTCGCAATTGTACTTATTCATCCAATTATAAAGTTTAGCATTCATTGAAATTATTCATTAGATTAACAACATGTCATCATTCCCTTATATTCCATTGCCTTCCGATTCCATTTCGGTCCCTGTTACCATCTCCGTTTCTACTCCTCCTGTTTCCGCACCACCTCCTATTCCGGTTACAGTGCCTCGAGCCCTTACAGGTTTGGTACCCTCACCAGTGCTCGATACCTTGTCAGCGGTTTCAATATCTCCACCAGTACCTCCTCCATTACCGACAACGTCTCCTCGAGCCATACGAGTTAAAATACTTCCTACGGTACCAGTTTCGGTACTTAATACCTCTCCCGTTTCGGTGCAAGCTCCAGAACCCGTTTCGATACCTTCTCCAGTTCCTGTTTCGGTACAAGCTCCAACATCCGTTTCGGTACCTTCTTCAGTACCCGTTTCTGTACTTGGTACCTCGTCTGTGGTTTCAACATCTCCAGTACCAGTACCTCCTCCTCGAGTTAAAACACTTCCTCCAGTACCAATTTCTGTACTTGGTACCTCTTCCGTTTCAGTCACAGCCCCTCCAGTGCCTGTTTCGATACCACAAACACTTCCAGTTTCGAAAACCCCGTCTGTCCTTATTTCGGTCCTTAATACCGTTCTATCTCCAGTCCTGTCACTCCCAGTTTCGACTCCATCAACCGTCCCAGTTCCAACTCCAACACATCTTCCTGCTCAAGCATCGGCCACGACTGCTGCTGGCAATCCAAATTATGTCGGATTTGAAGATGGCTGTTGGTATAAGATTAGAAATGTTGGGGACAATAACGTAAGCGTTAGTCTAACAAGAATAAAAAATAATTGCTTAAATGTTATTCTTACTTATTGTATTTATTTTAAATTGAAGGTAATACAAGTGGATCCCATAGGGAACAAGCTAATATGCATGCCTGAAGATAATGATCGAAACGATTTACAACGGTTTCAAGCAATACGTCATGACCAGAGTAAGAAGGGTAGACTAATGTATTTAATGTGTATAAGGCGTTTATGTTTGTTTTCAACTGGACGGTTTTTACTTATATATATCTGTTGACAAAATTTAATAATTACCTAAGTTGTTTTGACTATTTAGAATCGGGAAAATTTCGGATCGTTGCAAAATATCAGAAATCACCAAATGCAGTTCAAGTCTGGGATTTCTTAACACACCGACAATTACTAATTCAAAGGGTAAATATATGCTACTTCATTGTTTGAAAATGATAAAAGACGTACATTTACATCATATTTGTATGATTTGTGTTTTTTAGAAAGAATCAGCAAGGAATAAATTTACCCAAAACTGGATTTCAGAAAATGTGCCTGGTTACAACTCTTTGTACCTAATTCAATCTGGAGAAACACCTGAATCTCAAATGTGCCTAAAAAACTTGGGGTAAAAGCTAAAGTTTAATTTTCGTTATTTGACAACATATAAATATCAGCAATCCTATTAAATCAAATATTTGTATTTTTCAGGGAGGGACAACAGATCCAGATTATAAATCAATCGGAAGCGTGCAAATCAGATCATTTCTCCCACTGGGTTTTAGATCTGCAGGATATACAGGATATGGTCTGCAGTTAGGATTAATTCGAATATTTAAATTTATTACAGAACGTATGCATCCGAATCTCAACCTTTACATTATAAAGTTTGATCCAAAAAATGCCAAAAGAAGTTATATAGCATCTGAATTCCAACCAGTGTATGATTATTTAAAAGTACCAGTCTGCAATATTATTTTTTGAAATTCAAATTGAACTTGATTAATGAATTCATTAGGTTCTCCATATTTCCATAAAATATTGGAAGTCATTTTCTACAATAGCATAATAAACCACTTTTCCATTCAGAAATTGGAATGGAGTAATTTCAGATCGACTTGATGGATATGAAAGATTGAAAAGTAATTGAAGTTTCTCAGATTTAAAACCTCATACGAAATATGGCATGGTTTTGATAGAAATTGAAACTAAAGGTGCTGAAACTTATTCATTAGATGTTCTATTGGACTTGCCGTAAATCCCGATATAAGTCCCCGTTCGAACTATTGTTTCAAGCCGTCTTAAAGTGGGAGCTTATTCATGTGACTATTAGTGTTTAACAAATTTTGATGTTTGTAATTAATAATAATTATTAATTACAAACAATTATTGTTTACGTATTTTCACCAATAATTACGGAATTTACGGAATTTCAATAAAATTACAAACACAGCTCTGTCAAGCAATATCAATCGATTATTAAGACTAGCATATCTGTATAATAAATTGTATACCAAGTTTTTTCATTTTCTCATTTCAATTGCCATTTACATACGACAAAATCAACCAAGCTATGATGTGGTACTTGAAATAAATTGGATAATCGATATTGTTGTTAACATATTTAATCTCGTGTGTTTTATTTATGAGCGTCTGAACAGCAGTAAGTTTTTTAAAATGCATTCGAAGATACATGAATCAGTATAGTTCTAGCGTCAACATATCTGAAAATAATTACCATAAAATTATATCACATAATTGAATGACTTGTAAAAAGTAACCACTAATAATTTACAGTCTCAAAATGCCTCTTCCTTTTAATTCGTCAGAAGACTTTCACTCGTACTTTTACTCATATTTAATATCCCGAGTATCTATTTTTAGACGCATTAAAAAGCACATCGTGCAGATGTTATGTTACCGTATTGCATTTCAATGTTCATGAAATATGAATGCTAAAAGCGCATAAGAAATTGCTTATTGACATTCATATTTGCAGCAGCTTACATGTTTTGCATGTGCTCACTTCTACATTTTCTTTCGAGATGAAATGCATCCATAAAAAATACGACATACGACTGAATATGGTCTGTCTTCGATGAAAGCATGCGAACACGTCTGGCAGCTTTTTTACCCCTGATTCATATAAAGCCTGGTGCATTACACGTTGACTCGTATAGAAATGCTGTAATGGATCCTGAATTCGGATCCCATGTCTGTTGGATCTGCCTATTTTTTACTGTATTTTGGACCTTATGGTTATAGATAATAATTTTACATCCTCTATATGATCATCCTTTTTGCGTAAATAGGAAAATAACGGAAGTAAGTGGAAGGGAAGATGTTTATGTTATTTTGTGAAAGCATTTCAGTTTAGAACCGAGGGTGGGTTTTGCATGGAATACAAATCCTAACATACGAGTATTCGCATATTTGCCACAGGCATTTGGAAGCACTTTTATGAGTTCACGTGCCGGCAAAGTCATCAAAACTTGCTCGTCAAACATAATATTATCATCCTTTACTCTTCAGCTTCACCCACGCTTCGTTCCAGTCTATCACTCTTGCGTTACATGAAATGCGAAGACCGGAAATAATACGAGGGAGCTAGGCTGTAGATTAATTTATTCGGCTTCTCAAATGAGATTTATAATTTTCCTCTCCGCCTTGTACAAATAAGGTGACCACAGGTTGATACTAACCGAATAGACCCTTATTAGTCAAATAGATAAAACGTATATACATAGATATGACAGACATAAAACCTCAAATAAATCGGAAATCCCTATTTTTTAATCTATAATCAACAGCAAAATTTTAAACAATTTGGCTGAATATAATAGTTTGGGCTTTATATTATAATTGAAGTCGATTTTAAATAAATTGTAGAAAATCATTCCTTAAAAATATTTTGCTACGGACAGACACACAGAATGTATTTCGTATAAAGCATCCACACCAGGCTTACCTCTGACCATATTTAGTCGAGGAAGTTTATAATTTTTTAGCCCATAATTCGAGTTTTAATTGTAGTAACAGCACAGTTGTCAACTTATTTGGTCATCGCCCGTCTTTCAGAAAAAAGTTTTTCTTTCAGTGGCATGTACACTGAACTAATAGCCAATCATTATTTGTTAGCATCCAGCATGTTGGCAGTAACAAAATCTCCTTAAGACAAGATATAACATTCCAAAGCGTGAACTGGCCATTAAAACTTATCATGCTTAAAACAACTAATCCCTCGAAATAACCGCCGGCCCCTAAATAACTTACCTGCTAAGCGTATGAAGTAATTCATATCAATAAATCGCGATGATATATATATATGCCATAAAATCAGTATCATCAACTGCAAATGAATCTACCATTGGAAACGGAAGCTGCCTAATTAAGTTCTTTGAAATTAGACTTCTCCGGAATAATTCCCCTCCTCGAAATAAGTCTCCAGGTCCTTATTTTAGGATCAGGCTAATGTTTTTCAGAGGGTCTAAATTAATAAATACAATATATACATGTATAATACACTGTTGCATGCAATTTCGTTTATATGCCACACTATCACGTTTTTCTAATGTTTATGTTAAAACCTAAGCCTGCAAGACCAAATGTCATATCATAAATCTCGGGTTTTGTAAGTATAGTTTAAAGGAATTCATTCCATCGTTCATATACCTACTTGGGAAGGTCTTAGCCGAACTTTTCTCCGAGAGCAATCATCAATATCATCATGCAGGCATATAATCTGATACAACACGATAACACCCAGTCACGGCTCAGATCCTTATTATGCAACTGCGAAAAACGGATTGGAACTAGCAAAGGGAGGTGCGTAATGAAGTTGGCCTCTGTCTTGTTCTTTGATTACTGGCTTCTTGATCATCACGACTCTAATGCATAATGTCTTGGTTATAAAATAAAGTAAAATTTAAAACATGTTATAGCCCATTGTATTCAATAAAACACAGACGCTTCGGCGCTTCCACGTACGTACGCTAACATCGTAAGGGATGTTTAGTCCAAGTATTAAATAGTTGACTCGAACCAAACCAATCGTATTAATATCCCAATATATACCTACGTATATGTAATAATAAAAATAATAGGGAGAAGGGAATTTTTACATGCGCGAATCAAATGATGATGAAAAGTGCTACCTTCTCCAATGGAATTTTTGCATGAGAGAGATCTCCCCTGAGCCGAAAGGGTTGTTCTGTATGGATTTTACGAATCTCCAACCTATATCTACTACTGCTTTTTACCACTACTACTCGAGATGCTTGAAAGTATGAAATGCATATTTCCTTCCGGACGGCGACAGTGAATGATCACTGAAAAAAATCCGATCCAGTATGCATTTTAATCTCTCGAGCAGAGAAATCAAGGACTGTGTCATCCTCTTCTAGATCTCATTACTTTACATTGTTGAAACAGTCTTAAAAACATAATCAAAGATTCATACAAGCAAAGCCAATTGGGAAAGCATTGCAATTTTTTCTACACTCGGGGACAGGAATCACCCAACCTAACCGTCGCCATTTTGGTAGGACGTAATTTTGGCGATTATTACATCTAATCTCCAATTACCATTGTTAACCTTCCTTGAGAAGAACGTGAAGTTAAGTTCGGCCTTTTAATGATGTTCGAAAAATATTTTTTTGGATGAAAAATGAAAATTGAGGATCCTTCAGTAACGCAAAAGTTGTTACCGAGTAGTGAGAACATGAATAAAGTTGTGATTAAGGATGAAAAGGGGGATAAGAGCTTGGAAAGGGAACCTGATTTAAGGCTCCACGATGCAGTTTGTGACCCTGATAATATCGAAGAGATTGAAGCCCTAATTGAGGAAGAACCCCAATTGGTTTTCGAAAGGGATAATGGAGGTCGAACCCCCTTACATTCTCTTGCAAGTGATGGTGAGAATTTTTTTAATCGAAAATCAACAAGAGAATTATTTCTATTGTTTGCAAATTCGATGGTTAAATTAAAAAATTAAAATGTGTTTCTATAAACAGCGGATGATATGGCTCCGCAAATTGCAAGGATCCTTCTGGGTGTGACGGAATCGGCGGATGGGAATACAGTGATTAGTATCGAACGACCGGATTTGATAAATCTGCAAAATTCCGTCAACTACACAGCCTTGCATTATGCAACGCTTAATGGGCATTCGGAGTTGGTGAAAGCACTGCTGAAATGGGGTGCGGATCCATATCTTCAAGATACAATGGGGAATACTCCATTACATGTTACTGCCGAAGGCAAGTATATGCTTATGCAATGGAAGAATTAAATCGGCCAATAGAAACCTATTCTATTATCATCTTATTTTCAAAAACCAAAACCATAATTTCCATTTAAAAACATACGATTTCAGGACTGGACGAAGATGCAATAGAATGTGGGAAGGAACTTTTAAGATTCGATACCAGGAAAAGTTTGCTCGCGATAAGAAACAACGAAGAAAAAACATCAGTACATACTGCAGTTGATAAAAAATCAGTGCAAGTGGTGGAATTTTTTTTGAAACCGGAGAATAAATACGACTTATCCCTTGCAGATCAGAGTGGAAAAAATCTTTTGCATTATGTTTGCTCTGTAACGGGTACGGTTATAATATCTTAAAGGTACTTAAAATGTAGTTTAAACGGAGTTTTAAAGGCGTATATATTGTTTGTCACATTGTAGAGGAATCAAACACCTTGTGCCAAATAGTGAAAGCAATAGTTCATCGCTCCTCTGGATCTCAACTCAATCAACAGGATAATTTGGAAAGAACGGCTCTTCATTTGGCTGCAGTACAAAGGCTCCCTCAGATTACAAGTATTCTTGTAGCTGAAGATAAAACGGACGTGAGGAAAGTGGACAAAGCAGGGAAAACAGCGTTACATTATGCTTGTCAAAATGGTTGTTATCCTACCGGGCAGCAATGCGTGGAGCTTTTAATTAGTCGGAAAATGCCGGAAATGGTAGACTTGGTAAAGTATCTCTTTAAAACGGAGGATAACCAAGGGCAAACGGCATTTATGTACGCTTGCATTAATTGCCCACCCATCACGGTCCAGAAATACCTGACTACTGTGCCTCATCCTCATTACTGGTAATTAGCTCTTTTTGGAGAGATTATTTGGCTTTAAAAGCAGTAATGAACTTACTAATGAAATTAACTTACTAGGCTAACGGGCACGTACACAACCCTCTTGTACAAGAACTCGCCCTTAGCTCTCACGGCTTTGATGGACAAGGCATTTTCTGAAGATAAGAAGCGGACGACAGAATCTGAAGATGTTATCTTAGTTGATTACGGGTGAGAACATGCTTTTACTCGTTTAAAGAGTTAACAGTTATGTTTGCAGCAAAATTAGTTAACATATTATAGTCCATAAAATGTTTACTTATTTTCTTTAGCCCTGTTACGGGTTATACAGATCCAGTAGATTTAGAACCTCAGCAAGAGACCAAGTACCTGAAGCAAGCTTTATATTGGGAATATGAGACTCAAAGACAAGTTCTACAGCATCCCCTTGCCCAGCTATTCATCTTTAAAAAATGGCAAAAACTTGGGTGGATAATCGCTTTATGGGTCTTGTGGCAGGTTTGTTAAGGATAACCGTTTGGTTCAATTATCATGTCCATTCTGCAAAGGTAGCTATTTTTCAGTTAAATTGGGAAGCTATTTCGAGGGGTTTTAATTTCAGATCCACGTCTTGTATTGACAATTTACTAAATTCTGTAAATTCAATTTACAGAATAATTGATGTGTTATCATTAAATTATTAGATGATTTGGCTAGCAGCGTTCACAACGCTCGTCATCTCTTTCTACAGCGGAACAGACCATTCCAAACCTGTGGCTTTTGGTGCATCTTTTGTGATGCTAATTTACATCCTGACATCACTGGTGAATGAGGCTTTTGAAATCTATACAGTCAAACTATACTACATCACCAGCCTCACTAATTTGACCCAAGTTGCTCAAATTGTATTAGCCTTCATAGCCATCGTTCCCGTCTTTACTGGAGTTGAAGAAGCTCCTGCTTGGATAAAATGTGTTGCAGCAGTAAGAACAGAAACCGTTAAAGTAGTTTCCGAGAAGGTTTTCCAATTTTCTCCGGAAATTGAACTAATGAGGAAATTAAAATATAAATTTCAGACTGGAATACTTCTTGCGTATATTCTAAGCATGCGGGACATTGGAAAGCTTCACAATAAGATTGGACTTGTTGTGGAAGTTCTGAAACAGGTTCTTAAATTCACCCGATAAAAGGAAACAATTAAATCATTAGCGAATTTTAATGAATTTTTTATGTAGGTGCTGATTCAAATCGTCCAAGTGCTCTTGAGTTGTTCTCCCTTATGGATTGGCTTTACTTTGGCCTTTATTATCATTTTTGACGACGTGAGAAAAATTTATTTACTTATGTGTAGATGCTTTCTTCTCCCTTTCTAAAAACACAACTGATCTGTATATTTTTGCAGCAAGAATCTCTGAATAGTGCATTTCCAGGACCGATTGTGAAAGTCCTTGTGATGATGACGGGGGAATTCGAATACAATGAAACGTTTAACGAAGACGGGGAGAAAAATGCGATGGCTTCCTATAGAGCCGTTCGTCTCATCTTCTTCCTATCTTTCCTTATCTCTGTCCCAGTCGCTTTCTTCAACCTACTTACTGGATTTGCACTGGATAAAGTTATGGTAAGGGAATTGTGATTAATCTAGTAAAAAATTGAAGGGTGTAGAATTTAAAATACCAAATTATACCTCCCCCCCCCTTGGGTTGTATAATATTGTTCAAACGCTCCAAATAGATGGGTTCTTATTTCGGGGAGTAATTAAAAATAACTAACTCTAAATTAAAATCTACAGGAACTGCGTGAACGAGCTAAGGTTGGCAGGATAGCCAAACAGCTTGAACATATTTACTTCATCGAATCTATTTTACTCACTCTCCGTCCTCTTAGGAAGATATTACCTCATGAAACTGTAATTTCGTGGCTAAGAAAGCTGAATGTTACTACAGCTTGGTGAGTCCACATAGAAGACATTTAATCCCTTGTTGGATTGTTAATTAACTGGCACAGATAAAACAATTGATTTTAAGTACCGTGGATAAAAACATAATTAAAATTCTCAGGTTGGATCAGAAATGGACATTTATCACCACGATAAGAGAAAAGATCCGGAAGTCTGAAAGAAGGGTTGTGAAAAAAGGGACGTTGGCAAAATTGTTTTCGTATCAGAACTTCACATTTTGTCAAGGACAGCTACCAGATGAAGTTGAAGAGCAGATTTACGCTTTCGCGACCGCAGTATCGAAATCTTCCAAACCGGACGAGAAATGCATTTTATGTCACAAGTAGAGAGAAAAAAATCATGCGACGGATTGACAATTTGCTTTGTTGTTTATATCGAATTTCTAATGTGTCATTCAATGTTTATCTCGCTCGTCCTTCTCATTTAGTTTTAATTTTGACTTATCTTTCGTGAAATTACAACAAAACTTACCTTTTCAAATCTCACAAGATTTCTCATCCAAATTATATAAAATGCCTTAGTTTTTTGTAAATGTAGTGCAACCACAAAAATATTTCATGCAAAAACGTACGATTAAAAAAAATTGAAACTAATGATTTTTGCCGTCTAGTTCTTTTGTCAGTCAACGGCGATTGCAAACAATGGGAGTATAGGGCTGAAAACAAATATTGACTAAACACTTCATGAACTCCGTCATTTAACTACTAAAATTGGTAATTGATTAAATACCGGAAGCACGAAAGGGAAAGTTGTGAAAGTCCCTCGGTGTTGTGGAAATGTAACTTGTATGGAACGGGGAAATTCTGCGCAAACGCAATGACGTCATGTCATGTACCTGTTGTGTTTACTGACGTATGGTATGACGTCAGTTCATTCAACCAATCAGGAGAGGGGTTTCCCACGGGGAAGCCCTTCATATTTTGCAATGTTCTGTGTATCTCCGAAATTGGATTATGTGTAAAAAATAAAACTACTTTGTCATTTAATTTCTGGAGTAGCTTTCTGGGAGTAATATTCTGACCATAAAAATCTATTTAAAGAAATCGTTATCTATTTCTAAGATGAATTACAAATGATTAATCCATCTATATTTACCCCAATGTTGGTCGGTGTTACACTGTTACGTAGCTCTCTGCCACTCTGTCTGTTTAGTTCACACTATTCAGAGAGGTGTGAAGTCAAGAAGGGCTGTGAAAGGAAACCGGCTATATTCAATATTCAGTTCACTAGCTTAAATTTCACAATATTTACATTCTTGAGCTTTGACTATACAGACAGGAGACAGTAATTTAATATAGATGATAAGTCTTAAACTAATTCTTTATGTGTTATGTCCCAGGCACCAGGAAAACGAAATAATAAATTATTATGTCAAATCGATTGATTGAATAGGAAATGTGATTGGAACATTGTATATTTAGAAAACGAATCCTCAAAATTCGACTATACATAGTTAGACTTCTATCTCGAGCATTGCGAATTCAGTTGAGACATGAAGAATTCGCAACCTTCCCTGATTAATTTTTCAAGTTGATTGGATTGGTTTTGTAGTTGAAGTTGACAAGGAAGTAGGCTTATCATATAGTATTTATAATTATTATTGCAGAAAGCATCTTAACTTCGTCGCTAGATTGATTAAGGTGTCGATGTGTAGAATTATTTAAACGACAAGGCGTAGTTCGTAAAGTACATAGAAAGCCTAATAATGTCAGTGCCTTATGTTCCACTAACTGAGGCTATGGACATGGACGACGAGGCTGAAGTTCCTATGTCTGTTGACCCACCAGTAGCTGAAGAACTTCCGGTTCCTGCTCAAGTCCCTGCTGTTACTGAAGTGCCACAGGTTCCAGTTGTTCAACTCCCTAAGGACCCAGTTATTCAAGTTCCTCAGGTTCCAGTTACAGTTCCTCAGGTTCCAGTTATAGTTTCTCAGGTTCCAGTTGCAGTTACCCAGGTTCCAGTGGCAGTTACTGAAGTTCCTCAGATTCCAGTTGAAGTTACTGAAGTTCCTCAGATTCCAGTTGCAGTTACTCATATTCCAGTTGCAGTTACTAAAGTCCCTCCGGTTCCAGTTCAAGTTCCAGTTACTCAAGATCCTCAGATTCAAGTTCAAGTCACTCAAGTACCTCTGGTTCAAGTTCCAGTTCTACCAGCACGAATGACTACAGCCCCTCCCCCAGTTCCGGTTCCACCTGCAAGAAAGGCAAGAGCTCCTCCAGTTCCGGTTCCCTCAGCAAGAATGACAACAGTCCCACCACCAGTCCAAGTTGCATCCCCGGCAGTTGCAACTCCGTCATTATCCACCAACTCCGTTGTTCCAAATACCATCGGATTTGAAGATAAGAACTGGTACAAAATTCGAAGCGTTGGAGACAACAATGTAAATATAATTTATGGGTTTTCATGAGTTTATAGATAACCAAACTAGCAATAATAAGATGGAACTTATAAATGTGTTTATAAATCCAATTTCAGGTAATCCAGGTTGATCCGACTAGCAAAAAGCTCATCTGCATGCCTGAAGACAGTGACAAGGATGACTTGCAGAGATTTCGATCTGCAATTCAACGTAAGGAAACCAGCATTGTTTTTTCTACTTTCTAAAGTTCTTTTTGTGAAAGTCCAAATTTTTATTAAAAATCAGCGATTGTATTTTATTAGCGAATGGAAAATTTCGGATCCTTCCCAAATTTCAAAAATCGCCTACAGCCTTGCAAGTATGGGACTTCCTCATGCATCGAAAACTATTAGTACAAATGGTAAAGCATATCATTAAGTCTTTTCAAATACCTATATATAGTTATAAAGCAAAAATGGTCAATAAATATAATTTATATGAGAGAAACCATGAATTGGTCCTCGAATATCGTTGACAATGGCGAAATCGCAATTTTGTGGTTTTATAGAAGGAATCGACAAGCGAAAGATTCACTCAGAATTTCACCTCCGAAAATGTCCCTGGTTATCACTCGTTGTACTTAATTCAATCCGGTCCTTCTCCTGCCGATCAAAAATGTTTGAAGAACATGGGGTATAAATGCTTTCAAAGATAAAAGAATAATCTGAATTGTCTGCAATGACCTTAAGAATGTATGCAGTAATTCTTAATTCCGTAAACATTATTTGATAATTACAGTCCTGGGGAACAAATTCAGATCGTCGACAAATCAAGTGATTCCATTGGTGACCATTTCATGCATTGGGTGCTGGAAATCCAGGATATGCCGAAATAAGCACGAGCTTCTTGCAGTTAGCCATTTTCCGTCCGTCGTGTTGTGTTAAATATCATTTGACTGATTCCGAAACTCGGTGCTACCATCAATATTTTAGCTTTAATTAGACTCCTTATATGGACCTTAATAAATCCAAAGCAAAAGATTTTAGTATAATTTATTAATATTATTTTTTGCAAGTTTATCAAAACTGCAAGATGCATAATAAAACGTTGTGACTGCGAATCTAATTGTGAGTTTTTAAATTTTATGTTTATTATGGTCCTACTACAACAAACGCGAATCATATATCGGTCTTCGTAATTTTGCATAAACATCATATAAATCTAGTGATCATACCTGTCCGGCCGAAGTTCGGCTCTTGTGATCCTATTATTCCTATTGCACGTCCTTTGAAATATATGACATTATCCACATTGTGCGAATTGTGCCCTGAATTTTTTCACATACCTATGCAATGTTAATTCAACTCTTAAATAGAAACTATCGGTAATACCGTTAATCATGAAATTAGTCCCCAGCGTACATAAGCGATTATTGCTTAACAGACTCATTGAAAGGAGGGGTGATTCCGAGATAAGCTCATTGGTTCACATAATAATTTCAAGGTTTGTAATTAAACATCACAAGGACTGCATTGAGTAACACAGAATGTCAGATTTAGCCCTTCAACCTCAAAATATTCATTGGTTGTTGTGTCATTTTCAAAAAACCATTTTCCAAAACCACAGTACAGGGAGTTATTCATGAGGACTTACTCCAGGGTTTATGTTTGATGATTTGCATTAGGTATTCGGATGAATTGCAAAAACTACAAAGAAACAATATTAAAAAAAATATTTAGTTTAATACTCAAATAATTCTTTGTCTCATTTTGCCTCAATCGTCGTTCTGACTTTCACTTTGAGCGATATATCATACAATTGCATACAAATAAATATGCAACACCAAAACCTCTATATTTAGCTTTTATAACCCAGAACTACTCCTCTGAGATTAAATACATTTCAAATAGCTAAGATGTTGGATGGATTCAGAATGGAAAAATCGACTGATCGCATACAACTAAGGAATATTAAGAATGAATACATGCCCAAATAACATGTCCGGATGTTTGGAATCCAAATTCCTACAAGTCAAACCAAATAAAAACAATCTTAAAGAAAGTATGTTTGATTTGATCGTTTCATCCCGTTTCTTTCAACTTTCATGCACAATAAGCTGTACAATTCGCAAATCAAATCGACCATCAAACACTGCATTTAAAAGTCTCAAGAATTATTTTTTAACTTGAACTTTGCAAGACAAACGACAAGACTATTTTCACGATTCTAAATCTCTCCCCTTTTGTTGTTCTTTATCCACTTTATCTGATCCGTTTTTATTCAAAAATCTATTTCTGGTTTACAGAGATTTCGTTTCCCTGAGTTGTAACTCGAATGTAATTGTCATGATGTTCATGCGAGTAGGGTGTTTATTTTGCGCTTCGCTAATTAAATCTAAATCAGTGGGATGTTGGAAACGAAACTGACTAGTGGAATGCCATCCTAAATTTAGATTTCAGTTAGAGGAGCAAATAAAAATGTCATCTCAATCTCCATCAAGTCTGTCGGAGACTGTCGAGTTTTTCCCAATGTTTGTAAATCCCATCGTGTCGAATGGGCAAACCAATACCGCAGACGAAGAGGGTTGATCGGTGGTTGTGGTTTATATCTCTGCAAACTTTATATGCAATATTAATCCCGGCGTAAGGGCGAAGATGGGATTTTTGTGTACAGACCATCAATGGTACAGACTCAAAGGTTTTGATAAAATGCATTTACGCGTTCACGTGTCGGGGATCCCATCATTTCGGTTCATCATTGATCCCTGCCCAATTTTATGAGTCCAGTCATGCTTTTATCTGTCCGATTGGGAATAGTATATGAGGAAGACCGGAAGTACGAGGGATAGAGCAAGTGCTATTGAATAATTGATGGCTTTATCAACTGCAATAATTATCCCTTCTGCCTTGAACAAATAGAGGGTGGACCAACGGCTGGGACTGATAGGCTGTGAAATTAAATGACCCCTTACTTTGCTAAACTCCTTAATGTTCCAATTTCTGGGAACTGGAGGCTTAGTAAAATCCGAAGGCTTAATATATCAAATAGCATGAGTCAGTTGCAATTCTGATGAATAGAGTTAAAGGCATTATCTCTTAAGTAGTATTGTGCTAGTGGATATGATTCAGTCCTCGACATTCCAGTCTTTTCCTTACGCAGTTTCTGGATCCCGTAGTATATGGTTCCTGACCCGAATTGAAATTGGAATCACAATGTTTTGTGGTCAGTCTGAAACCTTGCGTGTTGGTTTTTTACAAGAAAAACTAGTTTTGTTTGGGTTCTGTCTGTCAGTGGCATTTTGACAAGAAATAATTGAGTGTCATGTTATCAACAAACAAGAAAGTGAATCCAAACAACTACAACTTCTGAAGATTCTGTACAATACCCTCCTATCTCTTGAAACATCATCCTATCTCATCCAGTGGATCTAGTCTCCGTGGGAATGTGTTTTCTCAGTCTGCCAGTTGCAATAACATAAACATTACATTCACGAGAGATCAGGAATTGGCTTTCGGCAATCTGAGAGGATATGCATTTCTCAAATATCATGCTTAGAATTTCATATTCATTGTTCATTATAAGCCAACTACATGCTTTTCTCCTATTAGTAGTCATCTAGCATAGCCCCTGCAATTTTCATTTAAAACAATTCAGACAGTCACTATCAATCAAAACTTATTGTCATATTAAAAAGCAGGCTGTAAATGTACAACACCCCCTAGAATGAGACCTACTCTCTGTCGACTATAGAATGTCGACAACAATGTAAAATATCGTCTAGAATTGGATCAAAATTTAGAATTTTCTTAAGCAACTGACCGTTCTGATGCTCAAAAAATATACTCCCACGGAATAGTGCCCCACCCCGAAATACTTCCCAATTTGAGCATTTAAAAAAATAAAACAGGGACATCATGGGGATTTATTAAGAGAAATTCTGCAGTCTAAAAGTATACTTTGAGGAGATGCAGAATGCAACTGCATGAAGACAAACATGCTGGATATTACTGAAACACTTTATAAGTTTCATGATCATTCTGACCATGACTTGGTTTAAAAAAGGAAGTTGAGAGTAGTTACGACCCATTGACTACAACCGTTCATTGATATGATCCAGACGCTTCGGCGCTTACAATTTCAACCCAAGGGTTGATTTTTAGTTGTTTTCTTCAAGACGTTCCTCCTCGATATATACGTATACAAAGGTTATAGAAAAGTTCTACATGCGCGAATCAAATCAGAAAAAAGAGCTACTTAACTACTTCATTGGAATTTTTGCATGAGAGAGATCTCCCCTGGGCAGAAGGGGTTGTTCTATATGGATCTTGTATCCAACCCATACTGCTTTTTCTGACGACAAGGTATTTGGGAGTGTTAAATGAGCGTTTTCTTCCGGACGGTGAGGATTATTGAATAATCACTGAAAGAACTGTCTTCCTGTCATCAATTCATCGTCACCAATCTTAAGTGCAAAAACATAAAAAAAACGGAAGTTTATAAAGATTTAGTTCGGAACCTTCAAAAACAAACCCATCTTGCATGAATCGACTTTATAGTTTCAGTTTGTGTGAGAATTGAGAAAGGTGTGCGATTTTTTTCCCTTGGGGACATGTATAAGATGTAGGAATCGCCCAATAGTCGCCATTTTAGTTGGACTTGAACTTAATTTGTCAACATTGTTGTTTACACGCAGATCAAGTCTTTAAAACTAAAAGGTTTATACAGAAATAAATAAAAGATATGTGATTGATTTTAAAAGTTCTATCTGTAGCCTATAAAGATTTTAAATGATATCTTTGGGTGAGCTATGAAAAGTGAGGATCCTTCAGTAACCGAGAAGTTATTATTATTACCCAACATGAATAAATCAGTGATTGAGCTGGAGAATGAGAAGGGAGAAAAGGTCCCTGTTGTGGAACCTGATTTAAGGCTCCACGATGCAGTTTGTGACCCCGATAATATCGAGGAAATTGAGACACTTATCGAAGAAGAGCCTCAACTTATTTTCGAAAGGGATAATGAGAATAGAACCCCGTTACATACTACGGCAGTTTATGGTGAGGCGAAAAAAACGTTTAAATTTCCGAAACATGATAAAAATCATGAAGAAAAATCGTCGATTTTAAGAAAGCACGATCAGAATTTTTTAATCATTTTTTTTTACAATAGCCGAAGAGATGGCTCCCCAAATTTCGAAACTCCTTCTGGGTGTGGTCGAATCGGAAGACGAAAACACAGTAATCAGTATCGAAAGACGGGATTTGTTAAATTTACAAGATTGCAACAACTACACCGCCTTACACTATGCAGTACTTAACAAGCAACCGAAGCTGGTGAAAGCATTACTTAAATGGGGTGCGGATCCCTATATCCAAGATCGGCTGGGGAATACACCATTACATATCGCCGCTGAGGGTAGGGTTTACGTCGCATTTTTATTAGAATTCGTGTTTTTTAATGAAATGTTAATGGTTAATGTATTAAATCGATTCAGGAATGACGGAAGTCGCAGTTGAGTGCGGAAAGGAGTTGTTGAAATCAGATCCGAAGAAGTCATTAATAAACACGCACAATAACAAGGAAAAAACACCCCTTCATACGGCTGTGGATTCGAAATCAATAATTATGGCCAAGTTTTTACTGAAACCTGAGAATCGATTCAATTTATCCCTTAAGGACAAGGATGGGAAGAATATGCTTCATTATATTTGCTCCGCAACAGGTAAAGTACCGATCTTGTGTATTTTTTGTCCATGTAGTTTTTTACCAATGATCAACAGTGGATTTGCACTATAGCTGAACTTGTTGTATTTGTGTCTAAAATCAGAATGTATAGAATTATTTAATCTGTAATATATAAATATTTTAATCCTTAAACAAAAGAGAAGCACAATTTAACAAGCCTTTATCTTGCTATCCCGATTTTTGGGACGAGACTTAATAGCGAGTTTTTAGTGCTAATGTTGTCGCTTTTGTTAATCTTCATTAATTAGTCAACTTTGGTTCCTATTTTTGCAGAAGAGACAGATAGCTCATGTCAAATATTGAAAGAAATAGTCCACCGATCCACAGGATCCCATCTCAATCAACTGGATAATTTGGAAAGAACGCCACTGCACTGGGCTGCAGTACAAAGGCTCATGAATTCAACAAAAATTCTTGTTGAAGAGGACAAAGTTGACGTGACAAAAGTTGACAGTATCAAAAAATCAGCCTTGCATTATGCATGCCAAAATGGTACTAAAAACAGTTGTTTTATTACTGATCTATGAGAAATTACCGTAAATCTCGTACTCGATCTATACACCCCAAATATCTCCACCCCTTTCGAGGATCTAATAAGTCTTTATAACCATAGGGGGATCTATTATTATGAAATTTATTACGATGTAAAAAATATCTGCTAAACATTTTAAAATCATGAATTTATTTTAGGTTGCTACCCCAAGGGCCATGAATGCGTCGAGATATTAATAAGCCGGAAAATGCCAGACAATAATGACTTGAAGAAATATCTCTTCGAAACTATAGACGATCAGAAACAAACGCCGTTCATGTACGCTTGCATAAACTGCCCACCCAACACGGTCCAGAAGTACTTGCTTACTCTGCCTCATCCTCAACTCTGGTAATTAGTAACCAATGATTTAGTCCTGATTACTTCCTAACTGACGATAAATGCATAAATATATACTAAAGGATTCGATAATAAGTATTGGCTGTAAATGCAAAACACAAACAGGCTTACGGCTACGTCTACAACCCTATTGTACAAACATTCACCCCTCGCTCTTCCAGCGTTAATGGACAATGCCTTCTCTGAAAATACAAAAAGGGAGACGGAAAAGGAAGATTGTATTCTTGCTGATTTCGGGTATGAAAATGCATGTTTTGATATAAAAATTTATACGGATTGTTTTTCCTCTTTTTCCTTAAATAAAAACTGGAAAGGAACCCATTTACATTCAAGTAATGTGGCATACCCAGGAATTCCAAGTGACTCCTCGTGGAGAGTGGATGAGTGTTATGAATTTTAATTTTTTTCCAGTCCAATAACCGGATATACAGACCCTGTTGAAAAGGAGCCACAACAAGAGACAAAGCACTTGAAGCAGGCCTTGTATTGGAAGTATGAAACTCAACGAGTAGTCCTCCTTCATCCTTTGGCCCAATTATTCATCTTTAAAAAACTTCAAAAACTTGGTTGGATCATCATCTTATGGTTATTATGGCAGGTCTGTACGATAAGGCACACCTTCATTAAGCTTGCGGTGCTTGTCGTTTTTTTGTGCAAATGTAGCAAAAAAGGTGGATGAATTCTTTCAAAATTTTGAAAAATACAGAATTGATAGGAACTGCTAAAAATACTTGAAACGAAATTATTTACGACGATTTTACACTTTCTTGTTAAAGCGTCGAAACGTATGAATTTTCTTGGATAAAACCCTCTTTTAAGTACGATACGATGACATGAGTGATGTTGGCTTGGTATTCGACGAGGCTTTTTACATCAAATTTTGCTTGTTCAGCAGTCATGAATTTATTTTATTAACCATCCTCAACCCGTAATGATTATAAATTGCAGGCACTATGGCTCGGAGCGTATACTTCCCTCGTTATCTCATTCTACACGGGAAAGAAGCATACGAATTGGATTCCTTATAGTGCCTCTTTTGTGATGCTAATTTACATCTTGACTTCCGTCGTTAATGAAGTGTTTGAAATCTTCACTGTTAAATTATATTACATCACCAGCCTCACTAATTGCATTCAAGTAGCTCAGATTTTACTGGCCTGCAATGCCATTTTTCCGGTTTTGACGGGGGCGGAGGAAGCCGCAGCTTGGCAGAAATATGTCACTGCTGTAAGGACATCCAAGTTGTAAAATCGCTATTTTATTGGTCAATTTTCCTATTAATTAACCTGATCATACATTACAGGCCGGAATTCTACTGGCTTGGATTCTAAGCATGAGGGACATTGGGAAAATGAACAGTAAGATCGGGTTGGTTGTGGAAGTACTGAAGCAGGTAATCATTCTTGATCATCCCTACGATCTAAGATAATTATCGAATCTTCGGGTATAAATTGACCCAAAAAAGCTATTTTTGTTAAATTTTGAATAGTTTTTAATTGTTTTTCAGGTACTCATTCAAATTGTTCGAGTACTCATCAGTTGTGCCCCTCTGTGGATTGGATTTACACTGGCCTTTGTCATCATTTTTGATGATGTAAGGAATCTATTGATTAGTTCTCCAAAGATATCTTGTTAAATATCTTAATAATGTTATACATTTTGTAGGAAAAATCTCTAAACAGTTCATTTCCGGGACCGATTGTGAAAGTCCTTGTGATGATGACTGGAGAATTCGAGTACAACGATACGTTTACGGAAGAGGACGGGGAGGAAAATGCGATGGCTTCTTATAGAGTCGTCCGTCTCATGTTCTTCCTCTCTTTCCTGATCTCCGTCCCGGTCGCTTTCTTCAATCTACTTACCGGATTTGCACTGGATAAAGTTATGGTAAGGAGAATAAAATAATACTGGCCAAGTGATCGCAAACGGAAATTTTGACTCATAAAGTTTAATGGTTGCAGGAATTACGTGAACGAGCAAAGGTTGGCCGAATCGCCAAACAACTTGAACATATTTACTTCATCGAATCTATTTTACTGACCCTACGACCTCTCAGGAAGGTATTGCCGTTACCACACGCCACCGTAATTGCATGGATGAGAAAGCTGAATGTTACCACAGCTTGGTAAGTTCGTTAAAGGGTCTACACTCAAGATCTATTTTATAATTCTGATGACTGCTTTTCTATATCACCATTCCGTTTATCACAGGCGGGATCAGAAATGGGCGTTCGCGACTGTCATAAAAGAAAAAATTCGGACAAAAGACCGAAGGATTTTGAAGAGAAGGACTCTGGAGAAATTTTGCTTATGTCAAAACCTTTTCTTTTGTTCCGAGAAGTTGTCTGTTGAGGTTGAAGAACAGATCTACGCCCTCGCATCCTCAGAATCGAAACCTCCAAAACCCGATCAGAAATGTTCACGGTGTATGGAAATCTCCAAAATGTTTATGCACCATTCGAATTAGGTTCGAAAGCGAGTTGGAGAAAATCTCAAGATGTGCTTGGCACTTGGCAGCCTAGCCTAATACATTACTTTGTAATCTCTTAATTAAACGGAAACATTGTGTAATTTATATTATAATAAACTCTCGTTATTGTATCTTCGATTGCGACAAGACGAGTAATTTTTGACCGTACCTTTATGCAATTAATAAAAAGTAAAATAAAAATAAATTACATGATTTAGAGCTACTATTTGAAAGGGTAGGAATTTCATACTCAGGTTGCGACCGACTGTTAAACTGATGCAGCAGTTTTGGATTGGACTATTATTATAGTAGGGTTGTATTATGAGCTTTTCCATACAGAGAAGAAACAATTTTTAAGCCTGAATTCATTTAGCATACGCTCTAAATAGATACCCCGAAATAAAATCCCATATCCGCATTTTCGGCGTTAAAAAATAGAACCCCAGGGTGGCTATTTATAGAAATACGGTACTTAATAGTTTATTACATATACGAATACAATCAGTTCTATGATTACTGGATTATGATTACAAATGAAAGCATTTGCATCATTGTTTAAATTACTAATGACTGAGTTTTGGTAATTGACAGTATATTTCATAACCGTGTTTTCATTTTCATCGATATCATCAATGTAAACGCTTACGGCGGATTAGTTGTTTTTATGTAAAAGTCTCCTAGGGCACTGCAACACAGTCAGTGATTAATTTCCTTTTAATTATCGGTAATTATATGCACAGTAATTGCTTGTTTTACTTACGAGCTTGGACAATTAAGTCCAATAAGAACTCGGTCATTTTCCTGGCAATTTTCAGGACAGGTTTGAGTCAAACTGGAAAGATGCGAACATTTGCAGGCATACAAATCCTTCTTGAAAGACGCGTTGTACAATTTGTACGCAAACCGATGGCTGCAAACTCCTATTTATAATTTATTTGACCCATTTGTAACATATTCATAGTCAGTTACGTTACGTTAATCGTGTTCATGATTAATACGCCTTGTAATTTGTCCCTTTTTTACCGACATATCCGATCGTTCCAAATGGTGGAATCCCTGTATCATTTGCAGAACATTTTGGCTGTTTGACTCCACCATTTGCTGTGCCAATAAAACTCAATGAAAATAGTTAGATTAATTTAATAATGAAAGGGAATTAATTAATTTAATTTAATTTTACGCCAAAAATCAGCATGACCATCGTTAGTTGTGTCCCCCAAAACTCCTGCATTCGTATGAATTACATCAACAAAATCCGCATCTTTAGCGACTAAGTTTCTGCTTGAAATAGGTGGAAAGTAGAGTGGCCCTGCAGGATCCAATCCTGTAATCCAAGTTTTAGAATCGATTAAAATTTCCAGACTACGTTTGATTCAAAGATACCTGTTATTCTGGATATGTTTTTATTAAATTCTTTCTGAAGAGACAGTCCCGTAAGTCCTGACACATGTGCTCCCAAGGAGTGTCCAATCATATGGATTTTTTCAAGCGTCAATAAGGTATTCGTCATTAAGAATTTGATGAAATCGGTAACCCTTCCGGCGACGATTGGAACATTTCCCACAACGAGGAAGTAAAGGTCAGACGTTATAATTGGTGGTCCGGGCGTCGACAATGCTCCCCAGCTTACAACGATGTAATTGTAATTCAGACTTGATTCCAGGTATGCTAATAATTTACATTCATTAATTCTTGATTCTCATACCAATTAAGACGGTTGTTTTTTAATACCTACCGTTTTTAATCTCTTGTGGCATTTCACTGCTAGCGTTTGATCGAAATCCATGAATTATAAACACTGTTTTCTGGTTGGATTGGAACACAGATTCCTGAAGAGATGTTGTGTTGTTGTACAGTATTTCTTGATACGTATCCGGATTGCTTTTATATATTAACAGAATACAAATTAAGAGATTAAGAACCTCGAAGTAATGTTGTTTATCAAACCTGTTCAAGTTTGTAAAGATGCATAATCCCTATTCTTACTATTCTTATCTAATTTTAAGAACTTTACCATAAAAAGCTAAAAATAGCCGTATTTAGATAATTAAGTCCCCCGGGCCCGGAATACACCCTCTTACTTAATTCAGTAAATTTCATATAAATACATATATTCAACTTACTTGGAAAACGGATAAAGGTAGAAATGGACATCATTGGGGTCACGACTGAATTCGATCATTGGAGTTACTAGGTGGAAAAACCCAATCAGGAAATAAACCCCTTTCACGCCCAACGACCACACCATCGTTGAAATTTTTCTCTCGTTCCGTAATTTTCAGAATAATAATTGATTGTAATTGTTCTTTATCCTCTAAAATTAAGAGACAATTAGCACCAGAATCCGGATGACAATCCTTTTATAGTAAAGATGAGGTTGTGTCGAACATGAAAAGATATACTTTCCGTTCATGACCTTCAGTCGATCATCGACATTGAACTCCACAAGTGTTGCTAAACGTGTGTGGTGTAACTGGTTGCAGCTTTTTAATCTCAAAAGCTGAATCAATAATATAATTACGCGCAACCTATCGCATCAAGTTCCATTTAATTAGGAAAACATATCGCTCAGACTAACGTTATGGATAACTTAATTGATATTTTTAATTTATGGACTTGATAAATTTGAATACTCAAATACCAACGCTATCAATAATAATCGAGCTTTTGTTGTTTCGTTTTGCAAACTATTATAATAACCGCAGTAGTATCGTTGATTATGCGGTAGCGAAGGATTTATTTTGTTATTTAGCAAGCTCTCCATATATGCATTGAAATAAATAATCAAATTCTGACGCTTTTCAATATAATTCATAAAATAAGCCTCGTCACGGTCTTTGTGTACTTGACAAATTAAAAATTGGCATGCTTACAAAGTTCATTATGCAGTGTCGACTCCCGGTGTAATTAAAATAGCACAAGTCATAGAACAGGATTAAAAATGTTAAAATATATACTAACAACTTATCTTATACCATAATTAAAAACGAAAGAGCAAACCGGTGGTTTATAGTTTATAGTTAATTGAACAAAAATACGAGGCTTTGAGCTTATCTTATGTTAAGAATTAAAACAACAAACATAACTATATAACATATATTATGGGAGTTCATAGTTCATCCCTAAAAAGCATCTTTCAATAACAATCTTATGCTACATATACATGGATAAAATAAAGTTTCAAACAAAACTAAAATAGGACTCTCATAAATTAATATAATAAAACACGCCAATTAAGTTAAAATAACTCATTAAAACTCCTTTTAATAAGACTTGGCTGTCATAATAGCTAGGGCTATGTCGGTTATTGCCGTTAAAAGATGCAAGAAGTACATTAAAAAACGAAGCCGTGCAATCTTCATCAATGTTGCGTTAGTATCTATATCTATATCTATGATTATAATTATAATGGAATCCAGGAGGAATATTCAGTCGAGATTGAGGTCCTTGAAACTTACGTCGAGACATATGTTTCAAATAGGATAGAATGACATCGCCAAATTGCTTCTGTTTTAGATTTTTGTCTCTGAACTTCGGGACATGGGATGTCAGCCTCATTTTCCTTCGTAAATGAAATGTCGTGAAGCAATCCAGGCAAAAGTACCGCAGGCATCCAAGATCTTTGCAGAAATACTGCCCACTGACATCGAGACACATGGAACAGTATTCATTTGTAGTAACGTACGGCTCAATTTGAATGGTCCTCTCAATTTCACCACCCTGGAGAGTGACGTGATTCGAATTTATTGCTCGGATGTACGACTCCTTGTTTACGAAACCCACTTGACCTACTCCAATCGGATAACTATATTGATCCGTTTCCAAAGCTAGGAAATGAAATAAAAATGTTATGATTAGAATTTTGGAAAGCAAAACAAATTCAGATGATAAAGCATGTTACCGGCATAAACGACACCGTTAAACAATCCATCCATTGCTTCAGCTAAACCTCTGGCAGAAAACTTTCCATGAAGCCCTCCAACAAAGACCTTGTACTGCACCTCGTTCACGTGAAATTTCCATTGTTCTTTTATGAAATAGTTGTTGTTCATGTCCCAAGGAATTACTTCAACTAACTTGGGAATTCGGGACTGTAAAGACGTCTGGTGACAATTATTAGTTCTAATTGCTTCTAATCTTGCTGCTTGGAAATGCAGTAGATTTTGGACCTATATAATGAATAATGATATTTTCAAATTCATTGTAATCCTGTTTCGTCTACATTGCACGCAATCTACAATCACGCCATCAAAGTTTCTAAAGCCCAACAACTTTCAAATGAGCGTACCTGATGTTCGTTTTGCAAAATCAAGTAAGCATAACCCAGATGCTTATTGATTTCATTTCGATGAGCTCCTGGCCATTCTAATTGAACCGTTCCTTTAATGTTGAAAACTTCCGCGATTCGAGTTACCGTAACATTCCATGGGATTCCTCCAAGGAATACCTGTGGAGTGAAGCAAATAATTAACTAAATCCGTACTCCACCTTTGTGCAAATTGATGGCTATGACTTATATACTGGTAGTATATATAAAATTTAACGTAGTACCTTCCTCGAATATCGAATGAAATTTTCAATATCTTCAGATTCATATGTTTTCCAAGCTTGTATCGGTATTGCTCGTACATCTGTCCTGAACTTTGTCCCTGAGTTTCCAAGTTAAGCATTAAATTACATATCATTTGAATTGAAACACTAAATAATTAAACGAATGAATTACCAGGTAACAGAGGTCCAGCCTCATTGTTTCTGGCGTACTGATTAGTATTTTCAAACATGTATTCCGATGTTTGTTCGGGAGATCCAGTACTGGGCACGTCAATAGAATCATCACAACTTGGACTCCAACAAGACTCAGATGCCGACTTTGTGCCAACTGCAAATTTCATTCCAAGGGGACTTGAAGTCCCATCCAAATCGCCAGTAATGTTTTGGGGAACATTCATCGGCTGTGATGACCACGATGGAATACAACCATTACTCGAAAAACGTCGGGTATCTTCAACTTGAGCGTGATTGGTAATCCAATTATCGCGAGGCGACGGATCCCACAGTCCCCATCCCCATCCATTTTTATATGGCATTCCATTCTTAGTTCTGTCTCTGTCAGAATCATTGACCGTCCAGGCCAAGGAAGGTGGAACTGTCTTATTTCTACAATCGCCACGAGCTTCGACTGATGCGTAGCTATATATATTATCGTTTCCATCGTCAGGGACCCAGTGCCTCCTCCGTAGCAAATCCAATGTAGTAAACATAACTAGTATAATCAACAGTAAGAGAAAAGAGTTATTTTTGTATCATTAGTTCTGATCTCAAGTGTACAAATCAGTTTAAGTCTGTAAGGCCTGCAGGCCAGAGGTGTCTCGAATTATTACGATCTTTTAAGAAAAAAGTTATAATTATTTTCACATGGTTAAATCAAATCGATAAAATGTCAATCAACAACCTAATCCTAATGCTAATGACATTATGACATATAATATAAAACGAAGGATTGAAAGCAAAACAAAAAGAAATACATACCTGCATGCATGTGCATATGTACGTTGTTGTGACCATTAATTCAATTTCACCTTTTAACGTCAGGGTCACGCCTGATCAGTTCACAGTTTCACCCAAGCACCAAGACATATCCAACACCGGAGGCTGATTTAGGCTATGCTATGGTTTCACAGATTTACTTGTGACTTGCCGCAGGTCTAGAGTCTGCAACAATCACACGGCAATTGACGAATACAAGACGACAAACGACACGACGACGATAACTGTGAGGAATGAGGATAACAAAAATAAAAAATCCCCAAAAATCAACTGAAATAAAAATAAGTATGAAGTATTGATATATTATATGAAATACCAAAGGTCCAAAAGGGGTCACCACGCCACAACAACCTCACGTCACAACAACCACAAACCACAACTAAACTAAACTACTTTCCGTTTCCAATTCTGAATTCCGATGCTCAGTCTCGCAGACTATGAACTAACGAAGCAACGTCGTGATTGATAATGCGACGAGTTGTTGTGTCGTTTCGTTGAACTGCTGGTTGAGCCGTTGAACAATGAGTGCTTGACATGTATGGAATGGAATATGGATGCGGATGCTTTGAAGAGTAAGCAACAAGCAACCGTGGCCTTGGCATTGCATTGCACGCTGACGCGTCTTAACTTGCGTGCGTCGAGTCAACCTGGGCAAAGTAAGAATTACATCAAATACGTAGAGTCGGAGCGCAACAAGAAAGACGCTTTTTTGTTTCTCTTACTCTTCCCCAGACGCTTTTCAATCATGCACTATAATTTACCCTGTTGTGTTTTATATTAATATATATATATATAATAGATAATATAATACCATTGAAACTTTGACTATAATCACAACATTCACACTAATGCACATAAAATTAAGCAAAAAAAAACACTTTTGGCTCATACTGTATAATATAATTAATAGCCAGGCTGAAATGTTATCGGATCGGTGAGAATTTTATAGTATTTAATTACAAAGACATATATTACATGAGAAGACATGTTTGAATGTACTACGAATTTAAAATGAAATATGCCTAATTAATTTTACTTATCTCAAAAATAATTTTGACGGAAACTATTTCTCGATCAAACTAAATCAAGTCCCGTCATAAAATATAGCCAGGTATTCAGAATATCACAATTCATATGCATTATATATGAAAAAAAACTCAAAAGTGCTAAAATACAAATATTTTAACAATGGACACTACTAAAAATTCTTGTTCCAAGACTTCCAAGTAATGATAAATATCCCCGAAATTTATTCAGTCGATATGATACAAACTCCCACTAATAAATTCATACACTAACTATCAATATCAATACTATCATCAAAACAAAAAAGTACGCACAGTCTATCTGTGGGACCGAAAAATTGTAAATGTAAAAAATGGGAATCGGTTATCAAAGGTACTTTTACACTTATACATTAGAAAATAACTCCAAGAGCTAAGCTCAGAAAATTAACAAAATTAAAACAGCATTTGTCAAAGGCAATCATATAACCCTTGCTGCAGATTATTCTAGCACAAAATGACAAAGAAGCAGAATTTAAGGAAAGTTGGTGGATTCTTAAATTCTGTTTTACGCTTTTTACTCTCTTCTATCTAGATAGAAGCTGGAATCGATTCCTATACAAATTTTTATTTTTAACGAGTTTCTGTCGGAATTGCGAATTGAATGAAAGGATGTGACATATGTGGATGAAGAAGAATGAAGATTAGAATTAGTTTCAGTTTTGAGTTTAGGTTGAAAGATCAGTCAGGTCAGGGTCAGGGTCCATACTCCAAAGCAGACGGACTATTGAATACAAACCAGCTAGACGCCTCTTCGCTTCTGTGTTGAAATGTATAGGACATTGTTTCCCCGAATGAATGTATCTCCATATTTATTCTTCAGTTGACCATTCACGTACTCCTCCGTTTGCTCGAGAGCGATGTTCATGTAACCGTCCAAACATACCAGCACACCTGTAAATTATAAATTCATTTATATAACTCAACGGCAACGTGAACGGGACGGTACGGCTTAACGGCTCCTGCAGCGACTGCAGCCAATTCCATCATAATTTCGCATTTCTTGTATTTTGCATTTTGTATTTCTAACTTCAAATAAAACTCAAATGAACTTCTAATTCCAAATATATATTTCATATATTTGATATTACATATTTACACAACGAATGATGACACAACAACAACACAACACACAAACAACAAGTAAAAAAAACAAAAACCCAAAAAAAACTAAGAAAACAACTAACTAACTAACCTCTGTAATCGACACCATTATTCAGCTTTACGACGACAGGGCGGCCCTTGATGGACTCCAGGTATTCTTGCAGTTTCTCCTTACGACTCATTTCCTCTGCTTTCAAATGTTTCCAAAAGTCAAATTAAGTAATTGTAATTAATTACAATATCAAATATCGAAATAAATTGACGATCAAGCAAGACACAAGGATGAGAATTTGAGCTTTATTCCGGCTTTTGATTCCCACATTTACATTTGACTTTCCTCTATGATCCTCTCTTCTCCTTTTCTAAGCAAAAAGGAACGTTTTTTGCGTAGAGATCCCGATCACGATATCACGAATCACGAAGAACACTGTATTCAATTGATCATCTTCAATCTCCTTCATCTCATTGTCAGAGTCAATTAAATGCAAAACCTTCAAAGTAAGCTTCTTAGCTGATAATTGGGTGTATAATTAAAGTCAAGGGCCAACAACAGATTTGCCACCATTCCAATCAGCTATGTCATTAAATTATTAAATGATTAATAATTATAAATTTGCTAAAAGCTGATAATTAACTTTTTTTATTGTTCCAAGGATCCATATTAACTATTATAACTTTAAGGGACTGCTCAGTGTTTATTTAACGAGACAAACGAGATGAATCAATTACTATCTCACAAGAGTAAATTAAGAAAAGAAAGAGACCTTTTTACTATATCAGTACATTTTTGTATTTGTACCGATATCCGTATCAATTAAGCAGTTGAATTGATTTAGATTCGTATATAAAAATGTTTTAACATTAGAGAAATCGACTAAACTTTAACATAGGGGAAACTATAGCTAAATTAAGTCTGACTTAAAATATTGTAAAAATCTATTCCGAAATCTATAATCTAATTTGTCCCCCGTTGATCTGACTGTAAATATCGTGATCGAGAAGGACAAATTTTCCTCCAGAAAAGAAATAAATTGGATCCTGGATACGATTGATATCATATCCTTCGTTTTGAAATCGGACCTTCTTCATCTTGTATGTTCCTAAAGAATATAAACCATAAGTATAACTAATTGTTAAAAGCTTTAGTTCCAAAATTTTTATCGTGGATAATAGAGAGATAATTTTTTCTAGATACCTGTACAATCCATCGCATTTATAATTCTAAGGAACAATGGTCTTGCGTAGGAAGCTAGCGATTTTGAAATTCTGTGAAATTAATTGTCATTAAATTATTAAAATTTAGTATACGGTTACTTTTTTAAATGTTTAAGATTTTCAAATTACCCTTCGGCTAAATTTGGTAAATCTAAGGTCCCGTCCGGGTCAGCAATCGCCACCATCCCTGCCCGACCTTCTGTGTTTGGAATCTTGACGCCATAAACTACGGCATCTTTATAGGATGAGTACGTGCTAATTATAGCTTCTACTTCTGTCGTGGATACGTTCTCTCCTAATTCAAAAATATTTTATCAATATTAAAAATACGATAAACTATTAAAGAGCTTGATTTTGTAGTCCATTTCTAAACAAAAAAGCGTCTAAATATACCTTTCCATCTGAAAGTGTCTCCAGTTCTGTCTTTGAAATAGATGTATCCAAATTCATCCATTACAAGAATGTCCCCTGAAACCGACAACCTTAATTAATGCACAATTACCACGTCCGCTCGATGTGACAAATTTTTCTTACCTGTTCTAAATGCATAATCTCCATCTTTGAAAACGCTCCGTAAAATCTTTTTGTCTGTGGAGGCATCATCCGTATATCTGGATAATTAAACAGATAATTTAAAGATTTAATATAATTGTAACTAATTATTCTCAATCTAATGGAGTTTTCCAGTTAATTAAAATAAATCATGACAATAGCATACCCCTGGAAGTCTCTAATACAGTGACCCTTAATGATTTTCCCTACAAGTTCTCCAGCTTCATTGGGCTTGCATCTGACGACCAAGCCGGTTTTAGAATCTCGTACCGGTTCCCCAGTATACTCGTCAATCTAATTTAATGTGATGTGTTTAGTTAAATTTTAACTTAAATTATTAGATATTAGTATAGTTTCTGACAAATTAAATAAGTTAAACCTTTGCCAGGGTCATGGGCAATAGAGGGTACAGAATCCTTGGAACGAAGCCAACTGCTCCGACTTTACTGGTTATGTTCGCTGTAAATTAATTTGTTAAGTAAATTAAGGAGGTCAAACTTCTAATATTTTCGGGTGGAAATGTTACCACATCTCTGTATACACTGTCACGAAATACAGACGGATTAGCAGGTACAGAAGCTTTTAAATTAAGCATTATTCATTAGATCTTACAAGTATTGCAGTTTCCTTCAGTCGATCCATAGACCTCGCCAACTTCCTTGATATTAAATCTCGACACGACTTCCTCCCAGATCTCGTGACGAAGGCCGTTTCCGCTAAGAAGTCGAACGGAATGCATTTTCTCCTCTGGACAAACGGGTTGGGCAAGGAGGTATCGACAAGTCTCTCCAAGATATTGGGCAACCGTCACATTGTACTTGACACAATCTTTCCAGAACTGCGAGGCCGAGAACCGCGTCCGGATAACGACGGAAGTGCCAAATAGAAGCGCCTGGCCAACCCCTACCATCCCCCCTGTCATGTGGTAAAGCGGCAAGGAGTCGTAGAGAATGTCGTCTTCCGTCACTTGATTCATGAAATGAACCCCACCAGCGGCCATCATGTAACTGAAACGTTTCAAAACTTATGAAAAACGCGACGAGAAATTCTTTGCCTGCACTGCTAAATCCCTTAAATAAAAAATATTTGAAACCAAAAACCCGATTTTTAACCGCTTTTCAGAGTTAATCTGTTTGTTAAACTGAATAATCATTTTACCCGTCGTTTCTCATACTCTCCTTAGTTCATCGCTTCAACCCATTAGAGTAATTAACTTTTATTTTTACCCGGTTTTCGGGGGTTATCTTATCTCAGTAATTATTCAAAGAACGACATATTTTCCAGATTCAAGGTTTAATCTCTCCGTAAGATTTACAACGTAATGAAACTAAGTCAGAACTTTAACAAAAATTGCACCAAGTCTCTGCAGATGTGGAAATGGAAACACGAAATGAAAGTATACTCAAACACTGTCTGTTGAAGTTAAGTCCCATTTAACATTCCATTGAATTTGTGCCTTGTATAGTGATAGTATCGATTTATCTCCATTAAAACCACTAATTTTCTAAAAAATTTACTTACCGATAGTTTTTAATAACAGCAGCTTTGGGTAAACCCGTTGTACCAGAAGTGTAAGTATAATACATACTGTCATTCACAGTCATTCCAGCTAGCTCTGGAGGCACTGACGATGGAATGGAAAGAATTTCCGCGTCGAGGTCACCAACTCCTTTTAAAATCGGATGATCGTTATGTCCAGATGAGAATAGCGGCATCGTTGACAATACCGTTTCCAGTTCCAGTAATTCCTGTACGGCTGTTAAAAGCATATTTTAGCACCAATATTTCTCTTGTATTACCAAACTTATTGTATTTTTTACTTGTTATTTACCAGGTGTGAGTTCATGGCCAAAAATTAGGGCCTTGGATTTTACTATTTCTAAGGAATGGAGAAGAGGCTGGAGACGAAGGTTGAAGTTTATTAATGCTGCACAAACGCCGATCTATTTAGTAAAACTAATTTAGCAAAAAACTAGTAATTAGCTGTAATTAAAGAACCTGGAAAGAAATTATGAATAGAATACCTTATTAAGACCAAGCCAAATGCATACGTACTCAGGACGCCCTTCCATGAACAATGCCACCGTGTCACCTTTCTTAAATCCGAGAGTCGCAAAGTAATTACCAACTCGGTTACTCATCTCTTGGACCTAAGAATGAGTCATTAGTTTCGATTTTTACATTAAAATATTTAACAATTAATATAAACTTGTTCCCAACCTGTTTAAAAGTCCATTTCTGGTTTTCGTAATAAAAGCACACTTTATGAGGGTTCTTGTCTGCATATAGATCAAATATTTTTGCGACGGTGTAATTATTTTTTTCTGCCCATCGGATCCGTTTTATCACTCTCGAAAACCTCCATCCACCTCTACATGATAAGATTTACTAATTTCACAGAATTTCAAGACAATGTAATTAGCGATTGTGCTGGGACTTACCGAATATCTCTAGGCAGACTTTTAACGACGCAATAGATAAGGCGATGATTCATTAAAAGAATGAGACTTACACCAACTCCCAGAACCGATAAGGCCCCATTTATCCAAACTGAAGTATCCATCGATCCCAAGGTATTCTGTTTCGGTTTTGATAGACCTTCGTAATACTGGACAAGGGAACCAAGAAATGAAACTGTCAAGATACTATAGAACATGGTCTTTAATGTTTTAATGATAGGCTCTTTTATGAACCGGATCAAATACGGCTTATTTTCGAATTCGGACATTTTGAATAGTTCAATGTAAGCTTTGATGACAATTGGTTTAAAAACAACTACACCGCATCGAATTGAACTGTTCGCTCGGTGAGACAAAATTGTAATTCTGGGGCTACGTTAATTTGCAGATAAGTGAGTCTATGATAAACAAAGTCATGCCGGATATGCCTGCTCATATTTATTGTAAATTGTAATATATGCATTAAACGTGTGGTGGTGGATAGATTAGATAAACGGTTATCACTTTCAAACACACCAAGACTAACAATACAGACAGTCAACATCTCAACATCGACAAAGTCAGTCCAATTTCGTTGAGGGGTAACACTGTCACTGCAGAGGGGAACTTACGGGATTACATGCACAAATAAATACCAATGAATGTCAGTAACATTTAAATGTAACGTCCGGGGTAAATAAATGATTGTTATCCCTAAATATGAACTATTTTGTTACTTCTATCACCATATTTCCTTCTCTAGTCGATATCTAATACAAAATTATTTATGATCTGCGAATTCGGATTGCTTTGAAATGGGATTTCACTTAGGAAGCCTGTTGAATCCGTGTCGAGTTCTTTTGACTCCTGAATGTGATATTTTTCTTAAATTTACCCTGGATTAATTAATATCGAGATTTAATTTGTAATTAAAAACTTGCAACTGACCCAAATGCAATCGCTAGCAATCCAGCGAGATTGAGATTAAAAATGTTAAAACAAAGATCACAGTCCTCTCGACAGTGTCGACTCTTAATTACTTGGACTGAGAATAAAGAGTTCATTCAAAATCCAGCCCTTTTTGTTGCTTTTACCAAGGGTTTTATGATAAAAGCGTATAAGAAGTCAAAATTGAGTATTTAATAATTTTTTCCACCAGCGAATTGCGTTTTTATTTCCTTTTTATACATAATTGTAAGTACTTAATTGCATACTATTTGCAGCATGAATGCTCATTAAGAGCACCTCATGTCTGTTAGTATATTGATTGATCTACAGCATATAAAAAGAAGACCTCTTAGAAATGGAGAAATAACCCACTTACAGAGTAAATGTTGACTACTTTATGCCGCATATTTATTGTTGTTGTTGATCTAAATGCTCTTGAAAAAGTCTCAAGCAGAACTATAAAGCGGAAGTCAAAGTTCTAGTAGAATAGTAGACTGGAGGCTATATGAATTAATAGAGACATTGACACCTTCAGTAGGTACACGTTTTTATTTATAGATTTGAAATTATAAGGATGAAGGTATTGTTTTTAAGCTAGTTGTACGTAAAAAATTATGGAACAGCGATGGGAAAATTAAGTCGCTGATTCCCTTTATGTACTTGAATAGGAGCGATTAAAACTTTGTACTAGCCCACGACACGTGTTGGCACGCACAAATCCCATTTTATTCTATTAGTTAATCAGTACTAATTAAAATTAGTATGCATTTTTTCAGTATGTTTAGGGAGTTTAAAATTATCCTGGGAAATAAAATCTACTGCGTTTATAAAGTTTTTAACCTTTTAAATTCCCATCGTACAATGTTTACAATTTACTCAAAGCTATAAACTTGCATACGAATAGTTAATGTGTATTATGATTAGGAATATTCAGATTTATTTTGTTGTTCGCCTATTTAGGATCTCTCTGAAATTTGTAGATGATGACATTTTAATAATATTTAATTACATTCTATAGCAAGTAATATATCCCTGATCTGGGGCCTGTTTCACCATAGCTTTTCACTTTACACTTTGCAACTTTGTATGTAAAGTTGCCAAGTTTTCGTTTCACCTAGCAACTATGCAAAGTAAAAAGTGAAAAGTAAACCTTGTAGGGAAAATTTTCTGCAAAGTGAAATTCTGTTTCACCGTGGTTTCCGAATGAAAAGTGATTAGTAAATAGTTTTGCACTTTACACGTTTTTCTGTAAAACCTCTATTGGTTTTGCAGTTTCTATGCAAAGTAAAAAGTAAATCTTCTGATAATTTTTTTCTCCCGTAATTGTATGATTGGAGATATTTTGAATTTAAAAAACGCATTTATCAAAGCAACTTATCCTCAGCATAGAATGCTTACCGTTTTTGGACGGTTTAAAACTCATAATTCCTTAAGATTTCAATATACATTCACTATACATTTCAACACCATACATTTCAACAACTATATAATTGCGAAACAAACTTGATTATGATCAGATCA
This sequence comes from Desoria tigrina, assembly GCA_906901685.1. Classification (NCBI taxonomy): domain Eukaryota; kingdom Metazoa; phylum Arthropoda; class Collembola; order Entomobryomorpha; family Isotomidae; genus Desoria; species Desoria tigrina. Next base: position 1,005,034 of record CAJQTU010000008.1, read on the forward strand.
AAATTTTAAATCTCATTTAAAAATCCTCAGAATAGGTCCTCAAATACATCCCCACCTCACCGAGCTGTATAGTTGCAAAATACATCTCCTTGTACCAGATGCAAAGAGACTAGCATCTAAATCCATTGTACTTTTAAATTGGATAGGAAGTTTCAGCTTAACTTTTGAAATTGTTTAAAAATATGACATCGGTAACTAATTGTTTCAATTCAAACCCAACATGATCAATTTCTTTCAAAACCTCCAAACTCCATTAAGATATATGATTTTCATTGCAGTAGAATATTTTCATGGCATTTGACTTCACATTCTTAGTTCTTAGTTATCCGTGTTGATATATGAACATGATTCTATTAGGGAGCGGTGGTTGGGGGGGGGGGAGGGGTAATATATTGATTTGCAAATTAATTCGTTTATCCGTCCCATCCATCCAAAAAATCTACAATTATATACTAATGTAATCTGCTTTTAAAAAATATAAAAAGTTCATGGTGAAACAGAAATATTTCATACTCAAAAGTGTGAAGTTGTAAAAAACTCCATAGCGACACTTTTCACTTTGCAAGAATTGTATGAATAGTGCAAAGTAGGGGGGTAATTGTGGTGAAACGCATTTTCTTTTCACTTTGCCGATTTCGAAAAGTGTAAAGTGAAAAGTGCAAAACTTTTCATATCCATGGTGAAACAGGCCCCTGATGCTTCAATTCAAAAGACTAGACCTTATGTAATTAAATAGTTAATTCGTTTAAAAATAAGCAGTTAATATAATTAATATTTGTACCTCTAACCGGATAAGATTTGCAGTTCAAGGTTATTTTTACAGATACATTGAAAAGTTCACATGAAAATTAATTTAGTTTAATGAAACATGCTAATTTTTTATTAGAATCATTCACCAACAAAACATCGAATATGTTCGGGACTAAAAAAAATGCTGAAGTTCTAATCTTGGCACAGTTGCACAATAATAAATGGAGTATACATAAAATGTGAATATTACATCTTAATGAATGCATATTATTATTATGATTTGAAATTAGTTGGGATTTTGTTCTCTTCCCATTACATCCGCATCCGTGAGATTTGAAGAAAAAAGCGTTTTATGCAAAGAATAAAGTTGGGAAATGGTTGCAAAGCCCGGCCCATCCGACCGAAACCATTCTATAATACCTGTATAATAATATCTGCAATTTTATGGACCGACTAATTTTTAATGTAAAATATATAATTTTATTCAAATGTATTTGCTACAATTAATGTTGCACATAGTCGGTATTAGTCGAGTATTAGTTCATAGTTAATAATAACCCCTAATAATAAAAATCCGTCTTGAAAAAGCTACATAATTAGGTGTAATAAGTAATTTATTTTGATGTATTGTATGAGAATATAATTGTCTGTGGTTTTCCTAACCCGAATTTAAAGAGCAGTTTCAACTATCAAATGCAAATTGAAGTGTATTTGATGTACAAATTCAAATCGGTTAAGTTTTATTATTGCTGGATAAGGAATGTGCTATTTTTATTTCATCTTCGTAAAATCTACATGATGCATTAGGTTTGATTTGAATTTTAAATATTTCTTGCTAATTATAATTGCGTGGTAAGATATAATTTTCTTGTCCCGTCCCCCATTGTCTTCTTAAAATTCAAAGCTAGAAACTGGTATTTACAGGTTCGTGGATTTGAATGTTGTAAATTGTATATCAGGGATTAACAATCAACCATAATTAGATGTTTAGATTAAAATTTGGACAAAATTCAATTAAGTTGATTTAAAGTAATTCGTAATGGTAAATCGTGACTGTCTTAAATAGCTACAGTCTTTAAATTATATTCCAAAATCGTGATATTTATAGATGAAGTGTGATTACAAAATTATCATATGAATGTGTTGAAAGGGAAAAAACACATTAGGTAAATGAGACTAATTTGTTATTATAATTTAAAACTAATTGCAGTCATCTACTATGTTTAACTGCAGTCGAAAACAAAAATTAAACTTTCAAGTTTAATTTATGGATGGGCAAAATGAGTTATTTTTAGTTTTAATTTATCTCTGCATCTTCAACCTCCTGTTGTCTTAATCTGTTGGACAAATTCAGTTATTTTTGCACATCTATGGAGCGTTTGTAAACGCAATCATGATTGGAGCCAATATTTTACTTTTCGGTTTATCTCTTCTCGGTTTCATACCGGAATGGAGTTACTGTTCAGGATCCAACACCTATTTAACTAGTAACGGATTTCCAATTAATTTTCTGGATTCCATCGTCAATAGCGTATACCTCATTAGCTTTTCGATCAATTATACACAAAAAAAACAGAACTTCAAATTTAAAACCTATTCATATTCCCGATTTAATAGGCAGTTGTGCAGAAGAAATTGAAAAGTCGGTGGAAATGGGAGGTGTGGGACATTGTCCCTGGTATTCATTCATATCAAATCTACGTTTTTAACGTTACCAATCCCCAGGAAGTCGAAACCGGAGGTAAACCAAAGTTACAGCAAGTTGGACCCTATTACTACAAGTAAGTAACTTCATGTCATTTCATTCGCATAAAAATTATGCATTTATCTGTAAAAAAATGTCCACAAAAATAGTGAATATCGTTACAAATTCGACGTGTCAGTCAACCTGGATTTAACGGTGAACTTTGAACGAAATTATACCTATACCTTTGACCCAGTTAAGTCCACTGGTTCTGAAGATGACTTGGTGAATATACCCAACCTACCATTTATCGTAAGTCTAAACCATCCATATATCTATGGTCTAAACTTAGAAATCGTCACAGACAGTTAAATTTATTTCACAAAATAAAATAATAATTTATCGAGTAAAAAATAGATTTTTGCTACAATTGCATCGGAAAGAGATCCAATAGCCACCAACGCGGCAGTGAAAGAGTTGCTTGCATCCGGAGAGACGCTCATAAAGCGTGAGGTATCTGTAAGAGATTTGCTGTATCATGGAATTGACGTGTCAAATTATAAGAACTTTGTGAATTTACTTGGTCCGAAAAACGACCTTGTTAATGAGTTTGCTACCGGACGATATGGGATTTTTGAACTGGTATTTGTAAATTTAGCTTTGCAAATCATTTATTTGGAAAATTAAAACTGAAATTATTTTCATATTTTTAAATAAAAATAGAAAGATGGACATCACGAACGGCCTTTCAGAATGGACTCGGGGTTAAAGTTCCAAGAAAGAGTTGGTCAAATCGAGGAATGGAATTTCCGGAAGAACCTGACCTGGTGGTCAGGGGACAGATGCAACATGATCAATGGATCTGATTCCTCTGTATTTCCTCCTTATCTGAGCACCAAGAAACGATTGCAAATGTTAGACCTTGACATTTGCCGATCCATATCATTTGACTATTCCAATGAGATGGTCTTCAGGGATATCGTGCGAGGCTATACGTTTAACATTTCTAACGATGTCTTGGAAGACCCCAAACTCTTCGAACCCAACAAGTGCTTCTGCAAAACGCCTGGAAATTGCCTCAAGAGAGGAGTCATTGATATTTCCAATTGTCGAAAAGGTATCAGTACCTTTGCCGTACCAAATTATTGATCAATAATTAGTTAAATCAAGCAAAAAATATATCTTAGGTGCTCCATATGTCATCTCATATCCACATTTCCTTGATGCAAGCCCTGAGTACCTTCACAATGTGTCCGGATTGAATCCCAATCCCACAATTCACCAGACCCAAATTGACGTTGAACCTGTAATCCACTGTGAAATTCACAAAAATATAATAAGCGACACTGCCAGACAAGGATCATAAATCATAACCGTCAAAATTATTTTCTTATTTTTAATTTAGGTGACAGGGGCAGTAATCCACCTGCGAAAACGCTTCCAATGGAACATTTTTCTGAAGCCATTGCCATCGATTGAACTGTTCAACAAAATCAAGCCTCTGATTTTCCCTGTGATTTGGAATGACGATGTAACCCAAACCTCCTGTTTTTTAAGCATATAGCCTAAAAATATATTGATTGTTATCCTTTATCCTAACTTCAATAGAATTTCAATTTAAATCCGGACAAAGCTCAGTTGCTGACAGAGGAACTGGCTAATCAGATGGGCGGTCTTGGGGACGGGGCTTCGATTCTAATCAATAGCTTTGATACTGTAACCAGCGGAAGTTCGTCCAAGTCGAAATGGCATCTTGACATTGAGTTATTATCAACCATCCTCTTTGCAAAAATTTGCACTCTTCTGTTCCAGTTCTAACCAGGTGCTTTGAATGGGATTGTTTACAAGATTAAGCAAACTTTAACAGACAATTAAGTCAGTACTAAATATTTAATGTAACTTCTTGTTCTTGAGATCCAGTATCTATTTACGGCTGAATGTTAAAAATGTTAGCCTTACCCCGCATTGTATGTCCCAATGTTTGTAATTTCCAAACCAATGTTCTTATGGTTAAGACTATTATGCAGGATAATAAATTTGAGATAAGACTCATAACATTCAGAATGAAATGAGAGTCGTCTGGTTTCTGTAACTTGAAGGGATATCATAATACGAGAGGATTCCGGAGACCTTGTCCAACACAATATCTCTTGTTCTTTACATACGTGCGAGTTCTGACGTAAGTTCTTATTCCAAAAGCTCTTCAAGTCATTAAAATCTATTATTAGTGAACTTTAAAATTAGAAAGTATAATCTTCTTCTGCCGTGTTGGATTTCTTGCAAAACTGTAACACAGGGATCGGACACATTGTAGATTGTACCAACACCAAGATCATTTCATAAGCTCGTGGAATCATGGTGAGTTAACCTTTTCAGACAGATTTCTATAACGTCTCGCTTTTAAAATCAGAGATAACCTATAGGTACTTTATATGCCAACGCATGCATATGGCTTAATTTTTGGATTTTTTTTTACTGCAGTTTATTTGGCAAACGGCCAGAAACGACACTTGCATTGACATTCAAATTTGTTATCGAAGGCTGCCTCTTTGTTGAGAAGAGATTTAAACCTACAGAAAAACTACGGTCGTGTTGTGAGAAAATTGGCAGCATACATGGTAGCAGATTTGTAGATTAATGGATTGAGACACCGATTGTAATCTAAAAGACTGTCAACTGTGGCCATGGACTCTGCTCTGCAGCCAAGAGTTTTGAAATGCACACCACATTACGGTATTTCCGTCACCGGAAAGTTAAGGATGGGAAAACATCTTATCAATTTTAATCAGCGTTAAAAACAACACGACATTGAGGTAGACAGCACGTCTTCCGATGAGATTGTATTTGCATTTACTAGGTTTATTTCCAGCCTTAATTACAAAAATTACGTCACACGCTCTTCGGCATATTAATATTATTATTACAGCGTAGGTGGTTTTTATGCTTTTTATACATTTTTACAGGATTTTTGGAAAGGGAGAAAAGGCTTACTTGGCTTGTGTGATTCATTTGCATAATATTTGATATTTTTTACTTATGATAACAATAACAATTATAAATAATTCTTTATAATTAAATGCATATTTTTAATCGATGAAAGGTCATATATTTCTTTACGTATGAATACCCTCTGACTTCAGAATTTCAATCACTCGTCATTAATATTTTTCCGGATCTTCGAACGTACTTGGTAACTGTAAATACACATTCAAATTATGGAAATTAATTGTAATCCAACTGTCTATTGATTGAAATTCAATACTTTTTTGAGGCTAATTTAGGCATATTTTAAGCATGCATGCAGTGAGCTTGAGCATTTTGTTTTTGTCAGCAGTTTAGGAAGGAATTAAATGCGCATCCACATAATAGGATGGGTAAAGCCGAAATCGGATACGTATTTAAATAACACCTCGTAAATGTGTGCGTTCTGCTGAAATAAAATCATGCAAATTAAAATTCATCTCCTACGTCCTTTAACAGGTCATGAAATTGAGAGGCTTTCTGCTATTTCAACTCGACTATGAAAAAAGTAATTTCGGGATCATAAAAATATCATAAGATTTAGCATTACCCTCGATAGACTGCTTGGATCTTCGTTGCAGCCTGAGCCTCATTTGCGTTCACAACCCTTTGCACCTCGTGTGACACCATTTTGGCAGATGATCTTCTTCTCTGCATGCTTTTTCTGCGTACATAGACGGGAAAATATACGTTAGTGACAGGAGATTAGGTTGCTCGAGAGTGCAAAAAATAACCTAGTTTAGGACATTTAAATCTGCCAACTGGATGCCGTCACTTATTACAAGCTTACGACGTACGACATACATTGACACGAATTGGTATAATTCCTGAACGAAATATCAGCTTACTGATTTCCTCCCAAATTTAATGGACTAATTTGAATTCTTTGAGGAAGATTCGAAATTTTTTGAACTTAGGGTTCACCTTTTAGTAGGAGTGTTGATGTACCTTCGCAATTTCGCGAGCCGCCTTCGTGTCAAGAAACCACGAACTGTTGCTTGGATGGTCACAACGGCCTTTTTCGTCTGCCGTACTTTCTTGCGGTCGGAGTACCCTCGGAATGCGGCTTGAATTTTAGAAGCTGCGTGTTCAGACTCCAAATCTTCTGATTAAATAAGAAAATTGAAATTATTTACATGTACATTTCCATCGGTAATTTATAAATTTTACCCGACATGGGTGAAACATTATCCCGATCGGCAGGATTGATGATTATAAGATCCAACTTGTCCATCTCCGGAGACTCGTCACCTTTAGTACTGGCTATTCTCACGGTCGCTGGTCCTTTCTTATCCTTGAAACTCCTTCTGACTAGATAACCCCTAACAGAAGCCTGAATTTTCGTCGCTGCGTTGTTAACGTATGCCGGATCGTAGTCCAGTTCGACGACAGGTTCGTCAGATTCGGCCTGATCTTCGTGGGGGCCGGGATACGACCTTGATCGCAAAAAGCCGTAGGGTGGTCTGGAACCACGAGCCGAAGCCGAAGGTGCACTTCCGTCAACACTAGCTGCCCTTTCCTGTTGGGGCTGTTCAAAAGCAGAAGCGGAAGCAGACATCGTTTCCGACTCAGCCATTGACTCAGCAATAGCCTCATCCCCTGACTTAGCCCCTGACCCAGTAGGGCTACCCCCAGTTCTTACCCCAGAGTGCCTAATACTTTTCCGAGTCTTATAGCCCCGGAAACCAGCCTGGATTTTCGTAGCCGCGTTACTCATCATCTCGTTCTCAATTTGGGCCTCCATTTCGTCCATACTTAAACTGAAATTGTCAGAGAGGGACTTAAGCGTGATATGTGAAGGCTGCAGCGGTTACAAAAAGTCAATGAAAGGCTTACGCATCGTCCATTACAAATCCGGATCTGTACTTTGAAGCAATGGCACGGTTCTTGGGAGCCGACTTTGGACGTCTCAAAACGGGAGGGGGCTCAACGGCGGAGTTTAACTCTCCTACGACGTCTTTCGATTCATCGGATTGGGGTTTGGTTTCCTCCAAACGCTGACGCTTCGAAACCTCAACTTCGTCTACTGAGGATCCATTGGCCGAGGCTGATTTCCTTGCCTTTGGAACGGGGGTTTCCGTCCTGCTAGAAATATCCTCTGAACTGTCTTGGCCTAAAAATGAATTTAAATCTGTCAGCATGGTCGTTTTGGGTGAAAATTTGAAGTACAATTTAATATCACCGTAAATTCATATTTAAGTCCCCTGAGGAAGTATGAACCTACTCTTCTTGGGTTATAAATAAGTTGTAATTGTTCGTATTGAGAGATTGGGGATATGTCTGAGGGGGGATTTAAATTGGAATTTACGGCATGATGTTTTAATGAATTAGTACGTTTATCAAAATCGGCAGCACGAACAGTGACAGGAGAGGACACAGAGTCAGTGTTAGCAAAGCTGGTTTGTTCATTTATTGTGAGGGTGGGTGACATAATATTATTGGAATGTTCGGGAAGGTTATCAACATCAACACTCTCTTCATCAGTATGAGTAGAAACAGACTTTTCTTCGTCAAGGATTTCTGTGCTATCGATTGCATTCTTCAAACTGTCGGATTCGGTTAATACGTTAGGTCGGGGTTGTGGGGGTGGAACTTCGTCAGAATCTGAATAAGCAGTTGTCGAGATTTCTTCCTCGGAAACAACTGCTGCTAAGTCATTGTTAATGTCTGTAGGCTTATCATCATTTTGTACAAGGTTATCTAAACTTTTCGACACTTTAAGCGACTCTTCCGATTTACCTACCGTCGTTATTTCTTCAGGAAGTTTATCATCAACTTTCTCATCTTCCTTAGAAATTTCGCGATTTTTTTCAGTCTCCAAAATACCGGTTTGTTCTTCTGAACCTAAGCTTGTTGACTCTTCATGGCCATCTTCATTTGACTTCGTTTTATTTTCTGCTTTGTCAGAATCGTGAATGACGTCGTTTGAGACTATTTTAGTTTCTGGACTGTCATCTTCCTTTCCCTCGTCGTCATCCGCAGTTTCGTCGACATCGACACTACTGCTTTTGAAATCTGGAAGAACTTGATTATTAATCTGTTCCGATGCGTTCTCGTTCGTGTCGTCTAATGCCGTAAAATCATCATCTGTATTTTCAACCGGTCCAGCCTCAGGATTTATCTCCACAAGAATCAGATCCCCAATTTTTTCAGAAATATTTTCCTCATCAGGCAGATCTGTCAAGTCAACTAAAGTCTCCACCTCCGGCTCCTTAATTTCGACCGACGTTCCTTCATCCGAACCGTTGGAATTGGAATCTTCAGTCTTTGGCCCATCGTCAACATCAACAGAGGAGGATCCCTGAGCATGAAGAACCTCATTAACATTTGAAACAATGGTTGATTCATTTCCATCTTCAGCCATCTCATTTGATAAATTGTTGGCAAGGAGGGTCAGGCAATTATCATTTTTGCTTCTCGTAGTTGCAGTTTCTACGTCAGACTCGGCTTCCACAATACTTTTCCCATCATCTGTAGAACTGCATGCTCCAGTTTCTAAATTTAGGCTTGATTTAAGACAACTTGTCTCCGTTTCAAGGTGGTTGAGATTAGGATGATGAATATCCGGGGTTTTCGTCCCTAATCGCCCGTCGATGGATTCTTCTCTGATCGTTTCCAACGGGGTTTTAATTTCTGCAGCAATCGCTTCGTCTGCAAACTTCTCAATTCGCCTACGCTCCTCGTCCGTTCCATCTCCTTCTAGGACTTCGGTAAGGGGCGTTAGTGAGGTCAGTGACAAGTCTCCTCCTGCATTAATGTTAATTCGAGGAAAGGAACGAACGTTAGAAAAAGACAGTTATCCAGCTTTTAAAACTTTCTACTTTAAACATAACATCTTTAAGGGAGCATTATTCAGTTTAGACATATTGTTAGTTATCTACGGATATTTGATTATAGGCAGTTGATTTGTTGTCGAAAAATTACCAAAGGCTAAGCATGTCGAATTACGACTTAAAAACACAATTTGCAGAAATGCCAAAAGCCACATTTGTTTATTTGGACGGCCAATTACAAACGAGACAACGATGTATTTAGTAGAGCAGATGCTAATGTGTGAATCTGGCTTTGTCTCCTTAAATGCTACGATTACGGTGCACGGTGCATTTAGTTAGTTACAGTACGAATGGTAAAGCATACAAGATTAATGGAGTCATTTTAACGCAACTTCGAGAGTTCGAATTCGAACTACGCTGTGGTGATTTTTTCAGACGATTTATTCCCAATCTAATTATTTATTTGTCAGCTTGAGATGTCTGTTTGAAATGCTAAGTTTTCTACACCATATTCCATGGTTTTTGGAATTTGAAATATACAAAAATATTGACAAAACGGGGGAGCTATTATATCAGGAACATTTTAATTCTTGGGAGCATACTTGCTATTTTATATTAGTAACAAATTGTTATCGTAAATCAGCAATTTGAGTTTACCTAAATAACTTCCCCTTTACCATCCTGTAGATCTCGTAAAATTACTGTTTTTGGAATGCTGAAAATCATTATTCACATTATTCCCATCTATTGTATAATCTTTAGAATATTTGTATACACTACAACTTTCCTAAATAACCCCCTGAAATTATAAGGTCCCCAGCCCCCAATTCATTTAAATTGTAATTTACACAAATAAAAATGTTTTCAATCAATAGACAACTTTATCTCACAATCAGACAATTTTATTTTGGGAACCCAAAGCAAAGCCAAAACGTCAACCATGCATTTCCATTGAAATATAAACATACACAAATAAATACACTTTTAAATTGCATGCATTAAAACTATAATTAAACATGCTAAACTTCACGATTGAAAATCCAACTATATACAGATTATAGATGACAAATATTAGTATTAAAATGTTCACAATTAAAAGCTAAAGATTTTAATAGAGCATCATAAAAAAACATGGAAAGGGGGTGTACAAAAAACACACAAAGAGACAGAACATTCTGCGCTTCCAAAACGATTACAAGTTACAATTGACGAACCTTTCTTCTTGACGTTTGATTTCAAAGACTTCCTTGTTTGGTAACCACGAAATCCGGCCTGTATTTTACTTGCTGCTTCTTCTTCGTCCAATTTTGTATATTTTTCAGAGAATCCTTCAGTGTTTTTCAGAAGAGGATTTTCCTCCTCTGACTTCCGCTTACTTGCTTTACCACCAGTATTCTCCTTATCACTATTCCCATCCTCTTGATCACGTTTAGCTGGAGGATTTCATATAATGGAAAAGGACAACACAGTTAAACCTTATAACCTATTTACTTGAACCACAGTAATTAACCATTTTAACCAACTTGAACGTAAAAAACTTGGTAAATTCATGCGAAATAGCAAAATTTAGCAACTATACTTAAATGCTGGATGCAGCAAAAGAATGCACTGATGCAAAAATAATAAAAAAAATTAATTAAATTAGTAATTTGTAACCTTTTCCAAAACTTCTGAAATTGAACGTTCCAGTTCTAAAGAAACTTATCAAACACCCCATGATGTTTTCGTAGCTCGAAATCGAGTCTCTGTTATTTTTTGGAATGGCAGAAAAATAATGACTCAATACGAAGGGAGGGTGCTTAAACTATCTAAATGTTGATAATTGTTATCGTTATTAATGTCTACAACAACAGCTAATGATCACAAAACACTTGTGTTTATTCTGTACTTTATTCAGGCTTCAGTTCCAGCTCCCAAGATTTGTTATTTATTAGGTATTGTCGCTATTTACACAGGCATACTAAGCGTAAAATCCAGCCGAAGAAGCCCTGAATTTCGATAGTCCCAAAGTCAGGATTAACAACAACCATCCCTTTGATAGTATTTATTATTTGGCCATGAAAATCCGCCTGAAAATCTAATGTTTTTCGATTCTTAAGTTTTCAAGGCGCTAGTTATTCATGTGCCAAGGTGAAGTTGACTCGAAGAACTAACGTGTTTTCCGGATAGGAAATGTTTATGCCAACTTCATATAAATAAATATGTACGCTCAGGAACTGCACCTCACCACCAAACTAATCCCCGATCCGAAAGAAGCTTATCTGAATTTTGGAATAGGAATAGTCAATAGTAGCTGGAAATCTGAATTCTATGTACAAGTGGCTACATGCCGATTCGAGACTTGAGATCTAAACTGTGGAACGAGGACTACGGTGTATATGTCATCAAACTAAATGCCTTGTAATATTAGGGGCCGGGTGTTTTGGGATGAAAGGGTAAAATAAAAAGTTTCTACTATAGTTAAGTTTACATTTGTACATGTTCAACTGCTCAAGACAGCGCAGAACATCCAGATATGTATTTTATGTTATCATCATCATCGACGGAATGTATATAGTTTAACGGAGAAACGTGGTGAACTTATTGGTTGGTGGGTTAGCAGAAGTACACACAGAAGATAGGATATAAAAACGGAAAGCTATTTATAAACCGAGATAATTATGAACTTTAAAGGCATGTATGTAAGACTAACTGTTTTTCTGTAGTTTTGCTTCTTTTCTTCGGAGCCTTTTTTACCAACTTTTATTAGCCTTTTAAAGGAACTTTGTTGCTAAATGGAATGAGAGGGGTTATTAAGATGTAGACTATTGTGGATTATAAATTTTATTGGAAATAATATAGTGTATTTTTAGGATAGATATCATAAAAACTGAAATCATTTCTCGGCGGAACGATATTTTCAGATTCAAGTAGAGGGGTTATTTCGGAGAGGGAGTAATTCCGGGTTAAGTTATCAGTACGTCCACTTGTTACTCCATTAAGAATTAGAAAACCACTTGAATATTTCGTTACTACTTGTTTTAATTTCATCTTATTATTTAGGGGGAATTTTAGGGCTTTTTTGTGGGCGCTTATTTCAGCATTTACGGTAAGTCGCCCACGGATTTAATTGGAATAAGCTTTAAAGCTACTAAAGTTCTCATTCAAAATTCAGGGAAGCACGGGAGAAGGGGAATTCCATTCAATTAGTAAATGGCTATTGGTTCTTGTGGTTGCAGTCGTTGCATGCAAAGCTCAAGAACGTCAAACCTTATGTAAAACATAAGAACGAATAAGACGCGACTCCTACAAGCCTTTTAACTCACCGATTAAGTTGTCGACAAGTTTGCTTAGAAAGGGTAGGATGTCGTCGGGGTTCTCGCGAATCGTTTCCTTTGCTAAAATTTCCAACAATGCCGGGAGACCTTTTGGAATGGATATCCTCTTCCAGAACACGTTCGATTCCTGAGATGCTAGATTCATTGTTGAATGTCTCGATTATTTAAAGATTATTTAATTATTTATTACTAATGACGGCTTGAACCTCGATTTACAGCTTTCTCCTACGGTTTATTCACCTACAGGCGAATTAATTTGGAACTTAGACTGTTATATTTTAATAACTGGTAAACTGGAAACCCTTTAAGCTGACCAGGCAGGGAGGGCTTTAATATGTACATGGAATGGTCGAGTGCCTTTAAATTCCAAGATAATTCGGAAATATACCGGGTATTTTTGTGGTGTCAATGCATAGGTATTATTTGTTGGTACTCTGATGTTGCTAGGTTGAGTTCCTCCGGTCATCGATCAATCATTCATGTATTTCATGTTACTAAATGGTTTGTATATTACGTTTATGTGATGCTCTAATAAGATCTACAACATGATACAATTCCATAGTATGATATGTACCGATAATCTTTACAGTAAGCTGAGTCTGTGTGGGTAGAATAGGAGAATTCATTCATTGGAATAGAATAGAATAGAATAGAATAGAATAGAATAGTGCCTTTATTGTCTTGCCGTATTCAACACATCATATTGTTCATACAATGCACTTGGTTTACATACAGTGACATTAATAATTTATATATTTCTATTGCCAATTATCAATTAATTATAATAGTAAAACTGGTCACTCCTTTCCTTTTTAATTTCATCTTTTACTTTTTCGCTAAAGCCTTTTATTCCTAGATCTTTAAGGGGAATCTCCCTCGACAGTTTATTCCAGATCTTTATTCCTCTAAATAGAACACAGTTCTCATAGGCTACAGAATTATGTCGAATTTGGGATAACAAAGGCATTGGTCTCTTATCATTAATTACATATTGAGTCAAATTACTGCTTCTATATAGTTTGTACATGAATTTAGCCAAAAATAAATCTCTTCGTTCTTGAATAGTCAAGAAATTACATTCATCCCTAATCTTTATAATATCAAGGTTATGCATATACGATGCGTTGTGTCTAATTTTTTTCCCTTGTTTTCGCATTCTTTTTGCAACTACGGGTACAAAAAAATTAATTAGAAATCGATCCACTTTTGATTGTATTTCAGACATCATATTATCCGTATGAATACCCCATAAATCTAGACAATAATCAGCTATTGAGTGTATATAAGAATTCACCATTAGTTTCATAATATTGGATTATTAGTAGGGATTGTTGTTTAGGCATGAATGAATACGAATCATTACAACTCGTTACTGAAAATAATACAAAGCGATGGTATATTAGAAATTAGAATAGCTGGACTCTGGAATTGATTATCTTATAGTTATTCAAACTCGATAATCATAATTTTTCATGGTTTTAGTATTTAGTTTAGGAGGTTTAGGATTACGATTACTCAAAAAAATAAATGAATGCCTGTGATGAAGAATACGTTGACACATTTTTAATTATAACATATATTCGATGCATTGGAAAAGGAAGGTTTGATAAGGAGTATTATTTGTTTTATTAAAAAAAATCGGATGAATCTAAAAATGGCAAAAAAATAATACCAAGGGCACCCGGGATTCCCAAGCGGTCACCCATCCAAGTACTAACCGGGCCCAACGTTGCTTAACTTCGGTGATCGCACGAGAACCGGTGCTTTCAACGTGGTATGGCCCTTGGCGAATGTTCTTCTTTTATATCCACTACTTATCACATTATTGTTCCACTACAACTGCATTACACATAAACTGGAACCTTGCCTTACTGACTGGACTGACTGGGGTTACTTGATAATATTATTATAATTAATTAATCCTTCTTGTTCTTGTTCATGAACTATCTTGAACGTATTAAAGTTAAACGTCATCGCAGACATATTTCAATTACCAATTAAAGTAATTAAACCCAGTTCGCATAATCTGTCTTTCATCATATAAAAAGATGTACTCACGAACGAAAATGGAAGGGTAGTCTAGTCTGGATTTGATGTTTGATGTTTCATGGAAAAATGAAAATGAGATTTTTGATTTGTATAATATTAGATAAATTGTTTTAATTATGAATTGATAGCAATTTTTTAAAATTAAAATGCTGTTCTAGTAGGTAAGAATTTTTCACGAACGTGAAATGCAAATTGTATATCTCCAAGAATAGTTTAGAATAGCAAGCTAAATCCTGCAGACAGACTGCAGGAACGGTGCTTATAATTGAATTGAATACGCTGATTCTTTAATGAAAATGAAGGCTGCTTGCTGGACTGGATTGGATGACAATGACAAAGACAAGAAAAGACGCGAAACCTCTAAACTCTAACTCAAGAAGATAGAAAAACAAAGTAAAAAAATATGTTAAATAGTAAATATAAAAGGTATGCATTCGCCAAGGGCCATACCACGTTGAAAGCACCGGTTCTCGTCCGATCACCGAAGTTAAGCAACGTTGGGCCCGGTTAGTACTTGGATGGGTGACCGCTTGGGAATCCCGGGTGCCCTTGGTATTCTTTTTTGACATTTTTTGATTCATTTCATGTACATCATGTAATTTTAAATAATTTTATTTTTTAATGAAATTATATTTTTTGAAGCCCACAAAAAAATGAAATCCAATGAAATTCTAGAATTTTATTAAATCATCCTATTTCATAATTATTTTTGTATTTAATTTAAAAAACATCATCTAACTCATTCATATAATACATTGTATAAATATAGCTCATTTATACATTTTTTTTACATACTAGCATTTATAATGCGTTTATTCCGAGTTCAAATAGTAAATAATTATTTAAAATTAAGAAATTTACTAAATCCCAAACTATTTATAATGTAAAAAGAAGGTAAAAAAAGCAGAAGCCAAAAAAGGTTTAGCAGATCTTAAAAAAGGAAGAAGAAGGGGAGTAAGGGTGGATGACTCGTTATTCGTTATTCCTCGTCGGACGTGGCAGTGTGGGACATCCACGCTCAACGAGCCTTATCTCCTTCAATTTAATTCTAAACACTTGAAAATTTTAATGCAAAATTTCGAGATTTTTAAGGACTTTTCTGAACAATTTCCGAAATATTTTAAAATGTTAATAATGAACTAGAAAAGAGAACGAGGTCAAGCGAGAGTGTGTGACTGGCCCTGTAAGTGAAAGGCAGAGGAAGGGGAATCGTAATTCCGCGTCGCCATTTTCCCATTTCATTTCCAAGTCAGTCGTTGTTGAGAGTTGTGTCTTCTATCACTACTATGTCTACTTGAATGTTACGAATTAAATCTACTACACAGCGAATGTTGGAAAGAATAAGAATCCTCGGAAATATTAATTTCGATCAAAATCAATCAAGGTATAGAGATGGTAGGGTAGTTGGTAATAACTACTACACTGCAGATTGGCAATTTTTTCTTATGTGACAATTTATTTTCTGTGATATTTCGATATTTCCATATGTGATATGAAATGGATTCTATAAATTGAAATTCAAAATTCTATTTAAATATAAATTGCAAATCTGTGGATTTTCGTTTGATAACGGTTCGTTTTCAGTAGCTTGGGAGTGCTGGAAGGGTCAGGGGTATCCTATTCCACATTTGGGGTGGTATTTGGTATTTTTTGTCTAATACTTCAATTTCTGATGTTTTATTGGGTATTTTTATCATGGTTAGAAAGTGGGGGGTTACCTAATACATGATATATTATTATTAGATTTTTAAATTTTGTGTCAGGTCACAGGTGATTTGATGTAGTTTATACTTCATAGTTCAATTTTGAGTAGTTTATGAATGAATACGAGCAATAAGTAGTTTTTTTAACTTTTGGAGTCTTTCTTAACCCAAGCCTTCAGCCTTTGACCTTGTTGAATCAGTTGAAAGAACATTTTATTAGCCTAGCCCTTAGAGGTTAGAGGTAGTTTAGTTAGGTATTATTTGATTTTGGTTGCTTTATCTATCTATGAGAACAGAAGAGGAATTTAAAATGTCATGGATCATTCAGGTTATTCCTTGTCCTTAGTATTAGTAAGTAGCAATAGTGAATAGGAACTCAGTGAGTTCAAACAAAACAGGCCAATGATCATGATCAATACAGTTTCTTTTACACATGCTAAAGCTGAAATATGCTAAATTTGAAATTGCAAAAATACAAAATATACCAATTGAGAGGGTTAAAAAATATTTTGTGACATAAAATGACCTTCACTAGAAACGCATAACAAACAAGTCTTCCCAAAACTCGGATTTTATAAAAATGGTGCGTTACCATAGTGATAGCCTTGGATTGCATAGCTACCCTAACTTTTAATGGCTTGTTAGGCAACAGTGATCTATGAAATCCATGGCAACGGCACTTTTCTCCTACCGTCACATTTTATGTGGTAAACCCGGTTTATGGGGTCAAGCTACCTACAGGCTACACCCTACACCCTCTCCATTGTGCATTGGGGTTGGGTCAACGGATCGAGGTGATATATGGTGATACGTGATGTAATTTTTTTAATTCATCGATTAATTTCTTATTCTGTATTCAGTATGCAGTATGACCTGTAGTTTTTTAATTTTTAAGTACAAAATCAAACTTTGAACTTAATAGCTTAAAAACTCATCTAAAAAATTTGGCATCTTTAACTTTGGACATTGGACTACACGACGAGATAGACGTTGTGAGCGTCCCTCTACTGTCAGGGCGTGTGAACTGTGTGGAGGCGAAAGACAAAATCGACGCAGAACGATTGTCTACTCTCTACTCATTCAATTCCATACTATGATTACACTAAGCTAGACTACATACATACAACTAGTAGAGACTCTAGAGAGAGAGAGACTATGAAATGAATGAATATCATCCAGCTCGTTTCGTTCGTAGCTGGTTTCAATTTTGTTTTTAATGTTATAATGCTTTTAATTGTGTATTTGGGATGGGATTGTTACTGAACAGGCATACTGAAATTACTGAATACCGAGTCAGAAAATAATTATCGATGAGTAAAAAGAAAATATGATTTATGATTAATGTGGTAATCAATATTTCAATTATTTCAATCCGTTGACCCAGTGAAGCAGGTCACAGGTTGCATGATTTTTGACCAATTTGACCTGAAATTGCCTGACAATAAATTGGCAATGACACAACTGGAGTCCGTCTGTATGCTGTAAGGAGATGCTTATTATAGTTTTATTTTAGGTTTACTTACAGAACCAATACGAAATCGTTAGGGTTAGGCAATATATTATTGTCGGTTGTCAAAATCAAAACTGTCACCAGCACTGCTTGGCCTGGCACTGTAATCCGAATTTAACACTTTATTATCTAGGAAAATCAAATTTCTATTGCTTTTAAAACTTTAAATTATCAATGATTTGGCCATGACCATCACAAAAATGAAAATCCTTGAATTTTCTGTAACAGTATGGAATTTGTGTATATTTTTCAGAGATAAGATTTGAGATTGACTCATTGGAATTGGAAGATATAAATCGGACATAATCATCTACCTATGTATGCAGTATTTATGAAATGATGGCAAGTTCACCGACAGATAATGAATGTTCTTCGACATCCACGGATGTTACCATGACTACAAGGAGAACTTCAACTCATGGCGAGACTGACCTCTCAATAAATGAAAATGACTCTAATCTTGTCGATGTCACTTCCACGAGTGAAGACGTTGATGTTGATGAGAGCAGCATTGTAATAGACATGTCGATGGGTAGCAGCGCTCACGTAATGATTAGTTCTAGTAGCCCTCAAACCCATATGAATTATGATGATGATATTCAGTCCCCAGAGTCCGAATCGGAAGAACTAACAATCGATGAAAAGTTTGTAGCGGAAGACTCGTTAGTTGAGAATGTTGAGGTTACACCGATGGAATTAGGTGACGTAAATGAAAGGGCCGTTCATACATCTAACCCATTAAGTCCACCTCAGGAACCTGATCATATTCATAGCGACCCGGTCGATACTACTGATGATATACGAAGCCCCTCTCCTCTGAATGAGATAGTTGAAATTCAGAGTCCTCCAAGAATCGAGAGCGATGAGGATGGGGATCTCCAAATTGATGAGAAGGTTGACGAGACTGACGTATCAAAGTATGAGACTGTTTATAGCCATAACATTTTAGAGACTCCAATAATCTCAGATCCAGCCAGTATTCGTGATACGACAGACGTTGTAGTTCAAGAGGAAATGGAAAGCTCTGAGGTAGAAATGCAACCCGCCACGATAGAGAATTCGTTAATCAATCCTCATAATCAGGAGGATCTAGAAATAATCCAGCCTAGCAATGATACTGAACCTGAAATCGAAAAAACAATTGATCAGACTAATGCAGCTGAAATGCTAACATGTGAACCAATGAAATCAGACCAAGATGATAAGTCCCAAGAAATGGATTCATCTACGGTAGATATATCAAGCCCTGGGCAAAATTCCTCTCCTGACTCTCCAGATGCAACACAGAGCAGTTGTATTGATATCAAAAGTCCTGAGCAAAACGAATCATATGACGACAGTAAGGGTCCAGCATCTCCCTTGTCCCCCGAAGTAGACAAGGGCCCTGCATCTCCCTTATCCCCAGAAGTAGACAAGGGCCCTGCATCTCCCATGTCTCCCGAAATCGCAAATGGTAGCTTTGATGATTCCCAGCAGTCATTACCATCACCTCCAGAAACGCCCCAGAAAGACGAAACTCCCATGAAAAAAACGGTCATCGAATTAGAAGATGTTGAAGATGTAGACTTGGAAGACGGCGAAATTATGGATGAAGAAGAGGAAGAAGACAACGGCGACGTAAAAGTAAAAGCTCAAACAACTCCTGCACCAAAGAAAGAGTCCAAGTCGTCGGGTAGAAAGAGACGAGATAAGGAAAAGGACAACAAAGATAAGGAGGAACTTGACCCCGTCAAACGTTTACTTGCCGAAGTCAGGGAGAAAGACATGAAAGACAAGTCGGAAAAAGAGAAAGAAAGAGACAAACGTCGAAAGGAGAAAAAACGATCAAAGAAGGACGAGAAGGATAAGGACCAACCTAACAATAAGAAAAAGAAACGAAGATTATCAGAGGAAGAGGAAGACGGTGAGGAATTTCTACTGGTGCGGGGGGCATCCCCAACAGGTGAACAGGAAGGTTGGGGTGATGATTTTGCTAGGAACAAAAGACGCAGAGAAAGTGAAAGTAGTACAAGCCCTCCACATAGACACCATCGGTAAGTCTCATTAATTTTATACAGTTGAAAATACAACGAATCTCGAACAATTTGAATCAATTTAATTTATTATATATTTGTACAGTCGTCCTGCAGACGCAGTAATGTCACCTACTAGACCACGAGCACCGATTGAAAGACCCAAACGGCAGGAGAGAAAGGAGCCCAAATCTGATGTTATATGTGCATATTTCATGCAAGGAAAATGTCAGAAGTCCGCAGATGACTGCAACTTTTCTCATGCTGCTGTACCACCTAGGAAAATGGAATTGTGCAAATTTTGGATGATGGATTGTTGTGCAAAGAAGGAGAAATGCATTTATTTGCATAATGATTTCCCGTGCAAGTTTTTCCACACTGGGCTGGTCTGCCGACTTGCTGACCGATGCAAATTTAGTCACCAGCCTTTGAGTGAAGTTACCAAGCAAGTATTGCTAAAGGTATGCCTCCAGATTTACTTACGCAATTTTACTACCTATATATATTCGTACTCTAGTTTTGCAAAGACACTCACAAAACAAAATTAATTTTCTTTTTTCTTTAACCAAAATAGCATATCGAGACAGCCCCGAAGGAGATATTGGGAGATTTTCCTCGTCTAAATCGGGCTGGAGCTCTGAATTTGATTAACAAAATGGAAGCAAAGATTAATGGAGTTCCGTACCACGAAGAAGAATCTCATAAAGGAAATGGTAAAAATACTTATCAATATACATACCTATAATTCAATATTTAGAAGTTTAGAACTCAGATCTTAGAATGATAAACATTGGATTTAAAAAATACCAGTTTGTTAATAATATGTTTATTGCATTATCTTTTAGACAACCATATGGATCATGGTCCACCGTTTGGTCACCAACAACATCAGCATCAACATCAGGACAATAGACATGGACCACCCCATCCGCATCCCCATGGACATGATAGGTCGCGCGGTGGAGACAGAGGTCATTTTGGTCAAAATCAAAATCATCACGACCATGGAGGACGAGGTCGAGGCCAGGGGCAAGGCCAAGGCCAAGGAGACCGGGGAGGCGATCGAGGTGGTGGTAATGATCGTAGACAGTCGAGATGGGAGCAGACTCAGCCGACAAGGGATGACCAACACAAACTTCAAGAGCTGATGGATGAAGCTGGAATAGCTGGATTTTACAAAGACACTTTGGAAGGAAATGGACCACAACCCATGCAACCAAACCAAAACCAGACCCCTCAAAATCAACTTTTTCCACCTCAAATGCAAAATATGCAACCTCCTTTACTTTCACACCCTTTACTTCCCCAATTTTTGCCCCACATGTTACCTCAAACACAAGGATTGTCCCAAGTAAATAATCCTGCTCTGGCAAGTGTGCTGGCGACACTAAACATTCCCAGTTCAACAATTGTACCGAGTAATATAACCCAGTTCCCTCCCCCATTGATGACAAATCCACCTCCAACTAGTCAATCTCAATCTCAGTCGCAAGAGGAACAAACCGCGGATGTACCTGCCGACAATACCAATACTATTCCTGAAAATCTGCCAAAAATGCAGAGAGATTTGTTCTTAAGAATACAGCAACAACAATTGAAGAATGATAACAAAGTAGTAAGTTGATTTTTGATTTGCTGTATTGAGTATTCTAAGAAATTTTATTATGAAAACCAAACATTTAAAATATAAAATTAAATCGTATTGCAGCAAACCCAGCTCCAACCAGAACCTGAGGAGCCTGAGGAAAACTGGTACTCCGACGAGGAAGAAGATTCAAAAAAGAAGGAGGAGCTAAAAGCAGAAATCAATGATCAGATAAGCTCCGTTCTCAATCAAATCAGACAGCAGTCCCAACAACAACAGCAACAGCCAGCGATTCCAAAGGAAGAGAAAACATTCTTCGGTGACACCGATTTACGAGCAAGCACGCCAGCAGCGACTGATTTTAAAGATGTTGATCTGCGAACAAATAACATATTCAAGAAAATTGACATTCTACCAGCGACTGAAATTAATGCTTCACTGACTTCTCATGGTCCAATGATTTACAAAGTCTTTGTTGTCGCTGGGCTAAGAGATAAACCTGATTACAGTGCGGTTCGACAAACACTGACTACGAGTGCTATATTGATGGATCCAAGACTTGGACCTAAACGAAGCAATTCTATTCCTACTCCCGATTCACCCCCCATGGACCAGTCGGCTGATGGTGGCATAAACCAGCCCATGAACATTCCGGCAGGACCCCCACCAGTATTTGACCCAAGAACTATGCGAGGAACTAATCAAAATCAACCTCACGGCAGAAGTATGGGAATTGATCAACCCCCTCCAAATTCTATGTTCCCGGATAACAGGTTTGTCGGAAGGTTGGCTTAAAATACGCGTTTTTATTTTCATTTGCATCTTTCTTCTTCGAGTATTTGGTTTTCGCCAATTACAGTATTTAAAAGATACTAGCGAGGAAAGTATACGTCTTCGGGAATAAAAATTTTCACTTTGTTTTGTAACAATGACAAAAAATGACACTAAACAAACAATCAAAAAGTTAAAAAAGACCATTTTTGTTCTTGAAGACGTGTCCTTGCCTCGTAAATTGATCCCCTACCCTACCCTAGAACAATGGAATGTATTTTCAAACCTTAGATTAAACCTACGAATGTTTTTTGAATCTATTTTTTCAAACTTTAAATTTACTACTTTTCAGTGATTTTAGTACTGTCCAACTGTCCTATGTATTCTATGTTTAATATCCAATATAAGCTTGTGATTTTTACAAGAGATTCTTGGGGGGGGGGGAGATGTTATGTATCTCTTTTGTCTATTTAGAGAACTACAACTTTTCCATTTATTTATTTTCGGTTGCTAATTTTTTTTTTTTTTGCTTCCTCTCCAGTGTCCGTGGTATGAACGATTTTTCAAATCCATTTAATAGAGATCCTCGCGGAGGTCCCAATCAAAGTCAGCAGACTCAGCAATCGCCTCCAAACATGGGGTCAAATGCACAAAATCTAGCATTGGCAGCCGCTGCAGCTGCAATGATGCAACAACAATGGCCAAATCAACAGCCCCCAATAGACCCTAGTCTGTTTATGTTAGGATTTCCATTCCTTCCTCCTGGAGCAAACAACCAACAAAATCCGGGTATGGAGTTTAATGGTTTGATGGGTGCAGGTCCTGCGGGAATGAGATTACGACCACCTTTCAACCAACAACAACAACAACCTCCATCCTCATCATGGGAGAGATTTAGTCAGGGTCAGGGCCAAGGGGATCTGTCTCCACCTTTATAATTGATCATGTCTTTGTTAGTATGAACGCGGAAAGAAAATTGACGTTAGGGTTTAAGAATGACGATTTTTCGATCTAAAATCCAAAGCTATTACGTTGTAATTTATAAATATTATATAACCTAGTATCATTTATGTTGTTCGCAATTATTATATTGTAGATGTATGTAGCACCTTTTAATTTTTGTTATAATTGTATGTAATTAAGATTATTTTTAATCTTTGTAAAAGTTCTAATTAAGAACATTAATAAAGTAAACTGGATAAACTTATTGAACTTTATAATGCTATCATTTAGCCATTATTCGATACGCCATCGTCGCCATCGTCGCCATCCACAAAACCCAGATCACAATTTCACAAATGGAACAATATTTATTATTTCGAAGATTTTTTGCCATCTCTGAGGGGTCTACGACCTCGGTCAATCGAAAGTTATTCATATTTACAAACATTTATTTATTGGCAGTCACTTTCTCGCATTTCCGTAGACAACAACCAACAAAATTTTATTTTTGTAGAAATTAACCTCAACTCAACCTGTTGGACTTGGAATATATCTCACTCTTTGTTCCTCCTTGTTTGAACTTTGGACGGCTCGACGCTGATCTCTCGGATCGCTAATACTTGAAATAGGAAGTAAACTACCACATTTCTCGTAGAAATCGCACGTCTGGTCTGTGATCATTTTTTTTAATATTTTTTCCCCTATTTGCATTTTCATGAAATTCTATATTCGAATGACGATTTTTCTCTAATTTTTCATCAAGATCAAACCTAGTCTAGATCAAACCCATTCCAACAACACTCGCATTTCATTTCTCATTTTCAAATCAACGATACATATATTTAAGGCTAACCAAAATCCTTAATTTTAAATATGTAAAATAATTTATGTTACGTTAATATGGTTAGACTGGAACAGGTCTGGGATGGGGAACAACGGTTCACATTTGGATTCGAGTTCGGAAAGTCATCCAGGCATACCCAGTTCGTGGATAACAGAAGAAGACGGGGATGAGAATCTATTCGAAACTTTCACAAAGAACCGAGTCCCCAAAGGTCGTTATCGCAGGAGCAATTCTACCGAGACCGTTCTTCACGATACAAATGATGAAGGGTCAAATATATCGCCCAATGACTTTGAAAAAATCTTGATGACCAATTCCAAGAAAAACTGTTGGAACTTAACGAAGTATGGACACTTTTATCTCATCTTTTACATATATCGAAATCTACAGTAATTGACTTGGTATTTGAGTTATGAGTTCAGAGTTATCTTATGATAACACTTTGCCCGAACATTTTTTTTATTGGAACTTTGACCATCGGAATACGTTTAGGGGCGGTTTAGGATCATGAAAAAGCAAAAAAAAAATTTGAAAAAGTTGCCAATGGTCTAATTTTCGAAATCGTCAAAAAGTCACGAATCCCAATTTATTTCGTCAATTTTGGTCCTAGAACTCCCAGATTTTGGCTACCTTACTAAAAACCGATGCTCTTAGTACCATTTTCAAGGATTTTTCGAAAATCCGAAAAATACCCGGGTAAAAAAAATACGGATTTTTTTCCCGGTTTTTTCGGATTTATGTCAAAATTAATTTTTTGTGCTAATGTTAGACCTGAATTAAGCCATTTGGCAAAATTTCAGCTTTCTGCATTGAAAATTACATGCGATATGGACTTGGGAAAGTTACGAATTATGAAATGAAAGTCCAACTTCGGGATTTTGTTTAAACCGCAGTTTAATTTTAACTAATTAAATTGCTCTATTTTTGCCAGACATAGCTCGTTGTCCACATTCGAAACCCCTGTACCAAAGCAAGACGCACAAGATAAACATTCTCCTGATATGATGGTGGTAATGGAAATGAATGAGAAATTATTTATCAACCCAGAAAACGAAAGAAAGCTAAGTGTTCCACATTGCTCGACTTCCGGTAACTCATATAACCACCCAGCTTGTTCAACTCAAGCGTCTACAATACGCAATGATGAGACATCGCAGGAATTTTGGACAGAACAGGATGGGGACGCGGACGCCTTACATCTTGGGAAATCATTTTTACAGCTTTTGAACATGGAAGATATAATGGACCGACAGGGCATATCGAGCGCAGGCGAAACCCTTAAAAGTATTTCCGAACCGGAAAGCACAACTGCTTCTTCCATATTTGAGGAAACTGTACAACAAGAACAAATTACGGCTATAGCAGTCCCATCAACAGGTGTTAATGAAACCATAAGCGGAAATGGACAAGCGTCTTATGAAGAAATCTTGTCAGAAGCGTATCCCAAAATCTCAAAATCTTTCTGGAACTCGTTCAAAAGTTTTGGAGTGCCATTAAATTCGCTCATTTCTCTGAACACGTCTGAAACCATCAAAAATGGAAATTCAAATTGCATTCCTTCAACAGCAAATGCTTCTTCAGAGTCGGAGGACAACCATACAATTCCTGTCCTTCGTTTAAAAGGAGGTGCTGTTGTTTATCGAAATCCTAGAAATAGCACTTGCAAAATATCATCGGTAAGTATGAACAGTCAAAAGGTTCAGCCCACTTCAGATTTTGCAACAAATTCTGGAATTGTGCCTGAAACTTCGAGGACAAAAATTACAAGCCAAGATGAAGAGAACCCAAAAACTGGTTCAGCGAAAAGAAGTTTTAGCGAAGCTTTCGAGAAGGGGAATGCTGCGCTGTCAGCCCCATTGGTTCCTTTGGATAACAGTTGGCACTGCAAGCCCAACAATTGTTGTCTTTCGTCGGTTTAATTTATTTAATTGAGCCTGTAGTTTATTTGCTTAATCTTAAATTAAGTGATGTGAAATAAGCAGTTTAATTTTTATTGTTCGTATTATGTATATGTATGTTCGTAAGGTAAGGTGTTGCGTAAAAACTACTTGGATAAAAAAGACATAGCATGTCAATTTAACATTTAACATTTAAAAACATACATGTATTTTCATAAGTTCGAAAGTTATTTAAATTTTTAGCCTTTCAAGGTTTGAACTTTACTAACATTAAAGGAAAAAGGCTTTAGATTGGATTTTATTTATTTTAATATTTTTTTAAGGAATTAGTTTACATCAAGGATACCGGTCAAGTTGGTTTAGTCTTAGTGAGTGACATAGGACCAACTCACCAATGTAATTCATTTTTATGCTTAATGCAACCATCAATATAACCATTTCATAAATAATCATAAAGAACTAGTACAAAGGGTAATAAGTTCAACGTTTGTATATTAAGTACGTTGGCACAGAACGTAGAGAGATACCACCGATACCGATAACAGAACATTGCATTAAAGAAAGAAAGTTATGTAATAGGGGGAAATCAACGATCGCGTCTTATACAAGTAAATTTAAAAGACCGTTTTAACAGAAGCGTCCACCAAGTTGCTCCACATGAACTTCAATTGTATCCCCGTCCATCATCTCCAACTCTTCCGGTGTACTCGTCGAGTGTACTCTCTTTCCATCAAACAGAAATCTACACGCTCCTTCGTCAATGTTCTGTTAAGGAGAAAGAAATACATTAACATCCAAGCGTTAAAACCAGATTCTATATCAATTCAATTGATACAAGAGTTCCAAAAAGATGAAAAAAAAACGGTAACTTACGAAGCGATGTGTAAACTGTGTCATTAGTTTTTTGAAACTCGCTTTCTTTTTCATCTTAAACTCAATATACTGTTCTACAGCTAGTATGCATCGCACCGATACTCTGACATAGGGCGAGTCCTCGGATGGTCCTTGATCACCGCCAGGCTCGGGTTTTACAACGGCCAAAGCAGGCTGGGGTTCCCTTGCTTCAACTCGGTTAACAGGTTCGGCCACTCTCCCGGATTCTCCCTCATCTGTATCGGAGTCCTCCTGGTCTGAGAACATCGGTTGGGTGACTTTTTCGGAGTTGGCTGTTGCCGACGACTTTGGTTTAACCATCTTCAACTGTTTTCCTTTTCTGACGACAATGAAGACCGCGATGATTATATTCAATTAGATAGCTCAATCTGTTGAGAATGAAAATTATCAATAATTAATAATCTATTGCTGTAACTGCAAACTGCGAATACATGATATGATATTTTAATGTAAACTGCGTTCAGCGTTAAATACAATATCAAATATTCAATATTATATTGATATTATATAATATCTTCTTTTATATATTGAGCTCCCGTGGCGGGTGTATGCACCCTATCTCCTCCTTAACCAGAAATGGGACCACCAAAACAAATCTGGCAATCAAAATTAACACCACAGGAGACGGTAATAGGCTATGTTTCAGGTCCCTGACCACACCCTAAAGGGGTCCCTTCATAAGATGTAAAAAACGGAACAACCAGGTCATGTGATATATCAATCGAATCACAACGTCCTTCGTTATTCAACCGCGTGGTTTCAATGTCATGCCACACCCCCTTTCGAAGTTATAAAATAAAACGTGTGACGTGAATTGAAATGAGCTCCAGTTGGTGTTAATCCTGTACGCCATATCTCCTCCCTAACCGGAAATCTGACAGTAAGGATTACTAAGGATCAAGTTCAAGACGTGTATCGAAAGCATATCTACAGGAGACGCCGTTAGGCTATGTTTCAGGTCCCTGGATTCAAGATTCGTCAAAAGACAAAAGATCAAGATTTGAGATTCAAGACACAAGAGACGTCCTATAGATTCAAACTTCAATCAAACCTCAAATGTGGAAGTGCAGAATGTGGAATGGATGACAACAAATGATATTACTTAAACCTACCGTTTTTTGTTATATTTGTTATTCAATGAGCTTTGAGCTTCAATTCAAGACTTTCAACTTTCAAAAAGTTAGACAGTAATAATTAATTACCTAAATTCTGTATTCTGTATTTCTGTGTTGTCGTTGTGTGCTGTGCCCATAGAATTGTATAGTGGTTGTGCCTTTGCGTTCAAAAGTTCAAACGATTTTCAACTCCAACAACGTCAAACGTTCAATCCAAGGCTAGCAAGCTTGAAGCTAGGTCCACCGTCCAACGAACTACCACAACAACTTGTTGTGCATTGTATTCTCTGAAATCCCGCTCACCAAATACTACGAAGGATTTATGGGCATAAGAGGGCTATTCGTAAAGAACACGGTGCTTGTATGATTGTTAAATAGTAATTATGAAATCAAAATCGGACCGCCTCTGCGGACATTAACTGTATATAAAATATAATTATACGTACGATTTATGATATGAAAGCTAGAGTAGAACTCTAGAAACCTTATCTAGTTTTATGCTAGAAGCGACTTTAATTTCACTCCACACTCGCGTCTCACACCCCCCTTGCTTGCCTTCATGCATGGCCTTGATTGAGTATTAGATTTTGGATGTTGATGGTCGATGATTTGGAGACTTCGGATTCACCTTACCAAGCGCAATATAAAGTGGAGTGGAGTCTGTCTTCATAACTTGAATAACAAAACGATGTTATTCAAGTGGAGAGTGCCACTCGTGCAAGTGGAGGGGCGACTTGGGATTCCCCTTTACCAAGCGCAATTTATAGAGATAGAGTGCGAGTCATTCGTATATGAGTGCCAGTCATAGAAATGGATAATATAATATAATGGAGTGAGCCGCTTGTGCAGGTGGAGGAGGGGTGACTTGGGATTCCCCGTACCAAGCAGCCAAGCGTTAATCTAATACAACTAGGCCACCACAGGCCCAGACGGGCCTTAGCAAAACGTTTTGAAATTTTAAAATGTCCAAAGTGTTTCTCGGCGAAAGGAGTTGTAAATTGTTATGTCACACGACAATTTTGAAAATTCGACCCTTTTGACCGTTATTGAGGTCAGGATGCAAAATTTTGAAATTCCAAAATAGCCAAAGTATTTCTTGAAGAACAGCAGTGTCAATCGGTACATCACACGACCATTAACGACCAATATTAGGATAGGTCACGTTAGCCCAGGTCATAGGTCACCAAATTTCGAAACCCCATATAGCTATCCGGGACGCAAATTTTTTAAAAGAATTTTTGGCTATCTCAGTTTTTCGATAAGGCAATCCATTAAGAAACCTATAGATGGAACATCAGTTACTGACATTCAGACATGTATAGCTTTTTTATTATAATAGATTATAATGAAAATGACAACCTAACTAGAAATCATTTTTCACTCATTTTTAATTCGAGAGCACATTGTTCATTTACGTTACAAAATAAATTCCAATCGCAACTAAAAGGTTCTATCCGTAACATTAAACAGTATTAAACTTAAATTTTTGACAAAAGTATAAAATAAACGAATATAGATTCTAATAAGTAAATCAGAAATAAAAATAATAACGAATAATAATAATAATAGCTATGAGAAGAATATAAACCCTAATAAGCTTATTTATGGTGATGTTTTTCCCATTAAAAATTTAAACCTTCATTTTGAGTTAAATTTAGTTTGACCTTTCATATTATTAAGGACATTAAGGTTAGAGGCCTGAAGAACTGCTTTGTTGCCACCGTATGGCATCCAGGTGCTGATCAAAAATTTCTTAATCAAATCTGGAAAGCAGAAGTTTACATCTGTGATGGAATTTGCAAAATCGGCTGAGATGACTGGAATATTGAAGGTCTTCGCATAGGTCATGCGTTTAGTCATTTTCTTCACTTCATCTATAAAAATAGAGGTTGAAAAGTCACCATTCAACGTGAATTAATAATAATAAACCAGGTAACTAACCAGGGGTTGAAACAACGGCTGCAATGGCTGTTGAGCTTTTTGCCATTATTTTCCCTCCATTTCGTTCTATTTGATTCTTTAAGTGGATTCGTAGAGCTTCGCTGGATATTCCATCAGATATCAAAAATTTTAAATTTTGTAGAGGTAGTTTATCGATCTTGGGAAGCCTTGAAACAATAAACTCAACGTAGGTATTTAAAAACGTTATGGAAGAGGCACATTATTGTATAAGAATGAATAACAAAGAACAAAGGTATTATAAATTAAAACCTACTTTTTAGGTGGCTCTGCAGTTTCGTCTGTATTTGTCAGTTTTGGAGTTATGCGACTTCGAAAAACAAATGAGTAGTTTTGGCTTCGGGAATAGCGTCAATCGGGTGTAGGAAACAAAATATCAATATATTTATTATTAATTAATTAATATATCAATCACGGCGATTTGGGATTTTATTCGATGCACTATGCCAGCGATCGAATAAATAATGCATTGACATAATCAGGAACCTGATGACTGATGATGCGATTGAGAATATTGAGAGTAGACATTTATCGGCATCGGCAATAACCAATTTTTTAGAACTTCAACAGAACTAATTAATTTATAATCTACTTACAATGCCAGATTGTCCTTCATATCTTCTGGAATTTCAAACGGTAGCCGTGCCGGATTTTTAAATAATTTTCCACATTTCATTCGAATATTAATATAACCCGTACACTGATATCCGACACCGTTCCTGAAACAATAAAATACGTTTAGTCAAAGAGGCTCACATGCAAAAACAAACTTTTTAAAACTGAAGTTACTTGTATTCCAATTGACCCTTGCAAGCGTCACAACGCTGCAGCGCTCCAAAAGCCATTACGTCCATCACGCGTTGCAGAATCTACGAATCAAATAAATCCACACATACATGAGTGCCCTAAAGGAACGTCAACTTCTCTTTTCATCACTATTTCTTTTTCTTTCCGTCCATAAGTTGCATACCCACTCAACCCCTACTGGAACGTCTTGGTTATTATTCACCAATAATTTAGAAAGCAGTTCCTTATCTTGGATGTGTTTTGTCAGATTGTCTTTTAATGAAACAAGAAGTTCCTCTTGCTCCTTGAATTTATATTGATCCCATTGGATTGGCGTTGCAGACCCGGATGCAGAAGGAGTAGGGCTGGTAGCATTATCCGATTTAAGTGTACCATTATCAAGTTTGTCACTGAAATAAAACAAGACGTAGCAAGATAATTGATAATTCTATAGTTCAGTAATTCAGTTTAATGGCCAACGCGTATCAGTTTTTTTATTCTTGTATTACATTGTTGGCACAGTCGAGTTAGACTTTGACAATCTCGTGAAAAGATCTACTTGATCAGGACGTTTCAGATCACGAAATCCCGGTAACATGTTGGGGCTCTTAAAGAATTCTAGCTTCTCCCGATTTATAGCAAAACATTCTACGTGGTGCCATCGATCCTAAAAATAAAAATAAAAATACACTGCCTCATGATTTAAGAATTAAAAATTACATGATTCATTTTAATATTAGTATGCGTGAAATCTGAAATTATGGTTGCGATTTGCGATTGCGGTAAACTTGCGACTTTACTACCGAATGATTAAGAAAAATGTCCAACAACATAGCATAGACTTTTACTACATTGTTTTCTTTTGCTTACCATTTTACCGGTTGGAATTTGCAGTGCCCTTTCTGAAGTATAGTCCATCTGTGATATTCGGACCTCCTCTTTCGCGATCCGACCATTACAAGAAACGCAGTGACTCGCGTTGGACTTGGCATATCCCACATAGAACTCACCGGAGTTCACCAAGCCGTTAATACCAGATTTCTGAGGATTTTCAATAGCAGAAAGGCGGGCTCCTCCGTCTTCGTAACCAATTGCACAAAAAATCAAGCAATTTCAATAAATTCAAAATAAAAATTTAACCGATCCAATTGTTGCAGACAGCAGAGAGTTTTGAAATGGACTAAACCGTAAATGGATCAATTCAAAACAACTAGAGCTCACTATGCGAAATACGAAATGACCCCTCAAATAGTCGCTTAAATTACATGTCTTCAGGCAAATATAATCAAATGTATTTTAAAGACTCTTAAAATTTTAAAATACGATTTTGAACATTCCTAACAATGATCAGATCAGACCTTGTTCAGATTTACCGATGCATGAGTTTGGAAAATAATTAATGGCCTTCTTTGAGTCAACGTTTTAAAAATTTAGGACCTGGCCAGATGTCAAAAGTCTATTTGCCTTATATACAATTGTAGGACCTGCCGTGAGTATATATTTAATGGGAGTTGACTGTTTGACATGTCCTTTGGAAGATATAGCCGTTAAAATCTCATATACTCAGCCGTCAGCAATAAGAGATTGGATGACTGGAGAAAGCCAAAATTTCAACAAAATTATATGTTTAACTCGGGTTAGCCATAGCCTGTAACTGTAACAGATAATTCCCTCACCTAAATAGTTTTTAATTAGCGCCTGATGCTCCGGTTCCAAGGAGTGGTAGTGATCAATCTCATCCACCTTCAAGTAACGATACTTGGTGAAAAAGCATTTATAATGGTACCAGTATGGATCCTTTCCATCATGATGACTGGACTAAATAGGGAAAACGCATACATTGTTAAATTAATAATTAATGTCTGTTAATTTTATTGATTACCAAGAGCTAAGAGAATTGTTGGATCTTTTAAAAACGGTGTATGCTAAATCTAAAATTTAGATTTCTTTCTAAATAATATCAATAATGAACTTCATACTATACATTGTTACCTGAACCATTGCTGCTAAACGAAGCACTCCCTTTTCAATTTTACTTCGGCACCAACGACATTGAGCTCTTCCTAAAAGCATTTAATTACACTTAAAATATAAAGTAATCATCCCGTCCCACACCTACACCAAGATATAAATAAATAAATACAATTACGACGACAGGCGAGTAATAATTCATAATTGCGGTGGTGAAAGTCATATAAGACATTCAGCTCAGCCTTACCACTTTTAGCATAATCCGCGGTGTATGACATCTTCAATTTCGATTTCAACCCAGGGGACCCTTATTAATTTTGAAATTTGATTGGACAACTAACTCAAAAGATTGAATTTCAAAAATGGTTTTAAGTTTTACGAAACAAAAACAACAATTTAATGATTCGAGAATGAACAAGCTCAACAATACAGCTGAGTGAAAATTATCCCTCTATGCGTCAGAACGTTAAAATGCTAAATGGGAATGGGAGAAAGTGAAAAGAGAAAGAGTCAAGAATTTCCTCTCGCTTTCTTGTTGTGCTCAAAATTCGAATGCGTGTGTGTGGATGCGAAGAGAGGGAAAACTCGGATTGCAGACGCCATAACTGCGCACGCGCACGAATCCCCTTAATATTTCTCGCTTTCACTTTGTGCATTTTGTTGTACCATTATGCATTAGCCTTGCCATTCCTGTCGCGCGCCCGTTCACAACAACACGATCGCGCCAAAAATGATGAAAAAATCTAAAAAAAATTTATTAAATTAGCCATATTTTAGGAAATCCTAATTTCTGCTTCCAGTTCCAGTAATTATATATTTATTCCAGTATTTCCAGTGGAAATCCATTTTGTTGTGGATTCGTATACACTTTAATATATTTATATGTATGTGTTTATGGATTAAAATTAAATGCTTTCGGGGAGATTGGTTACCCATCATTTCATTTCCGTTGAGCAACTGAAAAATAATATATGGTGAGTTTTGTTGCATCAGAAATCAAGTTCAAATAAGTTCATGCTTTTGCTTTGAGACATTATGTATGTAATTAGCTTATTTTACGATGTAACGTAAGTACATTGGACAAATTAGACTGGCCTTTAAGCTTTAGACAATGTATTCCTACGTTATCTGATGCATTTTAAAGCTAAATAATAATCATGTTCCTGTCAAAATGCCGACTATTGAACATGAATTTTCAACTGGCTGAGATAGAATAGATTAGGAGATCAATTATCCAGGCTTTAAATATACCGGATTTAATGAACCTGTCTATAAGCTACCAACAAACTTATGTGCAGCAATTGTGTTCTTAAAGTGCCAATTTTCATTGTATTGCCACATATTTCCCATAATATTATTTTCCTCTGCTGCAAAACTGGCCTTGAGAAATCCAGTTTTTATTAACAACCTGTGGATTACGTTTCGTCTTATTCTTGGTGCCCTCTCAATCCTCAATGCTGCTGTTTCAGGTGTTTCCGATGTGAGAAGTAAAACAGGTAGATTGAAACAGGATCGAGTACGTGATTTTTAATCTTGTTTTACTCTGTTTAAATTAAAAACATTCAAAGTCAAATAATATATTATTTGCCGATGGTTTGTGGGTAAAATCATTATCTTCAGTTTCACACAATTCATTTGATTTCAAATTTCGATATCGTAGCTATACAATCTAGCAAACTATAGTTTTCTATAAGGGACAATCTAGATTTAGATATTTAGTCCTCTGATTTAATAGCAGAAAAAATCACAGTTGCGATTAAATATTCGAAATGGGACAAAATATACATAATCCAGCCCCTGGCTCAGAAAGTCCTGCAAAGCCACAAAAAATTCCCAAGGAACCCCCGTCATTTTTAACCGAAGCAAAGGAACTACTGATTGAAAAGTTTGTCGAACTTATTGAAAGGCTTAAAGCTCGATTTAAAATACTGTTCCTAATATTCGCACTCATCGAATACGTAATTGGAAAGATACTGTTCGGCTTCAATTTAATTGGTCAAGTAGTTGACTTTATTAGCAACTTGAAACGGTTTGTGAAGACCTGTTTTGTCAAGATATTTCATGTAGCAATTGCCGTTGGTTTACTCATACTCTTCCCAATATTGTTCCTTTTTATCTCGCCCTTTTATGCGAGGAGATTGATTGTTAAATTTATGGTCTAATGATGGGTTATTTCGTAGTTCCTTAGTAGAAGGAATTTGATCTCAAGTCTGTTTAATTATAGGCTCTTTTAAATTAGAAATTTGTAAATTATCAATCGCCAGCCTCTACATTGTTTTAAGTTTAAATGGAAGCTCGGAAGTCAAGGTTCAAGGTAACTTGTCGTATTTTATTCTGATTTATTGAAACTCTACTGTTGGCCAGAGCTCTGATTCTACTCTTTTGAATGTATTTCAGAAAACAACATTGAAGACATTTTCGTCCTGAGGTTTTGATTGAATATTTCATGGAAAAAAATGCCGATGTTCCAGATACAGCTCGAATCAAAGAATAATATCTTAACGGTTCCTGATACAGACGACACAGATCACCAATCTGAAAATACTCATTCATTAGAATCAACTCAGTTTCTACTCAGTCAGTTGGACCGTCAATAATGAAAATTATGCTTAATCCTAATCGACCTATCTACTACCAAGTATTTAACTTTGGTCTCATTAGTTGTTATTCTAATTATTAATATTCCTGTAAATTTATACGCTGTATAAATGTATCGGTTAATTGTTTGATAGTTAATGGTTTTAGTTAATTATGTCCAATTTTATGAATTCTTTTAGCATGGCGCTATAAGATTATGAACACGTAGAATGTAAAAAAATGTATATAGAACAATAGATCAAAAATGTCCGCGTTCTCATCCTCGACACAACTGCTGGTTCAATTCAACAAAACATAATTCTAAAACAAATTAAAGGACAGAACAACTTACTGTAAATTAATAGTTCTAAGTCGACATCAAAATATTTGTCAAGCACACGCTATGTTTACTATTTCCATTCTTGTTCGTGTTTAATCCGAATGTCTAACACCCTAAAGTGCCTAAAGGTGTTTATAAACATTACCAATGTTAAATACTCTTCCAAAACTGTATTTATTATTCTTTTCATATCTTTAACAATTCTCCTGAAGCCTGAAACGCATCAAAAGCTACAAAATACAACAAGTGTCCTACCTGTAAATCGACATCTATTAAAAATCCGTAAAATCCTAAAAAAAATATAGTTCCGTAATTTGCACAATAATCCTACCCCCTTGAATAAAGTAAAATCCACACCATCATCATCATATCATCATTACATCCTTTCATCAAAGCAACACCTCATGCTGTTCATCTTCAAAGAGATTGACAAATTATTATCTCTTTATTGCAAGTTTGCAAAGGGAAATTCAGCGAGAACGGTTTAATAATCCTTTGTATGTTTTTATCCCACGAGAGGATAGGAAATAGCCATCATACAAACACACATTCAGCAGTCAAGTTCCAACGATTCGGCATCAACGACGAAGGAACCAAATTACCAAATCCTTGTCTTTCACAAAAAAAACTTCAAGATTCAGATTCAGGAGGAGGATTTATACTTTTAAAGCCCCGGGCACACCAACGCCATATGCGAATCTTGTCCAACTTTTTGTTAACTCAAAAATGTTTCAAACCAAAATTAGTTGCATCGTTCACACCAAAAATGACTTGGTTGACAACAAAACTGTCACTGAAAATCTGTTTGTCACGAAATGTTGGACTTCAGCGGTGTGAACGATGCCAAAAATTCAATCCAACACCCAAGACATGACGGCGACTGCTGTATTAAAATTTCATGGAGTGAAAAGTTCAAAAAATATTTTTGCTTTTAATTAGCCATGTTTGAAAACAAATCAACGAGTGACCCACCCTTCAAATTATTTGCACCATCGAATAGCCCTTGACAATAAGGATTCCATCAATGTATCACACATGGGGTGCAACAATTTTTAAAAAAATGTTGACCTTTGGCCTTTCCCCCTTGACCTTTAACCTACAGGGCCCCAAACGAACTTGACCTCCGTTTGGATGTCCTAAATAAATAACCGAAAGAAAAATTTTAAAAAGTCAAGCCGTTCTCGAGTTATAGTGTTTACGGTATACGGATGACCCCCGCCCATCATTCCCCGCCCATCAATTCCCGCCAATTATTCCCCGCCCATCATTCCCCGCCGTGTATCTTTTCCTGCCCATCATTCCCCGCCCTTACACTTTTCCGCCCAGAACCGATTGTATGTTAAACGCCAAAAGTAATTATAGCGAGGAAAATCCTGTAAAATTTAAATTATTATTGCTCTTCGGAGAAAGTGGTGGCTCTTAAAAGAGCCGTTTTTAATGATAGTTTATATATATCGTTGTCGGGGAATAATTGGCGGGAATTGATGGGCGGGGAATGATGGGCGGGGATGATCCGCAAATCAGTGTTTACAGACGGATGAACGGACTGACGGACAGACAGACACCGAGGCATAAACATTATGTATCTTCGATACATAATAAACCGTTCCAAAGGCACATCATGAAAGGGTGAAGCCACACGAGCAAGACGACAAATAACGTTCAACGGTTTTGTCTTTTGTCTGACGTTCGAGGCGTTTAATTAAAAAATCTCACATTTCCCCAACCAGAGTCAAATGTTATACATCGTTGAATAGCACATGAACTTACCTTTCCAACGAATTATTACACTTGTACAGTTGCAATTTGAAAAGAGGTGACTTTTGACCATAGACCCGTGTGACCCATTTGACCTAGACGGCCCTTAAACAAACTTAGCCCCCGTTCAAAGAATATAAATGGTATAATTTGAAAATACTCAAGCGTTCGAGAGTTAGAGCACAAACGGACGGACGGACAGACGGACCGAGTGAAAACATTAAAGAGTTTCACACTTTTATAACTCAGTAGTTGTAATTAATCGAAGCGCCTCAT
Organism: Desoria tigrina; assembly: GCA_906901685.1. Classification (NCBI taxonomy): domain Eukaryota; kingdom Metazoa; phylum Arthropoda; class Collembola; order Entomobryomorpha; family Isotomidae; genus Desoria; species Desoria tigrina. Next base: position 1,042,569 of record CAJQTU010000008.1, read on the forward strand.
AAACTCAAGTGAGACCAGAAATTATCTATGTCAGAATCATCAGAATTCCAAAAAAGTTGTTTCAAACAAAAAAATTCTGAACTGGTTCAGAATACAGTTTTATGGTTTGCAACAGTCTGTCGAGCCAAAAAACGGTGTTTGTCACACGCGGTGTGCATGGTTTCAGATTTTCGTTTCAAACAAAATTTTGTCGACCAATCTGTTGCTAACAAACTGTTGCAAGCAGAAGTAGCCGGTGTGAACGGTGCTACAAACAAAATGTTGGACACGATTTGCATATGGCGTTGGTGTGCCCGGGGCTTAGACTCGTCAAAATCACATGTAATCATCCCTTCTGGTCCTCTAACTTACGCTCCTTCCAACTTCCATGCAATTTCCAACAATGGGAATAGCTCTATCCCAACAATCATCCAACAAACCTCGACTCTGAAATCAAGTCCATCTACGAAAACCCCCAACCTCCCAACAATCGAACTAACTAAAGACGGGGTTATTCACTTTCCTCTCGTCGCACCTCAGATTCATCCAGAATGGGAATAAGGGAGAGTAGTGTCCATTATATTATAAGAATCTCACAAACCCTTTCATCAAGCAAAAAGATCCTATAACATTCAACGACCATTCTAAAAAACTTTGGAATTCAACAGGTAAATCCAAGCACACTATATGGCAGGGGAATAAGGTGGTGGTGGTGGCAATGGGCTAGGTTGAATTGAAAGCTATGTTACAAAGTCAGGGCCAGTACTACCAGTAGTAGTGGCAGTAGTGGCAGGTTGTAATCATATTATTTAACGTTTAAACTCCCGAATGCTTCATCAACAGGTGAAAGAAAGGTAGGGCTACTTTGTAGTCTTGGAGGATATCCTCGTTTTGGAATTCCTATTGCCTGTCCTCCCACTGAAATATGCTCATGAAATATTTATTTGGACTCGATTTTTACCGTCGGAAAACGCTGGATTTTGCTTTATTTAAATCTGATCAAAACGGAACGTAATTCTAAAAAAATTGAAACAATCGAAAAATCTAACCCAGGCACCTGGACCTACACCTACGCGCTACTCCCTCGGAGTATAAAATGTAGACCGTCGCCGGATGTAAGGAAGCTGCAGTGGGATATAGGTATTTTTTTAGCCAGCAATTCTATTGTCTAGCTAGTCCCCTAAAATAACCAACGCTTGATACCTTTCCTTGTAACTAGTTAGCCTGTAATTTCGTTCTTGAATGAAGAGGCTTTTTTTCCTAGTAGTATTATTATTTCGTAGGATAAATAAACTGTAGTATGATAATACGAGAACATCTGCAAGTCAACAATTTGCATCAGGACTAGAATAAGTGACTGGTTCTTTTTTAATAGACTTGAAAAATCTCGGAACTATCATCTCCTTAGCTGTTGACAGGGGATTCTAAAGAGAGGAACATTGCTAAACGACTTGTCTCAATTATTATTATCTTGTCTAACTCTCCTTGATATCGTATTGTATGGGTTGGATTTTTTCTGTGGTGAAATAATAATAATAATAATATACATGTATTTATAATGTAAAGATTGAATTAAACCATATCTCCTCCCTGTCTTCCTCATTCGTTCTGTTTTACATTTGATGCAAAATTCTGAGTTCTACCCCCTAAATGTGGTTGTGCAAATGAAAGGGCATTAGTTTGCAAATTAAACCCCACATTTTCTCCTTATGAGTCACTAACTAAAAGTGCCAGGTAGGTTCCTTCCTGATTAAATTGTGGATGGAATCAACCAGAAAGTAAATACAGTCACCACCACGGAACAGGATTATTGCATTTTTGATTGGAATTTTATAAGACCTGTGTAAGTGTAAATCCCTTGGTTTTAAAGATGATGATAGGATCATAGGTACAAGAAATAGTTGGACTGAAGATGCGATATTAGTGATGTGGTTGTATCGTGGTGTGATGATGGTGATGTGAGTTTGCATACCTTCGGGCTGTTTAAGTTCTCAAGTTACTTTAATATTATACATTTTCGTCATTACGATTCAATTCATTATTCAAGAGTTTTTTTCTTCAGACAGAGCTACAGACTCTTACAAAGTAGTGGTACTGCGGTGGTAGTTGTTTAGAGGAGGAATCTTCTACAAGTACATTATATTTTACAACTAAAGAAGATTCCAAGTATCAAGTCACAAGTGAAGAAGGCTTAAAACTTCTGCCAGATCCGGTCAAGAATCCTGTAGGGTTTAACAGGATTAGGAATAGAATCTACGAAGGGCTTAAAAAATACAATGAAATAAAAGTATTTAATGTGAAAGTAGGAAATATTTTTTCCAACCATCCACCAAACCAAAACATAATCCATAGAATCAGTATTTATTGAAACGGCTGGTCATAGCTAATCCTATTAGCAATTAGAAATTAGAAACCCTGAAATCTTTAATTAAAGACTCTAGCCATTTTTAATAACACGTACATTAGTTAGGGTTAGTTAGGGCTCTATAATAGTACAATACAGAATTAAAGTACTTGTGTTTGCAAATCCCGAACTTATTTTTTTACCATTCCCCTACGGTTACGAATCATCCTTAAATTCTTATGCAAATTAAGACTGGGATTTGATGTACCGAAAGTTATTATAATCGAGTATAGTACACAAGGCAGGATTTCCGAAGACTACTCATTGGATCTCCCGTAAGAAAACACATACTCTGCTATAAGTGACTTACCTGTTTATAATGTAGCAATAGCATAAGAATGAATACAAGTTAGTTTATATGCACCTTAAGACATTGTAAATATTATTATTATAATCTTAGTCGGTGGGATCTCATAAGATTCATAAGATTTACGAGTTGAATGTGCTAATCTGTTGGCACTCTGTTCACATTGTTTTGTGCATTTGTATCTTCCTTCGAACTTCTGCCATTGTTGATTGCACGGGCCTAAGTTTTTCTTAAAGTCATAATTACAATTAGCATACAATGCCTGTGGCCTGTTGGTGGAAGCGTACTTGAAATACTACACGTTCAAGATACAATAGCATGTCCTAAGATGTGAAGAACAATATGATTCTTTATTCTTCTGAGTTTTGACCCTGACTCGTATTCTCGGTTGCAATCGTACAAAAATAAGACATTAAATCATCCAATAAATCGGAATATTAAATTTAGTTGAATAGGAGGCAGTGGTGGTTATTAACTCCTATTTTACCCATTAGTGATTTATGGCTTATGAATCGACAGAGAGTTATCCCGAATAGATCCTTTGGAATAGTAATAGAGGAGAGTGTCATTGACTTTGTGTAACTGACTATGGAATTCGTTACTTATTGATATTATAATTCAGACTAGCTGTCTATTATTACTTGTTGTTCCTGGTTTGATCTGTGTGTTCAATTGGTGTGGTGGTTGTATTGTTTTAACAGGCGAGAGGTGTGACGCGAGAGGTGTTAATGTGTATTCAATAGCAGCAGTTTATGATGGTGTCGGTTTTCCGAAAGCGTATTCATTTCCCAAGCTGATTGTGATTGAAATTGCTAATGATGATCCTTGACAATTACTGAAGTATTTGATACGACAAGTTTGTGAGAGTTATATAGACCGAGAAAATTATGTCAACCATTATTGGAGGGGGTGGCGGGGGGCTCCAGAGTGACTATGTTTTGGAGATTAGCAACCTTTATTTTACGGGACATGTAAGCATTTTGAATTTTGATGGCGATAGTTCGTCTTTCATTGCTAGTTTCAAAGTGATCTTTAAATGATTCGTTTTATTGATAATTAATTTAGATTGAGCCCCAGACATGGTTAAAACAAATCACGGGAACGACGAGGGCAGGACTCATCCTTCGAGATGTGTCTTTGGAAGTGGGGTCCTCGAACATTATGGCCATTTTGGGTTCAAAAGGTTTGTAACACGTAAATGTTGCTTTAAAACACATATTTTATCAACAAATGTTATACTGGACATTATTTATGGATTTTTGTTTTATAGGAAGTGGAAAGAAAGCACTTTTAGATATAATTGCTTGCCGTGCCAATAACGGATCTAAAAAAGGATACGTTCTTCTCAATGGAGTTAATATGAATAGGAGATTATTCCATGTAATTCTAATTCTATTTTTTATGATATTGTCTAGAATCGCTTATTTTAATGTTTTAATGCGGATTTTTCAATATTCCATTTTATAGACAACAAGTAGTTACATCACTGGCCAAACCGACAAATACCTGATGCCCGGGCTGACGGTATTTCAGGCCTTACACCAGGAAGCCTGTTTAACCCTAAAAGTTCCTTCATCCCTTAGAAAAATTCGTGTTCGCCAAATCCTATCGGATGTCGCCTTGACTCAAGTTGCTGGCACTTCGGTTGACGAGTTGACCCCATCAGAAAGGAGGAGGCTTGCCATTGGAGTTCATCTCATCAAAGACCCTGGTATTTTTTACTTGAGAAAATTCGACATAAAATACTTTTAAAAAGGCTGAGTTTTAATTCGTTTTATCTGTTCCATTTGTAGTTGTTTTACTTGCGGATGAACCAGCTTGGGGACTCGATCCTTTGAATACTTACTTTATAATTTCAATACTATCAAACTATACGAAGAAATATGGGAGAATTGTGATCCTGACTATGGAAAAGCCTCGTTCTGATATTTTCCCATTTTTAGACAGGTTAATAATTGGCATTGTTATTCTGCCGCTAACGCTAATTATCGTTTCGAAGAACGGGATTATGCTTAATGCTCGTAAACTAATTAATTTAATGTTTAATTTTTATTTGTACATACTTTTTCAGAGTTACATATTTATGCCTTGGAGATGTAGTTTACTCCGGCAATACGAGACAAATGTTAGACTACTTCCGGAATATTGGGTTCCCTTGTCCCGAGGTAATACATCATTTTCATTAAAAACTCATAGCTATGCGAAAACGGTGATAGTTTACATCGTCTGAATTTGCCGTTTTGACTGGATTTTTTGCAGATAGAAAACGCGTTAATATATTACTTGTGCCTTGCAACGGTAGACCGGAGGTCTCATGAGAAATTCATCGAATCGAGTAACCAAATCGGCCTACTCGTCGATAAGTTTAAACTTGAAGGGAACTCGTTCCTGAGGCTCAAAGGAGGGGGGTCTATCGAAGAATCCAGTACAAGAGGAATGGGCACTTCCGTTACTCCACTTCATGCATTTGGGAAGCCATCCGTACTGAGCAAAATGGGGACCCTAATTATGTAGGTTTTCTAATTGATTTTGATTTATTTTTAGTAATTAATACAAGCGGTTTTAATACTATTTTTGTTTGAATGTTTAGACGAAACTATGCAAGTACTTTTCTATTCAGTCTACAAGGCCTTCACAACGTGTTTTTTCAATTATTCTTTCTGCCATTCCTGTTCTTCTTGATGTGGATATTTTATTTTGGAGTTAAGGTAAATTCTGGTCTACATCTCGATCAATTGAAAATTGAATCATAGTTAGCTCCGTATTAAAGTTTAATTGGATTTTATTGAATTTTTAACAGGATAAATTTCAACACATCTTCGTTACGTATAATGGATTAGTTTTAAATACTCTGGTTGTCACCTACTTTTCAGCGGTTTGGTCAACTCTACTTACATGTAAGGATAAGTTGCAAGTATTGTAAGGAGATAAAAACCAATATATTAGAATCCAATTTAAATGCAAATTAATTTTGATTTTCAGTCGGGCCTTTTCGAAAGGTGTATTACCAAGAGGCTAGAAATGGGCTCTATTCTGGTCCGTTGTTTATAACTGCTCATAGCATTGCATGTGCCCCGTACGATTTCATCACCTGCCTTATTGGGTCGAGAATTATTTTCGAGTAAGCCATTATCAATATCAGTTACCGCAAATCTCTAAATAGATCTAGTGGGGTTGTATTAAAAATGATTCAAATGAGGTATCTATTCCTGGGGAATGTGGGTTTTCAAATAATTCTGAAAAGCTTTCATTTTCGTGATATTTTCATGAAAAGCTCTACAAGTGTTAAGTTGTTCCTTCAATTCCTATTCGGATTCGAATTCGAAGTAAAAATGCTATTTCAACTTTTATTTCAATAGACTAACCGGTTTAAAGGACGTGACGGACTGGTTACTAATGTACCTCGTCATCCTGACCTGCTACACGATGGCGAAGCAACAAACCTTCGCCGCGATGTTAACTTTAAAGTCCAAGTTCCACGCTTTAATGTTTTTAAGTGCGGGTCACGCCCTTCAGATAACCCTAGGGAGTGGGACAGTCCGTGCGATGAGAGCCCTTCCGGACTGGCAGTACTACTTAACCTACATAACGCAGCCGCGATATGCCGGAGCCTTCCTAAATCAACAAATATTTTCAGTGTACAAAGAAGCAAACTTGAAGTCCATTAATGGGTCGAGCTGTACTGCGGGGAGCTTCTCAAATGGATGCAGATATCTGAATGGGACACATTACTTGGACGACCGATACTACGATAATGTCCTCGACCGAGATGACTTGAATTATTACTTAAATTTTGGCATTTGTTTTGTATTTCCGGTGGCTGCCTTCCTGTTCAGTTTGATTGTATACGCTTTACCCGTCCCTACACTTGTTAAACAGAAGTTTAGGGATTAGAACTATTTTTTAAAGATTTTTAATTAAGAGATATGCTCATAAGTTGATAGGTTGAAGTATATATTGCAATTTTTTACAGTATTTATTCATGATTTTTATTACTGGTTTTGTAAACTACGTCTGCATTTTTAGTGGATGAGTATGCTTGTGGTGGTTCCAGGTTTACTGGAGACTGATCGGTTGTTAAAATGTTGTTGAAATAAAAACGAGTTCAGATTTTAATTAGAAAGGGTTTGATATTAATTTGGAATTTTGGAAAAGTTCGTTGAATATTAAACTTCCTGATGATTTTAACGACTACTGTTTACGGACTCTAGTTTTAAGGCTGTTCCATTCACAACTTTGGAAGAAATACTTAGAATTGCAATTTGCAATCAATGACACATTATTTAAATAAACATGAAACGCAAATACTCGAACCAAGCACAATTCCATCGTAGCTTGCAGAAAGCATTGTTCAAGTGTGAAATGGTGATTAAGTAAAATTGTTTTGACAATTTGTATATTTTGTATGTAGGGTTAAATTGGAGTTTTTAACGATATATTTATGTCATGGTTGAAGAATCTTTGTTGTGAGTAAGGACATAAACTATGACGTCTCGCTAACATCAGGCATGCATGCCGCATGTGACGAGAAATTAACACCGAAAGTGACATAAGCTCATATCAGTGCTACTGTATAAGGTTATTTGAGAACGGGTAGCCTTTGTTTAACTTATTGTTAGACAACAACCTTCTGGTAATTAAATTTCCTTTAATGGTTTTTAAAAAAATTAAAAGCTCAATAAAATTAACACCAGACTGTATGCCAACTATTCTAAGAATCATATATAGACATCCAAAGCAGTGAATAATCTCAGTGTTGGTAAATTCATTGTAAATTTTCGACAGAAATTCTTTGCTAACATTTTCCACAGAGATGCACGCATTTAAAACCAGTTTCGTATTCTTTCTGGCCGGTTGGGCATTAGTATCAACAGGTAAGGTTTATTATATGTAAATCACTATTTACAATTTATCTATACCCGAAATAAACCCCTCGTCCTAAAAAATCATATGAAAAACAACAAGACCTAACAATAAGATATTGAAAGTTTTAAGGCGATAAAACAAAAAAAAGTTGAAGCCAAAAATTGAGTACTGAGTACAACTTTTTCAGTTGGAAAATGCACGTGTAAGCAAAGATATTTTTGAAATCGACATTTTAGTTTTTACTCGGAAAAACTCCCCTCCTATAATAGCTCTTTCTATTCAGACTATTAGAAAAACTTTAGGTTCCTGGTTCCAAAAAAAAATCTGCAAACTATTTTTCGTTTATAAAATGCAATTGTGGTAAATCTTCTTAACACAGAAAGAAAGAGCCGTCTTCAACCGCTTTGCAAGCTTCCTGTAGATCCTGGGAAACCCTGTTCCAGTGGTGTTCCAGCAAAGCGCTACTATTTCAGTACCGAAAAGGAGCGCTGTACCAGCTTCAATTTCCTCGGATGTACAGGCGAAGGCAATGCCAACAACTTTGAAACATCAAACCAATGCATTGACGATTGCCAAGTGACTTGGTTTACGGAGAAGCAAAAGAATGCACCCGCTCCAAAGGACGGTAGTGAGGTCACAAATCGACAAAAATCGGACTGTCGACTAAAATCAGAACTAGTAGGAGTTTGTAAAGGTCTTATCCCACTATGGTCTTACGAGGCTTCGGAACGGAAGTGCATAAGCTTCCTCTGGGGAGGCTGCAACGAGGGGTCCAATAACAACCGTTTTGAGTCGAAGAAGCAATGTGAAGAATTTTGCAAAGACATTTAAATTGCATAAAGTTTACAATCATTGTTTTGCTACTTTTATTTGTCTACTTTATTTAACAGGTCTGTAATATTAGTATTATTTATCGAATTCAGTTTAATATTAGTCCTACTTTCTGGCCAACACGACTTTATGGATGTATAATGTCGCAAGCCAGTAAACTGCAATCCATCCAAATGTCGATGCAAATCCAGGCCAAACCTTCGACAATCCCCATCCCCGACTAACTATAGAACGAATCGAATCTCCAGCAAGGGTACATGGCAATAGATACGCGACGTACTTTATTGCTACAGGCATCCCTTCGATCGGCCACAGCATACCTTTTAATAGGTGGCATTTATTTATAGTTTTCTATAATTTTAAATGTTTTAAATGAGTAAGCAATAATGAAATTATACCGGCTAGAAGAAAGTTAGGGAAAAAGGAAGCCATTGCCAGCATAACCGCTTCCACTTCTTCGTTGCAGAAGGATGCGATTAAAAATCCTGAAAATCAATTTTAAACATTATAGTTCGGAATTTGAGAAATTTAACTATCCAAATTAAAATACCCATTGAAACTCCTCCAAGTCCCATCGACATTGTCACTGCAAGGACCAGGAATAGCGACCCTTTAATTACGATTCCAAACAGAACCGTAATTATAGCTATTGTTAAAACGGATTGGACAAGGAGGACACATCCTTCCGTCAAGAAAAAAGCGACCATGATTTCTCCGGTTGAAACTCCAGCTACTCTAGCTCGTTCCTGAGTTCCTAGCTTTTTGTCGTAGATGTATGAAATTGCACTTGAGCATAATGGGAAGAAAAATAGAAGCCTGCAAAGATTGGAACATTTAAATGGAGATAAAGTAAGTAGTGTACTTTCATAATTAACGACTCCTTTGATTAATGATATAATATTTCTGTTTACCCCAACAGGATACTTGGTGCGATGAATTCTCTAAAATCCGTATCGTCAGTCCCATAAATTGGTTCCAATGCCTGTTAATTTTTTCAATAGTACTTTACAATCACCTAATCTAAATGTATGGATTTACCGTGTTCAAACTATTTATTGGAACAGCAAATTATGTTATTTTATATAGCAAAATGAAAGTAACTCTAAAAACAGTAAAACTCACTTTAAGTGGGCTCTCAGCAAGTACAGGATTGAATCCACAGTCCACCAATAGTTCCTTTACAAATGCTTCATATGCATCAAAAAAGGTTTTCTTCAATGGACCACTAATTTGTTTGTCTAAATGTATTCAAAATTAAAATTCTGCATTAAACTACATTTAATCATTTATAACTTGTTCATCAACTTAATCCATAAACCCAGTCATCACTTACTAGACATATCCAACTGATAAGTTATGAACGAGCCATTCAGAGCTTCATCATCGATTATATTGCCACTAGAGGCTCGAACATAAACGTTATCGGAGTAGCCTTCAGGGAAGGATAAGTACCCCCAAACGTGCCCATTTTTAACCCCGTCTACGGCCATTTCCTCTGTCTCGTACTCAATCTGATTTCACCAAACATTTTACAAATACTTTAAGGACGGACATAAGTTGATGAGTCGTAATAAATTGGGAACTGAGATTTTTGTGCAAATGTCAGAGGTCAGATTTTACTAAGGCAAAGGTCAAAAACTAACCAAAGGAACTTTATCTGGATATATTTTGGAAAGGAATCTGCAGCTCAGATTCTCCACATTGCATTCCCCTGGAACGTAGGTGGATGCCGAGAAGAGACAAGTGTCAGAATGATTCGTTTCATGATTAACAACACCAATAGCTACGTTTCTCGGGTCATTTCCAACGGCTGTGCAAATTACGAGGACGTTCATAGCAGGACATAATATCATGAAAAGTACCAATCTGAAAATAACATAATTTTACGTCATTTCGTCCCTTATTTTCGAAAATGATTTGGTTTAAAAATACTTACAGGAAGTTTCTCATCATAAGGAACAGATTCTTCATTACCAATGCTCTAATTCGGTTTAATGTGCTCTTAATTTCGCTGATCTCCTCCGTTTTTCCCAAGTCAAAAATAGACATCCTCCGTCTTCCATTGAAATCAGATGATTTTCTTCCTGCACCGTAGGGCTCATCTAACTCTAGCCAATTTAACGAGTAATTTTAAGATTTGTTTTTATTAATCTAATTAGATATTGCGGTGAAAGCAGTTTTTTTATAGATATGCACCTTCTTCACTTTGCTCATCGTATTGCTCTAAATTTTCTTCGGGCTTGGAAGCAAATCCTTCCTCATAATTTCCTAATTTGTCTTTGCGGCATAATTTAAGGACGATGTCTTCTAACAAGTTCACGTTGTGCTCAATCATTAAGGCAGCTGGATCTTTTTCGGCAAGAAGTCGACCGTGCCGCATAAGCCCTATCTGTTAATTCGTAATCGTTTAGTTAAATTGTGTTTTAAAGGCCTATGTTATTATTATAATTGCAGTAGCAGCATTGATTGTACCATTTGGGACTGCCGAGCTTCCTCGATATAATGAGTCGTTATAATTACCGTTGTTTTCTTTTCCGATACAAGGCTGACTAAATGGTTCCAAATGCTAGTCAAATTGTAATATGGTGTGTTAATAATTATTATGTTCTCGATGTTTGATCAAACAATACACAATAAACAAAACTAATGAAATCCCTGGAACAATAAACATAATAATTTCATGAAATCAAGGAAATCCTTGCGTGTTACAAGTAACATGAGAATCAATAATTAGCATTGATTGATGTTCATAATTACAGGTCTGAATATCGTATCTACATTTGCACGATACATTTCTATTGAAGGGCTCATCTTACCCAAAGTTAAAATGAATTTTGAGCAAAAAATACCAGACGTGAAGTAATTTCTGGTATTATTTTAAAAGATTTTAATTGATTTAAAATAAGGTAATCCTAACTTGACCCAATTATTGTATGGCATGAAATTAGCATTGTCGTTGATCAGGGCACGCAGACAGTCAGTCTAAAATGCAGAATAACCAGTATTGGGACTATAAAAATGTAACAAAGGACAACGCACCTCTCTCGTAGTAATGGATCGACACCAACAGTTGGCTCGTCTGTAAAAATATCGTTAAATTAAAGGTTCGGATTTTTAAGAGTTTCATTTTTATGCCTAACAATAATAAAAACAATGAATTGAGCTGTAATTTACCGAGAATTAGGAGCTCTGGAGAATGTATAAAAGAAATGGCTAGGGATACCCGTCTCTTTTGGCCCGAACTACATTCCAACAAATTAAAAAGTTTAATTGTAAATACTTTTATTCAACATTGATAAATGATAAGTAATGCTTACTACTCGCAGGATTTAACATCCATCATAATTAAAGTCAAAAATACTGAAATAAGTTGCTCTTGAACAACTCAGAAACTACCGTAAGTGTAGATTCAAGTCCCATATGAATAATAAAAACGACTCCGTGGAATAAGTCCCATTGCTATGTGCACATAAGTAGTTTGAAACAGTAGGGGGGGGGGCACTTAAATCAGTATTTACGGTCATCGTTTCACAAAGTTTTAAACTTCCATCTGAAAATGTCCCCCTTCGCTTCCCCCAACTACACCAACAAACTCCAAAACTAAAAGCCGAGTTGGATAGGAAAATATGAGTCTAATGAATGGGAATATTATATGTTCTTAAAACTGATATTCCCTGCTTCTCAAGACAAATCTGACAAACTTGAGGCTGTGTCATTAAAAGCAAGATACGTAATTTTACACTAGCATATTTCATACGCCAAATCAGCAAAACAGTAACACTTCCCGAGATAACTTCTTCAGAATTTTGAGAGTTTCAAAAAATCGCTTCCCTTGTTTGACTTATTTCAGTATTTACGACAGTTAAAAAGTCATGTTACCTCAGCGTCCCAACTCGCTTCGATTCGTCAGGCAAGTCGAGAAAAGATACAAGAAACTCCTTACTGGATTTGATATCCTCTGCATTCATGCTATATATAGCTCCATAATATCGGAGGGTTTCATCGATCGAAAAGTCGTTATAAAGTGCAATATCCTAACACGGAGAGAAAGCCATTAAAATTTCAAGAATTCTTAAGTAACAAATTAGCTAAACAAGTTCAGCTCATGTATGCCTCAGAGACTTGTATTTAATTACCATACCTGAGGCATATACCCTACACGTTTTCCGGGGATTCCACTCGCTTTCGTTCCGGGTTTTCCACCGAAAACGGATATCTCTCCGCTATTCAAATGCTTAATGCCCAAGACGCAAGTTAGGACGGTGGTTTTACCGCAACCGCTGGCTCCCAGAAGACTATAACTGTTAACAATTAATCCCAATAAGTTATGCAAGGGTCCAAACACGATTTACGCTGAAATAATTAGTGTATGAATATTGAGTCCGGTATTTAGTGCTGAGGCTTTTTCATTGTCTATTTCTATCACGACTGTTATAGGACAGCCAGAGAATGAAAAACTCCCAGCACTAAAAACTACCCACATACATCGTTCCCTTCTGAATCGTCATGCTGAAATTGTTCAAAATCGGGTCTCCTCCTTTTGAATACCGTTTCACGGCATTTCGGACTATCACTGCGGCTTTAGCCCTTAGCTTAGGCTTGTCGAAAACCGCTGGAATTGTGTCCAAGTTTTTCGAGTCATCTGGAACGTTAGTACCGTTCGGAGTATCTTCTAAATGTAATGAGATTTGATGTCTTTGTACTTCCGGAGAAACGGGAATAGTGTCAATTTCATGACTCCCACTTTGACTTGAGCTGCTACTTTGTCGTCCATCTGAGGTTTTGTCTTGAAACGACACTGAACTCCCCCTCCTGCCGTCTCTCCTTGCGGGGGGCAGAGGTTTCAAAAATTCTGACTGTTCAAATCCGACGTTTACATGACAGAATCCCGTCAACTTGGGATCTTCCGCAATTTCACTTAAAAATTTAGAAGAATTAAATTATTCATTTCCTGCTTTCCATTCCAATTCATCTTTCATGCCGGGGTTTAATGACCTGTTGATGCGTTAGTGCGTTTAATAATTAGGAGGAAAATTAATTTTAAATTACCTTTCCTCTGGTATTTGCTTTACCATCTTGATTTTCTACTTAGTTTGATAATAACAAATAAAATCTTTCCAGAAGGTAATAAACCTTGTTAAGACGGAAATTAAGAGCTCCAACTGAAGACCTCAATTCTGTAACTGTATAATCGATTTCAGGTTTTTGGTATTAAGAGTACACTTTCTTGGAGTTGCCACCCTCCCAACATATTAAAGAGACGATGGAAAAGTTACATTAAAAGATGTGCTACAAGAATTTCTAAAAGTACATCAATCAGCCAAGACTCAGTAAATTGGATTTGCATGCTATAACCATCCACAATAAATCTGCAAAGAGAGCCTGTTTATCGTTAAAAAAGGTTTTGAGACTTATCCAAGGAAGGCAGCGTTAACATTACCTCGAGGCATTGTTGAAAATCTCTCATGATGCTGATATACTGTACAACAATACTTAATGTGTAATTGAAACACATAATACCTATATAACTTTGTATATTACATTCGAATGCATTAAGTTTCATGGTCGTTTTTGCCTCTGCTTTGCCAAACTTGTTTCAGTTCTTTCCAGCCATTCCTTCAAAACAATAATTAATGGATGTCAAAAGCAGAAAAAGTGGATTTTATATAAGAAACACTGTATCGTGCTGATAAGTATATGGCATAGTTAAAGTTATTAGCATTGGCAGGGTTTAAAAGCATGATATTGTTGTATCTCACCCTGCCGGCTTCTTATTAAAAAGTTAATTGATTCAATTGCTAGCTAATTACTACAAAAGTTAAGTTTACAATTAAAATCTAAGTTCATATAATAGACTCAACCGATTGAAGGTAAACGAGTTCTAGTCATTTCGAAGTGTCACTATACTGAAAATACAAAGTATTTTGTGAAAAACCGGTAGTCATTGTATATATGCATGCTTAAAAAGGGTGATAAAAAGATGCCATGGCCAACGTTGAACGCACATTTGTCTACATAGACCTTGAACTAGAAACATTTTAATTCCTTGTGCTGATGGCATTTGTATTCAAACAAGTTGTTCAGAACTAAACTTATAGATAATCAAATAGAAGCAAAAGAATGTGATATTCGCGTGTGTAAATACTTCCTGTAGATATTGATAGGAAATCAGAAGAATTCGATTGAGCCTACCCCAACAGTTTAGTAGATATGGAAGAGTCAGCACTTTTCAAGGTGACATTAGATTAGACTGTTTCTTGGATCGAATTACAAATTTTATGACCCGTTAAGAAACATCAGCTACCCACTAAGGCAACAACTACAAGATGACATAATCCATCTCAAGTTACGATGTTCAAAATGCCATTTATATTTATAGGATAGTTGTTATTTGTGTTATTGTGGCTAAGTTTTATCGCGAAAGTCATTATTTTTGTTTGCAAGTAGAGGAACATTCGAGGTGGTTATTTATTTAACTAGAACCGTTCAACACAACAACACTTTTATGATTATGCTAATGGGAAATTAGAGATAATCTTAGCAGGCTCCAGATTTTTTTCTAGTGTAATAAAGCTGTTGTTTCAGCAGATATTGTTGCTGATGGCTAATGATAGCCGAGGAATGATGAGGAATCGCTGAATTGAGATGAAAATTCATGATCATGCCAATAAAGGAGCTGTTGAAATTGAATTTGTTTACGAACCTGAAATCTAATCCCAGGTCCATAATATTTTTATTCCCACAGTCAGAGTTAGCACGAATATTTACGTCTGCTCAAATTTGGCATTACAAAATAGCACACCGTAATAATAAGAACTATTATTAGATCGTTAAACCATTAGTCTTTTATATGCTACAGAGTATAATTAATCCTTGGTTCTTGGTAATAAACTGTAAAATCCTTATTAGACTAGATTAAGTAATCAAGCTAAAAAGTTCTTGGTTCCATTGATTTATTTGTACCATAAAATTATTTGAACTCATCTTCTCTCACTAAGTCGTACAAAAATGTAGTGGTAAAAATAGTCATTATAATTACACTATCTTATTACAATCTTAGTAAACATAACTATATCTCGAAATAGTATTTATTACATGTTACATTCCGTATTGTAATAAGAATCATTAAAAAAACTCCGAGTTTGGTTAGTCATTTAAAAATACTTTGGCGATAAAATAAAAAAACAAAATCTCTGGTCGTAAATGAAGGAATACCGTAATAATAATATTATTATTATAAGATACAAGACTTGTGGTAAGCCACTAGGCCTTAAGTCTCATCTGGATTAATTTCACTCTAAATAACTCCCCAATCCTGATGGAGATTTTAGTAACTTTCCCGGAATGACTTTTATTTCCTAAAAATATGAGGTTGAAAGCAAGCGTAAGGTGTAACCCATTTTGGCAATGACGGATCAAATTACTTCCCTCGGGCCATTATTTCGGGGAACCGAGCTTTGCAATTTCGTAAAATCGGGTTTCGGCGTGGGATAAACGTAATAGTCAGAAAGGAAGCATTTAGCCGGAAATGGAATAAGTTGGCCTGCCTTGTTATTTTCCATGCCGGGGTATCTTGGGCCGTTGGTCCCACTGTCTTTTGGTATTGGCCTAATCTTGCTAATAATGGGAACGGTCCCCATCCCCTCGCAAGGGTCATGTTCATTTTGGTCACATTTCTGACCAAGTTCCAACATCGGGTCCATTTCCATTGACGATGTCTCGTTGATTGCGGTGTTTGGGCACTCTGTCGTAGTCGTAGTCGTACCTCCTGTGATGCAAACACTGCCATCCGCATCGTGCTTGATACTCTGTTGAGATACGGGTGGGGGATAGCGGGGGCTTCGCCATGAGAGACCCTGGATTAAAAATGGAGTATGATTATTTTTATAATTTAATAGAGCAGTGGGTTTAGCCCTTGAATAACATCGTTTTGGTATTCAAGTTATGAAAACAGACTAGTTCAGCCTTTAGCCCTATTGATTTCCAGCGTTTCTATCCTGCTCAGCTTTTTAATATTAGTACTATATCATGGTAACTAAATGCTATAAAGATCTCATAAAAATGTATAAATTACCAGCACGGAGGTGAAGATAAAAAATCCATAATGACACCAAAGATTGTATTTAAAGTTCCAGTAGAGGAAGAAGCTCAGGACTTGTATCAAATGAATCACAGCATGGAACAAGTTCTCATCAAGTCCGGTTTCGTTACTGTAAATGATGGAAGTTTATAAACCATGCTTTAAATTTGTCATCCTGAAATGCGTCCTATTTTGCACCTTTGAAGCTAATGCTAAACTCACCCAGAAGTCGAGCAATTCCGATTCCTATGAATCCACAGAAATGTCTTGTAGTAAACAAAGACAATGGTCAAAAAGGACAGGGCGACAAGGATACCAAAAGCGATGAAAACGGGAGACGTCTGACAAAGAATGGACCCCGTGTCCGCGTAAATGATATCAAAAATACAGACAGTAAATAAGGGCAAAATCCAACTAATGGATATCCCTGCAAGGAGAATCCATCTGGAAACATCCTTTAGCCAAGGGTATAGGACGTGCATATCGTCCAAGCAGATCATTTTCCAGATCCTCAGGGACTTGATAACAAGTGTCGAGCTGAGATATAGGAATCCAATCGTTTTCGAATCCGTCTAGAAACAATTGCGTATGTATTTTATTCAAGCTTACCGACTTATCCAGATCACAAAACCATTCAGAACTCAAAACTCACAGTAAAAATGAGGCAAAGCAAGCACAGGATGCTGAATATGATCCCAAGAGTAGTGGCGATGAAATAGGGACAGTGGTACTTATTGCTGATGAGCACATTGGTCAACGTTCGGAAACACAAAACAAGGCAGACTATGCAACCGGAGATAGCAATCCAGTCAGGAAGCGGAGCCTTCAGTTCATTTGTAACCTATTGGGGATAGGCGAAGTTTCGATGGGTTTAGATTTCAGACACATTGTTATGACATGACACATTAAAAATGTCATAGCATTAAAGTTTCAAGTATTCCAGCCATTAAACTAATTACGCTTTAACAAATTCATCATAATATTACAGTGTGAAAGAGGATACTTACAGGTCTGATCTCAAGCTCATTTCTCACAGTCAAAATAGCAAAGATCCCGAAATTCATACAAATGCACTTGACACTGTATTGACTGACTTCAAGTGTGCAGACATCATCACGCCAGACATGGTCAAATAAGCCAGCACAGGTTAAATTCTGATGGATCGTGTTCCTGTCGAACTCGATCTCGTAGGTCATGTTACCCTTGATGTATTCACAGTCTGTGGTTGTGTTGACGCTGATAATGTCGCTTATGATCCTCTTATCGTTGTTTAAAATTTTAACATCACTCAGCTTGATGAAATACATTCGAACCTTTTCATTATCATTGGGCGAGCATTCGAAGTCCAGGTCAATATTTGTCGTGCTGAATTACAAATTAACAATTAGTAGATAATTAGTGCTAATTAAGGATAATTTCAATGAATACTAACTTGCTTTCCAACCGCAGTGAATTTGATTCATTGCTGTTCTCCAATGAGAATTCATGAACATTAATGTATATATTATCCTCTTCAAAATCTTCGACTTCTTGGCTGTAAACATGACATAAGTATAAGCATAACATTTAAAAATTTAAAATTTTTAAATTAATGATCGGGGTTACATCATAATGAACCGGTTCAGTTTCTCAACCAAGTCAGCCACACTGTTATTATGGACGCAAGAATAGCCAAAAGACATAAACTTGTCGACGACTAAAATCATGGCCCGAACATCGTCTTTCTCCTAGAAGCAACCAAACCAGATCAAACGGGATTTAATAACAAAAGGTCTATATATATATATTTATAAGAAATTCTGCCATCTCATTATGATAACGAATGTCAAAGGTTGTGATAAGGCTTATTGGAATTACAACAACATGTTTGCTCCGCAATTGGTTGAAGTAATCAAAGGTGTCAGTTAACATTCTGATGAACTTATCCCCTTCGCCAAACAGCAATGTACTTTGATTTTGATGCCTCGCTTCCAGATACCGATTCAATCCAGTGGGGAAAACAGCTAGCCCTTGGTCGGTGACACTGAACCCATTTCGCATACTATGCAACTGTAAAGATGTTATCGTACACCTAAATGTTTAACTTTTACCCTTTTAATTTTGAAATGCGAAACATGCCAATAATGTACTCACCGTATAATTCAACTGTTTCAGTTGATTATGTGTGCATCTGGAAAAGTCGGTAGGACCCCAAACTCCAGGCATATAGAGACCTTTCTCGCCCAAACACGGCTTCTGTTGAAATCCCATAAATCCTTGGGGACACATGGCCATAGCTATTTGGCCAATGCCTGTTAAACTCCAGGATTTCTTGAAATCGATCTGGTTCTCGTATGTGCGTATGCATGAGTAGTAGGGATTGTCTAGGACAACTACATCAACCACACGACTCGATTTCCCTAAACCACAGAATTCGCATTAAAAGGTTGGAAATATATATTTCCCGTTGGAAAGCTAATGGTTAAATTGTTCGTGAAATTACTTAATTTCCCCCAGGAATTAATAGCATCCGGTTAAAGTAAATAAATATAATTTGATCATCCCACCTGCCATGTTCGATGCTCGGCATTCGAGTTTCATAGACGATTGAGCGTTTAAAACTCTCAGGATGAGTCCTTTTTTAAAATGAGTACGCTCAAGTTTAAAGGATCCGTCTTTTTCCGGGTTGATTATTTCTCCGTCCTGGTACCAATTCATCTGTACTAACGCAGGACTGGTACAGGTTAATGCAACGCTTCCGTTCTGGTGAACAAAGAAAAGCAGACTTTCACTCGTCTTTATCGTGTTATAATTCTAGCCAATCCCTAAATAGTAATTCCCTAAGCTTGC
Source organism: Desoria tigrina (assembly GCA_906901685.1). NCBI lineage: Eukaryota > Metazoa > Arthropoda > Collembola > Entomobryomorpha > Isotomidae > Desoria > Desoria tigrina. The sequence continues at coordinate 1,061,865 of CAJQTU010000008.1, forward strand.
TTTTGCACTCAAAAATGATTATTAAAGTATAATTATTTATGGGGACCGTGAAGAAAAAAATAAGGATTCATTGTATACCCTACCTTGATAACCGTAGCAGTCATTGGAAGAACCTCAATAACTGGAACTGCGACGACCCACAATTCAAAGTCTATACACTCCTGAACATTTCTTGTCAAGTCCGTTACCTAACGAAACGTTTTAATTAATCCACACCACAAAATTAGGTTTAAACAGATTAACAATCATAGATTGTTTATCTCTGTAGCAAACTCACCTGGCAGGTAAACACTCCGTTATCCATCCCAGTGGCCTCGTCAAACATTAAGATAGACCAGATCTCCTTCCCTCTTGAATATGATTCTTCGGTCTTTGTTAAATGTCTGCATTTTAAAATCATTCATATTTAAGTTTCCAAGAAACATCAACGTTTATCTTTCTTGAAAATCCTTCCATCTCACCTCTCAATAAAAGACGTATTTATAGGAGCATTGTCTTTAAACCATTTAAATGCAATTGAGTTGGAACCGGGAGGAACCTGGCATATACACGTTAGGCTGAAATTTTCACCTGCTGTTAAAGGTCGTTTTTTACCGAACAGAATTTCGGGCTGTCAAAATCAAGAATAATTAAATGCAACTACATTTACCCCTACGTTTACGAAAGAGGGACTCTTAATCCAATTTAATTTACCTTCATTTTGACATATGAGGTGGAATTATTTATGGAATCACTCGGCTGAATTTTAATTCCATTTGAAGACACATTACTAGAATTGTAGGACCAACGGGGTGCATATAATTCCAGTACCACTGACCTATGAAATCAATAGGTGATTAAAAAACGCATCTATTGACTTCTGTTTAGCTTTGAAGGCCTCGTACATGGCCTGTCATTGAAGGTAGGTCATTTTCAGGGAATTAATTTGTAGTCTCTATATTATTAAGCTTCAAAGCGAAATTGTCCATCAATTTTTCATCACGGGCAATCGGAATGTCAAAGCCAAAGCTTCCTTCATCCACAATTACTTTATCGTGTCTGCTGTAATTCGTTTAAAAGAGAGGCCGAAAGCAATGGTAAAATCCAGTTATTATTTAACATAGCCAAGAGGGAGCAATTGGAATTTGGAATTTCTCTCTGAAACGAATTCCATGGACAAAGGCAACTTTTTAAATAAAATGCTGGAACATTCTCTGTAGATTACTTACTTTGGAACGTTCAATGTGTTATTGGATCGAACGTCATAAGGTTTGGGGAAATTGCTTTGAAGTGTCAGATTAAAGTCTGCATCACTGTTGAGCATGGTTCCAATGACGAGGTACCTCTTCTCGTCTGAAAGAAAAAACCCTGTAGCTTGCATTTTCTAAAGTTTTCCGGAAATAAAGAGAAAGAGAATGAATACATGATTATGGAAATACCTTTGAAACCATTATATCTGTTGCATAAGGAACAGGGTCGGTCATTGCCTTGAGACAGATCGGTTGAAAGGCAGTCTAGAAATCAAATGTTGATTTTAATAGCCTTCCTTTTTACAGGTTTTTTTTTGGTTTCATTTCCAAAAATTTGAAAGATGTTTTTTCTATTCTCAGAGATACGATTTTTTTGCTCTGACTGATGGGAACTGAATTTGACACTGATGGATGAAATATATTTTGATGAAATGGCTATAAGAACGGTGTTAAAGGTCATGGATGATCGTAAAGAGTATTATGTAACACTCTTGGCTTGTAGTTGTAGGTTCGACTCATATTACTTAACGACTGGAACAATCTTCTAATCGAAAACATCCGCAGTGTTAGTCGTGCTGGGTTAAATAACTTCTTTGTCTTTCTCTGCTCTGATATTAAATTGAGAAAGGGAAGGGATTAAACTGCGATAAGATATTTGAGAGTAGAAGTTTTGTAAAGAGTAATAAAATATTAAACGTCTGACAATCTCGGGTCAAAAATCCCTGACAAAAATACTCGGAACAGATACATGTATAAAACTTTCTTATGAACTTCGATCTGTTATTATTATTTACTGGATCCGCAAAGCCTGTAACAACATCCCTTCAAATTTTGAAATCCTTCAAAACGTCTCAATTTCCCATAATATAAAACAATAATTTATCACTAGCCAGACAGATAACATAAGTGATGCATCAAACTTCAAAGCATCAAAATATATACCAATAAAAAAAACCTACTGTCAATCACAATCTAAAACCCCAAATCCGGAATAAAAATGCCAAAAAAAACAACTTTTTACAAACACACAGTGTAATACTCACCCTTATTCTCGGCGACAAAGTTGGTCTTAGGGGGTTTAACTCTACATGCGGACCCACTGTAACCCGGAGGACAGGCACAATTTCCTTCTCCAGTTAGACCATAAACCCTGTAGTTTTTATTCACGTTTTTAAATATGGCAAACGGATATCGATATCAATAAAGCCGTCTTTAGTCGTAACTAAAGGGCTTTTCGGAATGATTGATTACATTGTTTACGAGGAATCCGAAATTCCTCACTAAAGGGAGCAATTAATCACGGGAAAGTAGAGAGATGAGTTTGATTTAGAAAGGACAAGACGAGAGAAAGCTATTGAACTTGAAGGCTAACAAACCTGCATGTTCCCCCGTTCAAGCAAAAGTTGATATTTTTTTGTAGATCGCACTTTGGGCCATGTTCACAGGAGAGACCCGAAAATTCCGGCATACAATCACATCGTGACTCCCTTTGAGAAGATAAACAAAACTATTAATCATCTCAGACGAGCAATCCAAGAATAAAGACTCATCTCTGTTGGAATTTGGGAATTCAAGAGTGCATTCAATGCTCTGTGCACTGGTGAAAGCATTCCTTAAGAGGGTCTGTTTTTGTGCGAGATGTTAAATAGACTCATTATCAATCTGATATGCACATCATCGTATATATCTTATCTAAAGTTCCCAAAGCCAGGATAGGAGGCTTATTTAGGGATGTGAAATTATTCCAAGGTGAAAATAAAACGGATGTATGCTCAATCAGATAACATTGTTCAATCCCACTATTCAGGGTAGGTATTAGTTTCCAGAATAACTCGGTTTTAAAAACAAGAACATAGCTGACAAGGGAAGTACCGGAATGTCATATCCAGAATCGCTTGATTTTTTTGTGTAGAGCGAACAATGTGGAAATTAAATCAACGAATATGACTACTGAAATAAAAATCAAGAAAAAATTAGTAATCAGAAAATCCTAATCTCCGTAGGGGAGAAGACATTTTGAGATATTGGGGTATGACACTTCTGGCACTTCCCTTGTGAGTTCCGGGTATCCTTATATCAATTATATTTTTAAGAGTCACCCGAACCGGGCAACTGGGGAATTATTTCGGGGGATAGTTAAAAAAATGTTCAAAAAATCCTATTGACAACTTACAAGCTGTAGTTTCCCACCGAACTCCTGCAAACCCCTGCAAAGTTGCATCCCCGTATTGAACATCCATTTTTCTCAATCCCATCATTTTCCATAATCTGAATGGAAATATTGAACCCAAAAGTATTGATGTAATGCTCCGAACTGCGGAAGTGATGAGCGTAGAGATCCCTTATATTAACTTCGATCTGAACTTCAGTCGTAAATCCCAAGACCGTATGATCTATCGTAGCATTCCTGTAATGCCACCCATCCGCTTCCAGATATGGGAACTGGATGTACTCAACATGCAACTCATTTATGAACATGTTTATCAGAGGTTTCCGGAAGGCCGACATATACTCCTTCGGGATGATATACTTTCGATTAAACGGGGTTTGAAACTCATGGGGATAATTGGGTGTCGAGAGTACGGAGTAGTAGTACCCATTGTGACGCTTAAAAATCAGATCCTCCGTTATCAGCCTCCCCGTTCCAGACGAGTTTCGAATCAGGAAGAATAGCAGAGTTATAACTACAAGGCACATTCTATCTCTTGACATTTTAAACTCAAATTAAAAGCACAGTCCAATCTCCGACTTAATTATCTTTTGGTGTCGAAACAGGGCCTATTTTTACACTTCACATCCACTCTTCTCACGAGAATACTGTTCATTAAACACGATGAGTCCGGAGTTGAAGGAACTGTCTGGGAGCAGGAGAAAAGTCCATGGGAAACCGACACCCGGGTATCGCGTTCTGGAGAGCCAGTCGAGGATGAACAATCTACCGGCTTTTCAGAATCTTCTCCACCGATCCTCCAGAACAACTAAAACTGAGCTGGAAGTACAACCAGGAAGTTAGTGTCCTATCACGACTTTCCACCCGAAACTGAGCCCTTTCCCCATCTCCTTCACACGATCTCAGGGCCAAATTGATTTAAAGTTTTGAGTTAAAACCTCCGGGGCTGTAGATGCAAAAGTGAAAGTTACAGGCCAGGGACAGAGAGATCAGAGAGAAAGGAGTTCCCCAAAGGGAAATTCATAGTAAAACTAAACTGTACTTGTTTAGCAAGAGCCAGAGAGGCACGGGACGGGAGTCTTGCCGTAGTTCCCTTTCACTAAAAACTGAAGCCTGTCAAAAACAAATAGAGAAATCAGATTTGAAAGGATCCGTACTGACAGGGATATGTATGTATTTTATAGTACGAAGCACTCCTACTCCAAATGCCACCATACAATGCTCTATTTCTAAATGCTTGTAGAATTGGGAACACTTTCTCTTTTATATGAAAAGTGTCGGGAGGATTCGGATGGATTGTGAATGTGGTTCAAAACTGTTTGCTAATATATTACGGAGGCTACTACGTAAGAAGAAACAATAAGGTTGAACGTGTGGAGTTGCATGAATTTATATATATGTTTATTTAGAACCACAGTAGTCCCCGTCTCTTATTCTTGTGGTATCCTCGGCTCAGGATCTCCCGAACAGGCCTATCATTTCGTACTATCGCGAATTTTATTTTGGTAAAGTCACAATAAACCAACATACGATAACTTAGGGCTGCTTTGGCTCTGGGATATAATAATAGTATTATGCCTTATCTCATTTTTATTACGGATTCTCCTCGGTATAGTTAGTTACTACTTCCTAGCTCGGCCAGAGGTTTTTTTCCTTTGCTGAGGAATGGCAAGCTTGTTTAATTTCGAATGGGAATAATGCAGTTGTAAATTATTAAAGGGATTGAAGTTGTAGTTGCAAATTTAGGATGTAAATTCTAAAGGCTAAATTACTACCGTTCAATTGCCTGATCAATTACGACTGGGACGGAGTTGGACAGTTGAACAGGATACCCCTTCCACCTCCCTTGCATTATTGATGAGTCAGTTTAGAATAGGGTTTCTTGTCCCGAAATCTCCGTAGAATTTACAGCATTTGCATTTCCGAACTTTGGATTTGTTGAACCGGTTGCATTTTGCACGGTTGGCATGTCTAGGTTATCACTTCAGAAACTTTGGGGCTGGAATAAGTCTGAAATATGCATAAGATCTATTTGGAATTGGATTTGAGAAAGTGGAAAGTTGGGACTTGTGGAGCCAAATCCTCTGTAAACTTATAAACCATTCTGCGAGCTTTGCGAAATAGTCCAGCTTCAAAAGCTTGAATCTTCTACTGAAGGAGATTGGTCGTGTTATATGATTCCAAGAGTTGCAAAAACAGGAGAGGGGGATCCTTCGTTCAGAGAACAGTTCGTCGTCACTCTCTTGAAACGATCAGTTCCATTTACCATTATTCCCTCAACGGTGGGTCGTTAAAAATTCTAACCCAGGTTTTATTGCATAGGAGAGGGCCATTAAAGGAGTCCAAGTGCCTAGAATGCTTGCTTTTGCAAAATAGTCATCACCCAAACTATTCATACTACATAACGCTCATATTTCGCAAGAACAGTTTTTCATCCCGTCGTGGAAACTCTTTATAATGAAAAGAGGGTTCTTTTTCATTTTTCATCCCTCCCGTGCCTTTTTTTCTTTTAAAAAAGTCAGGAATATATAGAGAAATACAGACAGAATGTTCTTTAAAATCAAACCAGCTGCCGTCAGTCATAACTTATGGAGACAGGGTAGGAGTTTGTAGACACTGGTGCATAATATAAGGGTTTTGAAGCATATATTATTATTAAAGCTCCAATGGTTCTGTACTTTTCCTACCGACTAAAGGACAACAACCGACCATTTCCTTAAGTATTTGTATATTTTGCAATATATATTCCGAATTCTCAGTCAGCGTGCGAGAGGAATCGGTGTTTTTATACCCTCTCGTCACCTCGTAATCTCTAGAAGAGAGTTGGAGATTACGGAATAGGGCGAGATGAGACGGTCGGTGAATGATGATGGTGGATGGTGAATTTTGGTGATGGTCATGCTTTATTCCCATCCGACATAACACTCGATAAGCAACGGGATCCCGTCTATAAACTATAAACCTTTGGAGTCAAAATAATGCGTAGTCCAGCCTGAAGACAGGAGACGCATCGAATCCTAGAGTTATCAAGTTCAAAGGGATGTCGTTTTGGAGAGATGCATGTTGGCAGACGGGGACAACCTGAGATTAAACCAATTCGATCAGGATAGGACCTATAGAGGCATGAAATAGCTGTTTTCAGACTTGATATTCCATAGCAGCCCTTTTTATGACATCCTTAGTTTAGAGAACCTAAAGTTTAGCATAGGATATCCCGTGTTTATGTGTTACGGGCAGTGTTTTTATCCGGTGTATGAATTTTTACGGTTTAATTTGATTTGGTAGATGCGTATCTTATGTGTAAGAGTAGGAAGTAATATATTGCAGTAATCATGTTTCTGTGGTTGATTGAGTAGCAATGGCTAAAATAAGTATTCGTGTTTCGTTGCTATAAAAAAGTTACTTGTACTGTAACAGATTAACATAAACCCCGGAACTTTTATACGAGGGTATAAAATGGATATGAACCCGGGTTATTGCCCAGCAGGGGTAATTAATAACAGAATTCTTGTTTGAGAAGGATCGTCAAATCCATCGGTTGTCGGCCGTAAACAATCAACAGTAAACCGCCCCTCGAGCTGAACTTCAGTCAGTTGAGAATCGGTTTGGAAATGCGGATTTTAAGCATGTTATGTATGAACTGCCTGCTGTTTTTCAAATACTCCAATTCCAGGAACGTGTCGTAAAGTTTACAACTAACAAAAAAACTGTTTTGTATTACTACGATAGGAATTTGGAAATTGGTAAAGTTCGGGCACTATATTGTGGCAAAGGTATATATGGCAAAATAATGTAGTTTCTAAAACTCATGGCTATTTAATAATGAAAAGTGATCAGGATTTTATGTGCCAATTTTAAGGCAGGTGCAATTAAGCTATTTTTATTCCTTTAACTAAGGTTATTCATTATAACAGTTTTATTGCATCCTTGCCTTTATGAAGAACAATGCTTCGTAAGCTTTTAAGCCGTATCGATGTACTTGAAAATGCAGAAGGCACACTAGAGGGCTATATTATTCGATTTTAATTCGTTTTTAATTTCCATCTCTGTGATATGCTCCGTTTTGACGAATGGGACAAAAATATATGTGTATTCAATGCTTTACAGTCTATACCAATGAGCGACTAATCGAGGCAATTAATCCTTCAAATCCTGGGCAAACATTCAAATGTGCTAATCCGTTCTATAGCGAAGGTATTGATAGAAAAATTTATTGTGTTCCTAATTTTAATTTTAAAAAATTTCAGGAAATCAGCATGAAATATGTTTGAACTTTTAACGGTACAGGAAAGGTGATTTTTTTAATAAAACAAAAATAAAGAAAAAAAATCTTAAATGTAGAATACGCAATCACAATTTCTAAAAAATCATCTGTATCGATTTATTAAGTTCTTTTTGCAGTTTGTCTATGAATCATGGATGTAATAACGGAATACATAATAATCCAAATAATTAATCCTACAAATCCCGGCCATACGTTAATGTGTGTTATTCCCCATCCTCGACTGACAATTGACCTGATAGCTTCTCCAGCTAAAGTACATGGAAGTAGGTAGCTTAAATATTGAACCACAATTGGCATCCCTTGGGTCGGCCATAACAATCCTGTGGAATAACAATGCTTGCTATAACAAAACCTGCAGGGGCCATCTTATAACCTTGTAAAATTTTGCCTGTCTATCGAATAATGTAACTCATACTTCATACATAGCGATAGTACTTTGATGAACTTATGTATAATTACCTGCAAAAAAGATATTAGGGAAAAATGCAGCCAGGGCCAGCATAACCGCTTCTATCTCTTCGTTACAGAATGAAGCGATCAGAAACCCTAGAATTAAGTCAATATAATTACACGTCAATAATAAGTCCATGAATAAAAATAATTTGTCATCCACCGAGAGATTTGACATTTTTTGTGTTAGAGTAGGCATAAATACCGAGTGAGATTCCAACAAGACCCGTCAAAATAGCGATAGTAAATGCCAGGGTAATGGATCCCATGATTTTAATTCCAAAAACGAAGGTGATGATCAAGAACGACAATGCTGCTTGAACTATGATTATCAAGATTTCAGTCGTAAAAAATGCAATCATGATTTCGAAAGATTGGACACCGGCAACTCGAGCCCTTTCCAATGTTCCTTGTTTCTTGTCCCAAATGTATGAAATTCCACTTGAGCAAAGTGGGAAGAATAACATACTTCTGCAAATAAAATATTCTTAATTAATTCTATTACTCGTTCTATTTAGTCCGTAGAATAGTCTGTACCTACGCCAATAGGATTCCAGGCGCTGAGAAGTCTTTAAAATCGGTATCATCTTTCCCAAAAACAGGAGCGTTGAACTGCAAGAAATTGTATGCTAATTGTGTAAAGTTAATCAGGAGACTTTTTTAAAAGATAGATGATACTTGGGCGACGAGGAATTATGTACTTTCAGAGGGGATTCCCCAAGTTCGGGATGATATCCACAGTCAACTAAAAGCTCTTGGACGAAATCCTTGTATCCATCATAAAATAAACGCTTTAGTGTAGCAGCGATGTGTTTATCTAATTGTAAAACGGAAGTTAGTACATAATACACCAAATAAGAGGTTAAAATAACATAGAGGTTAGATTTAAGTCTTTCTATCTTACTTGTCACATCCATTTCAATCTGAATTTGAGATCCTTCCAAGGTCTCATTGTCCACAATATTCCCTGATGAAGACCTCGTATAAACATTGTCGGAATATCCTTCCGGAAAAAATAAGAAACCCCAAGTAGCCCCAGATCTTACAGCGTCTCTCGCATCCTCGTCCGTTGCATAGGACGACTGAAATAAAACGTAAAGATGAAGTTCGTTTAAAATTGTACCTCTCTCACGAATACTTTAAAAACTACATTATATTTTGATGGAATTTCTTACCAAAACAATTGTATCTCGAGGTAATTTTGACAAAAACGCACAGGAAAGATTCTCCACGTCACAACCTCCACTGTGAATTCTCGGTCCTAGGCATGCTTCTGTTAAATTCGATTCTTGATTTACAATTCCGATGTGCATTGGTTTGGGGTCACTTCCGATTGCTATACAGAGTGTACAGATTTGGATGACAGGGATTAACAAATTGAAAAGCAACAGTCTGAAAAATTGTAACTTATTTAATCAAATTTTATATCCAAGACTCAATCATGTGTCGTACTAATATTAGAATAGAAAACAGAAGGAATAGGAACAGTATTGCTTGAGTACTTGCTATTATTAAAATCAAGCCATCCTTCATCTGGAGAACGCCTTAAAATACATTACATTTCATTGTAAATAATGATTTTTAATAAAAAACTTTACACGATGTTTCTGGTCATCACGATTACATTCTTCTGAACGAGAGCTCTTATTCGGTTTTTAACGTTTTCAAATGACATGAGATTATCTGCCTTCTCATATACAACCATCGACATTCTTCGTTTCCCTAATGGATGATTCAAAGAACTTCGTCTTCTCGGATCGTATGGCTCTTCATATTCTGTTTTTTAAACCGTTTAACTTTTAAATTAAGACGTTAATAAAACAATCTCAATCTCGCTGTACTTTAAATTACTTTTCAAATCAGCTTCTTGTAACTCCAGGCTTCCTTCATAATTAGCCACAACGTCCTCTTGAAATTTTTCAATGTCGCTGTCCCTTCGACATAATTTCAAAACAATATCCTCCAAAAGGTTTGTATTGTGTTCTTGCAAAAGAGCTTCTGGACTTTTCTCGGCGAGAAGGCGACCTCCTCGCATGAGTCCAATCTATTCATAATTTTTTTAAGCGATACGAATGTTAATTAAGTCATAAGCTCATACTGTGCTAATTGTGCAATCGCAATTCATGGTGCATACCGTATTAGATTGCCTGGCCTCTTCAATATAGTGGGTTGTAATAATTACAGTTGTAGATTGGTTGGAGACTAGATTGGATAAATGCTTCCAAATACTATAATGAAAAGAAAACACGTTCTTCATTTGAGTTCATTTTATATTAGAAACAATTTAAAATTATTATATCAAAATATTTAGTTCAGGATATAAATTTCATCGTATTCTACGACTTATAACAGAAAATTGCAAAGAAGAAGCAGATTTAGGAATTTAAACGATTTGCGGATCTTTGCTCCCCATGATTTGCTCCCCATGATTTGCTCCCCATTATTTGCTCCCCATTATTTGCTCCCCTAGAAATTTTTCCACCCTGGAAATTATGCCATTCGTCAAATTATTTCAATTTGTTTTGCATTCGTAAATGCATGGTCATAAATACGGCATTATCACTTACATGTTATTATTAATAACATATGCGCGAGCGCGCGAGCACGGCTCGTGGGGACATTTGGTCTCAAAACCACACTCCCTTTCGCTCGTGGGGCCATTTTCAATTTCGCTACCCATGACGCCTTTTTTGGAATACGAGTAGGGATATTTGGAAAAGTGGGAATTTTTTAAAAACCACGCCCCCTTAGTAGGGATATTTCTTTGATTTGTGATTGTGGAGACATTTTAAGATTCGGTATATCCGCATGTACAAATTTCTACTGACTGAATTATAAAGAAGGGATTATTATCTTTCATGGATTATTTTTAATTATTTTTCGAGGGCCCATTTTAACGTAAAAATGTTAACCGACTATTAATTTGAATCTTTACTTCAATCTATGATATTATTCTAAACCTCGTACTGTACTTCATACTTAATAACTTGTAAAATTACACCATTGACATAAATAGGAATTCTGTGAATTACAATGATATGCAATCTACATCTCACACGAAAGTTCAATCTGCAATTCTGCAACTACTTTTATCAGTCCGCTGCTGTCCGTTTCAATTTTATTGTTCAGTAGAGGTAAAGTAAAGTTGCGAACTTTTAAGGGGCGAAATTTTTAGGGGAGCAAATAATTTGGGGAGCAAAACGTACAGGGGAGCAAATAATGGGGAGCAAATCATGGGGAGCAAATAATGGGGAGCAATCATCTGCATACCATTTAAACGCTTATCAGCATCTAATACCTATTTCTAGCCTTTGGGCCTTTGGGTGACACTACAATTTAAAGTTTTTGAGCTGATATTGAAATTCACTGAAATTGGGAAACACTTATATTTTTAATATTCATAGATTGTCCTATTTAAAACTTATGAATGCTGTGAAACGCAACAAGACAGGTCCAGAAATATACTTGTCTGATTTAAGAAAACAACAGCAACCATTGTAATTTCTTTAATGTAATTTCTGTGACGCTTGGTCCTCGAAGAAAGGTTTGAATGCTAGAAATACCAATTCATATTTTTTTTAATGTGGAATATAAAAATAACACACCATTCCCGAAGCAATGGATCGACACCGACCGTTGGCTCGTCTGTAATTAAAACATAAGAGGAATAACCACCCGAAGGAATATTTCATGGTATTTTTCAAGAATTACTTGGTATATGCTTACCCAAGATTAACAAGTCCGGCGAATGAATCAATGCGATTGCCAAGGACATTCTCCTTTGCTGTCCACCACTGCTTAGAGATGAAAACATAAATAAAATGGTCGATGAGATTTGGCAAAATATTACAGCATATTTTACCTAAGGGTGCCGATTCTTTGGGAAGCTTCTGGCAAGTCTAAAAAATCAATGAGAAAGTCCCGACTTGAATTAATCTCCGAAGAAGCCATTCCGTAAAGAGTTCCAAAATAACGGAGGATTTCATTCATTGAAAAATCTCGATAAAGTGCATTTTCCTTTTGAAGTATACAAAACAAATAAGAATGAAATCACTAGTAATTAACAAACCAAAAAACCTGTCCCTTGAACTATATGTTATCTATATGCATTCATAAAACCTAAATAGTCAATATTCCGATGCATTAGGCAATTGGATTGAAAATGAAATAAGAACCTGAGGCATGTAGCCAACTCGTTTCCCCGGAATGCCACTGTCCTTCGTTCCGGGTTCCGCTCCGAAAATTAAAATCTGTCCTGCATTCAGATGTCGAATTCCAACAATACAGGACAACAACGTGGTTTTCCCACATCCACTCGATCCAAGAAGGCTGTAACTATTGAAATTAGTTCACGAATCAAATTATTTATTCCGTCGATTTAAAAAAAATCGTTTGACAGCTTACATGGTGCCCTTTTGAACGGTCATACTATATCCATTGAGAACCGGTGCCACAGATCCTTTGTAACGTTTAATTCCATCTCTTACTATAACAGCAGCTTTGGGTCGCAAAGTTGGGACGGGAACATTTTCAAAACTCTTGTCATCAGCAACATTTAAAATGATCCTATCTTGACCTTTGGAGGAGGTATCACGCTCGAGTGTTGAGGTCGAACTTTGACTCGTGATTTCTTCTTCCGGTCCAGATGAGACAAACCCCACGTTAGGGTTACCGGCTGAAGTCTCCTGTCTGTCTTCCGCAGCAGAACTTGGCATTCTAGGACAGAAACTACCGTTTAAATTTTAATAAGGATCAATCAAATTGAAATTACTTAATAGCGTAGTTATATAGTGTGATCAGTAAGGTTACCTGGAGTTTTCTCGTGATGCTTTTTTGAGACGAAAGTTGCATCTACCCTACAAGCAAATCCCATGAAGAATGCTGGTTATATTTACTACCGTGAATTGGAGCCTAAAATATGTTTATGTGATTCAATCCAATTTGATACATATCTAATAACCATGCATACTCCTCATGCTTATCTTTTTTTCATACATCGACAGAAGTTCGAGTTAATAACGAACGAAGCATGAATAACAGCATATGCAAACGAATGTAGTTGACCTTCTAACTCTTTCCGGCATGTTTTTCTGCTCTGTCGAACAAGATTATCCACAATTTGCAATGCAATTGATGTAAATCAGGTACCTAGTCAAACTCTCCAGAGTCTTTGGCGTTTAATAATAACAATTTTTTGGACCAAAAATAGTGGTTGACCTTCCAACTAATTCTGGTTTAATCTTATATTATTCTCGTATATAAGCATAGCTTTTAATTCGATGCAACTGCCGTCTGCACGTCTCATCCTGGATGCTTGATAATTGTATCAGAGATGCATTTATGTTTTTAAACGCGAATGTAAGAAATAGCTTCAATCTGACATACAATCACAATTTACAAAATCATCTTTACGGATTTATTATGTTCTTTTTGCACTGTATCTATGAATTATGGATGTGGCCACAGAATATATAATAATCCAAATGATTAATCCTGCAAATCCCGGCCATACGTTAATGTGTGTTAATCCCCACCCCCGACTGACAATTGACCTAATAGCTTCACCAGCTAAAGTACATGGAAGTAAGTAGCTGAAATATTGGATCGCAATTGGCATTCCTTGTGTCGGCCATAACATTCCTGTGGAACAACAATAAGTTTGGTGGTTAAAACAATGTTTAATTCTGTCTACAAACACAAAAGACTGTAGCTCATCCAAATCCAAAGCTCTATATATTGAGCAGCTTCCCAAACTAATGAGCTTTTGGAAACCCCATTCTTGAAAGGTACCTTGGAAAATGAAATGGTTCTCTTCTGCATAAACATTAGGCCATGACTAAAAATTGTTTAAAACGGCCGATTAAAATAAAACATCATGACATATAATTTTTCGAAAAGTTTTGTCAATAAAATAAATGCGTTTAGTATCTACGAATATTTGAAAAGGATTATACAAATTCCTGATCTTAAAATCCGTAATTGTTGGAAAATTTTATCAAATACAAAATACTGTCAAAACTACAGGCAAAAATTGAAGGAGTAATTCAACAAATATGTTCCATTCTCGGTGGCTCGAATATAGATCTGCAACACAAGCCAGCGATGATTTTCATTAATTTTAAATTGGAGTCTATTCAATAATACTTACCCGCAAACAGAAAGTTAGGGAAAAATGCAGCCAGTGCTAGCATAATCGCTTCGATTTCTTCTTTGCAGAACGAAGCGATTAGGAATCCTAAAATTAAATCACAATTATTACAAGTGGGTAATAAAAACATCGGTTCAAGTAATTTATAGAAAGATAATAGCCTTGACTTTTCGGATTCGGTATTTTATTACTATATAGCTTACGTCAAAATTATCTGGTGACTAAAAAATCGTATTGTTAAATTATCAAACGAAGCTCGAACTTTTTAAACAAACTTTCTCAATAAAATTAAAGCGAAATAATTTTTTTGCCATTCTGACGACTTAAAACGTTAATTACCAAGTGAAACTCCTACAAGTCCTGTCAAAACAGCAATAGTAAAAGCTAGGCCAAAGGACCCCTTGATTTCAATTCCATAGATGAATGTGATGATCAAGAACGACAATGCTGCTTGAACTATGATTATCAAGATTTCAGTCGTAAAAAATGCAATCATGATTTCGAAAGATTGGACACCGGCAACTCGAGCCCTTTCCAATGTTCCTTGTTTCTTATCCCAAATGTACGAAATCCCACTGGAGCAAAGTGGAAAGAAGAATATGATTCTGCAAATAAAATAAATTCAATTCCAGTTAGTATTTATTCTCGGTTTGTAGTCAGTAGATTTTTTACACACCCCAATAGGATTCCAGGTGCTGCAAAGTCTTTAAAATCGGTATCATCTTTCCCAAAAACAGGAGCGTTAAACTAAAAAATTGTATGAGAAATGAATCGATTTATAAACTAATGACGACAAAGTTCTTTGTGCCGATCGAATGTGTTCACCTTCAGAGGGGATTCCCCAAGCTCGGGATGAAACCCACAGTCGATCAAAAGCTCTTTGACAAAATCCTTGTATCCATCATAAAATAAACGCTTCAGTGTACCAGCAATGTGTTTATCTAATAGTAAAACGGAAGTTAATATAAAATACACTAAATAAGCGGTTAAAATAGCATTGGTATAGATTTAATTAAGTGTTTATATCTAACTAGTCATATCCATTTCAATCTTAATTTGAGATCCTTCCAAGGTCTCATTGTCCACAATATTCCCCGATGAAGACCGCGTATAAACATTGTCTGAATATCCTTCTGGAAAAGATAAGAAACCCCACGTAGCCCCAGATCTTACAGCGTCTCTCGCATCCTCGTCCGTTGCATAGGACGACTGAAATAAAACGTAAGGATGAAGTTCGTTTAAAATTGTACTTCTCTCACAAATACTTTAAAACCTACATTATAGTTTGATGGATCTTCTCACCAAATAAATTATATCTCGAGGTAATTTCGACAAAAACGCACATGAAAGATTCTCCACGTCACACCCACCACTGTGAATTCTCGGTGCTATACATGCTTCTGTTAAATTCGATTCTTGATTAACAATTCCAATGCGCATTGGTTTGGGGTCACTTCCGATTGCTATACAGAGTGTACAGACTTGGATGGCAGGGATTAACAAATTAAAAAGCAGCAGTCTGGAAAGGTGTAAAATAATTCATTAACCTCTTATATCCGATATTAAACAATTAATAATTATTTGTATGAAATAACTTTACATGATGTTTCTTGTCATCACGATCACGTTCTTCTGTATGAGGGCTCTTATTCGGTTTGTAACGTTTTTAAATGACATGAGATTTTCAGCTTTCTCATAAACGACCATCGACATTCTCCGTTTCCCGGATGGATTAATTTGAGAACTTCGTCTTCTCGCATCATAAGGTTCTTCACAACCTGTTTTTAAAGGAACAAACTAGACGTTAAAACATTTTCGAGACAACATCTTAACAGGAAATTAAACTCATTTAAATTACTCTCCAATTCAGTATCTTGCAATTCCATGCTTCTTTCATAATTAGCAACTACGTCCTCCTGAAAATTGCCAATCCCGTCCCTTCGACATAATTTCAAAACAATATCCTCCAACAGGTTAGTATTGTGTTCTTGCAAAAGAGCATCTGGGCTTTTCTCCGCCAGAAGTCGACCCCCACGCATTAAACCGATCTATTTGTAAATTGTTTAAGCAACATGAATGTTAATTAAGTGATAAGCTCATAAATATCATAATTATTCAGTCGTAACTCATAGTGCATTGGATACCGTATTCGACTGTCTAGCCTCTTCGATATAGTGGGTAGTAATGATTACAGTTGTAGATTGACTGGAAACCAGTTTGGACAAATGGTTCCAAATGCTGTTTTATAACAAAATATAAAAAGGATTGAGGTTTGTTTTGGAATTAATAGATAATGGTTATAATGCATGTTTAAATTGAGTTTTCAACGAGAAACGAGTTTGTCCTAAAACCCAATAACAAATTATTATTTGCAAATAAGACAAATATGTTTTCATGAGTTTCTTTTTATGTATTCAGCGACTTGTAACTTATAACTGGGAAAATAGCAAAAAACAAGCCGTTGTCAGACAGTAAAACTTTCAACCCTTAATTGTCATTAACATGCACAAGCATCATGTCTACAAAAACTGTAATTTCATGGCTTGTGAGGCTCGGAGTAGTTTTATGTAAAAATTCATGTAATTTATTGCACATGAACACACCTTTCCCGAAGCAATGGATCGACACCGACCGTTGGCTCGTCTGTAATTAAAACATAAGAGGATTAAACACCCGAACGATAGTATAAAGTATTTTCAGGAATTACTTGATATATGCTTACCCAAGATTAACAAGTCTGGCGAATGAATCAATGCGATTGCCAAGGACATTCGTCTTTGCTGTCCACCACTACAACGAGATGAAAAAAATATGTAAAATGGTCAAAAAGATTTGATAAAAAGAGAAACATTTCAAACCTCAGGGTGCCAATCCTCCGGGATGCTTCTGGTAAGTCCAGAAATCCAAGGCGGAAGTCCCAACTTGAATTAATCTCCGAAGAAGCCATTCCGTAAAGAGTTCCAAAATAACGGAGAATTTCATTGATTGAAAAATCCCGATAAAGTGCATTTTCCTTTAGAAGGATTCAAAACAAATATGTATGAAACTACTATGGATTAACAAAGACCCAAGTTCAACCTAAGCATCATCTTTAAAAAATGTATGTACTCATAAAGCCTAAAACAGTTAATATACCGACGCATTATGCAATTGGATTGAAAATTAAATATAAGTACCTGAGGCATGTAGCCAACTCGTTTCCCCGGAATGCCACTGTCCTTCGTTCCGGGTTCCGCCCCGAAAACTAAAATCTGTCCCGCATTCAGATGTCGAATTCCAACAATACAGGACAACAATGTCGTTTTCCCACACCCACTCGATCCAAGAAGGCTGTAACTATTAAAATTAATTCGAACGGTCAAATTATTTCCTAGTGTGTAATGGTCAATTTTTAAAAATTGAATCGTTGTAGTTAGAACATGGTATGCTTACATGGTGCCTTTTTGAACGGTCATACTATATCGATTCAGAACCGGTGGTCCAGAACCCGTGTACCGTTTCATTCCATCTCTTACCGTCACGGCCGCTTTGTGTCGCAAAGTTGGGACGGGGATATCTGCAAACCCCTCACCATCCGCAGCATTTAAAATACTCCCATCTTGAGCATTAGAGACAGCGTAACGCTCGAGCGTCGAACTTCGACTGGGACTCGTGATTTCCTCTTCCGGTCCATTAGCTACGAAACCCACGTTAGGGTGGCCAACAGAAATCTGAGGTCTATCTTCCGCAGTCAAAGTTGACATTCTAAAACAGACTAGACCGTTTAAACTTAAGTAAGGGTCTATTTTTAATCCGTAGTTAGTGTGGTAAGTTAGTTCACCTGGGTAATTTTCGTGACGACTATGTTGAGAAGAAAGTTAGATCTCCTCCTCAGTTCATCCCGTAGATGAATGTTTATAAAACTTTACTTTCATGAATTGAAACCTACATCTTTAATGCGGTTCATCCTCATCTCCTGGAATAACATGCATGCTTAATCCGAAAATTATGGTAAGCAGTTTTTTTCTGTGCTTTTCTTGATGTTTTTTATACATTTGACGTATGGATTAAATAACACGGTGAAACCGGTATGTAGTTGGCCTTCTAGTTCTACCCTCTCAGTCTTTTTCCGTTCAACTTAATATTCAAACTGCAAATCCAGTATTCTCAAATTCATTTTAAAATTTTCCATGCCCTACCTCAAGAAGTTCATTCATTCAAGGCCAACTCAAAAACATTGTCATGCCCATGCCCCTTGATGTATGGCTTGGGCTTGACTTAAAATTCGTTTAGATATACATACTACAATATTTGTGACAATCCGTTTTTTCCTAAATCGAAGGGGTTTAGACATAAAAATGTGGTTGAATCCATGAAATGCTTTTGATAACACAAGGCCTTTACGCTTCAAGGATAAAAATTCTTCAGTTTTGACCTCACATATTTGACAAATCATGGCATGGTTTTGAGCTTTCACTGCTGAATTTGCTATATATTACACATAAAATTTACCTAACATTTAAATTTCTTCCATAATTTATAACCTTCCAATTCCTTCTGATCGGTGAATTGTACGAACTTAGTAATTTCACGAAGTAGCTCGTAAACGATATTACACTTTACAAATTAGGAATGTGAAATTACCATATACGAATGAAAATCTAACTAAGGTATGCAAATTTACGAATGTATAAAAAGTGCTTATTCCATCGCCATAAGCTTTCTCTGTCAAATTCACCGTCGCCATTACATTTCCTATTTAAGCATGGGCAAAGAGGGGATTGTAATAGTGCTAACACGCACGCAATTAAACGATTTCCTATTAACCGGCTCTCCATCAAACCCAAAAATTAGGCTGAAAAGTAACAAGTTGCCTTTTCCCATTAGAATGCCATCAGCAAGGGATAAATTAAAGCACAAATCTCAGCCTCGGCCTTGTCACTACTTTCACCTTGGAAAAGATTTAATCTCAGGACAAAGGACACCGTTTTGCGCAAAAATTTAATCGATTCTTCATTGAGCCCCATATTTGGTTAACATATATGATTTGTAACGAGATATTTTTACGTATATCTTATTTATGGTTTTAAATATTTGGAATGTCAAAAGTTTATGACGAATCTCTGGGTAAATTTCAAATCCGGTATTTTTTCAGATTATGTGACATCGATGGTCGCAACTGCAAGCCCAACTGGGGATGTTGCATTTGATTTCAGAGTCCTAGTCTCCCAGAAGTCCTTCGTGTCGAAAGGTTTGGACATGTTTATAACCGGAACTATTGGGTCTTCTGGACTTACTCGTTTCTGATTTTCTGCATTGAAATACGACATGAAATTTCAACTAAATCTGTTTCGAAGGAATTATATTGCAATTCAGCAATTTGTTAAAATTTACTATAATTGATCGACTTACGAGCTTGAGTGTAAAAATACATGCAGATCCCCACACCAGCAAATACTCCACCGATGACAGTCACAAAAAATACTACGAGACCAGTTGGTAGATTAAATAGCATGCTGTTGAAAAGGGAAGTTTTATCGGATCAATTATTTCAGATATTTAAAATCGCAATCTACTCGATTTTTATTTTATTTTATAAGAACTATTTTACAAACCTTCATCTCTTCTTCACTCCCGTGGCTGGGTTGGAATTTTACTTTGTCTCACAGCATTGACTTTAACTTGAACATTGTAATTTATACTACACTCTGTAATGCACTGTCGACCAAGTCGTATGCAATCAATCCCGGAGAAAGTTTGACAACCGTCCTGTTCTAGCTATTTAGGAATACTGACCCCCATTCGCTTTGCTGGTTCAAATCTCACGTTTAACGCATGCATTCAAAATGGACAAATTCAGAGTCTGAAACTGACCAATCCTCCGGTCTGGTTTATACTGTGAGAAAAGTAGCAACTGGACACCACCGGGTAGCGGGTACGGAGTCGGGACTGAATGCGATTAAATCTTTGGCAGTACAGTTTATTAAACCCTGTCTAAAAGCATTTACGAATCTTTTTCAGGGTCGCATGTCATGCAAGGCTAAACGGCTACCGTTCATATACAAAGATGAATGACATGGGAACGTTTGCATATTGTGTTGTGCGTGATTATGGATTTTGCATATTCCGAAATGGATCAAACAAGAATTGGGACTGAGATTTATCATAATGCATCCATAAAGACTATAAATGATAAAATGGGTATAAATTGTTTTTGTCTTTCATACATATTATTTATACATCATTGTAGATGTTTATAAATCATTACAAAAAATATGGGTTATGCTAATTAGACTATAATCCCTTGTCAGGATTGCTTGACAACCGGCGTCTGTGGTGGGCAAAATCTCGATTTTGCCCACCAATTGATTTTTTTTGAAAAAACCTTCAAATCCGCGCAACCCCCAGAGACGCCGGTTGTCAAGCAATCCTGATCCCTTGTAGTCATGGTCAATCCTTTTCTCTTAAAAATCTTAAAAAATGAAGCCAGTAAAAAATGGATCTAAAATCCTAAAACAAAACGCAAAAACCTCCAATCACGTTTAATTTATATGCCAGCATTTCAGACCGATAAAAACTCTAATATGGAGAAATCCTTCCATCACTGCAAAATCCTATTCGAAGAGGACGAAATATGTCGAATAAACAAAGAAAATGAACTAGAATTTGGAGTTGTTCTCAAGAAGAACCAGAATGAGAGCTACGAAGTGGACTGGAAGTCCAAAAAAATCGCATTCATGGAGAAAAACTACAAGCCTTCTGAAAGCCACCCTGTAAATCATGCAACTGAAAATTAGCATAATTAAAAAATGCATTCATTCAGTTTCAGCAAAAAATCCTTATTGTATGAAAACAGCCTGTTCTAATCAACCGGAGACATTCCGAAGGAAGGAAAGTTGTCCACAGGGATGGTCGAATCGGAACAATCGTGGACACAAAAATACTGACTTGGCTCAGCCTTCCCAATTCCAGGCAAATCCTTAAAGATGTTCCATCCGATGACTTGACGACACTCTCCGTTAGTCGAAAACTAGATCATTACAAATTGCAACAAAAGCCCGTTTTAAATACATAATTTAAAATGAGAATCTATAATGTCCTCAAGCTCTTCACCGGAGAATTGATAGAATTCAACGGTTGGGTCGGGAAAGTGTCGAGCGTGGACTGGCTGGTCACTATCGTTTACAGTGATGGGATGCACTGTAACATCCAAATGACTCAAACTCATCGAAGTAATACTTCCTTCGGGTACGAAGTTTACAGCAAATCCTCCCCTCCTTGCGTCGATCAGATCGTGCACCCGACAGCCAAGGAATATAGTACTGCCGAATGGCTTGGAACATCCATGTTTGATAGCAAGGAACAATTGAACCAGGCACATTTGGGAAAAAATGCTACGGTTGTTGGATCACAAGTAAGAGTATTCACAATAGTTACAACTTATACATGTTGTTTAATAGGGATTATGAGATTAAACCTTCGGCGGTTTCGACAATAGATACACAAAGTGTTTGTCAAATGGTTACACAAACTTAAGCGTAAGGATAACGAGAAAGTCAAAATGCCTCGAATTTTGGAAAGCAAAAGCCAGATTGAGGGTATCAAGCAATTCGACTTTCGTTATAAAGAATGGCTCAAGACCCATTCCATCTGCGAATACAAGTTAAAAGAACAGGATGAGCTTATCGAGGAGAACAAGTTTGTAGATCTATTTATAAAAGACATTGACTCTGACGAGGTTCTGGAAGGAGGGCCTACAAAAAAGTCTAAGGTCGACACTAAACCTCCTGGAGCTGGAAATATCGTGTTGGCCGAAGTCCTTCGACTTCGACATTGCTACAATGTCCGTTGGGATCCTCAAACTGAAGACATTGGCCCTATTCCATTGGAACTTACTCTTGGAACGGCATTGGCTCCATGGGTTGGGACTCCGCTAACCTCTTACGGATTCGACATAAGGACCCCCTTCAGAAGGGAATATGTGATGTCCAAATTGTCGTTTCCGTTGATAGAAGAAGATCTTAGGAGTACTTTTGGGGTAACTCAAAACCGGCACGATCGAGGTTTGCAAGCCAAACAAAGTATCTACAATTTCGTATATCAATCAAATTTCATGGCGTCTTTTCCTTTCCAGACGAACTTGTCGAGTTAATATGGTACAGGGTAAAGGAACAAGGTCATATCGAACGTTTGGGACCCTCAGTGTCAACCTTGTACGAGTTGCTACCGCACCGACGGTTCAGTGGCTTAAAACCCGGTGCAGTGGTAACCCACGCCGGGGGCAAGAAGGAACTCCTAACTGTTGGGATGGTCATTAGGATTAATGAAATTGGGCTGGTAATGAACAATCATTAAGCACGTATATCGATCAAGCTTGATTCGAATGAACAATGCGATTAATGTCTAATGTGTGAAGGTTGAAGTGTACTGCGGAAACGACGAAGCCAAGAGGTTGTTTGCTCCAAATGAGCTTGTAACTGTCGAATTTCCTGAAGACGCACCAACTGTAATCGATAAAAATACAACTTTCTCTGGAGACTTGGACGCTGAAAACCTTGACTTTGCACAGGCCCTTGCCAACGATATGGAAGAGATATTAGAAAACAAATCACCTGACATCAAGGTTAAGTTCGCCCATGCTAATGCCAGGGTAAGTGAATTTCAACATTTGTAGGACAAGTATTGTTCATGAAATAAGGTAGGTTATTTTTCATGCAAATATATTTTTCAGGACTCCTTCTCAGTACTGATAGTAGGACCAAAGGATACTCCGTACGAAGATGGGATCTTCATCTTCGATGTCCGACTTCCAAGACAATATCCTAACGTTCCTCCAGTAATTCATTTCCGAAGCATACCTCAAGGAAGGGCTTTTCTCTCCCATCATTTAACTCTTACGGGGGACGTTCTACTGCCGATTTTGAATAACTGGCCCGGAACGGACAAGGAAAAGTGGAAACGGGAATATTCCCTTTTGGATTTTTTGATAATTTTAAGAGGTATATGCTTCAGGTCCAGAAACTTGCAGTTTCATTCACTTTTCAATAACTTTGAAATAACGAATTCATTACAGAAGGGATATTCGTTCGAGAGCCCTATCTAAGCCATGCAAGTTTGAAGTTTGACAAGTCAAAGAACAGGTTGGCCGCTGAGGACCACAACGTTTTGGCAACCATGACTCAAATGAACGACTCGATCGTGATAACCGTGACTGACCTACTGTTGAGCCAACATCAGTTCCCCCCTCTCCTTTGGAAGACGGAAATTGCTGAGCATGTACTGACCGTATTCCCACGGTGAGTTGGTTGAAACGATTAAATAAAATCATGAAAATCCGGTAGCTTGATCAAATGCTATTATTTTCCAGTATAAAAAACAAGCTCAAATCATGGGTGGAGTCTCCAATTGGAGTTTTTGGTAAACATGAATTTTTTAAATGAAAAATGTCAACAATTCAACTGGAACTTTATTGTCAAAATGCTAACAATTTAGGTGACCTCGACGACTTTCCAAAGTACCACTTATTCCCCATTTCCTACGGCTTCAGCCACGCTTTGACTCGACGGATGGGCCTTTTGGATGATGTGATAAAATCGGAAGAAGACGACTCGGAATAACGGAACAATTTCTTGCTAAAATGAACAAAACACCTGCAAAGTGAATCTCATCTACTTTTATAATCTTGTTTCAAAAAACCTGAAAATAAAGAATTTTAACATGTAAAAGCTCGACAATTGCTTGACAACGTAATTTGTGTGTCCCTGAAAACATTTTTCTCCAAAAAAATAGCAATCGTTCCAATTTAAAAATCATGGCCCCGCTCGGGATGTGAATCTTAAAAATGTCAATCTTATTCCCTGACCATGTCACTGCTTACTATATTCCTAATGCAGTTCACTTGTACAAGGTCTTCAAAAAAGCCCAGCCCAACTACCCCATCCCCCCGGAATTGGAACGGAATTCGGCCCTCACGAGACGACGAATCCTCGAGTACCGATACAAAGACCGGACCGTCGTTCCCGTTGCCAGCAAGGAGTCCCTTACCGACTTCGTCACGGCTCAGAGAGTGGAGAGTCACCCCGAACCGGCGTTCCTTCACAAGACTTGGTGTGTCATCGAATACGAGTATCCTCCGGATCAGAAGATGGAATGTCATTACATGTTAGCACTGGATCAGGCCCTGGTCGCAGGATATGATGCTATTATCATAGAACCCTTTACGGTCAGCCAACGGGCCGAACAGTGGATCATTCTTATTAACCTCATCTACTCGGGATTCATAGGATATTTAACAGTAGCCCTTGTGGCTACGGCTCATTGCCCGTTGTTGGACCCCGGACCTGCCGCCGCCACTTTATTCAGTGTTTACCTCCTCCGAACTTTTCGGAAATACATTCACGGAGATCCGATTGCGATTTATAGGAATTTTGACCTCGAAGTGAGTTTTTTTTATTAGGAATTTTATTGGGTTTAAGTGTTTAATTAAAATAAATTAAATGTGTTTCTGCTTCTATAGTCGAACGAGGATATGAACTTTCTGTACCACATGGGCGAGCTACTGGATGTCCAAGCAAGATTTACAAACGTCCTTATCAAGGACGAACGGAGGAGTCGGTATCGACTGAATGTCATTAGGGGGTTAATGATAGCGCAGTTTGTTATTGCAGCGTATAAATTTTCCTTTGGTATTTTCTTAAGCATTGCGTTTAGTGATCGGTCGCCCTGATTGCAATTGTAATTTGTTAATGTTGTGATCGTGATTTCGATCGAATTTTAAAATTGTAATCCCATTTTAAATTAAAGGAAAGAATGGATTATTGTTAACATTGATGTAGCTGAAGTTTATTTCTTGACACTTGAAACTATAGTATTTTTGTCAAAATGGCAAGGATTTGGTCTAAAATATCATTATGTAAGTCCATACGTATCTTCGAATTTCTACAGTTACCATGAAAATAGTCATGTTCAAAGGAGAAAGCAAGATTGCTTGACAACGGGCGCTGGAACAGGTTAGGCCAAATGAAGGGTTTTTGAAAAAACTGTAACTTTCAACTTTTTGAAATCGACGAAATTATTGCCATTATATTAGGTTGATGAGGTCATGACAACAGAGTTCTGTAGCTTCTGTACTAGTTAGACGTTGCGAACAGCCCTCTTTGGGAAGAGTCTGAGAATTGTCGGCTTTCAAAATGACTGAGGAGGACTGGAGATTTCCACTCTCTCATATGAATATGAATAAATAAATCAAGAATTTTTCATCCAAATTCTGGCAAGATTTATGATGTATCCCTTCTAATTTTTAACATGATATCAAGAAAAAAACACGAAAGTCAAATCGGATTGTCCGTAATATTATATTTGGATTAATGTGGGATGGGAATGGGATTGTCAAAGCGCATTAAAAAGTACTTGAGTACGAATACAAAGGGAAGAGAATGGATTGAAAATCAAAAATCCAATCCGTAGTTCACAATCAAAAATCGAAAATCCAATCCGAAATTCACAATCAAAAATCCAATAAGGAATCCGCAATTCACAATTCAATTCACAATTTGCAATATGAAAAATACAACGTATGCTATTCAGAATACTTTCAACTCTGAACTGAATTATGTATGAAAACAGCAAAGAAGTCTCATGAAATTGAAGAAATGAGGATGAAGGATGAGATTTGGTCACCCGGAGCTTCCATGGCAGAATTTTTTATTCCGAAATCACAAAAAATGCCTTGGTTACGGTTACTCTCTTAACAATTCCCCAGGGTGAGACATTTATTGAAGGAGATTCATGGGCAAATTCTTGATTTTGCCCATGAATGGATTTTTTTTTCAAAAACCTTCCATTTGGCCACACCTCTTGGGACCAGCGTTGTCAAGGCATCTTGGGAGAAAGCACCATGAAAAAGTCCTTCGAATCCAAATCAGCAATAAATTAGGGCTTTTGCCTCATTCAAGACATGGGAGTTTCAAAAATAAATCAAGAAAACAATTCCATAAAAGATAGCATATCCTTCACCGTTAGGAACCCGATAATTAATCCGCCCTTTTATACGCCTGACAAAAATTTACAAATCGCAAAGCAGCCGTCTCTGAAATGGGGTCATCCAACAAGATTATTGGGGCACTACTACTTGAGACAAATACCAGTTTGCCGTTTTCATTAGAATCGTCCCTTCACGCTGACATTCATATCTACAGTGGTGATATTACGATCGTTAAAAGTGATGACAAAAACTCACAATCAGCCGTAGAAGTCGTAGAACTTCGACCCTCGGGTGGGGCAGACTCCAAAGGAGCGATTTCAGTCCGACGCCATTCTAATAGCCCATGGCCCTCCAAAGAAGAGTTCTCGCCATTTTTCGAAAGCTCCACTTCCGTTGACACTTCAATTTGGAAGCCGATTCAACGGAGGCCCAACGAAATGCCAAGACTCATAACAAAGAAAGAACTGGAGGCTCACAAAACTAAAATTGATGCTTGGATAGTTCTCTTCGGTACAATGACCAAATATTATATTTAAATCTGATAAAATCGCTTAAAAAGAAGAGCTTGGCCACATTGATACTTTTCTGATCAGGAAAGGTCTTCGACATCTCCGGTTATGTTGATAGGCACCCTGGAGGAACTACGACAATCGAACAAGGGATCGGACGAGATGCGACCGCAATGTTTATAAAGGTCCCTATTTCATTGGCTTTAAACTTAAAAGAGAGTGTAATTGTTTAAAATTAAACCTGGACTATTAATTAGGTTCATAATTATGTTGACTACGACCACATCCTCGTACGGGATTTCATAGGTATCTATATGCCTGATTTTGCAAAGAGAGTCAAGAAAATGAATCGGAGCAATTGGTGTCGGGATATTTGCATACCTCCTTTAAAAATCAGTAACACTAAGAAAAGGAAGGTCTCCAAGTTTGATATAAAATTCACTGAAAACTTAGCCTTCCTTGTTATTCATGTAATTAACAAGTAATCTATTGTTAATAATTCCTTATTACGCAATTGGCCACATTTTAAACAAAGCAAAATTGTTCCAGATAACAGTAAAACCAGGAGACGGGATCATTCTAACAAGAGACAGCTGGACAGTTATACTTTGGGACCTTCAATATATCCTGGTCAAAACGGTTCTGACCCCACCGACCTGTTGGGTTGCAGAATACTGCTTGAAGGAGCCTCTGACTTACGAGTACTTGTACCTTGACTTCAACAAGGACTTCAACAGGATGTCTATCCTTATTAAGAAACCAGCCCCAAGTAATATTTACGAATCCAGCCGAAAATACATTTTAAGTCAGATATTCATTTTCCAAATCGTTCTATTTAAGAAATGTGGAAAACACTGGGTGAGCCACATCTCGAGAACAACTGCAGTGTGATCCGAGCCGACGAAATCGAGGACGAAACCCTTTGCTATTTGTTTCACAGGGAACACTTGACTAAGGATGTCATCCTAGTTGCGATTCGACTTCGGCCTTCTAGCTTCGTTGGTGTCCCAGTTGGTTACTCGATCCGGTTAACTATAAACGGTAACTGCCAAAATACATCCCCCGGGGGACATATTTCAGGAAAGACGGTAATCTTTGCGAGTCCTAAAATATTTTATGAATCGCAAGTAAGGCGTGTCGAGCTGGTATACTCCGGTTGAGTTTTCCTTGGTGAATCGGCCCGAACCGGAAGTTATTACCTCCGGGGAGTCCATCTACTTGATTATGAAGACCGCTCCAGAGGCGATTTTAAACGTAATGGTGAGCGAAATCCCGACTCGGATGGAATATGAAGAAGACTCTGGGATTTACATGACGGTGGGCTGCGTACTTGGCACTTTTAACATCAACTTTCTGGAAGATGTGGATGTCCTGGTTCTCTTAGCCAAGGGATCTGGTATCATTCCGATGATCAAGATAATTCAGCATCATATTGACCGCGACCAGGGATCGATGAGGGGAAAGCAAGTTGTTCTCTTGTATTTTAACAAGAACTCGACGGATATTATCTGGAGAAATGAATGGGCCATTGTGGACGCTCGGAACGAGTGGTTCCACGCATTCTTGACTGTTGAAGAACCGGAAGCTGATTGGGATCAGTTGAGGGGACAACTGACGGTTCATTTGGTCAAGTGGTGCCTAGAAGCTGTCTCTTGTATCAGTCCCGATTCCAGATTGAAGGGAATTGCTAGCGGAGATATGCCTTTTAAAGCAGCATGTGAAAGGTAAATTGAATTAATTATTCAATAATTAAGTAAATTGACTATAAAGAAGCTTTTTAACTATTTTCTAGGCTATTCAACCTTATGAAAGACGATTTCGATAAAACCTTCACATTTGTAGATAATTACGGCTGAGGAATTTCTTTTGTTATATTCATGAACTGTCATATTTATAAATAAAGTCTTAATTCATGCCCTTCTTTAGAGTTTTCATTTTCTATTTATTTGTACAGTACAGGTTTGGAAACCATTAAAGAACACTTTACTCAATTCTGAGGAATTTGACCTTGAATGGTTACACTTCCCTAAAATAGTTGAAAAACGGTATTAAATTCTGAAAATTTCACAAAAAATATAAATTAAATGTTCCAAAGGATTTTTAGAAACATATTTCGAAATTGAAATCGGTCCAGAAACCATTATCTCAGAAATTCAGAATTTATTAAAAAATTAGGTTAGTTGTTGGCGGGATTCTAATTTTAAAAATCTTGCTTTAGAATGCTTGCGATTTATTCTGTCTGTAGCGTATGCTATCGTTAGTATCGTTAGCTAAATTTAGCAGCGTTTAAATGGTATTTTATAATTGGTAATTCATCATTTTAAGTAAATATCATAAAATTAAGTATTTTAGCCAACCAAGCTTAAAATAGGACTATGAAACCCTCGGGCTGCAAATTTGCAATTTATTTCTTGGCAAGTGACCGTTTTCGAATAACAATCGTTAAAATCCAATAAACGCACGTCCATCCAATAGTTGTGATGAACCCAGGCCACACATTGATATGACTGAATCCTTGTCCCCTTGACACGATAGAACGGATAGACTCATTTGCAAGGGTACCTGGCAATAGGTATGCGAAGTACTGTAATGCAAGTGGTAACCCTTCAATTGGCCACAATGTTCCTAAAACGAACGCAATCAAGCTTTTATAATAATTTCCTAAGATTTTTCTAAGAGAATTAATAATTCAGAAAGTAATGCAATTACTACCTGACAAGAGACAATTCGGGAAATAAGCCCCCATAGCTATTAGAACCGCTTCCATCTCTTCGTTACAAAATGATGCAATTAGAAATCCTGAAAGAAAAAGCACACAAATTAAAGTCCACAGAATATGTATATCACTCATTTTTAATTGGTGTTATCCTTACCCATCGACACTCCACTGAGTCCCATAAGGACCGTTAGCGTTAAGGCTAGTAAATAAGAGCCTTGGATTGTTATGTCAAAAACGGCAGTAAGAATTGGGAAAGCAATGGCCAATTGGGCGAGAAGAATGAAACCTTCGGTGATGAAATATGCGGTCATTATCTCCCAATTTCGAACACCAGCTACCATGACCCGTTCCAGAATCCCTTGTCTCTTATCCCAAATGTAGGGTATGCTACTTGAGCATAAGGAGAAGAAGAAGACAGCTCTAATAGAAACAGTTAATGAAAAATTTAAGCTGTTTAAAATCTGAAATGGTTTTAATGTTTAATTTCTCTTTGCCGGTTGGTCGTCACTGTTAATTTATTAATTTACTTTACCCCAGCAATGAACTAGGAGCGATGAAGGAACTGAAGTCTGTGTCTTC
This sequence comes from Desoria tigrina, assembly GCA_906901685.1. Lineage (NCBI taxonomy): Eukaryota > Metazoa > Arthropoda > Collembola > Entomobryomorpha > Isotomidae > Desoria > Desoria tigrina. The sequence goes on from CAJQTU010000008.1 coordinate 1,091,916, forward strand.
GGACCCATAAATTGGTTTCAGATACTGAAACAAACATAAATCGTATGATAAAAGTAGTTATCGGATTTAAGGGATCCATGAAGATTCGTAGTTGTCCTATAAAACTTATTATAATTAAACCCGGACATCAACTTGATATGGATTCCACCACAAATTGAACCATTTCCACTTTTAACGAGCATATGGGGAGTTATTTCGGGAGTTGTTTTTTGTAGAAAATTAAGATTTTTAGTTAAAGATTCAATGCACTACCTTGAGAGGTGCTTCCCCAACGGCTGCAGGAAAGCCACAATTCGACAACAATTCTGACATGTATGAGTTATACGCTTCGTAAAATACTCGTTTCAGCGTCACTCCAATCTGTTTATCTATCCAATGAATAGCAATGAAATAAATGTTAGTTTCGGAATATTTTCTATTGAATGTTATTATTTTTTATAGGAATAGCGACTCACTTGACATGTCAATTTCCAGTTCAATTTGCGAAGCTCCAGTAATGGAGCTATTTAAACTTATTCCTGCTGCTCTAGCATACAAGCTAAATGAATAGCCCTCAGGAAAGGACATGAAGCCCCAGATATCCCCAGCCTTGACGGCATTCCTTGCCTCATCTTCGGTTTTGTATGATATCTATTCGAACAAAATTAACATATGAATTGAAATAAAATCGCATTGTATTGGATTTTTTTTACTTTAAAAGCTAACCAAGTTAATGATATCTTTTGGGAGCTTTGTCAGATAGTTACAGCTCAAGCTCTCAAGGTTACAAGTTGTTTTCGTCGATTTCTCTTGTAGAGTTAAGCAGTGTTTCAAATCTACTTGTTCTTTGTTTATGTAACCCATATTCAAGAGCTTGGGCGTTCCACCAACGGTGAAGCATAAGATGGAGAGTTGGACTCCTGGGACGATGACAAGAAAGGCAAATAGTCTGTGAATTGAATGATAAGATTTTTTGTGTCAAATTTATGGCGTAAGAAGGGTGACAAAAATATATAATTTGTGAGTTTTCAAATCACATCAAATTCCGCATCATCACAACGATGTTCTTTTTGGCAAGAGCTTTCACTCTTTTACAGGAACTCTTGAGATCGTCCGCGTCTTCGAAAAATTTTAATGTTTCAATCCAATTTCCAATGGCTAAATAGGTCAATAAAAACTCTTATAATTTCTTCATGATTATAAAGGAATTAAAATTATGACAAGGATCTCACCTAAGTTGTCCACAAATCCAGTAGTTTTAGCAAGGCTCTTGCTCTTGGGTGAATCATCTGCAATTTTGCTAGCTTCCAGAAGATTGCAATCGTTATTACTGCCTTGGTTGGCTAACTTATCTTTTCTGCATAACTTTAGAACAACGTCTTCTAGCAAGTTAGTTCCATATTCTTGAATCAAAGTTTCCGGATTTTTCTCCGTCAAAATTCGGCCACCTCGCATTATCCCAACCTATTTCATGGAAATTCGGTTAATTTTGTTAAATTTAAAATTAAAACTGTAAAGTAATTTTAATTTACAGTTTTCGATTGCCGTGCTTCTTCGATGTAATGGGTTGTAATGATGACGGTTGTATTTCGACTGGAAACGAGATCGCGGAGATGTTTCCAAATGCTGAAAGAATTTAACGTAACGTATATTTTTTAACTTGCGAATTCCTTGATTAATTGATTTCATTTCGGATTCGAATTCGGACAATCTTAATGAATATGATAACAAGCAATAATTGTTGCATACCTTTCCCGAAGTAATGGATCCACACCAACAGTGGGTTCATCTAATTGTAAGTCAAGATTTATTTAAAATTTAAATTTAGATTTAGGGTTTCTCAGGATCGATTGAATTCTAGCTTACCACATACCAAGTACAAGTAATTGAGGAGAGTGAATAAGCGAGACACACAGAGAAACTCGTCTAACCTGACCTCCACTACGCCATTAAAAATAAAATTTTTAAGATGGATTGATTAAAAAATTGAGATGAGCAATTAAATCGATATTCAAAAATATACCTCAAAGTAGCGATTCGACGGGATTCATTAGGCAGTTCCAATAAATTAATCAGCATCTCCTTGCTAGCATCAATTTCAGATTCAGACATGTCATATAACGTTCCGTAATATTTCAGCATTTCGCGAATAGAGAAGTCATAATAGAGAGCTATGTCCTTGTTGTACCACATGAAACAAAAAATGGCAATTAAAGTTAATTTCCTTTTACTTCTAGTCCCACTAAGCGAGCTCGATTGTTTGGAATCTATTTTGCAAACGCAATAAATGGGCAGTATACTACTCCGAGAGAGCGGCGTATGTTTAAAAAAATTGGGGATCTATTTAGGGGGGGGGGGCTATTTAGAGAATTACGGTAATTTATAAACCGAGCTGTGTTTACCTGAGGCATGTAGCCCACCCTCTTACCCGGGATGCCACATTCTTTTGTACCCGGTCGTTCCCCAAAAACAAGGACTTCTCCAGCATCGATATGTTTAGTTCCAATAATGCATGTCAAGGCCGTTGTCTTGCCACACCCACTGGATCCCAGTAAACTATAACTAAAATGTTAAATGAATTATAATTAAAAAAAAATAAGAACAAAATTGTCAATTTAAGTAAGATATTGATGTTAATCTGTTTGCATACATGGATCCTTTCTGGACGGTCATGGAAAAGTTCCTAAGAGCTGGAGGTCCTTTAGTTCCATATCGTTTGCTAATGTTCCTCACAATTACAGCGGGTCGCTCTACTTCATTCAACCAAGTTACTGCGTCCTGAAAATTGTTATTGATAGTGACCGCACAACTAGTCTGAGAATTACATGGTCTGGAACTGTATACTTTTTTGACATCTTCCGATCCGACATTGATACTTAGAACGGAGATATGTTTCCTATTTAAAGATGATTGATAGAAGTAATTAAATTAAATGATATTTAACTTGTGTTTTTTGGGAATTCTACACTTAAAGACACATACCTGTCCACAGTGACACTTTCCATTTTGATTCAATTCTTACTCTAGACAGAAGAGTAAAATTTTGATGAGAGTATAATTAAAAACTACTAAATTAATTGTAATTTAGGAAACTATTGTTGGAAATTGCAATTTCAGAACCTCAACCAGGATACAGGAATATTGCACTTGCTTTCGAAACCAGATACATTTAATTCGAGTACTTTCGGGTTCCAGAGGTAAAATAAAAATGCAGGAGAGATCAGGTGAAATTTTGAGGTTTCTATTGACTTAGGGATTCTAAATTCTACAAGTAGGTTGTCCATTATCTCTAGGGATGTGAAGGTACCTCTGGAAAGTTGACTATTGTTGTGCCTTCAATCGTTGAAAGCGAAGGGATTGTCAAGAGCCTCCGGCCTTAAGGTATCCTAATATATCCCTTAATCCTTATAAATGCTCTAGCGAAATAACCCGTTTCTTTACACATGGATATAAGGAACTAAGGGAAATCTCAAGAACTCAAGAACCTTAACCCACTGAACTAATTTTCATGAAAGGTACGTGAGTTTAATTCTAGTCCCCTGTTTCTAGTTTATGGACTACGTATCATCATTAGGAAGCTGTCAAGAAACCTCCTAAAATATGTAAGTAAAAGTGAGGCTTTTAAGGGCCGTTTTTAGGCAAAATTATTTTGGGAGTTGAGAATATGAGAATTAATATAAATACATGCCAAACAAACCTGTCAAAATTAACAAGGAAAATGCATGGAACATAGTTTTAAGACACTTAAATCGTAATAAAAGTATCATAATAAACACATTTTAATAATAAATACATTATCCATTTTTCCTTCGATGTTAAATAAAATCCCATACTTTGCGATTGGCTTTTTACATTTTGAATAATTTAAATGCGATTTATTTTAAGAACCTTCCTAAATTGCATGGGAAGGGGTTTCAATGCATATTTAAGCTTTTAAGCGTTCTTAAAATTAAAAAAAAAATTTGTCATCCGAAACAGTTTATCTATTCTACTATAAACCCATACAAAATTATTGGAGAAATACATTGTCCCCTTTGACTTGAGTTTGACGAGAGCCTTAAAAGTTTCAACCCTTCATCGTGCAGGGTACAAGGGCCCAAAGTCAGAATGAAATGGCATTCATATCACGATCGTGTAATGTTTCCACTATCCGTATACGATAAATTGAGCATTTATTTACTACGAGATTAGAAGGTGCCTTAGGGTTCTTTTCGTAACATCCTCTTGTAGAAGATCTACTACTCGCGTCTCTAATTCGAATGTAAAAGATCTCTCTGGGTTCTTTCCTCTCTATAAGTTGATGTAAAAGTTTTTTACTTCCATATCCCTTGTTGCTCTTACTTGTTACGTATAAAGCGTATGGAGCATTTTCAACCTCACGAAAGATTCTCAACCCTTGGCACCCCCTAAAAATCCGGGGTTTCCTCTCTCCAATCTACTATTGCATAGTGTGGAATACGAATTTGGTCTTTTGGTTAGATCCATTCGGACATCTGGTCTTCCTCTCCGAACGGAAAATATCCTCGCAGTCGCAGATGGGCTGTGTTTCAGTTCAAAACATTTCCAAAATATTGGAATAAGTTTGCGTTATCTGGAGAAATTGACGGCCGAAGCTGTGGATAATCGGTTTGGAAATGGGAGAGTTGTCTCTGGCCTGTCTGTAAAGGTCCTTAAGGTTAGTTTTAATTAAAACACGTTTATATACAATCTTTGGTTTTATGGAGTGGGTTTGTTATTGTCCGGTTTGTGTTTTTAAGGTTTAATATATTTTTTTAACATTAGCTTAGATGTTGAGAAGACTTGGGTTAAAAAATCGCTGAAGCGAATCAGCGTTTCTCGAACCAATAAAATTACAAACTGCATAAATCTTTATTATTATTATTAATAATCGAATGAAATGAAATCGAGAGAGACATATTACATCTCATCTCTTATGTTTATATGTCTGTTAAACTTACAAAGATTCATTTATGGTTTTACGAGGCAATAAAAGTTTCCCAGAAAAGGAGTCCATGTAATGAGATTTAAATTTGAATTGTTAATGAAGAACATACGTCATAATTCATAATTTAATACTCTTTCCAATCTTCTTAGTTCTTTAAAAACATTTAGAGTTGAGCAAGGACAGATATAGGGCCAGAATATATATGCATGTTTTCCATTTCTATTGGCACCAGGTTCACTTCCTGCTGAGGGGAAAAAATCAATACTTGCCCGTATTCGGGTTTGCCTTCCCGAAAAACCCCGAAACGGGTTTCCATTATAAATACAAGAGCTTCATGACTAAAAGTCAGGCTCCGTTAAAATAGGCTGTATACAATTTGATTTATTTCTCTTTAAAAATCAATTAAAATTCCCAATTTGCAATAAAAACTAGATGATTTATGCTCTCGTTGCTTTGATTTTACAGGGAACCCTGTTCATTCACCACAAGTGCCATAATAATAAAAGATGAAATATCACAGCAAAAACTCCCTTGGAAGTGAATAAGTTTAGCAAGTGCGTGAAGTAATAATATTTTTAACTCAATCGTCTCAGTTCAAAACATCAGTTGATTTACATCAGAGGGACATCAAAAGGACAGGAGCTCTTCAAAAGAGCTGAGAAAGAAATTGGGAAAAATCTGCCTCTTATGGCTGACGAGGTAATTGAACTTTCCTTATTAGAATTTATTATTTAAATTAGACGAGTCATTCATAAATTACTTTTCATATAAGAGATGAATGTGTAATAAGACATTTTTTGCACTGATCTTGTAAAAAGAGTCCAACATCGTTTTAAACCAAAGCAAAACAGAATTGAATAAGTTCTCATAAGTAATGAGATGGGATCAAAACACGATTTAATTTTTTGGCGATAATTGGTTACCTCACCATTTATCAGGGATCTCCATCCTTCATATCTCCAAATCTCAAAGTCCAAACAATAAACAATAAGAAGGACGAGATTATTAAATTTCGTATGTATCGTTCGAGAAAGTGATTGATGCTGTTGTCTCCCTGTCATAAGTCTTACAAGCTAAGAATTGCAAATTAAAGGCTAAACATGTACACAACACGGCAGAGAACGTTACACATCCGCTCAAATAAGGGCTTGCTGTTATTAAGATTTCTTGTTCTGATCCGACTGTCATTTGTGGCTGTGGTTGATTGAAAAATTTAAATAGCATTTTAGTCATTTTAAATCGTCCGAGGCAGCCTTGATTTCATTACATGCCTGAAATTCCTCTAAACCAGAACTTGAACTGACTAAGATTTTTTTGCTAAAAAAAATCTGTAATTTGATGACTCACCTAAAAGCTTACATCATATTATAAATGAGGTGTAGAATTCCTCAAATTCCATCTTAAGAAGACGGTAATCTCATAATAACCAATCTAACAATGACTGCTCCTCTGCGGCTATTCCTCAAGAGTAGTAGTACATGGCAGGGAGTAGCGTCGGTGTCGTTTTACTTTATTGTCGTATCACCTTAACAATCCTATTGTTCCTAGTCCTTTAGTTACAAGTCCGCCGACACCGAAACTATTGTTAAAATTACAATCTTACAAAATATTGTTGTCATCTCACCCTGTATTATCCTATTCCCTGGCTCAAAGCCGGAATTTTTCTAAAGTAAACTCGGGCTTCTGAAAAGGGAGTTGTGGGTTCATTTCAATATCTACGGAATAGTTGTAGGATGCCAGAGGAGCCTTGTAAATTCTGATGAATTCTTTAACTAACATATTTTTCTGAATACGGAACAACAAAAGAGACCGTATTCGGATTTCAATGTACAGAACTGGCCGGCAGTATCATTATTATCAAATTTTACATACAACTACAGTATGGAACAAGCTTGTTCCGGTTCCTTGCTTTTGGCAATATAACCATTTCTGACCTTTAGGAAAGGAAAAAACTTGTAGAGTTTCGAAAAAGGTCTTCAGATCATTAACTTCAAATCCGCTGACATACAAGGCCAGGATTTGTCCATCCTTTTAAATATGACTCCTATGTAGTATGTACATGAGTAATATTCTTACTTTGCGGCAAGTTTTTTCACCTTCCAAACCACCACGGGTTTTTGGTCCGCTGCATTCATGGACGAAAGTGAGGACAGAAGTTGTGTTCTAATTGTTCGCTTTGTGGTCAACTAAATTATTTATTGCTGGCTGGCGGAGGAAACTTCTCTCTCAAGAAAGATCCTTTTTCAGAGACAGCTTGTTCACTCGAGCTTCATAATAGGAATCTCTTTTGTCCCACGAAGAATAGGACATACACATGTGGTTCTTGTTCTTATTCTTATGCTATATCTTATGTCGGGATCGGGAGTCTGGTTGAATCTTTAGAAAAATTGCTGAAAGATGATGAATACTGAATGAGAAGTAAGTAGCAAAGGGAACAAAACATTAAACAGGGAACTTTTTCAGAAGCGTTTGCCCGAGCTTATCCCTCGAAATCATTTATCTTAATTTCTATATCGGATGATACGGCCCTTCGTAGATCTTACGGAAATCTTGGTAGGGCATGGCATGTGGCAAATGAATAAAGCAAAGGGACCCAAATCTCAAACCACATTGGTTTCGTCTCTCTCTGTGTAGGTCATTCATTTCAACGCGCATTGAGAGGGATATATCTGTAGATCGGATAGAATAGGAATATAAAAAATGAGTTCTATGTCTGCTTTGTCCAATTTTTCTTAAGAAACATCTCCGAAGCTTTTAATAGTTCCGAAGTTTTTGGACGGTTTGAAGGGAAACATGTGCCAAGCGGGCGAGGAAAGTAAGGCAAAGGCCCAAAGACCAAAACCTCGAGCTCAACCAGCAGATCTTTATTATTATTATTTCGATCTATAGATAGAGAAATAGTACGGCTAGGCCTTAAAGGGAAGTGGGAAATTAATGGCTTAGTTAGGTCCTCCTCTTAGTCTCAATTTTCAACAGCCTGGTGGAAGTAGATGTACTGAAATAGATAACTGAACACCCTGATTTTCGTGTCTGGAAACGGATTTTTAAAAATCGATTGTCAATGTAAATGTAAAGGTTATTCAGAATAAACCGAGCTGAACTTTGACTGTGAATGCAAAACCTTAGAATTTCAAAAAAAATTATCGAGAGGAGGGCATATTTGGCGTATTTATACTCAGATCGTGATCCCAAGTCTAATTTTTCGGAGCTGGTTCTATAGATACACTGTCCCTGCTTTCAATTAAAGTACCCAGGGCGGTTGATGCGGGTTATTCCATCACATGGCACGATTTGGACAGAACCCTGCTGCCCCTATTCAAACAGTACACACGATCTTCATTATAAGCAACTCCAAGTTTAAGACCATAACTGTCCTAAGATTGGAATCGAACCATATGTTTTCCACCTCAAAGTCCCAGGGACTTCAAGCTTCCTCCTTTTATTTATAGACAGTCTTCATCTCTCTTCTGCCGGGGCTTGAATTTTTTATTTTTTGGGATCCACTTGATTCGAGGAGATGTAGAGAAGGCTTTGTTGCAGCCTATGTTTATCATGTCGTTCCTTAAACTTAACTCCATTTAACATTGTCCGGCCAATGTTACCTCCAGCAGTCCAGCCAATAGAACTTTGATTTATTGCCCTTTCATTCACTTTCTAATCTCAGGTCCTAATCTCTTCCCTCCTGAGGTTCTCTCCACAAAAAATCTCGGCTTTGTCTTGTCCTTTTTTGACATACTTAGGGTGGGTATTATGGAATTGATGATGACTGCTTGGTTTGGATGGTCTACTCTGGGAATGTTTCCCAGCTATTTTTTACGTTCAAAAATTTAGATGAAGTATTGCAATGGCGGATCGTCATGTTTGAAGAATTGTGACGATGATGTCATTTACACAATTTTAAAATCCAAACTTCTGGACCGTTTGGTAAAGTAATATTAAGGACTAGAACAGCAATTAAGGGGTACTTGTGAAGTAACATAATAAGTAATCCACTGTCAATCTCCTAAAGTCTTTATCAGCCTTTCAACAAATCAAGGAAGCCCGTAATCATTGGTTAATGATACGTTATGCGGCCCATCGGGTCCTCTATATTTAAACCTTAAACCCTTTGGACAAATTACAGAGTACCCTGTTCAATCCAATCAAGGGAAGGCCAAAAGCGGATTAGATTTATGTAATAAACCTTGACTCATTGTTGGAAATAAATTGCCGATGCAATTGAGAGATTTAGAAAAACTTTGAATCATCGGCTCTGGATCCTTGGTATGGGATGACGATACCTCTTTTTTATAAGCATCCCTAGCTGCCTATTTAAACGGCTCTCCTTTCAGTCGGTCGACTCCGAAGGCAAAGGCAGTTAATATTTTAGTTTACGTCCCAAACTCCCAATAATAGCTCTCCTTACTTATTATTGTGGCTGCCTTGTTGGGCTGAACTTTGAAAAGCTCATTTGTTATATTGGTTTATTATTCCTGCCATGTCAGGCCCTATGTACGGAACTCATTTAGGGACGGGGACGAGGACGGGCTTTAATAGGAAAAATTGTAAATCGAGAGGGGAAAGGAGATAAGACATTTTCCGAATATTTTTTATGGGATCTGGAATGCGACTTGAGGTCGGTGGTGGTGGTGTTATGTTATGAGGTTTGTCTATGAACATCTTTCAGGTATTATTAAAGGAAATATAATATTTTTTCGACCATCATCATTTTAAGCAGAGGCTGGTAGTGGCGTAAGTATAAATTGTAATAGCAAAGGGTGTAGTACTTAACTCGATACCAGATCTGACGTTACAAGAAATTGGGATGATAAACCCTGCGAATAGAGAGATAGTCGGCCCTTAAAGACGGATACCTTAAGGTCTTCATTATAATTTAGAATGATCATCATCGTCAGTGCACTTATCAGCTCCTTGGCTCCTTGTATTAGCCAACAGGGTTTTTGTTTGAGCTTTCGAAGGGCCTTTATGAAAAGTGGCTGACGTATTAGGAGACGAGACGTTCAATTGATGAAGGCTCACAGCAGCCGCAGCCGGCTTTCCTATTTCCAGACAGAGAGAGGCTTACCCATCTTGTAAGTGTTGATTGGATCCTTAGGAGCTGTCAAACAAATTCAGCTTTAAACTATTTTAGTGCTATTGCTTTAATCCTCCTTTGAGAGCAGATTAGGGATGAAATGGAGATGTTAGATCGGGATTCTAAAGGATTCTCATAGAGATAGATAGTATGAGAACGAGGCCTAGATTTTAATTCGGGCTTAAAGAAGATTCGTTGAAGTTTGTACAGATTCCCAGAGATTTGAGTAATAATATTCTAATAGTATCTTCCGGTTTGTCAAAATGTTTCCATATTTTTTTAGTTCAAAGCTCGATGTATAATTCTAATGAGTTGTGAGAAAATTTTTCAAATTAAAGCCAAAATTTTGTTTAAAATTACTGTATAATTACACAGAGCAAAACTCAGAATTAAAGAATTTTTTAAACTATCCGAACCTTAAAGAGATATACCCTGAGCCCTGTCAATATGAGTGCCTAACATCTTAATTCTAATAATTCGATACTTCCGTTCAGCCCCTACCGTGTTCGACAGTGTTCACAATAGGAGTGGAGTAAACACGGTCCATGGACAAGGTACAAATGTTCTCTTAAGCCATATGGCAAGTAAGCCTAATATCGTTCGTAAGTAATACTAGCTTAGGCGAATTCCATTCCAGGAGGGACTTGGATCGTGGATGGATGTATGAAGTATCCTTCTTAAAATAAAATTCAAAACCTTCAAAAGCAAGAGTTCACAGTTTGATGAGTTTGTTGAACATAAAGAAACGAGACAGGGTTGCATAACATTTCAAATGGATCAAAGATTCCATTTTGGTCATGCCATATATACCTGCCTTTCAAATGTTATTGACAGGCAGACCTGTCCAATTCCCAATCTTGAAGGCTGATCTACTTTCATTTGGTATTCATTGAGAGATTTGAAACTCTTCTTTAATGGCTTGTCTGCTATGGAATTGACAGGATTCAAGGGATTAAGCAGGATGAACAGTTCATTTATTATCCTGAAACGTCATGAATTACAGTCCTTTTCCTTAGAAGTACAAAATAGAACATTTTAATTCGGGTTCCGTTGAACCCTGTATGGACGAAGGGGATTGAGACATTACATTTCAGAAACATTCCATACTGTGGGAAAATTCCTCGCAATTTGGAAGCAAATATTTCGAATTCAAATTAGGTGAGAAAAACTTAAATCCCTATAATTAAATCCTGAAACGCTCACAAACGCAAGTGACTAATATTTCCACCCGAGCGACTTCTCAAGACCCCTTCTTCAATTAAACAATTCAAAATACTCAAAAGCTCAAATAGAATGATGTAGTAATTTCTTTAAGAAAAAATATTCCGTGATTCCTCCAATTTTCTACAACTGAGGGAAGTCACTTCCAGGCCCTCGAGCGTTTTTAATTGAACAATTACATTTTTATATTTCAACATTTTTTTCGGTATCTGAATTTATATCTAGAACTAGAATAAAATATATCTTCCTTCACAATCTGGATCAATGCAAGGATCCATATCTGCAGTTTTCGTTTCTTTTTTTGGATAAGGCAGCCAAGCAAATATAATTCGAGTCAGTGCGTCAGTAAGGCAATTTGCTTCGACACGGGCTATGCATATTGGCTAGACGAATTCGGTTCAAACTAGATTTAACTACTGAAACGCAGCAGAACAGAACTGTCGGACACATGCGATCCTTAAAGCTGCATCTATTTTTTGCAAAGATCCAGTAAAAAGTTAAGAACTCTTCTGCTGGACGGTAGGAATTGAGATCCACATGATATCTCAATTAACGATTCCTTCAGAAGCCGGCTGGACTTTGTCCAACTGTTCCAGTCCAGCAGCCAATCCTTCAGAACATGGGGAAAGTTATACCATCATCAGTTGAGCAATTACTAGGAAATCTGTATCCTTAGGCGGATAATCATCCCGAGAAAAAAATACTGCACCTCAGCTATCAACAAATGGCCTTTGATTGGGTCCTTCGGCATGAAATTGTTATTTCCTTGTGTTTATATAAAGCAAAAAAACCAAGTCCAAATGGCACCTTTCTGCTGTTGTTTACTCACAGAGACGAGGATCGGAAAAATAAATGTTCTCCGTTCATGCCCCCACCGATAATTAATGATCCCGTCTCGAACCCATCAAGCGAAGTGTCATTAAAATCATTAACTTAAGTTAGATCCGTCTGTCAAAGTCAAGGAAATTGGACTGCTTGGTTGTAACTTGTGTTTAAGAGATACCGTACCACCATCACTTGTCCTAAATCCCGAATGGTCATTTTACATTAACCATTATCTAGCCGTACAACTTCATTCGTCCTGGTCCAATTCAAACATCTTTTTTAGTATCTGTTTTGTTTTGAGTTCATCTTGTTCCATTATAATAACAGTATATATAACTTGCATTGGCTCTCGATTCTGTATAAATTTTTTATCTCCAAAACCGACGGACCTGCCTGTGTGTGTGTCTTGTGATTGTGAGTTATAAATGTAAATTGGTTTCTGTTCTCTTGTCTCTGGACTAATCTTATAATTTAAAGTCTTACTCGAGTTGCTTTTTTGGATGGTTGGATGATGCCGTTGATGGAGGGCTTTATTTTAATTCCATCTTGTTTCCTTACGCTCTTTAATGTTTCCAGGCCCTTGTTTTGCTTATTCAAATTTCAAATAATGAGAGATGTAGGATGGACGATGTGCTCATTTTCCAGATTTTGTGGCTGGTAAAAAACAAGAGGGCTTGTAACAGTCTAGCGTGTCCGAGATACCTATTCCGGATTTTCAGAACGTGACCAACCCAGTCGGGAGTGATGGGTTTATCCGTGAAATAAATAGATGAGATTGTCTACCTTCATTTGTCAATTAAGAGGATAAGCCGAGGCAGATGAAGTGGTTGGTGGTTGGTGGTGGTGGAAGTTGTGGTACATGCTGGTTGTTGTGGTTGTGGTCTACGTGACTTGTTAAGAAGCACATTAATTACGAGCAGATGTAGGATGTAGAGGCTCAATTCAGATGGGATAAGGCACAGTAATGTCTCATTTTGTAGAGGAACTCTCAATATTATTATACAGAATCGAATTGTATTCCTCTGTAATTTTACAAGAATTTTTTTCTTAAAAGCAAACTGAAGGGACTTTTTAGAAATTGACAGAGATGCGTTAAAAATCATCCCATTTGACAGATTATCCGTTATGTTCGTACCCCAGGGGGTTGAAGCTCTGGTTTCCTTTGTCATCTCGCTCTCTCTAGGAATTAGGAATACGAGTTGATCTTGAATGATTATAACAAAGTTACGATCGTATGTTTTCTAAGATGAGAATGCAATTTTGTTTTGTTAGAAGTAATTACTTCGTAATCAATCCGTCTATATTGGACCATTTTTACAGTTACGACGGAGCATGGTATGCCAGTATGAATTTGTCTTGGTGAATGTCGGCATTTTCTTCGTGGGAACGGATTTTTTAAGTTCCAATTTACGATCCAAGAAGTATCAAACATTCAAGCAATCGGTTTCAGTTGTAATTGTAATTGTAAAATTGTAATGAGAGAAGTTTATTGACAGTTGGTGGACTATGCTAAAACTCCAATCCTTCCGTTGCGGATTTGCAAATACAGTTTGTAAATATGTTGAAGATGTGGTTCTTAGAGCTCTGCAAGTGTCACTTTAGTCAAACATCCTGTGCCTGGCCTTGTTTTTATGGAAGAAATTAGTCATAAAACAGTTTCTTGGTAAATGGTTTCAGAGAACACTTAATCGAAATGTCTCAACGTTTAACTGTTGTCTCGCAGTTGAAATGCAGACAGCATTTTGTAGTTCCAGTTCATGTTTCAAAACTATTCTACGCCTGCATACGAATACTTCGTAAAAAATATAATAATGCTGGGATATTTCAGGATTTATCGAGGGCTCGAATTCCTCAAGATGATTTGTAGATTTCAAGCATGAAGGGTTTGCATGTTTTGCCATTCCGAGTGAACAAATGACATAGAATGGTACTTGATACTTTAAAATCCCTAATGACTTTCAGCTTCTTGAGATAAGAGGTTATTTGTCGAATCTTCAGAAGTCAAGACTTTGTGCACAAAGACTTACTTTTAAATTCTAAGCTGTCCTCAAGTCCTCATGCCATTTAAGTATTTGTTTAGCCTTCCACTCTCCCCAAAAACCCTGTAATAACAGTAAGCATAAAACGAAGCGTTGCATTGTTGCTGTTGTTGTCGAACTACAACTTGAGTCCCGGACGAGACACAGTCGACAGGGGTTAGAAATCCTGACAAATAGTTGTACAAATAATAGGCAGAGTGAAACGGCCACTTCTGCAATAACTTTGCCACCTGCCTTCCATGTAAAATTGACTAGTATTGTGGGATTGGAAATTTATTTCAGATTGTTTATGAAACTTGTTTCGAATTTTGAAAGGTTTCGCATGTTCTTTCGCAGTGAGTCCTGATCACTGCCATAACTTAGATGGCTACGTATAAAAATTGACATTGGTTCCTAAAAACTGTTTCATGTCCCTGGCTTATTGTTATGGCAGTGTGGGCACATGGAACATTTTGATCTACGATTTGCGTGTGCGTTTTGTACACAAACTACCTTATGAATTCCGTAATCTTCGGCTTGGAAAGTTAAGTTTTTGTAAATTCACGAGGAAGATAAAAAAGTCAAGCGAACAGACATCATCTTTCCTATTAAATCTTGTAAAACAAAGGACTTTTCCTCAAGCCTATTGTACGATTTTTAGTATGACTGTGGAATATTTAAGACTTCTGATAAGGAGACAAGGACTAATAAAAAAATCATTTGACCCAAAGCTTATATTTGTCTCAACTTGTTTTTTACTCATTTTACGTGAAAAGTCATACGGAATGGCGAATATCCGGTTAATCATCTCGTGTCATGAAAAAATCCTAAAACCACAGGACAGCATTAAAGATACAAATAAACAAACAAGACACACGGGCTGCACAACAGGTTTCCTAACGAACCTTTAGCATTCATTCTCTGTCCTTTTGCTCCGAAAAATAGGGAGTTGTAAATGTAATCTATGAGCTTATACTTTCTAGTTAGTGTATAATGAGGAAAAACTCGTATTTGTGGACTTGTCACATGCTCATTTACTATTAAGATCTGTGGATATCGCACCAGCAACTGAACCCTGGCAGGAGTTGTATTAAAGTTTCTATGAAAAACGATGTCACTATAATGTGCAAGAAAGTAAATCCCAAGTAGGTATTCCGAGTGTCTGTTACGCTTCTTCCTGAAATATTTTAACGAGCATCTCATTTCAGATAAAAAATCTCAAGACCAAAAACCACGTTGGAAATATGCATTAGAATTTAGAATATAATCATTATTATCCACAAGAAAGAGTAGGGAACTAGGACTACGGCATATGGGAAGGAGATCCCTTAGGTTTTAGAATGAGATCCCAAACCACAACTTAATAAAACATGGATGTAGTTAAACACGTTGTAAATCATGTTGATATTCTAAGGAATGTTTCATGTTGATTTCCTCGCTGAAGTCTGAATAAAAGGGCCAAGAGTGGGACTTGACAGATGTACATGTACATTATATAGTGCCAGACAATAAGGAGAATTTTATTGTTCCCAGTTCTGTCCAAAAAGTAGAGGGCTTATGATTTATTGTAAATAGTAGAAGATGTACTTTGCATTACATCTCGGATTAAATTTATGATCCCCGTCTGATTATCATATCCTTACTTTTATTTTATTACTTTCTTATAATGATTATTATTCTGATTCAGATGTCGTCTTCAGCCTGGGTTTTGATGGAGGATGACTGCGGGGACTGTGGAGGACCACCCCCTCTATTCCATCTGCCCCCACCGCCCATCCCACCGGATCTACCGTGCGACATGGATATGACTTGCCCCAATATTCTGAGCGTGAGTTTGATTATTACTATGGATTTTGTATGTTTGTGTGGATTTGAAGAGATTTCTGATTTAGGGCTTTTAGGGATGAAAAATTATGAGGAAAGATATTACGAATCTCAATAAAAATCAAATATTTTGAATCTGTATGTATTTATAGTAATTTTCTAACCCCAAATAACCAAAACCGGCATGTCCACTCTGATATGCTGTTTTTAAGACTTGTATTAATTTATAGATTAAAACTTTTAGACAGTCACAGGATTAAGATCAAGACTGGCAATACAGTTCCGTAATGAAAATAGGAAATGACTCTAAGGATTTAGAGCGGAATTGGTAAATGAGGTGTGAAGTGTAGAACCCTTGTGTGATATGTGTAATCTTCGATGTCTTCACACCATCTCACCTGCCCTGATGTTCCAACTCCCAATCAAATCAGATATGACAGGCGTATCTTTTGTAAAGGAGAAAAAAACTTGCATAACTTGCACAGAAAGGCAGTCAACCTCAAGGAAATGTTCCTCTCTTGTTGTTGCTACACAGACAAACTATTCTGTTGATGATAATGATGATGATAATGATGATGATGGATAAATAATGTGTTTCCGAACTCCGAGATAAAAATTCAGGTCGGGTGGAGTTATGCAAAAATAGTTGATCGCCCTTGTATCATGCAATGATTCTGACCACTTACCTCTCGGAGAGATGAAAAAATAGCCGCTAATCACATGAAAAATGTGGTTTCTAATCAAGACCGGAACAGGGTAGATGAAGATGATTTGTTCTGTAATTTGAAACTGGATCAGAACTTGTTTGTTCAGATGGATTTCTTGATATTAAACCTCTAAGAGTGGGATTACATTTTAATAATCTCTATACGAGGGTAGAGAGATGTCCGAGGCGAAGGGGAAAAATAGGTGGAATTTGAGATGAAAATTCAAAACATTTTGTTATAAGTCCTAGAAAGAAGAGATCAAAGAGGCGATTGAGTGATTGAAACTTGTAAGCTCTCTCAGAACATGATATACTTGTAGTTTCGTTCCGAAGTCTCAAATTAAAAGTCGTAAAATTAAAAGATGAGATGGTTACTAGGAAATTTTATGGGCCCTGTGTGTTGTTAAACGCTTTGTTTTCATGTAATTCGATGCACTTTGCCCAAGCGGAATTACCAAGATCCCTATCTCGTACACAATAATAAAATCTTTGGTGGAGTTAATGGATGGTGCATGGTTTGGTTTGACAGTTTGGCAAATGGCTTTTACATTATAGGAAAAGAACCAAAGGGATTCGGATGATAATCATACTGTAGTATCCACGTCAGGAAATTTAATAGGCCTTGTAAAATTGTTTTTTTCAAAGACGGGTCATCACGTTTCTGCCTCTTCAGCCAAATTATTAGCTCAAGGGTCACTCGAGTCGAGTCGATCGTTTAGTATTTCAGAGATTATGCGAAAGAGTCTTCAATTTTTAACTTCTATAAAAGAGAAAAAACTGCAAACTACTACTTTAGTTCTAACTGGCTAGAATGACGGGAATCCCCTCGGGCTGGGAGTGTAATCACATAATGAGAGATAGATATCGAAGATCCGGCGAGGCGATGATATGGAAGTCTTGAGGCGACGATTCCATGCTCGATTTTACATGTAAATGTTTTTTTTTCGCAGGTTTCCGATGCCGAATTCAAGAGGATCGGCTCATTTCCATCCGTAACAGTGATCGTCTGTTGCTCCCTGCTGTCTTTTGTGATTTTACTGGTCATCGCAGGCGTTGTGTGGAAATACGTGAGAATCAAGTAAGACTCATCCTCGAACGAAATGAATAATTAGTAATCAGGAGTTAATTAACTTGTGTAATACATGGGCATAGATGACAGGGGGATGATTAATATTTTGGATGTTTGTTTCTTGCCTCAGGAAAAAGAGGAAAGGGGTGACACAGACGAAGGATTTCGATAATCATCATGGTCCACCGATGATGATGAATGGGAATGGGGTTTTGTATGAAGATCTCAGTCATGCACGTCCTCGTCCGCCCATTGGGCCTCCGTCTATTGAGGTGAGACTTTCTGCACATTCCTCACATTCCTCGAAAAATTCTAGGAAAATGCCGAGAAAAAAATGCTTCTGAAAATGATGCTAAAAATGATGGAATTTATAAATTTTTAAACTTGTTTCTAGATGCTGGATGTGAACCACTCCTCCCTTGGGTCAAACGGGATGATCGGGAACCCGAAAATGGACTTCTCCTACTTCCTCAATCCACCACCGATCTATGAAGAGCTTCCCGATCATTCAGACCGCAACGGCCCTTCCGAAGATGAGTTTGCAGAGGACGAACTGAGCGTTATTGACGTTCCGATAAGCCACGATGGGGACCCAAATGCTCTCCAAGCTAGATACCAACAAAGTCACAAACCATTTTCGAGTGCAACAACGGGACGGAATTCGGGGAATAAACAGAGAGCCCAGTCATTAACGCGTAAACGACCATCTCGGGGATCGGGTTCTGGAGCGGGGGCCGGGTCGGGTGCAACTTCTTTCAAGCCGCAAAGGAGTCTTGATCGGCGACAGAGGAATAATTTGGTTAACAATGGTGGGATGACGATGGGGAATATGTACAACGGAACGGCAACAAATCCAAGGGGCTACTCGAAGCATAATATGGGAATGGAGGATAACCACATGCTTATCCTGTCCAACCCTAGTAACGGGATGACGATGAAGATCCCACCTCATCTGGTTGCAGTTCTAACAGAATCCTGTAACGGTGGTGCTCGACCGTATGAAATCATTCCAACAAGTATGAGCATGACGGGAGGGGTCGGTGGTCATGTTATGTCGGGGAATCCTGCGGGAATGGTCGTGGGCAACGGTAGTGTTCTGGTCAATGGTGGGGGAAATGTCAATTCTGGGGGTGGAGTCAATGGGACTGGTATTTATCCCAGTTCCAGGAGTAGTGGCAGTAGCTATGGCGAGGGGGGAAGCAGTTCCAATAGCTCTGCGAGAAATAACCCCGGGGGGAATTCCATCGAGAGTAGCTCCTTTGATTCTGGGATTGGACCTCATTCAATTACAAGTGAGTTATGGATAAAAAATAGATTTTTGTTAGACACTTTTAAATATGACTAACTAACTTGTGTTTTCCAAAATAGGTTTCATTAACTCCGCAGCCTATGACCAAGCTATTTTACCACCATCGTATACCATGAACCCCTACGAATACGCATCGGCAGGGCAGATGAATCCAGCTCAGTACATGAGCTCTCAGCACCCAAGCTTTAGAAGACTTCGGATGACGGCCGCGGACCGAGAACATCCTCTGTATAGTAATCACCTACTCACTTAGTTTAGAAATCTACAGTTTTGCTACGTAGATTTTATATCAACAGTCATTCAGTCTGCATCGTTATTATGAGACTACAAACTAATATTATAGCTTAGATACTTGGGTTTATTCTAAAGATTTTAGATTAGTTAGTATTTAATTTGACCGATTAGTCGATCTAACTTCCATGTCAAGAAAGCACTCTGCACGTTTTGATCGTCTTGGTAGTTTGACGCAACACGTTTCCCCGTTGTATAACCGTGTAATCGTTAAAGCTAAAATATCTTTATGTACTCGCACAGTTAAATTATTTAGAGTTATAAATCTTAGTCATTTTGCCTTGGCAAAAATCACGAGTATATTCTACAGCCAATATTTTTAAGTAAGTTAAGCCAGGTTGGGATGCGTTGTTGTCTCTTAATCGAGTCATACATCGGCAGAGCACTGGTCAAGATTTGTAATGCCCACTTAAAGTGACAACTGGCCCATGGAAAGGGTTCGTAAAAAGTTGACTTCCGGTCACTTGCCCTGGTGCCGTTGTCACAGATGATGTAAATTAGTAAGTCTTAAGATCTAGCTAGGCACTTCAATTTATTATCTGTATGATAACCGATTAGTTTCATATTTGATATTCATATCGCACACAATTAGTTAAGGATTAGGTTACTCTGGGAGTAAGGCTGTCACTAGCCTTCCCAACAATATTAAAATGATGGAAAAAATGCTGCCAGACGAGGCTACTCTAAAGTTTTTCGCGATTCTGGCATTTCGAAAAATGGTGAGTTTTAAAACCTACATAAGATCGAGGTCAACATTTCTCCGGATTTTTTATTAAAAGCGGTGAAATAAGAACCATTTTTCAAGTGTCTGTATTTCAAAAGCTAATTGAGTCCCACTGCGTCAGCTTGTACATAGTTTATTTTAGTTAGTTTATATAGCAATCGTTTATATATTTAGTACTTACATTTTAAATATTTCCGATTTCACAACTTCAATTTCCAACAATCAATTAATTTATCTCTTTTTATGGGTGCTTTGAATAGTGGAGTAAGCAATCTGTATCGGAACTAAATTAATTTCACAAGCCCAACAAAATCAGTATGGATTGGATGTCAAATCTTTCATCGCATTTAAAAATTCAAAGTTAGATGGTTATAAAATTCCTCTCAAAGAGCTTCATCTTGTTCTAAACGCATCTTTAAGATTACTTCTAGATAGAGAACTTCTATAAATAGAATTAACTTATATAGGCAACCGACATTATAAAATAGAAATACGTAACTCTCGAAGTGAACCGATTTCCGGTTCACCTTGACACATTCATGCAAAAAATATAAAGCATCCGAAGTGTCTATGTAGAGACTACACTCTGAAGGGTTGTGGTTTCATTCATATGGCATTACGGATCATGTAAATAGTAGAAATATAGACCATGTCTTAAAATTAGATCTCTGTCTCATTTCCCAGCATCTCTCAAGATATTCCACTAATTTTTCTTCGGCAATTTCCATCAATCCAAAGCACCCATTCAAGTATGAAAGATCTGAAACAAACAAGTAACGATGATCGATAGGATCAATAAATATCTCTAAAAGCCTCAGAGATCCAAGGCCGAGAAGGCATGGAAAAACAAAGAAGTACAAGACAAGATGGGAAGGCTTAAGAACAAGAAAAATATATCCAAGACCGAATTTGACTAGAATAATTTATTTTTTTCCAACCAAATTCTCCAATTTATCTCCATATCTTCTCCGCTCTTGTGGCAAAAAATAAGCATCTTGAGCATCGCAATTCATACAAGTTTTGCAATTTATCTCTCGGAGGAAGAACCTTCCTTCTCTTTGTTCACATACTCCTCTATATTATATTATGCTATGGAAGACACGAGTTCTCAACTGAAATAGTGTCTATCTGTCTATGTCTGTCTGACCAAGTACATAAGAGCGTATAAGTACTGCTTTTACCATGTATGAGATGTCTGTACTTTATTGGTTCGTTTTCAAAGTACCCTGTAGTGTAGAACCGTTTGAAAAATTATAGGCAAGTCACCCAAGCTCGAAGTAGAAGATGAAATTTCGAACACGCAAAAAAGTTGAATGAATATTTGGAACGGAAATTCTGGAGTTATCATTACTCCGCCGTATGCTATCCCGTACAATCGGATACATATTATTAGAAGCGTCCATTGTAAGCGCAAGTATTCCGACAGAAGAGGAATGATAGAGATTAATGAGTTGGGTAAATCGAAAGCGTCGTCCGCATTTACAAGATTTCTTAATTTTATTCAACCCTTCTTCTGGTGCTTACTTAGTATGCATTTGTTGAAGTTTTTTGCAGCCTACTCGAATTGGCAAAAAAGGGACTGGTGACTGGGATTTAAATTCCTGAAATGTTGAAGGCTGAGCAGAGGTTGCGTTTGGTCCGGAATCTCAGATTTATAAATCATATATAGAAAGTTCTCAACATCAAGAGATACTGTATAGGATTACAGCGAGGGTTTACTACTGAAACTCATTAATTTGCCTTGATTTCCTATTCCATTCAATTTCAACTTAATCTTCGTCAACTGGGTGACGCTGTAATGAAATTGCCCATTTGGGATCTAGGCCCTTTGAATTGGAATTTGGGATCCGAATCTCACTCTCTATTATTGTTCGTTATTATCCCTTATTCAACTGATTGTAAGTTTGTAGACGAGGTTAAACTAATACACGTCGTTCCTTGTTCTAGAAATCGAATGAGGGAAATCTCATCACTACATTTTCATATAAAGTAAGCTTTGTTTTATGGGCCTAGTATGTAAATGAAGGGCCAAGTAGTTGTGTTACAAGGATTATCTTTTAGTCTCATAAGGATTAGATGTAGTGTTGATGAGTTTGGATCTGAAAATTTTGATTCAATCAGAGCAGCATTAATGCCCCGTTTATCTATGTAGTTGTAAATTGTAATTACGAGTTACGTTAATTAAATATAATTATTAGAATTACGGTATTCAATAACAAAATGTTTTTTCTAGTCGGATGTTTGATATATTTGTATCATTGTATATTTATCCATTTTTCTAAGTTTATTTTAGTTTTGTCAACTTTTGGGGTGAAAAAGTTTGCGAATGTTTCAAATAAGACTTTAAATCGTAACTGATTTTCGATATGGTGTACTTAATTAGTAATTATATGAGACATGTTTAACAGTCAATCAAAAGACACAGATGTACGTATCCCTGTACCTTTTATTATTACTTTCCTCTGTGCGTCAATAAAAGTTTGAGTAAGTGGCTTCTTACGATAATTATCAACTCTAATTGTTTATTCATCCAAAAACTAGATATTATTAAATTGATTTAGAATCTAAAGGCCTCTCATCTTCATAACCGTACCCCAATACATGCTGTAAGTCCAGGATGGGAACCGGTTAATAAAATCCGTAAAGTTTGCCGTCTTCGCTTCGGCATTATGTAAAAATAGTCCCGTCTGTTGGATATTAATTATTTCGTCTCCCTGGCCTTGGGAAGGCTCCCCGGTCATCGTCAGTTCCAAATTAACATTAAGAGGAGAATCCTCATAGCCCCTTCCATGATAAATATAATAAACCTTCCGGCCTTTCCACCGGTTCTGACCTTCTCGTTCGATCGGGATGATTTCTCCGAAAACGTCGATACTGATCTTGGCCTCCCAGTTTTGTTGAGGACTCATTACAATCGTCATTTGATTGGGGCCGAAAAACTGGAGAGAAATTCGCCGACGATTTGGACTCCCTCCTATAACCGTGTTCTCGAGGATCTTCATTTGCACTTTCTCTCTGACTAGAAGGGGTAGTTTTTGCGATATGGGAATCCAGTGCGTTTTCCTGGGATTATTTGTTTTATTAATGGTAAATTAGGATTTCGGCAGAGTCAGATAATTTTTTGCACGCTTACTTGATACTAGAGGTAGTTGGCCAGATGAAGGGCTGGCTACAGTACAGGTCCTCGCAATTTGCATAATCCAATTTGACTTCCTTGATGGAATCCAGCTCGTCAACGGTTTTAGCAAAGTGGGGGAAGAAGTCTTTGGAATCGGCATCGAGGGGCCAGAACCAGTAGCCAGATTCTGACTTGATTTCAGTGCCTTGGGAATTATACCAGATTCGGTCGACGTCCTAGAAAAATAGGTACAATTGTGTGTTTTACATTTTAGTATTTTGGAATCTTTATTAAGTAGGGATACATACAGATATGCTTAGCCGCATCGGGGTCTTCTCCTGATAAGGAACCTTCCCAATAAATCCGAATACAACCAAGGGATTGACAATTAAAACACTGAGAAAGAGGCAGGTGAAGAGGATTCGTTTGTCATAGTTCACGAATAATGATGCCAGTCCGTTGAAAACCAGCACCGACAATAAGCCAGAGATAATAAGTCCAAAGAACATATTCCCATCCGTTTCACTTCCCGATCTTCCCAAAATCGGAACGAAAACATCCATCAAAATGACGACCAAGTAGCTTGACATGATTAGAGGTATTACTTCTCCGACGACAATGTACGTAATCATAATAGCCCTTGGCCAACCTGTAATAAAAATACGGAGAATTTTTTTTGACAAGATCCTCTCGATCTCTGCTCTGAAATGCAATTACTTCTGTCCAGAGAAAACTAACCTCGCATAAGATATCGGGCTGCAAACCAACCCACGACCCCGAAGATTAATGGAATGGCAAAGATATACGCAGCTCGGGTGATAAAGGTCGTGACCAACAGAAGAATCGCCAAAGTGAATCGGCCGGCCAACCACGTATCTTTTGGAGAGGATTTCATACAGAAAGAATAGGCCAATATCTGGGTCAGAAATGCTGGAATTCCAAATAAAATGGCAGCAAGAGTCGGGTAGGAATAGAAGGGCTTGGGATAACCGGAACCGTTGAGGATCAAGGCAACAATCACTGCAGTTGCTACTGATAATCCCCATGCTAGGACAGTTGAGCCCAAGTACCAGAGATAAGTGAGGAATATTTTGAGTTTCCATCCAACTAGACAAAATTAATATAATGCATCTTCTAATAAATCCCCACGCCGAGTTGTATTCTTAAAACATGCTTGGGGACTTATTTGGGAGATTTGAAACCGAAATACTGCATTTTTCTGAACATATCCGGTGGGGATGTGGGCTTAAGACCCTCCAGTAAGGGTGGGGATATATATTTCATTCCGGGATTAACTTTTTAATTGAAAACTCCTTTTACCTTCCCACATGATAATTCCAAGGGTAACAAGGGCCACCAAAAGGTTAATGACAATCCCTACAGTCTTGGAATAGGCAATCATGAAAGCACCCAGCACATCAAAGAAGACCATTTCTCCCGACGACTTGTCCGCATCTGTGAAATCGATGTTCCCCATATGTTCGGCAATAGCCAGCGCATTGCTTCCCATGTGTTGTATACTCCCTGCAGGAATTTCCGAAAGTTTGTCCCATTTCGTATGGTAGACCCATCCATTTTTTATGTAGGCAATGTCGAGGCCAGGAGTTCCACTAAAGTCCCTAAAAATCCGAAAATCTGTGTCTGAAGGAATGAGTCCGAACTGGAAAGCCTGGGGACGATTTTTTGAAGAAAACAATGAAAATTCAGAATTTACTGAAAATTTCAACCCCATCATCCAAAATTAAATTAAATTAAAAAAATTACCTCTTCCGCTATAACCGTGCCAAAGGGACGCGGTCCAGCTTTGTAGGCTTTGAGAAGCCACCCCGTTCGACCTGCGTCACCTAAATACATATAAAGATTTGAGAAATATCATTCAAATTTCAAATGCCAAATGTTACACACCCGACCTGTTCGAGTTCTGGATACAGATATACAAACTACTTGAGGTTTTGCAAAATCGTTGCGGATTCATATACGTACCTCCGGTTGCCTGGAATAAAATTTCCCGACCTCCAGCTCCAGCTCCTTCCAAGTTTACAAAGGCCTTCATGTTCTTTGACCAGCGGTGACCCATCCCGTTGTCTGTGGAACCGTTCTTGCCCTGCACGAATCCATGAGCCCCTTGCAGACCTAATTAAATTGATTGATTAACACATCATTTTTGCATTATAGGTTGGCTAGTTTATTGTAACTTCTTAGATTAGGTTGATTCCACTTTCCAACAAGTAACTAATTTTATATTGTATCACAGTTTCGTTTATTAATTTGCAGATGCATTTTCTAAGCCTGAAGTCAATAATACATACTGTTCATATGTCTTAGCCCAACTGTTCTAGCTATATATAATTGATCCCAAAACTGTATTCCTCTTAATAGTGGTCAATTTTCATACGACTTTACTTTATGTTGAATCTGACTGAACATTGGCTTAATTCTTTTCTATTTCTAACAAATATTGATCCAAGTTTTTAGATAAGACTCTAATTGATATTTGAAAACCTTACCTAGTTCCTCGGCACCGTTGAATAAGAAGAGGATAGTATTTTTGAAAACCAAAGTCTTCTGACTCGATAGCACCCTCAGAATTTCTACAGAATAATAACAAAAAAGCGTCAGCGCGGATGTAAATAGCTAAAGAGAAATAAGTGAAAACTAACGACGAGATTGCAACGTCAATACCAATACACCAAATAGGATCACGTAGATTTCAAAATAGAAAATATTCAGGAAGCTGGTTCCATTTTGAATTTGACCTATTCGGTATATCAAAAGCATTGACCTCTCTTTACCTAGCATTACAGAACAGCTTATCATATTGTCAGTGGCCCCCGGCGAGCCGGGCTTGGTATCGAAATGACAATTTAACAGGATGGAACTGTTGGTTTGCTTCACAGCGTCTGATGGTTCCAATTTAGCCACCACATTAGCGATCTGACATGTAAAAATACTCGTTAATGAATTTTTTAAATTGCAAAAATATCAAAAACCATTCTAGTTGTGGCTCACATTTCCATAAGACGAAGTACTTCCTTCATCATCGTCCAACCAGAAAGAACCTGTCGGCCTTTGAACTTCATATTCAATACTGTACAAACTGTTTTTCTCTGCTTTAATGATGTCTAAGATCCCGATGAAGGTGTCGACTGTGATATGGTCCGTTTCAAAACTTCCAGATACTCTTATCCCAACGTCTGTGAGTGTTTTCAAATCTTTACGAGCTCTCTCCTCGATAAAACTAGTGCATGGGATTCATTCACATTACAATTAAAATTACACTCAATCAATTAGAATTAGAATGGTCCAATTCCCCTGAGAGTATATTATTTCTATCCCCCATATAAGTAAAGGTATTTCGGAGTGATTTATTCCAGAAGGAGCAAATGTTTTAAACAATTTCTATTTAAATTTAAGACACTTTAAATTTTCACATTTCGTATATGCCTTTTTCTTATTTATAAACCCGTCTGTATAAAATGCTTCAATTTGATTTATTATATAGACAAATCAGATAATTGACGTGCTTAATAAAGAGTATAGTAGTTAAAAAACAGTTAGAATATATTTTTGACAAACTCCGAAAAAAATATTTGAAGGATGAGGGTCCATTTGTATACGTTTTGGGCAATAAATAGGAATTTCGCAGGTAATGGAGGCCCCATTAATTAAATTGTAAAACAAACTCTTACGTTTTAGGGTCATCAATTAGATCTTCGACTGTCAAAGGCTTGGGAAGCCGTGCATCCATATACTTGACAAAGAGAAGTGTTACGGAGACTAAAATAATGACGGAAAGAAGTGTGAAAGAACCCGAGACTTTGTTCTTTGCTTTTGAATATAATTCCTCCTTATCTTCCTCTTCTTCTGAGATACTTGTTAGCGAATCCTCTATTTCAAGTACCACATTTTGATTCTCGTCAGCATTAGTACTTCTTCTAGAAGAGTTATGACTTTCCCTTCGTCTTTGTCGGGTTTGATGCTCATCCTCCATGTTTTAAAAATTTAATTTTAAATTTAAATATAAACTCAACAGTCTTTCTTGTTTAAATCGAGACCAACTGATGATCGTTTGGCTGAAAGTGCCATTGCGAATGTAAGGCTCAAAAAGAGAGGTTGGTTAACATTTGTGCCAATAAGAGTGTCGGAGACGAGATAAGAGACTGGAATTGTCATTTGTTCCATATTTGCACATTTTTATGGCGATAACTTTGATTGTGACTGATATATTGGCGAGTGATAAGGAGAGATAAGCCTTTTTATAAGGCCCTTTACATTGTTTTATTCAGACGGGCTATAGGTAATAAAATGATTGAGTCTCTGGTATTTAAATTGGATCCAGGTGCAAATACCAATTGCTCCTGTAAGTTGGTAATGGATCATTTTGATTAGGCCTTTTTTGCATGCTAAATGCAGCAGAAGTTCATTAATTTCCTTGACGTAGCTCCGTTTTCATCGTTCAACAAGTATACATCGATTTGAGGCATCTAGTTGTAAAATTGAAGAAAAAAAATTTAGCACAGATTTTGTTTTAGTAACAGCAAACGCTCAACTAATTTAATAAAAATCAATTCTCAACATCTCAACTCATAGTTTTAATCTAAACCCTTAAGAAACAGCAAAAACACATTTTTTTTTATAAATCATAATATTCTGCTTCTATGTATACGTAGAGGTATCTGAAAAACCCTTTCTGTTTGGTTACCTTACGGGACACAGAGAGAGTCCTCCTACCCCAGAAACTAAATGACAAAATCAAACCGATAAATCAACACGTTCAAGGAGCATGAGGATCATTTTCGAAAAACCTCATTTTTCATCCAAAGATGACATTCGAATTTCAAAAGTAGGTAGGAAATAGAGCTCTGGAATCCCATCCAATTTCCCATTATAATAATAAATTCGGATCAATATCTCCCATCTGTGGATTTCTCTCTAGATTTCCTTTCATCCAATGGATTTTACTACTCCGTAGTTCATACAAAAAATCTCGGCCTTGACCCATTTTAACTGCATTAAACAAACTGACAAAGATAGAGCACAAATTACGGAGTAATTACAGGAAATCAGATCCCCTGTCACCCAAAAAATCCCGTTCAGTACAATAACAGATCTATCTTAAGTTCATCAAAGCAATAAGTCGGGCTGTGAGTTATACTTTTTAATAACAACATATCATCATTCCCTCCCAACTACTTATGATACCATATGTCAGTCCTGTCTCTCAGGAATGTCATCGGTGTAAACGGGGCAGTTACTGGTCTTTTGGCCCGTAAAATTCTCAGATAACATATCTGCAGTGGCAGAGGAATAAGGAGGGTATTATTACTCCAAGAGCCGTGTTGCCCTGAGCTTGGTACTTTGACATCCACATGATCATTTTATTGGCAAGGGTTCTGTGTGATAGAAATCCTCGTAAATTATAGTGATGTCAACATTAAGACAGCTGGACATATATGGAATGATATACCATTCCATTTTTTCCCCGGCTCCTTTGCTACTGATGTTCTTGAAAGCTTTTTTTGATTACTTCTGAGCTTCTTCTTCTGTTGAGAGGAGGGGGAAGGGCAGATTCGGAATCGGATACAACTTACGTAACAAGGGAGCACAAAGGCTTGAAAACATATCATCACAGTCATCATATAGCACATAATATTATGATGAGATGGAACTTGATAGGATAATGTAATATTTCGTTGAAAGGCTGCTGGGAAAAATAAGTTTCCTGCCCGGATTCCATGTCAATGATGATAAGGAGCATGACAGTTTACAAATTTATTAGTCCGGAGGGACTTCTGACCTTTTTCGCCCTTTGACTTGTAGCCCTTTCTAGATTTCCATCTCAATTGGATGGTTTTATTTTACTTGAAATTAGTTTTATGCTATGGGGCTTGATTCGGGATGGTTTAGTGAATTCGGGCGAATTGGTCTCCTTTAAATATTTTCAATAATATAAGGATTGGAAAATTTTAAAAATTTATCTGATTTAAATTGATTTTTTACATAGCTTACCAATATCTATCACAATTACCCAAAATAAAATCCCCGATAATCCAACAAATGCATTCTAGATATTCCATCAAACTCTCCCAATTTCAAAACTACTTAAAAAGTTAGAATAACAACACGACCCCCTCATCCCCCTCCATCCCATCTCCGAACCGTTCAATTTGCACTGAAAAGAGGGAAGATAATCGTAGGAAACTATTCAATAACCATAAGTTTCAGGGTCCACAATGCAGTAACAACAATAACTTTCCACCCAAAGTTTCCGTAACTTTCTCCGGCTTCACTATCTCGGGGAAGTGGAAAGGAGTTATTAAAGAGACTGAACTCTGCCATGGTTTATACAGAGAAAGCATGGGAGCTGGCTATAGGAGAGGATATCTCATTATAATAAATAGTCTCTAATATCTGCTATCTCTCCGTTCTGACGACCAACGGGCTGTAGTCTCCTCTGTTCCTCCTCGCGAAATTATTTTTCTGCTCAGATTTAGCAAACTTCAAAGTTGAAGTTCTGGTGAAGCGTGTCTAACCGGCGTGGTCTTCGAGATAAGATAACCCTTGGTTGGGAGAATTATTTTATATATTCCCGTTTCCCATATTCAGCAGAAAATGAAATGTAAAAGTGATGAGATGGAGGATCTAAAATGACAACGTGCAAAAGCTTTAGGGAAATATATGCCCCGATTCTGTCAACCTTTAATCAAGCTTAGGAGGAGACAAATAAGAGTACAGGGAACGGAAGGCCTTTCTCCTCCAGGTTTCACGGAGAGATTTAGCAAATTTCCCTCTACAAACTTACAAGAGAATGGATATTATCACCATTACGTCTTAAATCCCTAAATAAACGCCCCCCCCCAAAATAATAATGTGTACATTGACCGCTCAAGCAAGGCCCATCTCCCCGAAATAAGTCCCCAGCCCTTTTAAAGCTTCTAAAAGTAGGTAAGGATCTAAAATTTGCTGAGCTAGATGAACAAGAACTTGAGCCTTATTTACAATATTACTTCACAGTTCAAATCTTGAGTAAACTATCGCTTTAAACTTTATGATTTACTTTTAAGAAGATAAGTGGAAGGAAGAGGATTGGGTTATTGACAGAATTAGGTCACCAGGTCTCGGATCTCCTTACAATCTACTCCCGTCTTGCAGCAAACCTCAAGTCACAAACCTATATTCCGGCTGAATTAGACAAACTTTCCCCCAAAAGAGGCACAGGCAAGGACACCTATAATAACTCTGTATAATATATAATATCATATACATACTTAGTTCAAGTTTCAGCAACTCCAAATGCTTGATCGAAGTTTCAAGGAAAATAAATGTCTCCGTTCCTGCCCTGTTCTTCATCTCTCGTGGTTTCTGGGCTACTTTCTCCTAGGAGGCCGATAGGTCTTGGTCAGTCTGGAAATTTCTGAAATGAATAGGGCTTTTGAGATTTTGCTCTTTCCGCAAGATTGGGGGAAAGATAGTTGGATGTTGATCTTTGCTGGAGATAAGTTGAATTTGTAAATAAATAAATAAATAAAGAGGATCTGAAGTAAATTCAAAGATGACCGTTATTACCCTAGGGACAACTTTCCTTTGGCTGGGAAGGCGAGAAAGTTGCATCGAGGAGTTGTAGAGAAGTCAATTCGCAGTGGTGCAGTAAGAGATGAGGCATGTCTTTGGCTCTGTTCGATGATTCCACTTGTTAGTAGAGGAGACGAGGACTGGTCCCGTTGTGGATAAGTCCGTGTCGAGACGAACTGCGTTTTTATTTACGACAGTGGGGAAAGTTCATAATTCATACGTCTCGTCGTCGAATTATAAATAGGGTTTAGGAGGCTTGTAATTTTTGTGGAATTGGGTCGGAAGAGCGCTCCGGCAAAGTTCGCTCCGCTCCGCTCCACGGAATAAAAAAAATAAATTCGCTCCGCTCCGCTCCGGAGCGATTTCTGAGCTCTCTCGCTCCGCTCCGGAGCGGTTTTTGGGGCTCTCGCTCCGCTCCATTATCGCTCCGTGGAGCGAACATGGAGCGTTTGCTTTATTAAGCGCTCCGCTCCATTATCGCTCCGGAGCGTATTCTTTATTAAACAAACGCTCCATTATCGCTCCGTTTTCGCTCCGGAGCGTCCTCTTTATTAAACATACGCTCCATTATCACTCCATTTTCGCTTCCATACCTTTAGAATTATGTAAACTTGAGCTATTTGCCCGAAATCGTGCGGACGGACAGACAAACAGACGGATTTATGAATTGATTTTTCCTTGTAATAATTTTGAGTAAATGGAGCGGTGGAGCGGCTTTTTTTTGAGCCGCTCCGGCGCTCCACTCCGGCAACATAAAATTACCGCTCCGCTCCGCTAAGCGGAGCGGCTAATTTTCCGACGCTCCGAAAAATCGCTCCGTGGAGCGGAGCGGAGCGGTGTATTTTCCGCTCCGACGGCGGAGCGCTCCCATCTCTGGGTCGGATAATATTTGAGTTTCTTTGAAGCTATTTTCTCTCATCCCTCTAAAGCGATTACGCTTTCTTGCTGTAAAAATTATTAACGCTAATTGCAAGTTAGATACATATGTCTCCTAGTGTGGGTTTCAACTTTGTGAGCATGAATTCTAAAATACCTCTATCATTTTTGTATTTTTCAATCGAGCCATGATTGAAAAATACATGATTTGTAGATTCAGGAAGCTATGTTATTATTGCCATTTTGCATGCTAATATTATCTGTCTCTGTTGTCAAGAATTTTTAAAATCTACAAATGAATATAGATTTTTCAACTCCTATAACTTAAATAATAACCTCGAAACTCGTAAAATTGTACAAAAAACAGAAGACTACGAAAGAATATTCAAACCTCGGGATTATTGATCGCCCTAATAATATACAAGTCTTTTCAAAAATTGGTATTGGGGGAATTTACGAGCCCCTTAATTTGAAAATTGAATAGAAGATAACTTGTAGTACCAAAATACTACTATATAGCTCATTTCTAGTAGGAGCTTATGGAAAGATAAATGTTAGGAGACTCGATATGACACGAAATGTAATCTAAGATATTCCAACATCATATTTACGATTACGACTATTAAACTTCTAACATGCATAATGTTCTGTCAAGTCCTGTAGACGAACTCATATTTTTTTGGGATACACAGAGGCAGACTCTCTTTTGATCAAAAAAGGTTATTCAATTTAGTTCACATTCTGCATAGTTAGTATAGGTACACTTTTGTAAGTTACATGTCCAATATGAATCCTAAAAACGGGCCACATTTCTCTGTATTTCTAGACTCTCTTTTAAGGGAAGTATGAGCTTGAAAAAAATGCGTTTAAATTATTCTCCTCAATCTTGTTTGAAAAGCACGGGAGTAAATGTCAAATACGGCCCTTGATCTTATCCCGTTTATCCGTCCAACTATAAGGATATTCCAGAGTGACACAAAAGTTCCATGAACTTCCTCAAGTTCCATCACCTCGGGCCGATCCCACTTCCGAAACGATATTATGAATTTCTGAGTCCCATAAATGGATCTAACAAAACGTGATTTGCATTCAAGGAAATCTTCTATTAAGGTTTTATATCATCGAGGAGAAGGGTAAATAAACACAAGGCCGATGGATTTTTCCCTCATATGCTTTCTATTCCTCCACATTGCTTTCCAATTGAATTTTTTGAATTTACAGTCAGAACTCAAAGAATTATAAATTTCTCGATTTTCGACAGCATTCGACTCAGTTCACGGATGTCAAGGCCTGACCATTTCCCCATGCTTTCTCAAGCAATATTTCCACCAAAAAATCCTCTTTTCCTAATCATATTTATAATAAACCCGATTATTCATACTCCTCCTCATTCAGACTTCTGAGCGGATTTGATTTACAAAGCCTGGATTCGAATTCAATTAAGCCTAACCGGATCCGACGTCGAGTCTATAGCACTCTTGGTAATTGGACCAGCAGGGATTTATGAATAAGCCGGAGTCCTGGAGTAAACTTACCATGAAAAAAATGCCCAAACACATCATGATTAATTTTGTATCGGTACACAAATATAGTGAGTTTAAGGGTGGATGAATCTCGTATTAAAGGCCAACAGGGTCTAGAAATTGTGGATTTCGGATCCGTGTCTCCCGAAGAACTGGTCATGTAGTCCCGTTCCTCTGTATAATCCGGAAAGTCGTTGCCGATGCATGGTCGGTTGTCGGATTCAATAGCACCATAGATCATAACATCATCATATATCATACAAAATAGGCACGATCATCATCATCATCTCGTCGTATTGAAATGGAAAGAGAGAGCATTACAGGTCCTTGATCGCAAAACCATTTCCTTTCAATTCCAAGCTGCGAAAAGTAATATCAATCTACTTCAATTTATATAGTGCATGCCCGAGTTCTTGGGAAGTATTGGAAGCTGGATACATGTGCATTAAGTAAGGACTTATGAAGTCCGGCTCAATTCATCTTCCTAGGCAGTCGGGACTCATGCGGAATATGAGCTGATAAACATATCTGTAAGCTATATTATGATGGGTAATAATATTTGTTTATAAAATATTGGAAATCCAACAGGCCCGGACATCCGGAGATTTTGGAAGGTCTCGGACCTAGGCTCGTAACCATTTAAATATGATCTTGCGAGTTATGGGCTTCCTTCCAAGTATTATAGACCTGTTTTTTCAAGGGATCGATGATATGGTAAAAATAGCGTGTTTTTACAAAACCCATTTATATTGTATGTACACATGATTTATTTCCATGAACAGTTATTATTCGCTTATACATATTACAGCTATTTTAACTTAATGTTTATCAGATTTTGTTGTGGCGAAGAATAATGTTTTAATTAGGTAGCTCGTTTTTATAAATATTCATCTTATATTAATCTGCGGATAATATATATAATATATTGTAGTTAAATTGTTTAATGTAATGCTAGTTAATTAACAATAATGGATTATGATTAGTAGTTCGGAGGTGGGTAGAATCGGGACATCTTTAATCGTCGGAGCTTATGATCAGGTGTCAGGCTAATTTATCTGATTAGAGTTTACAGATATACGTAGAATCCTATTTAGATTTATTTATACTATTGTGCTAGCTTATGATTTCAGCGTATACATTCGAATTACGAATCTTGGAATATTTCGAGTAGGACAGTGTAGATATAAGCTTTTGTTTCTGTGTTTTTGGTTACAAAACTCTTGAATAGACTTAATATTCAGTATCTTTATCCGAGTCAGTATTTTTTGTCTGGAGAAACCCTTCATTTGTGAATTAATAACGTCAATGTGTTATTTATGGCTACTTACATACGAGTTCGCCTAAATTTACAACGTTGTTACTAAAATTAATATAAATCGACACGACTTATGTTATCTTATGATTATTGGTAATATTCTTAATAATTGAGGTAACAATCTTTATAAGATTTTGATCCATCAGGAATGATAATAAACAAATGACTCGATACTCACCTACATAAATTGCAATAATTTTCCGTTATCCTCTTCTTTCAATACGACTTTAAACTGATTTTATGTCGAATTGCTCTCAGCTTTTTATTCTATTTCACTCACTATTAGTTTACAAACACAACGCAAAACAGCAAAAACAATCTTTTCCGTAAAGATTTATAGAAACTGTCAAGTTCAACCCGAACAATGTTCTACTTTCCCGTTTTACATCCCCATGATAATCCTCAAATCCCTTACCTATTAAATATTGTAGAGAAGACTTTGATGCAAAAATATTTCCGAAACTCCATTATTTTTAACATTAATTAGTTTATATTAAATAGGAATATTTTTAGAAACTATACTTTAAAATCCGTGATTAACCTACTTTATCCCGACGGTCCTTCAACCCGTTCCACCTAACTAAAATTCATCACTGCCTCATCATCCCATCAACCCCTTTACATTTACAATAGCACGCTTCAAACTTGGAAACCTGAAATCCGAGTTATATAAAAAATACAATGCCTGATGAAATGTAAAATGTAAGACAAGTTTCAAAAAGGGATACAACAATACTATAAATACCTCCGAAATAGTTCTTGCACAATGGAGCCCAGTATCCAAAGGATCTAAATCCAATACTCCACCGTATTATTTTATTTCTTCGGAAATTGTAACTCATTCTCTCTGCTTGTAAGAGAGGAAATATATATTTTTTGGTCGTTTGTTCCATCCCAACAAAGAGAGCGAGGAACATTGATTTGTATTTCAAAAGGGTTCAGTTCACACACAAAAAACGCTCTCATAAATGTTCCATCATAAACTTCATCCGCACATACATATCCCATTCAACACACAATGCATACGGTTTCGAAACTCCCTTCTTCACGGTTTTTCAGCTTGAAACATTTGAATCCTCAATATATATTGTATTTGTTGTATGTTTATAAACACAATCACATCAAAACATTTCCTCGAACAAGGAGGAGAAAGCAAGGAAAATATAGAAATAGAAATCAGAATATCTACGGAAAAAATCCCGAAAAACCCGTAGGATTTGGCGAAATCAAAGATGAGATTCAATATCATTTCTTCCCGTCTTCATTCATAATATCAAAGAGAAATCTTGAGAATCTCGTCGGGAGTCTCGCCGTTCCTCTCTATTCTATTATTATTTAGAGGAATCCAGGGATATATTTTTCCTCCCGTTTTATTAGACTTTTTCATAAAGTCATGTGGATCCGAGGAGCCTGGCTTTTGGTATTTTGTATAAATAAATATACTTTGATATCCTCTGATTTGTATCGGTACATGGCACAGGGTATCTAAGAAACCCGTGGTGGTGGTGGTGGTATGAATAAATGTATCTTGGATATTTGCTCAGTCCTCTCAGCTTGTATTTGTTAGATTGAAATAGAGAGAACATGAACATAGTTGATGCATGCTGAGTTGTGGAGAAAGTTGTATATAGTGTATAGTGGAGAAAGTCGTATTTCAGAGAGTCCGTTTTGCTTACTTAAGGGGATCAGAAAAAGTCCGCAGTTTATTTGTATGAGCTTTCTGGAAATGGTGAGGAACTCACATTGACGAAATTGCATAATCCGACAATGGCATCAACAAAGGGATCTCAGCAAGCTACCACCACCACCGACAACCATTGCTTTAGCTCGGACTTTTATCCAGGATTTCTCCGGACTGACTCTTGTCATTCTTTTTAGACAAGAAGAAGAGGTTTAGCTTTTTTTTCCTGCAATTTTTTAAAACATTTTATTATGTCCCTTTTCTGAGCTGATGTGGTGCCGAAGGGTTATAGACAGTGTTTGAAATTGGGCGTAGATTCTAGAGATAATATAGTTGCGGTGGATTTCATGATTATTTATCTCCACACCGTGTCTGTCCGTTCTTTTAGAAAGCGGTGGTGGTGCGGGTGGCTACTTCCTTCTAGCGAATTTGTCACCAAAGTAATCGGCCTCCGGATACCTAGGGATTAAGAGCAAAAAATAAATGCATGAAGAATAGACTGACACAACTGCTTCCGATTTAAATCAATTGACTTCTACTGATAGCTATTGTTAAGTTTGCATCCTACGGAGGAAGGGTTCAATCAACTTCCTATTTGCCTGCTATATTTTATACGAACAATAGGGTCATCCTCGATTGGCTCGAGGCTCTTTTAGTTTTGTCAATATTTGTAGCAATTTTTTAATATACTGTGAAAGATTGACATTGTTGGGGGTCTTGGATGAAAGAACCAACGCAGTTTGGTGCGGAATTACACCCTGTTATGTTCTTACTCGGCTTTGATGTCATTGTTGAAGACAGAATGAGGAACTATCTCTGACAAATACTGAGAATTTTATTCTATTAAATCTACAGGCGTAATTTAATTCAGCCTGATTGTATCCAGTTTGATAAATGAGATTGGTGATTAACTTTACCTCTCTAGATCCGCTGTCTCTTTGCATGGGTTCTATTATCCTAATTATTAAATCTCTACATTACGAGTCTCTGAATTTCTAAGAAATTAAAACAAACCTGAAAAGTGAGTTGGATTTTGATGTTGATCCAGTCGGGCAATGCAATCAGTTCGGATCCAACAGATCCACAAATCTGTTATCCAAAGTCCACAGTTTCAAATGTAATTAAAGTTGTCCTTGTTGTTGTTTTCCTCCTCATTGTTTCCGTTTGTTTTCAATCACGTTATTAGCTTTAATTCAATTATTTGACATGTGAAGCCCACAACTTCCGGAAGGCTTATACAGTATTGTCCATTGTGTCTTGTTTGTCAGGTTTTGATAATAAAGTTGATTCAATAGTTTCAATTTTCATTTACTGACTCCGTGACTGAGGAAGGTTTCTCGGGCTGTAGTTGTTGTTCAACTTTGTTGAATTTACGACAGGATTTGATGATATCTCATTAATACCATTATCCTCATAAGTCTCTGCTTTTTGTTCTGATTTAATAATAACAAATGACATAAACCCTATTATCTAAAAGTTTGTTTTGAGGATTTCTCGGGGATTGCTTTTAGGAAAAGTTTCTCAAGTCATGAGGGCGAAAGGTTTCTGTTCCACACATTTGCACACAAAAGAAAGTAAATCTCCTGGAATAAGGAAAAACAATTCAGCTCCTTAGGTCGGAACCGATATATTTACGAATTGTAACCCCTATTAGAAACGTGGCCTGATTGAGCTCCTGCAACGGGTTCATTAGTTTGGAAGGTGTGGAAACAAATTGATAATTTGTGGACAGTGTTGATGGGTTGTGGCTCCTATCGTCCCGTTGGGTGGTTGGAGTTGGAGGACTTGGACTTGGAAGCCTTGGAGGTGACGATGGCGATGAGATGGGGAAGTGTAAATTATTCAGTAAAATTAATTGAAGGAAAATAAGACATATTGGGAGGAGGTATGTCTTGTTGGATGTTGAGGATGCTGATTGCATCATCAATTGTTTCTCTCCTGGAAATTACAAAAAAAAATTGGATTAGCTCTCGGGGTTGTAAGTTCAGCTGAAGTTTGCTAAACGATTGGTCATCTTTGTTTTTACAATTTTCGATTTATTTTAGGCTTTTTGGCCAATTTTTGAGGATTATCCAATTGACTTGAATGCACGCTTTTGGAGATCCTATAAAAGTCTAATTGACCGTGTCGTTAAAATTGTGTTGCTAGATTTCACAAAGATCCAAACAATAAATCCTCATGTTTATTAGTACTATAGCATTTATCTTTACTTCTCGGTATTCTATTTTGTTTATTCTGTACATCTGCTGTGGAAATTGCTGGTGATTGATTTGTCAAGTTTGTAAAAAAGATGATTGAAATCGGTCGTGTTCTATGCATGTGATCTATGGATCCATAGACAATCGCAAATACATCAGAACTAGTGCCAATTTCTAAACTATTATCTTGCTGATTAACTACAGCACACATTATTATTGCCAAATGAACCTGTCTTTTGCAGGCATGTACTTTCAGTATAGCTCAGAAATATCGACTAATCTTAAGCTATATATTCTATATATTCTATGTTACCTGTCTAGAATGTAAACCAATCTCTATTCTTTAAAACATCAGAATGTCACATGCCACAAATTGAAGTTACTCATTTACACACAAAAAAATAATCATTGCATTCAAAACTCATTATGTTAATGACGCAAGTGTACTTGGAAATTGAAGAGTTTGTACTAGAACAGTTAGGAAAAAAATCAATCTCAGATAAGATTTCATTACTGGAATTCACATGATTTTTAACTGACAGATTTGCACTGATTGAGAGATTGAACTCCTGGTTGGAGCAACGTTTTACAGTGACTTGACCAAAAATTGTCCAGATTGCTAATCCATTCCAAACAAACCTTTTATGAATCACATGGTCATAGTCAGCTATTGAAACATTGTTTGACTCAATGCAATATTAAAATATAATGATAAGAGCAAAACGGGCAGATGCGTCAATATGTTTGATAAACGAATCTAAATAGGTGTTGTAAGTTTTGTAGCATGCAAATATATTGATATTCAATTGAACCCTATGTTTATTGAATCTATATCAATCTGATTGATTCTGACACCCGGATCATTGGGTACGATGACTACATTACCACAACATTGTTTGCTTCGCTCAGTAGATACAGGGATGTTCAACTTCAAAGATTGGTAGGGTTTTCATCAAATTCGAGGTAGAAAATGCACAAAATAATAATATTAGTCTTTGCCTTTGTTTTAGCCCTTGTTTCATACATTGAAGGAGGTGCTATTGCCTTTTCTGAGTGTACAGGTACGATGGATTTAACATTAATTTGTCAATCAAAAATCAATTTACAACATTGTTTTATAAATCTAATTGAGAAACATAAAACTAAACAGATATCAAAGGAACCGGAAAATTGTACAACTTAATAATCCCTTCATGTCCAGCCGCACCTTGCCTCTTCCTGAAAGGGGAATCGTACAGTATTGAGATGGATTTCGAAAATTGTGAGTTTAAAAATAAAATTTTATTTTAGAACGAGTCCTTCAATGGTTTTAAATACTGATAATCAGATAGAAACACGACAAGCCTAAACCCTAAGGTGTATGGAATCATCAATGGAATTCAGCTGCCTTGGGTTGGGATTAATCCAGAAGGTTGTGAAGATATGTTGATTGGTTCTTGTCCCCTGTACACCTATGATTACGTTACTTACGGAGTAACGATGGGAGTGGAGCCCGTTTATCCTGCTGTAAGCTATGTACCACATTAAGATTAAATCGTTAAATCGATGAAATAGTTAATTGAAGTAATCCTAAAAATTCGGGAACTTTGAAGCTTTCGCAAAAACGGAAAATAAGGATTTAAGTCCACCTCCCCGAAATAACTCCCCCTCTTATCTATGGATCTATCTCCCAATATGAAAATTTTTGAGTTTTAAAAATAACTCCCCCGAGGGACTTAAATCAGTATTTATGGTACCCCTATTGTTGGAGGTTTCAAATTTCAATAGCCCAATCATGCTTATTCTGTGTGATATGTACAAAGATCAATGAATCATACTTTTCCAAGGTTGATGCAATTCTCAAGTGGATCATTGAAGGAGATGACGAACAGGCAATCTTTTGCTTTCTTTTACCGGTACAGGTTAGAGATTAGAGACTAGATTTATTGTCCAGTTTACAATAAAGTAATTTTTTTTAATCCGAAAATGAACGTCCAGAAACATAATTCTTCGATTCATTCTGCTCGCATTTTCCATCAAAGGAACCATAAAAAATAAAAAATAGCCATCCCTGAACCTGACACCAATATTTACCAACATCCCACGCACAGTTAATAAACCAGGCCAATCGTTCCAACAAAACCAGCCCAACGACTTTCACTCTCTAAAACATAATAGCGATTCGCCTTGCACAAAATAGCATTAAATTGCGGAAAGGTCAAGGTTCCATTCACAATCCAATAACAAGGAATGACGAAAAAAAGAGTCACCCTCCTAACCTTGAAGCAATCAGTAGTCCGTCCTCGACCGCCTCAACGTCAATATCAGTTCCAAACCCAGGATTATTCTCTTTTTTGGCAAACATCTTCAAAGGCTATTTTGTCGCTGAAATTAGATCTCTGAGCCATCCTTCAAAGAAAGAGATCTTCAAGCAGGGTGTCCCAACCCAAACTCCATAATAATAACAACAACAACAGGGACAAATCCTTTCAAGGAACAGAACGCGGCTAAAGCACTTGTTCCCTCGTCAAGTTCGCCTTTGGGAAAGTAGGTGCCATTTATTATAAGGTGATTTGCTTCTTTGTCTCTATACAACAGAAACATCTCAAAAAACCCTCTGCACCACGCACTATTGACTACTCTCCTCTAGAGCAAGGATAAAATAGCTGATTTTTTCCCTTTGTACATTCTGTTTATATATATTTCAATGAAAAGAGCAGTGTGGAGGATGTGCAATTTAGCAGAATAAATGTGCCAAGTCAGTCAAATCCCAGGAGAAAGTGGAGAAAGTCGCACAAGAATTGTAGGCAATTCTTCCTCCGCTACTTTACCCTACTGGGCCCATGTCACTCATCCTGTCTCATCTCCGTAAGTTATCATAGCCACACATATACAATATATACACTCACTTCTGTTACCAAATACAAAACCAACGGCATCCGATCTGCGAATACATTTACGCTCATTTACACATCCCTGCACACCAAACTCCCTGAATGACAGATTTGCTTACAAGCGAGTATTTTGATTTGCAGTCAGAGTGTCTGCGAGCCATTTCAACGATTGGCAACTGCCACAAAACGCGGAATTAGCACAACTTGGAGTCTAGAAACCAGACGTTAACACGTCGATTTGATTCATAGCATGTAATTATCAGTGGAATCGGTGAAAATTCGCAATACAATGACCGTATTTTGACTCCCTAATCATCCGGAAGAGCGGCTGGAAGTACAGGGAATGCCTTCAGGGAAATGACAAAAGGATTGCAAAAACCAGGAAATACGAGGGAGGTAGCGGAAAGTTAGTCCTAGACCCTTTGAAGGGTTTCCCATTTTATGCTTCAAGCGATTTGCCCTCCAAAGATGTAGTTTGTAGTTGTAGGTGAATTACAGAATAAATATTACGGTTATTGCCAACCAAGTCGAGAAGGAGAAGTTTCGATAAGTCGGCCAGAAAAATATGGAACTCGGTCACCCTGCAGAATACTAAGCAGTCAGGGCTGGTTGCAAAGTAGTATGAACTTCCTTGTATGTTGTATGTGTAGGAGCAGTCAAACCATCACATCCCTTTTCGGCATCTACTTTACTTACTGACTCTGTAGTTGAGACTTGAAAAAAAAAGACCAAGAAGAAGAAGGCTCGGTGCAAAAAAAATGAAGAAAATATATTGCAATCTTGGCTCGTCGCATTAGTATTAGGCTAAAGTTAAAGTAAAATAACCACAGGCTCGTAACAACAGTCGGAACCATTTTGCCTATGTTCCAATGGACATATCTATGCATATAGCTCAATGTTCGAAATACAAGGCCTATTTCTATCTATTAGCCCCATTACTAATATATATCCCTAGATATAGGAATGGAAGTAGAGTAGAACTGGAAATAGCATTGCTTATAGTTCTTACAAGGACGAAGGGACAAGTTCAGCCAACCAAGACAGAACGGAGAAAGTCAGCAGAGGAAAGTTTTTTGTTAAGAAATATTATTCTGGTCTACTTGGAGACTACACCAGCAGCCTCGGAACAAAATGTGAACAAATATAACTTGATACGAAATACGGAAAAAATCGGACGTGAAATGACCTTTTGTGCCGGACTGTAAGAAGGGGATTAAAAAAATTAATGGATTTACGTATCAAACAAGGCTTTTTAATTAAGTGGGTTGCCTTAAGGAGGATTTTTTTTGTCTCAACAAGAGCTATAAAGTAGAACTCTGTCTTTTGTAACAAATCCCTAAGAATACTCAACATTTTAAAGCATTTCAAGACGTACTATCATTTATAACCAAAAAAGACGAAATCTAATTCTAAAAACCGTGGATTTTTCATAAAAAAACTCGACAATCACTTTAGAATTTGTATTCACTACATGTAGCATTGTAGAGATCGGAGTCTGGTTCAAGGGAAAGGGATAATAAGGGAATTGCTGGTTACTTAAATCAGGAGAGAGATTTGAAAGCAGGATGACATGAAGGGATCAGCTCGAGTCGTGTGAAGTCAACCAATGCATGCATAAATAAATCTTTGGGAGAAAAATCTGCACTTCATACTGCCTATTATGCGATAAAATATACATTCATTCAAATTCAAATCAAACACATCACACCCAACAATCCAGGGCTCGAGACGCTCCTATTTCCCTCGATCTGCGGAGGAAGAGCGGAGTGTGACAAAATTTATATACATGAATATGTCTCGGGAAAAGTACACGTCTCTTCTCTTTGCAGTTGAAGAAGAAAAATCTGCCGAAATTGTCTTCATCCGAAAAAACCATGTTTGAATTGATGTAAGGAGGAGAGAGGAAGTGGCTATATATTCCTCTTTAGTTTATCTTTCAAGTGCTCTCTTATTTCCCTATAGTTTATACTATACCTCGAGCTAGGATGTCAAACTCCGGATTCGGTGTTTGGAAACCCGTGAACTAAACAAGGGAGACAAGACAGAATGAACGATACGGATGGATGGATTGGAGAAATTGACGTTGAAAGTTGGAGCTAGTGAAATATATGTACGAGGACGAGTCAAGCGTATATTATTCTACAGAAGTCAGCCCGCTTTCTTCTTGTCTCTGTAAAAGTACAAGGAATTTGCACTTGCTCGATTTTTTCAGAGAAATAGAACTCCTTTTAATACATGGGCTAATGCAGTTATGATCCGGACTGTCAACTCTCCTCCTATTCAAATTTCAAATCTGGATCAAGGACATACATATTTAGTTGTTATATTGTTATGAATTTCATGTTCAGTGTGAAGTAGGATGTGACAGAAGTGGCAAATATGACAGAGATGGGTGACAGTTGGGGATATGAGCGAAAGAAATTGTTTCTGAACTGTAAAGAAAGGTAGCGTTCTTGATCTTCAGAACTTTTTAATGGTTGTATGAATCCCTGAGGAATGTTAACTCGTAATTTTTATGACGACTAAAGAAGATGAGTATAAGTGGTTTCTAGTGTTGTATTTATAAAATTGGAATTGGAAAATTTTCTCGAGTTTTCAGGAATGGATTGCGATAAGCAAGGAACTAGGAAGGTATTCGGATCATTTGAATAAACTTAGTTAAATACCTAACTGGCATTTACTGATACGGGGTCAACAGTTAACTTCGCTTTTAAGATTTATTCAACTCGAAAAGATTATCTTTAAAATTTATAGAAAATATAGTTCACATCAGTAATTAGCAATCGGTGGCTTGGCCAAATTAGTTACCCCAACTTCAAACCCCTAAAAGGAGCCGAAGATATATAAAAGTACTATTACTCTCAAAGTCTCAACCTATGTTTTAAAAATAATTCGAATTCGGTCTAAAGTTTAAGTCAAACCGATTCGGAATCCCGTAGACGGATAATTATTTTTTAGTATATTACAAAATTACAAGGTATTAGAAAAAGGTAGTGGTACCCATCTTTACAGTTTGGATATAGTCGTTCCTATGTAAATGGTAAATAATTAGCAGACTGCGATTTTTACCAGAATCACCACGTTACAGTAGAGATTACAGGTCGAATTCAAACGTCCTCAAATTCCCAAACCATACAACGCAGAAGCCTTTCCTACAAAAATATTTTTTCTCAAAAATATCGAATGAATTGTAAGTGTGAATTTTCGAGCCTTGTCGAAGGGGAATAAGAAAGGAGAGCCGAAGATCTCTTGTCGGCTTGAATTCCCTTCCTCCATTCTTCGATTATACATTCATGAGAGGGATCTCAAACTGAATACTAAAATATGGTGAAGCAAAGGAAGTCAATTTTAGGAGTCTCTCCGTGTAGGTTAGATAAGGTTACGTTGCACACACACACAGAGACACACACAATTCCAGATATCTCATATGCCCAACACATGCCAGTCTAGTACTCGACCAACTTTCTCAAAAAAGTCACAATGATCAATAGGAAGGGTAGTGTGATTCGATTCGAAACCTATTGATACCAGCTACACATGGAGTGAGGAAACTGCTCTCCTAAAGCCT
Source organism: Desoria tigrina (assembly GCA_906901685.1). NCBI lineage: Eukaryota > Metazoa > Arthropoda > Collembola > Entomobryomorpha > Isotomidae > Desoria > Desoria tigrina. Next base: position 1,136,625 of record CAJQTU010000008.1, read on the forward strand.
AACCACACCGACCAGACCTGAATAGAAAAGGTCCGTGGTATTGATACAGAATCAAGATTCCGATTCCTTTGTCGTCGGCTTTCTATATAATAATGTTACGGGATGAGAATCTTATCTCCCGACCCAAGAAATCAGTAGACCTCCTACTAAACTAACAATACCAAAGGGATAATGACATGACCGAGAGGTCCTAAATAAACCTTATCTTTTAAAGTGTTGTTGACCTTCCTTTCGGAGAAAGTTTTTCCCGAAACTGTCGGAAATTGGGAGGTTTTTTCTACTTAAAAATGAACGGACACGAGACGATGGTTTAAGATTCCAAACTGATTTGTTACAGCGACTTTCTCCATCCCCGTCTACTAGCCAAATAAGATTAAAACAAACAAGAACTTACCTTCTATCAGTACGTCGATTTTGACATTTGCAGGATGAGCATTTTGCGGAGCACACATGTAAACTCCCGAGTCAGACTTGACGGCTTTTTGGATGAGGAGCCGACTGACCGTCACACCCCTCGACTTCTTCTCCGTTATCAAACTCATCCCTCCTCTTGCCCATTCGAAATTCACTACCTGTTAAATACAAAAATGCACAAAGAAAATAATTAGAATTTTTTTTAAGAGAAAGTTATGGATTTTTCTCAGAATTTTTAACGGCTTTCCGATTCCCTTGCAGTTTGCACTATAATTTACATACGGGGACAAAAGGACCTGGCAGTGCAGTATTTTTCACTGCAGCAGTTCTTACACAAAACGGTATTTTCCCATTTTACATGAAAGGGTCTTTAATACCGATTCCGGTGGGAAATGCCTCATTTTTTCCATATCTCGTTGACTAGGAAAGATTCAAGATTCGGATTTAGTACAGCCGGCCCCCTCGCCCTCAGGGACAAGCCGATGCTGTCTGGGCTTGTAAGGGGTTTGAAATCGGGCTCCATGCTCCCCAAGGACCTGTCTAAACTGCTTAATGTTTTTCTGTCTCACTCCGAATCGGCACTCTAAACTTTCTTCACTGTCCCTTAAGCCAATCTGCATTTTATTTGTTTAAGATGCTAAAACCCGGAGAACGCTCCAGTTCGGAGGAGCACGTGCTTTCCCCGATAGATATCTATATATTTGGGGGATATTTTTATTAGCAAAATGGTAAAAGGGGAATTTAGCATTCATAAGGATGGGTATAGATGTTATAGAACGTCTTTCCTGTTTCTTACAAAACATAAAAGTAAAAAAGAGACGTAATATTTGTATCCTCGTTCAGCGGAATTGTTATTTTCAGTCAGAAGAGAGCATTTCCTTTGAAATGTGTAAATAAAACATGAGGATTTAAACTGATAGTATTAAGGATTAGGGAATATAGTACAAGTACAAGGCTCAAGTTGCATTTCCTTCTCGGATATCCGTGAAGTGAAAAGGCCCTTGTCAATGAAAGTGTCAACTGTCAAGAAGGAAGAGTCTTATTTAATACTTAAATTCTCGTTGCAGTTTTTAAGGTTTCAATTAAAGGTAGAGTGCTCAAGTACTTCTCTCTGAAATGCGATCAAAGACAGTTCCTTTGAAGTGATGCATTTTTAAGATTTACTGAATAACTGACATTCTGATTACATAGCGTCTGGGGATTGTAAATCTTGACTTTGGCCTAAATTTCGAAACGGGAGTGGAAAAACAGTCCTGTAAATACACACAGAATGAATTTAACTAGTTTACATTTTATGCAGTTGTGCTGTAAGTGTCAAACGAGCCTTCGTACGACTATTGGATCTTTTTCTCATCTAATTATCAATTAATTGTGTACAGAAGTATTCCTTTTCAGATAATATTTCTGAAACATCTCTCAGAACTATCATGTATAACTGTTGACTTTAGATTTATGTGTTTACTCCTGACGTTTAAGATCGATTATGTTGACTCGCGACATTTTAGAACGTCGAAAAGATGCTTAGCTTTTTCAGGCCTGTCATCCTATGTCATTACTATACTATTATTCTCCTTTGAAAAAACCTACGAAAAATTGCACCTTCAATAAACCGTTACAAACGCACATCATAAAAGGGTGAAACCACACGAAAAATACGTCAAATTACACTTAACATCGTTACCCGTCACATGAGAGTCGTTTTCTTAAAGATTCTCACAGTCCCCCAACCATAGAGTAAAATTATATACCTCGTTGAACAACTCTAGACCCAACCATTCCAACGATACAGTACACATCTAGGGTTGCTATTAAAAAAACTGTGACCCTTGACCGTATCCGCTTGACCTTTGACCTGCACGGTCCACAAACGAACTAAGCCTCCGCTGGAAGGTCATGAATGGTTTCCGGAAAAAAGAATTTTAAAATATTCAACCGTTCGAGAGTTATGCTGCGAACGGACAGACAGACAGACAGACAGACAGACAGACAGACAGACAAAGTAAAAACATTAAAGGGTTTCACCCTTTAATAAAGAGCATAAAAATGGCTCTAATAAATGCATAAATTCGGAAATATTTGATCTAATTGGGAACATTGTACCTCATGTATATGCTGTTGGGTAACTTTGAAATCTTTGGTCGAGGGGAAACGTTCTGTATTTTGCAAAAAAGCAGTAGTCGAATTAACTGTTGGAGCATGGCATGATCTAAAGACGAAATGCCCAGTCGAGTTTGAATGTTTGCAAAAGCTCAAACGGTAACTAAGACCAGCCTTACATCAAACAGGCGTGACTGGATTGCCAATTACCCGAGGCGCCTCGTTAGATCCACGAGACACCTTTTCTCTGCATTTTCTAAAAGCAAATATCTTGGAGGCAGGAGACTTTCACCTTCCTCTCCTGACCTAACGGACATTCAACCAACTCCTGTCATTTCAAAGGAAGGTCCTTTGGTGGTGACTGATCTTTGTAGATTTAAAAATGCAAATAATATTATTCTACAAGTCCTTCATTCAAAATTATACTCCCTTTTATGTTCTAACGGCATCAGTCAAGGATAAAATCAAAAGGAGGCCAGTATAGTAATCGTATGAAAAAAAATGCATGATAATTACACTCTTTTTTAAAAAACAAGTTTCGAATTGCCGATTTCAGCTAAAAATTTGAAGCAAATCCAAGGACTGTCGTCTGAAGTCTCAAACTCATTAGTACAGGACTCAATTCGAAACCGGATATTAATTAGACATTCAGAGATGGAAATCTGGCTTGGATTTGGCAATCAGTAATCATATATCATTATGCTCTATAATTATATTTAGTCCACTATATCTACTCTGCCCTGATGAGTTCCTAAACGTGATTTGTCCTCAATCCGAGAAAAATCTGAAAAGTCAACTTTAATTCATTATCTGCCAAAGACACAGCTTCCTGGCGAGGGCTGAGAACTGAAAGATTTAATTATAACGAGAAAGGCGACGTGGAATTTTTTATTCGGTTTCCTTCATCCTTATAATTCACACTATTATCGTAAACTTACTGTAGCACGAGATATTTATGGCAAGATGGGGAATATAAGAAGGTCAAAGATTAAAATCCACCTTACCTTATCGTCATGTTTCCAAAGAATATGTTTGGGTGCATTATCAGTGGCATCCTCAACGATACAAGTTAGATTAATGGTACTTCCAGCATTGATTAAAATATCCGAGCCCCACCCCTTCATTCCTTGGATCCGAGTTACAGGCTCTGTAATAATGACAAAAACGGCGAAATTTAGAGAGGAAATCACAAAACTTGGACCTTTATACTTCCAACTCGCTCTTTTTTCTACACAATTTCAAAGACATTTCATTTCATCTGGAATCTGGATCTACTTTCCCAACCATGTTTCTATCCAACCAAGGATGTATGTGGCTTCTGTCCTTAGCTTCTCCTGACTTTTCTCCCGTTTCTTAATGTCATTTCAGCCCTTGTCCCATATACTATTTGTATTTAGGTTCCTTTTATACAGAGGCTTCTATATCATATCGGAAAGAGGAAATTGGATAGCTCTCGGTCTTCTTATACAAGCTTTCTCCCAAAGTTAGGCAGAAGTTGGTCTGGAGCCCGACTCAAAGTTCAAAGGAAACGGAAACAAGGGGACATGGATGACACAGTTTTCCTCTCCTTTCCATCATCTGGATTTCTATTATCTGATCTCGCTGGAACCGAGGACACTGCCTTTTCAAATTGGCAACCGTCACCTTCTGTTCCCCGTTCTTATGTATATTATATTCCTGAGTTGGGAGAGGACACGAGACGGAGGGAGGAGGATGTATAAATCGCAGAATGCAATTTCAGGCCCTTCAAACGGAGGGATAAAAACCGGAGAGTATCAAATTTGAGTTTCCAGAGATAGGGTAAAAATAATCTAAAAAAAAACGCATCATAATTACTTTCTTCTTTCAGTTGGGATGAATCTCATTTTAAGGCTTATTGCACGAGAATTGGGTTTGGGCTAACTTAAAATAGCTTTGATTTATAAATCAAGATTGGAGGAAAGTCATACTTTAACGATATTACGACTACGACTCCTGGTTTTAAGATTTCCGTAATTTTTCTTCATGAAAGGAATGCCAGATTTTCGTAAATTCGGAAACCACAAAAGTCCTTTACACTTTACCTATGCAATCTTTAATTTTTTTCACTCCCCAATATTAATTTATAGCCATGCAAACCAAGCACAAAACCCCAACTCCCACACACAATGTCTAAAATTTGCAAAATTGCTCTCAAAAAGTGTCCACTAATATTTCAAAATCCAAAATCTCCTTCAAATCCCTCGAGATTCGATCCATATCCGAATCCACCATTCATTCCATTAATCTTGGTACTGGATGACAAGTTAAATTGCAAGTAAAGTAACCGCACATACATACCTATATTGATTGTGTCTGCATATGAGTTGGTCTCAACTTGAATATTATTACTTACTATACTATCATCCCTACAAGTATCAGATCCATTTAACCCCGTATAATATAGGATACTTCTCCTCTGACTGCATTACATAACAATTCCTAGGTTAGAGCACTTTGGCCCGTTGAATTTAGATTTATTCCCAAAGTAGGGAGTAACGAGGCTGAATTAAAATAGATTCCAGCGAGCGGAGAAAGTAGTCATGTTTGTAAGTAGTATTCCAGAAGAGTGATGATACGATCGGCCCTCAAGGAGGTTTCAATCCACCAACTTTCCACATTAAAACCGCCCATGTCATTACATTTTTATATCATATTCAGTACCGTATAATTCCTCATATATCCCCCAATATAAAAGCCCCAACTGACTCTTCTCACGTCCCGACGTTCAAAGTGGCTCCTGAAATTTGACCCCAAATTGACCTCCGGTTTCCTACAAGAATTCCCAGAAACCCTTTACGTTTCCAGAATTCCGGAAATGTTATTCACTTTGTACAAATTCTGGGCTAGAGTAAAAGTGTAGCCTTTCCCCGTCTCGATATTTGCATTTTACATAACATAACTTATTTTTATCCAAAAGGAGAGAAAAAGGCTTTCAAAACGGTAACGACACCATTAGGAGCATATAGGTGGAATCAGATCCGATTTTCAAATTTCAAGCTCGACCCACTGGTACACATTCCACATCCACACTCCCTTATTTAACAAGGAGAGGTTTGATCTTTGATGTTGGTTTTCCATACTACTTTCCCTACCAATACTATTTTTTACAGAGGCTAGACGTATTATTCCGACGTCTCCCAAAAGTCATCCTATTTCCATCAAGCCGATAAAAGTTTGCATTCGGGAGAAACCCGTCTCTCTGTCCCTTGACGGGCCCAAGCCTCGTTAAACTTTTTTAAAGGAAAGTTTGACATCTCAGTTCAAATTATGGGCTCACATGAAAGGATTACCCAGTTAAGTTCCTATCTCACATCAACTTAAACTAGGATTTCTCCCTATAATTCAAAGATCCAACACAACCTCGGCTCTATAGACAGAAAGTAACTAAGTTTATTCAATACCAGGGAACATAATATAATAATATAATATACTGTATGTAGAATCTAGGATCTAGAATGTAGATTCCCAGTCCATTCTCAGTAAAAAAAATCGGAAAAGGCAGAGCAAGTTTGGCCAAACGGTGACAACGAGGCTGTTGATGGTTGATACTCCTCTCCTTTTAAGTGCGTGTATAAATATAAAGTTTTCGAGAAGGAAGCGGAATTATATCGACAAAGCTAAGCTGACTTTCAGTACCAACTTCAGGGTAAATGTTTGTACATAAAAATAACAACATTCTCCCACTGAATTGCAGCCAGAGTCTCCAGGCCCGAATTTCAAGCCACTAGCCCTACTCTTGTACTTATTTCTGGCCTCGTATAACATAATAATGACGATATGCAGACTACTAGAGCTACACATGATAGGACATCATATCATATCCTAGCCTCCTACATATAATAATAATACTTATCATCCCACTGGATTTTTTTCAGTTTTGGCCTAAGCTCACTTCAGGGAAATAAAATCTGAGGGAAATGGGGAGTGTGAAAAAAGGAGCGGATTTATTTACGAGAAAGCAGAGAGAAAGTTTTTAGGGAATGGGACATTGAGCGAAAGATTTGCTGGGCTGATGCCTTGGAAATAGATGCTTTATGATCCCTCTGTATATTCCAGAGACTTGGACTAAATTCGAAACTTTTAAAACCACGTAGATGAAACGATGGCATTATTTACTATTCAAATTGCAGAATATCCCATACCAAAGGGACCATTTAACAGTCTCAACACTGACTACTCCGACTTGTGTCAAAGTGTCGGGGGCTCTAAAAAACCCATTCCTGTTAGATTGACCCGACCTCCTCCGTTATGTAAAGTGTTGGGTTGTTGGGACGTTAAAGTCCGTTAAAATCCGACGGCCTTAAACGTTAAAAGCAACGGCTTCCCTATGGTAAGTCCTTTCATGAAAAATTAATACTATGGACTCTGCAAAAGTTCTCTAAAATTGAAGTGAGAGATGTTTTTCCTCCTCTTCTTTTGGCTAAAGTTCGTATATATATAAGTAATATAATAATGATAGTTTATATAGAGAAAAAAGTCCCTTCTCCTAAGCCCAAGACGTTGGATTAGTGTGTAAAAAGGCATAAGAATTATTTATGTAAGGAAGAAAAATGATGGAGACTAAATTAGATCCAACTTTTCCTCACCCAGATTCGGTCAAGTGAGTTCTTTGAATACACTTCCCAAAAACCAATTTCACGGATCCAATTCTACCATTTGCCATTTATAGAGAAGAGGAAAGAAAAAAAATCCATTTATCCCTTAAGTCCTGACGAACTAGTCCTGAATTGGAGGAGAGGAGAGGGGAATAGTCTTGGAATTGACTACTCCTACCAAAAGCAAGTGCTAAATCCAGAAACTAGACTTTAACCTACTTTCCATTATACCATCTATTTAGGACCAAGGGAATGCCAATGCATGATTGATTGAAGAGGCTCAAGACTTGGACTCAAATACGAGAAATAGGCCTTTTATTAATGTATTGAACCCTGAGCTTTGACCGTTCAGTTCAGAGCAACTGCTTTCCTCTTCATGTTATTCCTCTTGAGGTTTTAAGACAGAGTTTTTGAACTCTAGGAGCATTCAAGGTTGTTGTTTGAGAGGAATTCCGCTCAAGTTGTAGATTTCTATTCCCTGCATTTTAGTCCCTTGGGGGCCCCTTTGTATGAATTATAAATTTTAATAAATTGTCATTTCCTTCAAAGCCGGGGGTAAGGACGCACCGTTTTTTTTGGAAATTTTAAACTAAATAGAGTAATACGTTGTATGCAGTTAGAGGAGGATGGAGTAAATATCTCGGAAGAAGTGAATAATGGATACCTTCAGAAGAGGTCTAAATTCTCGTAAATAAACTAGTGGGCCCCATTTCAAGTGAAATTGTCTCATGTATAAGACATTCAATTACTTTCTCACCACGGAACCACACATAAGTCATTTGTAATCTTCAAGGGTTCAAGTCCAGCAGGATCGGGCATTAGGGTTTCATTCAAGGATCGTATTATGTAGGCACGCATTAGATGAGATCAATTCCCACGTCTTACTCCTCTTGTGGCCAGTTAGTTAGGGGTATTTTATTATTTAGCATGTTTTTCACCACGGCCTAATGAGATCCGCATCTTGTGGAGCATCAGAATGTAAACAAGCTGATATGAGAGTTCATGGGAATTTGCGCACTGGAAAAATTGAAATTTTAAAATTTTTTCCGTGTTAACAAAAAAACAACCCGAAAAAGCAGCGCAATTTAAGAGTAGTTAAAGTATCTTTATTCTCTACGAGGAATTAACACGTGGTTTCTGTTTGTTGTTTTAGTATAAGGCCAATTCATCCTAAAGATGCATTGGAGCAAACGGGATCCTTTGTTTTTATAGAGTTGTGCGTTTTTGTTCAGAATGAACTGAATGTGTCGTAAATGACTTGACGGGATGAACAACTCCTATAGCAGAAGATCTGGAAGCTAGAGTAAGAATAAGAAGGCGCAGCTGATAACAGTAAGCGGCCTACTTAATAATTTAACTGTTGAAAATCCCAACTGACATTCATAATATATTGCCTTGTACCAAAAATCCCAGGACGGGAAACCACCACTGCCATCAGCCCTTGTACTTCACAAGGACTAGCTGATTTGGAAAAGGGCCCTTTGGGGCTCACGGCTAAAAGGGAGAGAGGAACCTCAAGCGTGGGATGAGAAGCTTCAGCCGATTATGCAACCTTTCTCTTTTACAGTTCTTTTGTCTCCTTACATCTTCTAGCCACTTGACTTTCAGTTTTGATGACTTTCTCTTCTTATTCTTGTTCTTTAAACTTGAAATTTTTGAACTCGTAGCTTTTAAAACATTTCTTCAAAATATAACAGTTAATTTTCCAATGCCTAGTTCTAAAGCTTCATTCTAAAGACTTTAATGTATTTTGATAAAAAAAAAATTTGATATATCTTTTGTAGATATTTCATTTGCTTTATTTCAAACTTTAAAAAAAAAAGTAGAACAGTCGTGGAAAATAATTGATTTAAAAAATTAAGCTACAGAGATGTTTGAATTATGGATGGAATAATTTTTTTGATTTACTATTACTATTGAGAATTAAAATTATGATATGGTAAGTCCTGAGGATACCAATTCATTTCTTTAGCTAAAGAGGCAAGGCAAAACACTCCACTTTCAAAAGCAAGCTCATCAAATTATCGATTTGGAATCTAGAACATCCTGAAAATACATGACATGATGTAAATGATCAGCACAACAAAATCGAACAAACAATTCCAACTTCGCTGTTACTGCTAATTAATGTAATTCAAATTCGTACATAACATAACCATACTCAACATAAACTACCAGAGAAAAGTACCTTATTCAAATCCTAACTTGCCATTCTTTGCCACAGTATCATCGCATTTATAACCCCAAACATACCCTTAAACTACCAAAATTACTGACCTATGTTACGAATAACACTTTCCTTAAACCACAACCGATTCACAATGCAAGCATCATGGATACCTTCAGCCCTGCCTAACCCATGCATATTACATCAACTCGGAATACAAATTCCAGTTAATAGCTCCAAATTAAACTCGCAAGCTAAAAGTAAATGACAAGTGTTTCCCCTAATTGCAGAGATTAAGGAGGGAGGACAGTATGTCCCGGTCACGGGGGCACAACCGTCATTAATTATTTTTAACTTGAACTAATCCCCCCTCATCCAACATATCCCTCCCAACATTCCGGCTTCTCTTAAGCTCATTAACGTTCTGCACTGATGATGATTCACTTAAATAAATGCTCCGAGATCTATTTAATCAAGCCTCAGCCAGCCTACGTCCAATTAGAACTAGTTGCAAAAGAAGACTTGTAGAGATAGTAGAGAGAGAGAGGGATATCATCGTATGACCATCCCGTTAGCCCTTATTCCGCAATATAAAATCCAGCTACGGATATAACACGAGTTTAATGGATAATTCCCCAAGGGAATAGAGGAGATCCTTTTGTTAACGAACAACTTTCTTGGGATGTTTTATAACTAACTAGACGGAGGGATCCTTGGAAATTAGAAAGGTGGGATTTGCCTCGCCACACACTTTCCATTATTACTCGAGATAGGAGGGCTCTCTCTCCGCAATTATCCTTGGGAAAATAGTAGGAAATGTCCGGAATCCGGGGTATAACTCCCGCAAAAGCAGATTGTGACTACGGCCGGCCTAAAAAATAGGGGCTCTACTCTCTGTAATGGAAATTCTCCAAGATGAAAGATATCGATAGGAGAGATCCCATATTGTAACATTGTGTTCGTAAGGATAGGCTTTGGTTTCAGACGATCTTGTTCAACGTCGAGCCCTAAGCCTTGTCTCTTGAACAAGTCCTATATAATGCACTAATAGTACTCCTATGTATTCCCCTTCATAGAAGATTGAACATCGGAACTGAAAGGGACAAACTGGGACAAAGTCAATTGCCTTCTATCAGATTTTGTAACTTAGACGAAGAAAAAAGCGAAACTTTTTTTCATCCTTGCACTTTCCTCCTAGTTTTTTTTTGGTTCCAAAAGGGAATTCCAGATAAGGAACGGGGTCTAGAGTCTAGAATCTAGAGACTCCAACTCAAAGGCTCTTGACTTTCATGACGATATTTTTCTCTCGTATAAAACCAAATACTAAGTACCCCAGAAAACACACACATATGAGGGGGACAAGAACAAAAAGGATTACTGAACTGTGACAAGGCCGAATAAATTGGTTGAGAGGACAGGAGGAGCAGAGGCATTCCCTTCAATTCCGAAAGCCTCTCTGATCTTTGGTTGGACTTGGAGAAGGGATTAAAACGATGAGCCTTTTCCTCAGCTTGATGTCAAAGGACGAGTCCTCGTCTCTTTATAGTCTGTTATTACAGCCTGATGCAAGTCTAATTTAAGTATCCCAAAATACGGACCAGAACTGATCCTCTGTACTGTGCAGACAGAGATGAAGTGAAAGTCAAGGAGATATTAGTAGGTTGGAGTAGGAGAGAGTGTGGATTTAAGTCGTCGAGTCGAGGAGACTGGTTGGTAAATGACTTATGACCCCTGGGTGTCATGTATGAACTTTTAATCATAATATTTAGGATTCTTCTCCTTCAAAGTTTACTTACTCTTAAGTCTCATGCAAATTTCAGCTCGGGATTAGCACTTCTAACCGCCTCCGCTTCTTCCGGTTTCAGTGATATGGTAATCAGATCCTATTCATTAGAGTTAGATGGTAAAGGGTTATTTTTAGAGGAGGGAGATATTTATTTTATTCTGTTTGCCGGATAGGTGGGAAATTTGTGGAGATTAGTCGAAGATACTACGGATTTTCGTGCGAATTTCGATGGGAATGAATAGGAATAGTCCATCTGTGTACATCTCTCTTGTACCCAACCCGATTGCTTCGGTACAGAAATAGAATAAAGGGACCACACCACAGATCCATAGTCTATTATGTACCCAGGGTATTAAATTGGCAAAGGAGATAAGTATTCCATAAAAACAATTTAAGGGGTCCTTAGGTGGCTTAAACTTATATGTTCTCCCTGTTACTTATGGTCGTTGAGCAGTATTCCCCAATTTCCAACAATTCCTCCACACACTTCTACAGAGAACAACAATAAAGTAGGGACGAAAGTGTAATACAGAATCATATAGCATCACCTTCTAATATTTAATATATACTCCTATACTCCTCCTCCCATTTCCCAACACTTTAGCAGGAGAGGAGTGTGTAGTAGTAACCCGTTGGGTTTCGGATCAATTGTTCCACTGCTCCAGAGAGATACAGATAGAGATAAAGCAGATTAAGTGCCGGGGGAATTGGATGGATTATTGTATTGGGCTTAGAGAGTAAGACCGTAACGGTCCGGTTTCTGGGATTCTGAATTCTACCCGGGGTTTAAATGCAACGGGGTAAAAGTCTACGTCCCTACTTGGGGATCTACAGCATTCGAAAGCCTCCTTTTGATCCCATTGCAGTATAGATCGCAAAGCTATTAAACAAACGGGGAAACTGCTTTCTCGCTTGACACACAAACCGAGATATACGAGGCTGGAATTTCATTTGAAATACGGAGAGAAGAAACTAAATAAGCAGAGATGTTATACAGCTCCCTGTTCTTTCCTGATTTTTCCTAGCATTTTTTAGACCCTGGCTTTGACTCGTATATATACAGTTACAGTTGGATAAGGAGTAATGTATAAAATACATAAAATTTCATCTCAAAATTCCAAAAAGAATCTCGAAATGTTTCCACCCAATCAACTACACCATCCTCGCCCATAAGAAATCCTTTAGAGATTCGTTTGGAGATTCATAGCTTACCTACTCCGGCCTGGCAGATTACTACTACTGGAAATTCATATCCTTGAGATGATGTATGCTCCAGCCAAGCCGAAGCCAAGTTACTAACCCGCCTTGCAAAGATATTATTATCATTTAGAATTTGAATTAATTTGTAGTAGCATCCCGTACATCTTCTCCTAAACCTTCCAAATGGCCCAAATGCGATTAGGATTCACTGGGTGTCCTGGGAAGGACCAAAGGGTTTACATTTACGATTTGTCCTCTCTCTCTCTCCGGAAAGTATAAGGACTAACCGGTTATTCCAGAGGATCTGCACTGCTGAGGTTTGTAGAGTTGGCAGTTCCAGAGCCATAACGAAGCTATTAGACCAATAATTATTGTGGAAATGTACATAATAGCTAAAGCTTTTGAGGAGATAGTTCCTATACCTCCTAGCTTACTACGGGATGATGATGATGATCATGATGGTACTTGTACAGTGCTTAAGTAGGCTAAGGGACCAAAATGGGAATGAGTTAAGAGATCCATAACTTCAGCTCAATGGTTGGATTTAGACGTAATGATATTCAAATGCAACCCTTAATTACCTACGAAATCAACGAGGATGGAATATTTCTTTCTCCCTCTCGCTATTCCCGTACCTCGATTCCCTATAAACCACGACCCATAAATGGAATGATCATAAACATGACTTCCGTTTTAATATCTTTAAGACAGAGGGATTTGTGGGGATATAAGTGCGGCTTTTGCTCTGGAAATGATGACACAGCCCTAGTTCAACTTTTTAGGGTTCATGCTTTTAATTTTTACGGCTAGATGAATAAGTTGTAGTTTAAGGGCGGCATAATAACTCTCATAAGAGAGCCGGAATTACTATCGAATAAATGGTTGGACAGTTATAATAAATTCTTATGCCCCGGTTATGATAATGTTAATATGCATTATTGCTTTTTGATGCAAACATTATCGTCCCTTTCCTAAACGGGCGCGAAGACCGAAGAAAGCTATAAAACTGAGCTTACTGCTTGTTTGTGGGGCTATTTTCCTCAATACCGATTTTTGATAACAAGAAATGACGACTTTTTAAATATCTGTTAGAAATAGGAAAACACAGCTTCGGATTTTGTTTTGCTGACCCGTCTTCGTCTTGTCAATTTATTTTAATGGTCGTAAATCCCAGTATTTTCAGCTGAAAACATCATTATAAACGAGGAATGGAAATTGTTGAATAGAACCCCCAGAAGCCAACATATTACACAAACGCTCGTTAACCGCTTGCTTAGAACCCTAAAGAAAATTAAAACATTCGGGGTCTTGAATGGCCTTCGTTTTCTAATTCAACTCCGTTGTAGACGTACGAATTCAAAGAAAGCACATCTTGTCTCGTTTCAACAATCCCTTTCCAACCTATATTCCCGTCATTATACCATGTTTACAAGTACACTTTGTTTACAACGATTTAAAAGCTAAATCCTTCTGAAAAGCAAGCGCTTCAGCAACTTTCTCCAAATCAACATTTCCGAAACAACAAGGTAGCTGATCAGTTTAATCTCGACTTCCAATTGGATCTTGAATCGGAGCAAAACAATCCCTATGAGTTCAGAAAAACGAACAGCTACAAAATGAAGTAATCTCGTGTCTGCTAGGCGAGTCTGACTGGAGTCTTCAACATCAATCACACAGATTACACAACTTTGAGACTCTACATATAAATATATATCTAGTTTAGCCCACCTCTACCTTATATATCGTATAGTTTAGGTGTGCGGGTGGTGTGTGGAGTTGGAGTATTTAATTTGGCACTCCACCAAACCATCAAGCCCTTTCTCCAACCCAAACATTCTGCTTTCTCCACTAAAAAAACACAATCCATGTCTAGGGGATATTTATCCTCTAAGGGTCTCCAGAATCCAGGAGAAAGTCATTCCCTTCTCCCTTATTCATAGGTAAAGTTCTTTATGGAAATACTCGATCTGTCTGTCTGTTCGTCCGTCCGTGCATTAGATTTCGAAGGATGAGATTTCTTTTAATATTTTCTAGCAGACACCCAGGATCTTTGTTGAAATTATTAAAAAAATATCATTTAGTCAATATATCGTAGCGTTTTTCTCACTCCTTTCTAATATGCGTTAGTTAGTAACGTTTTATCTCAAGTCTTAATGCCTTCGAGGCACATTTTCCAGCAAGCTTCACCCAAGAACGGCTAAAAACAATGGAATCTGAAATCCTCGACTTTCTGACCTCATCCAAGACGAAATACAAAAAGACCACTCCTCTTGTTGTATTATCCATTTTGGTCTGGTCAACAGGACCATTCACTTCACTCCAAAGTGGAATGAAAATGAAATGTTACAAGGTTATTTTAAAGGATATACCTATACACTCAGCATCTGAGATATGACAGCTTTCCTGTTGTTCTCTGTACTCCTACGTATTTACCAGGACCCCTGTACAACAGCGCAAAGCTCTACAATTTAGAATCCAGGATAGAATTTAGACGGAGGTAAATCCAACTCTCCACTTCCTCTTGATACTTACTTGAAGAGAGGGATAAGACCACTTATATCAAGTTATATTGCATGTACCATGTGGAGTACGTAGTCCGTAGAAGCAAGTAGAGACAGGAGATAAAGATCTCACAAATCTCTTCAGGACTGAACAAAAAAATACGGGAAACTATTATTTTTTTGAAGAAAAAAACGAGAGAGAAAGGCCAGAGAAGCTTTCCCCTCTCTTTAAAATACGGAAATACCTCGTAGATAAATGAGCAAGTTGGAATAAAATTGCCATTAGGCTCCTATTCTTCGCCTCTGGTCATTGTATTTCCTAAGAGCTTCGACCCCTACAGGCATATACATATTACTATAGGTTCTGGTACACAGCAGGATATAACCCTGTAATAGCTCCCTATTATCCCTACTTCATAGTAGTTGAAGTCAACAATCTTAACAGCAAGTAAGCAGAACTCTCTGGAGCCTTGAAGATAAGCGGCCCGATCCTTTACGTTAAAGAAAATGTTTTCTGAAAGAGTTAGCACCAGCAGACCACTTGCTTTTCTTAAAAAAAATTTCACCAAATTTCCTTCCCTTTTAACAGCGTTCTTGTTGTAATTGACACGTGGCAGGGTTGGGTGAACCTAACCATAAGTCTACGTTGACGTACTCGGGGGTGGGTCACTGACTTAATGCTTTCAGAGATGTGAATTGCATTAATTCAAGGGCACCTCTAATTAAATACTGCACCAACGAACTCATTTTCGAAGAAAGAGCTGTCTTTTGTGTTCATTCGGAATGTCAGGGAAAGTTGTGCTCAAGGACAATTCAATCAGAATAATGAGTTATATAGATGTCGATATAGTTAATTATCTCTCTATCATCCGTCGTCTATCACAAGTTTCTCTCTTGTAATTCATTGATCTTGCCAGGAAAAGCTTTCAAAATTCAACAGGGCCACATTATATAATGTTCTTTGATTTTTTGTCCTCTCAAAAAATCCTTGTCAGATGCTAAGGATAGTAGAGAAGGGCCAGAAGAGATGAATGCAAACTGAGGATAATGGGCCCAGCATTCGGAAGAAATTGAAGAGTATTTCTGAAAAAGCATATACAGATTGTAGAGCAGGAAAGTAAGTGGTATTGGGATGTCAGATGTGAAAGTGATGTGATAATGGTACAGCTTGCAGAATTTCTCCACCAGAATCCCTCAATTCCGGATTTACAATTCAACAATTCGGCTGTAGAGAAGACACTGGCTTAACTCGGTTTAATGGCGGGTTTGGTGGTAATCTGATGTGATGATGATCGTTCCGTATCGGGACCGTATAGAATGCTAGGAATATATAACTAAAACAGTGGACCAGAGCGTCCAGTTTTGGCCCTAGTGGGTCACATCCCAGCCTCTCTCAACTCATATGAGTCTCGGGCTAGGAACGGGCTGTACGTGTTCGATTTCGGAGGTATGTGACGTGACTCTGGCCCGAACTCGCTGCTAAGTTGGGAAATTTCATAAGCCCTTTGTCCCCAGCCCTCCGATGTATGTATCACCACTTCAGCTGTCAACTTACTTTCACTTCCCAATGCATGAGAGAACATTGATCCGGACAGCTGCCAAATTGGAAATGTCCTCATCCAAATTCTCGGAGTTTGGGAGGATCCACGAGCATCCTTCTTTGTCACCTATCAATTAGGCCGATTAGGTATCGGATTTTGTCTCCCAAAAATTCCCAAGGTGCCTGATTGGGAGGCTAGACGTACCCGAGGGGGTAAAGTCTGTCGAAAGTTGAAACTGGATCTGGATGCCCCTACTGCTATAGCTAGGGTAGTGTGGTCCAGAGGATGTAACTCATCTACAAGGAGCCCTATTCTCCTATACAAAGGAACAATTTCCTGGCACATGTTTTCCATTTCTCATGTCCTCACATTTTCCTATCCCACTTCCTTTTTTGCATTCCACTTTCCCGAATCAACAATCTGGAGCCGCCTGCCTCCCGATTCGGCATTAAATGGAAGGACAAGCTAAAATCTTTAGAGCTATATAACACGAGATTCCTGGGAGAGGAACGTTCTCAACCACTTTACCTATATACTTATTTATCGAGAGTAGAGGCCTGTTTTGACTAATCTAACGTAGGAACAAGTGCTAGAACGTGTGGATTTGCGTGGAGAGCCTTTGGTGACAATGACAATAGTCCAGAGGCCTCCAACCCTTCCTCATTAATAAGCGTTTCATTCATCGACCCGAACGGATTTCGGCGAGAGGACTGTAAAAGGACACAGCTGGAAATATCAGCGTGTCAATGTTCCAAGGAACTGGTTCTCTGCGTTCTATTTATATAGTCATTTCCATTACGGTTCGGATGTTGTCAACATGTAATTATATATAGGAAGGATCCCTCCATAAGCTGTTTGACACCCGTCACGTTTAATTACACAGCTACTTATTTCCACTTACAAGGGAGGAGGAGGGAAAGCATTTTAGGCCGGGGTAATATTAGGGTTCATCGGGATTTGGATCCAAAGCCTGTTTTCACTTTCATGTACTTGTATAATGTTATTTGGGATACTTTGAAGAGGTGTCAGTTCTTTGCTTTGTACATTAATGCTCGTCAAAGAGCAATCAAGCTTGTAGACTGCAATTTTCAGCATACAAATCGAAGGGATTGCAGTTGTGGAAAGGTTTTGAACTTTTATTATATTTAGTTCTATAGTGGCTAATGTGTGTTTGACCTGTGACTAAAAATCGGTCAGTAAATAAAACATTTCAAGGGGTTTTTCCAGGAAAAAATTTGCTTCAGAGACCTGCAATGCCAATCTTTGGGGTCGGTGACGTAAAAACGGAACTTTGACAGCATTAAAAGGGGTTTTCGAAGTAGAATCAACCTGTAACTTCAAACAGTTGGCATTAAAGCTGGTTCACCTCCTTTGATCATTTGTAAATATTAATAATGTACGGGAGAAAGTAAAAGCAAAAGTAAAATAGTAACCACACATTCCTCCACAGAATTGAAAGATCTCTAAAATCTCTGAACAGTTGCACTCCCACATAGTTTCAAAATAATTTCTAAAATTTGACAACCGAGGCCCCTCTATTCCAGAAAGCATCAGTGTCAAATCAAGCACAATTTCCTAAATGCCAATTGCGAAAGTCTTCTCTCTGACTTTCACATTCCTTTATAAATACTAATTCTATATGTTTCACCTGTCAGAATTGACCTAAAATCAAACTTTTCCAAAGCAAAATCCTTTCACTCTCTCCGATCCCTTGCAAACTAACTGCAGAGCCCGAATCTGTTTGACCTCTTGAATTCTATTGCGAAATTTTAATGCAGCCTCTAACTGAAATCATTGAAATTAACCGACCACACACCAGCTTGTCCTTTGACTCAACTCTCGTCTTTTGTTAGAGAGAAGTCGAGAATTGGCCTCATGTGGTGACAATAAAGAGGAGACATTTGGTTTCCAGATTCACCTAAATGAGTGGATAAGTAACCTCCACTCCTCTTCTAACAAGTCTTTTCGTTCGTAATTAGTTCTCCTCTAGGGAAAGTTAGTCTCTTTGAGAAATGTAAGGTTTTTACACCCTATCGACCAGTTTCTTATAGATAGGGACAGCCTATGCATATCACAACCGTTCATATACGACTTTCACCCTACTTTCTCCATCACCAGAAAACCACCACTGCCCTGGCACAGAGACAGATGGTCCCAGTTCCAATCCGACCTACAAGCCTCCTCCAATCTACCAAACTGGGGTTTTGTAACTGTGACCCATAATCACTATTCAATAGGCCCAAGACCTGTCGCCACTAATGTGCCAATGTGAATGAAACAGAGGCTCTGAGCCTCCTCTTTTTGCAAAAACTATCGACAAAATTCGACGAGAACAGGATCCCAATCCTCTTAGCCCTAACTTCCCTCAATTCATGTATACAGGGCGGGATTATGTAAGACATCTGCTAAGACTATAAGACGCTGGAGAAGAGGCCGCCTTAATTGATACTGGGTGATGAATGGGCTGCTTTTTACGAGATACGTCTCAGGAGCTAAGAAGTGGCTAAAGTATCTATCTTCCACTCAAATGAACGAGGTGATAAGTGATAATGAGCTCCGTTCATGTAATTAAGCCCGTCTAGCCCTATTAAACATTATCCCAAATTATGACCCATTATTATCTTGAGAAAGTTTGTCAAAATAACGTTCCTAGTCACTCTACTAACATAATATCGGCGACAGGAGTATGACAGGGAGCTGGACTAACGAGGTTGGCTCTGAAAAGTTGGAGTTTTAGAATTTTATCTTGAATAAACAATCAACGAACAAGAGCTGTTCTTCTTTCCTCGAAACGTTACCAATTTCCGGTAAAGGAGCAATTATCTAACTAATCAATAATACCTGTCACTCATTAAGGAAAAATTACATTTACATCAAAGACATTATTTTCCCCTTATTCTGGCATTGACGAAAAAATAGAATTAATATAATTATTCCAGCATCAAATTTTGTCCTTCCTCGTGAACTAACGTCTTTTCAAGCCCTGTAGTCTACGGAGGAGTGTTGATTCCACAAAAAATTGACGTTATATTTCTTGTTTTCGATGAGACTACAGGCGTACTAGACAATGGGAGAGATGGAATAAGTGGCCCTGACCCGTCAGAGAAAGGGGAGATAAAAGCCAAAATAATTTAGGACTTTTTCCTTTTATATCCCAATATCTGTAGGATGATAAGTGCCCGAGTGGGTGGATAGTCTTCCCCAACATTTCTACTAATAATTATATCGCTTCCAGAGACTCGGATATCTAAAGATAAATAATATCAAAGGTCCATAAAGTATAAGGAGAATGTACAGGGTGTTTCGAAATAGAAATATTAGGGAAACTAAATGAATTTTCCAAATTCATATTTCTCTATGTTCTCATACCGTAAAAACACCCTGTATATAGAAGTCTATATCTTTCAAGTCTTTCCTTTCAAGTACTTCTGTCCATTCCTTCATTAAGATATTAAAAAGAAAGGGAGCTATGAAAAGGAGAAAAGTTTTTCAGTGGGTAGGTTGGGTCCAACATCTTATTTTTATAATATTTTATTCTCCACACTGAAACCAGACATTTCAACTCGGAGGTTAAAAACAACGTCGTCTACACTTCAAGGAAAGGGAAACGATTAAAGGCGTAACGAAGAAGGTCTTTGTACCGGGCCAGCATGAGATTTTCAAAGTAATTTGTTCCTAAATAGATCCTCACAGGAGGAGATTTAATTAAAAAGACTCTAAAGGGCCGTGGGAGCTTATTTCGGGAACAAATAGAAAGAAAGACAATGTTTTAAAATTCAAATTAGTAATTAGAGTGATACTTTCTGAACCACACCGAACGAATGCCCAGAACACCTTGTTTCTACTCTACTTTTGCCCGGTAACTGCCTTTTATGTTATATTTTTTATATTCGTCACTATATAAATCTCCATGTGGAAGTACAGTTGAGAAGCATATGAAAAGAGACATTTCTGCAAGAGAAAATAGAAAATAATAAAATTAAAATCAAGTTTCATATTAAAACCGATAATTACTATAAATCAGCCCATTTTTTTTTAATTTCAAGTAGGTGTGAACTTTCTGTAGATTTTATTTTAATTCCAGCCTTGCTCAAACACTAGAATTCTTGAGTATATAATATAACTATATTATATACTCTAAGCTAGAATCTGTTATTTCCAGTACTCTTGTTGATACGCCTGAGCATTTCTACACTCCAAAATAATATATATTAAATACTTGTCCCTCTAACTCCATTACTCCTTAACATCTATATGCATATCTCTATATAACCTCAATAAAAATTTGCATATGCAGTCTGAAGCGGAAAGGAAGGTGAAATTATCCTATTATTATTCCACTGTATTATATGTTATTTCATTACTTTAGCCCAGAAACTCCAGACTGCATTTGCACAAAGAGAAAGGAGAGAGAGAAAGCTTTCCGTCGAGGTTGATGAGATGTAGCGAAACGATTGCACTTTCAGAATAGTTTGCCCCAGTAAGCCAGTTCTTATTGAAGTTGGAATGGAATTGCAGAAGAGCGGTGGTGGCACCGACAGTTACACAATCCACACCGGTCCACCAAGACAGAGGCAGGAGTTTAACTCATTTAATTGCTCCTTGAACTATTAAAGCTGACGGAACAGAGGACGATGTCTAAAATGTCTGTATGTTCACGCTTTTTATTATATTAATAACATAATTATTTTCAAAAGCACTTCAGACCTGTCTCTGACACAGTTTCTACTCTGAATTTCCGGGTTTATATTTAATAGCTCCTGCTCTTTTTTAAATTGCATTTAATGAATAATTCAGTAGTAGTATTCATGCATAAGGCAATGTAAAAGTTACCTGGATGCACCTGGAGAAAGCATGGGTTCGATTGGAGAAATTATTGGAGATGAACGCTTCAGATGTCTAGACACCATTAAAAGCTCATCGTATGTATGTCTCAGTGCCAGACTGTAACGTATTAACCATTTAAGAGAATATTAACAAAACTTGATTGAGATGACATTCCGTTCTATGAATGCAATTAATAGTAAGCTATAATTGTATGGTGGTTATTTTAATGGTTTTGCTTAATTGCTAATAATTAGAATCAATAGAAAGTTGGGTCATCGTTCCAAGGAATCAGAGTAGAATTCTGAGAGTATGTAAAATAAATTGTCAATTTTTTGGAGCATTGATTGACAGGTCTTCTCTAATTCATAGAATTCAAGTTAATGTCAACTTACATCGATTTGAAAATCAGAGAAAATCCAGTGCATTTTCTAAAGACCATGATTTCCTAGTTTAGTCCACTGCATTGTCATAATCAATTTTTCCTAGAAAGTGAACCATTTTTCTTAAATTCCCCATATACCTTTATTCAATGTAAGATCCAGTCCTGTAATACCGTTGCTCTAAATCTTATTATGGAAATTCTACTTCACCCTGTTAATTACTAAAATTAATTACCAACAACCTCTGCATCATCATCAATAATCTTGGAGTTTGAATTTCATTTTCATGCACATATAATAGGCTGTATCATAAAGAACGGTAATTTGAAAAGTTCCAGGAACTTGCCAATCCATATTTGATCCCAATATCGATTACATTACGTTGTTACTCAATACATTCCTTACAAGAGAGGAGCCGGATTCTCAACAAAACGAAGGCATCATCATCTTACGAGAATAGAGTCCTTCACTCCGTCTCTATATATAGATCCCCGAACAAAGCCTTATCGTCATCAACTCGTCTCCAGGAGGACAATGAAGTCTGCATAAGCCCTAATCCCCCATGATTCATTGCATCCGGTATGAATAGCTTGGGGAAGACGGAGAAAACAAATACCCAGAGACTTGTCAGTGGCAACGTCGATAGCTTTGTCCTGACTTTTAAATGCTACGTCTTTCAGTTGCAACTTTCTAAGTACACCTCCTCAACGAATCCGCCGTCAACAATATATTCCAAGGGCTCATCCTGATAAGACAACGACGTCCTCGGTTTGATTTAGGGGAATGATTGAAAACATCGCCTCGGAATTGTTTGTCTCTCTATCTAAGGCTTCTTCTGCTTCCAGGAATTACTCTGAGGGAAATCAACAGGCTCCGTCTGCCTCTAGCTTATCGATGATATCTCGTATGTAATAATAGAGGAAAAATAGATCCCTGTAGATGAACTACATCCGAGTGAATATATGAAACAAATAACAAGCATTTCGGACTTGGAAAAGCGATTAGTTTGTCAGCTAGGAGTTGGATTTGTTTTTAGTTTGTCAAACGGAATAAGAAGTAGGTGTAGGAGCCTTTATAGTTGGGCTATATTGTATTATAACAGGTACATTTTTATTTATTCCAGGTAACGGATCAAGTTTCAAGTTCCACTATATAATTAAATGAAAGCTCTCTCAGTCTTTGAACAAATTTCATACTAACGATTCCCTGAATTATTAACTGTAAATAATAAAACTTAGGACTCGTCTATGAGCTTAAAGGGCTAGAACTAGACGTCGTCTTTGATGGAGATGTGGAGGCTTCGATGATCCACTGCCCAACCCGTTCCTTAACAAAATCCCTATCAACTTCCGACATCTTCTCCTTGCTTTCTCCTAATAACTGTAAGTTGCTACCTTCCCTATGCTCCTTCGTAATATTACTGCTACTATTATTAATCCTAACTGACTTGTTCCTCCTCATCGAGTTATTGCGACCGGAGGACCTGGACCTGGAAGTTGAGCTGGAAGCCTTCCTCTCCAGCACTCCGTTCCTGAAGGATGAGCCTCGGTAGAGCTTGGACACCCAATCATCCTCCAAGTACTTGAACACTTCCCTAATCTCGCAGCGTTTTTTCGGCTTGGGCTCAAAGAGACGCTTAAAGAGCCGGAGGAGTCGAGGGCAGAAGATCTGGAAGGGCTCGGGGACCCTTAAGGACTTTCTCCTGAGATAATCAACAAATTCCGAGAAGTTGGGGTCCAAGATATCATCCGCCGCCTGCCAGGGCTCTCCTCCAGTGAGGCAGAGGAAGATGAGGATCCCGACCTGCCAAACGTCAGAGGAACTCCGGGCATAGTAACTTTCACCAGAGACGAGCTGACAGATTTCGGGCGGAAGTTTGTAGTCCTCCTTGCTTGCGGTATTGTTAGTTGGTGGTGTATTTTTGAGGCAAACCACAAGGGACTTCTCGGGTCGCGTAGATCCGAAATCACAAAGTTTAATTTGACTAAAGTCTTGTTTGAAAACTAGAACATTTTCGGGAGAAATGTCACGGTGAACTAATTTGAGTCCGTGGATGAATTCGAGGGCTGAGGACAACTGCTTCGCTACCAGCTTTGTTGCGGTTTCTGTCAGGTTGAGGGAATCTTGGATAATGAACCGCTGGAGGTTACCGAAGGGTGCATACTCCATCGGGAAGATGTAGGACTCTTCCCATGTTATCGTCACATTGTAGCACTTGAGAATGCTGGGATGGGGGCTGAGGAAATAAGTATAGTTGAGCTCTCGGTAGTAGTCTTCGATGTTGTTGTGTATCACTTTCAGGGCTAGGCGGTCCCTGGATAAGTTCCGCTTTCGAACTAACAGGATTTTAGAGAATGAGCCTTCGTGGAGCGTTTTAATTATTTCGAATTCCTGGTGGAGTACCACGTCTCGGAGGATGAGATTGTCACAAGAGTCTTCGAGAAGAGAGACTTCGGATTTTTTAAAGCTGTTTCGCGTGCTTGGAGTCCGTAATATCCGCGGTAGTGTCATTCTGAACGGCTTAACTTTGAAATTAATTGGAAGTGACCGGTAGAGAGCTGAGGGTCATGTAGGAGCCAACTTCCTAATCCTGATAGAAACTGACACTGACATGAGGATTTTCTTCGGAGATCTTTTATATGCTCTAAATACTCATAAAAAATAAGAGTGAATGGAGTGCGAAGGCTAAAAATACACGTTTACTACTTCCAAGGAGAAGACGTGCACGTATACACACACTTAGATCTGAGAAGTGACTCCGTTGATGTGTTTATAAACAGCAGTAAAAAATCTAGGTATTAATATACTGGAAATCCATTCTTGTTTATCGACAACTAATTCTTTATTCGAAACTTTAATTTGAAATATTGAAAAAAATTACGCATTTTTATTTAAAACTTGTAAAATTTAATTACCATTATATTTCACCCAGTACAACTGTACCTGCCAATTAAAAGAGAACAATTTGGGATGAAAAAGCGAATTTTTTGCCAGGAACATTGCATGGCATAAGCAATACACGAACATTAAACCGCAATAAAATAATTACTCGCACTAATTGCTCATTAACTCTCTCCCAAAACTATTTTGACCTCAAAAGAGAGATTTTATCCCTTTTCCCTACACAATCCCTTTGAATTTGCATAAGTTCGTTACAGATAAATATTAACCAGTAATTAGCGTGTCGTGACATGTTCGAGCCGTGAAATGCCACTGGGTTATTTATGTCTTAATAAATACTGGATCGGATAGTGAGCCGTACCCATTCGTAAGTTCTCAATGAAGGCCCTATACCTCTATCCTGAACTATCAGAGAGAAAGTAATTAAATCAACAAAATATCCCTCCATGCCGAAAAGGAGTCCCTCTCTCTCTAGAGATGAAATTAGCAAATTATGGGAAAAACACGCAGAGCTGTGACCTAAAACACCCAGCAAAATCCATCGTTCCGGAATATCCTCTCCTCTTCTTAGTTCTAGGTTAGTTCTACTTCTCCTACAGAGCTCATATATTTTGTACACTATCTTGTGCGAAACCGTACTTTCCTCGTCCTCTTCTTCGGTGACCTACACGTGCTGCTCTTAAATAAATGAGATGGAAAATAAGGTTATCAAATGAATAACTAAAAAATAAGTGCGTATTCTAAGACCGTTAATCTGGATTCTTAGCCGATTTGGGATGGACTCAAGTAGGAAGTTAGTGATTCTCATCTCAATTCCCATCACTTTGGCATCTTAGCTCTTTTAAATGGCACACGCACGAGTGTAATGATACTAATGATTCAGAACCGGCGGATACCCGGGTTTCGGGATACAAAACCCGTAAAAATACAACTCAATATGATCCCAAGTCATGAGAAAATGTCCCCAGATTCTGCCGGATCTGCCCTAACTCGCTGCACGCACAAAATCTGTAACAAATCTCTCGGAGAAGACGAGAGGGTCTTAAAGATTTAAAAAAACTTCTCAAGTTTAAGTAGGTTCCCCATCAAACTACTTAAAGAGTTGCACGTGAAGTGGGAGCGGCACATGGGGCCTGTAATGACAAGACAAATGTTTGGTCTCATTGTGACATACATTTTGCCCCATATACCTTAATTGTTCCGACCTGACGTCCCCGGCTTTTTTCCCGTGTCATGTCACTCCAGAAGTTTACTCTTCTCTAATCGGGAAATGAATATGTGGGTTGACCCGTCAGTCAACCGAGTGTGGAACTGAACTAATATTCAATCAACTGCGGGATGCTGACAGGGAAATTATACTTTTTTTTTGTACAAATGCATGCATTGCCAAATCTCAATTTTTGTTACTACACATTTCCCTATCACCTATTAAACAGGCGTAGACCCAAAATGTCAAAACTTTCTTAACCCTCTTCTATTGATTCCAAATTTTAAATCAAAACTTGCTCCTTCACACTCTCTTGGATCCTGAGTGGGTTCGGAACGATTATACTCTAATTGAAACATTTTGTAGGAAAAACTGCAATTTCTTGATGTAAATTGCGAGGCTTTGGCAAATATACTCGAGAAACATTGCATTTCCACTCCATCATATCTTCAAAAAAAATGGCAAGAATCGGCGGAAAAGGAATTCCCAAGTGGAATTTTATTAAAATGGAGAAAAACTGGGAGCCGATTGAGAAAGTAAATGGTATTCTTGCCGGGGAGTTAACTTATTGACTGTGCTTGAATCTCGAGTCCAGTTCAATTCATCTGAACCAACGAACTGAACCAAATCCCCTGCTTGGCGATTTTTCCGACCCGAGGGATTTTTTGTGCAATTTTTCTTCTACTTCAGCACTTCAGATGTGAACATTCTCGGAGGCCTTATAGAATCTAGAATCCAAGAGACGAGATCCTTTCGGCTTCTCAATCTCAATGCTCTTCCTCCGGACCAGACTTAATGTAAGTTCCTTCGTATTGAACAAATAAAACCTATTGCATCCGTTTTCCATTGTTGGTGGCTTATCGGATAACTAACTTCCTTGGTTATAAACTCTGCGTTTCAGGATATCAAACTTTCAAATCCGGGCTTCCTGGCTAGAAGTAAAATGGATCTGAAACTGTTATAAAATGACTTCGGGTAGTTTCCTGGCTTGCCAATGATATGATGATAGACTAATCATTTTTATAAATGCGGTTCATATTACTATTGTCTCATTTTATAGGCTAAGAAATATCCGAATTCATTGGATTTCTGACAAGTAATTTCCATGCGGGTTTTTTATTTGATTGAGACAGCGGGACTGGTGAAGCTTCCCCGAAACTCCTAGATCAATCCCAATCCATTTTTTGGCCAAACGAAGGGTTTTTAAGATGAGGAATCCCATTCCAAAAAGGAATACCAAATAAAAGAACCGATTGAGGATCAACTCCATCCTATTTTTTACATTGTTATATATAAGGTTATGAGTCTGTAACATGCTCAATGCTCATCTGCTGCTCCGGGATAATATATCTGTCTATAATAAAAGGGATCTCGTACTTCAATAACTTAAATTGAACATTTGAACAATGGAGGAAAAACAAGCAATTTGGCCTACATGAGAGGAGATATATGTTATTTCTTTTCCAACCTTTACTTGTCTTATTTTATTTCACTCTGATCTATCACTAGCAACATTTTTGTATTATTCTGTTTCTTTACCTCCTGGTCTTATTGTTTTTCCAATGTTGAATGTGCTACATTCCTCTAGCCTCCACTAAAGGAGAGTCGAGACGGATCTGAATCGCTGGATATTTGTATAAGCTTGACTGGAAGAACTGGAGCGAATATGTTGCTGGTAATCGATATTATATTTTAGTAGCAATTGTGTAGAAAAGCGACTAAAATGGAGGTCTATTCAAGACTCTCGTGAAATTTTGAATACCGTTTTTACTGTCTCTTTGGATTGAGGAATTAATCGATACCATTTTAGTACATATACAATTTTTTGGGTTGATTTAATGCTATTTTACATCAGCAAAACTTGTAAGAAGCGTTCTTGAGATGGACCGGAAACCCGGGTTAATTCGGGGATTTCTGGAATTTTGACGTATTTTGAATGACTTTATATGTTTAGAGGGCAGAGTAGTGTGTACCATTGAATAATAAGAATGGATTTCTGACCAACTCCATAACTGACCGTTTCGGAGACATGGTAAAAAGGACTTAGGTTTTGTGAAATTTAAGACATTAGATTTTGCGACATTTTAATAAAACACGAGCCAAACCGGTCATAGTTTATACGTATTAGCCTCATGAATGCAGGAAAAGTTATTCCCATGGCCTTTATTTCAGGATTTACGGTATTCCCGACCAAATACGGTAAATTAAACTGACACTACCCAAGTCAACCGATGTCAACTCGCTGCACAATCAATTTAATTAAAAACTGCAATTCCCCTACTCTGCCTGCTACAGTTGACATTGTCTCCAGAATTGGCTCCAGTCCTAACACCAGAACTTGACACCACTCTTTCTCTGCCAAGCTGTCCATACTCCTTACACTGCCTTGTCATTGCATAACAAGACCTCATGCCCATTCTTCCGTGTGAATCAGCAGCTTCTTTAGTATCATCAAAATCAACTCCGACGGGTCTATCGTCTATGATACAGTCTCCAGACAGACACTAGGATATGTACATCATATAATACGGAGACAGGCCGATGTTGAATGGAAATCGTTGAGAAAAAGGCGTCGAAAAAAGGCTATAAAAAGTGGAAGAAGAGGAAGACAACGATGTTGTCCTGTATGTAACAGCTCAATCGCATCAGACTTTCCGCTTCATGCTCTCAGTCACTCATTTCCATTGAAAAAACAAGGGACTTTCTCTCAAAGAAACCCAAGAACTGGACTTTCCTCATCAAGTCCGTCTCTAACTTTTTATCCTTGTCTCCGTCCACACTTTTACTTTCTCCGGAATCGGCGACACTAAACATCAACAATTGGCAAGTTACCTGGGCCGAAAAACTTTCTTTCCCGATTTCGAAATACCGAATTTTTACCGTATTTAAGGGGAAAAAATCGGAAAAAATTTGACAATTTTGATGAAAAACAGAGAATTTCCTACAAATCGTCCCGCATTTTTATGATTTCCCGATTTCCTGAAGGGTCTCCTTATAGAATTATACTTAGAAAGTCTTTTAAAAGTTAAAAAGTTATCTCTGCGTGTGGGTTTGAAAACACGGCATGTTTTTAAAACTGTATCAATATATATTCGCCGATGCTATATTTAGCACAGAGATACTGACTGTCACGTCACAAGAACTACAACTTTCACCAAACTGTCACACTGTGACGGTGTTGGGTTGAGTCGAAAGAGAAAGTTCTTTGTTTACTCTTAACAAGTTCCCAGAACTTGGACTGACAACTTCGAGGATCCTCAATTCTAGCTTTGTGCTGATTTTTTTCTCCAACTTCGATTTATGTGTCAGGGTGTTATCATTTCGGAGCCGTTGTGGAATACAAATGTACAACGTAATCGGGTGG
Organism: Desoria tigrina; assembly: GCA_906901685.1. NCBI lineage: Eukaryota > Metazoa > Arthropoda > Collembola > Entomobryomorpha > Isotomidae > Desoria > Desoria tigrina. The sequence continues at coordinate 1,165,626 of CAJQTU010000008.1, forward strand.
TGAATTCGTATCCAATTATTCCTGCCATTACTTCAGGTTGGGAACACAGAGGTTTAGGGTTGAGTGTCATAATTCAATGAATAGCTATCAAATCGAGCTCGTAGATGCAAATATATTTAATCGTCTCGTTTTAAAAACTTGGCACGGTTTCCGTACTTAAATGATGTCACATTAAGCCGGGTCTATTGTCAGGGTGTCAGTTTCCCTTAATACCCGTTCTTTATTGCCGTACAGGACACTGATGTGGGAGTAGTATTATGAGATTTGGATGGAATATGATCGGATTTTTATGTCTAATTTAAAGAAGTGCAGAGAGAGATTTTGTGTGTTTGATTTTGTGCCAGCTCTATTTAATAAGTCAAGTGAAGATCAAATAGGTACAATTTAGGGTAAAATGAGAATAAAATGAATTTAGAACCGTAGGCTGTAAAGTTTAGAGAAGAGTGGCACCGAGACCTTGGTTTACAGAGGTATTTAAGCATAAAGGTCAAGGTAAGTCTAGAGTTCAGTCACGTAGGCACAATTTTACACAGAATTCCTAACGACAATCTAGAATATTCTGTAGACAACAAGTATTAAGCAATTAGACAGTCTGAAGTAACTTGAAATATCGTCGAGACATAAGATTAGCAAATACAAAAGATTAACAATTCAATGGACTGAGATTATGAAAATATGAAACTGATAACATGAGACAAATGCATGAAAGCTAATATGAATAGGAGACGGGATTCTTACAGCTAACCCAACATTCCCCGGGCCTTGAAGTGGCACATTTCAATAAAAAAGTTAATCAGTTTCATCATTACATTTAGATACAGGAAGTAAACATAATTTAGTAATAGGACGGGTGAGGAATCCGTTCTGAGTTTTGACTTTAACTACCCGAACTCGTCCATCTTTTCCAGGGAAGATTTCTTCGACCCTTCCTAAGCGCCAGGTCATTGGAGGCAGGTTTTCTTCTTTGATGGTGACGAGGTCCCCAAGCTGGATGTCTGGTTGTTCCACCATCCACTTAGGCCGCTGTTGAAGCCGGGTCAAATATTCGTTGGACCAACGCTTCCAAAATGCTTGATACATTTGTTGTAGAAGCTGCCACCGGTTTAGTCTTCCTGGATTGAGATGCGTAACGTCAGAGTCAGGTGCAGCTGTCAATGGGGCTCCGATAAGGAAGTGTCCAGGAGTAAGGGCAGAAAGGTCGCTTGGATCAGCCGATTCTGGAACAAGTGGTCTTGAATTCAGGATGGCTTCAATTTGACAGAGTGTGGTACTCAATTCCTCAAAGTTGAGACGGGTAGATCCCATGACTCGATAAAGGTGGAACTTGACAGACTTCACCCCGGCTTCCCAGAGTCCTCCGAAGTGAGGGGCTGCTGGAGGGTTGAAGTTCCATCGAATCCCTTCATGAGACAGTTGATTGGAAATTTCTTCATTATGGATCTTGTTAGAACAAAGCTTCTGTAATTCCTTTGATGCCCCAACGAAGTTGGTTCCACAATCCGAGTACATTTGCTCTGGCTTTCCACGTCTGGCGATGAATCGGCGTAGAGCAGCTAAAAAGGCATCTGTGGATAAACTACTAACGAGTTCCAAATGCAGAGCTCGGGTTACACAACATACGAATAAGCATAAATATGATTTGATGACCGACTTACTACGAACAACCATAGGTTTAAGTAGAAAGGGTCCTGCATAGTCAACTCCACACTTACTGAAGGCTCTGGCTGGAGTGACTCGAAACGCCGGAAGATCGGCCATGACTTGTTGCATTGTAATTGCTCGTTGTTTTGTACAGGTTAAACACTTACGGATGCATTGGCGAATTGCATCTCGGCCCCTTGTTATCCAATACTGCGACTGAATAACCGATAGAAGGGCTTGTGGTCCAGCGTGAAGGTGTTTCGTGTGCTCGTACTCAATGATAAGCCTAGTGAGGTTGTGATTGCGAGGAAGCAAGACCGGATGTCGTTGCTCGAATCCAACAGGTGCATGCCGAATTCTTCCTCCAACCCTTAGTAATCCCTTTGGATCGATGTAAGGCTTGAGAGACAAAATGGGACTCTTCCGATCAATATGTGGATTGGACGAGTCACTGAGGGTCTTGACTTCAGAAAATGATTCATGTTGAATCGTACGAACCCAGTACTCCATAGCTATCTTCAATTCTTCGGGAAGAAGTGGACCGGAACTCCGAGTGAACTGCCTGTTGGTTGCCAATCCGCACCCACTTGATAGTGAGCCGACTCCGGTTCCCTCCACAGGCTTACACTCTTGCTGTTGAGCTATGGAGTTCTTGGCTCTGCTGTTGTTGACGAATCTGAAGGCCCAGGCAGTGACTCTCTGCAACTTAGTAAGAGACGAATAGTTTTCCAACATAAATATATTATCATGAACCTGAGTTTTGAATCCAACTATTTCCTTCCGTTCCTCCGTAGTGGTTTCCGGGTTGGACGCTGAGATGGGCTTGATGATGGATGGAATTCCATTTTGAAGCCAGGAAGGTCCATTCCACCATAAACTAAATGAGGCTAGCTCTTGAGGATCAAGGCCACGTGAAGCACAGTCAGCAGGATTGTCGACTCCTGCCACGTGACCCCAGAGAGAAGGCGTGATAATTTCTTGTATTTTTGTGACCCTGTTGGCCACAAATCGCTGCCACCGTGATGGTGAGGATTGAATCCAGTCGAAAGTGGTTGTGGAGTCCGTCCACGCACTAACATGTTGATAGCTGAGTCCAAGAGCCTTCTGTGTATATTCGAATACACTGGAAAGTAGCTCAGCTCCACAAAGTTCAAGGCGAGGGAGAGACACAGTCTTGGTTGGTGCCACACGAGTTTTTGATGTGACGAGAGATACCAACGGTTTTGTTGAGCTTGAATAGACAACAAGGTACACCATTGCAGCGTATGCCTTTTCGGAGGCATCTGAAAAACCAATAAGGGCAAGTTTCGAATCAGAATTTAGAGTAGGTTTAATGCACCGTGGAATACGAATCGATTCAATTGATTTCAGGTTCAACTTGTACTGTTTCCACGCCACTTGAATTGTGTCGGGAACGGGTTCGTCCCAACTCAGATCCAATTTCCACAAAGTCTGCATCATGATCTTGGCTGGAACTACAATAGGAGCTAACCAACCTGTTGGATCGAAAATCTTGGCAATGTCTGAAAGAATAGAACGTTTAGTTAAGGCTCCCAATACAATGTCGTCCGTCGATGAATCAATTTTGAAGAAAAAATGATCCTCTTCGGGTTGCCAGTAAATACCGAGTGTTTTTACTGTGTGTCCAAGTTCGACGGGAAGTACTGACTTGCTTTCCCGTAAATCAGTTGGTAGGGCTTCGAGTACCGCTGAATGAGTTGACGACCATTTCCTAAGTTCGAAACAGCCTCGTTCCATCAACGAGAGAAGTTCCTTTTGAAGGATGAGGGCTTCGCTGACTGTTTCAGCACCTGACATACAATCATCAACATAAAAATCATTTAGAGCGACCTTTGATGCTAATGGGAATTCAAGGGAATTCAGTTTGGCCAATTGCTGTAGAATTCGAACTGCGTGAAATGGTGCGGAACTTGTTCCATAGGTTACAGTGAGTAGACGGAAGTCCTTGATAGGGAGACTAGGGTCTGATCTCCAAAGTATCCTTTGATAATCTGTGTGAGATTTCTGGACAAGAATCTGCCGGTACATCTTGGCGATGTCAGCAGTGAAAGCAACAGGGTAGGTCCGGAACCGTAGAATAATGTGTAGTAGGGGATCTTGAATGGTTGGCCCTACTAGAAGGCAGTCGTTGAGGGACTTGCCTGTCTTGGTTTTAGAGGAAGCGTCGAAAACCACCCTTAGTTTGGTAGTGGTACTCTCCTCTTTCTTAACATAATGGTGAGGAATGTAGTAGGTTTCACTTACATTGACCTCATCTGCTGGAACTTCCTCCATATGACCCAGTGAAAGATACTCGTCCATGAAGGCTAAGTACTCCTTGCGTACTTCAGGATCCCTGGCTAGTCGCCGTTCCAGCTGCTTGAGTCGTTGAACTGCCATATCTCGATTAGAGGCCACTTCTGGAGGGAATGACTTGAATGGGAGGTGTACCATAAATCTTCCGTCGCTTTGCTGGGAATACGTTGACACGAAATGATCTTCGCAATCCCTTTCCTCTTGAGATAACAGTTGTGCATCTGGAAATGATTCCAGCTCCCACATCTTGGCCAGCCGTTGATCCAAGTCGACATCGGAAACGGCGACACGAGATTTCTGTTCCTTAGATTTGTTTTCAGTTACATTAACATGGCACATATGAGACGAATTTGATTGACTTTCAACCTCACCAACTACCAGCCATCCAACGTCAGAATTAAGTGCAAAAGGTTCACCGATTGAACCTGTCATCTTTTCACCGCTAATGATTTCATAGAAAATTGAGGCACCAACTAACATGTCAATTTTTCCAGGGACATACCATGATAAATCGGCGAGTTGTAGTCCACGTAAATGAGAAAGTTCGGAATTACATGGATGAAGTGGGAGGTGGGCTGTGATGGTTGTCATAATGCTTGTAGCCTTTGCTTGAATGAGAATTGATGAATCGAAGTGTGGGCTGAATTCCAGGTCGATGATTCCTTGAGTAGTTCCGACCGGAACTTGAGACAGTCCAGTGACTAATGCTTGTTTCTTGGTCCAAGGCAGACCCAAACGCTGAATCGTTTCTTTGCTTATGATGTGTGAATCCGATCCACCATCAAGTAGAACACGTAGAGGTATATTGATTCCTTGTGAATCCCGAATGTTTACTATTGCTGTTGCCAGTAGGGTCTGCGCTACAGTATTAAGTACGTTTGAATGATGAGTGAGATTAGGAGATGTATTGCTTACGACTGCTGAGGTGGGCTTTTCGGGTCCCCGGCTACGGTGGAGGAGAGAGTGGTGCTTCCCATTGCAATCTCTGCATGTTGATGTTGACTGGCATTGTGCTGCGTTATGTCCACTTCGAAGACAATTGTAGCAGAAGTTGTGCTTCTTGACAATTTCCGACCGGTCCGGAATACTCAAGGCCAAAAAACCAGAACATTTATACAATATGTGAAATGTTTGATTACATACCACACATGGATTGGATGATCCCTTCTGCTGGGCATGATGAACGTTGTTTCGCTGAGGGCCAGCTTGTTGACGAGGTTTGTCAACAGGTTTTTGATTCGCTTGTGTCACCTTGATATCGCTAGCTTCTAGGGCCCTGGATCTCTGCTCCACGAACTTGAGTAGGTTCTGAAGTGTGGGAACTGTGCTGTCAGGAAGTGTCTGCTCGAACAGTTCACGAGATTGCTTGTCCAGTTTTTGATAAAGGATGAACAGTAAAACTGAATCCCAGTGTTTCACGGGTTGTCGAATGACTTCTAAAGACCGCATGCACTCGCTGCTGACGTCTAGCAAGTATCGAACGTTTTCGGATGTTGGAGAGGTTATGGAGTTCTGATTGAGGAGACGATTGAGTAGAGCAAAAAGTAACTGTCGGTCATTTTGATACCGATCCTCCAATAACTTCCAAGCTATGTCGTAATTTGCTTCACTAATTACGAGTGACTGGATAAGTCTGGCAGCTTCCCCTCGAAGCTGAGACTTCAGGTAGGTAAGTTTCTGTGTGTTGCTTATACTGCCATTTCCGTGAATGGCACTTACAAACATGTCACGGAATGAGGTCCAATCTTCAATTCTACCATCGAAAACCGGAAGATTCAGTCTGGGCAGTCGGATGTCCGTCGAGGGAGCTGCCCCACCGCGCGCAGTACTGGAAGCTGTCCCCGTCGGGGTTGCAGGAGCGAATGAATTTTTGATAGTGAGGAAATTGCACAAGAGTTCCGTCACCCTATCCATTAAACTTTCGTATTCCGCATTATGAGGGTCAAGGTCGGCGGGATCACAGTTGAGGACAATTCTGTTGAATGTATCCTCGACCTTATCTTTGCATTTTGTTACTGACTGTATGAATTGATCCACCTTTACCTCAATAATGGGATTGGTTGTGTGGTCAGCCAATTTCTTCTCCAGCCAGGTGATGGTTCGTTGACAAGTGTCTCGTTCCTTCTCTGCCTTTTCGACTTCTTTAGCTGGGGCCATGTTAGACTATCGATTTTGACGAATTTACCGATTTTAACGTAAAAATAATACTACTTTACTCGCACTTTGAAAAGAAACCTGATTGATTCGGTTCGATAAGGACCAAAAATGATGTGGGAGTAGTATTATGAGATTTGGATGGAATATGATCGGATTTTTATGTCTAATTTAAAGAAGTGCAGAGAGAGATTTTGTGTGTTTGATTTTGTGCCAGCTCTATTTAATAAGTCAAGTGAAGATCAAATAGGTACAATTTAGGGTAAAATGAGAATAAAATGAATTTAGAACCGTAGGCTGTAAAGTTTAGAGAAGAGTGGCACCGAGACCTTGGTTTACAGAGGTATTTAAGCATAAAGGTCAAGGTAAGTCTAGAGTTCAGTCACGTAGGCACAATTTTACACAGAATTCCTAACGACAATCTAGAATATTCTGTAGACAACAAGTATTAAGCAATTAGACAGTCTGAAGTAACTTGAAATATCGTCGAGACATAAGATTAGCAAATACAAAAGATTAACAATTCAATGGACTGAGATTATGAAAATATGAAACTGATAACATGAGACAAATGCATGAAAGCTAATATGAATAGGAGACGGGATTCTTACAGCTAACCCAACAGACACCGTTACCAATTGGAATTCCGCCATAATCATTTTACTTTCCTTTATCTACCTTTCAAGGCCGAAAGTAAGGCATTTGAATGCCAAAATCGTCCCTATTTATATTGCAGTTGTAGTGAGCTTGGTCTGAATTATAATTCAAATTTACTAAGCGAAAGTATACAATCTTTAAGAATAACAAAAAATGAATAATTTTGAAATTGAAATCAAAGGTGCTTTAACCATCTAATTGTACATTTTTGAACCAAATGTCCATAAATATTATTAATTTCTCCGTGATGATTCATTCGTGCAAACTAAACAATAACAATTAATAATTTTATCCTCAAATACCGCAGAAAATTGACTTTCCCAAGGACACCAAATGAATTTGCCCGTTAACTAAACCACCTAGCCAGAATTAAAAGATTCAAAACAACAACAAATAAATAAATAGAAATATTATTCCCTCTGGATTTCCAAACCGAAATGATCTTCCTATTAAAAAGGTAAAATATCGTCCAGAATCCAGACTTGCAGAGGTATACTTTATTGGCCCTGAGGAGCCTTCAACTATCAAGTATAAATCCCATACCTATTCCCTATACTGAAAGGTATATCTCGAAAAACCCATTTCTGCAAAGAATTTACGAGAATATTATTCCACCCTTATCCTACGTTAAAAACGCCTACAATATTAAAAGGCAAATCCTTTCCCCATTCTCCGGCTCCACTTTCTCTCCTAATCAATTGCATCAAGTCGGCACTCAACACCCTCACCAGTTACCACCTCTACTACAATTTTTAGCATTCTAGGCAAATGTATATCTAATGTAATATTATAACAGGATTTTGAAAAGAAAAGCGTAGGAAGAGCCCATATACCGGTTTTTTTAAATTAACTCCCCTCCCGAAATAACTACCTCTCCGCCCTTAATTTACCCAGATTTGGGAGTCCGAAATAACTCCCCAGGGGGGCTTAAATCGGTAAGAACATTATATCCAGATAATATTATGGAAATGAGGAGAATGTTGACGATAGCATGGATGAAAGTATATTTTTCGTCGGAGGAACGGATATGAGTGCAGTCGCAAATTCGGAATTGCTTGTGGAGTTCCAGAGTTGTGAATTCGATTAGGAGGACTCCTCCGTAAGAGGAGGAGGAAATTTGCATGAACCGATTGGGGAATTAGAATTCTTTCCTATTTTTTAAGCCCAAGCAAAATAATCGTATAGAAGTAGTCTGGAAGAGCATCTTCTGCTTATTTGAAAATATCGGATGGGAACTGGGTCGGTTACAGTTCCAACTGGTATTTATAGGAATGGAAAATACTTTGACTTTCGACTTGGTTACTGGCACAAATTAAAGTTTTATTGGAGGTGGAAGTTGGCAAGGAAGGTAGTTAATTCTGTGTTGATTCTCAGATCTCATCGATGAGACGTGCTTCTCATATTTTAATTATTTCCCCTTGAGTAGAAGTAGACGACTCTGTTTTAAGGTAAATAAAAACGATGAGGGAAATGGGAGTCAGGTGGGATTTGGTAATGAACTGACAACGAATCCCAAGAAATAAGTTTTTCCTGGTAAGCTTTTTATAAATTAACTTGTTTAATGAGGTGATGGAACCGATAAACAGGAGTGTTTTTAAATATTAAATTCCTAGAATTGATATCGCAGACTAGAATTTCGAAGGATTTAATTTTACCACTTATTAGCAGGTAATAATGTCTGATATTGTTGATCTTTTTGGTTTAAGCATACCATCAGGACGGTGTTTAAGTCTGATTCGTGTAGTAGCAAAAGCTATTCGATTTCCAAACATGGAAAGATATATTTTTTTTGCCATGCATAAATTGTTGAAGAAAATCGATGATTTCCCATCCCGTTCAGCTCAAGCATCAAATTTTTAAAAGTACGAATATCCCTTCTTCAAAATATCATCTTCATCCACCACCACCACCACCACCAGAGAAAGCTGGTTCTATAGTATGGAGAACCGTAAAAAAACCGGTATGGATCGTAATTCGCAATAATCGTAAATGGATCCTCGTATCTAAAATTTTCCTCCAGAATAACTTTTGGATATGCATTCTCCTCAACAATCTCTTTGAAAGTTATAAAGAGTTTCCGTAAAACACCGTTCACAAACGTTGTTCAGGAAGTAGCTCTTCTTTCTCAAAGAAATCCCATGCTTCCGTCTTTAGTCCTTTTAAAGTTCAAATAAAGTTGTGATGAACAGACCCAAATCATTACGATTTTGCTGTCCTCGAAGAAAGGTAAACAAAGTTGAGAACTTGGGAGTGAGATGAAGTAAAAAATATTTATAATGTGTTATTATTATACATACACACTACATACTTTCTGATCTCCTTACTCGCCTTCTTACAATATTCTCCCAACTTCTTCCTCTGTGAAAGACCTCAAAGGTATCAAGTTTTAACGACTCTGATACTTCAAACTTACAAATGAAATGTTACTATGATCATCCTCTGCACTACTGAATGAATCAAAAGGAGCTAATGTGTAACTAGAGACGACGTTTTTATTCAAGCAGAAAATTCTTTCACGTAGGCGGAGTAATCAGAAATCGATAGCAATTTTCAAATAGAACTTTCTTCACCTTTCTTAACATCTTAGGAATAATTTCAGGGATTTCATATTTGATGTTGGAAAGGGGATGTCTCAGACTTCGTAAAATAATTCTTAAGTAATTAATAATTATTAAGGGTAAATGATTTATTAGACATTAGATCCCGTATGAAGAGGAGGTTTCAAGTGGTTCCGATGGATATATAAAACCTGAATAATACGAATGAAATAAATTAGAGAAGCATCCAGACCACTCGCTTTCGAAAACACAAAAACGATGATCTACTTTTCTATAAAAAAAAATCAGGAAAAAAATCCAACACTACTCTTTTTTGCAGTATTTATATTTCTATCTATAATTTCCATCCAAGTTTTATGGATTACCAGACAGACTAGCTTGCCCCTTTTCTGTAACTGCAGAATGTGCGAAAAAGGCCCTTCACATTTATTAGGAAGTGGCAGGTCGTGTCAGAAAAAGAGAGAAATCTGGATCAAAGGGATACAAAGGGGAATAGGCTATGCAGAATTTTGACACGACTGCTAAATCTCCTATAATAAATATATCCCTCCAACTTTCTCTATCTGTAAAAACAAAATAAACTGGGAGAAAGAAAGATTGCCAGGTTATTGTGTTGTAAATAAGGGAGTCTGTTTTTGATTTATGGGACATCCCTTTGTTACTCTCTCGGTTCCGAAACTGTAGTCTTTACACGAGGAGGGCACTTCACTTCTCAAGTGTTTACACTTACCGGGGGGAGAGAGACTGCACGGGTATCCGATTTGGTTTGAAGTTTTGAAGTTTGAACTTTGAGTTCATTAAATAGACAAATAAGGATCCCGATAATTCATGACAGTTAGGAGAGGAATGGGAAACGCTTCCATCACTTTGAACAGGCATCAAATATAAAGTAAATCGACTCTGCTCGAAAAGTAATTCAAATCGAGATGAATTAATTCCACCATTGGATATTCGGATTTATAGAACAGAAAGGGTATATCGTGTTGTTTGTTATATAGTGCCGAATTTTCAGTTTTGCCAATTTTCGGTCGGAGCCTCTAATCTACAAAATTTATGCTAACCGAACCAACAAAACTTTTCACGGATGACGAGGGTTCGGAACCCAGCAGTTAATAATGTACCTTAGTTTTACCTTGTTTCTTTCCTCCTGTTTCATATGGATAAGTGTATCTTATTCCTGTTTTAGTCCGCATTACTTGTTCAGACCAATCATAGAGTCCTTGGAATTGCAATCGTATTTACTACTAGAGGAGAAAGCACACTTATTCCAGGTTCGATTAGATTGATAAAGGATTCACAATCTGAACTTCTGGGGTAATTCAGGGGAAAAGTTTATGCAACAAAATCTGGGCCGAATCAGGGAGACTTCCCGTGACTCTCTATATAGAGTTCGTAGTTCAGTTCCTATTATTGTGAGTTTGGTTTTGTAGGTTAGCTTCATTCATTCAGCTATAAAATGTAGCATGCCTGCTCCAGATTATAACTTTCTAACTTGGGATATGTAGTCCAGATTCCACACGTTTGAATTGGAATTGCGAATAGGTTGGGTAGCCTTGGTGGTGGTGATAGTACTGGAACAGCAGATTGCGGAATAATACGTATGTAAAGGGGATCGAATATATAGTAGTAAATCAAGAGAGAGGAGAGCCGGGCTTGATTTATCACAATAAACTAATGAGAGAGTAGGAAAGGAACTGTACATGAAAAAACCGGGTCTGATGCCGAATTTTCTGAGGAAATGACTTCATCCCTCGAGTCATCAAGTGCAATCAGGCCTGCTCGGCATGCTTGCTTTCCATTTTCTGGGAAATATATGCTGGAAAGTCCGCAATGTTGTTCCGCTTGAATAAACACAAGTCCAAGCACTCTAGCTACCGGATGGATTTTAAACACTGTTCAAAATCAGAAAATATCAAAGTCCGTTTCTTAAAAGAGCATTAACAGCCGAAAAACCGCTATTTCTCGCCGTATAAATAGTATCAAAGTAACATCAACTCGAACCCATTAAATTCTGACTACTTTTGATTCAGAGCCAAAAGTCATACTGGGAAGTTATTGACTTGAGACAGACAAACTTTAACTTGAACAGATATGATGATCCTGTTGTTCCGAGTACATTCAACATTTGCAAACTTTCCAGCTTCCAAGATTTCCTCCAATAAATTGCACATGAGGAATGGTGGAACTCCTATGACATTCTGACCTTCAGCAGAGAAAGAACCAATCCCAATCTCCCTTTGAGTAGTTTTTAGCAATTCTTGCAGGTTTTTCTCTACGAATTTCGGCTCTCCCTGCCGCAGTATCAAAGCTCCTTATTTAGACATATGAAATGGGAAAGGTAAGCCGGGGGAAAGTTCTATCCGGTGCATTTGCTGTTCCCAGAAAGAACTGCACAATCCCGTAGTTTCGTAGTAAACGTCTGGAGCTAAAGGGAACTAACTGGAGACGGTTAAAATATACGGTGAATAAATTACTTCCGAAAGTCGTGACAGTATCAACATGGTGATATGTCTTGGAGAACATAGTGATGATGATGGAGTGGCTTTCATACGCTTCTTAGCTCCGCTAATCCACTCAAATTATAAAATATTACAGAAGTTTATTTGCACAACATTCCATTCTTGTGGTTTGTGGTTAGGAGCTAGTGTAAGTAAGTAAGGAGCCTGTGACTTTTAAATTATAACCGTTTTTCATACTTTTTTTACAAGCACTCCTCTATTAGTTCCTTGTGGCAGGTAAAACAGTGCGGAGCCGGAGAGTTCTTTATCTTGTTAAGGATGACAAGACATGACATTTCCTAAGAATGCTTCTGAAGGTAGGAGAAAGCATGGGTAGGTATAGGCTGATGATGTCATACTTTACTTTGCCTAAGTACTGATCCTTCAAGACTCAAAGTCAAGAGAACACAATGTTGGGATAGTCTCCTTTTAGCAAGTTTGATTCCCTATTTGATAAGATGAAGATGAGTCGGGAATCCAGTCTTTAGAGAGCAGGTTCAGCCTTCAAAAATAAATTCCTCTGCATAAGAGCCTCCTCATGTTACAAAGAGTGAAAGGAGCTCTGGTTTGATGATTTATTTCCAAGACATGACATGTCCTACTAAAACTACTAATCTTCCAGTTCAAGGTGTCGGAGACATTTGGTGGTGGTGGCTTTCCTGAGCCTCATCATGTACGCTCCGCCGCTGTCTCTGCTCCAGACATTCACTTTAAAGGACATTAGAAAAACCTGGAGAAGAGATTTGGAATTCAGGAGCGTTTGGTGTTTTTACTGTCCTCGGCCTTCTTAGCGGGATTGGAAGATTATTTCTAAATAAATGTGACCGAGTGCAACAAAAATAAATAAAAGAACAGGTCTCGAATGTCTCTGAAAGGTCTCTTCTGACAGGGGATGCATCTGACCGACTTTTTAGGAGAGAATGGCTTCTCTATCTTACGGCTTAAACTCATCGAACGGAAAGGGTCGGACGTGCCTGGATTCCGATAGAGAGACCTTATTTATATTGCATTAAGGAGAGTGTATATAAATATAGGGTTAGGATTAATGTGCCCCCTCTAAATCTGAACTTGCCCCCTATTTGGGATGAACTTGCCCCCACTTAACTTGCCCCCTATCAGGCTGAACATGCCCCCACCTCAGGATGAACATGCCCCCATCGAGGATTAACATGCCCACATTAAAATAAAATTTAAAAACTACTATTACATACAGTTTACTCGAATAATATTGAGTTTTCTGGATTATTCATGCTCCCTATGTTAAATTAGATTTACCATATCGGTAATAGTATGGGTTTGAGATAATCTGGTTCTGTTAAGTTAGCCATTTCTCGTTCACTTTTCTTCATTCTTCATCGAAAAACTACAATTTGGAACCCCACGGAAAAAGTGTTTTCCGATCTTGAAACCGCTAAAGAGCATGTTAAAGGTCAGAAGTTGTGGGGACACAAACTGTTTAGAAATAATAAAATTACGTAGGAGTGCAAACACTCCAAATTGTGTCAGGCACAGTTGTTGCTAAACTCAAAGGTATTTATCTTTCGGTTAATATATAAATTGTAATCTAACATTATCTTTATTTCCTAAATCATCTTTTATATTAACATATTAGGTTCATCTAATGAAGTAGATGTTTTTTATCGGTGATGATCCGATAGATCAGTTGGTGAAGCGAATGTGTGACATCGTTAAAGAGTGGTCAAAGCAGCGTGACCCTAAAAGTGTGAACTTTAAGCACTTTAATACCGTTCCCCAATACGACTTACCACTAAAAACCCGTTCGTACAATTGGAGTACTATGAACATATAACTTAAATTAAAGAGTCTTAATCCTAGCACAAAATTGATGTATTTTATACCAGCCGCTAATACAAAGCCTTTACTAGAAGCAGACATTACTAAATATATAAGAATGTCAACTAATTTGAGTTGGAGAAACTTCGACAGTTATCGAAACCTTATGATCCGTCTGTGGGTGGTTGAGTTTAACCCGTCCGACTGGCAGAAATCATATATTTTAGGGGGCAATTTCATCCTTGAGGGGGCATATTCATCCTGAGGTGGGGGCATGTTCAGCCTGATAGGGGGCAAGTTAAGTGGGGGCAAGTTCATCCCGAATAGGGGGCAAGTTCAGATTTAGAGGGGGCACATTAAATTTAATCCATAAATATATATGGAGGGTTCGTGGCAGTGGGAAATCTCGCCGAAATATTTTGCTTTCTTCCTGGTTCTTAAGAGTCGAATCTAGGGTTTAGAATCCAGTCCATATTCCGGCTACCATGAGTTATAAGGCTATTTATTCCTATAAAATAGTACAAGTCTGCCGGCCTGAGGATATCGGATTCTTAGGAACTCTGGTTTTGACTCTGTGGTATGGAAATGATAAGGAAGTCGATCACGCACAACACATAAAGTACAAGGAAGTCAAACGAATTTCTGGAGAGGAAAAAACTGGCATGACTATACCTAGTAGGTATCATTCGGAGAGATCTATGACCTCTCACAGTACAGTCCTTGTATTGTATTGTGATTTTTTCCTAAACTTTTAAAGATAATATCAATCTGATATCAAATTCCGAAGTAAACGATCGGATAGGGACAAACACTTTAAAATTGTGAATTGGCCCGATCATATTCACGGATGTGGAAATGAATGGAATTTCTTGAATAAATCGACTCAAATGGCTCAACAAACATCCATAAATCCATCACTGTCTCGTAATATTCCTAGATACTTAGCTTATCACACCTAACGTCAGTTCGGGAGTCCCACCTTGGAGACACGGGAAGTGGAGGGATGTCAATTGTCAAGATGTTTAACTCTCAAATTGGACAAACTGACACCTCCACTTACTCAGATTTGAGTTTTCGCCGGATTCCGAGATCCCTTCAAATCCCGTTGATAAATTGATCAAAAGTCAGAATCAAGAATCTCAAGTACTTTGTGCAAAAGAAAAATACACCGACAAAGATATCCTCTGTTTATTGCAGTTATTTTTTGCGCCGTCCATTCTTTCAAGATTTAATACCTTCTCGAAAACTACTACAAACTGCAGAATAAAGGAATGTCAAGTCAATCCAACCAAAAAATCTTGGAAATATGGGTCAGTCCCAAACAGGGTAACTGGAGCGTTCAGGGAAAACTTTTACAAGGCTCTACTTATTTCCTCTTCACCCAAGTCTTATTATTATTATTACCAGCTCGACAGAAGGGTTAGAGTTTTTCCTGATCGTTGTTACATCATACATCATGTACGTGTGTGTATAGCTCCTAGTCACCTACATCATAATATGACACAAAGATTTATATGGATTTCCCATCCTAGAACTGAAGAATTGTGCTCTGAGTGATCCGAATCCGATGAAAAATGGAGTAAGAAACAATTGACACTTTCGGCTCGGGCGGAAAGTGATTTATTTCCTGTGCAAAAAGGTTCACTTAACTCCCTAACTTTTCCCTAACTCTTTAGACATACAACGTGTTCCGACGTGTATATATCCAACACTACCAGCTTTCCCCGTAATATCATTAGACATGGCTCGAGTAGGTTCAACCAAAAAATGTATAGGAAGAAGCCTGGAAGTACGAGGCTCAACAATTTATGATTTACTTTCCCCCGAACAACGTAAACGTAGGAAATCTGAGCCGAGGAAAAGGCACGCACGAAATGAAGAAATAAAATCACATTTTTCCAGACGTCTTGGGCATAAATACAGATCCGAAAATGATATATGACTTACTTACTTTCCCCGTCTGTTTCTAGCCTCTGGTATAGACTGGCAGACACTAGGAACGAGGAGAGGTGGGACTTTAAAAGTGTTTATGTTCCTCTCCTCCCAAAAGCTGGAAATATGAGCAGTTAGGCGGAATAAATGGTCATTTTGGTTCGGAAGTTATGGGCCATATCATAGGTTATCAGGTCCGTAAAGCCGTATTATAGGTTTTTAATGAAGAGATTTAGGCATGATTGTCACCAAATGCTTCAATGTTTCCCAAGATAAGCAAACTGTCCCCTGTGTAGTTCCCCTAATAAAGTGCAGTAAAGTGAAAGTCCATCTCTGTCAACATTTTAAGATGTTAACGGGCCGGGGAGGGACTGACCTCATAGCTTATAGCTCTTGAATCTTTACCCTGTATGTCTCTGTATCAAAAATACGTCTCCGTCGTCATAAAAAATATCTAGGTTTGTAGTACCAGAGGCAACATTTCTCTTTTTCTACGACTCTGGAACTAGAGTACAAGTGATCATTTCCTCGGTGGCCTCATGGGCAATTTTAGATTTACTTAGGGATCAAAGATCGAATGGAGAAAGCATGCCTCTATAGATATACATTGTAGAAGTGGTGGTGAATTCAGTTGAAGAAGATAGAAGAGAGGAGCCCTTAGAGGGAATTTAAGACCTCGGCCTAAATCTGTTTTTTATTGAGACTCTCCACTACTTCTCTGCCATCAGGGATTGCATTTTACATTGGCTTTTATTGTGTGCCACAGATTCCTATAAAAAATGTCGAAATGTCTTCTAGAAACATCACTTTCTCTGTACCTTTCTCTACAGAGAAAAATACAACTGGCTTGGGAAGTGTGCCGCTTTCACTCCTATATTCATTGACTTTTTGGAGTTATTATTTGATATAGACGATAATAAAAATCGTCTGCATGTCTCTTCTCAGAAAGAATACATGCTCAGTGTGAATGGGAACCACTCCTAATACACGCAAAGAGGGAAGTATCTGAAGTTATCTTATGAAATGTAATATTGAAGCCCGAACAACAAACCAAAACCAACATTTGGACATTCTGAGAATTTGAGCCTCCAACTTGTAGGGAAGTGAAACCTCAAACTTTTCTCCGAAAAAGCTCAGAAAGCAGCAGGACATGAAATCGCATGACAGTACAATATAAGAGCAAAGTATATTGGTTTGGCACGAAACGGAATGAGGAACTTGGTAGCTGTATAACATAATAGGACTCAGAAATACAGCTCTTCTCCCACGATCCCTCGTCGAATTCCATTGAAGTCGAGGAGTTGGGAATCAAGTGTCGAATTTCTGACAATCAATTACATCTCAATTTGTCCAACTTTGTTCATAAAAGTCAGGCTGGATTTGAGAATGAGTTAAGAGTTTACTCAGGAGAGAGGCAAACTTTCCCTTCTTCCTGTGGTAACGTGCCTCTACAAGATGCGTAATAATGCCAACTCTATTCGGATCCAAATCCGACCTCCTCCAATTTATAGATATAGCACCGAGGTGGCTTAATAATATTGCCCTCCTCTGTCAAAGTTCAATGCTCAATGTCCAAGGGCACAATTCCCTCCTCCTTTAACGACTTTGGAGTTGGAAAAGTGGGAATCCAAACATGTTATGAAGAAATCAAGGAGGGGGTGTGGTTCTCGATTAGTTTTTTGCCCTCACAACTCGAGTTCAATTATATTATTATTATTATTATCATTATTATTATTCTGAAACGAGACAGGGCCGAATTGGGAAGCCGACTTTTACTTCCTAATAGTTCCAGCCTTTGATTGGACAAGTCTCTTGTTTCCTTGTCCAACTTATTAGAAAGTAGTAGAGTAGGCGAAGTAACCGGGAGGAGTTCTTTGATTTCCTTGTCATAAAAAGTCCATGTAATTTCTCCGCCTGAAAAGGCCTACTTTCTTTCTAGCCGGTTTTTATGGACTTGGAGACATTCCACCCTTTCCTCAAGAGAGGCTTCAGTTCCCTATTAAACTTGTAGACAGGGAAGATGTAGTAAGTCGGTGTTGCTGTTGATAGTATAGAGGTAGGCTCGGGTTGGGATCATGAAATGATGGGACTAGTCTATTACAAGTACGAGTACGAGATAAACTGGAACTGGTCTTTAACAAGATTTTGGAGATGAAAGGAGCTCCAGTTTCCCAGATCTTCTCCATGAGTATCAGGTTCCATTTTCATTACGGGAGGAGGGGATTGGAAAGTTATTTGGGTTTGCTCAGGCAGATCGTATTTTAAATTAGAGGAACAACAATCTTAAAATAACTCACGCTTTGACAAAGCCTCTTTTCTCAGCTCCTACTTTGTCGTCAATTAGCCTGCACTTACGCTCAAAGGAGAAAGTTACCCGGTTCGATTTCCAGCAGTTCTTAATGGGAATGGAGGTCTTGGAATGGGGGTTTTAGACTTCTCTTGCTGCATTTTTTAAAGGAATTTCTGTGGATTTTTGGGAAATGTCCTTTAAAAGCTAATGCATATTTCATTCTTATCCACATCTCTATTTTTTCTATTACAATTGGCCTAGTTTCAATCTCGGCATTTTCAACACTGCCTAAGAGACAATTCAGCCTCCAACGAGCCGAAAAGACGACCTTCCCCATCCCAGTCGTTAATATTATTGCTGTTCTAGAAACTATAGTAAATTATTAGCACATAAACCAGATCCCCCGTCACTATCATTCTTTCATGGCTCCTCATGCCTCATCTACCAACTTTCTTCAAAAAATCCCAAACTACTAAACCCACACACCAACAATCCCCTCACATGTACCATGTACTTGTAACTCCTCTCGGTAATAGGTATAACATGCAGAAGCCAACCGTGTGTACTAATCTCTGGAGGAGAAAGTCAATAACTGTGGATCCAAAATGTCTGGGATTTGGCAGTCGAAAGATTTCCATTGTAGGATTACTTTCCCTCAAAAAAGGGCATGAAAAATCCCTAGTATTTCATATAGAGATGCAATAGCCTACAGAGTAAGTATCAAATACGGGGCCCAACCTCCCCGAAGTAAACTGGGCATTTGGCCAGGAAGTCAAAGCCAAGGAAAGATCATTCCAAGGACTCCCAGGGACGATCGGGGGCTTTTGGTCCTAAAGTTCGGGACAAGTATTGTTTCAAACGTACTCTTACCGGGTAATTGACCGCCGATGCCAATACGGTTTCCCCACCACTCTATCTCTATATGGAATATAACTTAAAAAAATCTTCCTGGCCCATCATCCAATCCTATTGCCATTTCCATAGCTCAAATCTATAGGCCAGAGTCGGAGGCCAGAACTTTTTTAAGCCCAGCCAGATAACCCCCTGGAGCCCTTTGATTGTAAACTATATTTATACTACGCACATGAACATGAACTCACTCAACCGTCCGGTTTATTGCCCCCTTTTATGATATAATAGGCAAAAAGTTTACACTGTCTCCCCTAGCCTTGCCCAGCAATCTTTATCCAATTGTAGAGTAAATTGTCCAGTTTTACAGAGCAAGAGACGGGGATATAAAAAAAACAGAGTCATTCTTACCGACGACAGTTAGATAAGTGAAGGCAGAGATGGGCGGAGTGGTTGAGATCTGGCATTCATAAACTCCTCCATCGGAAGGACGGGTAGAACTTATCCGTAATCCCCAGGTAGATGCGGCCTGAAATGCCCGGAATCGGGCATCTGCTGTGTAAGCATCCGCACCCGCGGATAGCAAATGGGTGTCTCGGTGCCTCAGCCAAAGTACCTGTGATAAAATTCAGAGGGAATAAATATAGTTTATTTAATAGCCCAGCTCCTTACAGCCTTATAGGTGTATTTATATCTTATTTCAAGGCCTGGCTCCCTGGTTCGGAGCTGTTAATTTAATTAGTAACGGAGAGGAAGTGAAAGTGAGGAAAAGCCAATCAAATTCAGATTCTCTTGCTTCTTGCTCATTTGCATATTTAACAGGATCGGAGAGTCGGGATTCTACCTGGAGGAAAGGGATTTTTTGACGTTTTTAACGGAGGTTTGCTCCATTCTGCCCCTGGAATGTTAATCTCCTGTAATAATCCATTTGAAAAAACTGTTGACGGCTATTAAGACGCTGTTGTGTTTCGTTTGTATATGAGAGTGGCAGGGATTGGAAGGAAGAATGGGAAGGCATAAAGAATAAATGAGATGGTGGAAAAAGCAGAATAAAAAATGGCAAGGAGTCTCCGTAAAAGTTTACGATTTCCGTGTTCCCCACATTTCTAAACAATCTCCCTTCCTCGACTAACACGAGAAGTCTGAGAAGTTGGACTATGAAAGCGAATGGGAGTGTTAATCCGATTGTTCATATTGCCTAGAAAACCATGTCAATGGGCTTTTAAATACAGGGGAAAAGAATAACAAATCTTTCCCTACTTTTTTGGAATAAAGTCGAGAGAAAGAGAGTGCTGTGCAGATATAATATTATTGTGTACACGGAGAAAGCTCTCCATTCATGCATACAAATTATCCCCTTGTTTTGTCTGCTTTTTAGCCAAAAAAAACTTTTGTTTGCATGTACCGTTTCCCTACGGACCTAAGTAGTAATCATGGGAAAAATTAAGTAAAGCTCTGACTTTTTTACTTCAATTTCTGATCTGCTCCAAACGGAGAAACATTGTCCATCTAACAAATCTGAATTCGAAATCCAAATTATTGATATGAATATTTGTCAAAGAGGTATCATAGTCCATACTATTGGATATTTTAAAATAATTAAAATTCTCCATGCATACGAATACATATAATATACATGCCCATATGAATGGAACAATTTTGCCGAGTTACAAGTCATGTTCTTGAATGAATAATCGCAGAAATTAAGGAATGAATTTAAGTCACTCGAATCATTAAACTGAATTATTGAACTATAGGAAGTGAACTTGTATTTCCAACTGTTAAAGTCCCTGTTCAAACAATTTTAATACCCTCGCAATTATGGAATTTATTGGAGTTGCAATATGAGTTTTGCCACTTGGTAAAATATTTACGTGCCCCTGTCACTTTGTAAATATTGACAATTCTGACGGCTAGATCGATCTCAAGTTCAGCCCTGCCTCTACCTCACGGTCAAATTTCAAACATTTTCCATATTATAAAATAAAACCAGGAATTCCATGAAATATACAACAGAGTTTCAAACCTGAAACTTTCAAAGACCCTGGGGAAAGAGGATGGGAAAAGTCCTCCTGTCCATAGATTATTACCTAACATCCTCGGCTTCTGGGAAGATGAAAGGAAATCCTTTCCCAAATCCCTAAAAACTATGCATATTTTAAGATGGATCATTTTACGCAGACACGCATCCTGCTTCAGCTCTATATTAATATTTTAGGAAGTAATATATAGAAGTTTACATGATTTATGACATCCATCTCAAGCTGTGCTCTTCTGTTGTGACTATATAGCCTTGTATTTATATACATATATTTGTAGTATAGCCATAAATAGTTATATTCAATCCCTGCGGTTTAAATTGACTTGAGAATTTCAGAATTAACCGAGATTCAGAAGCATAGGACATAGGCTAAAACACACTTAGCAAGTAGGAAGCCTGCTTTCTCCTAGTTTAATATCTTAATAATTTCAATGCAGATTAGTTTAGAACTAACATACGCTTCAAACATATTTTTATTTAAACAAATCTAAAAATATTTTTATTTCAAGACCTATAACTTTAGCTTTTAGTTGTGAACTTGAATCTACAAACGATTTAAATTTTTAAAAGCCATCTAATTGTAATTGTGACTTCATACTCATAAAGCACATTTTCACGACAAATGAGTCCATCACATTTATACGATCGCATCCTTAAAGCAAACGCATGACGTAAGATAACCTAGATTTTTTCAAGACGACTAAACTACACTCTTGGACGAGGAGATGAGGGCCTTCAACAAGAGCCATTTCATTCTTATCTCAAGATTCATTTTATATCCCACTCCAGCCAGCCTTATCCATACCAGTACACGTCCATTACTCCAACGTAGCTGTTCAGGGGTATGTATTAAAACACAGTACTACCTACTACTACTACTACTACTAACCTACTAAATAAAACGTGAAAGTACTCATCTCCAGCAACAACTCCTAATACTCCTATCAACTATGCAAAAGTACAAGTAATATCGCAAAAACGGAGTGAAAATACATCTTCCCAACTCTGCTCGTCCTTCATGAAGCAATAGAAGTATAGTTATGCCTAGAAGTAGCTTCTGTGAAGCAGAATCTGCATGTATTTCTCAGTTTTACTACTACTCCTTCCTTCATGCAGATTCCGTAAGGCACACTTCCAAAGATCCCGAATATATTTACAATTTACAACGTTCATCTCGGAGGAAGAAGTGCGAAAATATTATTATCTCTTCTTTCTCCTCGTCCTCATGCCCTTCATTCTTTAGGCTGGAGTGTTGTGTGATAAGGACATTATACTTTTATATCCACTTACAACTACTCCATATTCCGACTGAGTAATAACACTCATTCCTAGGCAGAGGGGAAGATGGAGAGTAGCATGTAAAGTGGAGGGGAGAAGTTCTTAAAATCTAGGGATCTTGAAGATACTCTTCTTCATCTTCTCGTTCAGTCTCTGGAATTGAGATCTTTAAAACGCGGTGCTTTCTCCGGGGGAGAAAGTTGGAGAAAATATGAAGCTGTAGATGGAAAGGACATGGGAATTTAGAGCGGGTTGAGCCTTGAGGCATTTTGTGGACAAGGTTAGCTGTTAAGACGGCGGGGTTATCAATTATATTATCTGATCAATCCGGTTTAAAAAAAATTTAGACGTTGGTGCACAAGTTCGCATCTGTGAATCCGTTTTAAAATATTGATCTGCCACACTTCAGAAAACAGCACAAAGACTAATCAATCGACTTTTCAACTTCAAGTCCAGAATCCAACCAATAATTCAGCCAACATTACGACGGTTTTTCTAAAATTCAAAAATTCAAGTCTCTCATCTAAATCACGAACTTAGTTACGAGGCAGACAAGGCAGCCATAAAAGGCCCTAAGTACCTCAATCAAAATGCAGGATAGGGAGTAGCTGCAAGTGCCATTACCTTATAATAATAATGGTATGTTCCATACTCCGGATTACTTTCTCCGTTTAAAATTCTTACCGAAAAACGGGGCTCAATCGGACGGTTCCTTTAAGTAGATGAGCCTCTCTCCGTGAAAGATTTCCACCAACTACATTTATAGAGGTCGATATACACTCAATTTTTGAGAATTAAGTCTGGACGGAATGTATTCCATGTGTGTAAGGCCTGTAAAATCGATTTGATTGCAGTTTTAAATGATTTATTTTATTGAAGGGAGAGGAGCGTTTCTTGCCGGAGAAAGTAAAGCCTACAACTGTTGGGGACGGGAAAGGAGAAATAATAAAAAGAGGGCTCGACCCCGCGTGTGCACTTATTTTCCAGGAGATGCTCCAAGCCAGGGAAGTAAATCAGGATTTTGCAATAAAATAGCCCGAAATATCGGCACTTTTATTTCTCCTCTTGAGAGAAATATGAGACTTTCTATCTCTCGGGTATTGACAGCCCTTCATCCAACACAATCTCTTCTCTCTGTATATACAGAGTCTATATATAGAGTTACTTGCTCCAATTGAGCCGCCTAATAATAATATGAGAACGAAGAATCAGTCGTAACCGTAACAGTTGCTTCCCCTCAGGTAGCAGAGACTTCCACTCTATTCTTCTTCCAAGTTTAACATACAAATATAATAATTCTCCTGCCCGAGGCTTAAAATTACATCAAATAGAAGACTTGAAGAAGGTAGACATCCTTAGATATCAAGATAAAATGCTTAAATGTTGAAATCGGGACCTTTTCTGCATAAAATCATGCCTAGGTTCCTGGACAAAGTTGAATTATATTTAGGGTATATTTGAGACAAGAAGGGAAAGTCAACTTCTACATACGACGAGGGACATGGCTTCAAATGCTGTTTCTTGGCAAAGGACGCGTATATTTTATTACGGGATTGGAAGTGCAAGGCGAATTGCTAAGATTTCTACTCCTCTCGACTCTCGACTCTCGACACATCCGCTTTTATGAATAATACGGAAAAGGCTTCCTTCCGGTGGAATCCCTTCCCAGAAATTTTAATTCTTGGTGGGAATGGAATGCGGGATTTTGTGGAAGAAATTTTGAATTCCGAATCCCGAATCTCCATGATATTATTAGAGAGAGAGGGAAGAGAGCCCATGCATATGCATGGCATTTAAGAACCCATATCATCTCCTGCTGTCATTACTTTTTCGGCTCGTGTACTTTACTTTCATCAAGACGGGAAGGAGGCCTTTGAGGAAAGAATACGGTGGAGAGGAAGATAAGATGATCATTGGACAGACAGGGGGAAATGTACCCATCTCGACTAACGACGACGAGGAGAGGAAGATACTCATTTCCCCTCAACAAGATGAAGATGAACATCTTTCTAACTTAACCTTCCCAAGTGTTTCCGGACTGGAAATTATTAATTTGGAAATTACTTAATTTTTGCGAAGGAAATATGCTTGAATTGAACCTCTTGGGCTGTAAAACAGTAATTTTAGTAAATCTTTTTTCAAAGTTATTGCTTGTCTGCAACAAAAACAGTCAAATGAAAAATTATTGAAAATGAGTTTTATTCAAGTTTTCTCAAATAAAATCTAATTTGAAAATCACGTAATTAGGTTAAAAATCTTCGTTTGAAAAATTGTAACCTTTGACCTTTAAGGCTCTTAAATGCAATTCTCTACCTGAAGGTCAAAAACTGCTTCCAAAAAAATTTTCAAATATTTGAGTTAAACATAAATATGTTCCTTCATCTACTTGTTTTCCAACGCCTTTAAAAACACGTCCCCCGGAATGAGTTCTCCAGGTAAACACTCACAAGTATTTCTTTTCGAAAATGCTATCCAACACATCTCCAAACTCGAGTTATGATTTCAGCCGAACCTCACTAAACCCTCATATTTCCAACCCAACAGTACAAGTAACTTTATGAAAAGTCTCAAGAACGGTATAAAAGGCAGAAGGAGGAGCGTGGATATGCATAATCTAATTATATCAAAGGAGATACCTTTCTGCAAGGATTTGTACATCAGATTAGATGAGATCAGAAAGGACCAAGTCTCACTTGAGGGAACTGACGAGAATGCAGATGAGTTGATGAGGATCAATGGGGAGATCCCTCTCCGTTTTGATCTTACGGACTCCCAACTTCCAAGCTACATTATCATCCTCTATCAAATTCCCCATATATGCCTCTATATTATTATGACATCCTATTTCGGTTTCAGTTACAGTCGGCCTCCTTCCGCTTTAGGGACTTCTCTACTTTATTCAAAGAATTAGCAACCAATAAGGACCTCCTGATTTATGAGCCTCGGAGAAGAAGCTACAAGTCACTTCAGACTTAACACAGTCCTTAGCCACAGTCGAGGGCTCCCCTTAGTCATCCGTCATCCCGACTTTCAGCCAAGAACAAAACAGTTCCACATAATAATAGGACCAGACATCTCCTTTTGTAGAACAACTTCTTTAGTCCCGTATATAAAAGCCACATGTATTTATTTATAAGGAGATTCTCTGGTATTTCCATACCGAAGTTAGGAGCCCCTTCCGTAATCCACCCCTATAATAACTCTATCAAAACCGCAGAAAAGGACTTAAAACAACTTTGTTTGGAGTTGGGGAACGTGTGTAAGTTCAAAAATGCCAAGTCATGCAAAAATTAAATCCACACTTCCTTGCCAAATTCCTTGGTGAAAGTTCCAACTTGTAACCGAGAGCTCATGCTTTCAAAAACGCACGGAACATGATACTCCCTCTCCTTCTACTACCAGCCCGCCGCACCGTATTATTAAATTATTGTATATAAATGGGCAATTCAATCTAATTAGGGAGCCTTGGTCGGATTAATATACAGGGATATCCCCCTAATATATCCTTATTGCCATTTTCCCACTCGGGAAATCACGGAATCCCATCATCACAAGACTCTGTAATCTTAAAGAATCGGTTGAGGAAAGGCTGAATTAGATTTCCTTTCCATTAGCTTGTAGGAGGGACTTTAAGGAGCTGCTAAGGGGATAGGGTCATGCCGTCCTAAAATAGCCTTAGGATTCCGATCCACCACCACCACCACCACCACCGGGAGTAATATTAGTACTACGACACCGGATTAGTTTAAACAGTATCAATGTATCAAAGAGGGTGTGATGGCAGTAGGAAAAGGTGCTAGCTCGTCATAAAAATTCGGTGAGCAACATGGAACTAATGGGCCAATTATCATTACCAAGCGGGGCAAAAGGGCATGGCACTCACTAAAAGGGATAATAGTTTTACTTTCTTCCTGAGATATAGTGAGGAATCTTTAGTGAATTACCAACAGTCTACTGACTTTGCTCTATAATGTCACACAGTCCTCGTCTCAGAACGTAGTGTAATGGGTTGCTGGGAGTTGAAAGTGTGGAAAAAATAAGGCGAAAAAACACTGTGAAAAGTCAATAGTCTCAAGTCTCAATAAAACATCTTCTCCTGGAGGAGGAAGGGGAAGGAAGTGAGATTCTAGATTCCGTAATGACAGTAATATATACTAAGTACGGGAGTATTAATCGTATCCGATCCGAACCTTCTTCATTATCATTCCACCATGTTCCCAAACTAACAGATTGCACATATCGGGTTCCAGTTCGGGAGAAGGAGCTAATCTAGGGACAAGGAGCTGAGATCCTGTGAATATAGGCCTAGAAGCTGAGAAGAAAAAAGGATGTTGATATAGTCCCTAATTATCCATTCCGTCACGTAGTCTTCGACTAGTTCAGGCGTACAAATGGGAGGAAACTGGCTCAGTTTCATCGATTTCGACTCAACATCGGCATCTCTAATTTCTCCTTCCTTTCACCAGGGCCACCACCACCACCGAGCCTACCTCACGTACTGGGGGCAATAATGTTTAAAGTATCGACTCAAAGTTAAAGAGTATTGAGCTAGGCTAGGCTGACTTTAATCCGATGAATTTTTCTACTGATCTAATTCTGAAGGGACTTTTGATGAGGGTTGAGATCTGTGATGGCCATGACTTGTCCATGAGAAATGCAAACAAATTAAGCGAAAAATTGGGTACGAAAAATGATATTTTTTCTCCTGTCGACACATTGAAAAAATACCTTGCTTAACAGAAGGATCGGGCAAAATTAAGATCTGATCTGAAGCTGTTAATTTCGAATTTGTAACTGCTTTCTGCACAGCTTTCTCCAACATATCCAAAACCGAACTTTTCCTTCATTTTGAGAAATATAGAAAGTATGACCAGAAGTGGTTATTTTGTGAGGACTCGTATACTTGCTGTTTACGTAGGACACATGATGTGAGATCAGTCGGATTGCCAGATAATCACTCAAAATTAAAGTTTCATTGATTTTACCTCTCCAATTAAGACGTAGTAAACGGATGGAGAAAGTTCCAGTCCTTTCCCACACACTTCATCCCAAGGTCAAAAATCAATCAATCTCTCCAACTGTGTACTTGTAGCCCGTAACATGTCCAAAAGAAACGTAAATAACTACTACTAAAGACAGTGGAAAAAGACCTACAAGCTAGTAAAAGGGGTAGGAGTTATTATTTCGCAAACGGTTCAGGTCCGCCGATTTAAAGGAGAGAGAGGCTATTAGATATTTATAACGGACAAAAGGAAATATAGATTTTGGGATTCGGGGCTGATTTATTATTGGGCAAACCATTACTGGTCAGCATATGGGTCAGCTCCCTTTTCTCATGTACGGAAATGGATGGGAAAGGGCCGAGGAGTGGACAGGAGTGCTTTGCCAATTGGGAGAAAACATCTCGTAGAATCTGAACGAATCTCTATACTGCCCGATCCAGCCTCATCTGGTCGCCCTTTGATGTGTGTATCTTTGCTGTCCGTAAACAGGGTCGGTAGGGGAAACCAATAAAAATGACCATTAGTTAAGTTTACCTATTATTCGGGGGAGAAGAGGTCGGGAGTAAGTGCCCATCTGGACCAACCGTGTCCCATCTTTATGTCACTGTTTAGTGTTGCCTCTATTGCGCTAACAAACCCACTTTACCTTCCTACAACTATATGTAACTGCCGACTGGAACTATAACTAGGTGATACCGGATGATCCTTTGGTCCAGGGCCGTAGGTTCAGGTTTTTGGACGGGCCAAGCTGCTTTTATTCCTCTACAGAAGATAGGTTACGGTCCTTGGTCATTTCGAGGTGGTGGTGAAAGTATTTTGGAGTTTGGTGAAATCAAATCGAGCTGGATGAGATAATGTTGATACCTAAATCCAATGGGATAATATCATATGGTGGTCTGGTGGTGTGGAAAGGGTTATAATATTATCGTTTCGGAATTCGCAAGTAGCCTGGCCTATCCTATAGAACTGGTTTCATTTGATGGACTCGTGGAGAGTCATTTATGGGGAAGAGACAGCCTAACTGCCTATTTGTACGTTATTGTCACCTCATAATGAGCTAATAAAGAGTAGACAGTCACCTGCCCAATCCAACCCGACTCTGAACTCCGACGATCTTTGTTCTGCTTTCAGTTGTTTCTGGATAAACTCTGCGAAAAATGTTATCAACCGTTAGGGTTATTACCTCTGGCTTACTTGAGTCACGACGGCTCTAACTAGTTGACACCACTTTCTAATTAGCTTTTATATTATCATTTTTTAATCCTTTACACAGAGGGTCATGGGATTGTGAATCCGGAACTGCTTCCTCTCTTCCTAAGCTAAACTACATCAGAACATCAGGTAATGAAAGATAAGCAACCATTAGACATAATAACACGAGGATTATTACGTAAGTAGTCGAGAAGAGAGGTGTCTTTGTAGTGAAGTGCCCTCTAAAACAACATAAACAAAAACACTGTTTCCCGTCCCGACTGAGAAACCCAACCTGACAGTGCCAGACTTGGACACTTAAAATCCAAGTGGAAATCGGCTGGAGAGACGGAGAAATCCACACACGCTTCTGGAGGCCCGTACTTTCTCCTTTCGTAAATACAAACAGATCGACATTCTGATGACAGTTTCTGACTAGAAATAGCTTTCTGCTTGTCCCAAACTAGATACCCTGTGTGCCACCACCACCTCCCTCAGAAAAGCGACGATGACATTGACTTTAGCCCTGTTCTATATATATTTAAAAAGCAAAAGAGAAACTCTTCTCATCCCGAACCGACACGAGAAAAGAGAGAGAGATGGAGAGGGAAACATCCGTCTCGTCCAATTTCCAATGACTCTGGCCAAAGTAAATGAGTTGAGTCATCTTACTCTTCACTACAAAAGCCATACGTTCCTATTTCCGCTCTCTCTCCTTTCTCTTGTCCAATTGGATTTTGGATTCTCCGTAAATACATAACTTAGCGAAGAGCCTGTTCTCTCTCCCTCTGAAGAAGATCATGACGAAGAGATGTTGAAGAGGAAGCAGATTTGTTTGGTCTGCTCTGTTGGACTGGATGACTTCACTCACATCCAAGGCTGAGCAAGATCTTTAAAAAGGTTTTCTGTTCCTAACTAGGGAAGAAATGAGAGGAACTACAGCACATACAGGGCCTTCCGCCCGGACTTGTTCTGTACCTTAAGCTTTTCTTCAAATTATTTACGCTTCCCAAGGGAAACAGGAAATTAAAGAAAGTAGAGAAAGAGGAGCCAAGTCAAAGTCAGGCCGGGTAGCCCAAGCCAGTGAGCGGGGAGATTATTATAGAATATATATTTGTGTAGGATATAAATATATTCGGTAAATAGAGCCTCCATATAGAGCTCCCATAAGGAAACAAAGGAGTCTGGGGAAAGTTACGACTTCTTCCACCCTTGTTGTGTGAAACCTTCCTTTTAGCTTTGGACTGAATGGGAAACAATACAATGGCCCATTGTACTCTACTGCCTATTTTATTTCCAACCGAGTTTGCCAACTTTATTTAACTAACGGGGTCATACACACTTGTCAGTCGACATTACGGGACGATTTGGATTAGGGAACGGGAGTTGAGAGTTCGTAATGAGGGGGCAGTTAGTTACTTATGCCAAGATTTCGGTTCCCTTTCCAAGACGGGCTGGTACGGGTATTAGAGGCGTGGGAACGTGTTGGTTTGAAGCTAATGGACTTGAGGTGGTGTGGTGGAGTTTAGTTTTAAGTAGTGTGAAGGAGATGTTTTACTTTTTTGTGTTTTTCGTTCCGTTAAAAATGAAGTTGGAAGATAATACAAGGATTAGAATTTTTGTATTTTTAGCCCGAGTCAGGGCTTATGGAATCATGCTGTCCGTCCGTCTGTCCGTGACACGCTAGCGGCCAAACGGCTGGACCGATCGACTTGAAATTTGGGACACTTGTGTATTTTGTAAATGCAAAGGCTAAGTTCGAAGGTGGGAAAAATCGGTCGATCGGCTGACCCGTGGGGGTAATGCAAAGTAGTGTTGCCAGCCAAGGGAATAGGTTTAAAATACAGACAAATTGAAGCATCCTGACTCGGGCTATATAACACTGAACACTGTAGGTTTTTTATATAAAATTTTCAAAACGCTTTAAATGGGAAATCAAAATTTAAATACACTACAGAGTGAGATTGGAACTCCTCTTGCGATTTAAATTTTTAGAACCTTACAGCTTCTTCAGCAATATTAATTAACACCTTCTACAGATTTAACTTCAACATTCATTTTGTATACCGGTGATTAATACGAGTAGTATAATAAATCTCATTATTATTATTATTATTAATTATGTTACTTTCAAAATCGTCAAAAATTTTACGACTCAAAGGATCCTATCTACTTTGAGTTCAGATAAAACATTAACATAACTGATATCAAGTAGGGCAGCTAACTCTTAAAATATAATCTATAAATGTAGAATCTAACTAAAGAGGGGACCGTCCAACATACAAAAAAAAATTTGGACTTTATTTGGTACCATTTTAATCTATGTTTCAACGTGATTCTAATGATATAAGCCATTATCCTCCATGAGCTGAAAATGTCATGAAAATTAGTGAGAAAATCAGGGGGCGGAAGCGATTTTGATGCTTGAGTTGAGCGAGAGAGAAGCGGTGGAACGGGGGGACGGAAGAGAAAGGGGAATTTTCCACTTTTTAACATTGGAAAACCGGAAAATTAACATTGCGCCTGACCGAGAACTTTCACTAAATATAGATAGGCAGTTACTATTAGAAAACCCTATTGCGCGCTAACTTCTTCTCTAATTTCCATGAAAATTTCAGCTCATGGAATATAATGACTTATACCATTAGAATTACGTTGAAACGTAGATTAAAATGGTACCAAATAAAGTCCAAATTTTTTTTTGTATGTTGGACGGTCCCCTCTTAAGTACAGTTTATAATAATAACAGTTTTAATAAAACAAATACGGATTATGTTTTCAAACCCCACAAACTGGAGGTTAATGCTGTCCGATATGAATAATTTAACATTAAAAGTGTAGAAAAGGAAGGATTATTCCAGGTGGGAACTTATACCGGGATATACGGTGAGTACTTTCCAAGAGATATGGATGCCCCATCATTAATTATATTTAGGTGTTTAGTTAGTTACAGACCAAGAGAGCCTTGAATTTGACTCGATAAAAAGGTACACTACACATTTTATCCATTGCTTTCCAGTTGCATTGTGATTATTCTCATGTTCTATTTCTACTTGGCACGGCCCACACCCAGTCATTTCCCTTTCACCAACTGCACTAAATGAATCAGGAAGTTTAAACTGAAACTTTCACTCTTCCCTCATACTATAGATGAAGTTAATATCTGAGGGCTAATTATCATCACTTTCCTCAACTCTCAAAGAACCCAGGAAAATATTGTAAATTGTAACGGCTTTGGAAGCACGTGGAATTGCAGATCGGAGCCGGAGAAGGTAGGAGTTTTAATTGGGAACGCGGCGTGAAGAAAGTCTTCACAGCAGAATTAGAAAATATTTGATTAACAAGTTTGTGAGAGAGGAAGTTGGCTTCAAAGCCCATACTACCGACTCCACTCTTCTCAACTCAAATAATAATATTTAACTTTTGGAGGATGTCGTAATATTGTCTTTGTTAATTACTTTTCAGTACCAAGTCTCATCTTTTTACACCAAATTGTCAAGGAAGAATTCTATTCCCAATATCGCGTAACAACTAAAAGTCAAGTATTCTTTCAAAAGGGCTTACAAGGACACTTTTTACATGTCCCTCGGCTGAAAAACAAATTAATTATTTTGTTATTACTAATTAATATGTAATTGTCAGCAGTAATTAAATTAATTCAGCCCTATACCCATATTAAATCCTTGTCAAAGTTCATCCTTCATCCTGGAAAATACTAGCGAAATCCAGAACTTGGATATGAACACAAGTCGTTTTTCACTCACGGTTCGATTGGCCCTCCAAAGACATTAGATCTCTCACAGATTAAAAATATTCTTCCTCGTCTTACAATGGAAGATCTAGAGCTTGTCCTCTTCCTCTTCCTTTTATCCTCTCCTTCCGTTTACTTCTCCAGCTAATTAACTTCAAAGGTTTTAGGAGCCCGTTCTTCCTTAGCCATATTTTTTTCAAATCTTCATTCCCTTTTTATGCGAAAACTGGAAGGTTCACAAGGATGAAGAATGAAGAATGGTAAATGGGTATCGTTGATAGTCCATAATACAATGCGGGATATAAATATCCAGGAGCCTGTGTGCCTGAGCAGATACATTTGGAGGAGCCGAAGTCTATGGTCGCCGGAGATAATGTCATGCCTGGCTGTTGACTATGATGGATTACCCACTTCCTTTCCCTTTTCCTCTACAAATACATGATGTTAATAATGCCTAGGAATTACCATTTACCATCCATATCGATATTCCACTATTAGCGGGGGAAAGTATAGGCCTTGAAATTCTAAAAATACGGAAAAAATCCCGTTTTTTAAGAGTTGTAAAGGTAAGACTATATTAAGGAAAGGCTTTGTCACCTCGTCATTCTAGTCCAGTTGATGAGACGGGGTATTTCGAGAGGAAGAAGAATTAAATTGAAAAATAACGGGATTGTAATGTGCGTATGCTTTCACCAATTGATATATGTATGTACATTTTGAGCTACTACAAACCCCGAAATGGCTAGACTGGATGGAAATGGATCGGATGTTAAAGGTCAGGATATCAGTGTTCTCTGAATAGTCCCAAAGGCTTTAAGCATCATTACTGTGATCTGTCTCTGTAATAATAATCGTCTCTGATTCCCTGACCTCAATCTCTGGACCTTTATCCCTTTGACTCCTATTTCAGAGCCCTTCTGAGTGGATTTTTAATTTATGGAGTATGACGGTGATGGAAGCAACATTAGGGTAAAAGAGAAAGTCCATAGCAGAGTGAAGGTAAGGTTTCTTACTTTCCCCTAGGGGAAAGGCTAAACAAAATTACTAACTTATCGGGGTTATCATCGCGTTTAATTAAAAACAGTTCTGTTGAAGTAACGGATTTTCTTGGATACATTCCTACGGGTAACGTGTAACCTATCACTCAAACGAGTTCCAGAAGTGAGGTCCTTTCATTTTGTATTTGTACACAGTACGTGACTGGGTGGACTAATAATTTATAATTTCAGTCAGGCAACCCCAAGTCCTCCTTCCATGTAGGGATAAGTGGGAGAAAAGTAGAGGGGGCATTTCTTGGGATGATTGTTGTATCAAAAAGGTCTACTTTGTAGCTCCTTGATACACTCATCAACTATTCAGGGACCCCCACCACCACCACCACTACCACCACGCGAGTAGAGTCGTTTATTATTCCTTGTATTAGAAGAAGGTGAGGCAGCCGAATATATGAAGCCAAGCTTAGGACCTCTTCGACCTATCTCCAAAGGTATGGGATGGCACGATACGGAGAAAGTTTATGAAGTTTTTGTAGACAGAAGTCGGGGAGAAAGTTATTGTTAGTACACGGAAGCCGTGCCAGTTTTGAAAATGTTGGGAATACGAAATGCTCCAACTTCCCCAGAGGAAGAGGACAAGAGAACTGTAGTAGAGATGATGATGATGACGAACTCTCCGAAGTACTTGTTCATTATTCTCTGTCTCCTTGGATGATACATTACATATTACATCGGCCATGCAATTTCAAACCTACAAACTACAGGAACTACAAACAGTTGAAATGCTCAAACGCTCAAACCCGGACTTTTTTCTACTACAGAGTACAGAGTAATCATATATGCAGAGTAATCGGGCTTCAGATCCACATGCCACGGGACACGGGAAACGCACAAACAGAGCCAGCATGACCTGAGCCCCAACTGCCCTACCGGGTACCAGAGGTTAAACCGTAAACGGGAAAAATCCCCGCTGGGAGACATGACAGGACCAGACCACCAGTAGACAATCCCTGAGAATTTTGCAAATCAAACTGAACAGCCGCACCTGCTGCATTTCCAGTCCATATTTACCACATACGTTGGCATTTACAAACTGGAACCGGCCTTCATTTAGACACTAACTGATTTAAATTGTAATGAAGCCTGCCTGACAAAAGGTTGCGGGTTATGTAGCAGTTGGAGTTATGATATGTTAAAGAGTAGGAGGCCTTGAGGCTTAAATCGGGCTGACGGAGTATAATATTATGACTAAGCATCGTGGGATTCGGTTAATTACACGTGTACGAGGTTCGTGTTTTATGTTAATTTGGTTTTGATTAATTAGTAGAGGAGGGAATAATTTAATCAAATTTATTTCAACTTCCGCCCACCGTCCCACACTCGGACGGGACTTGACGTTGACGGTTGACATCAGGGGGAATTATGACGGGACATGCCATGCCAACATTCCTCAACCTTTACAGATTGATTATCCGTTTCTTTGTTGATATATAGGGCTTGAAATGGCTGGGAATTTCACCAGCCAGACCTGATTATTTATTCCTGATTATTTACTTCCTTATCTTCAGGTGGAGAAACTAGAAAATGGCAAAAATACCCAGCCAGTAATAAGCCAAATGGATAATTTAGAAATTTGCAGAGGGAAGTTATCAGGTCAGAAATCGGCTGTGCCCTTTTATATCGACCCGGCCTATTTTTAACATTTTAACCTGATTCTGTCGCGAGCATTTTTAAGGACTTGTAGAGTTGTAAAAAATTCAAACGTTATTTGAGGACAGGAGGAAAGCCCCTTCGTTAAACTAGTCAATCTTCGGGCTTTTGAAATATTTATCCCATTAATCTCTAGCAAGAGCAATAAACGATTTGCAAAAATCCTGTAGATCCATTAATTATGCAGATCGTTATTCAAGTCGGTACTTTGCCTTTGAAAAGGCAACTGGATTGAGTCAACAGTTTAGACATAAATAACTTAGGGCTCCATCAGTGACGCCTCCGCGATCAATGAGTTACGAATGCAGGAACGGGCTAAAATTGGACTTTTCAAGTGTTGAGTGATGCAAATTTCAATTACACTTTCAGCAGAAAGGACTCCAAACTTCCTTGCAAATAAGTACAAAAGAATTCGACACTTTCTCTCTATTATTCCTAAAAGCCCACTTTAAAATTTTCAGTCAAAACACAATAAACTTTCTGACACGTTCCCTCTGTCCCGAATTAGCCGACTTGACGTTCCACGAATTTGAGTTCAAGTTCCGTTTTCTGCCTCAATATTCTACTTCTGTGTTCGCCATTTAGCCAATCATTTTACCGAGTATTTCCATTAAAATTTTAACTCTAATTCTAAGGCTTTTCAAAAATGACACGGACTATACAACAGTTGAATTCATAATATTCATATACCAAATCCCAGTTTTTTAAATTCGGCTGGTAATTATAGGTGAAAACGTACTCTAATAGGACTCTCTATACAGACATCATAAATTCTCAAAAGGGTTACGAGCACAACTTCACCGCCGACTAATTCCAGCCTTTAAAGAACCCTACAGGCAATTAAATCTGCCAGTAATTAGTGGCTTTTACAACAGTTTGTGGTTTCCTGAGTTTAAGTACAGTTCAAAGCGTGCTTGGCTTGAGCCTACAGGTTTATTTACGACGAGACATAAAATAGGTACACATTTATACCCGAGCATTGCATTATTCAGTCAGTTATTACAACACATCAAAAAGACTAGTCATCAAACCACGTTTGATCTAATGAAGTAATGATACGGTTTCAGAAACTTGTACTAAACATTGTTCCAGATTTAACGTAGCAACTGCCCCTCATGATTGAGGGTTACTACAGGTTTGTGGCTTACTCCTAAATTGATACTTTCACTTCCACCGATGAGATGATGGATCTGCCCGAATTGTATAAACAATGCAATAAGTCAAAATATCCTACAACTCTGTTATTATCATTACACTGCATAATATCTTCATGTACGGAACAGGCTAAGTTTAATTTGAATAATTAACTCATTATAAAGCTGGACAAAGGGTGTAGAATAAATCCTTGTCTGAAAGTCCACTCCCTGTAATGAACTCCCCGAAATAAAATCCCACCTCGGTGGATTTATC
The DNA here is from genome assembly GCA_906901685.1 of Desoria tigrina. Taxonomy (NCBI): domain Eukaryota; kingdom Metazoa; phylum Arthropoda; class Collembola; order Entomobryomorpha; family Isotomidae; genus Desoria; species Desoria tigrina. The sequence goes on from CAJQTU010000008.1 coordinate 1,201,694, forward strand.
TACAACATATTGATTCTAAACAGTGACTCACCTACAAAACCAGTGACCAACTCAAAGGATGAAAGATGCTACACATTTATTTACCTTACATCGCCCGGCTGGTTTACCTAACAATTGTTTATTTACAATTCATCCCTAGAGCTCCCTACTACAACGAAGCTATAAACAGGGCCCTTAGGCCTGTTTAAAGCCTCGTTCCTTCAATTCCAACCTTTTGAGAGGAAGTCTGGCAGAACATTAGAGAGAAAAATTAGTATTTATTTCCTTGAGTTGAAGCGACAGTAAACAAACAACACTTTTATCAATCACCGTGAAGAGGATCAAAGGCCCTTTGTTGTGAATTGGAAACCATTCGAGAGATAAAGGTGAATTGATTTCCATCTCATTGAAACATTTTCATTGTGTGTTACATCCCATGGATGAACTTCCATCACTTCTTGGTAAAATAGCGAAAAAAACGCTATAGTACGAGAAATTCACTACTATACAAATACCACTACTTAGTCAACATCAAATGGTACTAAGGCCATTTAGAATTTTGGCCCACTATCTGTCTTGTAAAAATATAGTTTATTTCCTCATGGATTCGTAGCAAACATGAATTACAGAGAACCTATATATATATTTCGGAGAAAGTATCAAAAATTCTTGGGAAAATATCGGTCTGGAATTCCTCATCCTCTAGAACGTACAAATGAAAGGCTCATTTCCCCAGTCATGGCCTACAGAGACGGGAATAAAAATAAAATTTTATCGTGGTGAAACCAATTGCCTATCGCCATTAGAACAAGCAGGCTTCGAGGATAATGTATGACAGTTCGTGTAGTAGCCTATGTTGAAGATAGTGCCAGAGGATCCATGAGCTGTATAACTCATAGAATTATTATCTACTATCAGCCACTAAGCTACTAAACTAGTTCTCTTTCGACTTTCTCTCCTGTGTCTATTTCTGGGCTATTTTAGGCCTTGAAAAATACGGATCGGGATCGAAATCTACGTATTCTACAGCTTTTAATTTACTCTGAAAAATTTGAAAGTGGAGTAAATTCCGGATGTTATTAAAGATATTTATAGATCATTCAGATCGCGATTTTTTTTGCAAAAAATGTAATTCCCTTTCAAGGATTTCCCTCTCTTCATTAAAATCCAGCAAATTAGAAAGTCCAAGTAACCCAGCCTACTTTTGTAGCCCAATGACTTTTTACTACCTACCTACTTTCCCATTTCCTCTCCCGATTTATCAATAAACCCCCAAAATAAAATACAAACACAGGGTGTGGCTCTCTGAAGGCAGGTGGGACGCTGGTACTTTCACTGCCATTTTTACATATTATTATTGTGCACCAAAGCCTATTCACTATTCAGGGTCTTGAAAACTGTTACAATTCCCAGTGAAGAAGGAAGCGGAAACCCGAGCCTCCAATCCCGTAGAAAGCCCATTCAATAGCTAAATGGCAATAAGAGACCAATAACCTGAGATCTGATAAGCCGAACTATCCTACTTTGGCTCCGCCGGTACGGACCCAATGAAAGCCCGTACTTTGAACGAGATAAATTAGATCTCAGTTTAGATTTCCATGATTCCCATAAAACCTTTATGACAAGGTATAAAAAGGTAGGTGAAGGAAGGATGGAAACCATCAGGCTGGATTTAGTAACCCTATCTGATAGAATTTATAAGCGACTGCTGCAGCACGGGACTGGCTCACTGCCCTCTCCTATCTCGATCAAGTCACCAAGAAACATAAGGGAGAGGGTTTCAATTTGTTAATTAGAAATCTTCCTTGATCGTTGGCCCAGATGAGCTCCAGAAACCAATACATTACCCCGAATTATAGGAGCAGTTTAAGGTGGGTTGAAAGTGTATCCGATGGATCGATCTAGACTGCAGATTTGAATAGCCTAAGCCCGGCTTTCACCACGCTTCTACATTCTACAGATAAATCAATAGAATCTCAATCCCATCCTGTATTCTAATAAAATGTAGGGAGATGGAGAGAGGGCCGAAATGTGCTTACTCTTTTGGCAAGGAAAAGGGCAATAAATTATCTATTATATGAATTCTGATCTTGCAAAAAAAATTGGAATTAATTATTTCAGCAAAAAGGGTCCACCCACCCACCACCACCACCACCGCAGTCCACCGACTTCCTCAAAGAAGTCAGGACAGGGAGTGAGGGACATATGCAAATATGTACACGATAAATTTCCCGATAGAATCTGGCCAACGTCCAAAAACTCCGTAGCCACTAATGACTCGGGTAATTTCCCTTTTCCATCGGAAAGGAGGCTCATTTATCAGGGGAAGAAGCAGTGAGCTGTGTTCATGTATATGTAAGCAAAATATTTAATGTTCTGTTTATACAACCGATTTCGAATTCCCGATTCGAATTCAAAGTACAAGTATAGAGAGGACGGGTAAACATGCTCCAGTATGGGTAGGTGCGGGTATTTTACCGTATCGATGTCAAGAGCTTTTGTAAATTTCATTTTCCTAGCATTTTGCACGGTTTATGATATCATGCTGAGAGTGTGTTCAATATCTGACATCCTACCCAATAATTACTCAGGACGAATGGAGGAACTACGCCGAAAACCCAGTCCTGTATTTTGTTAACTGTCTTAAATTGTCCACTCCAGTTTCTGAATGCATTTAGGCCTTGAGCTCCGACTTTATGGTCTTTAATTTGGAGAATTGTAAATGCAGGCATATGCGACTCTATTTCGGCAGGAATTGTAGGTAACGATTTCCGATAACCACAGGGTTCGTGATCAAGAGGGCATCTCAGTCTAGTCTCTAGTGCTAATGGATCAGTTCCCAAAGTACAGGGAATTGTGTGATGATTTAATCTCCCAGTCCACGGGGTTAATGTTCAGTCAACCGGGGTTAATGATGAACGAAGGGACTATATTGTTTTTGTGGATTCCGCAAAATTAAGTGCAGGGTTGGGGGATTGGAAATGTATTGGGAATTAGATGTACATTGTGTATAGATGATCATTAAAGCTCACTTATAATATACTACCACTTATAAGCAGAGAGGAGAAAGCACCACGGGAATGGGTATACAGTTTGAATTTTGAATTCTATGGGATCTATGCTCAAACTTTTGGAAATAGGCTCAGTTTTAAGTTGTTGCTCAATACTGGTGATTAAAGGCCAGAAAGTCGAGTAAGAGGTATTGAAATTAATGGCTTGTATAGGTTAGACAATCTTCAATTTCCGGGCTCATTTTTGAAAGGGAGCGTAAGTCAATCCCGTAAATTAGGGGGCATTAAAATCCAAAGTGTTATATTATTCACTACTAACTACAACTAGAGAGAGGTTTATACCTAAATCCTTCCATAAAGTAATAAGCCATGTAATATGCAAAAGTAAACATCTTGAGAGCCCTGGTGCTTATATATTTAACAGCCTATTTGTAGGGAATAAAATATTCCGAGAACAACAAAGACAGGGCTCTCCATTTCCGACATAGACTGATGATGGAATTTAAAGGATAATTAAAATTTTAATAGCCCATGGGGATAGAAGGAGGATTTGATGATGGAGAGACGAGTTCTAGGGTTAGCATGAAAGGTTTATCAAGTTGGACGATTATGGGGTTCAATTAAGTCTCACATTTTAGGATGTGTGCGTTTCATGCTACTTTAGTAGGCCCGATATGCTCTATTACTTTATTAGAATGATATATAGATTGATATTGGTAAAAAATTGGTTGATACACGAGCATATATTGTGAGAGAAATAGGCTTGGTTATGTGTTTTCCAGCTTGGGAAACGTGATAATTTGAGTAAAGCAAGTCTTTGTTACGGACTTTCCTGGTAATGGATGGATGTATGAATTTTTTATGAACTGTGCCGTGGTATCCACCCTTTTTGGAGATTTTCAGTGGGATATTGGGCGACTGTAATTATTTCGAGTCAATTGAGTGTTCATTCAAAGCACTTTACTTTCACTCCCGACAAGGAACATGACCCAAAGTGATCACTCAGAAATGCCTGATTTTTTTACTACTGAAAATATAAGTTTTATTAACAACGAAGACAGAAAAATTAGCTGCCCTAATTGGTTTTTAGTATACTAAAAAAATTGATGAACAATGGTCCCGGAAATAAATATATCGTAAATGACATATGAAGGGCATCAAAAAATCAAGAAAAAAATTAGGAACAAGAAAATCATAATTTTTTGCTCCAGTTTTATGGGGTTGTTGAGAAATCGGAGTGGAAAGTTAGCGGAAAACTGCGGAAAACGGGTTTTTTAGGAGTGAGCGCGAAAGAACGAGCGAGAAAACTCGACTTTTCTTTCCTTCCTATAGTAAACGTCCGTCTGATTCTAGTGAATTCTCTCGTACCGGAGCCATGTTAATTTTCGAGTTCTCCAATGTTCACTCCCTATCTTTTTTTTGGACCAAAGCGCAAACTCGTGAAAAACTTACTTGAAAACATCAATTTAATTTTTTTAGGATATTTAAAATCAATTAGGGCAGCTAATTTTTTTGTTTTTATTGTTTATGAGACTTGTTGTTTTGACTGTAAAAAAATTGGACAATTCTGAGTGCTCACTTTGGGTCATGTCCCTTGCGAGACACAACAGTTTCAGCTATTTATTATACGGGATTATTGTTGTAGAGAGGCAGCGTAGCCTCCTGGTAGTATCTAACTAATAGAACAACTCTCGTTGCTTAATTTGTTTGTGCAGTTTTGCTCAGTAACATGTATGTATGGGGTGTGGAGGGATTGGAAATGGTCCCGTTAAATGGTTCGTGTCAGTTGTTGCAATGAGTTTGTGCCAATCATTCATGAAATTAATTAAGCTCGTTCCGACTGCGGAGTCCAAAACAATGAAGGATTGGAAATTGGAATAGCTGAACACTGGCTTGTAACAGCAATTATGTGAACTTGGAAACTGTCGCGTCGAAATATTTATTTTAAAACAACCCGTCCCACTTCTCTGATAGTAAGAATAGTTGTTCTTAAATAACTGAATTGGCCACTAGCACCTATTGCGTGAATATTTAAATTCTGATTGATCGATTTTCTCGGAAAGGATTGCCGTTAAAGTTCTTTAAAATCAAGCTATAATTAGATAATTACTTGTAAGTTGTTTTGAAATCACAAATAAATGGTGAAACATATGCATTTTTCTTATGTCTTTTAGTAATTGATTCAATTACACGACAAGGGTATCCTTAAAGCGTATAATGACCTCATTAAACCGTTTTACCGTGTACTACATCATATACCAATCAATTAAAGTTTATTCAAACTGCATTAAGCAGTACAAAATGTTGTGTTTTTCCTATCTTACATAACTATATTAAATCAATTTCCCTACGTAATGTTAAAAAGTCGTCATACTCCATGCATCAAGGTTAATGAACCCTGTCGATTTTTTAAAACTACAAAGTTAAGAGTTAAGATTTAAGCTAATAGCCCTATCGTATCGAATTCTAAAAACACACCCTAAACCAGGGTACCCAGGGGCTAATTTCTTCCAAAACAATTAAAAATCCCAATATTACCGTATAGTTAGCCAAGTTGTCCGTCCGACACTTGAGTTCCCCCCGCTGACCCGCGAGGACCGTGACATTTCCATAAGACTCAATAGCCGGCCTCCCTCCATTGACAATAGGCCCTGGCCCATTGTCCCCTCCGTCACCGGGCCGTTCATGTTGCGAGTGAAAGGCCTGATGCTTCATGGCTGCAGCCGATACACTTTCCCCCTCTTCCAGCTCGGCTCCATCGGAAATAAATTTATTCACTTCCTTGCCATGATTGCCAACACATAAGAGCATGAGGATGGGGAGGACTAGAGTTATCTCTGCACTTTTCGAAATCCTCATGTCCAAAAGTACAAGTTTTCCCATTTTCGACGCAAAAAAGAGTAAGAAAGTTTACTTTCTCAAATCACTTTCACTTCCTTCAACGTCAAATCCACCTAATAGAACTTGAACCACCACCACAGACAGAGGGAAACGGGTACCTTCTCCTTCGACCTATCCAGTAGGGGAGATCTCATCCTCCAATTTCAATCCTTTCCCCAAGGTACTAACCAGCTCCCGAATTTCAAACTCCAGGAATGTCGGCGGAATCTGCAAAAAGAGGGAGAAAAATACATAAAAATTGCACACTTTTCAACATTTAAGTATACCAATTCCAGTCATCCTTATTCCCTCTGTATTATATCCTCCTACACGTCTTTCTAAATCCTGGAACAGGGTACATAGATCCCAAGGTGATGGGGAAAGTAGGCGGTGGTGGTTTAGAAGGTGAAAGAACCCGTCAGTCAAAATCAGTACAGGAATATAAAAGGGTTAGGTGGGCTTTGAGAAATTCCTCTAGGAGTTTCGCATTACGTCCAAGATTTATTGCGTCATGTATAGCCACCTATATACCTAACCAATGTATAAAATGTATTACAAAATAGAGTACCTATAGAGAGAAGAGGAAGATCATATTTAGAGGCTGGAAACGGGATGCTTTTACGGGAAGAAATAGTTTATAACCCGAGAAGTCTAACTCACTGAACCTAACCCTCTAATCCACAAATCCAAGGATGAAGAACGAAGATCCATGGAAGTTGGAGATGATAATACGCGAACAACCTCAAACAGGCCTTTTGTCTAACTAACCCAAGGAAAAGGTAAATATGCATACGTAAATTCATAGTCCAACCTCGGTCCATAATCCCGTCCTATAGTTACACATTTATACAGTCGAATCAAAGGGCTCCTAGCCCTCTATTTCAACATTTTGACAGAAACACGTGGCCTTGAGGCTGGGATATGAAGCGTTGAGCCTTTCAAGCTTATTTATAATACTACGTTTAGGTTGTAGGTTATGGATGATGTAGGCTGTGCTAACATGACACAGTTTAATCCATCCGCTCCTCTCCCCCTTTCAGGCTTTGCATAGTGAAACAAAAGCCAAAAGAGTGATAGCCTGTAATTTGCAATCATAGGCCTTTGTAGTTACTCTTACCTGGGATACAATAGTGGGAATTAGTGGTTAGGGGAAAGTATGAGGTTGGAACTTGGAAAGTTGTAACAACGAGAGGGGGATTGAGAAGCGGAGAAAGCAGTGGGGGCTAACTGCAAACTTCACCTACATTCTTCACAAAACCATCCGTGGATTATCGATTGGTGGACGCTGTCTTTTGTTCCATTCACCATTCCAGCTTTATCATCATCATCGGAATCATGGGCCTAACACCACCATATTATCACACTTTCCCTCTTCATCATGATTAATAATAGACTTGTGTTGATGGCGAAGGAAATCCCTTATTTATAGACCGGATGTTTGGTTTCTAGAGCCAGTAATGGGGTCTCTAGGAATTTTTGAGGTGACATTTCCCAAAAACTTGCTTAAAAGTTTAATAATTGCTATGTGAGCAGGTAATTGAGGAAGCGATTTCGAGAATCGTCCCACTGCGTTTCAATGACAATTCTGACCAACTGATATAATGTCGGGTGTTTGCTTAACAGTAGCAATCGCAATCACTTCGATCCGAACCGTGCTTTATTTATTAGGGTTCGTGGTTTTAAAAATTCACTTTCATTTCAAATCAACCCCATTACTTTAATTTAATCTTGTAAAAATTTAATTTAAAGTAGAAAGATGAGTTCGATGTATATCATATAAGGAGATGGAATTTTTTAATATAGAAGGATGTGTGAAGAAATCCCGTTTTGATAGGTTAAAAGTTCGCTAAAATGCGAAAATAAAAACAGCATAACAAGTGGAACTGTACCGGGCTTGAAGTTTTTAACAATCCAAATACATACACGGTTTTAATATAATAAGGCATGTTTGAAATATTAGCTTCTACCTGAACGTATCCTTATTTTCTATTATACTAAAATCCAATGACATGGAAGCATCCAATGTCAACAAAAACGCTTTGCACCTTGTACCCATCGCCCGGATGATGTACATATAGCTCAAGGAAATCCGGAAGGGTAAACAGGCAAAGAATATTTGTGAGTTTCGGCTTTAAGAAATTTTTTACAAGTTCCTCCGTCAATTATCTTTAATGGAAAAGGACGAAGTAGACATATACATATAGGCCGAGGAGCAAATCAATATTGAATGACGCTATTTTTGCACTCTAATTCCTGGTCTCCTTCAAAATAACTTACTTCGTCGATTAAGATAATTAACTGCTTATCTGCCAGCAAAATCAATGGGTCTATTGGAATTGGAGGATACCCTTTCATCAAGAAGGACTCGATTAATATCTTTGTTTGCTTACTGACAAACGTCACTTTTGTTATTTGAGTTTTTTGGGCTGCAAAACCACATAAAAGGTTAGACTCGTTATTTTCTTTCCAAGGGACTAAATAGCTTTGATTGTGGAAAAGTAAAATAAAATCAATGAACAATTATTTACACCCATTGTATATTGCTTTGCATATTACTCATTAGAGCATTCAACCTTTGCAATCTGACAACAATTGCAGTATTTATTATAGTCAGGGATTCGAGAAATGGAATCCTATCAATAACTAATTTGTCAAATCCTGTAACCTCGTAATGCAAAACTAAAAATATCAACCAAATCGTTTCACTGCTTTCTTTAACTCCAAATAATTTCGAAAGAAGGGTTTAAGAATATTCATGCTAAACATGGTTGTTTGAATCAAATATATCGTTATGAGGATCATTTGTAACAAAACCAGTTCCTCCTCAGATCAAGTCATCTAGTTTTTCATTCCCAGCCGCACAATGCAGTCAAGAGCAGTTCCCATAGTTCGTAACGAAGTCGGTTACAAAGGGGAAAATTTTAATGAATATTCGTCTTGTATTTTGACAACCCTTTACATAAGCAGCCTTTCATATTTTATCTTTTGAACGAAAAAGTAGGTTTTTTTGTCTGGAATCGTATTCCCTGGTTCTATATCCAACCTAACGGAGCGTCAGGACTATTCCATCCATCCGCTATAAGCCTGTCACTTCTCTGTTGTCCATATTTTTTCCAACCAGAGCAGAGTACAATATTTCCGAGTTCGTATTTCACATTTCCAAAATCCCTTTTCATATACAGATAAAAGGAGTCCGTTTTTAGATCATTGGAGGAAATCCAAAATCCAATTGAATCCGTAAAGAACTGCGTCGTCTTTAAATCCGGTTTCCTTACTTTCACTCAATTCCCTGACCGTGGCGTGACTATTGACTGTGTCAATTCTTGACAGCAATGCGTAAAAAAATTGATTCTTTCAGTATCGATCTGGAAGTCCTGACGGACCTTGAAGTTTCGATAGGAGAGGCTGGAAAACCTAGCCTCTCTCTACGATTTTAAAATCCCCAAAACTAAAGATAAAGAGAAAGGAGGGTCTTTATAGAAGTTCTAAAGCGTTGACACTTGAACTCGATCTAATTCGTCACTGTAAATTCCTCTCTCTCTGCATTTGTTCTAATTCTCGGAATCCTGGAATCCGAATTGCCCCATTACTAGCAGGTCAACAGCCTGTAAACGAAGTGTCTTCTGGCTCCTATAGAGTATAGACCCTGTCGGAGAAAGCTCTGGGAAGAATTCCCATTTCCATTCAGCCCAGCAAAGAAAACAAAAGCTCGAGGAAGATCAAATGTCAAGACAAGGGGAAAATGAGGACGAGTCTGGTTAAAAATCAGGAGGGGAACTTATTATAGAGATTTAGCCGTCTTTTTTCCTCGATTTTATCAGAGCCTTCGGATTTTAGGCTTCAGATAGTACAAGCGACTCCTAGCCGATCGTGTAGATTATAGCGGGTAACTAATGAATACGATTTGTTGGATATTCGAGTGAATCCAATTCAATCCAATTGAATATCGCCGTATCATCACATCACATTAGCGACAGAGACGAAGAATCTCTCCTCAAGCCAACCGGGATAAATGTGGAGCATCGACGAGAGTCCTTTCTTTCTCCTGCCTTTTTGTATACAAATAAAAGGGGTTAGTGTTACCCGGGCATCGGGGCCCCTTTATCCATTTACAGGATCTTGGGCGACTTTTTTAAAGAAACTAGAAAAAAATTAAACCGTTCCAGACGGTGTGTGTTACAGGGCTTTGGGATAAAAAAATTTAGATAAAAAAGCGGACAGTATTTTTTGAAATCACTATTTACTTAATTTATGGAAAAAGCCATTTCATTCTTTTAACCCATTAAAACATTTGCTTACAAAAAAATAGATAATTTGTTAAGCGTTTGTGGACTAAGAAGTCCGTTTGTTTTATGGCTTTATGTTTCCGACCCTTTGAAACATTAATTGCAGGAGCGAGCAAATTATTTAAAAAACCTTAGAACACTAATAATTGATAAGCTCCACCCGTGTCAGTTCCATCCTGCTTAAACAACACCGTTTAGATGTATAATTAACTGTTTCAAAGGAAGACACCTCAAAATTTTTGAAAAACCTACTTTAAAGCATCAAATCTCCAATCTATATGTCAATCTATCAGAAAAATTTATATTTATCATCAAGAATCCTTTACCAGCACAATTAGCTCCAGTCAGTCAAATAAAAAGATAAAATGTTTATTCAAGAATGGTAAGAAATTACCATGTACATCTACAACCCATTTAAAACTTTTTAAACAGCAAATACCAGCTAGTAGCTTCCAACTCCATTCCACAACCCGATTTTTTCCGTAACACATAACGGCTTAAAGAGTCGGTAGTAACGAGAAAAACTGCTATCTCTGCGGCTAAAAAAAGAGAAAGCAGGTCGGGGAACAAGCACCTCCTCATCCTCTCTTTTAATACAGACGATCTGAGGGAGAAAGGAATGATTGTAGAAGGGAAGTTTATTACAGGAAGGAAGTTAATGGAATAGCTAAGAGCCTCAGCCGAGGCAGCAGTTGTTTAACGGACAGGAAAGTAAATTGAGGACCTTAAGCCTTTCCCCTCCTGCTCATCCTCAATCCTATTGACCAATGTGGCTATTATAGGCAGAAACACATCTACTTTCGCTATATTAAAGACACAGAGGCTGAGGAACTGAAATGTTACCTCCTGAGAGATTAATGTGTGCAGATATAGAAGTAGCTCCTGTGGTCCCTTTGCTCTTGTTTACTTTCGGGATTTAGTACAACTTGAGATAGTTAAGGAGAGAGTATAGAAAGATCCGGAGATAGAGACGTGGGATGGGACAGGAGGGAGTTGTTTCAACAAATCAGTGAAGAAGCCGCAAGAGAGAATCAATTAACTAACTAACACGATCTTCATTAGTAGGAAAGGCTAACTGGGGGAACATTAGAGCTAAATGGGTTAACTGTTATAGCTGTTAACAGAAGGGAATAGATTGGGTTGATTCCATCCTCTGGTTCTGCTGATTTTTTCGAGAGTTAAAGCTTCAGAGGCAATTGACATTGGATGGATGGGATAGGGAATAATGGAAGTTTTTAATATCTTGAGGAAATATTTGTGTTTGACAACTCATTTTTGTTTGTTGGTTTTGGTTTTTTGGAATCATGAGGTCAATGGGTTTGATTATATCAGTTGTAGATGGGAATGGGAAGGGGCTATTGTTTTTGCAAGGTTTATGTCGGAAGAGAATTGCCAATATTGGTCAATAAGTCGATTTTGACTTGAGATGTAGGGTTTGAAGGTAAAAATCAGAAGGATCAAATTGTCGGTTTTTAATATTGTGTGAAAATATTTGCATTTTGAAAACAAAATTTTAAAGTGTACTAATTAAATTGTTTTGGATTCAAATTGTCGGTTTTTAATATTCTGTGAAAATATTTGCAGGTTGAAAACAAAATTTTAAAGTGTACTTATTAAATTGTTTTGGATTTTTGTAATTGGCTTGGATATGAAAATCAACCTTTGAAAGCCCTTTGCATTTTATGGAATTTTTCAACGCATTTCTGTTTTTTATCATAATGAATTATTTTAAGAATTCGAGTTAGATAGCTCCTTGTGCATTTCGTTTATCTAAAACAAAACTATAAATTTCGAAATAAATATTTCCTGATAGAATAAACTACTGTTTCTAAATCAGTCCACTTTTGTTTGAAATATAGCAGAGTAATGTATTTTTAATTCTAAAGCGTACACCATTCTAGCGACATAAACATAAAATACGTACTTTCAAATATTTTATCATATAAAAAGATTCTGTTAAATCCGTTCAAAATCATATATTATAATATGTTATATGAGGGATACGGGTTCCAGTACGTTTCACGGGAGCAGGGAATAGCTCAAATATGGTTCAAAATGAATTAATTCAACCAGAAGTACCAGAACCAACACTTTTTAAAAATAGACTTCAACGCATTTAATTCCACAAAAGTTCCATAATATCCCAAATAAAATCGAAGGGAAAGTTTCCCCCAGAAAACGTTTCCCTGTGAAAGATCGGGAAACAAAACTGGAACCGAGTCAGCTATAGAAATGTAACGAAGCCTGTCCTCCTCAAACAAATAAAGGAGTTTAAGAGAGAAAGTAATAGAAAGTATTAAATCGGATAACCGGATATAAAACCTATCCCACCACAGAGGAATTATCCGATTCACTCTAGCATTGTAAAGAAAGGCATTAATCAGAAAAAGTAATTAATACTCTCGCAATTCAACTCCAGCTCTTGTGGCTGTAATTGATTTTCTTCACTTTTTATGGAAATAGTTTACCCCTCTCATGTACCATATAAAAAATCTATATTGGAATCTGGAAATCTGGAATCTACAGATCGAGTAAAAGGAAATAGAGATAAATCAGAGATCTCCTGATTCAAAAACCAACTTCTCTAAATCCCTTTCCCCATTCAAGAGTGTTCTTAAAGATTTAAACTGTGCAAATATTTAAACACTTCCCAGCTACAAATACTAGTCAAGTAGAACAAGATCTTGAGCCATTCAAGTCTGAAACAGGAAACGGGATAGTTTTCCAGAACCCTATAACTTGGAGAACCTCTTATTTTGTCAAGTTCGGATTAATTAAATTTAACATCCAAAAGCAACACCACTTCCGACCTGACTTGTGAAAGTTGGAAGGTGGACACACGGTCATTCCTATAGCCAAGCAGTCGCATAAGAATATCTGTCCAAACTACCAAGGACAATGTAGTTAACCAAGTCAGAAAATTATGTAAACTTTTAAAATTTATTGGCTTTAATTTGATAATTTTAGAGGACATTCCCCCAGCAGAAACTTTCTCCCTCGGTGTGTCTCAAGTATCAGCTCTTAAGGCTTTAGTCAAGTCCACCTCTTTGTGATTTAGGGAAGGTAATGCCATCCTCTGCATATATTAATACGGAACTTCCATTATCCTGAGCAAAAACGGTGGCCAGACCAATGTGTAACTAGTCCCTAGTAAAGTTCACCCAGGAACTTTTCCCAACCAGAAACTCTTTAACTTTGTTAGCAGTTAACACTTGTTCAAGGGTTTTGTGGTGTGGCTTTGGAAGAGACTCCGAAGATTTGTGAGTCGATTATGATACTTTATGAGGATTTCCCAACCTCCAAGTCCCCCTAGCTTGACTAAGGATATTAATTTTCATCCGGATTTTAATTTCAAAGTAGAGCCAAACTGATATAAGAACGGTCCTACCCGTAGTTTAGTTTAGTAGATCTAGTTCTACTCTCTGACTCCCAAACTAATGAATAACTTGGACTAGTAGTAGAAGTCTGGTCTCCAGCCTTTGTGACTAACAATTTAACAATATGACCGGTTTAGCTCTATCGATTCTAGGCTTCTGTATAAAGCCTTTAAGCGCTCCTTTTTCTCTTGGTGTGAATTGAAAGAGAGCGAAATCCTCTTAACGATTACTTTTAAATCGTCCACAGTCACAAATTCACCCGTCCCCTCCATCCCACTGGGTTAATGACTTTGAAAAGGACTTCGGGAGGAATTCCGAGAATTTTTACACCCGATCTCTCCCTACAGTAAAATACAATAGTTTGGAGACTGCCGGAGACTTAAACGCTAAGATCTTCGGTACAGAGAGAAAAAAAACGGGAGGAACTTCTACTCGTAAACTTACTCCCGGGTTTTAAATAAAAGAAGACCCTGGAGGGGGGTCCAATTCCGGGTAGATGTGTGTAAGGGACTATATATTCCGAGAGAGCAGAGACCCCATTGTCCTTATAAGGGACAAAATTGTAAGCAATAATTAAGAATTCTATGCTTTTTTAAAACCTTTTCAAGTGTTAATTACGTTTTCTCCTTCAATGACTACGATGGGATTTAAACGAGGAGAAAGGGGACAGTATTATCATACCATAGTCTCCGGCAACCTATGCCTGAGAGTGTAATTATTCTAACGGGATTTTAACAGACCTGACCTCTGAGTTCGGGTGCGACGGAGTAGCGGGATTTTTTTCTCAACAAACTGTAGCTACTGAAGCAACTCGGAGAGAAAGGTTGATGATAATGGGAGCTAGACGTGTGATAATTTGACTTTTACTTTGAAACGAGCTTCATTTACAAGACAAATAAGACGAAGTTCGGCTCCAAAAATCCCTGTACCTTAAAAACACTGTATTTTCTTCTTTTATGAAGTCAGCTTAGGGAAGTTCTTTCGAACAATTTTAACGACAGGAGTCTTTCCAACTAATTAGTCATTCAGTCAGACGAAAATCGGAGAAACTATAAAAAAAAGTTGGCATTTCCATATTTAATATCCCAGACAGATAAAATCAGGGGAATAAGTTGAATGGGAATTGAATCGGGATATAACCCAGTTATTCATTTACAACTTACAGTTTCCAACACCCAACTTCCACCCAAACTTGGAAAGACGTCAAGTGGAAGTCAGAAATTTAGTTAACGCTAACGCAATTAACCGCCTTCTGTACTTTCCTATCCTGACAACGTAACAAGTTGTAGCCTCGTACTTTCTCATCCCTTTTGTATGCAATTCTAATTAACGTGCTTCGGCTCTCCTTCCACAACAAAAGTCATTCTAAATTCTAAATGCAAATAGAAATCCGACTCACTTACAGCCAGTAGGAATCCCGTCACAAATGGAGTAGAAAATGTGTCTGTAGGTCTCGGATTTTTTTTCTTCTCCGCTACAGATATGATATCCCAATTTCACATCCGAGTTCACACAAATCACATTTCCTCCTTAAAACCCCTGCTAAAGAGTGACAGTAAGTCGGTGGAGCTTATATTATTATTGTGTTTTTATACACAGGCTCCTCATGCAGTCTAGCCTCCCTTTCGCTGAATATAAATCACTTTCTGTCCCTTTCGCACATCTTGAGGAAGGGGGAAAATGTTTATTCCTCGCACTTTCTCAACTTACTTTCACTCACTTTCCCTCATCTTTTGTGTTCCTGTCCCAATTTGCTGGAGTGAAAGATGAGATGTCACTTCCTTGACTGAAAGGACACAAGATTGATTCGAAGAACGTATGGGACTCCCCTAGAGTTTGTACTAGAACACACAATGTTTTTCGAGCGTTTCGAAGTAGTTTACAAGTTACACATACTCATCATCATCATATCAGAGAGAAAGTGTGAACTTCCAATCTCCTCTCCCGAAATGTCTCAAATCTGTTGGGATGATGAGGAAGTGGTCGGGTTGGTGCGGGGGATATGATGATGACCTAGTTATTTCTTTCGAAAGCTGGAGAAAGTTCTTAGCTGATTGTCTCTGGAAATGGAGAGATGATCAGCTCATTTTTTACATTTCCAATCTCTCTTCTGGAGATAGAGAGAGAGAGAGGGGACTCTGTGACGGGAATAAAGTGCTTGTTGACAACTCCGAGCCGATGAGACGTATTGAGAAGGATCAGGGTTGACAAAGTCGTCGCTCCTGATCAACAGGATTGGGCTGAGGAATCAAAGGGGCTTTGCAAATTTCAAGTGCAAATTAGATTCCCTTTGACTTGGAACTCTTGGAAGTTCCAGAACTGGGAGAAAGAGAGCCCTGTTATATACTACTTTGTTGGTTCTAAGGATTTGCATTCGAACCGTAGTGGGTTTTGGGATTGTTGTATAGTTAGTTACAAGAACTGAATTCTTGTGCCGATGGAGAGTTGGCGAGATTGACGATTGGCAAACAAGGTAAATTCCACGCTAATTCCGTCATAAATTGGGAAGATGTGCTGATGAGTCGGAGTCAATTGAATCCAGAGGAACCTCTTGACGGACTCCTCGCGGTCGGTTGGTTGCGGTGTTTGAGTTGATGGAATTATAGCTGTTGGGTTAATCCTATGGGAATACAATTAACTTGCAATTGGATTATATCCTTAATAATTTAATCCCACAAATAGCCACCACAATCCTAGGCCAGAGGAAACCGAAGTGGGTCTGGAAACCGTGCAATTCCCTCTCTCCAGACTTTAAATTGTGGCTACAAATTACCAAATCTCTTCACCACATTTCCCTTTCCCAGAATAGGAATCTAGACAATCCCGTTTGTTCCAGAAACTACAAGTTAATTAATATCCGTCAAACTTATTTACCTACGCTACCTCCCGGCCTCAAAGGATAGGAAAGACGGTTGAAAATTATTTATTTGTGCCAGGTATGTCAGATTTAAAGTCTCCAGAAAACCCGAGGCATCAATAGATTATTTCCACCTTCTCCGCAAATCTTACTCGGATTAGCTCTGGAGAAATCCTTCTCCAGAGCAAAAAAAAGCAACTCCGGTTTGGTTGACTACTCCAACCTTAACTTTATAAGGGACTGAAAAGCCTCAGATTTCTCTCCTTTTTTCTACTTCTTTTGTCAGAACAAAAACCTCAAGCTGGAGCTAAGGCGACTAGCCCAAGTGTGAAATAAGACAAGGCACACCTCCATATATATAAACGGATCTAAGAAATCCTTGTGCAAAAAAAAACTGAGACCGTGGGAAAGGAGTGAGATAAATAGGGCAAAACTGAAGAGACTTAATCCTCCTTATTTCTCCAGAGCAAAAAGAACCTGAAATCTTTCTCACTTTTTTTGTCTTTTTTGAATATCTCCAGCTTTTGAGAGTGGAAAATGTTGAATGGGATGTTTCTTTATCCGTAGTGTTATTATTTTTATTTTTATTATCGGCTGGAGGTACGATATATTCGTTCCGACTTTAACTTCAACACGAACTTACGGTGATTCAAAAGAAGAAATTCACGGTTCCGTGCTTTATTTTCTCTTGATGTTGTAGTAGAAATAAGTAAGTATAATCTGGAGAGAGATTTCCGCAACGATTCCCGATGATTTGACCGAGAAGGTTAAGGGGATGAATATGCCCGGCTCCGTTTCACTTTCCAAACTGAGAGAGATTCCTGCTCGTCTCTTCACTTTTTGTCCATACTCAGCAGCTCTCGGTATAGATTAGCGGCCAGGTTCCCCTTCCCAAACTCGGGAAGACGGGTAGCGGAGAAAAGTCCGGGTTGCTGAAAGGCGACAATGGAGAAAGAACCCGAAAGAGCTAGGGCCGTAAAAACGGTGTTTTGTACTTTTGAGGCATGAACGGCCTGAAGAAGAGATGATAATTGTTTTTCAAAAGTCGAGTAATAAATGGTCGAAAATAAGCATTTCATATAAATAATGCGGTGAAAACTTGGATTCTAGAGTTAATTTACCAAAATTGTCAAGTTATTAGATATAATTTGGATATTAAATCAGTATCTCCCTGATTTGCTACATTTTGATTAAAAAACGCTCTTCGTCCAACTGGGTGGTTATCCTTAAAACTTGTTTAAAGATGGAGGAGTTAGTATGCACTCATAAACAAGCCATTTACTTCAATTCTGACATATTATATACCAGTTTCTTACCAATTTTACGCAGATTGCAATCGAACATATTTCAAAAGTAAAAATACATAAAAATATATTACAAGTAATCGGATATATTGGTACCTTTCTTACTCCAAGAAACAACCGGCTTCAAACAAAGCAAGGATGAAATCCCACAAAATCGGATACTCTATCTAGAGGCGTTTTCGAGATTCTGTCAAGAGCTGTCGAAATCTAAAATTTAATTTTCTCGCAGTTTTATCTAAAATGTTTTATGAATTTCTTAAAAGTTCGAGAATTTTGTTCATATCATCAATTACAAATATCACAATCTCAATACATCAGAAATTGCTAAAATGGAAAAGGTCGGATCAACGGCTTTTGATCCGAATTTTTCGGGATAATTAACCAGTTTTCAAAACGTTTTGAGGCGAGGATCAATGTTTTAGGACCGCCATTTAGAAGTCTGGTTTTTATACTTCGAATCGGTAGAGCTCTATTTGTAATATTGTAATATATTAGCCCGCCACCACGCATTAGTATTTGGCTGATTTGGTTTTTTATCGATCTTATAGATCGGTATAAAATCTGCTAAAAACGGATCCAATTAAGTCCGAAAAACGACATTTGTAGGGAACCAAACGCTACGGCACTAGAACGAATGAAATAGGATGAAAAGGGCACACAATGGAAAGGCTAAGGGAAACGGGAGTTAAAAGGACCGTTTTTCGGTGCGGATTTTCATTGATTTTTTTCCTACTTTCGGAGAAGTCTCTCTTGAAAAACTAGCACTCTTTACTTACTTACTTTACTTACGAGTTTCTTGTACGAGTAATAATCATCTACTACGATAATAATCCTCTCTGTTTGGAAGTTGGGGAACGAAACTAAATAGAGGAAGGCCAAGCTGGTGCTCATTCAGGACGGGATCCTGTATAGGATTCCAGCACTACCAACTACCAACCATCCTTCAGCTGAAGAACTGTAGAGAGAAAGACAAGAAGAGATGATGGTCTCGGAAATGGTAAAAATAAGAAAAGAAATATCTCTACACATTTTGGACTAATAAACTCTCAAAGCCTCATCATCCTCATCTTCATCAAGAGGATGGGCACTTGAGTCCAATCATCGGACTTCTTTTTCGTTTACTTTCCCTCGATACGTTTACTTTACTTGTGTCCTTCCCCAGCATCCATTAGTTATTAAATACGTAGGGCTTTGATTGAGTTCCGTAATGGCTTAGTTTTAGTGTAAGGCCACTTTCCCAGAATCGGGTGTATTTGTATGTATGTGCATGTGGGAACTAAACCACGAGTCCCAGCCCGTCCATTAATTGATTTTGAACTCATTGAATATTTCTGGACGGGGAAATGTCATTAACTTTTGTTTGGCTAAGGCCCGTCCATGTGCAGGCCTGATTATTATCGGACCGAGTTCCTGCATGTACTAGGTTAGATTTTTTAGAAATTTACTCCACGAAATAGAGTCCCACCCCCCTTAAAAAAGAAATGCGGAGGATCTATTTCGAGAATAACGGTTAAAGGACTGTGGAACAGGGCCCTTTGTTCACCTAACAGTGGGTTTTTAAGTAAAAGTGCCCTTGCCTTTTGTGTAAGTAATTCTGTAGCTTTTATTTCTCGGTTCGATTGCCCTGCTCCTGGTGTCTCTATGTCTATATATAGAGAGAAACAGGGCTAAGGTTGTGGGTTGTGGATGTAATGGCCCTAGATGATTGTTGATTTAGACCGGATGAGCTGTTAGTTGTCGGTTGTCCAATCCCAACTCCCAAACTTGAGTAGACGTGAAGAGTGTGTGGACTCAATTTTGGACTTTTAGGTTCCTAAAAGGATGATTGTGTGTACACATAAACGTACATGAAGATGTAAGACCCCGTATCTGATCTCAAAGGGAAATCAATAGTATTCTACTTTTGCAAATAAATGCCCTTTGAATTCCTCATATTCCTTCATAATAGGGATGGGAAATACAAGTTATGATTGTGTAATAAAAAAAAGGGACACATTATAACATAGCCGGAAGGCTTGTTAAAATTCTAAAAGTCTCTGAATTTTTTAAGGAGCTCTTCTCTTTTTTTCGCTTAAACTTTCGAAGAATTTAGAATTTATTCACAATCTCGCTGCATTATAATATCTTGTCCTTAGAAGTATTTAAATATTTATATTATTGTTATTCGATAAATTAGAAATTTATTTTACAATATTTTCAAAAAAGCAAGAATCGATACCGGTACTTTGTGTTTGTGGGATGATTGAAAGGAGCTTGGTTTTTATTGATTGACAGACAAGGTAAAAGATGGGGAAATGAAAGTGATATGAAAGGCTTAGGGTTTGAAAATCGGATGAAATAAATCCCTAGATATTTGACCTTTTGACATTTTACTGAGGTACTTAGAAACTGTAGCAAAGTCGACATTCCTCTACCTCTTGTTCTTGTCTCTTTAAAACAAAGGATTTATTTTTTCGTATTCAAACCGACGGAGAAAATGGAGAGGTGCATGAGATGAAATAGATGAAAGGGAAGTTCTGGGAACAACAAATGCTCCCAGACGTTTCTACTCAAAGGGCTCACTCACTTTAAAGTTTTACCAAAATGTTATCCAGCAAAGATCAAATGGAAGAGGCTCATTGATCCCGATGGAAATGGCAACGGAATTCCGATTGAACGTATCGATAAATTTCAAATCTTGTGGCTTCGTTCCTGCGTAAATGCGAGAAAGGTTTGTGGAACTGGTTTACAGATGGTTAATTAGTGGTGAGAAACTATGTAACTGTGCCTTGAATGTAACTGTTTTTGCATAAAACAGATTTAGCAATATTGTTGCTCAGTATTCATATTATTAAAACAACATTTAGTTTTTCATGCATTAAACCATTAAATTAAACCCGTTTTCCGTCAAGGCATTTCCAAAATTCTGACCCTTAGAACTTCACATAAATAAATTGATTAATTAAAAGCGGAAAACTAATTTGCTACTGAACTTAGCCCTTGTTACTTTCTATATAAGGCAAGGAAGTTTCTCTCATTAACACCAACTGACAGCCTCCACTGTATTATTGTCAGTTTGTCAAGGGTTCCAGCCGAGGCTTAGTTATTAGTCACGACATCCTCCTCCCCCGTCCGATCTTTTGTCCATTTTCCTACCTTCCGGTAGCAAATTAAATACATTTCGGAGGCCCGTGGGATCCGATGTTCTTACCACCCCTTCCAGGGTCAAATCCAAAAGTAGCCCTACTTTCAGTAAAACAACTTTATTGATTCTTGTCTGGCATAAAAGCTATCGCAACCTGCAAAACCTGTCACTGTCAGTCAGAATCAGGTGCAGTCTACAGTCTAGATTTTTGCCAAGACTTCCAAATCCTGAAATCCCGAGTATTGAAAAATATCGGTAGTCTGCAAGCTCTGCAATAGATTTCAAAGGAGTATCTAAAACAATCTGAGAGTAGCGTTTGTACTCGAATTCAGGAACGGTGTGGGCGTAAGGAAGCTGCCCGGAAGCTCTGGAAGTCGTTCCTAAGCTTGTAGTTATGAATAAGGAAGTTGTTAAACAATTTCTGCTTAGGTTTTCAGGAAGAGCAGAAGGTGTGACGGAAAGTTTGGCGTTGATGTTGATCTCATCACGGGCTGAATGGGAATGAGGGTGGGGGCTAATATAGAGCCTCATCACCACAACGAACCTCGAGAAGATAATAGAGACGATAGGAACCTTGTTGTGTCCTCCACCATTATTCCGTCATCTGATTGGCCATGACACTCCCTGCCCTGCTTTCTCCAGTCACACTTTCTCCTGCCTCTTGTAAAGGGAAACTTAACTTAGCACTTCAAACACTCGAAACTTTGTCCTGGACTTCAATTCCCTAATCTTAATGGCCAAAAGACATAAAGATATTCTTCTCCTTTGTACGGAATGGGAAATGGTTTCGGCTTCTTGTTTTTAAGAATTACAAGGGCAAGAGGTTCCGGAGGAAATTCCGGAAATCCTATGGTTGATGACGACGCTGGAGTTGTAGTTATTTATGTCCTGGTGGATGACATTAAAGATCGTAATTGCTTGTTGGGCTTATCGGAGGCATTTAGTGGAAATTCAGCTTTTTGAAGTGGTTGTAAAATTCAAATCGACTTAGAACTCAAAACTCAGAAAAAATATCTTCTTTCACTTCTTTGAAAGTGATTTGCAATATAAACTTACAGAAAATACGGTGGATTTTCAAGTAGTACATACGATTGAATTCAAATGCAAACTTTCACATCCCAAAAATGTCCCAATTAAATGTAAATCCATGAGAAACCATGCCCGTTTCAATAAACTTTTGTTCTCCACCACTCTAGAAAAGGCGATAAAAGCAACTTTCACCCAAATCAGCTCCAGATGCATTTCCTATACCCCAAAAACTTGAGTTTCTCTACAATTGCTACGAAGCACGGGAGAGAGGCTAAATAACCCGAGGTGTGTAGATTTTTGCCCAAGAAGCCTCATTTATTATAAGCTAATGAAGTGTTTACACAGACCCACATCACATCAGACTACCTACCCAACTACCCACCTCCACCTCGAGAAAGTTGGATGGGAATATTGTGTTAAACTGGAGTCGGATAGTTAGGGGGAAAAGGCCTGTCGACAATTTACCAGGTATTAAACGAAGGAGTTTTTTCTAATTTATGTGCACGCACTTGAGGGCTTTAGATTACTAACTTATGGGCTTTTCTTGTTTCGCATGTTTCTCTAAACAAACTGGGAATATTAATGAGAGGAGTCGTGCCGGATTCCGGCTTCTTTTCCTCTTTACTTTCTCCTCTACCAGGATAGGTTTTTGCTAAATCGGAACAACCAGCAGTACTATACGTCCCTATATTCCTATGTTTCTAATCATAAGGTCCCGTGAAAAATATAATTAGTTTAGATGTTACGGGGTTTTTCCTCTGGCAGGAAGAAGGTAGTTGTTCATTCATTTATAGTTGGACAAGAAGGCTGGGAGTTCTTGCTTCAGATTTGTGGTAAGCTTTTAAGTAACCACTTCAGTCAACTCAGCACATGTTAAGCCAAAGTTGGAGCCGTTGACGTAGTGGATATTTTTAGGAAAATGTCATGTCAAAAGAAATTTCGAATACAGGGAGAGTATCACAAAAGTTCCTATGCTCTTAAAGGCCTAAATATATACTCTCTTTTTCTATCCTAACTAGACGTGTCCAAACTTTCTTGGTTTTTTGGCTGCAGCCTGCAACTCCCCGTTTTTACTCCAAGTTTGCTAAATTCCCAGCCTTTTCTGTGACAAAAGGCCTGTTGACTGCTGAGTCGAAACAGGTTCTTTGGCCTAATTTAGTAGATAATGTGCAAAAACTACCATTCCTTCTCCCATTCCATGGCTGGCAGTCGTAAACTTAATACCATTGTTTAATAAAGGGTTGCAGTGTATTTACCGAGAAGGGGACGTTCTCCACCCGTCAGTTTCCACAGTTTTGAGCCATGTTGTTGTTTAGGGCCGCCGGGGTGAGACGAAGGGCCAGATTTGGACCGACAGTTTATTTTATTGACAACTTTGGTCTATGAGGGGCGACGTTTATAGCCTCACAAAGGGTTCTGACGTCCCGTTTTTATCCAGTACATTGATTTTACGAAGGATAAAAAAATCCCCGCAGCATCATCATGATGCATTAGCTCCGCTATCATTCTGAGATACGGTTAGCGAGCAGAGAAAGTCTACTGGCCGGAACCTAGATTCGAAAGCCCTTATTTTAGACATAAGCCGCAATCTGTCTCATTTAGCTTTATAAATGACTCGTTTTAATTCCAGTGTCCGAAAGCAAGTTCGGGACAACTGATTACGGGGGAACTTGAGCAGGAGCCCAGGGTCAAACTTGAGCGTGACAAAGTGATGGGTGCATCTTGCAGTATTTCTCCATCCGAGAGTTGAACCGAAACTCAAAGGAACTTTGGACCGGACTTGTGCTGAAAGGAAACCGTACTTCCTCTACACTTTGGAATTCTTGGATGAACGACAGTGACAGTAAAAATGTGATGCCTCTGGCCATCTCCTCCAGTCAATAACTATGTAATAGAGATCCTGGAAATTTCATATGCACCATTGTCGGGGACAAAGTGAAAGTATTTCGAAAGAAAATCCCGGACCATATATAAAATATAGTACAATATTAAAGCAGTAAAAACGGTCCCTGTCCCAAGTAATGATGACTTCATTCTGGGGAAGTAAACGAATCAGCATTACTCTCGGTCCGTTGAGCTCAACGCATCGTTTATGAGCCTACCACCGGAAAATCTGCAGTTTACTGGAACTTCTGTCCTTGGAATTTCTCTCGGCATTTTTTGGCAACCCTCTGCACTTTTCCACAGTAATAGCATGCAGACGACGAGGAGGAAAGTTTTTAGAAGAGATATCAATCTGGATGAAGGGGTTGTTGGATGTATAATAATACGTTTGGTCAATCCTTGGCTCCTTGAGTCAATTTATGAACCCTGTGTGGCGGTGGTGGGCCTTGCACAACAATCCCGAGTTTATATATCCAAGCCTTGCGGAGCTCAAAAACTAGCCCCTGTGCATGATCAATTGGTCAGATAAAAACGGGACTAGTCCTCAACTATCTGCTATGTGATGGAACAGTTATTTTGTCCTATGTCCCCCCGTCTCGACTCTATTTCTTCCGCATATAATTTCACACCAGTCTATAGGAGGAAGAAAGCATAACGGGTCTGGGATTTTGCAACTGAAGGGAACCACATCAAAGGATCGGTGGAAAGAGGTCAAAGTCTCAAAGTGCTCTTTGAAGAGCACATATTTCAAAGAGAGCACTTATTGCAGTTTAATGTTGAACCTTGCAGCTAGAAACCTCAGTGGTTAGGAACCGTTAACACACACGGGCAGTTAGGGGGCTTGAAGTTCAGGAGCCTGGAATCTGCTGGTCCTGATGGAATATTGGTGTACTGTGGGTCGTCGGGTGTCTGGAGATGAATCATTCTCTGTCGATTAGAAAAAATAGGCCAGTCCCGTACTGGACCTCTTTTTCACCTAAAGTTGTTAGATTTATATTTCGGGGAAGCCCATCCACTTTCCCAAGTCGCCACCACACTCCAGCCATTTATTATACTGGAATGCTTTTTCATGAAAATGTGGGTTTTGAAGTGAAAAATAGTTTTTTCTTTGCATAAATCATATCACGGTTTCGATCGAGTTGAGTTACTTTACCATGTTGGTCTATAATTGCAACTTTGTTCCTTATGAATAAGAATACCAGTATATAAGTTATGAAGTCATTAAATATTTTTTAACAATAAAAGATCGAATATACGCCTACAATTTTGGGTTTAAACCTGTAAAAATTACAAAAATTATGATGTCATATTAAAAAATTAAAAGACTGCGATGCCGAGGTAAACGCAGTCTTACCAGCTCCTGAGCAAAAACGCTAATTATGATCTCAAACCGGTAAAAAGTGCAGAAGAGAAGGGATTCTAATGATGAATGACCAGTATTTACCAGGTCAAACAAGGAACATATTTTTCAATGTTTATGGGCGGTTAGCCCTTAAACTTATTGGACAGTAAATCAATTTTATGAGAAGTTGGATATAAATAACATCACTGATCCTGACAGTCTCCAGCACTTTCTTATGTCGAATGGTGCTAGATTCACATCTCGGTTCTGCTTTGCCAATATTGATACCCATATTGATATTTCATGTTCTTTATCCCTTATTCATATGTTGTTTTTCATCTATATGCTGTAGTTACATTGCAAATAAATGGACTTGACTCCACTAACAAAATCTAGGTTCAATATACGAAGAATCAAGAAATCTCGACGAGAGTGCTTATAAATCAATCCCTTCCATTACTTATTGCACTTCTGATGAACAATAATAAATCATAAAACTGGTATTTGGCTCATGACTTTTCTGGTAATTTTGTTTCAAGGCAAGGTGAGTTTATTAGACTCGGAAACTTTGATGACTACCACTATGTAACCTGTTAATTAAGGAGAATTAATTTAATAAGTTCGTAAATTAATCCATGACCCTGGCACTTTTGCTTTATATATATGCGCTACCTGGAATTTTTAGCAATAACAATGCATTAGTATCAAAGGGCAGAAAACAAGATGCTCAGGAGGAGTCAACAAACACTACCAAATTTCCCTTTGATCATTTTGGAGAGTACGGTAAACGGCTTTTAATTTATATTACAAGATCAGATAAACCGGTTTCGTCCATCAAGATCTAGTGAGGGATTCCCAATGTAATGATGTCAGAGGCTGTACTGTCGTCATACGTAAAAATCCATTGTTGATGCCTAAATCGCAAAAAGCAACAATTGTCAATCATATTTTCAAATATTATTTTCATAACATTGTTGCATTCTAAGAGAGAAGGTTAGCATCGTTCGTCTAAAGTTTAAAAGATCGACGTCTGTTGATTTAAAGGATTATACTTTAACAAGTTCATCTGCCAGGAAGGTGTTTTCGAGAAACATTGTTAAATCTGTTGAAAATTAGTGCATATAAGTAGGAAGAGATCATGTTTACCGAGGATCAATACGAGCTTGTTTATTTCTGTTTGATAATCGGGGTTCTTCTACTTCTCCTGGGATTATTAATGGACTGTGGATTCTGGTGTAATTATTCATACAATACCGATATACTGGGGCTGCTAAAGTCGTAAGTATTAGATAAAATATAAGTGTCAATCAATATCTAATTACTTTTGCATTGGATTTTTTTAATTTAATTTTTTTAAACAGGTATCACTCCCGTGCTGTCATCACAGAAAACAACAATATCAGCATTATCAGCAAAGAAATATTTAGTTCCGATGATAACAAGATTAAAGCGTTGCAAATGCAACCGGATATGAATCCTAATCCTATAAATACAATCATTGAGCTTGACTATCCATCCTCACCGTGAGTATTTTTTTAATTAGTCAAATTACATGTGTATGGACATCGGAAATTTTAATTGTAAACATAATTAAAATTTAATATTCCAGATCTCAGAAACACCACAAAAGCAAAGTTTATCGATATCCCGAAGTTCATATCGTTTAATGATTGGGCCAAGACCACCACCACCAACTACTTAATTTCCGTGATAATCTAATATCTCCTCCCCAGGTCTATTAGCATCTATTTTTCATCATTTCAACTGCCGATTTCAAATGAAATCCCTCGGATTTGGATGTAGAAGAGCTGGAAACAAGAAGTGTGCAAAGGAGAGATGACTCGAGACTGAATTTATTCTTGTGATATAAGATAGTAACTCTGTAAAAATCTTTGAGGCTGTTGGAACATTGCAAATCTATTAATAGAATATTTGAACAATGGAAGTCATATATGTAAAAGTAGAAAGAAACTCTGACAATAAAGCGATACAGGAAAGCGAAGGAAGCGGACTTGTGATTTTTTGTTGTACATCTGCCATAATGTAATAATCTAATACGGACTCCTCATCATGTCATGTGGATGAATGGACTTGGCAATAATCTGCGCTTTTTCACTTCCACTATCTCCAAAAGAGCCATGAACGCTACAGCACCCAATTTCTCAGATTTATGCCAAATTGGAAACATTCCCATTTGTTCTTAATAAAATAATATGGACCAAATAGGAAGACCGGTCCGTTTTTTAGGCTATCGTTTAGAATATTCGGATTTATGACCGTCATAAGAGCTACCACAAACTTTGCAAGTTTATTAAACCGCTGGGACTGTCAACCCTGCCCTGCGTCAGAGTTGCTATAATTTTGGCTGGTTTTTTCTTCGAAATTTTGCATTTTCGACACTAATGATTTCAGTTTTTTAAATTACAAGCCGTTTTCGGATTGAAAAGCTCGAAATCTAGGGAGTTATAGGGTCCTTCTTATTTGAAATGGACTCTGATAAGATTAATCTTAAAAGTTGCTAAACAAATACTACCATTTCCTCTATGTATCCCCGATGCACTGAATATAAGCCAGATTCGGTAGTTTAAATTTTTAATTTGAAGTAGCAGCCTGGGCAGAGTGACAGTAGGGACGATAAAGCGTTTAATGATACTAACTACAAAGTTGCGTGAGATGGGGAAATGCTACCATAAATTCTCGCCCTAAGTACGTGTGCCAGGATGCATAGGAATTTTTTACATTCACAGATCTAACTCTTACTTTAACTACTTCAAAGCTGTAATTTCAAGCACCACCCTCCTCCCATCCCACAACATTATATTTAGTTTTCACGGGATTATATGAAAAAAGAGAGGAAGTAAATAAAAAGAAATAAAATAAAATCGAAACTTTTTGTGGTGAGGTTAAATTTATGACTTTATAGAAGGAGATTCTCAATCTCGCTCAACCGACTTTCCTCAAACGGAGTCGAAAAAAACGATAAAGTTGGGCTATAAAACTAGTACGGACGGGTACAACTCTTCTCCATTCAACTGTTCAACAGCAGACTCTCTAACTGCTAAATTACCTTCTAAAATACAACCTACATCAGGGACTTTGGACTGTAATAATACGACAAAAATGGAAGTGAAAGCAGTTCTTTCCGTTAATCCCTCTGCGAATTTGGAATAATATTTGACATTCAGAGAACCCACATCATACGAAATGCATGTTTTTGGGCTTTAGCTTCAAAAAACTGGACATATGCGTTGTTGTGGAAGTATGAAGTGAAACAATGTGAAAGTGTTAGGATGACTGAACGGGCTATTTAGCTCCTGTTATTTGCGCCCATCGCTTTCACCAAGAGTTGCCAAAACTCGGTGTAGGTACTTGTTTTTTTTAGGATTGTTATAGCAAAGCGAAGTTCTGGATCAAATTATAATATTTCGTTAAAAATATACAGAGAAACGTCAGTGGTTAAATTGTTGTCTAATCGAAACCAATTGCTTAATTTTTGTAGATAAAAAAAATAAAGAAGGTTTGTAAGATTGATTTCCAATTGTTTCAAAGCAGTGGATATAATATAAACACTACACAATTTCATGAAGATCAAACATACTTATTCTACATCTTGCCTTTTCGTTAAGTTTTAAAACATTACTCAGGCTAAATCCTCACCCCAGATCAAGGTCGAAAGCAGTTCACTCCAAACAATAGTTATGTTTCCTACATATCAAATCACACTTATATTGACAGATTAACCATAAAAATTCAGATTAAAAAATCCCAAGGAACTACGTCCCTGAAATCGCGAGGGTCCCCTCTCAACGACTTTCACTTATCTCGTCTCTTCAAATTCGAAACGGGAGTCCTCAAACGTCCTCAGCGTTTAGCAAAGATTGAGCCCAATCCAACACATTCCGCATCCATCCTAATCTTTTCCCCCGTATAAAATCTATAGTCCCTTTATACGAAAATGATGGGAAAATTACAAGAATAGTTTTTCCGGCTGTTTGGATATTATGCAACTCTATACAACACTCCCTCCGCTCACAATCGCCTATATTTTATGCCTCATATTTCCCATCCATCCCCCACTATTCAGCTTCAAATCCAATCTAGAATTTCTATTCCAGCTTACATAGTACAGCCTATCAAAGCAGCAGCAGCAGCTATTGCCTATAATAGATAACAGATAGGGTTTTGTAGGGTGAAAGTAAAACTCATATATATTTATACGTGATCGTGTGTGATCCATCCATCTATCTCGAATGCGGGATGGGATTGATATAATACTTGGAATATAATAGAAAAAGGAGCTGTAGAAGAGATGAATTTGATCGCTTCACTTCCTTCATTCCCATTTCCCTTGTCTTTCTACATTATCGGGCTGAGGCTGATGCCAAAATCAGGGTCGGCATTCCCTTCAAGTCCTTAAAATAGCCAAATAAAATAGCTCCAGCAAATCTGAACTCGAACTCGTGGATTTCAAAATCAAACTTCTTTCCGTTGAAACGCTTAATTCTTTCATCTTAAAGTTTAAACAAAAAAAAGCATTAAAAAAAACCACCGGCCCTGTACACCCGACCGATTCGGGGTTTAAGGGAAAGTCTGAATGGATTCTTTTAAAGACCAAAAAGCCCGAAGAAATGAGGGGAACCGTGTGTGGTTCCCTATCTGAACGGAGTTTGGAGGATAGAGGCCTAATCATCCATTATGAATTGTGCGTGTCTTTGCCTCTGTATCTAAACCATATATTTCGCTTTCAGGTTCGCAAAATGAAATCTTTCTCCCGTTCGTTACCTTTCTCGAGCCAGGAATCACGCACCCACCAAGGATGAAAGCAGAGGATGCAGAATCAGTTGGGTTGGTGACTTTGGTTTTAAATATATTGGGGATGGGATTGATTTATGCAGATTTGGGAATTTCATGCTACAATATTTTCAGATCTCCCATTCACCATTACCGGGAATGAAGACGGATTTGGGAGAGCGGACGTAAAGCTATTATGAAAGGGGTTTGAGACTAAATTAAGGGGTTGGAATTCGGAGTGTGTCATCATTGCTAAATCCGCCGTAGCTTCAGTTTGTGCAAATAGCTTCATTTTCTGAAGGTGAAGATGTTGTAGATGATAATATCTTTCTTGCCACCTCTTCAAATTCGTTTGTTAAAGTTTACAGGGTGCTTGAAAGGGGACTGGAGCTTTTATTTAAGCTTATATGGGGAGTTATTTAAGGTGTATTCTTTAATGTAAAAGCTATTTCTGCACAATTCCATTTAATCTAGCTGACAAATTCCCTAAAATATTTAGTCCAGAAAAACCTTTTTCCGTAATTTCACACTTACAAAATCAACTAACTGATTTGCACACCTCAACCGTAAATGCACACAACCGGGTTTCTGAACTTGAAGAACATTAAAAACAATCTGTTTCTGGATTAACCTCTATTATCCGTGTTGCAAATCGCGATTAAGTAGGATGGGTAGAAAGTAAGCTCATCCAGGTT
The DNA here is from genome assembly GCA_906901685.1 of Desoria tigrina. Taxonomy (NCBI): domain Eukaryota; kingdom Metazoa; phylum Arthropoda; class Collembola; order Entomobryomorpha; family Isotomidae; genus Desoria; species Desoria tigrina. The sequence goes on from CAJQTU010000008.1 coordinate 1,232,253, forward strand.
TGCCTGCTCCTGATCCTGGGACACCCTGAAAATGCATAATGTATTTGCAGATAAGACTGGGTGATTATACGATCTACACCCAGCTACAGTGTTTGTGTTGGTTTCAAAAAAGTTTGCATAAAATAATAAATATCCTTGCAACGATTCTGGTGATGGGGAAGATGAGCTTGGGGAAAGGGATTGTATAATATTAGATACATATCATCTAATACATCTCTCTCAGAGGCAGGCCCTGTATAGAGCCTGTAAGTGTGGTGAATTCATATATGTATCAAGATGGAGAAATCGATGTAGTTGGGGCTTGTGAAAAATAGATATTAGGTTTATATTATAGGAAGGATGATGGTGTTCAGAAATGTTTTATGTAGGGCAACAAGAGCATATGTAAATAACAGCTCCCTGAGGGCACTTTTACTCCCCGAATATTCGGATATCAAATATAAGGCAAAGACGCTCTTTTTTCCAGTCCCTATTATCACAAAGGCTTATCCTCCCCACAATTCCCTTTAAGACTTTATAGCTTCTGTTTTTGGAATAAGTCAATAAGTCCTCTCTCATTTGCATATTATACGGTCCTGGATGGAGAATTGGATTCTGGCTATCTACACACATGCTTTCAAAAGATTTTTTTTTTATAAAAATATCTTTTGTCATAATTGGATTGATGAATTTAGGCTCACGTATTCCTTTTAATTGGTATAATAATTTTGTAAGTTCTAAACAGGTCATGTGGATATTTAAAAAAAATATATGTATATTAAACATAATTATTAGGTATCGTGAGATGTTACTAAAGATCCAACTAACCAAGATTAACTCAAAGCAAGAAAAATTATTTTCCCGTTACCGTTTTTCCTTTGTTTTTCTCCTCTTGCTGCGTTTCCTTTCTTAGTAAATATAAAAATGCGTAGGAAATCATATTTTCCAATCAAAATCAGGGAGGATTGCATAGCTCCTTGAACTAAAACAGCTATTTTCATGACTTGAAGATCCCCAAGGATTTAAACCTCGGGGATTGATACAGCGCTCTATTCCCAGCATATTTGCTGCAAAATCCCAATATTTCCATATCCGCAATTCCCACACTGGTTGGGTACACTTTGAAAGCTCTTCGGTAGTCAAGTTAATTACCCTACGTATCTACATCTACAAAAGCCAGTGATATGAACTTGTTAAAATACTTGTGCACCCATGTAAATCATCCTTTACCGAATCAGATCCTGCAAGGTCAAAGGTTCCACTCGTAATCGAAAATCCAGCATTAAAAATAGCACAAAAACCCAACAGAAACCAAAGGAACCCTTTGAACCTCCCACATAGCCCTTTGCAAAATTCAAAGCCTTCTGCCCCCGAAGGTCATGGGGTCAAACCACAAAAGTCAGACCGCCCGTGCCCAATTCCCACTCCTAATATTTCCATATCATATGCATGATTGCAATATGCAATGTCCATCCACTCTCTGCGGTTCCCCAAACAAAAACAACCGAGTCCCATCCAAAGTTCCAGCTTCCAATCCCGAATTCTTTCAGAGGGAGTGAAACCACAGGGTAATAACTCATCAAGGATCCCTAGATTCATTCCATCCAATGAGGTTCCCATACAGTAAATCCACATAGATACATACTAATAATAATAATATCCCCCGCTACAAAGGAAAGTTATAAATACAGCAGAAGGGCAGTGGTGGTATCCCCGAGGAACTTTTTATTTCTTTCCAGACAGAATCATAATGGTCTCCTCCTCCTTCTACATTTCCACATCTACAGAGCCAACACGATCCAACATTCCACAAGAGGCAGAGGGGCTGGGACTGAACCGATACTACAAACTTACTACTACAGCTCGGAGAAAGTACGGCTGCTGGGTGAAAGCAAGTCTCATAACTAGAGAAGGTATATACCTCCATACCCACACACATACTACATACTACTATTTGATATGTACATGGACAATAAATGAGTGTTGGCAAAGATCCAAAAATCTCAAAAATTTCCATCCCTTCATATTCTCCTCAACGCCAACAACAAAACCTTGGTTTAATGTCCCAAAGCCAAGAGAGAGCTATAGATGGATATGATAGCTCTCAACTTCGTGCAGAATATATCCTTCTGCAGCCCTACTAATAATAATATCAGCAGACTATTCCTATAGCCAGTCCAACAGTAGTTGCAGAATCAGTGGCACTGGTACTGGTAGTGGTGGTGGTGGTGGCGGCACCAAGGCAGAAAAGTACCGACAAAAGTCCTCTGTCCCTTTCCAGCTTTGGAGAAAGTAGAGTGAAAGTTGGGAGTTGTTGAGAAGTAATGGAATGGAATATAAAATAAACCCCCTATGAAAAATATTTAGTAAATTCAGCACGTTGTATTTCACGGAGAGTTCGGGAAAGGGACAAAAAGTCCCTGGAATGTGCAGATCTATTATTTCATGAGAGAGGAGAGTTGTTGTCTCGAAAAACAGTCCCGGAACAAAATACATTAAAATACACTGGGACCGGAATGGACTGAACTGGATTTTATTCTAATTCCAGCCCATTGCAATGCAAACTCATTTCACTCACAATCAGAAGCAGCTCTTTTGGGCCTACTACTTTCCTCTATATTTCTGTGGGAGTAAGTCCACGAAAGGACAACACATCTGGTCAAGATGAGACGAGACCTGTCATCCTCTAATTCCAAACAGAAACGCAGCCGTAATTCCTAAACCCCCGGAAAGTAGTAGAGTTTGCACACATGAGACAAGCCTCGGCAATGAATACAATTATTTATCACGATTCGAGCAAAAGGAAATAATTGATCTGTAATCCTCAGCCCTCTCAACGGAACTCTCTTTCAAAGTTACACAATGATTATAATTTATATAAGTACTTTCTCCCTCCAACTGCACAAAGATATAGAATTAATTTACCCAAACCTTGTTGATTAATTGAATGGATTTGGAAGGGGTTGTAGATGGAATTGGGGGCGTGGTCGGGGTTAAAATAATAGGGGCAACAGCCTGGGCTATTAGCAGATACGGTATCTTAGAAATGGGAAGGGTTGTCATTAACCATGAACTTGCTCCTGCTCTTTTGCTCTTTAATAGCCCTCTTTCTAATTCAAGGTTCGGCTTTTTCAAGATAAACCACGTGTAATTTATTGATATGTTTCTCTCCTCGGTCGAGGCAAACTGGGAACTGCAAACTGCAGCAGCAGTGATACCCGATCCTCCAGAATAAGAACCGGTTCCTGCTTTCCCCGTCCACAAAGATATCAATTATCGTGCATCCACCTCGCTCGATCATCCTGAAAGGTAAGTAATCTTATCCCACAAAGCCTCCCCTTCCAATTTAAATGTCTCTCGAGTCGGTGTAGATTATTTTCACTTAATCCGACTTCCCTTGTTTCCTGGTTTGGTTTGGGACGACAATACTAGGATGGCGGGTGCTTTCTCTTGTGTTTTAGAGGCTGAAACGGTAAAAACTGGATGTGGAAGGTCCCTGGGCTGGAAGGCTGAGAAAGCTGCTGGTGCAACCCTTTTGGACAATTTATTACGGCTCAACGTGGCCGTGAAAGGTGCGTTTGAGCGGAGAAAACATTATCCGAACTGAAACTAATTCCGCGTTCACGTACGAGCCTTTTTGGGTTTCCTTTATTATTTCAAGTGGGAGATCCTACGGAGCTTCTGTTGCAACTCTGCCAGATTTTGTAGTGAAATCGATACCGTTGAATACGGTTTATAATGACATTCTCTGTGTGATTTTCTTTAGGTTGGAATCAGCGGTGCCGAATCAAAGCTACTGTGCGTTGAAATGATGAGTGATTTTCAATCGCATTTTATCAAAGTTTGTGAAGAGTGTACGTAAAATCTAGTTACAGAAAATCAAGTAGGAAACTACAGGAAAAAATGCCCGAAATTCCCGACGATTTGTTTTTCAGAAAAAATCTTATTTTTCTAGAAATTCGATCCTTAACATCTATAGAACTGGGAGGTTGTTTTTTTAAACTTACATAAAACAGCCATGAATATTTTATGATGCCGAAAAAGAGAAGATGAGGTGCATGATTGGGAAAGGATGATTAAAGAGATATTTTTAAATCATCCCAAGGGCATTTTCTAAGCATACCCTATATGTTCTCCTATCTTCACCCATTTGTTTACATTCCTCAACTACCACAACTACGGGGAGTAAATATGAGGTTGATAGTCTATTATTAATGAAACGGAAGGCCGTAAAGTACGTGGTAAAAGTACCTCTTTTCCTCAATATTTTAGATTCTCTGAATATGAAATTTGTTATTTCCTAAAGGAATACCGCATCGATCCCCCTTGATTGTTGATGTTGCTCCCGCATCAAAAGGAGACGAAATATATTTCAAAGAAATTAAAACCACAAGGAGATATATACGTAGTCTAGGCCTTTCCTCGCGTTTTTATTCCTTCTAATTAACTCCCACTTATTCGTCGTAAACTTCCAGACTTTGGAAACTCACAGTTGTTTACCCGTTCGGGTCTAAATACATGTTTGACATTTACAAGAACCGAACAGGATATTCAAATTACATAGCGTATGATCATATGATTACATAGCGATATTAGAAGTAGACGCTGGAAATTTTGGGGAAGGAATGCGCAAATATTTGATTATATCATAGATATCAAGCGAAGTTCTTAGCTGATAATACTGAGTAGGATCATGTATTATAATTTCTGTAAATAGCAGAGGCAGGAGAAAGTACCGCTGTCGCGTGGGAACTTTTATAATGAAAGAGATTCGTTGGCTATACCAGCTTTTGAAATAAGGAATCTCACTTAAATTGGACCTGTATCGATTGGTTTATAGGGAGCGAGGATGATACTGATGAGGATACCTTATATTGAGGTAAAAAATTGTTTGCATTTCATTTTGATGATTAAGAAGGGAAAAATAGGATGTTACACAGATCTATGGATTTTTTTAACTTTTCAGTTGCAGTTCTTATTGAAAATTGTCGAGACTAGTCCAACTTGATCATTTTTTGGTTGTATTTTCAGATGTACGCAACATTTTTTAGTTACTCGTAAATTAGATCCAATCTTGTAACACGTCAGACTCAAAAAAATATGTCTCGAATACTTCATTAAAAAATACGAGCCTATAAATCTAGTGCTTTTGCATTTAAAAAAAATTACGTAATAGTAAAGTACTAAATAGTCAATAGCTATTCCATATAAACTGCGATACGTAATACTAAAAGCTGCTTCAAAATTCGATTATCTTTTTAATTACAATTTTGTTTATCAAAAGAATTACCGATAAAAATTCACAGCTAAATTGCTGAGGGCATAATTAAATTCCATAGGACATATTTTAATCTAATAAATTACAAGATCGATTAAGAAAATATTTTATGCATAATACTAATTATTAGATTAGATAGTAGCGAGTAGCGGGTTATATGTATATGTAGTTTGAATCAACGTCTAAGAATTTCTTTGCAAATCATCTAAAATCTACAATGCGGGTGAAAAAAACGTTGGACATTTGACATTTGGTAGACCGATTCAGGGATCTTCCTTATCTCAAATATATTAATTCGACTGATTTTTGATAACATTTTGCGAACTATACAATCTAAATACGGTGGAATGAATTCCTGAGAAATTTGGTCCCAAATCATTCCTAAAATTCGATAGCAACTTAACAAGTCGTGACTTACTCCCTGGCGACACTACAGATTCACACATCGTTGACTATATATAACACCTATGGAACAATTGCCAAATCAAATTAGAACGGATTCAGGTTTCCAGACGGCAATTCCATGTTAAGTCTAGCATCAAATGTCGATTTCCCGGAATGCCAAAAAACATGAGAATATTCGATACCTGTTTTTTTTTCTAAAAAATAGTTTCGAGAGTTAAGAAAAATGTCGTAAATTCTAAGATTTTGCAAAAAACTGAAAATATATACATCTAATCCGATAAGCAGGGATTCCAACCTTTTGGAAAAGTTAAGCTTCTTGAAGTAAAGAACATAACTACTCGTTAGAAGCTGCTATTCACGCTAAATATTTAAACACCAATTAGAATAATTACCAGCTTATTACTCGACAGAAAAATTAAATGTCGCTCGATTCCCCACAAGCCCCCTAATGACCATCTTAAGCTCTAAATTATTATCCCCTGCAAAATACATTCAAAAACATCAAAGGAATCGCGATAACATCAGAGTAAAAGGCCCAATTACCCACAAAATCATTAAATAGCATCCTCATTACCAATCAGATTAAAAATCCACGAACGTAGTTCGGTCATTAACATAAACCTTTCATTTCCAGAATTCCAGATCCCTCCTATTCAATTTCAATGAAAGAAACGAGTCCAGCTTTTGAGTAAAGTTCCATGTTCACCTCAAAAAGACCCTTAATCCCTCCTTTTGAAAGAGGAATCAAAATTCAAATCAAAATTTTGATTACGTATGGCCAAATCCCATCCAAAAGACATAATCACAAGCACCAAAAGCAAGCCGAATGGAATAACAAGCATCATGACATTTTCTAAACCTCACCAGTCCAAATATGAAATCTCCGACCCAATTTCATGTTGAATTGTGGCTTGATTCCTTGAATATACCCCTTTTAATGTGCACCGAAAAATAATTTGTCAAGTCGGGACAGAAATTACAATAATACTCTTCGTATAGGCCATTAAAATTTCCGAAACCTTGGTTGCATTTTTTGCCTCGGACGAGGACGACGTATGAAATTATCTTTCGGAACCCAACCCCATAGTCTCCAGTACGAACACGATGCAGGACATTTAAAACTGTCTCAGCTTCCGAGCGAATAATATCTACAACTTATATCTATAACTAACTTACAGTCTTAGAAAATTGGATTATTATTTCATATTATTATGGACGCATATCCGGAGATAGGATATTTTCCAGTATGGACGGAGGCGGATGGTGTTTAAGAATAATAGGGAGCTGACTGAAGACATGAATTTGATAGGATTCATTACGGAGCAAGGAACAAGGGAAATTTATGTCCACAAGCGCTTTCGGTTTTCATGGCCTACTTTTAAACTACTAATTCACTACCGGTACAGAAGTTCATTTTTCGGGTTTTATGGCAGAGTGTAATATACAGTAACTACTATAGGACGGAGGAGTAGCTTTTACTGGTCCCCGTTCGGTTACATATTTCTGATGCCCGAACTTTCAAAGTCCCGTTTTTATGCAAGAGGATTTGCCCAGACTTGATCATACTATTTATCCCATCAACCTCCCTTACGGCCCTGTAATAATGAAGAAAGCCAAGCCATTCCGTATTCAAATAATTCTAAAAATTTATGAATAGAGTAAACTCATTCATAATAATTTGTAGCTGGGTGAGATTGGTCTTTTTGTTTGCGATCCTTTTTTATGAATTTGAATAAACCCGTTATTATTACCATCGTATCTGCGTGTGGACGGGGGGAGCAAAGGGGTTCACAGGGCTTGGAATTTGTTGTCGTGTGGACTTGGTTTTCCTTGTGTTTATTATGACGGAAGTTATGAACTTTTGGGGTTCTTAAAAACAAAAGTTGAGACGTTTTTGATAAATATAAAGAAGGGTGGATGTAAACCCATTTTTAAGCATTAATTTTAAGGGGTTTGAGATTTTTAGTCGTTTCTTTCTTAAAGATAGAAATTGATACTCGCCAAATAATGGGATGTAATGAATTGATCAGATAGCTTTAAATCAAAACGCTCTCTTTAAATCGTATTCAATTTCTCAAGAGTATTTAAAAACTTGGTTATTATAATGACATTTTAAGAAGTAAGTTTTGAAAGATATTTTGAATCTTTCAGATTTAAACAATTTCAAATCTGTACTAAAAAACCGATGGACCTAGAAGTGATAAACCCACGAAAATCGGGTAAAGTTTAGTTACGTCTGCAATTATTAAGGAAGAAACTCCTAGTCCTCTGCCCAAATATTCTAAGTTTGTACGTAATTTTTACGAGTTCGTCGTGCTTTCTTCGTCCAAAACCGGCGTTAAAAGTACAAGAACAGCCTTACCAAGCCTGTTGTACTTGTACTCCATAGAAAATACAAATGCTGAATCCATGTAAGTGTAAGTGGATACCTATATACAGACATACTCCCATGTATACGTCTACACTTTGAGTAATCTATGAGCCATAATTTATGTCAGAATGCTTTTACAGAGTTATTTCCCATCTACTATTATCATATGCCAACTTTCTCTCCTTGCTGAACATGACAATCTCAATTTCTCCTTAAAGACTCTCTCTCTCTCTCTCTCTTGCAGAGGAGATGGGAAAAGAAAGCATTAGCGAATAAAGCCATGCTCCTCATTGCCAACTCATTTCTGTAGCTGTAGCCAAACGCTTTTGTAACACGCTAACGTACATTATTATTTGCGATTTGCAGATTTACAATATAAACTACGCGTACTATCACGTATCAAATCTACCCTATCCTATACAAGTATTCCAACAATGTATAATAAAATCCCTATCCCAAGACGTCTGGATTCACATTCATCCCCTGCCAAATGTTTTTTTCCTCTCTTCTCGTAGCTGTGTGGAACTGGGGCCTATTAAGAATAAAATTTGCAATATTCATATTATTATGGGAAATGGCATGTCAGAATTTTATCTTCCTTCTGTTAGTTGTCAACAGGCTCTTTGTAGTGAGCCAGTTCTAATAAACTATTCGGAGTAAGTATGCATTGGAGCTGACAGGGAAATTTATTCCGTCAAAAAAGTCAGAGTTGCTGGAATGTGCCTAAGAAACAGAGCTGTAAATTTATGATATTGGTTCCTGGCTTTGGTAATTGGCCTAGGAATAGTTTAAATGTTTAAATATACACATTCCAGTCGCCCCTCAGGGCGGAGTCCGTTCCCACAATTTAAATTAAGACTTTTTCGACCTGATGAAATCGTATAATCGGTGGTTTAAATTGCATGGTTGTGTGTAATAATAAACATGGATCGTTTAAAAAAAATTATTGATCTCAATCCCGAGGCTTAAAAAAGGAGCTTGCTACATGTAGAATGGCTGTTCAACTGGATTGTTATTTCCCTCGAGTTCCCCTTACACATGAAATTTTATAATTTCCGGTATAAAGAGTCAATTAAGGTTCATAAATTAAGTTGGAAGTTGATTTATTTGGTGGAAATGGCTATTTACTTTTATTAAGCCACTGATACTGTCTCACTATGTCGTTGGCCTTACGGGCCCTGATTTATTTATTGAAATCTGAACTCCCTTGATTACTACAGAGTGTTTACATTCTTCCTGACATGAGAAACGGAGTCCGTCAATTTCTTGCAGAAATATTACACTTCAGATATTGTAATGTTCCACTGATCTTATCCTGTGGACCAATGAACCAGTTCCAGCATGTGGGACTTGAAATTTGACATATATTACAGTTGTTATCAAATTTATTGTACATCTAGTCATTGCATGTGTGTATTTTTGGAACGATAAGGATGGAGTTATGAAATGGCATGAAATTTGACTGAAAGTGGGTGGGGGCCTTACTAATAATTGCTAATGGGACTTGGAAATCTAATCGTTAGGGCATGATTTTATTAGTTCGGTTAGAGTTTTCGAGTCATCGCCTAACACTTTATTTTTCAAGCAATTTCCGATCCAGTATTTATTTCGGTGCACACTAATGAACAATTATAACTAATTGATTTTGTCCATAATGTGTGTGGATTTGAGTATCGACCTGAGCATGTTCCATAAGTACTGAGTTGATTGAAGATTTATATAAAATCATTGGGGCAAGAGGTGTACTATTTTGTTCGTATTTGCTAGGGAACTAATGGATTAGTCCACTTCCGATTGAAGTGAAATATAAAAGCCCATGAGTATGAGTGAGTAATTTATTAGTATTTTGTATATATACTTGGCAGGATTACTAATGATAACGCTAAAAAATTGAACATTTTTTGGATTTTATGTTTATGTGATGAATGTGTCCTACAGAAGGGCGTTTAAACATTTTTGACTCGAAAAGCATATCGTAAACTCGTAATATATGTACATATATTAGTAAAATTGAAAGTTTGGAATGTAGCATTTAGAATGGATAAAAAAACAATGTAAATCCCGTTAATATGTAATAAGCAAATTAAAAATCTAATATTTTTATTGTTTCATAAAAACGAATTGACAATTTACAAATGTCAAATAGTTTCATATAAAAATAGTCAGATAAATTTTAGGATGAACGACCAAGGATGTTATGATCGACGAACATGTTTATCTTCCTTTGTTAACCTCTTGTAACACACTATACTTAAATTAATGACGTCTTCAAATTAGCTCTGATTAAAATGAGGATCTTCGTCACAACAAAAGACGTCAAGATGCATTTGATGACAATATAATACAATTTCTGATAAAGTTCCGAGAAATTAATACTAAACCATTATAAAAAGCGTTAATTCTCTCACAACGAAGATATCAAATCTCAAAAGCATGCATGTCTCAACGGAAATAGAAACTGATAAAAGCGATACATATATTGAACTTGCATTTTATTTAAAGTATTCGCGAGCATTCATTCAATCATTCACAATGTAGTTAGACATACATTTTAGACCAGAAATTAAAAATAAGCATTTCATCTACTCTGTTTAGTTTACTAAACTCCTAAAATGTTATTTATTAATATTTTCCCCCTATTTCTCTCAATTAATTCAATCCTCTGCACCAATGAAAATATATTTAGAGGCCTTAATAAAATGATTACTACCTCGATCAAACTACGGTTGGATAATCCGGAAGACCACTGCGGACAGGTTAAGCTAACTCCTAAATCAAAGGCTAGACGTGGTGACAAGACAACTAAAGTGATACTGTTTGAAAGTCAGCCGATTTCCAGTGCCGACGCTGACAGGATATTTGGAAAGTTTAAATCCGCGTCCATTGACGTCGTTGATGGGTGTCGAATTAAAGTCTGCGGATTTTCCAGAAACTCTCGTAATGTCCGTGATAATCCATGGACTACTGGAAATTGTCAAACATTTTCAGAAACCCTATCAACGCTTCCGATCATTCCATTTGGTGTACGTGTTTTAACAATAAATACCGTATCAATTGCAACAAATCCCCGGGAGGTTATTTCGAGTGGTGGGGAATTATTTAAAGACACATTTTCAATATTTTTATTCAGAGTTACAACACAAAATCTTCGATTTAAAACGATGAATTAATTGACTCGATCATAAGGGTTCTGAGGAACAGTTATTATCGATTGAATTTTATGAATAAAATGACCATTCGCACTTAAGGGGTACTTATTTAGCTGAATTATTATGCTGTGATCGACACTGTGATATTTTAAAAGTTTTTTTCAGCAATTTATGCATATTTTCAGATGTCTTTCACGGCCACGTCAATAAGCTGTGCTTGCAAGGTATTAAAAATTTACATGATTTTTAACAATGACTTGGTCGAAGATTTGCATTATTGATTATACATACTTTAAGACGCTAGGATTTGGATTTCCTCTAGAAAAATCGGACGAAATGTGACACTGACACGTGTGCAAACAAACCTGTCAAGTTGAACCCAGGGGATTGTGCGGTACTGTATCAGGAGAAAGATTGTCAGGATTGCTATTTTAACGGAGTTCCTTTAAACGTGCATGGAAATTACATGACGAAGAAGTCCTCGGCAATCGGATCCCTCTTTGTTCGTCCGGGATGTCGAATCGTGTTGGAGGCATTTGGAAGGTTGGACTATCAAAGCCAAGGAGATTCCTTCAGGAGTTATTTCACCACGAATATGACACGTTTGCAGGTTAAAAAAAATACCAACAATAATATGCTTAGTTATAAAATATGATACGACCATAATATTTTCTATTGTAATCCAGCCATCCTTTAGCAAGAAGGGAGAAACCTTCAGTTGTAATTGCTCAGAGGAAGTAGCTGTATCGAGACCCTTGGAATTCACTAGGAAAGAAAGCATTGCAATAAATTCAACTACGACCTCCGTAGCTAGCACGTCCGAAATAAGAACGCCAACAGCAAGTCCCGAAATGACAAGTTCCTATGAAGTTGAAGAAGTGTCTACATTCGATAACCAGAACATTACCATTCAAGGTAACTCTTTAAGACTGAAGGAACTAAGAACTGTTTTAAAACACTTTTCCTAAATAATTTTTCATGCCTACAAACTGTAATTCCAGAACAGAAGGACATTTTCGAAGAAACGCTCATTCAAGTGGTCCCATATCTGGTTGCCATCTTTGTCGTTGCGGGAATCATAATCATGATTTCTTCATTTTGCTATTTTCGGTCCCAAAATGCCATTTTAACAAAACGGGAAGTTCGACAGTTCCGGTGGGGTGCAAGTCTGAAGCTAGGAACAGAAGAAATCGAAATGAAGAAGTTGGCTAGGAGGTATTCCAGTGCTTGGAACTATCCTTATGATAACAGTTTTGAAAAGAGGAGACAAGATGTCAAATTCGGTAATTATTTGAGCTATAAATACAGAAAATCTCAGTTTTGTGATTTTTTTTTAATTTAAAAAATCTGCTTGCTAGCTCGTAATGACCCAGATGCCATACTTGGGAAAGGGGTCTACGGCATAGTTTACAAGGGAACGCTTCGAGTCTGCAGGACGGAGGTTAAAGCCGTTGCGATCAAAACATTAGTTAATCCTGACAAGATGGAATTAAAATCACTCCTTAATGAAATCAAGATCCATTCGTATCTCGATAAAAACTGTTCCTGTCCGAATATAGTGCGATTTTTTGGTGCCTGCACAGCCAATTTACGAAAGGGTGAAGTAGTCAATTAAGATTAAATTAAGCAGATTCGCGATGAATTACTAATTTATGAAAATGACTGTTATTGAACCACAGGCGATGTTCTAAATATAATCGAATACTGTCCTTCTGGCAATTTACAAAGTTATCTTGAAAAGCGTAGGAAGGAACTTGAGGTCCCACTGCCTGAAAAATCAGTGCTGAACGGCTATATGAAAGATGTTGGGATTAACCAAAGGTAGTTTATAAAATAATTTACTTTTAGCCAGTTTTTCTGTTAATTATTAGGTTAATTGGATCTTTATAGGCCAAAAGAAATCAAAGTCGATTTGATGCTTTTTAACCAGCTTGTAAAGTGGTCCGGAGAAATCGCAACAGGAATGGAATACTTGAATAGGAAAAGCGTAACCAAAAAAACATAAAAAATGCTCGAAAGATTTTGAACGTTTTCTGAGTTTCATTTATTGAATTAATCTTTTTAATAGGTCCTGCATATAGATTTAGCAGCAAGGAATATCTTGCTTTCCGAAGACTTAACTGCAAAAATTAGTGATTTTGGTCTCTCGCGAAAACTGTACCATAGGCTCGATTACGCTAAAAAAGGCAAAGTGAGTTTTAATTTCCATCCACATTTATAAAACATCAGATTTTGAACCGAAAATTTTGTTAACGAAATGTTAAATCCAAATTCTAATTCTCATTTTTAACAACTCAATTAGAACCATTAACATTTTTAGGAATTTCTACCAGTAAAATGGATGGCCCTCGAATCACTTACCCAGGACAACTATTCCGTTAATTCGGATTTATGGGCTTATGGAGTAACGGTTTGGGAGATTTTTAGTCTCGGAAAGGAACCCTATCATTCCCACTCACCGTTCCTCGTCCAACAATTTCTACAGAGTGGTGGTCGTCTAGAAAAACCAATTAATGCAACTGATGATATGTAAGACATAATTGATCCTTTCCGTGAATGTATCTTTCGAATAAGTGGTAATTAAGACTTTTTTATTTAAAAATCTGTTGGACCGAAAATTTACAGATACCAAATAATGAGAAGTTGTTGGAATTCCATTCCTGAGGAACGACCCACTTTCAATTCAGTTCTGGATTTTTTCCAAAGGACGCAAAGAAATTATCAAAGTGAAATTATGGATTGCTAAGATGTTACAAACCCGTTGTTGTCAAAAAAATATCATGGATATAATAATTTTAGTATACGTATCAGGAGTGTACTTAGTTTTGGTCGAAACTATTCATGATAGCTGCTTAGAAATATACTATATTTGCTAAGTCTCATCTCAAATGACTTATTTGGAACTAAAAATAAAATATACACAATTTTTAATTCCTTATTTAGAAGGTTTCAAAAACGTTTAAAACCAATTATCCTCCTAGAATTGCATTAAAAATAATTAATCTGAGCATAAATAAAAAATACATGTCTGAAATAATGGTAGTTCTGTGAGTAGAAAATGTAAAATAAATACTATCTATATGGACGCATTCATACGAAAACTAGATCTGATGGTCGTGACCAGATTGGGAATAGTTTCTCTCCTCTGCGGTTATGAATATTCTCACAAAACAACTGTGGATTACCGTTTTCCAGAATTTTTGATCACTAATTTCAATACAATTGCTAATTCCCATGCAATCTGCAACTTAATTATGACTGCAGGGGGTCAGTATTTTTCGACGATTTACTTTATAACCAACCCACCCTAACCTCTATTTCATTACCTGTTTTCTTCCTTACATTTCAGCTATTTGACCAACAAGACTCTGACATTCACATTCCTCATAAAAATTACCGTCAATCAAATTATATAGATTTTAAGAAAATGAAAAACATTATCATTCTCACCCTATTTGGCTTACTAAATTCTGCTCAACGAACAGAATCAGCTATAAGCCTTAGAGAACCTGTCCGCAACTCCTTAGAAACTGGAGAGGAAGGGACCCTCGACAAAATTAAACTAATCGGGCACCCCGATTCCGGAAAATGTCTAATTATCGAAAATAAAAAACGGCTGGGAAACACAAGGGAGACTCAGCTCGTCCTGTGGAACTGCCATGATAAGCAGTGAGTTTTTCTCATATTTATTTAGATTACAACAAAAAACATCAATATTTGATTTACATTCATAGGATCAAAGGTCTGGAGCAGCAAATGTTCATGTTCATCAAGAGCAATGGAGGGGGCTATCTTTTAATGGGTCAGGCCGGATCAGCAGACGCATGTGTCTCTGCTGGACAGGGTTATTATGACCACGTCGTGACGAAGAAATGTGACCCTCTGGACGAAAGCCAGACCTGGTTATTACGCCGTGCCGAAGGGTCCAAGGACAAGTATCAAATCGTTCAAATGTCAACTGGCCGATGCGTCCGAGCTCCTGGAATTCATGACGGAGCTTGGGTTAGGGTTGGGGACTGCGAGCTCGGGACCGATTCCCAGCAAATGTGGAATATTTGTGGACTAAATGGTTCTTGCGATTTCTAGGTACTTTGATTTGTAACATTTTCCTAGATTTTTTCAACTTCCAGGAAATTCTGCGAGTAAATAACTAATTTAATGACGAATCGAATGTAATTGCCAAATAAAAGAGAACACACTGTACTTTGTTCTATTAACGTTGTATATTTGTATTTGTTATTTAGCACACAACAGATCCGCCAATTACTTTTCAATAAATATTCTAGAATAGACAATAGTTTTCTATATCGTTTAATGATTTTTCCATTTGCATTTACTCACTGGTTTGCTTGCTTTATTTGTAGTCCAATACTGCTGACTGCCGTAAGTTCGTTGAAATTTTTGTATTGTGTCATACCGGCTTTCTCACTGAAATAACTTCATCCCCTATATAACTCCTCCATTCAAAAGTACAAAGCCCTGAATATTTACCATAGTATCCCCAGCATATAAAATCAGACATTGTACATATTTATTGGTCAATTGATTCAGGGGCTAAAAAATCTCTCCAATATTATCAGAATTTTTGTGACCGAGGTTCTGAAGCGGATACTGATAATCAAGGGTGCACCAATCGGGTTGGGCCAACAGTTTACTCCCTATAGTATTTGTAATCTCATCGCTACTAAAGTTCAATAAACATTCTAACTCTGGTGTAATTATTTACACAGCCCAGTTCCAAACACAAGATAACCTATATATAAACCGTTTGCAACCTAATGCATGTCCATTGCATAGTTGAAGGCAAAGGGGTCCGTTGAGTTGTGCCCATATATTATATTATATATTCTCATTTATCTTTAAAAAATTTAAAAATGAATAATAAACAATCCAATAGTTTACTCAGGTCGTTTCTAGTCACAGTACTGACAGTTACGGTATTTGTAGATCTCGCTAGTGTCACGAATATTGATAAGGTTTGTTCCGTTTTGACGAAGGATGGTGAAGGTCAGCCTGGCCCAAAGATTCCAGTTAAACCCGACGTCCGCTTTTCTCGAGCGTCTTGGAATGCCCTGTCATTCAATTCTTCGGTTTACGGGGTCGAGGTTCCTAGCGGATGTGTGATCCGGATTTGTCACCTTGATAATATTACAGCAAACAAATTTCAGAGGTGTGAGGACTTCGACAAAGCTACTACTTTTACTGCTGATGAGAAAGAGGTTGAGATGATCAGATTTTAACAGAGATTCATTGACAGAATCGAAATAATTTAATGATTTTAAAATTAACATCGATTTCATGAGCAGTACAGATGGGATTTTTCCAAGAATACCGTCTTAGGATTGGATTGCAGTTGCACGGTAAGGGATTTTTTTTAACTACGGTGAACCACAATTAATTTACGAATCCTATCGTGTATAGAATGCAGAAATTATCGAAGGAAGTGACCATGAGCTAATAATGTTAGCTCTTTTCATAAACATTTTCAAATCAGATAAAATGTAACAAATGCTAATCTTATATCTATGGGCTTAAAAAGGTACCGACTGAACCGTGTATAACAAGCTGTGAAGATCAATTCTTGCCGATGGAATCGAAATCCTGCGCCACGCTATTTCTAGATACAAACTGTTCGGATTGCAGATTTAAACCGATACCTTTAACCGTTGGAGCCAATGCGTATGACAGGGATTTTTCCGTCATATCATCAGTTTTTGTAAGACCTAACTGCACTGTGGAAAATATGCGTCGAACCATGCATGGTGATCGCCTGCCGTTTCTCATGGCTCCACAAAACAAGGAATCCCATTCTGATATCAATGTATGTGTAAATTGATTGCTTAAAAATGTATATTAATTTTCAAAATGGAGTATTTCTACTCGCGAATATTTTATACTTTCTACTTTCCAAACGTCAAATACCCACAGGCTGTGCAATACGACCACAATGAATTCACATGCCGGTGCGATGATTTTAAAAGCGATTTCTCATCAAGTGTCCAGATCCCGGCTTCTAGCCAAAGTCAACCGAGTAAACTTTCACCAGATAATGTCTTCACATAAATTAATACTCTAGACTTAATACTATTAAAAATTGAATGGAGAACTAATTTATTTGTGATTTATTTTTCAATTTAGGCCCTATTCAAATCATCATCTTGGGCGTTGTTTCGGCCATCGCCTTTTTCACGGCCTTCATCGCCTCGATATTGGCCTACAGGTGCAGTATGGCAGCAACGAAGGAAGCCAAAGCACATCTCTACTCCATCATAGTTAGTCCTACGAAGAATTAGTGTATATTTTGTGATGAAAAAATTTTCCGTTGTAAATGTTGTAATTGTGATTTTAAACAAATTGAATGTGATTGTGACAACAAACGATTAAAAAATGTGCTCTTACTCTGCTATTGAAATTCTTTAGGAAAGCTTAGATGAAAAATATCATATACCCAAGGAGAACATCGTCATTGGTAAAGTACTTTAGTATGTGAAATTTCGCTTATTATGTACGTAGATTTGTTTAGTTTCTCGTTTCTATTTTACCGTGAAAAATGTCCTCCATCTTAGCGTTCTTTCGTACTGTGCATTCTTACATCATAATTAATGTACGTTTACATTCATAATTCTTGTTCTGCTATATGTTATACAAACCGTAAATCGCTATTTAAGTCTCTAGGGGTGTTATTTTTTAAGCCTACTGAAGGGGTTTATATTGTGCAATTATTCTAGTGAAAGTTCTTGATTCACATAATAATTTAAATCATAAATTAATTGTAGATTACAGTAAGATTCTCGGAGAAGGAAGATTTGGCATAGTTTACGAAGGCTGTCTTAGAACCTCTGATGGTTTTTCGAAAGCAGTTGCAATAAAACAAATTGTACCATCGAATAACTACATATATCGATCTCTGGCACGAGAAATCTCAGTCCTTGCAACAATAGGATCTCATCCTAAAGTCGTGGCAATGATTGGGGTAGTAATAGACCGGGATGCAGCCCAACAGGGTAACTTTTTATACAATTAAGACAACCTCTAAATAAGTCCTCTCCTCGAAATAGCTTCTCCCTAGACCTTACTATAATGTCAGGGGACAATGTGCTACAAGATGAAAATATTAATTAAATCTGCCTTTTAACCAACGATACTGATCTCATTTACAGGTTTCAACCAATTAGTTTTAGAACTCTGTGAATTAACAAGCCTGGAGAAGTTTTTAAATAAGCATCGATTGCGATTTATTTATAATCTAACGCATGGCTCGAGAAACAACAATACAAGGTATTTTTTCTACAAATTCCGTTGGATCATTCTTAATTTTATCAATACTATTCAAGATTTAGTTTGGATCGTTTGTCGTATTTCATAGTACAATATTGACCGGCTATACACCTGAACCGGAGACTAGTCCAACGGATGAGTTTACGAATAGCTCCTTGACCTTATACAAACTTCTTGATTGGTCATATCAAATTGCATTAGGAATGGACTACATCAGCGGTTTAAAGGTGCTTATTAATCTATTCGATTTGATCACTCGAGAAAAAAATTATGTATTAAAATGTCTAATGTTTTCACAAATAATTTATGGATCCCTGAGATCAGATCCTGCATCTAGATCTCCAAGCTAGAAACATACTTGTCGATGGAGACATCAACGTCAAGATAGGGGATTTCGGGCTCTCCAAAGAGTTAAATGAGGACTACCATTATATCAAGCCTCCTGTCAAGGTTGGAGTGGAACTTTACGAAATTTTAAACAAATTAAGTTATTCTAATATTGTATTGTTTTACATCACAGGAACCGCTACCTTGGCGTGCTTTAGCTCCAGAAGTAATCGGAAATTATAAGTTTACATTAAAAACGGACATTTGGGCCTATGGGATTTTGCTATGGGAAATATTTTCCCTTGGAGAGACTCCGTATTCTGAATTCACCTTAACAAGTGAAGAGCAATTAAAGGATATTTTGGTGGGGAATTATCGGTTACGGAAACCCGATTTATGCCCGCCTGAAATGTATGTCTAAAAGTTCATAAAATTGTAAAGTATCGGGATTAGAAATATATATGCAATATTTTTTTGGAAATTTTGTAGTTACAATGTGATGGAATCCTGTTGGAATCCAGACGCAGCGAAACGACCGGATTTTTTAATATTAAAGCGAATATTTGAAGCACTCTTAGCAGCGGACTTTGAATCGAGTTATATATAAAAGTTATTTAACTTTCCGTGTTTAGATATTTTACACTGTTGTTATTTGTTAATGCAATTAACTGCCCTAGTCACTAGTACAATACAATATGATGGCTAATCATAAAATATATAATATATGAGTTAAAAAGTTCAGCATGCACGCATATGTATGGAATATTTTTCTAAATAAAACCCTATGCCAATTAAACTGCCGCAGTTGAACAACAATTATTATAACACATCAATATTATAATGAATGAGACTTTTCAAGAATATGATAAATAGTATAATTAACTAGTATTTAGAGTTAATTTCCAACGGATCATGATCTACGTCTTTTAAGGTTGTATGAGATCATACACGGATCAAACGCATAATAACTCATCGAAAGTTGTGTAGACTTGCTATTAAAGTATTTTAGGCATCAGAGCCTATAGATTTATGTATTTTTTTGAAATAAAAAAGTCAACATTTTTGATGTCATATAAAAATCAATTAAAAAACTACGTCAATTTTACTGCTCAATCGTAATCATGTATAAACACTTATACCATAATTCCAAGTTAATTGTCCATTGATGGTTAATCAAATTATCTAGAATACATATTGAATATGAATTGTTCGGCTAATGCACGTAACTAGTCAACACACAAATCCCAAAATACATAAAAGCACAAAATACTACTATATTCCCAGTCAAATCAAAGGTTCTATTTCCCATCACTGTTCTGGACTTCAACTAAACAAACTTGTTCATTTCGGCTAAAATTCCATTTGACGCAATATGACACATCAACATCCTGCTTCTGCTCAGCCTTTTAAGTATTTAAAAACTGTTCGAAATCAAACTAAATTCATACATCTCTTGATTCTTTCGGTTGGCAGTACTTCTACTTACAATAGAACACATTCTAAGTCTAACAATTTAAACCTGTAAACCATTAAACTTAGAAATTAAACTCCGAAAAAATGGTTTCAATTAAACAAATTATCCCTCCCCGATTTCTAACCCCGATTTCCATACTACTCTTCGCTTCGTTAAGATTTGGAACTGCAAGACCAAACCACGGGTGCGAATGGTCAACGGCGTCAACGGCCTTAAATTCCACATGTGGAGGATTTGTTACATGCCAGAATAACTCGATTGACCTCGAAAATGTCGGAAGCGATTGGTCTACTTTACAGGCTCAATTTAAGGATAACACTGTTGCCGAAATCGATGTAAAGCCAGATATGGTTGTCAGGATTTGTTCTAATCTTGGAGATATTGAAGATCGATGCAAAATCTTTGAAAATAGTGTAAGTCAAAGGAACAAAACAGTATATGTAAGTATTCTAGACTTCAAATTTTTTTAAATATATTTAAAATCCAAGTCAATAACTTTTGTACATTTTCAGGATATAAAGGCTATTGTTTCCGCTACATGCACTGAAAAGGTAAATCTTACTCATTCTAAGAACAGCTTTACTTTCCAATGTTCCAATATTTTAATGATCAAGTCAACTAACAACACTGATTAATTATGTTTTTAAAGGATCGGAATTCCAAATCCTGCAATTCTGAAGGATGCAAAAGCAAAAATGTTGAATTAGGAGTCAACGAATGTGCAAAACTGTACCAATCGAAATCTTGTAACGACTGCAACTTCAATGCCTTCACCCTTGGAACTCAGGAAGATTTCACGATCCAGCATCAGACTGTTGAATCTATTGCTATTAAAGAAGGCTATGTTGTGAGAATTATTCACATTAACGACACATCGGATGTCAAGCATAAAATGGATCTCAGTGACGATATTCCGTCGAAATTTGTAAGATTGTTAAATTTGTTAGTTATATTTAAAATGAGGAAATTCTTAAACAGGATTTTGGATTGATTCTTCACTCTCTGTTTATAGGTACTACCCTCGATGCCGGGGGAAAGCATCCAATTCAACTGTGCCAAAAGTTGACTGCATAGTCTTGTAGTTTTGTAATCTTGGAGATCTGGAAATCTAATTTCCGATTCATCCCATCGTTTTTTATTTGTAATTGTATTATGTGAGAATGTAAACAGAGAAGGGCTTACGACGATAGTCAATTAATTAATTTTTAATTACATCATTCCGCGTAAACACGGAATCCTCAATAACTTTAGGAGAAAGCAAATATTATTGTTGGAGTATAGATAGTTTTAGTTTTGCTGACTTCATTTTCATTCAATTGCAGTTTGCAGTACATACATTTTTATCTTTGTTTATAAATGTGCAACCAATGCCACTGCGTTATCTTAATCAGAGCAAATAAAAAAATACTGTATGTAAACACTGGGAGAATGCATGAAAATCATTTATTACATGATATTGACGTGGCTTATGTAAAATTCAATAAAACCAGAACTGTGGTTCTTAAATGTCAAATCAAGTCCCTGATTTTCTCAATTTTCATGAAGTCCCCATGTTCAATCATAAAGGCCAATGCACGATAACTATCCTATCCATTCATTGACTATGCAATGAAAACGAAAGCTATATTATCAAGGGCAAAATGGATAAAAATAGGTTTTGAAATCCTAAGTTAACTGAGAGAATGTTTAAAAGTTGATGATTCAAGAACATAATTTATCATGCGAAAGGTATCCAATGGTTTTCACATACAATGATACAACACAAGAACCGTAAATCTCAGAATAAAGTCCTCTCCCCATTGGGAGTTTACCGATAAACTCACATAATATGTATTAGGCATGTAATAATTCGATATCCGCATTTTCCAAAAAATCGTAAAAACTCAAATAAGTTCTTCCGGAATGACTATTTTCTCTACAACTTTGATGTTAAACTTTCCTTGATCAATAAATTGTATGAAAATGAGTGGACTGCTGAGTATTGACTGTCCAAAACTATTAAATTACAAGATTAAAGATTAAGGATTACTAAAATTACGATAAATTGCGAATAAGAATTTTCATTTTCCAGAGAGCCTTATTTCCAAAACGTTCGTTCAAATATCAAGGCAATTGATTCTATAATTAATTTAATTGTCAGTCAAAATAAAGTTCTCAGTCAGTATAAGTATGCAGTAGATTGTATTTTTTGTCTCTGGGAATACGGTTCGGCTGCAAAATAAGCAGTCAAGGAGTCGAACAAAGCTTGAAGCTACAGATTCAGTATCGGCTGGCAGTCTGACATTACATACATAATTTGCAAATAATTACGAAATAATAATAAAATCCAAAATCACAATTGTCCAGTCAGTCCTCAAGTCTCTCTCACAAGGGAATGTTCTCAGGATGGAATTCGGGAATTGCCTGAAACTTTTTTGGTTAATTCTACAAGTCAAGTGAACAATAAAACCAAAAAAATTAGCTGCCCTAATTGATGTTATCCATGTCAAAAAAATTGATGAACAATGGAGCTGCAAATGAAAACACCGGAATTATTAAACATAATATACCAAAAAATCAAGAAAAAAATTAGAAAAACGAAAATCATAATATTTTGCTTTTATTCTAAGCGGATTTTGAGAAATCGAGGTGGGAAGTTAACAGAAAACGTGTGCCACGGCGCGAGATCAGTACAAGAAAACTTTTCATGGCGTGACGTAGAAAAAGACATTGAGCGAAGATAGGAAAAGTCCAGAAAATAGTATAGCGACACAACGAGACTTTTCACTAAAGCAGACGGGCAGTTACTATAGGAAATCACAATAATTCCAGTTTTCTCGCTCCCTTTTTTGCCCTCACAGCCGCCACACCCCTTATCCGGCCACTTCCCACCTCGATTTCTCAAAATCCACTTGGAATAAAAGCAAAATATTATGATTTTCGTTTTTCTAATTTTTTTCTTGGTTTTTTGGTATATTATGTTTAATAATTCCGGTGTTTTCATTTGCAGCTCCATTGTTCATCAATTTTTTTGACATGGATAACATCAATTAGGGCAGCTAATTTTTTTGGTTTTATTGTTCACTTGACTTGTAGAATTAACCAAAAAAGTTTCAGGCAATTCCCGAATTCCATCCTGAGAACATTCCCTTGTCAGTCGGTGTTGGATTTTTAGACGAGTGAGTGGTGAGTCTTTCAGAATCTGGGACAGACAACAGAATTGTCAGAGTCAGATAGATCACAATCTTGCACTGCATAAAACGTTTTGCAAGTTTTGCACTGTTTTATCGGACCGGTCTTCGTCACAAATTGGGATTTAATTTTTAATTAAGTAAATTGCAATCGGTCTGGAGTTGATTAGCTCTTCTTTTCAGTGTAACTTGGATATAATTTGTTTGGTAAGTTGATTGCTTTGTTTGTTATTATTTTATGTAATTTATGATATGATTTTAAGTTATTGCATATTGTTATTACGTAAAATGTAAGTATTTCATTTAAATTTATAATTCATAATTCGAATTTAAAAATTTTTCTTCACAATTCAGGAACAAGGGATACATTACACATTACTTTGTACTTACGAATTTCATTTACGTCAATAGTAACGTATTTGTCGACGGATGTTGGTTGGGCTATCTATGAAGTTTTAAAACATTTAAAGCATCAAAAATTGTAATTAAAAATTATTTCAATTTATTCTAGACGATGGCAGCGGCTATGGCGAAGATGAATGCAGAGGACTTTTCTCCAGTCTTCCCTAAGGGTCTTTTCTTCGACCCGGACGTGAAATTGCTAAGCGCTAAGGTTGGCGTCAATCGAAGTGGAATAGATCCGTTTCATGGGAAACCGTATCAGTACGCCAAGGAAATTAAGGAGACATCAAAAGATAGAGTCGAGTGGACGGAGGAGCTTGGAGATAAAAAGTAAGGACCTGACTTTCTTAAGAAGTACTTGAATTGACTTGTATGAATATACGATAATTTTGTTTGATTTGGGGTCGGTTGCGTTTCTGGCCAAAGTGGTCACTAATAGTCTAGGGATCACGTACTCGTTACTCGATTAAAAAAAAAAATGGGCAAATTACGCGTAATATTGGATTATCGCCGTTATCTTTGCTTTCATCCTTAGAATTTGATACAAATTTTACATGCATAAATATGTTTATGATTTTGAATGTATGCCGCATGCTTTTCTTAAGAGATAAACTGTTCCTTAATGAAATTTATTAAATTGTTGTATTAATTAGCTGGAAAATGGTGGATTGTTTCCCAAGTCCAGAAAAGCTCCTTGTCGACATGGCTTGCAGCGTTTGCAAGCAAGTTGCTGAACCTCCTATCTATTTATGCGAATCGGGGCACTTGATCTGCCAAAATGACTTGCGGAACGTGGTGAAATGCCCCTTCGAGAAGGAAGCCAAATGCGAGAAGCCGTTCCATACGGCCAGGTACTTATTCTACGAGTACCTCTACAACTATGCAGTGATGGAGTGCAAATACAAGACGAAGGGCTGTGACGCATTGATTCGCGGAGCTGTCATCAAACAGCATGAGGAATCTTGCGAATTTCGGTAATTATAAAACCTCATGAAAATACTTTAACTACGTTTATAGATAATTAATTACTCTACTCTCATTAACAGGAGAGCTAAAACTTCAACTCCCGAGAGGCCAATAGTTGCGATTCAATCCAAGCCGGACGTGAAGAAGCAAACGGGTATTGATAATGACGTAATTCAGTTGCTGGAAACCTGGATGGACAGCCTCGATCCTGAGACAAAAAGCAAGAGATTTGCTGATGCTGCCAAGACTAAAATTGTAAAGGTATCCGGAAAAGAGGAAGATGAAGATTCGGTAATCGAGGGCTTCGAGCTCCGTAATACCGGATCGTCACAATCAAAACGAGTTATGAATGTCAAGTTGAGCAAGAAAATTCGCGTGAAGGATGAACAGCTCGCAGCGATTGACATGAAATCGGAGGAAGCGGACTTGCCAGTCCAACGGGAAGTCCAACCCATTCCAGAGTTAGCAGAAACGGTTGTGGAGGTCCCTTCAAGTTCAAAGTCAGCATTTTCGGGATTCCGATTCAGTCAAGAGGACATTGCCTTCGTCGTGGAGAACAGTGGAGCCGATCTGGAGAGCTTCCTTTTCCAGATACCTTCAGTAAAAGAGAAGGGGGTTCCAGAGGAGATTGTGATGCGAGAACTTCGTCGATTCCAATGCGTTTTGGAAGACAGTTACGTACGGAAAACTCGTCGTCGGATTCCCAAACCGGATCCATGAGGTCGGGATGATCAAAATTAAGTACCTTTCTCCGTTAATAAACTATTTCTTTCTTATTTATCTCCTCTATAAAATATTTTCCACAAACTAAGAACTTTCCATATAAAACTAATGAATTTGTTCTGTAGTGATCAAATCTTAATCTCTATTCAAGAGGAAATCAAATTGTAACGTAAATAAACTGTAAGCGAAGTCTACAAACATGTGTTAAAAATCTTTTTCTGTCAAAAGCGGATTCAAGTTTCAGCAGGGCATTTTTATCCTAGACATCTTCAAACAGGATTTATATTTATTGCATGAAGTTTGAGTATCTCATTTCTAATAATTACGCTCATTCGCACACGACACACACCAAACGCATCCATCTATATCGAACAATACGGAAGTCTGGAATATTTGGATTTTGAGCTTAAAAAAAGTTCCGACACAAGAAGAGTAACAGCCCGTCTCAATTTCGGCTCTAACTGGAAAAGTAAGTTAGGGCCAGACGCATGCATACACGCAGTTTTTAAGGCTTTTTGGCTCTTATGCATTTAACGAAGAAGGATGACAGAGGAAGTTATTCCTTGGTTCTTTACAAATCTTCCAGTATAGGAGAATCATATAAGGAAGAGGAAGGAAGTGGATTGGTTCATTCGCCACGAAAAGTTAGAGGAAAGCTGGGGAGAAACCTTCCGTTTCATGTGGAAGCCTGTATTACAATTTCCTCTTGGGAATGACTGAGTGAAAGCAACGGACTTTCTCCACAAATTCCACAAAAAACCCATTTATTTTTATTTCTGGCTTCTAGACTCCAGAAATAAACTGACCTTCAGTTCTCAGCTTCTTAGAACTCTTTGAGAAAATATATCTCCTCTATAGTCCATGCCATCCGTCAAACAAAGCTGCATTTCGAAGGGTATAACCAGGAGGAGGAGTATAACCATAAGAATAACCAGGAGGCAGAGAAACAAAACAGCTATTTTTACCAACTTGTTTACTCTTACCCGACAAGACAACCTGCTTCATTTCCCACAGCCTCTGGCCAGACTGTTGTTAAGATAAGGAGTAATGCTATCAGCCTTTTAGTTAAGTAGTTGAAATACTTGTTAAAGTAAATAGCGAAAAAATCAAAGACAAATGCCCAGTGGACTTAATGGAGTCATTTATTGGATTATTTCTGCCCGAAATCGGTTATCATAAGCTGATCGTAATAACCCGGAAGTGAAGGTACTATACGGAGATAACCCAACTGGCAAGCCCAAGGGCGAATGCCGAACTTCCAAGATTTTTTCATAAAAAGCCAAACATTTATCACGAGAATTGATATCCGTCCATTTATTATGCATGTTGTAAGGTCTTAAACCTAATGGACAGCCTACTTAAGCCTTCCCTTGCCTCTCCTAAACTTGATAAAATAATGATGATATCATCATATCAAAACGATAGGTTGGGCCGGCACGGCCGTTGCATGGGGATTTACGGAAATGGTAGGTAAAAGGTGAATGCTTTCACCGTAATAAATTTCACGTTTTTTATCCGATTTCTATCCTCCGTGTGTTCGCTCCCGATCCACGGGATTCATAACCGGGTTCGTAACTTGCGAGAAAAAAGTCAGGGTTATAGTTGAACATTCGAACATTCAATTCTCAAAATTCGGGATTCGTAAGAAAAAATACTCCTCACCTCTCCCTTTTCCTATTTCGATCAAAGCATTCGATTTTAAATCGGTAAAGCCCCTCGTGACTCTGTTCCTGTTTCACATAGCAATAACATTGCAGAGAGGGAAAAAGCGTGTGCAGTTATATAAGCCTTAAATCTAAAGGATAAGCATGACCCGTCAAGATGCGTGCAAGCATTTTTTTCTTCGGCTTGTTCAGGTGAGGAATTCGAGAATTCGGCTCAACCTCAAGCAATACGATATCATTCATAAGACAATCCTTTGAGTTTCTGCTAGTAGGATATTTTTTACAGCCTTTATTGCATTAAATTACATTATTCATATCCCCTATGGGGTTCCTGGAGCACCGATCTAATACGGATCGGCAGAACTTACAAAGAGACGCTGTTTTTATTTCTGGATTGATGTGTAAAGTAAAGTAAAGTGAAGCGTAAGAATGAAAGATGGGGATATCGTATTGACTGACTATGTGGTGGTTTCTGTGGAATGTGTTTCCCCAACCTTTTCATCTGTCATGAGGGTGAAAGTATATATAACCGAATTCCAATTTCAATGTCAAGGGGAAACGGGAAACCGCTGAAGAAACCGAAGGTGGGAGAGTATTTCCCCGTTTTTCGATGATTTGTCTGGGGATGACAATCCATTGGGAGATGGTCTCTCTCAATTTCGATGAAATAACTGAGATCTTTATCCAATTCGAGACCCTTCGAATGAGACACGCATTCTGCACTTTTTTCACCGTGAAAAGAGGCCCGTAAAATCAAATGCTCTACCACTTCAGATTTGATAGCTTCGAAATCCTTGCAGGCAAGGAGGGAGAACAACAAGTTTATTTACTTCCGGTTCCGGTCGCTGAAAAAATCAATACAGATTCTATTAGAGATGCTATGCTATAGAGATATTTGTGCAATACAACCTGCATATGCTTGCAGTTCCGTATTTTTTATATTTTTACGACATTGATAGCAGTATAGATGGGAAAGTCCTGAGGTCGCATTTATGGCTTAACCCAGAGGAGTCAAGACCCAACCTTCCATGTGTGAAGTGTAAGTGGCAGTTATTTTAAGTAATTCGTCGGGATTGTAAGTGGCTGAGACTTGAGATGTCCAGACGGGGTGGGGGGATGATGCTACACAACGGGATTTGAGACGGGCTTGGATCAGATCGGAAATAATTTGAGCCCGGAAATCAAACTGATGGTCCCATACCAAATACCAATCGAGTAGAAAGGAAATCAACAAAGACACCACCGAAGATGTGACATAATATAAAGAGTGTCAGGGGACTCCAAACCGTTCCGTCTAGATCTCTAGATTCTTGATCATATAAATAAATATCTTCGTCGTCTCCAGCCTGTCCGCCAAACACTCGACTGTCAAGCCAAACAATCGCTGGAGAAATAGGGAATGGGAGACGTGAGTGCGTGTGCCGTCTTATCACGGTCCTTTTAAGATGATAAAAAATACTACATATCTGTCAACATCAAAATCTTCTCACTCGAAACCAGATCTGATTCTTTCTTCGGGGAGAAATACCCGGACGGGTTTTCTTGCTTTCTTTGGCTCTAAAATATTATTCGCTTCTCTTTTTGTACTTGGAAAATACGGTACTTCTTTATCCGTATTTGTAAGATATCTATACAGGAGGGATATAAACTGTGGCCGTTGCACCCTTTTTGAACAATTGTCCTCCCTAATATGCTTCGGGATAATGTCCTTTCCTAGGCTAAGTTACCTCGTAACCTTGTGTGCTTAGAAAAGTACAAGTGCCGACAGGACCCAAGACATTTCCTCTGTCCTTTAATGGGAATTCAGGAATTTAGGACCTTGTTTGGTCCAATGGACTGCGACATTTATTGTACCCAAACTTCTCAGAAAAAAACTGGAATTCTTTGCCTCTATTTTATAAGGACGGAAGGGGACAGGAAATCTTGGTTCCGTATACAAGTACAATTTACAAATACTAGGATGGAAGTGTCGGGATTGTCAACTGGACTGTCGCCCTTTCATCTGCTTACTTTCTCCTCTGTCCCTTGGGTTATTTAACTTTATTCCTCCACAAAGAGATTATATAGATTAGCAGGGACTTATTCCTGAACGTGGCGATCGGAAAAATAATCTTCTGGTACGATACGAACGATGTTCCGTTTATCGATCGATTCGTACAAACTACGACGGATCTAAACGAACGCATCACGCAAACTAATATGTCATCAATTTCGCTAGAAAATTAATCATATTTTACCAGTTAAAACCAGATTGGCAATAACTTTTAATATTCGGAAACGGAAACGTCATAGATCTGAGCCTGTGACTCGACACTCAAAGAACTTTGTTTACCTCCCCAAACCGGGTATTAAAATACCCATGTGTGTGTCTGTAATAATATGTAAATCATGGTTTCATTTCAACCAGTCATTACTTCAAGATGCTAGGAAGATCCGTAAAAGTAGGTTCTGGATTTGCGTGGTTATCCCATCTCCCTCTGAAAAATACAAAAAGCTCTATCTCCATAAATAAGATGAAGGCTGCATTCTGCATTATAATAAAAGACGAGATTGCCATATATTTTAGGGGAAGGGAATTTGCCTAACTATTAAAAGAATGTCCCTCTTCCTTGCCATGAGAAGGGCTCTGTGACACTTCCGCGGAATAAGTAACGCGAAAAATCCTGCCTCATCCACAAGTCCGTAATCTACTACTTTACTTATCTCCAGTACCATCAAATTGCAAGGGGGACTTTAGGCGTGGAAATGATGTGATGCAGTTGCAAACCAGGAATAAAAGTAAGATTCATATAATACCTACCCAGCCCAATGAACTCCGACACAAAACGGGCTGGGAGAGGATTTAATTTATTACGAAAAGAGTCAATTAATTTCCCTATTTCTTCTCCATACAGTTCAGTGCCTTTCCAAGTACTGCGTTCCAGAACCCAAGGGCCGTAATGTGACAAATTCCGTGTCAACTTCGGAGGTCCTACTTCCTCTCTTTACTGTAACACTTGTAGACTTCGACACACTCACCTTGACGAGATGAGGAGGGAACGGGGAGGCAATAAAATTTTATGCAGGGAGAAAGTAGGCTTTCTCCAACCAATTCACCCATCCATAATAAAGTATACCAAGTGCTCGTAGACACTAACTTAAGAGATGCTACTATATGGTACTTGAGTCAGTAGTAGTCGATGCAGGAGCGGGGTCAAAGTTGCCCCCGAGGTTAGGGTACAAGGGGTCAAATGTACACCATCTTCTGACCCGTTCAACTGACGCCTCTTAATAATGCTAATTAAACTTTAACCCTTTCTGTTAACTCTTAATTTAATAGCCGGTACGGTACACCCATGCAACTATTCCAATTCCTGAAAAAACAGCCCCTTGAACTCTACCGACAAAGTAAGTGAGAGAAAACTCATAGTAATAAAATCAATTTAATTTCTGCACGGTTTGCTAAAGCTTGTCTCTTCAAGCCTGGAACAATTTTTCCGATCATCATCGACGGGGAGAGAGGAAATGAGATGAATCCTTTTATTCTATCCTTTTTCCCTTCAGAACCCTATCTCTTTGAGACGAAAGGCTCATTTTTCCTCTCCGAATCGAGAAAGAATAAGTCCCCCGAAATAGCCGGAATCGGGTATCCGTCCACAAGAACAAGTCCTAGAATAGGATGGCCTATAGCCCGTTTGAGGGGTGAATTCTTCCTTAAATGATTGGGCTTTTGGAATAGGGAATAATAATGGGATGGAATAGGGTCTCCGACAATGATGGAATCCTATGATGATGAGGACGCTGAATCTTCCCCGTAGACAATTGGCAGATTGGGTCAGAGTGACTTATTATTTGAGATTTTTACCCGTCCCTCTATTACCTTTAGATATTGCCGTTTCCCACGTACTCTTCCATTTGTCACACGTCACTCCACTTTGGTTCTTACGAATGATGGTCCTAAAAATGGATGTTAAGGATGACTCTCGAGTCTCGACGCTCCTACATAGGCTCTATTAACTATCTAGGGACGTTTTTTACTGGATTTTGCAGAGAGAAAGGTAGGTTATGATGGCTATATCAACATAATCATAACCAACCCTAAGCCCTTTCCAGTGAGGAGAAAGGATGGTGAAAGTGTTTGTATTTTTTCGATTCAATTCACTCATTCTTCAAAAGAGGCTGCCTCCTCATCTCATCTCCTTTTCCGCTCTTTGTAATTTTGTTTGGTTCTCCGACGGAGTTTTCGCTTTGGACTCATTGGATAAACTTATTGGACCGCTTTTCTGATGCTTTGCTATGGGGGCAATAATGAAGATTATATTACATTATGTTGGAAGACTTATGAGAAAAACGTATAAAAAACTCGGGCTTTTACTACTGCGTATACTGCGGAAATTCTGTCAACCGGATGTAATATGAGGACTCTAGAAGGGTTGACAGAACTATCAAGGACGCTGTACGTAATGACATGACAAGGAGGATAGAGGAGGGATAATGATGGCATTATGGCAAATAGGGTTGGAATGTCAGAGGAGGAATTTATCTTTGTATTTATAAGTGGATTTACTTAATTACTCCTATTCATCCCTCCGAGAGGGTCGTCGTCGTTGTAATGGGGATATAGTTCAAGTTCTTTGCGGACATTCCAGTCGATTCGGATGAAAGGGAGGTAGGACCGAGGATGGAAACGGGGCTTCGACGGGTTCGAATCGTGTGATGATGTTGTAATTAGCACAGTGACCTTAATTACCCTCTGCTTGAGACACTCGGGGTGGGACTTAAAAAGCTGCAGCGTCTGAACTTTGAACCTTTCTGTCGAAGTAAATCAAACTACAAGGAATATCAAGAAAATGTGGGTTGGTTGGTTTTTGAAGAAGCAAACGCTGACGCTTCGAACATTGCAGTTTAGGAATAGAAATTGCGAGGAGAACGTCTTATTTTTTTCAAGGTTAAAGTTCAAGGTGTCATGATTTTAAGTTGAATTTAAGGGTACTTATAATTCGATTATCCTAAAACGATTGACGTATTTACAGATTTTCCCTAAGACAATGGAAAGTATCGTGTTTTTTGTGGGAAGGACGATGTTCTTTAGAAGTTACTTTTCCTTGCTTATCCTCCTATCCCTATTTATAACAGAATATAATTTAAGTGCATTACAGAATTGATCGGTATGTGCATGATCGGAAATGAATTATTTTTGTTGGTGAGTCAGGGTCAGGGAACGTCGCTGGCACCATTTTGTGTCGAGCGTCGTACGCGTACATAATGTAACATGAGATTTAAAGGAATTAAAATAACGGTAGATAAGCATGTATATTCATATTTTGCATCATATTTATATCCTTGATTGCATAAACGTCAGAAATTTCAAACGTCTCTACTCTCTACCGATTTCGTCGAAGGTAAGCGATTCGTTTGGCTTTGTTTGCTTGCTTGGAGAGTGAGAGTGAGCTTGATTGAGCAGGAGCAGACTCAACTCAAGGCTATTGGCTTTTGGACCGCCGTCGCCTTCCTTGCCTGCTTCAAGACACGAATTTCTCGCATCGACCGAATTTTTTGTTTGCCATTTAAATTTTTCTTTATTTATTTTTTGATTTTTTAATCGTCTTCTGCAGTTGTAGTTGCAGTTCAATCAAGTTCTGCTTCTGATTCTGACTGACCATTTGTTTCTGACTTTGGCATTCAAATTTTCGAATTGAAAACTTAACGGTTGCGGGCGGAGTTTAGGAAACTTTGAATTGGAATTGGATTTGAGATAAATTGAACTCGGAAACTCACTACGACAAACGAGCCTGTCTGTTGTCTGTGTGGCCTGGCCGTGGCGTGTTTGGTGTTGTCCTGTTGCCTGTCCTGTTTTGTGTTTGCATCGCAATTCGCAATATTCGCAATCTCAAACCTTTTGCCGTGCTGCCGTCCTTGTTGCTTCTCACTCATGAATTAGTCGGTAGGTCATCGATACGTAATTTCATTGCACATTCAACATTGTGTTTTATACTTTCACAACACTCAGAATCACTAAATCGTTTAATAATCTTGCATTTTGCATTTCATTTCAGATTTCAGATGACTTGTAATTCTATTCAAATCTAGATTCTCCGGGTACATACTTTTGTACTTCGATTCGAAAACTGAAAAACTCCCGTCTTTGTCATATTCTCTTTTATACCTTTGACTTGACCTTGTGCCTTGTTCAGCTAATTTATAATCCATCGCAAAGACAGCAAAATCTATCAAGAATCTCATTATATATTAGCGCACTGGTGTGGTGTGATAGTGTCAAGTCAAGTTGAGTTGAGGCCATCATATTGGAATTCTGAATCGAATATTGCATTCTTGTAAAAATCTAAAAATGGGATGTAAACGAAAAAGCCGGAAGAAGCCCCAACCTAAAATGAAGGCGATCACGCCCTTAGACAAGGTCTTCAACTGCCCATTCTGTAACCATGAACTAACTTGTGATGTCAAAATGTAAGTTCAATACGTTCGAAGTTAGTTCAGCAGTATTACATAATCATTTAGCAATTTATTTAATTGACTAATTTCAAATTTCGACAAAATAAGTATTATATAAGTATATTTAACTTTTTTAAACTATTAGCGACAGAGCTCGGAATGTGGGTTACATTAGCTGCCGGATTTGTATGGAAGCTTTTCAAACAACAAGTCATAACTTGACTCAGCCGATCGATGTTTACAACGATTGGATCGACGCTTGCGAGGAGGCTAATGAATAAAATGGCAGTCTCTGTGTTTCACATTCCTCAATCTATTGTAAGTCTGATTCTTAATACCACTTATGTGTTTAAGAAGGAAACTAGTTTATCGAAATTTCCTTGCGTTTATTTCCAAAAATTTCCAAAAATTTCAAATCTTACAATTACAATATTCAATACTCATTATACGTAAAAGTATTCGTAGTCATGTATTAATTTTTATACTTTGAGAATTATTTGCAATTAAAAAGTAATAAATAGACTTGAGAGACTTGAGACACTTGAGTTGATTAGTAGTAGTGTGGTCGATGTCGATAATCTAACAAATAGGGTAAAGTGCCTAAGTATTACACAAACGGTTGTTTGAAAAATAGTAGAAGTTGACGGTGGAAAGAAAAATATAAAACTCCAGAAAGAAAAATATATTGAATGTTACAATGAAAACGAGCCGATTTGAATTTAATTTTCTCGGTTTGATGTAATTATTCTGTAACTATCTTCGCTTCGGCTTCGGGTTCGGCCAACTGCTTCTGCTTCAATTTGATCATGTAAATATGGGGTTCGAATTTAAACACTGTCTTCTCAATTGGATTTAATTCAAAATGAGTTACAAAACTGTGCAACTGGTTCAAAGTCAACGAGCCGACTTCACCCAACCCAGGACGCTTGTCGGTAGCCACTACCACTGGGATGTTCCATGAAACCTCGCGGTTCTGTAATTCATATTCATAATAGATTGCTTATCATTATTCTATCATTGGTGGTACTAGGTAGGACTACATGTTTACGAAGTAAGATTGAAGGTGTACCTCCTTTCCACAAAGTTTTATTATTGATCTGTATTTGGTGGCTTCGTTACAATCTGCCACGATCTGTACCCACATAACGAAAATCGGATCGAAGTAATCGATATGTTGAATCCGAAAGTTTACAATGAATAACTGCTCATCGAATTTGAACATGTTGGGTGGCAAGTGTTGCACTACGTGGAGAAATAGAAGTAATTAATGTATGTGCATTAACTCATATAGAAAAGGTATTTTAATCAAGTATAGAAATCGAACTTACTCCCAGCAAATGCTTCACTTTTCAAGTTAATTGTTTTAAAAAATCGGTGTCTCTGTCGATCTTTAAAATCGATCTCATGTGTCTTCAAATGTTCAGTAAGATCCACAGCCTTAACCCCATAGATCTCCACACCATCGTCTCCATTTTGTTCATGACAAAGTGGACAAAGAACCTCACTGCAATTAAAAATTGAATCACCATATTATTACCACAATTTGTAATATACATTTTCCGAGGTAAAATAGGAAATCGGCTTACCGATTCTTGCAGTCATCTTCAAGATGAACGAACATGTCATGTCCATTCAGAACTGCCTTGCATCCCTGGGGGCA
The DNA here is from genome assembly GCA_906901685.1 of Desoria tigrina. Classification (NCBI taxonomy): domain Eukaryota; kingdom Metazoa; phylum Arthropoda; class Collembola; order Entomobryomorpha; family Isotomidae; genus Desoria; species Desoria tigrina. Next base: position 1,267,531 of record CAJQTU010000008.1, read on the forward strand.
CAGGAACTTACCCTCTCGAATGACTTTTTCCAAGGTATAGCTCCTTGAAAATGACGACATTGAAACACCAGCGTCGCACGCCGGTACGGGGCAGCTTTTCCGGTCCTTACCAGGCAACCGCACGAGGCACTTACGGCACAAGACGTGAGCTAGACCGCTAGAAACACAAAAACGGGAGTATGAATTTTAGAATTACAGTCGAATGTAGACCGATGAAGATTTGTGCGCTTTCACCGTGTCTCCCAGTCATTTAATGTCTTGATTCACAATATTATTGTTCCTTACCATTTCCGCACTTCTCCAAAAGGTACTGCAGAGCAGTTTGCACAACTCAACGATTGTAACGTGGTTTCATTAGTATCGGGATATATGATCTTTCCAGACTTGATTGCAGCTGGGAGATCTCTGGCAACTTTCTCCAAATACCTTAATTTCTGCTCTTCGCTGCAACAACATGAGTTATAAATCGTTATTAGTAAGATTGAATATTAGGATAGGATATAACTAAACCATAGACAGTCAGTCGGGTGGACGATTTCGACCGTGATTAGGAACACTAAAAACCTTACTGGTCCCCATTCCCCATACACGGCAGACCGGAAGTTTGGTCACCGGTAAAAACATACGATATCATCATTTCATCATCATCAGCATCTACAAATTTTTGCTGCATTCGCATTTTTGCATATAGATTTCATTCATTAAGCATTTGCTTTTTTTTACCTCCAAACGGAAACATTTTCATAATCGTCTTCGGATGAACTAGAAGAGGATGTCATCTTAAAAGCACCCAGCTTTCTCCTCGCAACTGAAATATATTTCCGTCAAACCACATATTATACGTACACACAGAATAGAGTAACTTATAACGTAAGTTCTAACTTCCAACTCAATGAATGCAGAATTACAAATAGAATACATGATGTTTGGATATAATACTTTGTACTTATCGATTACAATTATGTGGTATGGTATGGTCGTGTAGTACTAAATGTACTTACCAAACGTCAGAACTTTAATGAATAATATGAGGAACGCTCGCCTCAAGTTCGAAAGTTGAAGTTCGTCTGTCCTCGACTCGGTTTCTCGTCACTTCTTGACTTCCTTGTATGATTGTTGCACAAAAACGACGAATCAATTCACAATTACGCAATTGGTAATTTTCAAGTCAGCTCAAAATCAAAATCAACCCGACAATGATGCGATTGCAGAATAACAGCGAATTAAATATTGAATAGTCAGTAAGTTAGTTGATGATCTGCCACTTCCGTCCGCGTCCGTCCCGTCCGATTTCAGATTTCTCGATTTTCAATTACAAATTAAATCTGTACGCACAAAAAGTAGCGACCGAACTCTCGCCTCGACTGTCCTCGACTGATGATGTTTTTACAGGATGAGGGATGGATTATGGATTAATTACGAAATCTCTAATTATGTAGCTCGATAATCAACCAAAGAATTGGAATGTGAGGAAGTGTTCCAGACTCTCTCTCTCTCTCATTCTCTATCTACTGAAATACCAACTTTCGTCTCGACTCGACCAGACTTGGGCTTTGTCTTCTTTTGCATTGGGGACAGGGGATGGATTAATTACGAAATTAGTAATTGTAATTATTAAACTTGATCTAAATTGATGGATTACATAAAATGCTTATGAAATAATATCATAAATATTTATCCGGCAGCCGTCAACGGCGTCAACTATAATCTATATGCATATAATATCAGCGTCCGTTTTAATTACATACCATGAGGATCTGAACTTCTGAGATTTTGACACTAGACCTTCCTTCCATTCCCTATCAATCAGTCCAAGCAAAGGGAGTTCAAGTTCAATGAAACAAAAACAAAACAAAAAAACGTACTTTCAGACACTTGAGACGATCAGTACTTCTAACGAAACTGCTTTGACATTGGCACTTCTTGTCCAAGCAAGTTACAGACTCTGGGACTCCATTGTCAAAGTGTTGGCACTGTTGGGTCTCCTCGCAGGAATCATAAATCTCTGACGCTACCTAAGATTCCATACAATATTTTCATATCCAGCTTTTTAGCGTCTCAGGCATGACATATCGAAACTATTGATTAGCTCATTCCGCCCCAATTAATTATACCTTAAGGCACCTCTTGGCATCACCACTGTTCAAGAATCCGGGTTGACACTGACATTTGTTACCCGTACAAATGGCGGAACTGTTATCTCCATATCCAAGGGCATAGCATTGCCTGTCTTCTTCACAGGCTCCTTGAATTGCTGTTGCTTCCTGTAATTTAACAATAGCTGTACAAAACCAACCCTTCATATTTAATTTACGTTTTTCATGCAATTTAAGAGTTACTTACCAACAGACATCGAATTGTATCCACACTTTCTATAGCCCCTTGAGTGCACTGGCAGGCCTTCTTTTGAGTTGAAGATGCGACGAATTTACAGATTGTAAGGGGTCCAAAGCACTGCGCTGTTCCTTCTTCAGAACAACCACTATTAAGGTCAACTTTGGAGCGGCATAGCGAGGAGATCTCGTCACAATATTCTGTCTCAAAGTTACATCCGCTTCCCCGGGTGCACTTGGAAATGCAGTTATTTTGGCTTTCAACGGTGTTGGACTTGCATTCACAAGTCGTGTCACTACTTGCCGGGGATGTAAACCTGCATTCTGTAGAAGTACTTAGGCACTGGTTCGTGTCCCCGTTGCAAGGTCTATGAAGTCCTACTTTATTGTAGCAAAATCCATCCGTTTTCTGGCAGTACTCGGTGCCTTTGCATACACCGTTGGAATCGGTACAACGAGCCTTGCATTTGCTTGACCATTGGACAAAGTCGTTTTTGCAACCGCACCTACCGTCTTTGCACTCTGCAAAAGAGGTTGAGCATTGGTCAGCAAAAGAACAGTCTCGATTCAACTCTACCTTGGACTGGCAGAGGCCGGAAGTTGTGTCACAGTAAACATTGGAAGAGTCGCAATCGGACGAACTTTTGCATGTTGGTTCACAGGCATTATTGCCTCTTTGCGAATACCCGTCCTTGCATTTGCATACTAGATCGGTAATTGTAGCATTAACTTGGGAACATTCCGAGTTGGCCGCTTTGCATTGGTTTTCTCCGGGTTTGATGGAGCATTCTTGCTCAAGATCGACCTTGTTCTTGCAACTTCCTGTGTCAATTTCGCAGTATGTCTCGCCAGCAGGTCTGCAGTCATCCGCCGACAAACATTTCCGAATGCAGGTTGGTGTAGCTTGGTCTTCTACAAAGCCGGAATTGCAACTACAAGTTGATATATCATCCCCAAGGCAAATTGCATCAAGGGTTGCACATGGGTCCTCGTCAGTTTTGCTACACTGTCCGTTGAGATCGATTTTGGGGTTGCAGATCCCAAAGGCTTTGTTGCAGTAGTACATATCCCCGCATTCCGCGTTGCTTGAGCATCTGGATACGCAATTAACTCCATTTTGCACTAATGGAGGTTGGCATTGACATCTTGGATCTTGGGGATCTCCTCCGCATTCTGAACCGGATGCAGCACATTCATCTTCCCCTATAATCAGGCAAGATTCGCCAAGTGGGCGTTTCAGATCGCAGAGTAAACTCTGAGAATTACAAAACTCATCGGCTGCACAACCAACGTTAGTGCACGATTCGATGCATTGTCCATCCTTATCTGCAAATTCTGACTGGCATTCGCAGGTTGGTTGTCTCCCCTCTGAAGAACGGCAACTAGAATTGGGATCCAAGCAAGGATCTTCAGCTCCTTCGACGCATCCCTCATGAAGGACAGCTTTACTTGCGCAGATGTTCTTCATATTTGGGTCGGGTGACCCGATGACCAATACTGTACAGTATTGGTCATCTTCACAATCAGCCGTCGCTTCACATGATGGTAGACAACTTCCGTAGTAGTCGACAAAACTAGAAGCGCATTTGCAGATCTTCGAGCCACCCTCAGAAATGCATTCGGAATTAGACTGGAGACATTCTACTGTATCTTGACACGTTTCGTTGAGATACGCTTTTGGCTTACAGAGTCCGTACGAAGCGTCACAATATTGGTTCTCGTAACAAGACGTTGGCGTACATCTTGAGACACATTCTCCATTATACTCGACAAAGGAGCTTCCGCAGTTGCAGGTTTCACCAGTACACGTGGCATTAGCTGTCTTGCATTGAACGGGGTCGGCCCCAACGGTACACTTTCCATTGAGATCTACTTGGGGTAGACATCCGCTAATGATCGTGTTGCAGAAAAACCCATTGAAAGTAGAGCACTGTCCCAAGGGAGCATCGGAAGTTTCGGAGCAGTAGGGGACACATTGACCGTTTGAAGAAACGTATTTTTCGACACATTTACACGACATTGATGGAGCTGCACCCAGACATTCACCATGTGCCGTCAGACATTGTCCCGTTCCTGTGCATGGTTGGTCAAGTTCTTTCTTGGGAACGCAGCGAGGAATGGGAGTCAAGGATCGGTCACAAAACTGACTTGAAGTACAAACGATACCGTTACAATAAGGTGCATCGTCGAAAACTGAGAATTTATGAACCCGAGGTTGTGAGTTTTGGGAACATGCGGAATTTCCAAGCAGTAATAGCAGATATACTGGTAAGCTTATTGGCAGTACCAGCTTCATTTTGCTTTTTAATTTTTTCGAATATTTTTTGAGATTTTATGAAATGTTGGAAACCGTTCTTGAATGAAGCAGTTAAAGAACTGAGGATCCATTTTCATTCGTTGGTCATTTAAATGTCATTTTTTAAAGGTATGACCAAATCAGTGTAATGTGTGATTGATATGGAAAGTATTTGTTTACTTATCAGACTTTGAAAAAAACTCATTTAATTAGCATGACATAATTTTTGCAGTACCTTATCTGCTTTTATCTCGATGAAACCCTCTTTTATTACGGAGGATAGAAGCTGGTGAATTGAAACATTTGGTAAATCGAAGCATACATCTTCATGTTGCTTGATAGTATCGAGTTATCATAATAAACTTCCTTGAACATTTGGATAAAAATATTTGAATGCTGTAGGGAAGTATAAAGTATAAATCTCAATAATTTCCGTCTCCATTGTATCAAACTAATTTAAACAATTCCTGATTGCCAGAACGAGAGATTACCCAATTTCACTTAAATAATTGTCATTCCGGTTCAGCTAAGGACAGTTTGGTCATTTACATATCTAAAAACATTGGCTATTAAAAATGTTGCCAACTGACACGAGAGACCTTCTGTGACACTATCAAAACGGCCCTCAATCACAATTTGTTAGGCAATAACAATCGATTGATTTGTCGGCTGTCCGTACCCCGTATACCACTTCAATTTAAATCATGATAAGGAAACCTCAATTACAGATTTACAAGGCTTATCTTACTATCAAATTACTTAATTAATTGATTTTGGTTATTGTTCTCGGTCTAATAATAAATGCGGAATAAATATTTTGGATGGGAATTCATACGACTGTCAGTCTGAAATGATTTTATTCTAATATTTTTATTGGATTTAATAATACGGCATATATTATGATCATATATTACATCGGTAATATTTGAATATGTTTATCGACTTAAAAGTTAAAAGTGTAGGAACTGCAGGATTTTCTAAACACGAATACCTTTACAGGTGGCAGAGATTTTATTTCGCCAGGAAAATGCTTTCGTAAATTATGTCATGTCTAGGCAATTTGCATGATACATTGGCACTTGGCAGCCTTCAGCCTTCAGATGTTCGGAACGTCTGAATTCTATTACACTTATCTGTTACATCAAAAATCAAGGTTAGTGAAAGTCTTCCGGGTTTACTAATAATACTACTGGGCTTCTTGTTCTTTATCATTGCAATAAAATGTCCATGGCCCCATTGTTTAGAGAAGAGCATCCGTGTAGAGTGTGAGTCCTTGTTTTGATAATTCACACTGCCACTTCCGTCGATCCGACTCAATCAGTTCCCTCAACTTGGCTCTTCGAAGCTGAAACATTAGAACAAAAACATTGTCAGGTCCAATTCAATTTCAGCACTTAGGAAATGCGGAACTGTATGCGAAAGGTAAGAGACTGGAAAGAAACGACATCCGGCTTGAATGGATAGACATCTTGAAAATAAGGGATGAAGGGGGGCAAAGTGATTGAGACACTCTCCGGTTCCCTTGGGATGCTTGGGCAATGTATCAGCAGAAACTTTTTAAGGATTGGGTTGGGATTGGGGAACAATGAAAAATTCGACCAAATTTCAGAATTTAGGTATGCGAAATTTGCAAAATTAAGGGCTATCTTTTCTAAGAACGAGACTTGACAGGCAAACATCGTACCTCAAGGGACTCGAGCCGTGCAATTTCCTGATGCTTTTGGATTTTTCGAAGGGAGACGAAGGGTCCATTCAAATGAGTCCTGGGGTCAAGGTGACTTGGCGGGGCACAGGAAATCAGAGCCTGACTTGCTTTGCTATTTTAATTTTAATTTACAACAGATTATAAATTAGAATTCGCAATAAAATTATAATGGTTATACAATTTATATGCACTTACAACAAGCTTCTTCCGTTTCCCAAGTCCAAGGTGTGAAACCCGAGATGGTCCATTTTAATTTCCTATCCTGTCGATGGCTGATCCACAAGATAAATAGTGTATGAGGAAAATTAACCTTTTGGATAACGAACGTTGTCCACAAAACGCATCAGGAAATCGGTTCAAAACCTTGCGATTCGATTAAAAAAATGATTATAAATATGTTGTACGTATCTATGCAACTCCTTTGATGTCATATTGTATAAGGGAATTTAATTCAGAATAGCCAGGTTTACAGTAGATTGAAAACGAATTGTATTTACAAACTAATGTATTCGGCTGATTTGGCTGAATTTGATACTTTCTTGGCAATGATTCACAATAAATATAAACAATTATGCAATGATCTTGATAACCTACCTGATGAACGGAAAATGTTATATTTTAGAGAAGGTGTTGATTCAATAAATTAGAGCAGAAATGTTTCGTTAGTTGAATATCAAAATATTAGTAGAAATTATGTTGTTTTTTTTCGGAGGAGTCCTTAATTTCTTATTATATTTCATCCATCCATCCTCTTCATGTTTTCCAAGTACATCCACTTAATTCCAGTTCTTGTGTCTCTGAGTATCATTAACTTTAAAATATTTAAGTCCTAATAAATTGCATTAAACTTTTCAGAATACGTGCCGGATTCGAATGAATTCGAAGATAACATTCCTCATCAAAATAGCAGATCTCAAAGTGTTAATCGTTATTGCGGTAAAGAACAATAATATATCTGAAAATATTAATCTTGATTTATAAAACGTGTTCTTAATGCAACTCCGTCTAAATTAACAAAGAATGCGGGGTCAAACGTTCAGCTCGTTCTTCAAACTCGACAACAACCGATTCTGATCTCGTGGATCCAGAAGAATATCCCTGGCATGTACTCATCCAAATGACAAGTTCGGTTCCCAAGTTTTGTGGTGGAACAATAATAAATGACATGTTCATTATAACAAGCGTATCCTGCTTTGTCAACTTGAACAATCTAACAATTGCCGTTAATTTACTGAGACCAACCAAGTTCGATGCTAAAGGAATAACTGTTTTCATCAATGTCAAAAATAATCAGGAATTGCATAAATCTGACGGACTGAAAGTAGAAAGCATATATTGTCATTTCAGAGCTCTGCCAAGTTACATTACAACTGGGTACGATATTTATAAAGCTCATTAAAAATGTTGAATTTTTTTATAAAAAATCGTAAAAATTAACACTTTGCATTATAATGACTTATCAGGAAATTAGATTACGATGTCTGCATGCTTCAATTGGCCAAAAAATTGCACTTCGACAAGGTTTCTTCTGAAAATCAATTATCTCCTGTTTGCCTCCCTGTAACCTCGGATCTTGACATTATAGGGAGGAAATCCATTCTATTAGGATGGCAGCCCGGAAGTTCGGAAACCAATGAACTTGTAAAGACATTGAGGCAGAAAAAAAGCTGGATTTTTAGTCCAGCTAGTTGTGGAATTGATAATAAACGTTTACTATGTAGCCAGTACGGAGAAACAAAGGATATTTTCCAGTTTGTGAGAAAATTAATTTCTCCAAAGCGTACTTTTTATGCTGCAGATTTTGACATCAAAATGCATGTATTCTATAAATGTTGTAGGAGAACGAAGGAAGTCCGGTACTGGTCCCTTTAAAATCTGGAAGGTTGATCCAGGTTGGGTTGTCATCTTGGAAATACATCAAGGGTTCCTCAAACTTTGATTCCGTTCCTGTAGACTTCTCAACGAATCTCAGTACCAATGGTCTGTGAATTCATTAAAACCTTCATATTCAGATACCAACATGAGTCTATTAAAAAACTTGCAGACTTTATATCGTTCATTAACGAACACTCTGAAAGGGCTAAGGCAAGTTGGTGTCAGCAACCCGTAATAGAGTTCCCTGAAAAATCCAAAGAATTTAAAAACACGCCGTCTAGTTCTAAATCTACCGTTAATGATGTTTGGGATCAGTTTCCGTCGACTTATCGCAGAACCAAACAATCTTGTAGTACGAATAAAATAAATACATCAATTTAATTAGGGTCTGTTGCGATTTCCACGATTTAAAACATGCAACGTTTCAGAATGTGGGATCCGAAAATCCCTTGCTGGACCCCGAATTGTTGGAGGTCACGAAGTCCTTCTGCACGAATATGGTTGGCAGGTTCAGCTTCAGATTAAGATGGCAACTTCAACACAGGGATGTGGAGCGACAATTATAAACTCGAAAATGATTCTAACAGCCGTAAGTTTCAAATTACATAAGTCGAGGTCGTACTGACATGACTTTGCTAAGATAAAACTAACGTTTTAAAACAGTCGCATTGCGTTGTCAACCTGTACAAGGACGGCTCACTAAAGGCAGTGGAAACGTCGGACATTACCGTAAACCTTATCAAACACACAGGGTTTTCGAGAGCCGATAATCGCTCCAAATCAGTTACAGTTTCGAAGATTTTTTCTCATCCTCATTATTACGTCAATTACACGTAAGAACGAGCAAAAAAACCGATCGAGCTTGACAACAAATGGAAGCCTAATTCAAAACTAAATGCATTTACAGTGGAATTTGGAACGACATAGCCCTTTTGGAGCTCACAGAAGGCATTGACTTTGAGTCATTAAATGACATTAGGCCCGTTTGCCTTCCATCCTCAGAGGACGTTGATACTAATTGGGTTGGAAAGTTTGGAACGGTCATTGGTAATTTTGCACATTTCTGACATGTCAAGGTATTGAAACATTTAAAAATTAGAACGGATGATGCATATTCAATATTAGGCTATGGACTGACCAACGAGACGAACCGTGGGTCACATGCAAAAGCGTTACAAGAACTGGACGTTCCGATTCACGATCACAAGAAATGTGTCGAAGCTGCCAATTTGATACGCTATTCCGTGCCTGAAAAGGCAATTTGTGCAGGGCACCTAAATTTCTACAACTACAAAGACCCTTCACATGGAGACTCTGGGGGTCCCTTAATGATCTCCCGTATGGACCCCAACAGCTCCAATCCGTCTCTTATGCATATGGTCCAGATTGGCTTGGTTTCCGCAGGAACCTATGACATTATAGACAATCCAAAGGATGAGGTAAATACGACCGCTTTGTGGTATTCTAGTGTATCTGGTAAGTAACCATTGTTTAATTGGCAAAGTACTACTATCTAAACGCATTTACCGGTAAAAAGGAGTGGTTGCCAATTTATATCATGCTATGCAATGCTATCCATAATCGAGTAAAAAACGCTCTCAGTTAATGTCCTCGAAATAATTCCTCATGCTACTACTGCTTAGGACTATTAAAATACATTAGCCCTGCCACCACCGGAAATTTACCTTTTTTTGAAGCCACTGCAGACAAATAACTGAAAATATTTATTTTGAGATTAAGGTTAGATTATAAATGGGATTTCAGATTTTTTTTTCATTTGTTAGGTTATTTGTCCTACATCGATTTCTTTTCTTATCGAGCTGGCGCTGTGTGGTGTTCATGGTAAATTATTCTTATCTGTGTAAGAGATAAGATCTGACTGCAGACATCGAGAGTTGTCAGCTAATGAATTTTGTTACAGAGTAAACATATTTGTAGACTATTGATTTACGACTAAAAAACGGTGTTTATATTTATGTTTTACTCTTAACCTCCAACTTTGTTATACTTCAAAATGTTGATTGAATAAAAGTAACTTGCATTTTCTCAAAAACTACCTCCATTCCCAAACCTATAATATTATCATCTTCTAAAAGTCAATTGACGAGGAAGTTTTTGGTTTAATTCAGCCTGTCTTTTAAAAATCGCAGTATCATTTCAAAATATTAACCCAAGTCAATTCAATTTTAATGCAGCTGAAACTTTAAAGGACCAAAGATCTTTGAAGTATAAAATTTTCAATTTGTGTGGTCTCGTCTCCTGCAGACGAAAAGGTCGAGTCGGGTGTCAGGAAATCATCTTCGCTGAGAAACCTCTCGTCAGTTTGTCCAGGACCTCCCCATGATTGATAGTTTACGGTAATTGACAAACATTTTATGTCATGTACCGCTTCCATTATTCATACCGAAATATTTGTACTCCAGTCAGGTAATATTGAAAAACAAAACTGAGGAATCATGAACTTCACAAACCGCATGAAATAAATAAACTCTCCTTGGGCCTTGTTTATTTTTATATGGAAAACAGAGGGACTCCTAGCCTCGTACAATAAGTGCTGAAAATCCATAATAATTTAATTTCATATAAACGTCGAATAAAAGTCCGAAAGTCATAATGTTCTGTCCCAAAAAACGCGTTAAAAGGGCACGTCAGTACTGTCAGTTGGGCCTTGTCGTGTCGATATCTCAAATTCCAAACTTGAACAGTTTAATTTTGACATTCATATTATCAATTTGTATACAAATTACCAGGCAAGTTATTTTTCATCCCAACTTTCCCAACTCTGTATATTATGTCGATCCCCATTACCTAAATCATCAACAGTCAACACCTCAAAATCGTCGAATTATATTACCTATGCAAGCTCTGTTGTTTACTTGTTAAACTATATTGATATGAACTCGTCTTTAAATTGTACATCTTGAAGCTTAAGGTCCCATATATTATTCAAAATTAACCCTCAGGCCCCTAACATTCTTCGTGTAAGGACTCCTCATCTCATATTTAAGGATATTATTATCTGTATCCCGCTTCCCAGCATTTTACATTACCATAACTAACTGTAAAAGGCATACGAGGTCCCTGTTGATAGATTTCCTTTTATTCTCGAGGGACTTTACTTACCTCTCTTCTGGAGCTTGATAAAAGCTCCCAAGGGTACAAGTTACAAATCCTTACTAATTCAATCTACCGTATTACCTGCAATAATTCCCCGGGGAGTTATTTTCAAATGCTCTCTCCCGTATGTGGAGTTTTGCCCCTAATTCGCCCCACTATAAATATATAAACTATGCAATAACTAAGTCAGTACATTTTCTTGCAAATTCGAAGTAGATTTCAAACCGTAACAAGTATTTAGATGATAAACCCCAAGAACAGTTCTTTTTCGAGGTTTTAAACAATTAAATATGTTGTGTTTGTACAAAAATTAGAAAATTACTTTCCGAATCATTCCTTTGGGTTTACAGTACTTTTACTTTATCTATACTATTGCCTATGCTTTATTCAGACGGGAGCATCTACCAAGTGACGACACTGTCATACCTCTAATTTATAGAGGAGCCTTTAAGGTCATTATGAAGGATAACATGGCATTTATTATCGAATTCTTCTAAGAAGTTAGCCCCAAAAATTCTTATCCAGAAAAGGCTTCGAAAGCCAATAGGTACCCACAAACTCTAAATATCCTAGCTTCCACAAATATATATATACATATTACAGGCATCGGGTACGGATCTTGTTCACAATGTAGTTTAACTTATGTCGTAACTCGTGGTCTTATTTCCATCATAATAATATCATCGTCAGACCCTGCCTCTGACAATTAATGCGAGTAGTATAGGTACGAACTATTGAAGAAAAATACCAGATCATAAAATGTTAAGTATTTAAAGCTTTCTATCGGATCTTCCTACAGAGATTCTCGGTGTACCAAAAGCAGAGATTTGAGTACTTGATCGTTTTAAAAATGTGTAGATGGTCAGATTCCTATTCTTCGGGTTTAGCCAGGAAAGATACTTGACGAGATGATCATCACAAGTCCCAACAACGAAATCCTCAGCATCACCCGACCCTCTCTTAAATCTACGGGTTGTAATTTCATATAACAAAACTGGCCTCCGATAGTACCCAAAAGCTAACTAACTTTTAAAAAGTATGTACTATGTCCAAGAACCAAGTGGTTAAGAAGGCTCGCTCCTCGTAGTAAAACCTTTACATAATCCTATAGGACGAAAGACCAGTTACTATAGGGTAGCTTTGGTTTTGGTTTTGGTACATGCATCTTGTTCTTGTTGCCTAAAGCGATGATAATATAAAAAGCTTGAAATTCTCTTAAGCTTTTAACTAAAAGATCCCTTGGTGGAGGAACCCAACCAACCAACATTACAATTTACAACTCTAACTACTCGTGGATCTTGCGTTCGTATTCTTTTTATATTCCACCTCGGTATCTTATAAGCATTTTAACACATATATCTAGAGAATCTCCATGCCTTTTTCACTAAACCAAAATCCAAACTAGTGAATTCTTAACTACTCTTCTTGTAGTTGGAATTCGTATGGACAGTCTTCCCTAAGACGACTGACAGTCAGTCTGTCTCTTTTGACTGAAAAGTTCGTCTAATAATAATACATCCGTCTAATATTTACACACGTTCATTTTCCAGCCTCAGCAAAGAGCCTTCTTTTTCCAGGAGCAGAAGAAGAGTGACAATTGCACAGAGACTTGCAAATGGATATTATTCATGGTTAATAGTGAGTAGTATTAAAAATATTAAAATTTTTAACAAGGCCAGCAAAGGCAACAGCCTTGATTTTCCGAGCTAAATCAGGGTTGTAAAAATTCCTCAATTTTAAGACCGTTGTAAGTGGATTTTATCCTCTTCAGCTGCAGCCGGGTGTTTTCCTTCAGTACCGAGCTTCCTTTTGTGTCGACCTCCGGGTTTTTAAAGGAAGTTTAGTTTCCGTTGCATTTTGGATTTTGATTTAAAAGAAAAAAATATTATTATTTCATCTGAAATTCAAGCCTAGAAGCCCCTTTTTGGAGGTTAGGGATGAAAAGGAAGTGTAAATTCAAGATCTAAGACTGTAGAGGTTAATACTGAACTTTTCGAGACTTTACTTAGGATCGAGATCAGAGGATCTGGATCGGTTGAGGAATTCCAGTCTGTTTACATTTGTGCAGCACATGTCGAGTAACCCAATATCCCTCAACACTAATTTTTATGGATGGAATGGAATGTGTTTTTTTCCTCGTCCTTATGTGCTTATCCGTAAATATTCATATGTACATTCTGTAGATGATAGAATTAGCGTGTGAACGGAGGCTTTGTGTGTGAACCAATTAGCAAAACTGTGGTTGTTGATGTGTTGACTAGTTTGAGTCCTCAATGAGGGACAAAGCAGAGGGGAATGCATTAAAAACTGGTGTTAAATAGAGGTTTCCGGATACTCAACTTGGATTCAAAAAACTTTATCGAGTTTTTATAGCTCTTTGTTGTGGAATTTTACTTTTAAGGTATGTACACAATTCAAGCAAAATCATCTCCTTTGCTTGTTTATAGGCTTTAATTCCATACCCGCAGATCAAAAATGCTCTAAACAAGGTCATAAACATCAAAAACCCTCAGAAATTCCAAGCTGCAATTGGGAACAAGCCCCTTTAATCAATTGAAGGTTCATGATGATGGGCTGGGTCGAATTCAAATTAAATGATTCCTGGAACGATTTGTAATTAAATTGGCTAGGATTACAGCGCCTAACTCCCTAGGTAGCAATTATAGGGTAAAATTCCTTCGAAATTTTGTTTATAATACGTGATTATGTGCAGTTGTTGATACTCTTGATAGTTGATACAAAGGGGGAGGGCCACTGAGATGTCAGAAATCCCAATTTATTAAGTGACTCATCCACAGAGGGTAAAAACTTCGTGCCTGTGTTTACCACAAAAAAGGCGAATTTCCGTCCACTGACTTCGGCCTGATCAACGTAAGTCATAACTTATTTAGAAGTGTTGACTCATAATTTTCATAAATCATGCATCAGCTTCGCCATACTTTGGCAAAAAAACGCCTTATAATCTAAGCTTGGAATCTAAACCCTTTACAGTCAAGCTAAATTATGTTAAGGTGTATTAACAAGTAAAATGATTCATCTCAAAGTTGGCGAATTCCCTTGTTTTAAATAAATTTATAGGCATCCGTCTTGGAAATTAAATTAAATTGGGTAATTATCGAAGGGCTAGCTGTGATATTAGTTCACTCACTTCATCATTGCCAAGCAAATGATATAGATTAGAAATTAGCAGGCGTCTCCTTGAAACTGATTTCGTGGAAAATAACTACCGGATTTTAAAAATCCAACCTGAAAATCAGCATTTTAAGGAATCAGACATCCCCTGTTTGAAATGTTCATGAAGTCCAATACCTCACTGCAAATTACTGCAGCACGGAGGTGTGGACTGTCGTGTGTGTGGGTCATGCCTGAAACGCTTTAAATTGTAAACGATCGTATATTTTCTAAAGTCGGAACGTCAGAGACGAAGAGACCTGTTGATCGTTTGGTCAACTGGATCTTTATTGTCACGGAATTTATCCCTTTGCCAAGCCTAGTTTGTCAAATTGTCAGGGATTTTTATAGAAATAATTTACGGATCTCTGCACTTTCAGAGGTGAATCTATGCAAGTCTGGTTTTAGAATTCAAGGCCGGTTTGATCTTCAGCAGGTTTACATTTTCTACGTTGTACAGCATAAAGAATTTCAACACATTCAGTACTCATACTCACACGGTCCGAAAAACATGCTAAAAAAGCTAAGAAACAAAGAATAATTTAATCAGATTCATCAATCGTATATTCGTAGAATATAATGTAGACAGACAGGAACGTTAAATCAGAAGAGTCTCATCAAAGCAATCTTGATTAGACAGACTTGAGCTCTGGCGACTGAGATCTTTCCCCGAGGCTCCTGTCCGATTTCTTCCAGTTCAGTTCTTCAGAGCCTTAGAACCTTAGAAGAAGAAGAATATATGGAACTTTTGGATTTGTAGGCACAGTTTGTGTAATAACAATAATAACAACATATACGAGCTATATCTTATGAGTAGTCAGTCATATCGCCCAAAGATTGAAAACAAAAATCTCAACAATTAGATACTAAGTTCTTTAATTTGTAAAAATAGGTGTAATTTCCAACTCGGAATGATTTCAGATTCCCACAGTCAATATGCTATAGTAGTGTGGCAGGAGAGTAAAGTTTAAGCAGTAATTGTTAATAAACCTCCTTCTTCATCCCAAATTATCTCAAAAGGGCATGTCAGGATCGGAGGATTTATACATTTTTTAATTTCATTTAATTTGGGCTGAACCTCGGTTTGGTTTTCATTCCTGGTCTGGTTTTCTGTTCCAACCTCACAACCCTTTCCTTATTACCTGTTATTATTACCTGACTTCAGTATTATTAGGGGGCAGAGCAGTTCGGTTGGGATTCGAGATTTTTGACGTGCCGGAGGATTCCTAGGGATTTTCGAATCCAAAACTGGTATTTCTAAGCATGTAGCTTCGTATACATGTAGTGTAGATGTTCCTTGTTCCTCATATTGATCTAGAAATCACATCATATATAATTACACATTATATGGATATTGTCTCAGGAAGGAATTCTCAGATGAAAACAAGGGAATAATTTACCCGTAGCAATAAATACATACATTTCTAATGTTATTTTTAGCTTTTATTTTTTCAAAGTGCCTGGAGGGGCGTACAGTACATCTTTTTGTATTTAATACGTGGTTACTTTCCGAGAAGAAGCCGAAGGGACTTCATTCATTGTCAGTTTGTCAGGGTGGATGATGAAGTGAAATGGCAGGAGGGAGTTCGGTCTTCAGTCTCAAGACATTTATTCGGCCACTTTGAAGGCTTGGAATTAATTTTTATGAGGTACTTAGGGAATTTTTACTCTCCACCGAAATAGGTATGAAACATTACACCGGATTGAATTTAATAAATTAGCAACAGTAAAGTACTTAAAATGCTAGTAAATTTCGAGGTGCAAAAGCTTGGAGAACGGTCGGTCGGGTCTTAGAAAAACGGGGAATTTTAATTCCTCTGTTTGTTACAAGGAAAATGGCGAGAGATTGAAGGTAAAAGGTTTAGAGCTCTTTACAGCCCGTAAGAAGTAAGTAATTTTGATAATTTTTATGACAAATGGACAGCACGAGACAAGGTGATAGTTCTAGGACAGGAGAAGGGGTTAAGAATTTTATGACGGCAAAAACATAATCTTATCTTCTGCACTTTCCAGCCCGTAGTTCGTTATACATTTTCAAATCGTTTACTTCTTGAGAGGCATTAAGGAGTTAGGAGCTGGGAAAGCCAGGGAACGATTGTGAAGTTGTAATTTAAGCCTGGTAATAAAAGTGCGTGTCCTAATGCACAAAAATAAGATTGGGTTGGTTTAGTTCTCCCTAAAATTCATAATCATCATAAGTACCCATCAGGGGCCTGGAGGAACGTACAGGTGCACTTCTGACAATACCTCAAGAAATTGTAGCCTTTCTGAAGGTTGTCTTCTTCGACCTTTAGAACCGAAACTAAAGCCAAATTCCTTAGGGATGAACCAACAAACTTCCTACATTTTTTGGTCCATTTATGTTTCCTATTGGCCTAGAAAGCTGAAGTCAGACGGTACATGATACGATAGGCGTTTTTCTCCTGTTTTTCGTTTTATTACCTGACTAGGAAAAAGGCCCGTCGCCGACGTGCACAAGATCTACCTCTTAAATCCACGAAACGGTGTCGTGAGGAATTTTGAAAATTCACCGTTTCTAGGATTTAAGAGGTAGATCTTGTGCACGTCGGCGACGGGCCTTTTTCCTAGTCTTTTGTTAAGTACGGAAGCGTCTGCTGGCTGAATACTTCGTAGTATCCACCCAGGGCAAGGGACGTGGACCCCTTTCCGAATGTTGCCCCTCGGACTTTCACTTGGAAAGTACTGACGGTACATTTCGAATAACTTCGGTAAAACGGTACCACTTCGGGTTGAAAAATCCACTTCGGGTTGAAAAAACAACTTGGTGATGTATGTAGTGAGGCGAGAGAGTGAATGATGAGGATTGAGGTTCGGGTTAAATAAACCACTTAGACCCCCATCCCCCGTCCCCTTCTGATCAGGAGGTGACCCAGCCCCCCTAACATTACATCGTTGAAAAGCCCCTGGTCATACGTTTCGAACGACGTATCACACGAATAGATCTGACTATTTTTAACCCCATCCCCCGTCCCCTTCTGATCAGGAGGTGACCCAGCCCCCCTAACATTACATCGTTGAAAAGCCCCTGGTCATACGTTTCGAACGACGTATCACACGAATAGATCTGACTATTTTTAACCCCATCCCCCGTCCCCTTCTGATCAGGAGGTGACCCAGCCCCCCTAACATTACATCGTTGAAAAGCCCCTGGTCATACGTTTCGAACGACGTATCACACGAATAGATCTGACTATTTTTAACCCCATCCCCCGTCCCCTTCTGATCAGGAGGTGACCCAGCCCCCCTAACATTACATCGTTGAAAAGCCCTTGGTCATACGTTTCGAACGACGTATTAAAAATTGTAACTGGATTGGGTTTGGGTGATGATTGATGATGGTGATGCATGTTGGGAAGAAGAGACATAAAGACGGGAAAAATATTGTTTCGTAAAAAAGATTCATGTGGTGGGTAAATTTAGAATAAAAAAGGAATTGGGGCATTGTGATTGAATCGGGAGGCAGGAAGCCAGGGAAACGATCCGAGAATTGGAAGGAAGAACGAAGGAGCGGAGTGGAAGGAGAAGATGACTTATACTTATGATAAGAATCGGTTCGGCTAGCGGCTGTGTGGTGTGGTGGAGAGGTAGTAGTGGAGAGTGGAGGAAGCAGGCTGCTGCGCAAGTCGGCTTCAAGACGACTCATCTTACATAGCCTTTTATTACTTAGGGAGATTGGCTAAATTACCACTTAGAATTGGTAGAAACGGTGGTGGGTCCGTCGCCCCTTGTTCGATAATACGAAATAGCCACGAGATTGTCCCACGTTAAATTGTTAAGATTCAATGTTTTTAACATGTTCTGTTTCCATCAGTCTTTGACTACCTTTCCATCCCAACATTTTTTACCAAACTCGAAACTGGAGTGATCGTATTTTTTCCAAATAAAAAAATTCAATTTATTTGAGAAGCCTAATCATCGTTCTTTCTTCCAGAGACTGAATGCATAAGATGTATAACACACGGGACAAAAAGTCGTGACGAAATTCTTCGATTAATAATAAGTCCCCTCCCTATGAGTTGAGTACTTTTGACTTGCTTGACGTGATCCATCTTCACCTACCCTTTTAAATGGGGATAGAATTCAGGCCTTTCTTGTCCTGTAGAATAGGAATAGGTAATTCGAAAATCCGTAATTGAATTCAAAGTTTGAAAGGCAGTGAAAAGAAATAGTATATGAAGCCCCCTTTTCATGGACTATTGAAAAATAAAAACCTGGTAGAATACATTCGTAGGATGATGGAGCAATTTGTTTTGTATTTGATCAACGTCCATAATTTTGAGGTTGGGGAAGGATTTGAATTTTTTCAGTTTTGAATTTTTTTCTCTGTCGCTCTAGATTCTGTGTAAAGAACATTACGAAGAAGTTTAGAGATTTCTTTTAAAAAAAAATCGGTGTGAAAAGGTCCTCCTTGTAAATATAATTTATTATGAATGCTAAGTTTCTTGAAACTTTAACGGTTAATTCCTTCATCAACTAAACTAAGGTCACTGTCAGTCTTCACATAATTTTGTGAAAACCCCAGTTTTACTGTGAAGCATTGTTTACCAAAACAATTGGGCTCTCATTAATTCTGCATTTTTCAAAGACATTGTTTCATCTCCCTGTGACATCTGTAACAATGCCAGAACCACCCTTTGATCCGCATTATTCTTCCTGTGAATGAAGCTAAACATGATCTACCTTGAAGTACATACATTCGCTAATTACTTTGCTAGCCTTCCTTAGCGTTCGTTTTATCGGTTTTCTATTTAATTGACGAGTTGCTCTGCAAACTGTCAAATTTTGAATTAAGTATATGAACAACAAGAAATACCGTAAATTGAATCCCCAAATTGAATCTAAACTCGTATCTTACTTTACGGCTGTTTTTAAGGAAACAGCAATTTCAGTTGTTGACTTCTTGAAGCCAACAACAATGTCGGAAAAAACCATCAATGGAAATGCAAATCAAATCTGTAAGTTGTAAAAGATGTCAAAAAGCAGGTTTCGCTATGCATTGTCTTCAACCTTGGAACAATTCTCCTGTCAATTAGAAGTATAATTAAATCGGGAAACGGTATATCTGAAAAATGTTTTCGGAGCTTGCAACAATGGGAATGTTGGTAATTACTATGCAATATTACAGTTTTTACCGTCCGACTTTGGACGACCTTAGAGAATATTCATGTAGAACGCTACCGTGGAATTCGCGACCTTAATCTAAACTAATTAAAAACCCCAGAAAACTAAAGACAGTTTAAATGAATGAAAAGCAGAATTAAAATCCCAGTCATAACTCAACTTTTCCCATCAACTTTCCCCAAATGGTAGCAAAGGGCTGGGACGGATAGACTCATTCCTTAAAAATGCAACACACCTTCAACTCGAGACATTATAATAATTACCAGAAATTTGAGGAACGCGAAAATTGCAGACAAACTTGAAGTAAAAGCCCACAAACCTATTATTTCCATTCTGATGCTAATTCCCTACAACGTCTCCCCAACACAATAATAACAAACAAAGTGATTTGACCCTTTGTCTCTCAACTGCAATTTAGCATACTAAAATTTCAAAAATCAAAGTACGAATACGAACTACAAGTTCTCGAATAAAAATCTATCCTTACAATCCTGTACCAACTAACTATCCTTATATATTCTTCTTTGTGCTTTCCCCAATTCCAATAAATCTTCTCCTGTCAGCCTTCACCAGAAGAGAACCCTTAATGGTTCAAACAAATGTTGCACTTAAATGCGCGATTAGCAGCCTTTTTAGTAGTTAGCATATCTGAAATGGAAAACCGGTAAAAGCCACACTACTACTATAAAATTACAATACCTTTTCTCACAACATGTTATGATACAGGCTAAACAGTTTCTTATTCTTTACAAGTGATTTATCGCTCAAAAATGTTGATTACAGGGACTTTGAATGATTTTGAAGAAACCTTGGTTCGTTTTTCCAAATTATACGATAAAACATAGATACTAACACTTAAAAGATACGGATCTATTACATGTACAAAATACACAATAATATTTTATATCAGAAAGACATTGGATATTACGGCTGGATTATATTAGGAGGATAAAAGCAGCAAGGGATAATGTTAATAACTTCATCAAATCCGTACATTTTACAAATTACCTTACATCCTTATTATTACTTATCTACGAGGGAACAGTATATAATATTACAACAAGCCCAAAAAATTTAATCTATTGCCTCTACTAACTCTATTCAAACAAGTCCGGCTCGTCGAGATGACAAATTACTTTGAAAAATTAGTAGTGAGTAAAGAGCTTTCCTGATAACGACAGGATCCTCTTTGGCTCTTTGTAACTTGTAATGTACAAATTGTTTATATGGAAATTTGAGAATCTCAGCAGAAGCTGTAAAAAGCTGATAATACGAGACGAGGAGGACGATATCAATCCTGTTTAATAAGCGAGGCATGTTCCCCTGTTTACAATGAACTGAGGGAAAAAAATAACAATTTTTGCATCATGATAATTTGTATACCATAATAGACTCTTTACTTCAATCCGAACCTCCTCTTCGTCTCTAATAGTTGTTTGCTTCTGAGGAAACGAGTTTCTTACTGCTTTTAAATCTTTTTGGCAAGGGATTTGGATTTTTTTTAAGACGATTTTTTTGACGGGTTATAAAACGAGATGACAAATTATTCGGATTTGTTGAAGGCTATAATAGAAAATGTATTTATTATTATAATTAATGAGATCTTCTTCAGTACAAGGGCCCAGGATTGAAATGATAAATTGGCAATTCCTATTAGAGTTAATGTAGTGCACCGAAAATCTTGTTTCCGTTTAGGCCGTAGTGACAATGACGCTTTTGCATAATGATGCCCGCTTGTTTGGACGGGAAAATATTTTGTCAGGCAAAATAGAGAGCGAAAAAAGCCAGATTCTTTTATGACTTACTACTTCCTGATTTTTTTCCGTTTTACAATGAAATTGTAAATAAAATTCGGGCAATCAAATCCGCAAAGAACCTAGCTTTTATAGGAGATTAGAGGTAGAAGTAAAAGAGAGGAAATCCAGAACAAGCTTAGGAATTCTTTGCTAACGAGCCAGATCAAATTGATAGATCCTGGATCAACAACAATTTACTTGCACAATTCCAACCCAATAAAGAGGATGAAGGAGTAGTACTGCTTGAGATTGAGTCTGAAATTCAAAGTATTTTGGCTTGGCCTATTCAACTTGACAAAGAAAATGGGATCGGGTGGGATAATGATGATAGTAATGATGGGAATGATGATGATAACATCATCATAAGGCATAACGAGTAAGTAGTAGTAATAGTGGTAGTAAATGAGGACTGATGACAAAAGACAGCAGTTGTTTTTAGAGCCGGTCACAAGTTTGGTTAAAGCTAATTAACATCTTTAGCGACATCATTGCAGGAATATTGGCATACGAATTCGAATATGATCTGTGGTTTTTGCAAACCAAACCAATTGTCAATTCCCGATTTTGATACGTGTTTGCATTCGTTTATAAACAATCCCTCGAGACTCCAGTTGAAATCTACAAATTAGCATGTGGATTTAATCCATCCGTTTCCTACCGAAATTCCTCCTGCACAAACTGAGAAAGATTGGTGATAAAACTAACGATGGTTTTAGGGAAATGTTTTATGCTCTCTGACATCAATGAAGGTGACATCAAACGGCTGTGGAATTCTAAGTTGCTGGAACAAGTGGGTCATAATTAGGTCTTTCTTTCAGCCTACTTGAAGCATTTACGAAGGTCATAGAGATTCGAATTCTGACTCGAACATTTCGCTCAGTTTTCAATTAAAAATCGACTGCAAAATTACAATTTCCGAGTCGAAATCATCATAGACTTCGAAAAATATCCTTCGGTCACCCACCAGCAGATCATTAAGATTTCAGATAAGAGAGATGAAGATCAATGACTCTGCATACGGACATACTGCATCAGCCACCACCACCACCACTTTTGAACCAAGTCAGTCACTATATCTGTAAAGCATCTTGGATTTTCATTCGAATTTGCATGCTGACCAAGAAATGTATGAAATTATCATCACATACCAGGAGCAGAACGATGGAAGATGGAATAATATAATCTCCCTTCAGATAAACACACAGCCGAGATAGGACTCACTATTATGACTGCTCACTTTTTACATTCGAAAATTCCATGATGATATTACGGCAGAGAGGTCGATAGATATTATAAGTCTTAGTATTCTGCCTGCGTGTTGATTTTAAATGGGCACTTTGAGTTCTAGTTTTTCCTGCAAATTTATTAGCCAGAACCACTCCCAGTGACTTGGGATCATCCATTTCCCATTTAAATATCATTCCATTTTAAACGTTTAGTTGCGGAACGGAGCCATTGGACATGGACACGATTTACTCTCGAATCCGATTACTGATAAAAACGACTTCATTTGATACAACACAACCTTCATGATCCAATCCTAATTTTAAAGCAGCTTCTGCAGCACAGACCTCAAAGGTTACGTAGGTCGAATAATGCAACTCTCTCTGTCTCTTCGAGCTCTCAATTTTAAGAAGATTAGGACTGGAACTGTTGAACATAATGTAGGATTTTTTTGTCTACAGAATCAAGTCATTTATTAGAGTAGTTAGTCCTTGGTAATTGGTATAACTAATTCCATTGAGTTTGACAGTCCACAGCCAGGCAGTCAGTCAAGACGAGAGGTTCTGGAAATCAGCACAGATGACAAGGCTATGAGAAAGGGCTTTTGCTAAAGACTCGACTGAAAGGGAACTTGCTTTTTATGCTAATTAGGATTTTGTCAAGAGATTTAAGAAGAAACCTTGTGGGAAAAATGTGTAAAATTCTCCTTAAATACAAGGAGCCTCGACGGGACGAGGATTAAAATGATCATAAATATTCAAAGAGGATCTTCACCCATAAACAAAGGGGATTAGGTTTTTTTTCTACAGCAGTCCCAGATTTTGCGGTGGTGACTTTAGACACGGGATAATTTTTGCGTGTGGAATCTTCAAACTTAAGCTCGATTATAAGAAGTAAACAGCATTCTTGGGCAAGGAGATGCTTCAAAATTTACTTTACTTTCTTTCAAGTCCAAGTAAACAATATGCAAAATGGGTGTAGGTATTTATTAATAAAAACATTTTAAGTCGGTTTTCAAGTAAGTTTTCTTCGAATTTGATGATTAAAATTATAGCTCTTTTGAACTGCGGAACTTAAAACTGCTTTAAAGGTTCAATTGAGAAATTATTTTCGTAATCTGAATCAAAGATTGGTTTTGAATATAATGATCTAAAGATGATGATAGATCTAAAGACAAAGTCTTCAACTAGTCTATCTTACCGTAACTATAATATTAAATTATCACTTTGTGTCGTAATTGATGTCATTAAATGAATACAAATAAATCACACCTTAAAAATTTGTTAAAATTTAGCCGAGTTAATCGTAATTTTAAAAGGGTAGTTCAAAAATTACAGGTAAATCTCCGTACAAAAACATGTTCGTAAAACGCTACAGTACTATGAAATTTGTCATGAAAGTCCAATAAATCCAATGGTTTAATCCAGTCCCCCAGACTCACCTTATAAGAAACCCTTTCGGGCTACAGATTTGAGTTCCTTTTCATCAAGAATCCCGTCGTCGTTCTATTATTGCTCTTTTTTGCAGCAGTGTTGTTACTGAGGTGGGATTTACATTTACAATCATATAGACAATCCACTCTCCAACAGGATGAAGAATAACAACAAGTTTCCTTCGCTCCAGGTGAATTGAGTCCCGACTCTCTCTTGCCTTCGTCTTGTGTCTTGAGAAGTTGGTAGAATAATGATAATAATGATGAGTACATCTGATGAGGATGATAAAAGGATGATCATCCCTATCTTCTACAACTTAAGATTCGAAATCCAACAATCCTCAGCTCCAGCAGTAGAGTCTCAAACCCTTTAACTCTTCTACGAGATGAGAAAAGTTTTGTTGATTGTTATTATTCTATTACATCCAACTGGTCCAAAGATCCTACTATTTACAAGGGATTAATTTAAACAATGTCAACGGATGTATTAAAGTATCGTTCATAAACTGCCTTAATTTAACTAATTGATGGCTCAACGACCCAGTTATCTGATAGAAAATCTATAATTGCAAAAATCGAACCCGAAAACCGATTTTTAAAAATTTAAAGTTAGGACAGACAGACAGACACTCAAGCATTCCTATAAAGTATCCCCGATACTTAATAATTCCAAGGAGCACTGCACTGCCCATCTCCTTACTACTTGAATCTCATCCCTCATGTGATTTCACTGACAGGAAGATTGACACCAGCTTTCAGAAGAATATTATCCAAGGTGTAAAGCAATGTAGCCACACTATGTGCATCACATATACGATAATCACTACAACTTATTGTGCTAGAACACAATATGTAAATGTATATAGAGATCTAGAAGTAATAATAATGCACATCAAACATCCAATCCAACACATATTTTACATATCTAACATAAGATCGGCTAATTTAGTACGAGATGTCTCAACCCTTGTTAATTTAAAGTTTGAGAGCCTTTAACACTACACATGTCCGTAAGACAATGGAAGTCAAACACTTGACTTTTGAGGTTTATATATAATGTATATTATTCAGAGAATAAGACATAATAGACTACGAAGAAGCATGCCGTAATGAATTCATGGGATTTTAAACATAGAATTGAATTTTTATTTCCTATGCATATAAACTATTCCTATATACAACTCTGTTAAGCCCCTTCTTCCGGACCTTGAGGGCGTTTGGAACCCGTAACTCCCAACATAGGAGTTAGTTTAGTGGATTTCATCGTCTTTGACCATATATGTTAATATATGGTCTTTGACGTCTGACGTTTCTTTAGAAAAGAGACAGGTATCTCTCGGGATCGGGAGACAAGTACAAGTAGTAATTTGCTTTCTGTATGAAATAACTAATTAAAGATAAAATGGCTATAAATGTTGGTGTAGAACTCTGCAGATTAGATTATGAAAACATGGCAGACTTCCTCTCTCAATTTACATTGTTATCCTCTGCCCTTATATAATAATTATACAATTATTGTTGGAGTTTTTTTTATAGAATTTTTGTGAATTGCAGAAGATATACCAAAAAAATTTTGAACTTGATCTTTTCGGTGGAATAAAATCCATCACATCCGAAAAGCCAAGAAATGGCATGTCATTCTCATTGTCAATAAATAGCAAAATGCCAACGCAGAATCTCCGACAAAATAACCACCCTCCTCTCGATTCTAGTTTCTGGATCCAAAATAAATAATTTTATTCCCTAGACTGGAAACCAGTTTACGAAACCAGATTCACTTAAAAGAGTTAAGTAGGAATAATAAAATAAAGCCAACAACTAAATGAGTTCAAGTTTCACTTTTTATTACCCAATCCCGTAGAATCTAATATAATGTCACCTGTTCCATTTCTCCTGTCATTAGATCAAAACAAAAGGCTACATAGGAGACGAGGGTTTATTTTTTGCCAATTCCACCGCCCGTTTTAATTAGAACGAAATTAAAATACAGGTTGTTTCTGTTTCAAAAAAATATAGAGATTAAATTTATTGACATCCCACCAAAGCCACTAAATCTTAGACACAACCACGAGGCTTCAAGTTTGTGGTAACAATCATGTTTTAAAATGTTATCCCTTTGCAGGATGATGATTGCTAAAAGGGAATATATAATTTCCCAGGGACAAGAAAGAGTGCCTTGATTTTCGGGTTCTTTTTCGTACCGAAACATAATACATTTAAATCAGTGCTTTTTCTAGAGAGACCGCATTAGAACATCGCCAGAAATGATATAAAAATTCAAACAATAGTATTTGTACACCGCACCGCATCAGGAGTCATTTAAAATACAGGGGATCCACCTGTTCCATCCTTTAAAAAAATGCAGTAGGTACTGAAAACCCGTTTTGGTAGGAGTTTGTGAGGAATTTCGGTAGCTACATGCCATCAATACGTATCATGATTTGATCCATGATTCCACCATGTCGATGGTGATAGCATCGATCTTCCATCTCATTGTTTCCACAATATTATCTCCTATCCATCTAAATCTCACTTCATTTACTCTTCAACAAATATTTTACAATGTCGAACTGGCTCAAATGTAGGATTAAACTCTGTATTAGTTACTACCATTGCTTTTGGTTTGTAAGATAAGTTTTTTTTTTTTAAAAACGAAAAGATCTGATCGTTCCTCTCCTCTCCTACTGATCCGGATTCTCAATCCTCCTGTCCAAAGGCACGATAATATTATTCCATGCATGGATTATAGAAAATATATGCTAAATGCTAATAAATATGTAGTTAGAAAAGCCATGATATTTAGCTCTGATGGAAGACTAATGAGTTTTCCTTCTGGTTTTCGGAACTATAATTACTTTTCATGGGGCTGTTCATCATCCCGTCTGGCAATCGTGAAATAATGGGCCCTAATGCTAATGCTAAAGCTGTCTGGTATTGGTATTAAGTTTAAGGCCAACCCGGACTTGATTTTTTTGGGGTTTATTTACATGCAAGGATATATGGACGAGGAAGCGTCCATCCTGTTGGCTACTTGTTTGGTGAATTCCGATCCATGATGTAATGCTTAAATATAATTCATGGTGTTATAGTATTGTGTTCAATGTTCGATGAGTAATTTACTACCCTCGGTGATGTCCAGGATGATCAAGGATGATTAATCGCTTTAATTTAACTAAATTATGTGACATGGTTGCTTAATATGAGAAGTTACTGACCGCAAAACCAGCCCCGTTTTAGCTGTTAAGGGGTTTTTTAATGATGTTCTTGTTGTAAAAAGCTGGTTAAAGAAGGATTGGGTCGGGAAATAATTAAGAGTTATGTCACAAGATTTATTGGCTTCATCAAGTTATATTGCTTCAATTCCTTGATTTCTGTTACATTTTATTGTTTTATTGGAAACAATAAATGATTTTGTAGAGGTGATTAGGCTCACAAATTGGACTGCGTTATTTAATCACTTATTTAATACCGAAAAAGGACAAGCTAAAGGTTACAGATGACTTTGGGATAACTGCACAGGCATGAGTATGTCATGATTTTAGGATTGGTTGAACTACCGGCTCTGACTTTTACAGCATTTATTGGTAGTAGAATGGAACGTAAAGCGTATAGGAAGGTCTAATTTAAAATATATTTATGTGCCAAACCTTTCAGATTTTTATCATTTCATTATGGCATAACTATATGGCAGGAGATAAAAAATTAATTAATGATTCATTCGGCCCATTTAAACTTTTCAATTAACCGAATATGCTTTTTCTCAAAAAGAATCGACGCGATTGCGGTATTTGATTTTTCTATCCCCTTATTTAGAGAAATGTAATTACTTAGTTTGTAGTAATCAGGGGGTAGCTAATAAAATATTTCTATTTTATATGATCAATTATATATATGGACTTCAATTAAATTACAGAGTAAAGTTGTAAATGAAAATCTGGACCATTTGTGAGCAAATATATATGGATTGATCACAATCTCTAGAAGCAACTGCTCTGAATTTTTAATTAATGTCGCTCCTAACTAGCTCATTTAATTCAATTCGCAAGAGATAAGGATTTTTAACTTATTACAATGTTAATAATAGTACGCAGTCTGTACCCCTTGACATTTTGAGGTAACGAGACAGATCAGAAATGACCTTATCTAATACATTGACGAATACGTTTATTTATTTGTCCACCTGACTGCAAGATCAAGATGCATTTGATCCGCCTTGAATCTTAATCATCCTGATCGGGGTGTGTAGGCAAAAGTGCATCTCTAATCTCAAAAACGATCACACACCCTCCTTTCAGATCTCAATCCACCGTCTGACAATATCATCTAATTAATTTGCTTGAACAGTTAGTCTGCAAAGCACTTTTTGCCCGACTTGCCAAAACGTTATGTTTTGACCGTTTCTTTTCAAAATTTAATTCCCAACATTTGTTGATTGAATTTTCAGATTGGAAATTGAAAATGGATCTTAATCTTAAGACACAAGTTCGAAGCATTTGTCGGTGACCATTATAGAACGGTTTGTACAATGAGCGGAGTGGCACCACAAGAGCCTCTTGCTGACTTCCCTGACCATCCCTACATTCGGAGTGAGGACATCATCCGGCCCAAGCCAAGAAGGTAAATTTTAAAGAATTTTTTGCATAAAAAACACGGAAATTATAAATTTTAGTCGGATAAGAATGATAGAATGAGGTAGAGGTAATTAACACAAATTATAATCTTAGCAATAATAAGGCGAGAAGTGTAATATGTAATCATTACAGCAAATCAAATAATAGAAACCATTACTAACAGCCAGCTTGTTGCTCTTGACATTCCAACATTTCCAACGGACCTCAATCTTAATATTTATTCTACTTACTACTGAAATTAACACCACCACAAAATGGTGATTAATCATAATCTCCGTCTCAGATCTCCCAAGCTATGCAAAAGAACAATTAGCTCAGCTTTGCCAGGATCAATTAATCCCATTCAAAATGTACAATGCAAATAGCATCGGTTGCAATTACAACTACAAGACAAGATAGCTCAGCAAAGTCATCTTAAACATTCCCAAGGCATTGTTATCAAAGGGAAGGAGAGAGCCCAGGGGTCCAGGGATATTAATCCTAACTCCTGTGAATTCCTATGAGATCTCGGATACAGTATGAGCTACAACAGGAGATTAGTAGTAGATTGCCTACGTGCTAATTATAATTAGTTTCTTAATGGGCCCTTATCTTCGGTTTACATCTCAAATTATGAATGCTAGTACGGGAATTAAACGTTGTTAAAGTCTGTTTGTTTTCTCACTTTATCGATAGGATTTGAACAAATTAGTGCAAATTCTCAGCTTGTGTTCGCCCTAAATCGCTATTCAAGGAAACTATTTATAATGAAATTAATCATAATTTTTTACGGCCTGTCTGTAGACTGTACTCTGTTACGGCTTAAAATTAGTTAAAATTGCAGAGAAAGCATAACAACGTGTTATTTATTGATCGCAAATGTGATAGAGGCGAAAAATTTAATAACTTTGTACTGACAAATACATCCATAATATTGTGTATAGTTCCTTCTGGGTGTTCCTTCACCGTAGGTCGTTATTGCCCATTGTATGCAGATCTTCAAAGGTAATTACGAGGGTTATTAACTTCTAATGAGCTGTTATACCTGTTGGGCCTAGAACGCCAAAAGGAGCACTCTCTCGCAGATTCCCAGTCCTGATATGTCCTAATCCTACAACCATTAAACCGTTATTGGCACCGACTCTCTTAATTTCTCATTTAATGGGCTATCAATATTCGATCGGGACTAAAAATGATGAGCAAACCATGCCATAGACGACCACACTACTACTACTACTATAGCAAAATACGTGTAAAAAATCCGCATAATCGTTGCCTGTCTGTATTTCAAATCGGAATCTGTACTTCCTTGTATAGACACATGACCCTTTGGGAATTTAATTAACTGATACTGAAACTGATACTATGTATGCATGGTCTGTGTCATTTTTAATATCTTTCATTGTCGAATTGGCCGATTCGCTATTTCAGTCACGTGTCGGAACACTAAAAATTGAAATGATCTTACCTTAGTTAGGCTACAAGCCTTCAAAGTGATAGCCTGAAAGTGATAAGACAAAGCGATAGCGGAATATTAAAATGTAAAGCCATTAAAATGGCTATCTTTATTGTTAAATTGAAATGAGAACATTGGGCTGATGTAATTGGTCAGTAAAACGTTAGATTGTGGAACATAAAAGTGATAGATGGGCTGATGGAGAATGTGACATGATATTTACATGAATGCAAATACTTCTTGTGAGTTGTTGCATTATTTTTGTTTGTAAAAAAAACGTCAGGGCCGATGACACTGTGGTCTAGTGACAGGCGACATGGGACATACCTGTTGACAACTTTGTCTCTTGTCTGGCTACATTTTGTGCCAAAAAAGTGTCAGCTTGTCTGGTGTACGTCTCATTCCGAGTAGTAAACATCCCACGCTGTAGGTGGTTTCATAATTTCAGTAATTTTTTAGCCTTTGGGAGACGGTCTCAAATTTCAGGTCCACTGGCTCGTGTTACCTCTTTTTATTTTATTTATTTATGAGCTCTCCTAATCTGTCGTGTTTCGGAAATTGGAAATAATTACTCTTTTTTGAATGGGATTATAAAATCATTTTTCATGAGTGGCATTTATGGGATTTGTGAGCTGAAACTTGCCTTGCCAAAAATTCAAATTACTCTCGAGTATTGGCATTGGGACAATGGACTACAATTTAAATTGCTTTACTTATAAGAGCAGATCTGCCTATTTTATGGCGAAAAATAATTGTTTACATAGAAGTGTATGATAATTTACGACTACGAGGAGATTGCTAAACATTTTAGTTTAGCAAGTTCCGTTTAAAATTCAATCAGATTATATTTTTCTCCCAACCGAGTGGGTAGTAGCAGGTAGTTGTGTATTCTGGCTTTGCAATAATAACAACCTTCAGCTAGATTTGCATATTTAATTATCATTTCTACAGATGCTAAGCTTTTGCAAGGATTTCCTCAGAATTCCGCTTTTATTTGCTACATTTTATCTTTCCGAATAATTTGATTTGTCGACATAACTTCTTCAAAAGATTATCGTAAAGATTTACGTCTCCTGCCAGATTTCCTGTTTTCATATTCCATTCTCCTCAGTTAATCCTATCCTCCACGTTAGGTTGCTATTCGAACCAGGATTTTATGAAGTACCATTTCAAGTACGATAAAAGCAGTTCAGGATCTTATAGAATATTCACATTTCACATTATTCGTGTAGGTTAGCAGTTTAGCAGTGTCGGAATCTTGGCACTTTCCGTAGCTCCGTGTCTACTTGTCCTACATGTACCAAAGTTTTTATTTTTCAAACCAGGGCCTGAGTGCTAACGATTCTCCTATACATGATTATTATTACAGTCATTATCATTATTATTCATATATTATTGATACCCTGATCCGGTCTACAATCTCTGGGCTAATTGAAACAGGGAAACTCAATCAAAGAAATGTACCTACACCTGTAACCCTATCGTGTACATGAACCTTTTGGGTTTTTAATCTTGTAGATTCCAAAACCCGATCTCACCCTATTTTGCATATGATCAGGGAGTTATATCCTATAGGATTGGGTAGACGACTTCTTAGACTTCGACTTGGACTGAATACATTATCCCCACCGTCTCGATGCGATGGCGAGTTTGTAAATCGGTATAACTTTTAACGGTATTCCTATTCCACTTCATTGCAATTTGGGATTGGAAATTGGCAATTGACAAATAGTAGTTTCATATTAATTTGTTCTCTTCAGCTTTTACGATCACCGATGTCCCATGTTTTTTCCTCTCATTATAAATTAAAATCCAACACCTCGGCCCGAGTTTTGCTTTTGATTTGATTGTCAAAAGGCTTGTTAGGCTGAGAAATATGTTACATTCTGTCACTTCGGCATGATGGATTTCCTCTCAGAAAGCAGGAATCCAAATTGAATGAGGAAACAGCATCGAATTAGCCGGAGCCATAAATCTTGCTTAATCGGTTATCGTAAAAGCGTTACATTTTCCGAACCGTTATGTTGATAATGGCAGGTTGTGTCGTGACGTAGGGATTCTAAAGCTGCGTTAAATCCTTCATTGGTTTCATATAATATATTTCAAGTTCATTGAGGTGATTCCTACAAGTTTGTGCTTTTGAGGATATGTAAATTAAGTAGTTAGTTAATAAGGTTCCTCTCTTCTTGTATTGTACTTACAGCTAATACTAATGATTAATGATCCCGAGTTATGGTGTTGTTTAGTTTCTGCACTTTGGTGTGTAAATAGTACAAAACGGGCGGAGTTGTCCTCTCTTGTCGGGATGAATATGGGTTTGAAAACTACTCGGTCACGATGAGCAAAAATATTATGATTGGATTTCTTTCAGCCGAAAAAAAACAACAATACTCTGTTATTGTTGGATAGATTTTAAAAGAATATATTCGGACGAGACTCTTATTGTCGGACAGGTTATTTCTTATTCGCGTATTGGCTATTAGACACATCTGGTCTGATGAGCCGATTCAGAAATCCAAGTATATTAGCTAAAGCGTATAGCAAAATAATATTGCGAATTATAAATGCAGTTAAGCCAGACTCGTTGACCCCATCCATGACATTGATGAGCTTCTAGCTTTATTTATATAGTAGAAACTGTTACTTTTATTAACGTAATTTGTACCATTTGGTCAAAAACATCTCATTTGCATGATTTAACAACAAAGGTTTATAGTAAGTTAATCCAAGAATCCATTTGATCTGGTTCCTTTCTAGCTCTTTCAGTTAAAAACAATTGATGATCTAATTTAGATTCTTACAGTATCTTCTCTTACGCAAAATTGCGTGTTTATAAATGCTCTGAATTGGAGGATATAACGGGGAAATGAGTGTAGATATTGACCCCGTAGCTGAATAATTATGCGAAAATGCGTACGCCTCGTTTCTATCCTATGATTTAGTATAGAAGGAGATGATTGCAAAAAGTTCAAGTTGAAGCTTGAAGGTTGAGTTGAGGTGGACTGTCAAGTAAATGTAAGGCTGTAGTCAGTAATTATCTGCGTGTAAGAGGGTGATTAAAATTGATGAAAGTTCAAGTGAGTCATGAAAGTCATGATAATAGTAATAATAATATCTTCCTCGAACAAAAACTCATCCCAAGAGTCCCAAAGAAGGAGTTGCAGGGAATAAATGAACCCTGATGAACAATAGGAAAATATGACTGGCAATTTTGCAAAATACCCAGAACTCGGCTTGAGATGCATTGTTACATATGAAATTAATCCCCTACAGTTGTCTTTTGCAGCTTTAGATTAGAGAGATAGGAGGGTTTTTGGCTTGACCACTTCTGATTCCTGATGATGACCCCAGTATGTAGTAGTACCACCACCACCAGTACCACTACTTATTTTGTCTGCCTGTCAATATTTTCAGCTCCGTTTTACTATTTGGTTTTAACTCTGCAATTTAAATTCTACGAACATACAAAGGCCAAGGGATTATAGGATGGGAGATGGATGGCTAATTTATGGTTTATGAAATTTAATTAATATTTAGACCAAACTGGATTAGAAGCCAGACTGATCCATTTCTGCAGACTGCAGTTTTTCAGTTACATACTGCATCTGCACCAGCCACCAACAAGTAGGTATTGGTGGTCAAGTCCTTGGTCGACTGACGATAAATCTTTTCGCGTATTGGAGATATAATAGAGATTGGAATAAGTTTCTGAATTTAAATTGAATCAAAACGTCAAAACTTTCAAAGATCGCTGGATTACCGTGTAAAATCGACAAGACAATTTTAACTAAAGTTAAAGTCCAAAATAAGGAAGAACTTAAGTTGTATTCAACTACTGAACGGGTTATACCGACTACACCCAAAAACTGTACAGGTTTCTGAAACCGAAAATAATTTACGGTTTCGACTAGGTGTGTCTATAATTCTGTTGATTATCGTATCATTTCCACTTCGATTTTGGATCGGATTTCAATCCCCTCTGCCTTCATTCAACTTTTAAGGCACCGTAAGAGTTAATCCATTAAATCGGTAAAAGTGTGTATCATTGTCAGTGCCATTAAATATATCTGTGAT
This sequence comes from Desoria tigrina, assembly GCA_906901685.1. Taxonomy (NCBI): domain Eukaryota; kingdom Metazoa; phylum Arthropoda; class Collembola; order Entomobryomorpha; family Isotomidae; genus Desoria; species Desoria tigrina. The sequence continues at coordinate 1,301,762 of CAJQTU010000008.1, forward strand.
ATCCGTCTACAAAACAGAAGAACGTATAATCAAGGGACTAAAGTTTCAAACCCTGAATGGAAATTTCTTTTAAAAAAACTTGACATATCTTCCTTGAAATTTTTAATGAGTTCCTCAACCCTGTTAATTGCAGTATTAACTCATAATTTCGGGTCAATTCGTTCAATTAAAAATTCCTTACCACGCCAAGTTGCTGTTTATTGGAGCTGAGGCTGAAATGTGGTACTAATGAAACGGAATCAGGTATATGATTTTTATTATTATGATATATTAGAATTAACTTTTTATGGCCTGTTAGCCGTGTGTAGCGGTGAAATGTTGATTTCCGTCTCCGGTCTTCGTCTCAAAAATAATGTGTGCAAGATGTTGGACATAGCATATTGATAGGCATATGCCAATACCTGTTTCGTCAGTTGCTCAAACACCTTAGCCATACTGCCATAATGGTATCATAATTATCCGTCAGCGGAAACGAGCCATTTCATTGAGTCCGTATTAAATGAAAGGTTACATGCAATTTATATGAGAGAACAAGGTTATTTAGATTATATGTTTTTGTGGTAAAAAGCAGAAGCAGAGGGCTTATTGCAAGAGTTTTGTTGTTATTGGTTTAACGTGAATAACAAACGAGAGAGAAGTCGTCGGAACTTTTATATTGCCATTTTGCATTTAATAGTCTTTGTACTTGTTTGTTTTACTATAAAATGGAGGAAATATTTCGAGATAATGGGAAACTATGTTTATCAGGTCTTTCTAAATTACTTGAATTGTGAGAGCGTACGGGAACACAGAAGGTATCTTCTTGAGATAGCTTTTAGTAATTAGCATAAATTCGTCATGAGATTACCTTCTGGTTGAGGTGGCGAAAAAATATTCTTCACTTACTTTCAAACAAACGCACCATGAGTAACGACAAAGCTCTTCAAGAACCCCCGACTGCGCCAGAAGAACGAATGGAGCATTTAACTCCTGAAGTTATAGTGTATGGAAATCCCATTAATTTAAGTCGATTTTTTAATTTATATAATTTTACTCAAAATTGGCGTAATTGACTGTATTTTCAGACTGGTGGACATGAGGAGGTCGCAATTTGGGGGTGATCAACTTTCTCCGTCTGGAAAGTCGTTCCAAGACGGGCCATTACATCCAGGAGTAATGACGACATCCCCAAATCACTTTAGTAATCAGTTACCCCCGATTCTACCGGCCAAGCCGTATGGCCCCAGCCCCGGTATGGGGCCTGGGGGTGGTCACATCATGGGTCACTTGACCCCAACGTTCTCTTCTTCCTCGTCCCCTGCAAGTCATCTTCTTGGAAAGCCATTACCACCTCGACCTTCGAGTACGAACAGTCCTATGATTAGCTCTCTCTCATCATCTAAAATGCTTATTAAACCCGTGGCCTTAAATAATCAACAACAATCCCTACAACAAAGATCCCCCTTGTACTCGTCCGTAAATCAATACACCCCTGCCCCTGGTGGGGGGAATGGTTTTGGAATTAATCAGAGATCTGTGCCAAATCTGCCTCAACTTTTACAACAACCTCAGCAGCAACAACAACAACAAATGAGGGGATATCCTCAACAGTTTCAAAACCCACAACAAACACCACAAAATCATATGTACCAAAATAACTCACCTCAGAAAAGGCTCTTCCTATCTCCACAACCGAATGAGAGCCCCCGGCAGAGAGTTTCGAACTCTTCGTCGAATTTCGGTGGAAGCAGTGGGAATTTACTGAACGATACTGACGTCCCTTACTATTCCGAGTTGACCTTGTCCCCACCCAAGTCCAGTCCCGGTTTCATGCCGGCTCACATTTCTAGTTCCCCTAATAATGGCCAACCTCTTAGTCCCAGTCAAGGACTGGGACAGGGTCAGATGCCTCGTGTTCGTGTCGAGTGGAAAAGTGTAGATAATTTGCAGAAACATAACGGACCCCGATTTACTGCCGCAAGTAGTGGTATCGACATCGGACCCCCAATGAGTAGTAACAATAACATGGTTAATAGTAGCAATAATATTAGTAAATCCTTTCAAAACGAAAGTTTCAAAGTGAATCATCCTCCCATGTCGTCCATGCCTTTGGGACCGCTACAGTTGGCAAGGGACGAAGGGGGTTATATCGAGTCCAATAATAAAGTTGACATTCCAACAAAGAGCCCGGAATACGACCGGATTAAGTCACCCAGTGAGATTGCGAAAGAGATTCAAGACAGGATGTCAAATAACCTAAGTGTTCATTATGTCGGGCCAAGTCCAGCCAAAGGGATGTCAGTTACGGGGATCATTGCTTCCAATAATGCGCTTAATACGACGCTCAGCGAGTTGTCAAATAAGAATGAGACAGGGAGTACGGACTGTAATTCCCTCGGGCGGAGCTCTACTTCGGATGGGGACTTTGGGACGCTTGGGGGCAACGCTTCGTCTGGAGACTCGTCGATGTACACGGCTAATGCAGGTATTGTTTCAGAATTTTTACAGATTTAGATTTGCAATGGAGAAAGTTTAAGAAATGCTGCAGAATAGAGGCGACATCACATCATATTTTAAATTTAAATGCATTGATTATTAGGTTCTACTCCATCGGCCCGAAACAAGTCTCGTCATCCAGCCCCATCCTCGAAACTAAAATCCCGAAGGAAAAACATCCTCCATAATTTAAGTACAGAGGAAATGCAATTGCTCAGCACGGGGCCTCAAAGATTCGCCAATTCGAATAATACGGGAACAGGAGGTAGTTCCTCATCAGACGGGTCATCGGGTCATGCCAGTATGTCGGACAGCCAGACTAGTGGGTCACCCCCTGCAGAGTATGCAAGGATCACTGGAAATGGCTCTGGCAGTTTGAGTATTGATAATAAAAATATTAATAGTAAAGTGACCAACGGTGTTACTAATAATTCTAGCAGTTACAAATCTGTGTTAAAGTCTGTGCCTGAAGACGACAGTAACAATATAAATAACAATATTATCAATAACATCGGTAGTGGTGGAAATAGTGTTCTCGGTGGAAGCCCTTTGAATCGGCTTCAATCTGTTTTAAACGATAAAAATATTAGCGGAGATAGTAAGAGGTTGGATAGCTCCTTGAGTTCTTCAGGGAAAAAGTCTTCAAGATCGAGGCATCGAAATAAGGTAAGATTTTAAAGCATATTTCCTAAAAAAAAAAGGTTTTAGCTTTAAATGTATTGAAATGTAATGAATGAAACTCCAAAAACACTGGCATAAAAAAAACCAGGGCCTAGGAGCGTGTTTGAGATAAACCCCGAAAATCGGGTAAAATTCGGTTGGAGATATACTCCACGATAAAAAGATGACTTTTTGGTCATTAATGTAGTATCACATTAAATATTATATCTCTATACTCTATTCAGGATTAAATCGGTTCTAGTTTTACAGAATATTAACCAAGTATATTGGCGGAATCGCTCCCTTTCCTACAAATTTTAGGCCCATGCCTAATAACTCGTAGCACGCAGTTTTAGAAGTCTTTTTGTCAATTATTACGAAGAAACATACAAATATCTGAAATGATATTCTTCGTATTAGAGTTAAAAAAATAGGAAAATGTCCCTAAAAAAATTTAAAAAAAAACATCCGAACCCTTTCAGTTCCCAAACAAAGTCAAGAAAAGTGTGAGTAAATTTTTGTTAGAAGTAATTAACGAGAGTATAATGAGCTCAGAAGGAAGGATCGGCAATAAATCTAAGATTTTTTCCACTTTTTTAACAGCACAACGTTAATACACAGCCTCTTTCAAACTTTAAAAATGAAAAGTTTTAAGTATTCAAGGATGAAGGTCTAATCTTCCCTTACTGTTCGTTATTTCACTTAGACATGCATAGGACGTCTCTCATAAAAGAAATGAAAAAATATAAAAGCCCATCATCATAAACACTATCGGTACATACGTGTAGTACACCTCATTCTATCCCTCTTCCTTATTAAGCAGGAGGAGTACAAATAATATTATGAGAATGAAACTGGCTAAACAAACAAATCCGACAATAATACATAATAAGCTTTTAGTTAGTGTTTTTAGGACCTTACAGTTCCTGTAAAAACGAAGGTGTTTTTGTCAGAAATAAGAATAAAGCTGCCTTAAACTTAAGTCAATTCAAAGGTAGAAGTTCCATTTCATACGATCTCCAATGCACTTCAAAATAGTTTCAATTCGGAGGCCTTTGCTTTGGGTTAGGATGATAATTCCTAACGCAATCAAACAAACTGAAAGCTAAAGTACAAGGAGCTGAGAAGCGGACCGTTCTTTCCGTTTCTCGTACTTAATTCCGTCTGAAAATTCCGGACTTTTATTACCCTTCCGATCCAGCAATAAAGCGAATGTGTCAAAGGGTTAGGCAATAGAGAGGAATTTTCCTTCAAACATTTTATGAAGATGAAGTCGGGCTACCCGCAGCGAAAGGGTTAGGTTTCCTTTAAAGGCAATGATTGAGAATGAATCATCTCCTGATTTCGGATAAAATCCTAAAGAAATTATTCCAGTACCTTATTCCATTATCCCGCATACATATATCCTATCAGATTCTAGAACTTCTAGATCTTACCTAATTTGGCCTGGATGAGTGACTACGGAGAGTAATTTATACTCATTGATTGGTACATAGGACAGGGATTAGCTTCTGTAGTGTTTTGGAGATGTACTCAAGTCAAGATTTAAGTTTCAAACTCAAAAAGCAACATACAACCAACTCATTGCTTCGTACATGTACTGTAATGGCCTTGACAGTTTCTTAAAGTGATTTACGATGCTGGAAAACCTCGAATGTTTTTTAAATCCTGGATGCGTTGGCTTGACCGGTTGTCCAGCCAAGAACTGGCCAGAACGGTCGAGCTTAAAATTATTTATTTGAAAACTAATATTCATACTGAGCCGAGGTATATTTTGGAGAGGTTTTCCGTGATTAAATCGCCAACTTAGTAATCCGTCCGCATAGCAAACGATGAAAAATACAGAAATAAAAACGGATGGAATTAATAAGAATCCCTTTGCTTATATTTTAATCAGCAGGAACCAGTACTGCTCAGTAATGGGAATAGCGGGTTGGAAGACATCAAACAAGCGATAGAACAACTGACACTTCGTTCACACCACGGCTCAGTTGTGGGCGGAGGTCATCATGTACGTGACACGGGTCATCATTCTTCCTATTCTACCTCAACTTACTCCTCGATGAGCGGGAGTGAATGTGACAGACATCGGAGACCTCACCTCATCAGATATTCCAGTTTGGACACCGTCAATACTCAGGTTCCCAACCCATTCCTAAAAAAATATAATGGTCTGCTATTTTTCACGGCATCCTGTTGAGATTTTCTTGTCCACTGTATCACTTTTCTTGAAGAATAGCTGACTAACTGCGGGGAGTTGTATTTTAGAAGGTTGGACACGGGTGGGGACTTATTTCGGGGTATAGAACTATCTTTGGAGGACGCAAACGTGCCTAGATAGCTTGGGATGGGGAATTATTGAGAAGAGAAAGCTGTTTAATCCCTGGGAACTGTTTAGGGAATTAAGGCAGAGATAATAAACACTTTTCACGCCCAGTCGGTTATTTGTAACGCTAATGAGATCCCCGCAAGACTACCAAAATACGTAGGACGCCGTACATAGTTACTTACTCAGCCCCTCAAACTGACCAGTTCAGTTCAGCCGAATGATCTGTGGACTGTCGATTTTTCCCGTTTATGAAGTGACAGAATATATGATCTACCTCACGCCTTCTTATTACCATCAAAATGGGATTCTCCCACAGAGAAGCTTTTATTGATATGAGGCGGAAAGTCATTAGTTATTTGCTAAACAAGAAACTAGAATCGGTTGTGGAAACTCCATCGTAAAATATTTAGAAAAGGCTTTCGATCTACGGCCTGATATAAGGTTCCTTTGAATTAGCAAGGCTTCCTTCATAATCCGTCCGATCTCTGACTGATTTTTGAGATTACACTGCCTGATTTACGTTAATGTAAATTCATAACAAGCCAGCTCTCTTGCCAATTTGAAATATCGAAATACCTATCTTTTATGAGAATTATCCTTTTTTATAACGAGAAGGGTATAAAAAATTTTAAGTGTTTACCGAACATTTCAATATAATTGTCAATAAGGAGGATATGGAATAAGTATCTCGTTTCTCGTACGCTTCTCACGATTTCTCCTTGAAAACAATATCCTTTGATGTCCAATCTAAATTCTAAAATCTTTGCCGTTTTTCTTGAATGGATAAGATCGTCTCTTGGTAGTTAGTTTAGACCTGAGAAAAACAATGTTTAAGTACTTGCTACTGGAATTTGCTCTCTTGTGTATAAGCAATCAAAGTCAAACATCTTGATTCGCAGGTAATTCTATAACCCCTAATTAACCTACCTGCCTATCATCGACTGGTCTCGTCTCGACTCTTAGATTCTGTACAAGGTGAACCAGAATTTGACAGAATATGATTCTTTAGGTAGCAAAGGAACACGAAATTTCTGGGGAAAAAATCAGTGCTCTGAATGGAAATTATGCAAATCGTATTCAGCTTGTAATTTACTCTATTCAACGAAATTATACCTTTCACTATAGTATCCCTGTAGAGTTTTCCCAATTACTTCATGGAATACGTGTAAGCAATATATAACGGGCAAATGAAATCTCATTGAAAAATTGAAACTCTGAGACACCTGTCTTTTATGAACGGTTTTATAGCTAATAATCTTCCTAGATCCGTAATCCGTAATGATACGGATTATGCAAGAAGGTGATATTTTAATCGCTTATCAAATTCGTTAATTTTTATTCCCTTCTGCAGGTCACTTCAGCCGCCGACGATTTCGTTTGGGTGGATTCCCACAGTCGACTTGTGGAACTTCAGCACATCCCCTGGTCCAACCATGACATCCTCAGAGTTATCGAGAGAAGTACTCGGCTACGAGACAATTTGGAGAGAATTTCGATGGAAACTGTCCCCCGAGTCTCTTACCTTCTCCAAAGGGCTTTGGTCAGGATTGCTCGGGAAACGCAGCGCCTGGCTCGTCCATACGGGTTTTGTTCCAAACATGAAGTCTCGTCGGCCCTTAGAATCGTTCTTGCACCCGGCTTAGCCGATTCTTGTGCTAAGGTATATGCCCTACAAAATATGTCGTAGAAAATAGTCAACAATTTCTGTACTCAAACGCTTAATATTTTTGCGAGCAGGCATGTCTCAGGGCCGCAGCGATGTTTGCGGTATCTACGAGCGACCCTTTACACAGGGAATCGAAATCCTCTCGTGCAGGCCTGCATCTCCGTGTTGGTAAATTTCATCGATGGATGGTCGACGTAAGACTGGGACGATTTGTTCACGATTTCGCAGCCATTCACCTGACCGCAGCGATTGAGAATCTGATCGAGGAAGTCATTGGACAGTCCCTGAGCTTCATCACTGCCAACTCCGAGAGTTCAAACCCGATCCTAACGGCAGCCCTTCTAGAGCAAGGGATCTCTAACAACGGAGATCTCTGGGGTCTTCTTCAACCGTATGCTCATCTCAATGCTGGTCGAACGGCCTCGGGTAAGTCTCAAGTTCATCACCTTTTTGATCTCCATGCAGCCCCAGGGAATTTACTTGTTAGGTTGATACGAAAGTTAAAGAATTCGTTGAATCGAAGGGAGGAATTTGAGAATGTAGGCAAAGTGAATGATAGTGATGGGGAAGCAAAGAATGTCAAACCAGTATTGCAATGGAATGTAAATGGATTTGATAGAGAGGAATGTTTAATTGTTTTACTTTTCATTGTAGGAGCATTGGCCCTGCCTCGATGGGCAAGTGCGGCGAGTGTGGACTCCTCAGGGAGCAGTAGTACAACAATCGGGCCCTCACCTCATGACGATGCCTCTATAAGGTCACAACACAATCACAACAAAAGTTTGGAACAGTCCCTTCTCACAACCTGTGTTGGCTCAATAGGTATGTGTCATGTTCAAATGTCATCATAATCTATTGAAGAGCTTAGAAAACAAAAGGCTTGCCTTTGAAACATGGGTGTTAGTCAAATGAGACAGGCCATATTCTTGTTATTCTTATATAGTCAACCTCATTAACGAAATAACTTTTGTAATTAAAAACGCTATCGCCGAACAAGTTGTAGAACAGTGTTTTATCATTCTTCTAATGTTAGGTACACTTTTTACGACTTCCTGGCGGAGGTCATGCAAATCCTTTTAGAAATGCATTACCTGTCTCATTTACAAGTTACAGAAAGCCCGACTTTGATAGGAACTATCAGGGAAACATGCCCTTACATTTTTTATGAGGCTCTATACCAATTAAATTTGTATCCAAATCCCGAGGACATGAATTCATGCGTGATTCTACTACACACACGCAGGAATAAATTATATTCTACAAAGGAACAAGCAATTCATTGAGATTTCTAAAACAATCGGACTTAATCTTATCATTAGACGAGCTGGCCGACATCCTTTCCCGAGTCTCTCATTACCACTACAAGCAACTTCCGTTGTCAACAAGTACGAACGGAAGTAAGGCCGTGGTCCCTTCGTGGTCACCTTCGGCAGTTCATACGCTCTTTTACTTCATGAGATGCTCTCAACTGGAAACGGCGGAGGAACATACGGGATCGAGTGTCAATCTAGGATCGTCGACGGCGACACTTGGCTCCGAAAATGTCGACAGGCAACAAAATCATCACAACTCGGGCCGACCTCCAGTTCAGGAATTGGTTTACGAACGGCCCTTTATTGTACTACCTCCCTTGATTGAATGGGTCCGAGTTTCCTCGGCTCATGCGGATCACCGTCATTCAGGGGCGGTGGATAAGGATGATGTTATGCAGGCTGCTAGATTACTACTTCCTGGGATTGATTGCCCTATTAGGCTTATTGGGTACGATAACCTATCACCTGCGGTTTTTAGATAATAAGCTTTTTTTGTCTTTGTCGGAGGATTTTAATATCATTTTTATTTTGACAGATGTGACGAATTCTCTTGGCCTAGAAGATCTCTTGACGAGTTCGAATGTAACCGGAGGTTAAAGATTGACTTGGCGTTCAAAATGTTGACATCTGGAAGATCGGATCTAGTTGCTCAGGCATTACTTTTAATGCCCCCATCTAAATCCAATACTTTTAATGAGACTGGTAGGAATAATAAGGATGTATATTTTATTATCTTAATTGTTTATTTGGTTGGAATAGGGAATTCATTTTAATTAATGGTTTTTCAGGCCTGTCCCCTCTGATATTGGCAAGTATTCGCGGAGAAGAGGCGATGATTCGAGTACTGTTAGAAGCCGGAGCGGAAGTGGATGCCGAAACTCCACCAAACGGTCCCAACTTTCCCCAAGCCAATGGAGAGACTCAGCACTGGACGGCTTTGACTTTCGCTTCTCTTATGGGACATACCAGTATTGTTAAGGTCGGTAATTTAAATAGTTTTCGTACAAAAAAGATCTAATCGAGTCCGCATAATAATGCTGACTTCAATTTTTGTGCAATTCTGACAGGTTCTTCTCGAAAGAAGTTGTAACGTTGAAGGTGGTGCAAAGTTAAGCGAAGAAAAGTCAACACAAACTCCACTTCAAGTAGCAGTGGCTACGGGAAATCTCGAAATCGTATCAACTCTCTTGAATTATGGGTCAAATCCATTCATGTCCACCTTGGTACGAGATTCCCTTTGCTACACTGGGTCAGCTCAAAGGGGTAGCTTTAGGTATGTTCATTTTAGAATTTTTAATATTTTTCAAGTTTGAATTTTTTGATAATTTTGCAATGTTTGTTGGGATTCAACAGCGCGATCTCCGTCGCAGCGTCGCATGGACAGAGAAAGATCCTTCACAAACTACTATCTCATCCATTTAATCAACCCGCATCGAAAGAAGTGTTATCCCTCGAAGAGATTCTAGCTGAAGGTGTACCCCCATCCCAAGCTGGAAAAAATCCACAACATCCTTCCAACGCTCCAGGCCTAAACAACGTCAGACCCGAAGAACCAAAGATGCTGACAAAGTCTCAAGTGAAAGTTCTTCAAGAGGCCATGTACCAAAGTGCGGAAAATGGACATTTGGAAATCACGCTGGACTTAAGAAACCTAGGCGTTCCATGGACGCTTCATTGTTGGATTAATTGCCTATCAACAGCCCATGATATGAGGACTGAACCCATCATCGACCAACTACTACAAGACTTCTTGCAAATTCTGCCGAACGAGGACTTTTCTCAGGGACACTTTGTCGAAGATTGTCTACCTCTCCTAGTTACAATTTTTAGGAATAGCAAGGTAACTTACAGTTTAATTTTAATTTTATTTCTAAACGATTCGATTAAGAATCAAAGTAAATTCATGATGGTCTTTACAGAATGAAGGAACAACGCTGTTGCTGGCAGATATCTTCCAAACATGTTTCGGGCGGGATCCCATTAAAGAGATCAGAGACACGATCATTGCAAATGGGACAAGGATAGATCCGAAGTATGTGAACAATCCAGAACTTTCGGATGTCCAATTTCGGGTAGAAGGGCGTGTTTTCTACGCCCATAAAATAGTATTGGTGACATCGTCGCCAAGATTTAAGTCCATGCTAAAAAGTGATTCAGATTCCAATCCACCTATTCTTCATATCAATGACATTCGATACCCCATTTTTCAGGTATTTTATTTTTATTTAAAAAAAAAATTTAACGTCAAAGACTTATGATTAATGTGATCAATAATCGAGTTGTGGTTTTGCTTTTACAGATGGTTATGGAGTATTTGTACAACGGGGGTTCGGAATGTATTCGTAATACGGGACCGGAGGATGTTTTGGAGTTAATGGCCGCAGCAAACTTTTTCCAATTAGAAGGATTACTTAGGTTTTGTGAATCAAAATGTTCACAAACGGTTAACATAGAATCCATTGTGACTATGTATATTCATGCCAAGGTAAGTTATAATTTAAATTCCGAACTATACGCTAGCGTTTAAGACATTTCGTAAAACCATATTTTTTGTACACGAATTTAGGTATACAACTCAGTACAACTACTCGAATATTGTCAAGGCTTCCTTCTACAAAATATGGTGGCCTTGTTAACATTTGATGACTCGGTGCGAAGACTCATCTTCGGTAAAAAATTACACAACCATGACGTTTTAGCTGGTTTATTGCTCACACTACAAGCTCGACTGAAGTCTAGACCTAGTAATAATAATCGAAAGTCAAAATAAGTTTTTTAACGAACGTATTATCCAAAATTCCATAAAATATTCCAAAATGAACATGAGCCATGTCTTCGACATTGTCAATGCCAAACTACAGTATTTTTGGTTCTATTTTATTGTTATCTCGTTGAAGTGTAAAATGTTTAATTATACTCGTAGTTTATTAATGTAACTCATATGGATTCTATTATTTTACGTGTTCATGACGTGTAGTTTGAATTAATTTAGAAATAAACTTTTATTTGTTATACCTAAAAAATCACTCTTCAATACTCTTCATTACAGTAATCTTTGAATTACTTTCAAACCTGAATCATCATCCATTATAAAAGTCGATGTAAGCTGGGTAATCATCTTGTGATGTGATCAGTATGTATAGTACGATACAGAAAAACCGGAAATTTTATCTTAAAAGGTTTAAAACCTTAATTTTAATAACGTAGAACCTCGAAGTGTGTTGGAGGTAATATGTTTACCTTACAACATTATTAGTTAATTAGACATACAACCGTTTTGTTGCTATAATTCTTACATAAAGGTGTAACCGCATCCATGAAAACCCATCTCATTTCAAATGACAAAAGTAAAAAAATACACAGAATCATGTTTTTATTTCTCTCTAATTAAAAATAGCTCTAATGATAATGAATGCCTCCATAAACAAGATAATAATGCATTGTAAGTTCCTTAATATGTTTTAAAAACAACATTTGAATAGTTTTTTTTGCGGCTTTTGAAAAAACATGAATTTTATCTATTCAAAACATTTGGAGTCCGCTAAAAACGTTCCAATCTGGGCTTGGATTTTTGCCTGTGCTGATTTAGCCTCAGCGCCATATCCCATGTCGCTACAATGTTCTCCAGCTATTGAAAAAATGAAAAAATACAACTCCATATAAATATTCATGAAACAGGAGGCATTTTGGATAAAAAAAACGATGCTTACTTGGAACGGAAACAACATAGTTGTTTGAATTCGTTTCTTCGGCCTTGTTAATTCCAAGTGAATGCCAGGGATCGTAAGCACCGTTCACGAAGATAACGCAGGATCCGACATCCTTATTCCTGCCTTTGTAGTAATTATTCGTTTCAACGATTTGATTCTTAATGAAGTCAGATGTAAACCTGTAAGTTTCAAAATTTTACATAAACAATCAAAACAATGTTGTTTTAAAATAGTATCTAGACTTACCTGGTTCCATATTGATCCTGGCATTCGTTGACGTAAGTCTGCGGGGTAAACTCGTATCCGAAAACTTGGTATGTTGGGTCGGCAGTTTGATAATACCCGAATTCATAGCAAGTTTGCCAATACCATCCAGCAGCTCCGGAAAAAATTCCCTCTTCTGAGTTGATGAAGTTCTTAACGTCGTCGTTGTGGGACGAAGCCATGCTATTTGATTGTGGTCCATTTGGACAACCGCCTTGACCCATCGCTGTCAGGAAATTGCCGTAATTCGCAAGGGGATCCTTCCCTGTGTATTTGTTCAACGTAAGGCATTTGTCCTTATTTTCCGTATTCGGGTAGTTACTTGCCCACATGTTCATGGCCAACCCTCGGAAAAAGTAATCGATACTGCTTTGATCGTTAAAGTCCGTATTGTAGCATTGTCTGTAAAATAAATGCAATTAAAATCATCACTAAAATTGTAATGATAATTTAGAACATCCTGTGAAGCGTGAAAATGCAATGATCTTTCATCTTTATAAAAATAAATAGCGTTTTATCGAGACTACCATTTCGGAATACTGTTTTAATTTAATTTAGTTTTTAATTTAAGTCGAAGTCACTTACTGAAGGGCTTTTGATATCCCAGACTTATCTGTGGTTGTTGAATTTGCACAAGTCCGGCCGTGAATCAAATTTTCGATGCAAGTAAAGGCGTCTCGAATCTGGAAGAAGCAGGTGGGATTATTCCAGTAAATTACTTCCGAGACCGTTTTCATGTATCCTGAAAAATCCACAGTATTAAAATCATAAATAAAGGATTCCAATAATAATAAATATTCATACGCAATTCAAATATCGAGTCAATACACATCGAATCAAATCCTATGGAACTATGAAATAAAAATCGTACCCGTGAAGTCAAACTGAGCTTCAAGTGGTCCGGATGAGGCAACTGCAACATTTGCAGATTGAGGGTATTTCTCCCGGAACCATGCAGCTGCCATTAAATTAAATTAAATTTAATAAACTTTAACACTTAAATTTCCAACAAAAATAAAATATTGTACCCAAGTTTCCACCGTATGAGCCCCCAAATACCACTACGGGTGCATTCTAAAATAATCGAATCCAGAAAATGTACATACACCCTGTATATCTAATTACATGTTTTCTGATTCTAATGTAACTATACGTACCGCATATCCATTATTATTTTTAAAGTCGTTGATAAATCTTGCACCATCAGCCAGGGCTTGTTGACTGGTTAAAAGTTGCAAGCTCTCGTAAGATGTGTCGCTATCCAACATATTAACCAATAATTAATGTAGCACTTTTAAATATTGATCTAATTCCTCTTTAATTAAACTCCAAAACAGCAAAATATTGAGACTTAATTTGCAGAAATATTCAGTTCGAACCGATGTTACTCAGAAATGGTTCAGATTGACCTACCGTGTTGGAATACTATTTCCGTAGAACCGATGCTCCAAGCAAACCAAAACAGCGTTGTACTGAGCGGCATAATTAAGCCAGTAGAATCCATCAACAGAACCGTCCGCTGGACCTTCGGCACCCAACATAAAGAATACAGGTCCTCCATCCTGGTAATAATCCGTGTTCACCCAATATCGCTGGAAATTGGATTAAAATAATGATAATGAAGACAAATATCTTATCATACCGTTTATACTGTTAGAATGAAAACATTGAAAACGCGTACCTGATCCCATTGTGTAGAGCAGGAAGAATCGCTTTGATTCATGCATTGCTTGTAGATAAGTGCTTCTCTATCGGATAATGCCGACATTTTGGATGACCCATTTTTCTGGAACTTCTTTCCTCGGATGTTGATCGTTTCATCTTTTTTAGCTCCCTTACTTCTCCAATCTGGCATGTTATAAAGACTTGCAGAGACGGTACTGAAGACCGCTCCAAGAACAACAAGAGTTCGGAAAGAATTCATGCCTTATCCAGCCTTTTTAAAGGAGCGTCTATATATATGTCGATCAAGGAAGGACAGCTTTGCTACAAAGCTTAGTTTCGTACGAACGATCATTTTATACATCGGCTAATTAGAAAATGAGTTCTGGAGATTTTTTTAAACGGTCGTTTGTGACCAATGAGACCACATAATTAGAAATTTGTGGGTTTTGGAATTGGAAACTTCCTGTAAAAATGTTTTTGAATCAATAATTTTGTTTGTGTATGAGTGAACTTTTTAACTTGTTTGTTTCAAATAATTTAAATATTATGATCGGAAATCTGTATTTTTTAATGTGGTAATGGATTATGGATTTACGATGCTATATGTTTATATTGACGATTAAATCCATCTGTTCGATCACCCTTTTATTAATGCCATTATGTATGAATTCGATGCAAAGTGTAGGTAATTAACAGTTGAATAGGCTTGTTTTTAAAGATTAATTGCTTTTATTGCCACATTTTAGAACTTGATGTACAGCACGATTTTATGGAGTAACAATTAATAATTAGAAATATGGTTTAAACTAATTCTAGTTGCTCTAATCTAAATTGTTAATTTGCATACTGCTTAGCATAAAATGATATACGAATTTCGGGAACAATGTATAACTACAGTTTATGAATTACTTATGTTTAAAAAGCTCTACATATTTGTTGTGCATTCAAACACATCCTGGATGACAAATGGCAAAGTAAGCCCCTATCCCCATCAAATTTTCCTAATTTTTATATCATATTCTAATTGTCATTATCAACGGAATTCAATAATTTGATGCAATAAAAAAAATGCTACCTTCATTCCTGAAATAAGCAAGTTTCATATAACTTTCTCTCCCTGTACAGCTTTATAAATCATGTCCCTGATAAATGATAAATCTCTCTTCAATTATTGTGATGCAACTAGAAAGATTATAATATAGAAACTAGAAAGGTATGAGGATTCACCGACGGACGGATGGACAGACAGACGAATTGGTCATTCGCACAAAGTGTTTACAACACTTAATAATCGAAAGTCAAAATAAGTTTTTTAACGAACGTATTAGCCAAAATTCCATAAAATATTTCAAAATAAAAATGAACCATTACTTCGACATA
Organism: Desoria tigrina; assembly: GCA_906901685.1. Lineage (NCBI taxonomy): Eukaryota > Metazoa > Arthropoda > Collembola > Entomobryomorpha > Isotomidae > Desoria > Desoria tigrina. The sequence continues at coordinate 1,317,224 of CAJQTU010000008.1, forward strand.
GTCAATGCCAAACTACAGTATTTTTGGTTCTATTTTGTTATTGTCTCGTAGAAGTGTAAAATGTACTCGTAATTTAGTAATGCTACTCATGCATGAAGTATATTATTTCACGTGTTCATGTTTATTTTGAATTAATTTAGAAATAAACTTATAAGGAACAAGCCACTCTTCATTATAATCATCAATGAATTGCTAAAACGGGAAATTTTGTCCTAACGGTTTAAAACCGTAAATTTAATAACGTGGAATCTAGAGGCGTTTTTGAGATTCATCAGGTAAAATTAGGGTTTTTCCTGCTTGACTACTTTAACCGTCAAAAAGAGTATATTTCGCAATAATTAATACATAAAGCTTGATGGTAAGATGGTAACCGCATCCGTATAAATAACTCCAATAAACAATTCGTGTATTGGAACTACCCTCAAAACTGGTAAAATCATGACTTCATGAACTTTATATGTTAAGTATGAAGATGCTGCATGTTACGCTAGCCTAACCGATTCCGTAGTACTCTATACCGGATTCAAGATTAAAAAATGCAATTCTGTCAAACGCCGAAAAATTTAAGCCATGTTTTTATTTCTCTCTACTTAATGCCTCTACAAGGAAGATAAACTTCATTTTAATTTCCCTAAAACGTTTTGGAAGTAATCAATTATGCTTAATTTAAGGCTTTTGAAGAAACATGAATTTTATCTATTGATAACATTTGGGGTCCGCTAAAAACGTTCCAATCTGGGCTTGGATTTTTGCCTGTGCAGATTTAGCCTCATTGCCATATCCCATGTCCGCGCAATGTTCTCCAGCTGTTAAAAATTGCCATTAAATACATATTGTTATTGCAGTCGGACTTTTAAATGACAGTAAAGGGTAATGATGCTTACTTGGAATGGAAACAACATAGTTGTTTGAATTCGTTTCTTCGGCCTTGTTAATTCCAAGTGAATGCCAGGGATCGTAATCACCGTTCACGAAGATAACGCAGGATCCGACATCCTTATTCCTGCCTTTGTAGTAATTATTCGTTTGAACGATTTGATTCTTAATGAAGTCAGCTGTAAACCTAAAAGTTTCACAATTTTGCAAAACCAATCGAAACAATATTGCTTTAAAGTAACATATAGACTTACCTGGTACCGTATTGATTCTGGCATTCGTCGACGTAAGTTCGAGGGGTAAACTCGTATCCGAAAGCTAGGTACGTTGGGTCAGCAGTTTGATAATACCCGAATTCGTAGCATGTTTGCCAATACCATCCAGCAGCCCCGGAATAAATCCCCTCTTCCGAATTGATGAAGTTCTTGACCTCGTCGTCGCGAGACGAAGCCATGCTATTTGATTGCGGTCCATTTGGACAACCTCCTTGACCCATCGCTGTGAGGAACTTGCCGTAATTCGCAAGGGGATCCTTCCCTGTGTATTTGTTTAGCGTAAGGCATTTGTCCTTATTCTCCTTATTCGGGTAGTTACTTGCCCACATGTTCATTGCCAACCATCGGAAAAAATAATCGATACTTCTTTGATCGTTAAAGTCCGTATTGTAGCATTGTCTGCAAAATAAATACACAATTGAAATGATCACTAATAAAATCATATAAATACAAAATCATCACAGGATGAGACATGAGAGTACGATAATTTTTAGATTTTTTATAAAAAATACAGACATCCTACATAAAGAGTTTGGGAATACTATTGGAATTTCACCTAAAGTCACTTACTGAAGGGCCTTTGATATTCCAGACTTATTTTTGGTTGTTGAATTTGCACACGCTCGGCCGTGAATTAAATTTTCGATGCAAGTAAATACGTCTCGGATCTGGAAGAAGCAGGTCGGATTATTCCAGTATATTACTTCCGAGACCGTTTTCATGTATCCTGAAAAAATCGACATTAAAATCACGGGTCAATGAATTTGAATATATAGCTATATACATGTACTTGTATTGCTTCCTAAACGCAATTCAAATATAAGTCAATACATGTCGAATCAAACCCTATGAAAGTATGAAATAAAGATCGTACCCGTGAAGTCAAACTGAGCTTCAAGGGGTCCTGACGAAGCAACTGCAACATTTGCAGATTGAGGGTATTTCTCCCGGAACCATGCAGCTGCCATTAAATTAAATTAAATTTTAAAGTTTTTACCCTTACATATGGTTATTAAATCGGATTTTGTAAGTAAGAGTGTAATATTGTACCCAAGTTTCCACCGTATGAGCCCCCAAATACCACCACGGGTGCATTCTAAAATAATGGAAATGCAAGGACAATCTAGAAAATTTAAATTTAATTACATGTTATCCAATTCAACTGTAACAATACGTACCGCATATCCATTATTATTTTTAAAGTCTTTGATAAATCTTGCACCATCAGCCAGGGCTTGTTGACTGGTTAAAAGTTGCAAGCTCTTGTAAGATGTATCGCTATTCAACATATTATTATAACCAACAATTAGTCTACCGCTTTTAAATATTAATCGAATCCATGTTTAATTGTAAACTCAGAAACAGCAATATTTTGAATTTCCGAAAATAATCAATTAGAACCGATTTTAACCAGAAATGGTTTAAATTGACTTGCCGTGTTGGAATACTCTTTCCGTAGAACCGATGCTCCAAACAAACCAAAACAGCGTTGTACTGAGCGGCATAGTTAAGCCAGTAGAACATATCAACGGAACCGTCCGCTGGGGCTTCTGCCCCCAACATAAAGAAGACAGGTCCTCCGTCCTGATAATAATCCGTGTTTACCCAGTACCGCTGGAAATTGGGTTAAAATAATCCATAATGAGGACAAACGTCTTATTATACCGTTTATACCGTTTCAATGAAAAACCGTACCTGATCCCACTTTTTAGAACAGGAAGAATCGCTTTGATTCATGCATTGCCTGTAGATAAGTGCTTCTCTATCGGATAATGCCGACATTTTGGATGACCCATTTTTCTGGAACTTCTTTCCTCGAATGTTGATCGTTTCATCCGTTTTAGCTCCTTTACTTCTCCAATCTGGCATGTTGTAAAGATTTGCAGAGACGGTACTGAAGACCGCTCCAAGAACGACAAGAGTTCGAAAGGAATTCATGCCTTATCCGGCTTTTTTCTGCTTTTTTAAAGGAGCTATATTTATATGTTTATTTATATGTCGATCAAGGAAGGACAGCCTTGCTACAAATCCTAATTTCGTACGGACGACCATTTTATACATCAGGTTACCAGAACATAACGCTCTGGAGATTTTTTAAACTGTCGTTTCTGAGCAATATGACCACATAATTAGGAATGTGTTGGTTTTGGATTTGGAAATTTACTGTAAAAATGTGTTGAAAATGTTGTATAATTTAGATCGCATATGGGAGAACATTTTATTTAATTTGCTTCAAATAATTCAAATATTTTTTAATTGTCAACTGAAATTATGGATTTAACGACGGTAAGTGTTTTTATTGACGATTAAATCCATCTGTTCGATTACCCTTTTATTAATGCCATTAGGTATGAATTCCATGCAAACGTATGTAATTAACAGTTAAATAGGCTAGTTTTTAAGATTAATCGCTTTTATTACCACATTTTAGAACTTGATGAATAGAACAATTTTATTGAGTAACAAATTAAAAATTAGAAATATGGTTTAGACTATTTCTAGTTGCAAGAACGCTCTAGTCTTAATTGGTCATTTATATATACTTGCTTAGCATAAAATGAAATACGGATTTCCGGAGAAATATATCAGCACAGTTTATTAATTACTTATTGTCAAAATGCTCAACATATTTGGAGCATTCAAAACCTCTGGATGGAGAAGTATGCCCTTATCCCCATCAAAATTTTCGAATTTTTTTTATCATACTCTAATTATCATTATTAACGGAATTGAATAATTTAGTGTAATAAAGAAAAATGCAACATCTTTTCCTGAAATAAACAAGTTTGATATAACTTTTTCTCGTTGTACAGCTTTGTAAACCATGTCCATGATAAATCTCTCTTAAATTATTGCGTGATGCAACTGGAAAGAAACTAATCTAGAGACCAGAAAGTTATGCCGATTTTGTAAAAAAAAAAAATCATACGATGTTAACCCACCTCTAAATACAGTCACAGTTAAGCTCATTTGTAAGAATTATATCTCAAGAGGACCTTGAAAGATTTACGGTTAAAACAAAATCCAAAAAATGTAAGTTTCTAAATCCAATATCATTAGATTGCTGCAACAATCCCGTATGCAAGATTAACGCAATCTCTGATGTTTGTCAGACAACGATATGCAGATGGATATGTAACGAAATGCAAATAAAAACCGTTATCGGTAGTATTGACTGATTTTATTTATTATTGAACATCCGAACACGGTTAGAAGATATTTTTATCAAATTATTGCGACGCTGTCGAGAAATCTGATGGCTCCTACACCCAAAATGCAGAGGAAACTCTGCAAACACTTCTCGAGCATCACTTCCCAAGGGATCCTAACAAGGAAACCTCACGAAGTGATTGTGGAAAGTGGAGTGGGGGAGGAATCGAAAAGATTGTATCTTCCACACGAATCGAACGGGCTATAAGATCCTTTGGGGCATTCAAGTCGCCGGGCTCGGATGAAATATTTCCGGCTATGCTGACTTATGTCCTAGAGGAAATTATCCCATTCTTAATTCCTATCTTTCGGGCTTGCCTGGAATATGGCTATACACCGATTGAGTGGAGGAAAATGAAGATTGTCTTCATACCTAAACCCGGAAAGGATAGCTACGAGAGAGTCTCCTCATGGAGACCAATCTCGTTGACCTCCTTTCTACTAAAAACATTAGAACGATTGGTTGACTGGCATATCAGAACTCCAGAATTAACTGGTCAACTGAGAGCTAACAATCAATATGCATACATGGCAGGGGTCTCAACTGAGGCGGCACTGCATCAAATTGTAGCTCGGCTTGAGGCAACTTTGAGATCAAGGGAATATGCCATAGGGGCGTTCATTGACATCAAAGGGGCCTTTAGCGATGCTACTTTCAAATCTATCACACGAGGATTGGCTCGAAATAAAGTCAACAACTTGTGTGCTAGGTGGATTGGTAACATGCTTGAAGGCCGTCAGGCTGAAGCCACGGCCAACGGTGTTACGGAGTCTAGAGGCGTTGAGAGGGGCTGTCCGCAAGGAGGAGTCCTATCACCTCTACTCTGGAATCTTGTGGTTGACGAAATCTTGTCAACTCTGAAAAGAAAACTCCCACAAGTCTACACACAGGGCTTTGCTGATGACCTTGGCTCAATTGCCAGGGGTCCTGATCTTAGCACTGTCGTGTCACACGCACAATGTGCGATCAACTTGGTGGATGGCTGGTGCCAGGAAGTCGACCTTGCGGTCAATGACAAACTGGCTATAGTGCTCTTCACAAAAAGGAAAAAATACGAACCAGTCCGCTTATACCTACGGGGCAAGCTACTGGTGATACAGGACCAGGTTAAGTATCTTGGGGTCACTCTAGACCGTACTCTCACATGGGAACCGCACTGCAGGGCCCGAGCCACTCTGGGCAGAGTGGCCTTGGCGCACTGCAGGAGGGCCATTGGGAGGAAATGGGGAGTGATTCCGGGTATTTATGCCTGGCTGTACTCTGCAGTAATACGTCCATGTGTTACCTACGCCTCCGTCGTTTGGGTTGCGGCTACCCTCAAAGCGACCACGATGAGACCATCAGAGCGACTCCAACGAGTTGCTCTTTTGGGTACTCTAGGAGGACTAAAGTCGACGCCAACAGCTAGTATGGAGTGCATGATTGGTCTCTTACCAATCAAACTGCACATACAACAACTAGCTGTTCGCACAATGTACCGGCTTCTGAAGAGAAGTCAGTGGCTTAACTGGGAGGGCAGGGGGGGCACAAGGGCAATTTCGCATATTGACCTGTGTAACAACCTGCGAAAAGATATCCCAGAAATGGAACTACCCTGTGATTATTTCCTTGAGAACATACTTGAACAAAGGAGTTTCTCAGTGAAAATTAGATCCAGGAGAGATTGGGCTGAAGAAGGGTTTCCCAGTTTACCACCGGGGTCCATAACCGTCTTTACTGACGGGTCAAGGATGAACGGCTCTACTGGTGCAGCATGTTTATCAGATGAACTGGATATGCTGAGGGGTAAGGTACCTTTGGGAACTTATCCTACAGTATTCCAGGCCGAGCTAATGGCAATCATTGCAGCCTGTGGGCCTCTCAGTGAGAGCCCTATGGGTGCAGTCATTAACATATTTGTTGATAGTGAGAGTGTACTGAAATCTTTGATCAGTACAAGCCCAGTGCCGGGACTGGTCAGAGATGGAAGGGACATCATCAATTCACTGTCAACAAACAGAAGTGTTACTTTACACTGGATCCCTGCCCATACCGGGTATGAAGGGAACGAAGCAGTAGATGAACTGGCCAAGGAGGCGTCTCGAATGCCATTCCTTGGCCCAGAACCATCAGTGCCGGTCCCATTTTCATTCATCAAAACATCCATACGGGGACACTTCCAACGGAAGCATACCGAGGAATGGGTGAAACGTCCTGGCTGTCGTCAGACTAAACTGTTTATTCAGGACCCATATAGGGATACTGATTTAACATGGAAACAACTAAGTAGGGGTTCTCTTAGACTCCTTACTCAGATTATCACTGGGCATAATACTCTTCAAAAACATCTATGTACGATGGGATTAGTGGAGAACTCTACTTGCACTCTGTGCAATGTGGAGGACGAAACTAGTACCCACTTCTTAGGTGTGTGCGACAGATATTGTGCCTTGCGTTTTCAAATCTTCGGGTCACACATGCTGTGCCCGGAGGAACTATCAAAAGTGCCCCTCACCAGTATAGCGCAATTCATCGCTAAATCTGGGAGATTCGACCGAGATCGAGAGGGGCGCTAATATCGGCACAGCAAACTTCTTGTTCTTTGGGGAGTCCGTAATAGGCCAGAAATGGCCTTGACGGCTGAGTGGGCAAAGCATATGTGCAATGTCCATTCGACCCACCTAATACATACATACATACATACATTGCGACGCTACCGATTTCAATGGAAAATGTCGTAGAAATTGCAAACAAGGAAGTAATCACAAATTACAGGTAAAAAAACGGAGCCTAGTTAGTCGTCATAAATGCCAATACTATCTGAAACAAGGGCAATGATTGCACACTGTCATGAATTCCTTCTGAAATTGTAAATTGTAACTCTTATGTTAATTTATGAAATGGATCATGTTTGAATTTCATTTAAATGATCAATTTTTTAAATCAGTCGATTCTTAACGAAATTTCGATTCTCTGGCTATACAGTTGTGGAAATCCAATGAAATAAATTTTTTAACTGGAATTTGAACTTTCACCTGTCATTTCAGGTTGTTGATTTACTTGTAAGAGATAAACTCTGATAAACCACCGATCAGCAATAAGCCTTAATATTGTTACAATTGATAATATCAAAATCAAAGAACTGTAGTGCAAAAGTACTCATGAAAAAATGCAACTCGGTAACACATCTCATTTCATCACGCTTCATATTCATGATGATTCAGATGCAGTGCTATCTACAGACTTTGATTCACAGTATATTGTTACTGGATTGACTGATTTTTAGTAGCATATCGGGTATTCGATTCGAATACAATAACTTTGCCAAATATTGTCATCAGAGCAAACATCAAACTCAACGAAAATTGAACTGTTGCGTTAGGGCATTTACGGTTCTCGTACTTTACACTTTGTCCTATGTATTACTTTTATGCAATGATAAATCAAGGTTCAGAACAAAATGACGAAAGATGACCAAGAACCTTCATATTCTTGCCCTATAAGCACGTGCTTATTAATGCGTCCCCTATCTTTAATTTTACTTTGTTTTGATTGTGACATGGATGATGTAGCGAACTAGTCAAATAAATGCTATACTGCAAAATATTGGAATTGATTCCCTCCTATATAAATGTACTAATGAATGCCTTGTACATGTAAAAGATAAAAACCCACAAAAATGATAATAAAATTAAAACAGGGTTTGATTTGCTTTTAGTTTCTTTTTGGAAATTAAACTTTAACAAGGTAAATCGGCGGCATTGCAAACAAAAAAATTCCTGGAAACTTTGTAATTAAATTAAAAAAAGAGCATTCTATAATGTAATGGCAATTGGCAATCAAATAGTTACGAATTCTTCAATTTTCTGACCTGCAACGGCTATGGGTAGTTTTTCAACATTGACCCATGATCTGAACATTTAATGTCAAAAAACTGGTCTCATCGAAATAATTCCCCACCCTAATACTATTTCAGTAGATGTATGGATTCCAGTTAAATACCATTTGTAAACTATACTTAACCACTTCAGAAATACATTACAAAGCACTAACCCATTCAGCAAACATTTGTTACAACTATTAGGCTGAAAGCTCGTCTGACATGCAGAGTTATAAAAAGCTCTGGTTCCAATTACATTTGCTCACTAACGCTTCACACTTCCAGGACATCCAGACAAACAGATCAATTCTCCACCATCCATTATAGTGACTTTACGCAAGAAAATAATTCAACTCCAAACTCAAACTTTTGAAATACATTTTGCAAATCCACAATTAAAATGGACAACCCAAAATTGTCATCTTACTCTTCATCACCTAAAAAACAAAGTAACATTAAATATGGTAAGTTAAAATGTTAAAATGCATAAGAAATATACTTCACAAGCATAAATCGATTATCAAAGTCAATAATTATTTATTTTACTGACTACAGATAAACACAACCAAACAAGGCTGAGATCGAGTCAAAACATTAAACGGATCCCCATTTCTGATGTCACATTCTTACAGTCTGTCATCAAGGCTACGTCGGGGAAAAATCATATGCAACAAGGAATGGGCTTAAATGACGATTTTTAACTCAATTTGTACAACCATCTTATGATGATTCGTACAAAGAGTCGATTTTTGAAACATTGTCCAAGTCGCCCCGGCCTGTCGATATGTTTTCAATCCCGGAGTTCCAGGATCATCTTGACTATATACCGCTGGCAATGATCCTGCTTCCTATTTGAGACACCGGAATGATAGAAAAATTATGCAAACTTTGTTTGTTGTTGACATCTTTTTTCAAAAATGCTAAAATACATAATGTAACGATTTGATCCGTATAATTTTTTAAATGTGAATGTTAATAAATTTTGGAATATTCAAATTTTCAACAGGATGTATTAAACTGCGTACTCATTTATTTATCCATCTCCGTCCGTACTATTACTTATGACTGCATTTTCTTACCATAACTCAAATATTCTTTAAGTAGTCAATACAAATGAACGCTTTCATTGAACGCAATTAAAATAAAAATATTAGGTAGCTCTGAAACTGTAACCTGTTGCATCCTGAATTAACTTTATCAAGGGTATAATATATTTAGTTAATCTAGATTACTATTCATAACAAGGTAGTTTAGTTTAATGAAAATGCTTTTCTTATTTTAGTCAAAAATTTAAAGCGTAGATCTAGATGACGCATGACGCACTCAAACTATATCAGTAAATTTTCGACTCCTGTCGGGTCAATAAGATAATATGGTGTGTAAAAATGAACGTGAATTCACTGATTATGCCTAAACTTAAACTTTTTGAATGTTTCAATATTCCAGATCCAGTTCACATTAATTTTCCAAGATAAGGCAAAATAGAATTCTGTGAAGTCTAATTATCTGTGCTGCAATCAATTCCGGCAATAACAAAAAAAAAGTTATAAATAGGCTCATATTCATAATCTCATAATTCAATACCTGAACTGCGAACGTCGTGATTAATTATGAAGGTCATTAATAAATACTCAAATACCATTTCATATATATTATTTTAATTTTTGTTCATTGTTCCTTCATGTCAGGCATTTTAATGAATCCCATTTTTTAGCCCTTTCGAAAAGTGTAGTAACTTCTATTTTTGCGACATATATAATGTATTCGGTTTTGTCGTTTGGAACTTGAATATGGTTCTTGTAATGCCTGTGTTGTACCTACACCTTACGTATACAAGAAAGCGATGACCAAAGTTATGGAAATAGAGATTACTAAAGTTAAATAAAACCATTTGTCAGTGTCTACGTGATCAATGACACCTCTTCTAAATTATAGCATATAAATGACTTCGGGTGAAATGAGACACTAAAGCTCAAGTACAAGACTAACTATCTGTGCAAACCGTGCAAACTGATGACAGAAGAGCTCTAGCTACCTCAAACTTCAACAATAGCATAAGTCCACTCCATTCATGAGGTCAAAGGTGTCGAAATTTGCACATATGGCATTTTTAGATTTTATTAAAACTGTCATACAGTCAACTCATGATTTAGGATGAAACCCATGTATTACTGGCGTGGTCAGTAAACAATAAAAATCGCTCTGTCACCTCCGTAACTTTCGATGAGACATCTCGCCAAGTCGTGTTTGTCCTATAAATAGGCCATGCTAATTAAGGAAGAATATTTTTCCCTAACCTCATGTACTTTATACCTGTTCCCAATAGATCTGTTTGTAGGACAAAAAATGACATTTTTTTTAACTAACACAAATATTGTGTAAATATTTAGGAGTAAATGTTTACATCCGGAAGGAAACAAAAATATTCACATTTCCTTTTATTACTCATGCTCGTAATAAATGTATGGGATTGTATCATCTATGAACTAAACTGCATCCAATATCCAGTCCATACAATTGTTTGTGTACTTTAGAGCCGAGTCCATCTGTATCAGGTTTGATAACAAACACACGTGAAAAACGATTCATGAATGACCAATGACAACAACTCTTCGGTACTAACGCATATAATTCTACTATGCAAATCCTTGTTTGTAAAACTTGGCTAAATATTATGGTTAAAATATTGTGGCCAGTGAATGAAAACTACGACAGAACGGGATTTACGATTTATGCATATATACACAAACACTGGTATTATCGTACGATTTATACTAAACGTACGACTACAAAAAGAGTTCGATGTTGAAAGGATCGTTTTACAACAATAAATCGTTGACCATGAAGGGTATATAAAGGTGCTCATTGTGTTCATTTATTCATACGCTTTTTAGCCATCATTCGCTAAAGAACTACTTCAAGTCTTTCTTATTGCCAACTGGATCAAAATTTCAAAAAATAACTTCAGAGTTGATCTTACTCCCCAAAATGGATAAGCAAATACGAAGGTACTCGACTGCTTCGACTTGTTCTAACTGCTCGGAGCCGGAACAAAAACAGCATTATTTCGGTAAGTCTTGAAAAAAACTCTGTTTTAAAAAGCGAGGACAGTTTATTTAAATTCTGATTTTAATTTACTCACTTATTAATTTGCAGACAAACGCTGGCAAGAAAAGTTGCACCCCAAACCGGATGTTAAACGGATATCTATATCGGATACTGCTTTTCTACAGTCCGTGGTTACAGCTACGTCGAGATCGAGAAAAAGTAGCTATAGGCCAATGGGATTGGAAGGGGATTTCTAAGGGAAAGAAAAGATACTTATTTATGTGATATTAGGTTGACATGCCTTCGTTTTTATACCATGTTGTCAATAAATGACACAAAATCGATATGTAAATTAATTTGTAGATTTTAATGTTTTGAAAATAAATCTTAAACTTTACAATCACAACTAAAATCAAATTCGTTAATTTCGTCTCAAGACTTAAATTATTATGCCCAGTAGGATGTACTTTTAGGTATAATTTTCAATACTTTCACCAAAAATAATAATAAATAGTAATATAAATCCTAAATTATATTCCTTTAGACTTCTGGCATTGGTCTTATTTTCACGTATTTAGTTGGTATTGTTTACAATAGTTCGGATTAAAAAAAAATAAAACTATTATTAGAACGTATTTAATCAGACAATTAACTAAATTGAACGGTATTACCTAACTTAGTAATCCACCCCTATTTCATCCGTATCGATAAGGATCATGTTACAATTGAAAGGCAATAAAAACATAAAGCCGAATTTAAAAATACATTTCACAACATCCATACATAAATACTTACGTATGTATTTTGTTGAATTTTTTATTCAGAAAAATATTTACATAGACGGATACGTCAGTGAAATATGGGATTGTGCAAATCCTAGCACTTACATCGATAAATTTAGACAAGGATACCAAAAAAAGTACCAGCTTGCGTATGACGGATTAACGAGAAAAAGTGCTGATTCTCTCTTTTTTGTAATTAGGCAGGAATACAAAGATACAATGGTTACGCCTAAAAAATGCTTTGTACCTTCTTATGTCATAGCATTTGCATGTACTATTTTAACTCTGGGGATGTTATTTTAGGATGACTGCAGGAGTGATAATACGAAACGCGACCGATGAACACATTAAAAAGTTACGAATATTAAACCACGTTTTCGTCCTCGTTCATAATCCACGATAGGGATCTCATCCGGATTATTCGCTCCTTGAGTCTTAATTTCGACTGATCCATAAATCTTTTCTAGGAATCGGATATTTAAAGTCAGACCCGTAATGGTTGTATTCAATCCGAAATGATGCTTTAAAGGGGGGCTTCTTAGCTTCATCGTTGCCTTATGACTGTGTGTAACCCCTAAAGTTGTGACGCACCCCTTGGTGATTACTTCGTAATTCTTTACGATACACTGGGAGTTTCGAACGCTGTAATAACAAATTTTAAATTTCATTTTTTGCAATATTTTACGATAGCAAAAACTAAATGGAAAACTTACTGTTCGGGTGGAGGGTAATCATATCTAGTCAAGTCAGATAGGCTCCAAAACAAGCCAATCTGAGAATTGCCAATTTGAATTTATTAAAAAAAATTATTTCTGATCATTTAAGTAATTAGGAATAACACCACGATTTTGAAGTCGTTTGCATTCCTTATACCTCAGCAACGAGTTTTAGGAAGAGGAGTAGTAATGCATATCCCTCAAAGTGTCGAAGTTTTTCGAACTCTTTTTCGTAACATCCGGTTGGCCAAACCTCATCGCTGGTTGGAAAAACATCTTTGGGACAAGGGTTTGCCTAATTAACCAAATTACTGTTCCATAAATTATAAATAATTGTTCATAAAAATGTATCTGTAGGGTATCTGTTGAAATTGCTATAAAATGGGATTCTATGAATTTAAACGAAGGAATTACTTCGAACTTACAGTTGTATCGCAACAAGAATGGGGGTAGCTATCAATTCCATGCACTGACCACGTTGCATAAGATTGAACCCCACAACATTGTCCCTTTAAAAGTTTAAATTGTTAACTAAATATTACATTTTAAGTATTTAAGCTGTTTTGCAATAATCATTGCTTAAAAAATGCCTTGTCAGCATTAAAATAGCTATTATAAAATTAGAATTACACTAATTTGAGTATGTTCCCAAATCGGTGAAATGATGATTGGTGGAACGGTAAGTGAGAGTGAATTTCGCATATCCTCCATCAGGACCATATTAGCATAACAGAAGTGAAATGTTAATGGAATTTGTTGAAAAATATCCATGAAAAAGCAAATGAAGGATGGGACCAAAAGCTGCAAATAAATTGATAAAATTAAAACCACACTCGATTTAAAAAAAGACATTTAATGCTTTTAATCGTTACCCCAAACTGAAGACATTTTTTCCTTCGACAACGAATACAAGATAGGAAAATCAGAGAACAAACAATGTTCAGGAACGAGAAAAACATGCTGTAAATGTACTTGGATAACCAAGTCCAGCCATCATCCAAACGGTACTTGCACTTCTCCTTATGATTTTGTAGTCTTTCTATCGTTTCATTGCCAAGTAATCCACCCAAAACGCTCCCTTCTTCATCGGCAAGGTACTGATTCACCTTTGACCGGAGGGCCAGAACTGAGGAGATGAACAAGTCGGAAGGTTCAGTTTCGTCCCTTTGAAACAGCAGCCCCTTCTTGTTAAATAAGCAGTCCTTGTCAACCTTGGAAATGGTGTTTGAACTGTAGTATTCTGTCAAAAGCTTCCAACTAAATGTGTGCGGCGGATGAACTGGATTCAGTTCAGTAAGGCTGAAAAATCCAAGCGCTTCCATTCCCAGTTGCGCCAACAAAGCGATGCTCATCTATGGAAAAAGGTCAATAAATTCTATTTGGTTTATTTAAAAATAGAAAAAAATGAAGCCCCCTTTTTGGGAATTTATTTAAGAATTTCCAGCAAATCTCTGGACTCTCAGATCATTTGTTAATGCCCCCGCAATAACTCCTCACCCCTAAATTGACCCCGTTTGGATTACTCTTGGAATCATAGAATTTATTTTTACAGCAGATTATTGAAGACAAACCCCTTCCATTGATTAAGACTTACAACCGTTAAACTGATGAAGCCAAACCCCAAAACCTCGGACCTTCGGACCTTACGACCATATCGATTGATTTGATAATACGATGAGAACTCCAGGTCTTTTTCAATGTCATCCCCATCATCTCTATAGTTCATGTTGACCTGAACGGTCCTATTCGTGGGCGTTTCGCGCAAATCCATATCACTATCACTAATCGAAGCGTTCCTGGCTGTAAATGTAGCCGAGGAATCCCGTGGACGTGGAGGGACAATTTCATGCGTCAGGTCGGGATGGATGCAGAGTTGGTGATCCCGGACTACATTTTCCCCCACTTGAGGAGGGTCGGTCATTTTAACCGTCGCCAACCTAGATATGGATGTCGCCAATAAGCCCTAGACCATTAATGGAATTCAAGAACGGGTCAAAGACCATTTTTTGTTCCAAAAATGCTAAAAAATATCGAAGTAGCAAAATTTTTATCATTGGGGAAGATTTGTCATTGTATGTGTTTGTTGTCATAGATTGAAGGATTTGCCGCTTTATAGCAAGGTACGTGAATTGAGATCGTAGAGAGGTAGCGTCACTGAGCAACATTTCGAAAATATCGTCACTTTTGAAAAAGTTAAAAATTGTAAGTCATGGCAACTTTTGCTCCTGCTACTTCATCATTTGATAGGTGATCTACTGTAAAAATACAGTTATGAAAGCGACTATCTTCCGAAATGAGGAAATCTCATCGATGAAGTATTGCCGATATGCTTATCATGTACGAATAGTATGAATAAACTTTATATATAGTATCCTATTCTTGTATTAAATAAAATGCTCTAGTTTTCTATAAAATCTACCTATTTGGTGTTCATTCAATATATAGACTAGACTAGAACTTAACAATTTGACAACTACAATAAGCGTTACGACGTACGAGCCATAACTCATTAGTTTTACATTCATTTTGTAACAATATCCTCCTGTGAGCTGAAAAATTGGACGACGAGCTGGCTCTGGCTTGCTCGCCTAGTCATAGTATAGTCATTCATATTTTATATGGGAAATCAAAGGCAGATAAGTACTTTGACAATTCCAACTGCAGATTTTATGTGAATGATTTTACAATTTTCGCTTGTAATTGCCATGGATGAGATTGGAAATTTTTTCCTTGGCGGCAGTGCCGCCAACGATAATTTTTTAATTAATTTTCGAAATGTTGCTCAGTGACGCTACCTCTCTACAATCTCAATTCACGTACCTTGGCTTTATAGAGACGTAGAGTCGGGATTCGGATTGGGACTTGGGACGCACGCCTCGCTTCGCTCACGCATTTCCGTTCCGCTGTTCCGCATTACATTACGAAATTACAATTACAATTACATTTGTCGAGGATTTTGCGAACTTGTGACTTGTGATCTTCATTTCAATCTGACTAACTAAATCACCGGACCGTCGACCGTCGAGAAGGAACAGCGAAAAATTGTTAGTGATTGGTTTTAACTTTTTTAAGGTAAGTAAAAATAAACGTAAAGTTTACCAACACCAAGTCACTTGTTGAGTACGAACTCAACTCACTAACCACAAACCAAGGTTAGTGAGTTGAGTTCGTACTCAACAACCAAGTCACTTGGTAAACTTTACGTTTAATTTGCACTGCAAACAAAACAAAATACAAAATAACACTCACTTTTTCACTGCAAAGCACAAAGTGTGAAGTGAGTGTTATTTTGTTTTGTTGTATTGATATGTGATATGCAATATCAAATATGTGATTGATATGCAATATGATGAACCATAATCACATTATCACATATCAATACACAATACACACTACGAAATATCAAATACGAATATGGAATACGATGATTATACGATAACAATACACAATATGCAATATATGCAATATGATACGCTTAAACATTTAATTTGAATTTGAAATCAGGATTCGAAGAGGGAAATGTTCGGCCAACGCGCTATCATTGCTGGGAAAGCAGGCGTCCGAAGTATTTTTACTTCGTCAATCAAGCAGGGAGGTCATCATGACGTTGGAGGTGTTCCTGGAGCGGTACGTACAACATTTTTTTGTGTTATAATATGGAAGTTACCCTTGGACCTTATGCCAAGATTGCCAACTCGTGACCGTTATACATACTTCATACTTGTACACTACACGTACACCACTGAGCTATATCTTGTTGGCTAGCTTGTAGGACGTTTACGTTCTATTCTATTATCAATTCAAATATTTGCCATATTCTCCGCCCACCGATAAGAAACGCAATAACTTCAAAACACAGCGTAGCGAACGTTACAATTCCATTGAAGAAAAATGCAATCGGGTCAGATCCTCAGATCCCTCTCGTGCCGCATTGTTTTGTAACTTATGGTCATTTGTCGGTCGGTAGGAAGCTGGAAACTAATAAGGGGTTTGTTTCAATTAGAACTTGCCGTTTGGCACCGGAAACCGACACAAGTTGGCCTTGTACTTTGGACTGTGGTTTGGATCTGGATTTTCTGTTCCATTTCTATTTCTTCGTCACCATCTTCTCAAAAAGAATCAGTAGGTAGTGGTCTACATCTCCTCAATTCCAGTTACAATACAATACATACAAATAAATTCATAATATTTTTCATGTAATTATTGCAGCTTAAAATACAATGGGTTCTATAATTTGCTGTTTTTGTTCATGTAGCTTTTTTTTTCAGCATGGTTATTTCAGAAATAGTAGATGTATATAGTATAAATAAGGGCTGGTTTTTTTGGGTTTTGAAATAGCCGATCCCTCTGTGTTCTGTTCATTATCAAAAATCAAAATTTATTGAAACACGACGGCTTCGTAGTTTGGTTAAACTTAAAGCATAAAGAGTATAATATACAAAGGGAATGTATAAAAATATTTACGGTTTTATTTTTGCAATCCGACAGGATTAAAGATACTAAAAATTGATACCAACTGAACTATTTACTAGCACACTAAACACTAACTAACTATACTTAGAAATCGAAGAAACAACAAGTAGTTATTAAAATAGTTTAATGTCAGGTCTCAACATATTTGTCCTTCATGAAAGCTATTCCTGTAGCTCCTAAGATATCACAGACAGTAACAAAATCAATAAAATCATTTAAATATTATTACAACATTAAATTAAAACTATAATTGAGTAGGTTGAGGTCATAATTTGACTATAACATCAAATATAAAACAACTGTTTAATGGGTTATCTAGGTTTCAACTTAGATATTTATATTTACTAATTAGTCTTAATATATAAATTCAGCGATGTATTTTAAATTATTGCCGATTGAAATCTCTATTTGCGACATCGGAATTCATGAACTCATTGAGCCCAACAACAACCTACCGTTTACCCTGTCGAAGTTTTTTAACGTGCCGCAATGCACATTTTGCGGCTGTGCATTTAGCAATTCGATAGTTTCGTCCTATCCCTCTGAATACTCCAATTCCAAATATTTCAACAGTTACACGTACACGACGTCCATCCCATAACTTTTCTGGTTTACCAAACTTGGCCGTTTCAGGTTCAAGCTCTAAAAGTTCTCGAATCGGGGATTTGGGAACGTTCTTACTAAAAGCCTCTGTAATAACAAAATTTCAATGATGAGTTAAAGTCACAGAAATAGAATATAGGCATAAAATTAAGGGCAAACCTATTTCAGTTTTCATAATTCGGAAGTACACATTCCAAACAGCGTCCAATGACATTCCTGAGTCTAGAAAAATTGCCCCAGCGACAGACTCGAAAACATCACCGAGTGCTTTGGGAACTTCAATATCCTCTGCTTCTTCACACTCTTCTTCATCCATCAAATAATACTATAAAAGGGTGACAACAAAAAATATCGACTTTAGAACTAAAGTTCGAGCTGTTTTTAATATAACTTCAAAAAAACCTATAGTCCGTACGTCTTGTGTTAATGTGTTTCCATGCTGCTCTTGGAAAGCTACAAACTTCTGTAAAACACCTGCCAATCCTGGTGACGAATGTCTAAAATATCGATGGAATCCATTTTTTACGGCTAACGATGCAAATATGGTATTGTTAACGAGCGCAGATCTCAGGTCCGTGAGAGATCCAGGCGAATGTTGACGAGGATCTTCATACAAATGTCTGGTGATCAAATAGTCAAGAATCGCGTCGCCTAAAAACTCGAGTCGCTGATAACAGTCTGTCAATATATTAGAGGAATATGAGGCATGAGTGAATGCTTGCAGAAGGTAACTTCGATCTCGGAATTGGTAACCGATAGATTCTTCGAATTTGTCATAGCCCTAAAAAGCACGGATAAAATTATATCATACATATTTGACTCTGAGACTCTGACTGTTAAGCTGGTACACGGTACACGTAGGATAATTAAAAATTTCGACCGCATCAACTCACTTTCAACAAAACCTGTAATTGCTCTTCGCAGTCGTTACTATATCTCAACAAAGGAGATTTAGGAGGCTTCAACTCGTCGAACCAAATCACATTTACACCGTCAGGCATGTTCATATAGAAAATAGATGTACGGTCGGATCGATCAGCTCGTAAAGTCAGTCGTTGTTCCAATTCTTCGTTTGTGATGACTTCAGAAGGCACAACCCTCATTCCAAGCCATGACATAAAGAGCAATGCTCCCTGAGGACCCATTGAAGTCAAATATGCACCAATTAGTGCTTCCACACAATCAGCTATAGACTTATCAGGAATAGATTGTTGAGTAACCAAATTGTATGGTATAAATTCTGACTCAGACTTCACACTGTGATTTTTTAAAGCCGTCTCCATTTCTGAAGCGGACATTCCCTTCAATGCGGCAACCTATTAAAAAACAATCGTATTACGAACAATCTTACAACATAGCAGACAACTGATTGTCTAAAGGAATTAATGGATGTCGGTCGTGGTATTTAGTTAACTAACCTGGGCCATAGATACGTGGCTTGGGGGAAGTTTGGAATGAATTAATGCTTTATCTAGATCTTTGGGAATATGATATCCCGGCGGAAGCCAATTGTCATGTGGCTCAAATTTGGCTGCAACCATAACATTTCCGAGACCTCGGCGCCTACCTAATCGGTACAGATGAACATTGCTGACCTATGAGAAGGGCAAAATATTTAAGAACACTGGGTGGGAGTTAAGGCTACTCAAGAAAGAAGTACATATTAAGTAGTATAATAAATGACTGACCTGTTTAGATCTTAAGTGACTCAATTTTCCTTCGTGAATGTTTTCGTAACTACAGAAGAGATACGAGGTAATAGCATATTTCAAGTAAGAATCTCCAATCGTTTCTAATCGTTCGAGGTTCAATCCGTCATTAGCATTAGACATTGTAAGAGCTTGTAGAATTAGACAAGGACTTGGACCAACATGATTATTGAGATCTGGTTGGTTATCAAAACTTAGTTTGGGTATTTCACTGATGCATGATTCAAAATTCCTTCTGTAGCCTTCTGACTCTGGATAAGACGAAGGAGATTCAAGTGGTGTCATGTCTTGGAACAATTTCTGGTAGTTTGGATCAGGTTTTGCTTCTGGTTTTTCATTTGAACTGGTGTTTCTTTTAGCCCTGGCAGGAATCTAAAATTAAAAATTTAATGCGATGCAGAGAAACAATAAACAATAAACAATCTAGACGTGACTCGAGATATCATCTTCTAAATACAAAATATTGAAAATATAAGAGCAAGAATCCTCCGCTCATACCGTGGCTATCGACTCCCATGAGATTATATCTTTGATTTCAGCAATTCTTTGATCAACTTCAGATTCGAACTCTGACCTCAGAATTTCTTCATTTCGAGAAATATTTTCTAGACTAAGCTGCTCTGTTAGACCATTGCAGTCGCTCGTTGATTCTTGTGACTCAAACCCATCGTCTTCGTCCATCTGCCACCAAAGGTCTTCATTCGCCGCCCAGCGTTCTTCTTGTCGATGTTCAAATCCGAACTTTCTCTTATCCATCGCTTCGGCTGTGTTACCGTTATGGAATTGAATTTTTAGGCTGTTCTCCTCATCCAAGAATGATCCATCTGATCCACTCATGTCTGAATTGACTGACGCATTATCGTTGTCAAATCCGTGCGATCCTGCAGGGTCATCGAGGTCTTCGACTGGGATAAAAGCATCTTTGTCCCAAACCTCGCCCCAATGGGTTGGGCTTCCATATAAAGCTCTATGTACACGGTGATTGAACCTAATTTGACATACATGCAAATTAACTTCAAACAACAATCGGTACAATGGTACAAATGTGTTGAGTTCACTTTTCACTTACAGTCGTGAACGGCCACCCCATGTCCAGTTTTTATCCAGCATCATTAGATTAGATGGGAATGCAATATTTGGGTCTAAGAGTTCATCTTCATCTTCTTCAACGTCAGGTTCAGGGGGTTCTGCACTTGCAGCCATCTCGTTGGACCACAAACCGATTTCCAGTGGAGGGGGCTTGCATTTTTTCATTTCTTCGCTCAGAATATCGTTTGCCGATTTTCTACACCAGAGATTTCCTTAAATGATTACAAACTTTATCTAAAGGTTCTTGTCTGAATAAAAAATGCATACCCTAAGTGAACCTCATTCATCAACAAAGCTTCAGCAAGAGAAACACCAGCACTCATCGGTTCTTTTGCTGCTTTCGCAAATCCGGTCAACTCCTCTTCCTTTTCAACATCCGGGTTGTCTTTAGATTTCTTCTCTCCATTATCTGTTTCTCTCGATTCTAATTCCTCTTCATCCTTATCTGTTATATCCTCACATTTTGATTCGGCAAGATTTGAGCCATCTTCCTTCTTTGTAAGATCGACAGGATTTGATACAGACATTGCAATGACGTCACTCAAACTCCAACCAAAACTTAATGGTTCCCATTTAAATTCCTTTGGTAAATTAGTTAAGCCTAGTCCATGTATCTCAGAGGCTACTGTAAGTCGTATGTCGTTGGAAAGAAGTATACAATTAAGACGATACAGAATACAAGGAAGGGAAACCGCCTGACGCCAAAGAGAAGCAGTGAATGGATGAATCGTACACAACTCTGGAACCTGTACGCATCAAATAAAATTACCGTTTATGATTGAATTAATCAAAGTTGTATTCAATATTAGATAAGTATTACTGTTTCAATAATTTCGTTCCAAACTTACCAAAATTTGTTTTTGTTCAAGGTTTTCTCGTTTCGCCTTTTTAGTACTTTCGCTACTGGTAGGCAAAGCCATTCCTTTTCGATTAACATAACGCGGAGTCAGAAAATTAAGCCGAGCGGATGTGTGATCAACATCAAGTAAGGGTTGGTCAACACTTTGGATGTTAATACTGTACTTTTTCTGATAATACTCATCGAACGTTTTAAATTCACACCCTTAAAACAAAAAATTAACCACGTCAATGTCAATATACAATTTTAAATGTTTAATATTTATATTGGGATCTTTAACCAACCTGGAAATTGGGACCTTGGTGTGAGGTTTTTACATATCTCTGCGACATAGAAGTACTGAGGAACATCATGGCTCCGATACCACGGCATTACAACAGCATCCTCATAGTCTTCCTTTCGGAACACGTACTCCTTTCGTTCTTCGTCACTTTTGGGAGTCGGTTTCGTCTCTTTTCTTCCTTTCCAGATGTCTTCAATAAATTCCCAGTCAACTTCCACTGTGCACGAAGTCCAGTCTACGATCCCTTCAAGTTGCCTCTCAAATCCAACTGTTTTGAGAGGAAAAACATAGTACGAGTTTTCCGATGATTCTGGATCAAACAGGGTCAGATATTTATCCAATCTAAGTACAGATGTGAAAGTGTAATGATGGAACGCTGAGATTTTATCCAAATTTTCGGGTGTAAAAATGTCCATATTCACATTTAAAATTCGTATCTATCAAATACAAAAAAAACCATGTCAATTAATGCGATTTACTTTTTTAAAACATTTAGAATATTAATAACTATAAGCTATTCATTGTTTATACATGTAAATTACATCATGATCATGTGTATGATGACAACAAAATACTACATACCAATTGAACTTGGACCTCTCCACAACGAGTATAAATCGGAAATGGAGGAACAAATGGAATTTCCTTAGACAGGAGAATCCCGAACGTCTGTGGAGCAAGCTCAGGTGGATGTAGTTTTCTTCCTCTCGTATTCTGTTCATCCGGCAGTGGGCAAGTTAATTTCATTCGAAGCCAATATAAATAAATTGGTTTTTCGACTTTTGGAAGGCAATTAATCAACTCAGTGGCAAGCTGTTTGTCATAATATTGTCGTCTTTTAGTACTTCCAGGTCGAAATTCTCCAATCTGCTCTTCCATCTGCTCTTCGAGAACACATAGGTCAGGCTGTGGTATAACTCCTTCCTTACCTATCGGTAGGAGGTTGTCATCCAGTTCTCCATTGCTATGCAAAACAACAACCGTCTGAAGAGCAACAGCTTGCTTTGCAAGAACTTCGGTTGGCATTGGAATCCCCTGAAATGTAATTATTAATTTATAATATATCAAAATAACATAATTTAAAATCATTCGTTATTTCATATATTTTGAAACTTTCGTATTACCGTGATTGGCCATTTTACGGGAGAGTTTATAGGAAGCCTAAGAACACAAGAGTACTTTAATTCACCGAGTTCAGTATTACTGATTTCAGTGAACCAGAGTGGGACCAGCCGAGTAAACGTATCGCTAGGAAGCCGTGCACAATAGCGATTGACAATGGCTATTGAATTGGAGAGAGCTGCACTCTTGTACTGTGGAAAACTATTGTCCCATTCTTGTTCTGAAGAAGGTCCACAAATATTTAACCGAGGGTTGACACAGTGCGCAAGCAAAATTTCTTCCACTAATTTGTACTTGGACAATTGGCGAAGACTATAAGTTATGTTTTGCTCCTCTGTAAAAACGTAAAATTCTGCATCGAACCCTTGAGCCCGCCCCTAAGGACAGTATAAATAAAATAAAATTAAAAATTAATACAAATCACAAATACATGTCAACTAAGGTCGAAATATCAAAGTAATCTTCTAACCTTTGAATACAGATACGACCGGAACGATTTTGAAAAATCGAATCGAATCACAAGGTTAGCTTTGGGCAACTCAATTCCGTCTTCCACGATCGATGTTCCAATAAGTAAATTAGCTTCTCTGTATCTAAATCTTCGAAGATTATCTTCACGCTTTTTATGCTCCAATTCAGCCTCGTGAGAATCTTTAACATAGTCTGGATTAGAACATATCGCTAGAGTTGGATTAAGACCAATCAATTGTGGATCAAGTCTTGCGGCTTCCTTGAGGAAGTGGAATCTAGTAAAAATAGTCAACAATCCAAAGTATATAATGATAAATATAACAAAATAAATGTAGCTTAAGTCTGAATTTCAATTTAAAAAACAGACACTTACAACATTCTTGCATCAAAACGATTTTCAAGGAAAATTATCCCACAAAGTGGAGGCTCATTTGATCTGTTTCCTAGTTTAGATTTTCTATTATATCGTCTGGGTTTTTTCTGTCGATGAGGATCTGTTTGTTTATCTTCTGTGAGCTCGACTTCCTGTGCTTCTAGTACAGCTCCTTCAATGTCGACATCCTCAGTGGTTACAGTGTCAGATTTTTGTAAATGATTTTCTTCGACTTCCTCAATAGCCTTGTCTTCGATTGAAGCATCACCCTTGTTAGTTAGATCAACAGGATTCTCGGCATCTCCTGTGATGGATAATACTGAGTCCGCTGACGGTTGTGCAACGGCTAGTGTCTCATGTTCACTATTTTTTTCCTTTTCAGCAGATATTTCTGTTTCGAGAGTTTCGTCTTTATCATTTTTATCAATTGGTTTTTTGTCCTTTTTATCCCATCGAAAATTCTTTCGTCTTCTTCCTCGATTAGATTTAGCTGATTGAACAACTTGAGGCTTATAACTCTCCACATCATCGTCACACCCATCATCGTCTTCGTCGTTAGCGATAATAGTTTTTGGTCGCATTGGTTCGATAGGTCGTGTAAGATCAAATCGACGAAGAATTTGCAAAACCGCCCGTAACTTGGACGTAGAATAATTTTCTAGCACTTCTAACGGGTCCATTCCTTTAAATGCTCTATTGAATTTTGATTGAAGAAGAACGAATTGTGTATGAAGTGCTCCCAGTAACAAGTAGTGTCGTTCGTATGGAGTCCGAACCTTAGAGATAAATACACATTGTTTAAGGTTTACACGAAGCTAAACTACTAAATTCTGAATTTAGTAGTTTAGTAATTCATCAATGATATTCTGATTATTTTTATGACGTCATTTGTTCATCAACACTTACCTTTAAACGGTCGACCAGCCGTATAAGAAGTATCAAAGATCGTTCTGCACACCATGGACCAAATTTGTCTAGAACAGATTCAAATTGACGTATCACTTGCAAAGGTTCCGTAGTAGGATTGATAATCTTCTTCAATTCCTCAGCAATAGAGTCAGTTTCGTGTTCTTCCTCGCCAACGATTGCTGACTCAGTCGAGTTGGGATCATATCCAAATGCAGCAAGAGGGTCAAATGTATGCGTTTCCAAAAATCGTTTCAATACTGATAAAACTGCCTTTACATGAACTGTCAATTCATGTGGAACTTCCGAAAGAAAAGAAGGACTATATGGAATTATTCTTTCCTTGGCAGATGTGCAATATCTATACCGTTGAATAACAGAAAATAAGATAAAAATCATGCAATGCATCAAATGAATGTTTTAAATAATGTAAACATCGATCCAACCTTAAAAGAGCTACTATGTCACTAGAGGTGTCAACTTTAGCTTGACAGAGTGTCTCTAATTTTTTGAACGTTTCCTTCATTCGCCAGAAACCATCAGATTCATTTCCATAAAAATGCAGAAGCGAAACTGTGAGGAATACTACTCGGATTGGTAATGAATTCCGATGCTCCACACGACTTTTGTTACAAAGTCTAAAAATAAAAAAGCATTATATTAATATAGATTAAGATGTTTAAACAAATGTCAGGCCTACATCCTTGCCCATATTATCTTTTAATTTTAACTTACCTAATCGATGTAAGGATTTCAATAAATTGGGCTTTGACACTGACATCCCGTAAAGCTTCATGGACATTATCACAAATAACCAACGTGAGCTTTTCCATAATATTCACATCTTTACAATCCTTCCGGGTTAGTTGTATAAATCTCTTCTTGCTACAAACAATGACGCAAGGAATCGGCAAATTCTTTAATATATCTGCCTCTTCTTCATTTCCTCCGTTAGAAGAACCTTGTTCCTCGACATCATTTAACCGAATAGTAGGGATGCTTGACAAGGTTTCTAAAGGAATCTGGCATTGCGGTGGTCCTTCAGGAGGTAGTAATAATTCAGGAAGGGGTTTCTTGTCAGTGCCTTCTATTTTTGCATCCTCTGCAGCACTGGTAGGTTCAGTTTCAGGATTCATTAATGCAAGAGTTTTCGGGGGTGTGTCTTGAATAAAGACAGAGATTCCATTATGCCTATGATTTTTAGTCAAACTTCCAGTTACAAATTCATCTTACTTATGCGTGATTAATTGGGCACAAAATAAAGCAAATACTCGACGAAACCAAGTATAAAACCCCTTACATGTAGTAAAACTCCTTAAAGAGCATACATGCCAGAAACTGCTTCGCAGGAGGATTAAGGCAGCATGTAACCACATCGTAGTTTTTAGCAATTTCCAAGATCTCTACAGGAAATTCTTGGGGGGTGAAAAATTCGGAATGTACATCCATATTTGCAAACGACATATCTGCTAACTCTTAGGCGTTAGCCGCTTCCGTGTGCCGGTAAAACAACTCCACGTCCACACTCGATTAATTAGAAATTTAATTATCAGCTAATTCGGAAAACCTAAAACACGAAAATTAAAGATTTGAGCATTTTGAGCGTGGTATTCGATAATGATTAAATACATACAAATATTGAATATGCAAAATAAAAATCAACGATATAATAGACGATATTTGATATTGCATGATCAATCAATCATCAATTTTATTTTGTATTTGAATTTAAAATTCAATTAGAAATTCAAAATTTTAATACATTTCATAATTAATATAATCCATTCTACAATAATTGTAATCGTAATTGTCGTAATCATAAAAATCATGAGCATAATTTGTTTGCAGTATATCAAATCAATATCAATTTGCAATTGTCAATTTCTTTGAAATTAAATGTTAAATTCAAAAAGGGCACTGCAGATAGAAGATGAATTAATGAATTTTTAGTTTAAATCAATATTTGTGATATTGTGATGGCAAATTAATTGCATGTGCCATCAACCATAATACTGATAAGGAGTAAGAACAAAGAAAAAAAGAAGGAATGCTTACGTGATTCAAAATCATTTATTTATTTATTTTATGCTTTATTTTGTAGTTAAAACCTTCAAAACACGCAAAGGTTGTATTTCCCTCAAAAGCTGAGTGAACATTTATGCGGGAGAGACTTGTCAATATTTTTCTCTTCAAATACAAAATACTCTTTTGTTTTCATGTCGTTAAGATTTTTTACATTAATTTAAAATTTTATATTTTATCCTACCCGACTTTTTTGTGCTTTGAATATTATCCGTCAGCAAGGGCTCGGCTCGGGGTCGGGGCCTGCCAATTAATTGTTGAAATGTAATGATCATTGATCTGATCTGATCATAAACGTTGAAAAATCAACTTCAAACTTTGAACTTTGATCTTCAAACTTAAAACAAGACAAAATGCACCACAGCACAGAGCAGATAAGCTACAAAAATCTGATTTCTTTCAGTTCTGATCTGATGAGTGAAGATGCCTCATAAAGTGAGTTCCATTCACCATTACAGTTCACAATCAGTTTGTGTAATGAACGTTGAATATGTTATTTTTGATATTGTATATATTTTTTATATTTTCAAGATCAAAGATCAAAGATGAAGATAGTTTGAATTAAGCTAATTAACCCGACTCCGTAAACGTAAGTATATGATACGCATTTACTTATATTCCACGTAATTTGTTAGTGTGCTGAATTAGAAAAGAAACTACTAAAATGATTCATTCAAAGTTTATTGTGTTCCATCAGGCGATGCTGAAAATAAAAAGCTCCACTAGTCTGACACCTTCACGTGCAAATACAACTAGTTATGACACATCTGAGAAAGGACCAGTCATAATAGATTGTCGAAGCCTTCGACCCAGCGAGACTACCCCATCGTCATCAACTAAGCCAAATTCAAAGAACGTTTGCAATGCTGATAATGAGTTTTCTCAGGATAAAGGAACCTTGGAATTGGAATACAATCCAGTTGACTTATCGGTAGCATGCTCTAGAATGGGTCCAAGGAGCACATCCGGTTCTCAAATTGCTGCAAACAAAACGATGTCTCTGTTACCTCAAATATGGCACCTTTGTGACCTTTGCGATGGCAGTTTCTCTTCCAAATTTTCACTCATGGAACATGTTCGTAGAATTCATCGGACTCGGCGAATGCCGAAAAGAGACGCTTCGCCGGAAGTTGAAATCATACCCATACGTCTGCCAAATAACGTCTTGCCAAATCAGAAATCTCACAACAGTGGTAATAATATTGTTTATCATCCGCCGGAAGTAACAATCAGGAGAATGAGCTCCAGCAGTAGCGGGAGCAGCAATCAGAGCAATCAGGACCGCTTTGTAAATTCACAACAACCGCATTCGTCGATATTGTTTACGCAGTTCGAATTACTGTCGGAAGTATGCAGGGTATGTTCTGCAAGATTTTCTGATAAGCGAAGTCTTATGAGTCATATGAAGGTATCTCACCCGATGGAAAGCCGATTCGGCTGTTCAATATGTAGTAAAGTCTTGTCATCTCGGGCGGCTCTCATTGGTCATATGCGGATTCATACGGGAGAAAAGCCGCACGTTTGTAATATTTGTAATAGAGCATTTTCTAATAGTCAAACGCTTACACGTCATTTTCGAACTCATACAAAAGAAAAACCATTCTCTTGTCCAATTTGTGGGAAGCGAGCGTCTTTACGACACAACATGAAACTTCACATTAAGATACATGAAAAGCAAATGGTGTTAGTAGGAGTAGTAGGACAAGATTGATGGTCAGAAAGGTTTGGAATTAGAATGTTATATTTTAGCTGTTTTGTCATCGTACAAATCGTACTTATCGTAGATTGATTGATATTATTTCATTGTTTGTCGTTTTGATGGAACTTGAAACTTTTAGATTTTAATATTATTATGTGATAATGTTTACAGATTACAGTTCTATTTGAATTAGGAATTTACCGATAAAACAAACCATGCACAGTATGTGTTAATGTAAATATAAATGTCTAAAATATAACATTCTGTAAACTGTCAAGTATTGAATTAAAGCGTAAACTATTATAATATAATATGTAAACCATAAACGTAATATTTAACGAAGTTAGAAGGACAAGCTCCGATGCATTATAATTTAATTTGTAAACTTTGCGCTTTTAACGTTTTAATCTGTATTTTTAAGGCATTTTTCGTTCGCTTTTGAGCGAGCCATACGTTAGGGCGTTGATTGATTGACTAGGCATATGTTATTGTTATCTTATAAAACTTTACAAGAAACGATGTCACATTCAAATGAAAAATGAATATTGATAAAGAAATAAACACCGGCTGACTGGTCGTGTCTTTAGTTCCACAGATTTCATACTTACCTTTGGTTTTGTTTGTTCTGCATTAAATCTCACCTATTTTCTTGAATAACATCGTTTAATATGAAGACAGACTACACTTCTCCCAGACTTTAACATTGCAATTGCAAGTATAGGGAATTCCATCTGCTCCTCTCTCTCACACTCATCTCCCAGACTTTAACATTGCAAGGATAGGGAATTCCGTCTGCTCCTCTCTCTCACACTCATCTCCCAGACTTTAACATTGCGAGGATAGGGAATCCCGTCTGCTCCTCTCTCTCACACTCATCTCCCAGGCTTTAACATTGCAAGTATAGGGATTCCCGTCTGCTCCTCTCTCTCATACTCATTTCCCAGGCTTTAACATTGCAAGTATAGGGATTCCCGTCTGCTCCTCTCTCTCACACACATCTCCCAGATTTTAACATTGCGAGGATAGGGAATCCCGTCTGCTCCTCTCTCTCACACTCATCTCCCGGACTTTAACATTGCGAGGATAGGGATTCCCGTCTGCTCCTCTCTCTCACACTCATCTCCCAGGCTTTAACATTGCAAGTATAGGGAATTCCGTCTGCTCCTCTCTCTCACACTCATCTCCCAGACTTTAACATTGCAAGGATAGGGACCAAGACTTTAACATTGTAAGTATAGGAATTCCCGTCTGCTCCTCTCTCTCACACTCATCTCCCAGACTTTAACATTACGAGGATAGGGATTCCCGTCTGCTCCTCTCTCTCACACTCATCTCCCAGGCTTTAACATTGCAAGTATAGGGAATTCCGTCTGCTCCTCTATGTCACACACATCTCCCAGACTTTAACATGGTAGGTAAATAATAGGTAGATAAATCCCATATACTAGAGATTACTATTTAAAGCACCCTACCTGTCTGTACCTGTCTGCTAAACATGCTCTCATGACTACTCATGAGAGTATGTTTAGATTAGCAGACAATACCTACCAATAATAAAAGCAATAAAAAACAGGAAATTTTCCGTCGGGTCGGAGTCTCGGGATCGGAAGTATCGGAACTCTCGGAAGGATAATAATCTATTTATTGGTAAATTGGTAATTGGTATTATATTTTTTGTTGTCTGTCTATAAACAAGAATGACTTGAATAACTAAACGATATGTTGTTTTTTGGTAACTGGGTTTTATTTGGTTCCATTCGCATTCATGTTACGGTGCCCAATTTGAATTTACCTAATAAATTTAGTTTTGAGTTGTTAGAATGTAACTTTATCTTGCGATTTGTATATTTTTATTAGTAGACAATAAATACATATTGTCCGAATTTAAATAAGTTAAATTAAAATAGATAATTGATTATCACATATTTATCATTGATTGTTGATTGACAAAAAATTTTCAACTCGCAGACCAAGACCAAAGTATCCCAAGACCCAAAGTAGTCCATCCAACTGACTACTGAGTACTGAAACAAGAAAGTGAAGACATTTTCACTTTTCGGTAGCGACAAATATTCTATTAAATCCACGATGACCACTTTATCGGAATATCCTGGAGAAAAGATGCCGCATTGGGCTGTTGCTATCTGGTATCGATGTAAATTCTGCAAGATATGTGTCCAATTTGAACAACAATTGATTGATCATAAACGAGAAAAACATTTTGACGAGATGAAGATGTGTGCTCTCGCTGCTAAAAAACTTCATGATACGTAAGTTAAGAAAAACACTTATTTGTATAAAATTTCCATAATACGAGTAAATTCATTATGGTTATTATTGTTTAATTATTTATAGCTTATACCTAACCACCGATTTAAAAGTATTAAATTATTATATAGATCAATGTTTTTATTCTAGAACTGAAGATTCTGAAGATTCTGAAGTGTCTGAGGAATCCAATTCATCGTCATCGGACGGCGGGGATGACGTGGAGGACGACGAAGAAGGTACAGGTACATTGTCCGAAGAAGATACGGACACATTGCCCGAAGAAGATACGGATACAGTGTCCGAAGAAGATACGGATACAGTGTCCGAAGAAGATACAGATACATTGTCCACATCGACTGAACCAATTCCACCTTTGGTCGATCTTACAGACGTTTTAGATAGAAGCTGGTAAATATTATATCAAGAAACCTTCAATCTTGCGAAATTCGAAATTATTATATTTCTAGATTTTAATATTGAAAACAATTCATTTTTACTCTTTCAGTACATTCGGAATATTGAATAGTCATGAACAAGACCCTACAATGGAAGCAACTTGTCCAAATCCAAGTCCAGTAATTTTCGGTTGCGACAAGAGTGACGAAGAGATTGAGATAATTGAAACAAGGTCTAGAATATCTGTAAACCAGCTGAAATATATCATTGACAACACAAATACAACCCTAAACGTAAACTCCTGTACTCTCTGTGACAAAACTTACAAGTCCTCAGGTGGACTGACACGACATATGAGAATTAATCACCCGCTTCCTCCAGTAGTTAATTTTAGCTGTTCTTTTTGCAAGAAAAAATTCTCATCTCGGTATTTGAAAGCGAAGCATTTTAGAAATTGCCTTCCGCTACTTACTAAGGAAAATCAATCTAAAACTATCAATTCAGTCACATCAACATCTACGATTTTAGCTTCAAAAAAAGTTCAGGCAACTAAGCAGATTATGAATACAACTCGCGTCCTGGGTAAACGAAGAAAGCGAAAGTGTACCCTCAATTCCACAAAAAATAAGGTCTCATTTAACAGTAAGGGACCAACGGTACAAGCAAATCCAACTGAATATGTTTCAAAAATGTCAAAAGTTGGAACTGTTGGAAGACCCAGGCTGACAAAAGGCAAATTTGAATGCAAATTTTGCAAAGCGTTATTCAATTATAAAGGGAATTTTACAAATCATTTAATCTCTCGACATTCGAAAATGAGAAATTATAGAGATCCTGCATGATCAGTGTCCAGAATAAGCTATGATAAACAAGATAGCCCCCCACTTTTTGCATTTATTCGACTCACTGATAGAATTAAATGCGATAGATGATGATTTACAATGTATGTACACTATGCAATTTTGCTTTATATAATATGATATTATGATTATCCATAGTACAAATCCAACGGGAAATCAACAAGACTTCGAGTAGGTGAAACTGACCTCTTGTGCTTGTTTGTAGATTAGAGCTAGTTGAGAATATAAACCGAATAATTAATAAGGTTAACTTATTAAATATGGTCAACGAATGTATGTAAGCTTTCTGGACACTACAAAGGCAAGAAGTGGCTTACGGCATACGGTTTTTACGTTAGCATCTCCTGCGATTGACAAAATATTACATACGAAAATCTAAGCCGACAATTGAATCGAATCTCACTTAAAAATATTTGTATATGTACTAATCCATATATCAACGATTGAAAACTGAAAAGAAATAAAGCCATTTTTACATAAGAAAATGTTCATACAAATAGAACTCCTGTGCTTCATTTTTAGCCAGTGCATCATTTGCATCACTATATTGTAATCGTTGTTTGCTCAATGTGTAAATTATTGCTAGGGTTGTCTTATCGCTAGCCCGAACAGTATCTCAAAAAAAATTACGTGCCGCAGTAGACAGGAGTTGTGCTTGCGGGAGTAGGGCTGGGGCGACATGGGATCGATTCTCAACATACGCACCATATATGAGTGATTCCGGAGTGATTCTCGGGAACCGTGCCATCACTCATATATGATACGCACGGCAGTATAGGCAGGATCTATTATACTATACAGTTCTATGGGCAGGACACGAGTCGAGTGTCGTGCTGGCACTGCGGAAGGAGGGCTGGGGCGACTTGGGATTCCCAACCTACGGCAATGTAGGCTTGAGTTGTGCGTGCGGGAGGAGGGCTGCGGCTGGGGCGAATTGGGATTCCCAACCTACGGCAGTGTATGCTGGAGTAAGTTGTGCGTGCGGGAGGAGGGCTGCGGCTGGGGCGAATTGGGATTCCCAACCTACGGCAGTGTATGCTGGAGTAAGTTGTGCGTGCGGGAGGAGGGCTGCGGCTGGGGCGAATTGGGATTCCCAACCTACGGGAGTGTATGCTGGAGTAAGTTGTGCGTGCGGGAGAAGGGCTCGGCTGGGGTGACTTGGGACCATATACATACAATACATATCAATAGACGTGTCGATGTCGCGTAATCTCTAGTATATGCTACCTATAATAATAATAATATATAATACGGTATATACCGCGGCCCGGCCGAAATGTGATTAAAATTACGATTACGAATTATCGTGAAATCATGAAATACAGATTAGGAATTAGGATTTTTTTGCTTTCTCCACCACACACACCACTCAAAAACTGATCTGCAAAGTTAAGTAAACGTAAACAAAGCTAAAAGCAGCCAGAAAAAGTCCCATTGACAAATTCCATATTTCCATGCGTGAGAGAGGCCAAAAAGTCTCATTGAGAAAGAGTGGCAGGACAAGAAGAAACGCCGTAGTAGAGCACACCGTCCACCAACTAGATCACCTCTCTGTCTCTCTACACTAACCCTTTACTTTACACACGATTGCGGGGGAAGAGAGCAAAACCAAACACGACACGACATTTTATTTCTAATCAAGGTAATAAATTATTAATTCATTGCAGATTTGACATTAAAAAATCGTAACGCATAAGGGACTGATTCATAATTAAAAATTAAAACCAACGCCTCATTCATAAACTTATCATATATTATATTATTATCATATGCCTTAAATTTAAATTCCAATGAATTTCAAACCACATTTTCGTCCGGGTTTCAATTTCTCTCATTCTACATCAAAATAAACCTAGCCAATATCCGGTATCGGTTAATCGGTTGTTAAATTACATGTTGATTTCTTTGAGTAGCCGTAACAGGTTCTCCAATTAAATTAATTGTGGAAGAATGCAGATGTAGAAATCCAAAATCTGAAGGCCCGAAGGGGTTTTTCAATTAGAGAAAGAGAGCTAAATCCTGCGACATGTTGAATTTGTGGTGTGTGTGGGAGACTTTATGCTGTTTTTGGCTACGCGGGAACCTTTAACTCCCTTGACCTCCTTTAAAGAGTGTGGGTTTTATTTAGGGGGGAATTGTTATTGAGGCCGCCCGGGTAAGCAGAACGGGTTGATAAACCCGTAACTATTTTGACTTTAATCAACTTCTTCTGGTTAATTAGTTAAGTTGAGATTAGGGTGGTGGATATGAGGCTCATTTTGGAGATTTATTCTTCTAGAGTAAGGTGCATAATTGCATAATTTGTTGTGTTATCGTCTGCAGTTGCAGTCTGTAGCAATAGCGTAGCATATAGTGTATATAATCTCGTCTGTAGTATGTGGTACAGATAGCAGTAGTCCAAGGTTAACTCAAGTAACTGCATATTTATCGTTAGACCATCGTCTGGCTTATAAAACCATTCGCTATCAACTGTTCACTGGTTACTCTCTTCATTTCATTGCATTCTTGTTACTCTTGTACCTGGTTTTAGTTTGTACATTCAACATTGTATTGTAGTTACTTTGTAGTTAAATAAATGCGTTACTATTCATTATTAAACCCTGTCTGCCTGCAGTCTAGTCTAGGCCTTAAGATGTATGTTGCAGGCTTGTAGGTCGTGTCGGTTGAAGGTGTATCTTTTTGTGTATTTGGCATTGGTTTTTTTTTAAGATTTTTAGACTATTACTATTGACTCGAAACCGGAAGAGAAATGTGAAATGGTTAGTATGGCATTTAATTCACTGAGTCATGAACAATTGCAATGAAAGTGAAACTATAATGTGAAACGTTGTCTGCTTAGCTTAGACGTACGTGTATAGTATAAATGAAGTGTGGAATGGAATTTGCCAAATCTTTTTGTGTAAATTGAGTTCATTTTGAATCTTCAAGTATTTTGGAATTCCATCCGTAATCCGTGTTGTTGAATGTGGTGGTAAATTGTAATACGAAGGTATCGAAAAGTATGAAATATTCTATTTGGTTTGTTTATTATAGGTACACTGTAAGTAGAACGAAGGAAGGAACTGGCTGGCTGGAGTGTTCGGTGTATAGGATTAACATTAAGAGAGATCTTGATATACAATATAAACTGCAACTGCTGTTTAAAAATTTAAATCTGAACTCTTATCATCGGTAATATTAAGTTGCCGATGAGAATACAGTACTTGATTGGAGCAGAGACCCCAATCATGAAATGCGCTCGGAATCTGGAGTTAATTTAGTTAGCGGGGCCCTACAGTCGTCCCTGGCTCGGGCACAGAAAAACTACCAGTTCCACGGAGAAAATAGTTCTTACAATTCAGAGGATAAGAAACTGATACGAAAGGAGAAGAAACTTCATACTAAATTGAATTCGTACTGTGAATCCATAGGAAGTAAATTTTCCACCTTGTCCCTTCATCAGCTAATTGAGCAAGGAAGAAAACTTCGGTTTGTTGACGGAGGACTACTGCCACCAGCAATAACTGACGATTTAAAGCAGAAGTATCTTGTCCTTAGAGATGATGTTAGTCCGTCGAATGGGTTGATTCTACCTTCTTATCCTTCTAAGACATCTAAATCCGTGGACAAAGAGTTGAAGTCGGTTGGACCTGGAGTCGAGAAAACGACCTGTGATACGCCGAAAAACAACATAGTCATAAAAGCTTCCACAATCGAAAAAGCAGATCAAGCACCAGGACCGGGGAACAAAAAAGTGGCTGGAAGGAAGCTAGACAATCGAACGAAACTGATTTTGCAACAGCTCAAGGAGAAAACTATAGGAAAGAATAAACGGAAACAACTTTTAAAAAAGTTGAAAAAGTTAAAGAAACTCAACATCGGTAGTCCCGTCGCTGACGAAACCACAATTCCAAGTGGTCAAACTACACAGAAAGTACTGCCAATTGATCTGCCGTTTAAAGATTCAAAAAAGAACAAGCTATCCAATTTGGCAAGTAATTTAGGAAACTTCTCAATTCAAGGAATTTCCGAAACTAAATCCTTGTTGAAGAAGGTTAAAAAAACTATGAAAGACGGAGTAGGCCCCAATTCTGGAAAGAACGGGGATAGTTCTTTATCGAATGGAATTTCAAACAATAATCATCAACTACCACAGCCGAAAAGAATACTTTTTCCCAAAGAAAAAATTGAATTGGGATGGAGACAAAAGAGAGGTCCTGGAGTAGGCTTTCATAACTTTGGAAATACTTGCTATCTCAATTCGTCACTGCAAGCTTTGTTTCATATACCAGCATTTGTAAACTGGATACAATCTGAAGAAGAGCATAAACGACTTTGCAATGGAAGTTGTAAGTTTGATTTGATTTATTAAATATTTACTTTTAATTTGATTTGAACTTATTTTTTTATTCTTATTGCGTTTAGTTTGTTTAATTTTAATTTTACATGTTACTTAATGTTTATTTTATTAAATTATTATTATTCATTTGTTTCTGTTATTACAGCCCAACAACCAGCGTGTATTATCTGTGTCGTTGCTTCAACTCTACAAGAACATACAAAGAGTAGCTCCCCAGTTCGTCCGAGGGTGCTGGATAAGCTTAAAGGTAGTGAATGTTTTTAAACTTTTCTCTATCTAAAAGATTGAATATAAACACTTCAGTAGACGCCTGAAACGGTTTTAAAATGTTCTAACTACCTAATTAACAAATTAACGATCATATTAATTTGTAGCTATCTGTAAGCACTTCAGTTACGGAAGACAAGAGGACGCTCATGAGTTTCTGCGGTATCTGTTGGAAGGAATGGAGAGATCTTATCTGACGGCAATCAATGGTCTTCGGTTGGACAACCGAACAAAGGAGACAAACCCGTTGGGCCAAATATTTGGGGGATATATTAGGACGGAAGGTAACACTTTTAAATGACTTCATTGACAACTATCTATTTAAAGAATTAAAAGTTAATTGAATATTAAATGCTCTGTTTATTTCAGTTACGTGCCTAAAATGTAATTTTGTTTCAACCACATTCCAACCATCAGCAGAGCTTCAATTAGACATACGTCATGTTACTACTTTGGAGGATGCTTTACTGCAGCACTTTAGAAAAGAAAAGTATTTATATTTTATGATATTTATGCAACAAATCAAGTATATAAATTTACATTTTATGTTTATGACATTTTTAATCAATATGATTTTTATTTTTGTTTTTTAGACTGGACAACAATGATTATAGATGTGAAAAATGCCGTACAATTAGTCAAGCTACGAAGCAGTTTTCCTTAGAGGTCCCTCCATTAGTTTTATGTCTTCAGCTTAAGCGTTTCACTTTATTCGGCACCAAGATAAGCAAAAGAATACACTGCAACAAGTTCTTGAATATGTCTAAATATCTTCATAAATCTAGGAAGGAGTTAGTCCTCCGAGACCAGGTAAGCATACCAACAATTACAATACCAGAACGTACAACTATAACTCGTATTAAATGTTGTTTGTAAACAAAAAAAATCGTCTTCCTATAATTTAAGGATTTGAAATATCGTCTTGTTGCACTGGTCACACATATGGGCCAGTCTCCAAATTGTGGACACTATACAGCGATTGCAGAGGGAAGTAGTGGAATGTACCATCAGTTCGATGACCAATTTGTATATCAAGTCTCTCAGCAAAGTGCTCTAAATAATGACGCATATGTTATCATCTATGAAATGGACAGAAATTCACGTACTCCAACCACCGAAACTTCAGCAGCAGTTTCCGCGTCATCAATGCCTTATTCTGGATCAAGCTTTGGATCACCCCTAAAATCTTCCGATTCGGGAACAAAGTCTTTAACCAACGGAGGCTCGCCTGGTCAGAAGAAATTTACTGTTCCGTTCGCTAAAAAGCCCAATAATAATGGAGAATCTGCATTGAGAACTGCCGTAATGAGTCCTACCAGCACAAACACAATCGCAGGATCGAAAGGAAAAACCAATGGTTCCATTATTGGTCCAACATTTGACAGAAAGATAATATCTTTTGGAATTCCTAAGCCAACTACAATCACATCATCCACCACAACCACTCCAAATAAAATAAACATATTGAAACCTGGTTTGTCGCTCACAAATTCATCCAAGATATTTAGTCCATCAGCATCTCAAGGAAAACCTGCCGTGACTACTAAAACTGCAAGCCTAAAATTAGTTCCGTACAATGATATTGATAACGACGAAAGCGATAAAGAAGACCAAGTTCCACAAGAGGAAAAACCGAGCAACCACAAACTCAAAGAAGAACGTACTGGAAAGGAAAGGGGTAACGAGGTTATGGAGCCAGTTCTCGAACAACGTTCACCAGCAACCCCACCGAAGATGTCGACTACTCCAACTAAGACCCCTGTTACTCCACCGAAGTCTCCAACAACTTCACCTCTACTATCTCCATTACTACATCATCGTGTTGCGAGTAAGGTTGTCTTAAAATCTCCAGAGAAGCAATATGGAATTAAGAGGAAACTCGATGAAATACTGGAAACCGTTAAGCCAAGCTCTGACGTAAAATCTGTAAGCGATGCAGGACATGTTGTACTAAATGCCACAAGTAAATGGACAATTGTATGCAATGGTACTAGTAGTGGATATTCTTCCGACCCAGAGTCCAAACAATCCTTGGGACTGAAAAAATCCAAAACTGCCAACTCGTCAAGAGCGAAAAGTGTGGAAAGAACTATACCATCAACAACAACTGTCGCCAGTGATAAGCCTTCTCCAGCTCTTGTACCTAATAGAAAAGAAAATATATCTAACAATCTGAACTCTAAAGCGTCTGTAGGCAGTGGTGTAAATGGCACGCATAAACATCTTTCAGAGGAGCCAAGTTGTTCCAAACAAACCAATGGTCACCACAAACCTGCAACTTCGACCCTTGTTTCAGTTAATAAACGTAAGCGATCCAGATCTCGATCAAATTGCAGTTCTTCATCTTCTGAATCATCTGTGGACTCTAGCAAACGTAGAAAGAAGCACTTGAAGAAAAAATCACAAAAGGATAAGAAAAAAGAAAAGCAAGTGTCATCTGATTCAGATAGCAAGAGTAACGAAAGTGATGCCAGTAGCCATAGCCGATCAAAAAAGAAGTCATCGAAAAATAAACATAAGAAAGTTAGAGATTCTGAACAATCTGAACACGATGCTACTCCTGTCAAGAAAGACGATTCCACAACTAGAGTTGAAGAGAGGGAAACAGATAGTCAAGAAAGAGATAGAATTCTACGGCAAGCTCGCAACCCAAGCCGAAGTCCACATAGGTCTGTTGATGCTTTGGATGAAAGTAAAGGAAAATTTGATCCGAATAAAATCAACGACCGTGAAAAATCTAGTAAGATCATTCGTAATCCGTTTGTATATCTGTGTCTTTATTATTTTGTTGAGCAGCAATATTCATAGTTTATTTATTTTTATTTCTAGTTGTCGGATGGAATAACCAGCAAACGGTTTTGTCAAAAACCTTGATGGAAGATCGAAGACGCATGCATAAAAAAACGAAGGAAGAACTTGACGATGAAGAGTTTGATCAAGGCAGGGTATGAGAAATATCTAAATCCGTGATTTCTAAATTAATTTAAATCGTTTTAGTTTTATTATTTCACAATAATCTTATTGTTGATTCTAACTCATTAGATAAAAAAGCAACGGAAATCTCGTTCTCCATCAAGAGAAGGCGAAGGCTCAAATAAATTCCAAGTCCTTCAGGATCGTACGGAGACAACTAAAAAATGGAGCAGCCTATTAAACGGTTATGGGGATGGATTCAGGGATCATAAAGATAAAACATCACCTATTGGAAAGAAATCACGCGGAAATAGAAAGTCTGACGGTGATGAAACTTATTCGCGTCCAAAATTTTCTCCTCGGACAGACAAGAGTTCAGAAGAATCTGGTGGATTCAGAAATCCGCGTCAGTACTCGGGATACCATCGATCAGGTGGGGGCTACAATCATTTTAATGGAAATAGACATCATAATGACAAGGAGAAACATTGGAAACAGAAAGGTCATCGCTAAACAATTTTTAATTGTTCCACTTCAGCCGAGGTTACGTTTACGTTTGTTCTTGCCAAATCTACGCAGGAATTTAAATATTTAAAACTAAATCTACTATCTATAAATTATTATACTGTGTATAAGTGTTAATAATCGAAAAGCATATCAAAATCGCTATCCATTACTTCCACTAGAACCAGAAAGAACTTCGACGAACGTGGTGGTGGTGTTGGTCTACCATACATTTTATAGTAGGTATTTTATAATTTACAGTAATATATTTCTTACTTAACCATTTGAATTATTTCGGATCAAAATCGATTTGATTTGATCTTGCTTGTGTTAAATGAAACTAGGAATTTGGATAAGGGTAATGTTTTCCTAATTTTCTACATCCATTGTCCATTGTTTTGTGCTGATTAAGATGAAACAACTACTTTTATAAGAACCAATGCATTGTTCATCTTAAATCTAAGTTAGTACCGACTAACGGAGAACTTTCTGTAATGCCCGTTCCGAATGTATTCAGGTAAATAATCCAATCATTCTCTCCAATTTGTGTAAAGTAAACCCAAAGCATGAATGTAAAATACGCTTGTTGCTTCGTATCGATCAGGAATAATAATAATAATAATAGAGAATTCATTTATATTTACACCGAATGTGATAATTTGAAATCACGACTCATAGAACTTACTTATGTTGTAGACCTATTAAGCATGTTATATTGTTATTGTAATAATGTCATGCTATAATATTCGAAACATTTATTTAAAAATAGAATGCTGGTCTACATTAAAATGTAGCCTGTTTTGGGACTACATTTATTTTATTCACTTACTTTCGTACCATTTCGCAGATAGTTCGCATTATCGCTGTGAATATCTCAAAACAGAAATATTGTATGTTTGTTGGAATTCCTTTATTATTCCTATTTATATGTTTAATGTATTTAACTTAATTACAGCGTTTGTGATTGATATTTGACTCTTGGACTGCCTTGTGAGGACATTTATTATAATGATAATGGTGTGTACTATATACTAGTGTCAAAGAAACCTTTGAATGGCTAAAAAAAGTCTGAAAGCATGGAACTTGAAAATTGAAAATATAGATTCTAGATTCAACAACTCATGTTCATAATATAAAAGAGATACAGAAATCGTAGAAGTTCGAACTACATATAACATGTGAACCGCTCTGTTATGCAAAAAAATGTACTGAATAAAAAATACTTGAAGTAACAGAATGCTGAGTCTTTGTCCGTCATTTCACTAGAGACATCAGTTACTCTACTTGAGCGTTGTGAAATTTAAAGCATTTACTTTTACCATGGACGATGGACCATACCAGTGAAAGTTGCACAATGGTAGTTGATTTTAAATCCAATACAACCTGGAACGGTTCCAAAAATCTAGTCTAGACTAAACTGCTTGGTTATTATTACTCATGTCAATGCCCCCCCAATGAGGGATACAGGATCGCTCATATAAGTATGCCCCCAAGGTTCAAAATACTAAGCTAAATAGGCACATAAAATTCGTGAATGAACTAAAAATGGTATTTTATTTATCTCTATTTACGAAAATGATAAAAACAGGTTGATACTCTGATTCTGATTTTTTTTAAATATTTTTCCATCCCTACTTTCATGATGCATCCAATGTTAAAAATACTGTCCCTTTACATGCTTCGATTTTCAAGATCTTTTGAATTTTTATTGCTAAAGACTTTGGGTCGGTTTGTTTTTAAGCCAATTTAGGCAAATGTTTTTGATTATTTTTTTTAATATTTTGATTCCTACATTAAAAAAAAATAATCTACGGAAACATTTCAAAACGATTACATATGGGTGTTCTTAAATTAAAATATTCACATTTCCTTAAAAGCTTCTTTTGAATTGAAATAGAAAATCGAACCACAATTCCTGGTTTTATGACGTTTATAGAATTTTCTAGATTTTCGTTTGATAAGTTTTTAAATATATGGCAAAGATTAGGCAAAAATATGAAAAAGGTCAGTGTTTAGTTCATATTTAGTTGTGTTTTCACTGTAGAAATATCAGACGATTTTGGCTATGTTTATGTCCCTTGTGTAACAAACTCTGAAACAAGTGTACTATACTCTCAATGCAAAGTGGCAAGTTCCTTGTACTTCTTTGTTACGTTAACGTCAATAAAAGTACAAGATTCCCAATGAATGGTGCAACAAAATTTACATAAATGATGTGCTCACAAACTTCCAAATGGCATTAAATAAAGTAGAGGGGGAAGGAAACCCGTGTCTTACTATTACTACTTGTTTCGTACCATATAGCTTTCTTGGTTTATAGAACTTTATTATAGAAATACGTAGAGCTTGGTTTGATCCCCGTTTTAATAGTTCTGCCTGAAACTCGTATACGGAGAAAGTTGAGAGGGTGAAAGCAAATCGTAAATTAGATATACACTCCGAGTTCCAGTTGGCTTTGTTTGCCAAGAATACAAAAATGGAAGGAGATAACTGACTGTGAGATAAGGAAAGCACAGCAAGCGGGTTGATAGAATTGTACATGTAGTTTCTGTTGATGTGCTTAACTGACTCTGTATTTTTTGTGATTTGGCGTGACAATAAAAATTAGGGCTTAATTCAGTAGATATGCATTTTAGATTAATAGAGA
Organism: Desoria tigrina; assembly: GCA_906901685.1. Classification (NCBI taxonomy): domain Eukaryota; kingdom Metazoa; phylum Arthropoda; class Collembola; order Entomobryomorpha; family Isotomidae; genus Desoria; species Desoria tigrina. The sequence goes on from CAJQTU010000008.1 coordinate 1,359,857, forward strand.
ATCCTTCACTACTCGGGCTCTACTAATACTTTTAGCTCCGTGTATGTTATATAATACCGCTTTTGTTTTTTGTATCTATTAATCGAAATGAATTAGTTAATCATTATATGTAATATTGTAATTACAGGGTAATGCTTCAGAACAGCCAACGTCCATGTAAATCGCTTTTAATTGTTCTCGCTGGTGCATATGGGTGATGGACCTTTCAATCGTTTATAAGCAAGGAGAAAGTGGAGAGAAAGCAGATTTTATTATTTTACAGCTTATTAACAGCAATTCATCATTGTCTTGAAATATGCCATTTTATGACAGCTCTAAGAAGCATGCCAGAGGAATAAATAAATACGTTCGAGGAAAATAAGGCAAAATTAAAGCAACGTGTTGATTTAAAGCGGAAGAGAGAGGGAGAAAGCGAAAAAGTGGGAATCAGAGCCTGGAAGTAATAATCCGACTCACTCAGTTCTCAATTGTGCGTGACAACGACAATCATGCTTTTACTCCTCTATCTCATCCATACAAAAGATAGGAATGAAATGTCCGTTTTGATCGTGTATGACTTTGGAACACCGAATACAATGTAGAAATTATCTGATGGACGGCTAAACGTTTATCTCTGTAAACTGCATTAGCTACCGAGGCTTTTAGATTTGTAGAAGCTTATGGACCCAACCAGATATAAAAATCAATGAAATGAAAACTCCTATATACCGTGTAAACACTGAGCATGACTTTAGTTACTGAGATACGATATCCCTAAATAACTTCTTCCATGAAATAAACCCCTCAATATTTCACCTTTCTGGCAAGTTTAATATGTCACACAATGCCCCAAGTTAGTCCTTCTTTGAATTGATACATTGAACTACCTCGCAAAAATAACCCCCCTCTCAGAGATTCTGTGGAAAAAGCATCCCCCCGGAAGGGGGGGGGCTACTATCTGGATTTTTACGGTTATCTCTGTTCGAATGGATTTAAACTCATCATCCCTCAACTCGTCCACGGTAAATATAAGTCTATGATAAATGTTAGTTGTTGGGTGAAAGCTAACTTTCTCGTGACAACTGTCTGGAATGGCTAATGTCAAGGAATGTTGAATCCAGCTTCGGTTCCAAACGAAATCAACGCCGAAACGACTGTTGCGAATCTTCCCGTTGGTCACGTTACAGTGAACAGAAGGGTTTATGGTGAAAGCAGCATTTTTTGCATGGCATTCTCTGTGTAATGCACTAGACGAGATAAAGTCCACAAAAAATGGGAACGTATTCAAAGAGATAGGAAAGGCAGAAATGGAATAGCCGAATCCGGATTCCTCACACCCAAATCCCGTTTTACGGGCTCTGTCCTCGAAAGAACGACAAAATCCAATGTGAAAGTACACCCTCTCTGCATTAGATCTATGGAAAACATCATCCACAGCCAAAACCTTCCAAACATTTTGCACTACTTCCAAGTATTCGAGTTGGCATCCATTTTGGGAATTCAGATAAAATTACAGTTATTCCAACGAGAGTACGATATGAATTTACAAGTTTAAAGCCTTAAAAATTACACTGATCGACGAGGATTATTCGTAGGATTTTGAAAAAGTGTCCTCGATCAACACATTTTGAATTAGGTAATACAAATAAATTGTTTTTCTTAAATAATCTTGGTGAAAGGACAGTGAAAGTGAAAGTCAATCGAAGTTGTTATCTGGTAACAAAACATGTCATAATCTATCTAAGATTGTTTTAAGTTTGTATTTATTAAAAGGTGGGGGTGGGGTATTTTTTAAAACTCTAAGATTATCGCGGAGAGTCATTTATAAGCAAAATTATGGTTTGGACATTATGAATTTTGCACTAAACAGTAAAGTACGTGTGAAGTTACTTTAATTTCATAAAAATAATCCAAGTTTAGATGCGGTATTCTTATTATGTGTTCTATATACCCATAATTAGAACCACCTTCTGGAACAATGGAAACATGTGTTAATTAACATAACTCCGCGGACATTACGTTGTTGCAATTAATTTTTCGACATTTGTGAATTTGCTTCATTCGGGAAGCTGGGAATTAGTAGATTTTTATTAAATTAAAGTGAACAGGTATATATATAGATAGAAGTTAATCTGGTTAATGTTTTCGTGTTTCAGTGGTTTTGTGACATAAACGAAACTTACTTAGAAGGTAAGATTAATACGATTTGTTAATTTCTAAAATAACAAATCATTCCACTAAACGATTTATTGTATCATTTTTTAAACGATAATTCTGATGACTAGAATTAAAGAGTTTGTTGAACCATTACAGTATACATACAATTTACGAAGTTTCAATATAATACATGATCGTAATACAGATCCGGATGTGCAATTTTTTTAAATTTCATTATGCCAAGATTTCCATTCTATAATCAAAATATTATTTAACTTTACGAGAGAAAATGGAGTTTATATACGTTATTATATACAAACGTCTAATTCACGATTTATTACTTATTAGTCCGAGTCTTAAAGATCACGACAAAACAGAATTTATTTCTCATCTGTTAATTCTCTTCAAATTCCGGAATTTTTTGAGGAAATAGCCTCTGGTACCAGTGGTACCACGGGCTTGTCTTGTCCTCTGTAGGTTATGTTATAATAAGTTCAAAGGAACAATGAGGTTAGGAGTTACGATGCTTAAAGCCCAGTCACCAGGAAACAGAAGGAAGCTATAAAGTGTAGAAAAGTATTAAAGGTTCGTAATGAATGTTGATGAGATTGTCGAACCTCGAAAAATGGGAGATCGTGAAGTTTTTTCGAATTAAACATTATTTTTGATAAAACTTGCGTAAATCGTGATTGTGATATATGAAATTGGCTAGCCGTTCTTATCGTGATCAACAACTGTCACGGATTTATTACGCATTTCTAACTCCTATAAAAGCTCCCTCCGCTTTGTTCTTAACAACCCTCGAGGATTAACGCATCTAAAGTACTTGCTATTTCATTTTTAATATTTTTACGGACTTTCTTATACTCTGTTTCTTATCATCGTTTCTAGCAGTCTAATAGTAACTAAACCGTAAAAACAGATTTATAACTGGCTGTTTAGTTTATACAAAATCCAATTTTTCACACAACAAACCCTTTAAAACAGTTGGCAATTAAGAAGAGGATCGATCTACTTTTAGAAACAAATAAATTATATCTTATAATGTTCTTATATGTACTTCAATCCGAATCAAAACAAATCCTGGAGCCAAACAAACCGTATCATATCAGCCAGACTCGCCGTATTTTAAATCGTAATTGTGTCATGAACTATTGTTTTTCATAAGATCAGTTTACTGATACCCTGCCTGTACTCTGTACTACTGCTAATATTTTCTGGAACAACTTATAAACCGACAGATTTAAGATTTAACTAAAGGTTCTTAGAAGAACGAGTCGGATGGATTGGAGCTGGAGCCTGTAATCAACAGTCATTGGACTTTTATTTCTATAAACATTCTCTTGTTTATAAAGATTTAAGCAGATGGAATTCATTTCATTTTCTAATTTTATCTCATGCCCTCTGAAATCATTCTTTTGAAAAATCTGTTTATTTTTCTATTTCTTGGAACTTGGATGGCAAGAAAGCTGATGTTGTATGCTTCTGCGAAACCTGACAAGATCCACTTTAAAAACTCAATTGCAATATGCAAAATTGAGGCAGTGACAGACTGCAAAGTAATGGTTTATAATTAATTTGCATTTTTTTTGTAGAAAAACCCCATTCCTATTGAATGGAAAATAGTCAAATTAGCAGAAACTAATCTGTCTGTATATATTAGTCTCTGATTGATAGTAGAAGTTTCTATATATTTAATTAAAATTAGCCAGAGAAGTTAATGGCTCTAATTGCAAGTACAGTTTCAATTTGCAATTTAGGAAATGTCATTCATAACCATATTATAATAATAAAATGTAACATTATTATAATTTGCAGGAGCTGTGTATGTTATTACCATAGCCTAATGATCCATCTCGTATACAAAATTGTAGAATTTTTGAATTCATAATGGTGCAAGTGATTCAAGGGGGTAATTTACATATAATTTTACGTGTTATCTCCTAATCATCCAGAGATTCACAAGTAGGCAGGGATGCACTTGGCTTAAAACTGCTAGTGGTTTTGATTTTTTTTGTCAGGGGGATTTTACATGCTGAAATTCTTTGCATATGCATATTTTGCTCAATTTAATAATCTGATTGCTCCACGATTGAGCTCTCGTAATTCATCTTGGAACAGTTCAAAGAATGTCCATTGTGTAGAATAGGGTCTTTTCATTATTAAAACGAAAATACCAGGACGTTTAACGGTCTATCAAAGGTAGGAATGGATTATAGCCATTCTTTAAACAGATCATCGATCAAATAATATGATAAAGGTTCAGGAACACGTATTATTGGCACCCCCTTAGGGTGAACTGTCTCGATGACAGATAGGAATACATAGACAATATAGATGAAGAAGAGTTTCTATAATATTCGTGTAATCTTTGGGATATAATCCCATACTTATGATATGACATTGATTGACTAGTCGAGAACAAAGGGACCTTTAGGGTGTATAATATTTTAAAGCTATAATCTGATTATAAATATATAGAGTAATTTTGTTTAAGCCATTCGTTAAAAGTTATTTTGGTTCGGCAAATCATATTGGTAAATTGTTTAGGATTCGCATATGAATGCAAAATCCATACATACATGAAACATTGCTTCGTATTGTTCCTTATCCTTCTTTATCTTGTATGGAGTTTTTTCTGAATTATGAAATGTTCTATGTTGCCGGGCGGTCAACGTTCCCGTATTTTTTTGTACTAACTGTAAAATAGTAATAATTTAAATATTAATCTAGTTTTTAATGTTATGGGTTAGTCAACAGTCACCGGAATATTTAGTAGTTTGACAAGAACTGTCCGTGTCTTACGGAATGCCCGTACAACAAAGAATAAAAAGCGTAGTGTAACCATTACATAGATTCAAATTAATGAGCAAAAAATGCAACTATAGAGTCACAAAACAGTACATTTCAGTTTGAAATGCATCCTTGGGATCCAGTATAATTTCTTTTGTAAAATTTTAAATCAGGGATGGACACTCACCCGTTATGCAGGACAGTGAGATAGTTCGAATAAGTTAGGTATAGTTATCAAGAAGTTGACGTTTTTTTTTGCACGAAACATAGCTAATCATAATTTAACACTTAATCATTTTACTTTACTTCTCCGGAATCCACTTTAACATTTACAATTCCTGATAAAAAATTGAATGTTTGAAATAAAATGATAGATGAATTTAATTGTCAAATTCTAAAACACGGGCTAGAGTTATCATAAAATCCATTCCCAGAGTGTTTTGACAAACTTTTTGCTACTTTGAAAACATTTAGCGTTTGTGTGAAAATGCGTAGTTATTTATTACTACTCGTAAACATCTACTTATTTTACGGTATTATAGGCATATCCACTCTAACTCAAGATGATGAATATGATCTAAGCGTTTACAAACTTTGAAACATTTAGCCCAACTTCTAAGCTAAAAAATTTATGAAATCATTTCAGGATTTTTAAATCTAAGAATCTGACATAAGAATTATTAAATTTTTAACATCTTCAATCGAATGATGTTTATAATCTCATGTATCACTCATTCCAGACCTCCCTCCGGGTGAATGGCTATTTCTGGCAATTAATATGTATTTACATTAACGAATTCAGACGAGGATGCAAGATATCCGAATGAAGCCTAAAGATCAAATTTCGGATGGCAAATATTTTCTCACTGAACACTTATCTCATTCCGACAACCATTATCGTTAACCAAATTTTATTTTAAATCGTAAACAGAACGTGATTTAATAAGGTTTTCTTCTAATATTAATGACTCATTTTTCAGAACAAGACATTATCTAACCATAGTTTCAGATCAACGATTAGACATAACTATTGTGAGCAAGATAACTTGGTAAATGAGAGGATCAATTTGGAACGTCTTATCAATATATTTACCATGTTAGTCATGCCAAATTATTATTCAACCATTCCAGAAATATTATTCTCAGTTAAACACTTCAAGATAAAAAAACGTAGACTAAACTGAAAATGAGTAACCCAAAAAACAACTCATATTTCCATGTTCTCTGATGCTGGTCATAAGAACGTTTACATCATAAGATCATGACAATACGCAAATCACTGATGTCTATGAAATTCAATCCAGGCAGTTGTTTGTGACAGTCTATAACTAAAGCGATTAAATAAAAAAAAAATCAACATGACTCTTTCTTTACTTTATAAACACAACTACAATAACCCTTTGTTCCAAGGTCACAGTTGGGTCAGAACTCATTGTCAGAAGTAAAGGTATTCGCATATGAAGGTTAAGGGTTTTCGCCCTCTCGGTATAAGACCCAGGAAGAGGGACATTTTAAAGACAGGATTGGCTTAAAATGGTTTAATTTCCGATCAGAAGACCAGCCAAAAACTGCTAAATACTCATGAATTAAACCCTCAAACCTCATCGTAAATCTAAATTGGTAACGTTAGACACAATAGAAGGAGGCAATTATTTAGACATTTACGGTAATTCCAATACATTATTCAAATAAAGTGGACATGCATTCATGAAGCTCGCGAATAGGCTTTAAATAAGTAATCTATATCACCTACAACCATCATAGCTAATTATAACACATTTCTCTGAAAACATCAAACCGGAAATGAATGAATTCCAGCACAGCAAATACAATTTAATTTTTTTTGCTTTGGTGTAGCTGAACTATATCTAGTAAACTATTAGTTTCATTTAACGATACGAATTATCCATCCTGGAAATTAACCTGTACTCTGTACGTTGTGTACATTCACATCGCCTTTCCCATCATCCATCCTACTAATAAACTTCCTGTCGAAAAGGGTTGTAGTCAAAGCATCACTTCTATATGAATAACAATGCATAAAAGAGCCCATCGCCCACTTCTCATCATTTCGCATTACTCTTATTTGAGTGTCATCCTCCCCCATTTATGGTCAAATGACCAGACCAAATTCAGCCAATGTTGCATTCCTCGTGGCATTAATAATTCAAGATCTCAATATACCTGCATGGGAGGAGGAGGGTAATAGACTCGTACTTTTCTAGGCACTTAAAAACTCTCATCGGTCATCTCTTTATAAATGATGGGAAATAACTGTCTCAACATTTTGTATACATACAATTCACACAAACTCCAAAGCATGGCAAAGAAGGCCGCAAAAACCAGAAAGAGAAATACATTTGTATAGGAAGTTCACCAAAATCTTTTAAAGAAGTTTAATTAGAAGTAGAACTTAAGCTTAAAAGCTTGTGTTACCAAAGACTTCACGAGTTGAGAAGCTTTTCGTTAAGTAAAAATGTAAAATGCAAGAGTGGCTTTTAAGAAACTTTCCGAGATAAATATATTTCGACTGTGGGAATAAGATTAGGTTGAGTAGAGCTAATTTAACGCATCTTTCGAAGGAGCTTTCGGCATGAAAAATAAGTCTATATTCACTACATCACTACTCGATTCTGCCTGCGGATCCGATGGATTTAAAAACATTTATTTTTCTTCATATTTTTTTTAGAAAAAAAAAGCAATCGACTAAAAATAAAAATATTTCTAATCCATGACGAATCTAATACCAATTTACGTTACTGTCAAGAACTAATTTTGTACACGTTCTTTTTTACGAGTTCACAGAGTTCAGAGTTGAATTTTTCATACCTAAAACGGATGGGGTTGCAGAATAATAGTATTAGTGTGATCATATATGTAAAATTCTAAGTCCACATCCACCCTCGTCACTCACCATTTCACGTTTTTAATAATCTATTCAATTCTTATCACCACCAGCATAGCTAACATGACATAAACGATCTGGTCTCTCGTCTGAGTCTATAATAATAATAGTAACAAAAAAATTTGACGAAACCTTTTCTACATTTCTAGTCTAGATAACGTTGACATATGAATCCCAACTAACCTAATATACTTCAACTCCCAACTTAACCATAATGTAATTTCGTTCTCTATTAAGAACTGTTCTGAATCATCATCCTTGCTCTCTTCTATATCGTGTTTTATTGGATTTACACGAGGTTGATAGCACAATTTTCTCTGCAATGTTAGGATTATATGTGCAATGTTATTATTGCCTGGGTTGTAGTTGTAGATCCAAGACGATGGTCAACCAAAGCATCATAACCATTTTAACCACACCGTATATGGGGTATAGAATAGAGCCTTATCTTCGCCAAACCCATAAAACATATCAAAACCAAAGCTAATTTTCATCTGCCTGAAAACCCTTTTCCGTTTTCAGTTTTAGTTGAGGTTCAACCAAAGGAAGGCTAACTAACTAACTTATTTACATGCTTCCGAGAAGCAGTACAATGAAGCCTTAAAGACATAATTTATAACAAGTTTGTGAAGCTAGAGAAATTATAGAATTTCCCACAGAGCTCTGGTTTTCAAGTTTTAATGCACTTTACATAGTATTATACATCAACATTTTCAGAGTCCACGCACTTTTTAAGGCGAAACCCAAAGGAGCCATAGTCTTATAGGTAACCGAGTTGTGAATTCGTAAATGAGTTCGTGTGAATTAGATAGCCAACTCCCACGTTAACCTGTCCTGTGTTGGTAGTATTCATTGTCCAAAACATTTCTGTCAGTTTTGGCAATACAAGGGAATCGAAAATACTAGAAATTAAAATCCATCCGTTTTTATTAATATCGATTGAGCTTGGGTTTTGTGGAGAAACTCCAGTAAAAATGTATACATTTTTCATCCAGGTACGGAATTGGATTTTAATATTTAATCACCGTCTTCTTAATTAAGAGTGGCAGGCGGAGTGATTTATAATCGAGGTTTTCAACTTTAGTTGTAGAATATCGTCAAAGTCAAGTCGGTTGTATAAACTACCCAAACATACCCTTCAATAATAACCCTCTGGGGCATTCTGTTATCAATTTCCAACATTTTTGATTTAATATTTATTAACTTCTTGATTAATTCCGACTGATTAACTCCCGATATATTCTTTATCAGATTACTATACGTAGGTTTTCTTAATCCCATTGATCAGGGATGGAAATGGAAGGCTTACTTGCAAATTTACTAAAAGTTCCCCTCCTACTTGTGTTTGTGTACGTATTTCCCCCAATATCTAACAATTTGGTTCAGGATTCTCTAATCAAAATTGTGATATACATTTCGGTACAGTGGTACCACGAGCAGTATATGAACAGGCCAAAATGACCTGTAGGATCACACGGACTTTCTATTTTCAAAAGATATCTCCGAGTTTTTGCAAAAATAATGTAAATGTTTAGAAACATTAGTGTTTCCTATCCAAGAAAAGGTGGCTATAATCCCCTAGTGAAAGTGAATCATCTCTCACCTTCATGGTCAGCGTAGTATGTGTGTTTTTGCTTGCCGTAAGATATTAGGAATTGGCAAAAGCTCTATATAGGCCCGTCTGCCATTTTGTATTTTGGCAAGTTTTGTAGTATTTTGCATTTTCGTAAACGGTTTTGTTATGTTTGGAACTATTTCAGGAAGTGGATGAGTAATTTGGTTATTTACAAACTCCCAGTTTAAATAACAAGTGCAAGGACTGGAAATAAGTCAAGTTAAATGGGGAATAATCAAGTGAAAGAAAAGGACCCACATGAATCCACACCCATTTTGTTACCTGAAATAAACGGAAAAGAAAGCAGAGAAATGGACAACGAATTTCAGCTCCATACGGCTGCATTTATTGGGGATGTGGATAAGGTCAAGGAGCTTTTGAAACACCTTAATCAACAGGACCAGAGTGGAAAATCCATTGTTCGGAAACTGGATAAGGCTCACATGACCCCGATTCATTATGCTGCCTTTGGAGGTGAGATATTGCAATTTGCAATTAATTAAATAAGTACTGGAATGTACTTATTTTGGACGAGTTATTCTATTGATATTCCATAAAAACAGAAGTAAGAGTATTACAAAAAAAATTGGGTTTCAAAGTTTTTTATTTTCAAAAGTTTCAAAAAGATCTGAAATTTTAAATGACATTTACTTGATATTTACATCCGCAAAGGGACAACATAAATTGGGTCGAATTCTTCAATGAAATCTTGCGAAACATCCAATTAAGGGATAATTGTGTCAATAAAAATGACGATTTCTTTCTAATTTCCAGGAAGTTCACGAAGTACCGAAGTAGTAAGACTGTTACTGAACTATGAGGACCCTGCGATTTATCCAGAAACCGTTGCACTGGAATTGCTCGTCAACATTCAAGATGGAAAAGACAGGACGGCACTTCATTACGCTGCAACCTCTAAGCAGCCAAAGTTAATTGAATTGTTACTGGAAAACGGTGCAGACCCTAATTTGAGGGACAAAGATGACTGCACACCTCTTCATTTGTGTTGCGAAGGTGGGTTACTTTATCGAGTACATATTTTTATTCATAGTGGGTTTATGGACGGAAGATTTCGAAATATTTTCCGAGCCTTGCTAATTGATATGAATCTGAGTGTCCATTTTTTTGTATGGATTATGTTGTATATCCGTCTATTTTAATTCCATTGCTCAAAAGCGGAAGCCATTGTTAAACATGTAGAAGAAATCAAAATCTGATAGCACATCGTTTCTGTTATCCCTATTTCTATACCTCTACATTTTTTCTAGTAAATAAGCATGATCGATGCACTGAAAAACACTAATTTTAAGCACTAGCTTTCTTTGTCTCTCCATTTAAGGATTCATAATCATGCCGCAAGAAAGGCAAATATTTAATATTCGGAGACTTTGACTTTGACACTTCAAGTTTAATATCTATTTTTTCTCTTTTAATTTACCATACTAATTACTGTATTACAGGCAACACAGAAGCCGCTGTGGAATGCGCCAACTTATTAATAAGTGCAACCACCGTCGGCCATTCAGAAAAAAGTGGCTCAAAAAATGGCAATCGGAGCGTCCTTCACATTGCGGCTAATAAGAAGGCCGATGTTATGATAGCATTTTTGCTCAGCAAAGGTTTCCACCATTCGACATTCGATGACGAAGGACTAACCCCTTTACACGTAGCTGCTAGTGCTGGTAAAATAATACTACTTAAAGCTACTTAAATTGAAAAATTCATGAAACTGCAATTCTTATAATGCGATGTAATTCTTTGTAATGATTCTCAGGAGATACTCCAGAAGCAGTTCAATGCGTCCAAAATCTCTTAAAGGTCTCTAGTGTCGAGGAAGTCAATGCAAAATCCAAGACGAGGGGACAGACTGCCTTAACCATAGCGGCGTTCAAATCCCATCAACACGTTCTGGCTGCTTTACTGGATGACATTCGAACGAATATCTGGGCAATTGATAATGAAAAGAGAACTGCTTTGCATTGGGCAACAGAAGCTTGTAAGTACATGTGAAAAACGATTTTTAAATAAGTATTATTTTGTTCTTAAACTGAACTGAAATTAAATTCTTTATATTAATCTATTATCTGAGGCATGGTTTTAGTTTTGAATCCCAGTATTATTATAATACCTTGTAATTCGACAAAATATAAATTCTTGGTGTGTGAAACAAGTACTTATATACTCTGGTAGCTTGTTCAAAGGGTCGCGACAGTTAAAAATGTTAAAATTGTCTTCACAGAAGAATCTATATGAGATTATGACACGATTAAAAAAGGGTTTCAATGTCAAAGTCGCTAAAGTGGGGGTTTATAAAAACTTTTACGGTATTCAAGGTATTGAAAGCAAGTGGAGTGGATAGCAAGGCAAAAGTTTCTTTCCCCTTTAACCAGTTGAGCACGGAGTGTGTAGTATTATTTAACAACGCTTGCTTTGTGTATCTACGACTGCATATGCAGTGCATATGTTTGTCTGCTAAGTTTGGGCTAGTGATGTGTATCTTTAATCAAGCTTAAAAGTAATCAATTGGATTAAAGCGATTTTAGAGAAGAAATTGATTCCTCAGTTGTAAAGTTGCAACCCAACAACGCTTCGCTGAATCTACAATTAAGAGGTTAATAAATATCTGTCATATTTTAGGGTTCCGGAATCACAGTTTTGCCTGTGTGAAACTTCTAGTAGAGTGTACAAAGATTTCCAAGTGGCATGACAAAGCTTGCTTCCTCTACGGTCAAAAGGATGCAAAAGACGAGACTGCCATGGATATTGCAATTAAGCATCGGTCGATTCGAATTGCGGAGTATCTCATTCAAGCCCATCCTTCACCTGATGCTTGGTAGGATTCCATGAGAATTCGCTATTTTACCATTATAATCAATATATCCAAATTTTAGGTTGATTTTTAATATGTTATAAATAGGCTTAAGGATGGAATGTTAGAACGAATCTACACAACCCTTCCAGAGGCCATGAAGCCCTTAATGAACAACAAGGGTCTTTCCTACAATCCAGCTGTATTCCATGAGCGAAATGAAGCGATTGATGTTGAATTTGGGTAAATATGACAATTTCTCGTCTTTACAAAGTTATTTCGTACGGAAAAAGTCCCGTAAATCCTTAGAAATTACTTATCAAGCTAGAGAAAAGTTATTACAAAATAACCTCCCCACCACCCGAAATAACTTTAAATTAAACATT